>CM060932.1:351378222-353778222 GCA_030765085.1 Allium cepa | reverse complement strand
ATGTTAGTATTTATAGATGGCATTTTGTTATATTCTAAAGATGAAAGAGACTATGAGATTCATCTTAGAATAGTGTTTGAGACGTTAAGACAGCATCAGTTAAAAGCGAAGTTTTTGAAGTGTCATTTGCCAGTAGATCCGTCAAAGATAGAAGCTATTAATAATTGAAAGTGACTGAGATAAAGAGTTTTCTTGGACTAGTTGGCTTTTACCAGAGATTTCGAGGATTTCTCTCGTCTAGCAGCACTAATGACTAAGTCGACAAGGAAGGATGTGAAGTATGTTTGAACTGATAAATGTGAGGAGGCATTCAAGAAGCTGAAATATTTATTAACCAACGCACCCATGTTAGTTTCCCCAGATGGAAATCAAGATTTGGTTGTGTATACCGATGCATGTGGAACAGGATTAGGAACTGTGTTAATGCGAAGGTGTAACATGATTGCCTATGCTTCTTGACAGCTCAAACCACATGAGGTCAGATATTTATACTCTGAAAGTGTGGAGACATTATCTTTTGGGAGAATGATTCGAGCTGTATATGGATCACAAGTCTTTAAGGTATTTATTCTCTGATAAAGAGTTAAATATGAGACAGCAGTGGTGGTTAGTGTTTATAGCTACTTATGATTTTGGAATTGAGTATAGCTAGGAAAAGGGAACAAGGAAGCTTATGCTCTTAGTAGAAAGCATCAGAATACAGTATCAGCAACGATAGCTGAATGGAAAGATTTAGAGGCATTAACCACGTGTAATGTACAGTAAAGATCAATAGCTAGTTCTAGTCAGAGCACTGCAATGTTATCTTGCTTAGGAGTTCGACCAGTATTGATTAAAAGGATTGCTTTCAAGCAAAGAGATGATCAATTGCTAGCTAAATGAATTAGAAGAATAAAAAGTGGAATTGGGATTGATGATTTAAAGGGTTTCTATTTTGATCAAAATGGATGGCTGAGAAAGAAGGGACTATTGCGTGTTCCAGACGTTGGAGACCTAAGGAAAGAAGTCCTTAGGGAGTGTCATCGATCAAAGTTTACTATTCATCTTGGATGAACTAAGATGCTTCAGGATATTAAAACAAATTTCTTCTGGGAAGGTACGAAATGGAATGTAGGCTTATGAGTAAAGCAATACTTGAATTGTCAGCAAGTGAATGTCAAACATCAGAAGCCAAGTGGACTGCTTTAGCTTTTGGATATACTTGTATGGAAATGGGATTCTATATTTATAGATTTCATAAATAGACTGCTAAGGTCGAATAGAGGAAATCAAAGTATCTGGGTTATAGTGGATAGGCTAATGAAAAGTGCACAACTCATTCTCGTTAAGTCGATAAGGACGACACATGTTTTAGCTAAGCTATTTATGAAGGATATAGTAAGACTGCATGGGATTCTTAGTAATATAGTCAATGACAGAGATTCATTATTCACTAAAAAATTCTGGATGAGTCTACAAGAGGTTTTAGGTTCCAAGTTCAAGATGAGTACCGCTAACCATCCACAGAATGATGGGCAAATAGAATGAGTTAACAAAATATTAGAGGATTTGTTAAGAGCTTGTATGCTTGATTTAGGAGGATTGTGGGAAGACCATCTACACTTAGCCGAATTTTCCTGCAACAATAGTTATTGGACTATTATAGGCATTTGAAGCTTTGTATGGAAGACTGTGTAAATCACCTGTATGTTGGTTAGAGACTGATGATGGATTAGTTCTTGGTCCATATATGGTAAGTGAGGCGATAGAAAAAATTGAGTTGATTCGAGCTAGAATGAAGGAAGTGCAGTCTAGACATAAGAGTTATGCACATAAGAGATGGAAGAATTTAGAATTCTCGGTTGGTGATCAGGTTTTTGTTAAAGTAACGCCAATGAAAGGTGCAGTAAGATTTGAGAAATCGAGAAAATTAGCACCATGGTTTGTTAGACAATTTTCGATTATAGAAAGGATCGGGAAACTCGCTTATAAAGTAGAGTTACTGAGCAGTTTGGTAGGATTTCATAATGTTTTCCATATTTCTCATCTCAGGAAGTCCGTTCGAGATCTAGAAACTATTGTCACTCCATCTTCTTTGGAAGATTTAGTAGTGGAACCAAACATGACTATAGCTAAACATCTAGTTCGTATCATGGCTAGGTATGAGAAGAAGTTAAAAAACAAGATAGTCAGATTAGTAAAAGTCCAATGGAGTGATGATGAGAGAAACTGTACTTGAGACGGAGGACAACATTAGAGACACTTATCCTAACTTTTTTGATGGTATGTTTTACATCTATGCTTGTATGTTTTGATGTGTATACCTTATCGTAATTTCAAGGACGAAATTCTTTAAGGATGGGAGTCTGTAACAACCCCAATTTTGATTGACATTATTTGTGATATTTAATTAGAAATTTTAAATAAAATTATGTAAAAGGATAAGGGGATTAAGATTTGATAATTAATAGGGTCATGCCTTAATGGACGAGTTAATATGAATGGTTTAAAACTTAGATTAGAAGGAGGAATATATGCTATGGGCAAAATGGGAATAAACCTTAATTCCTAAACATAAACCCTTATTCTCTAATTTCCTCCCTCGCTTTTATTTACACAAACTAAAAAGAGAGTAAGGTCGGCCATTGCAAGAGAGCAAAGAGGAAGATAAAGCTAGGAATCAAGATTTAAGCTAGGGGAAATCAATTTTTAACTAAAATTTCATGTTTCTTTATCAAGTCAAGGTGAATAATGGTTATGCATCTCAAGTTTTATATATTATTTTTGGTTTAAGTATAAAACAAATCTTTTGATTGTATTATGCCATGTTTTAATTGTGTGGATGATTATATGCTTGAAGGATGAATTACTGGATTATTATGGAATTATTTAATAGGTTTTTAAATATAAAAACCTAGTTTTTGATACACAATCGACTTGAAATTTTAATATGATGTTAGAAATATTATTCTAGAGGTAATTTTTAAATTTCATAATTTTCCAAAAAAGTATGAATTAATTATGAATTTTCTAAGTCGAGAAAATGGTTTATTTCGAGTTTTAATGGGTAAAAATAATTAAATGAAGTTTTCGACCTTGAAATTTTTATAGTTAAAGAATATAGTAAATTGGATTTATTGGGATTTTTAGGGATTTTTCTTAAGTGTTTTATCATGAATTATTTGGGTTAGAAAAGCTTAATAATTATATTAAAATATTAATATAAATCAATAGGTTCACAAAGTTTAAGGAACGAAATTTCTAGATGTTGGCAAATTTCTGAAAATGATTTGAAAAAAGAAAATCATTATCCTATAAGATTTTGACAAACAATAAGAGTTGGTGAAAAGGAAAGAGTTGGTGAAAAGGAACTACTTTTATTAGCAAGAAACAGTTTTCATAGTAATTACAACTTTGCCATGTAGAGGTTAACTATAACATCTCCCATTTGGAGGCCCAAAACTAAAGGCTACGGATGCTGCAATCATCCATAGTTATTAATCCTAGGTGACCAAACATGGTAATGTTAGATAAATTGATACAAAGAAACACATAAATATGGAAAAAAATTAAAATAATAAAACACATTCCACATTCCATTTCAAAACATTTAAGCTCATTACATAATCCCATAATTGTAACCGCGTTCAGGCAAAATAAACTTATTACAATATACACCAAGAGCAACATATGAAGATGCCACATTGGTTTATCATAGTATATAACAAGGCAATAAAAGAAGTTTGCCTTTACAATCAAAACACACAGCGGAATAAAAAAAACTCTATTTAACTAGCTTGTTTCATGCACGTCTCCGAAAGCTTTATTCGTCTAAAAGAGAACCTTAAACCTTAACCCTTAAACTACTCAAAATCAATTGAATACCCAAGAGTTTAACGGAAAAACAAAAACTTCGAGTCAGACATAAAGTCTGGTATGAATAATAATCTACCATCTTAAACCAATTGGATATCTAGTAAGACCACGCAGCTTAACGGAACGAGTTTTCCCCTCACTAGTATCCTAAAAACTTTATAAAACCATATACTGTGCTCCTGCATCCACAATGGTTAAAACAATTCAAAATAATATGACGATATGCAAACAAGTAAATCAATTTTGAATTACCCATCCTCGTTCATTCTAACTATCTGTCTTATTTATAGTTTCTAGGGTCACTATTAACCTATTAGTTTTCATGGGCTTACTAATAACTTGTTTAATATATATATATAGTGACCTATTAGTTTTCATGGGCTTACTGATAACTTGTTTAATATATATATATATATATGGACACCCTGCCTGATTTCATAGTTTTCATGGGATCACTAAGAACCTATTAACCCTTGCCAATATCTATACTATTTCATTGGTTCTCCCCGAACCTATTGGTAACTCCAATATCTTTCCTATCATCCTAGTTTTCATGGGTTGACTAGGAACTTATTAACTTTTGTCAATATCTTAATCCATAAATAGTTATCATGGGCTCACTACAAACTTATTGGCCCTTGCCAATATCAAATCATAGTTTTCATGGGTTTACTATGAACCTGTCTCCCTGACATCTTCGTTTATACATAATTTTTCCCTCACTAGTATCCTAAAAACTTTATAAAACCATATACTGTGCTCCTGCATCCACAATGGTTAAAACAATTCAAAATAATATGATGATATGCAAACAAGTAAATCAATTTTGAATTACCCATCCTCGTTCATTCTAACTATCTGTCTTATTTATAGTTTCTAGGGTGACTATTAACCTATTAGTTTTCATGGGCTTACTAATAACTTGTTTAATATATATATATATATATATATATAGTGACCTATTAGTTTTCATGGGCTTACTAATAACTTGATTAATATATATATATATATATATATGGACACCATGCCCGATTTCACAGTTTTCATGGGATCACTAAGAACCTATTGACCCTTGCCAATATCTATACTATTTCATTGGTTCTCCCCGAACCTATTGGTAACTCCAATATCTTTCCTCTCATCCTAGTTTTCATGGGTTGACTAGGAACTTATTAACTTTTGTCAATATCTTAATCCATAAATAGTTATCATGGGCTCACTACAAACTTATTGGCCCTTCCCAATATCAAATCATAGTTTTCATGGGTTTACTATGAACCTGTCTCCCTGACATCTTCGTTTATACATAGTTTTCATGGGTTTACTATGAACCTATTGGCTCCTACTAATATCTTTTCATATATATTGTTTTCATGGGCTTACTATGAACCTATTGGCATCTGCCAATATCTTTAATTAATATTTTAACATCCTTAATTTGCATTCACTACTGGGTCAACCTAGTTGGTTATTATGTCCTTCCCAAACCTACCGTTATGGGTTCATTACAATGTGAATAAATATATAAAGAAGCAATCTTAACAGCATAATAATACCAACACCTGAGGTTTAATGTCCTTGAAATCATTTTATATAAAACTTGGTTAATCCCTTTAAACTGTTAATCAAGGAAAACTTCTTCAAAACTTCATTTTAAAACTCTTTGTTTATTCCATGGTTTTTCTTTTAAAATGAGATTAGGTTATTTGCTTTGAAACCTTAAAACATCACTTTCGAAACCCTTGGATAACTTCTTTCAAAAGCATAGAAAACTTCTTTTCAAAACACTAAGTATATACCCTACGAAGCTCTTTAAATCATCTCTTTCGAAACTAAAATGTATCTTTCAAAAGTACTAAAGCATTACTTAAAAATCTTGGAAACATAGCTTCGTAACCAATGAAAGTACCCCTTTCGAAACCATTGGGTTTACCTTAAACATCCTTAGGGTTAAAATGAATATATAAGAAAGTATCACTTTCGAAACCTTTTATCTTTACACAAATTTTCAGGAAAAACTTGATAGCGTCGGAACCATTCATTCGAAAGCCCAAAACCTTTGAGTAAAACATGGAAGGATAGCATCGAAACCCTCTTTCGATGCCATTACCTTTGAAACCCTTTCGAAAGCATTTAGGAAGTGACTTAGTATAAGTTTAAAACAAAAGACTACCCTTCGAAAGCATTGATGGCTTCAATACACTCGAAAGGTAAAAGAACGGCAGTAGGGTTTCGACTAGGTCGGAACTATAATTTTCGAAAGCATTCTTTTATAAGCAAAGGGTCTCATTCAAAAGCTCTATTTTTAAACAAAGAAAAGCGGCAATAGGTTCGAAAGCAACAGGATATCGACTTGGTCGAAGGCACCCTTCAAAAATAAGGCAGACGCGTATCTTTTTAAAAGTAAACAATGTTTTCCACTCTATCGAAAGCAATGCTTTCGACACCCTGCCTTCTGCCCTTCACCAATCCACTTCATACCAATCTCACTGATACCATGTGTATTGGTTTCGGCTTTAGTAGGTTTCGGCTAGGTTGGTTTCAATTGAGTCGAAGCGGAGGCATTAGAGTCGAAAGGCGCTTCTAAAGGAGGCGGAACCAACTTTTCTGAATAAGGCTGAATTAGTCTAAATTTATTAATTGCTTTATAACTAACCTGCCTATTTGTAAACACCTGATTGGTTGCCTTAAACTTTTTAAATTCTTTAACTTTTTAAATTCTTTACAAAATAACTGTTGCTTATTATCAGATCTAAATCAAGAAAATTTTAACAATTAAGCCCTCTCATTAAGCAAAACAAAAATTGCACTTAAATCCGTCTTCTAAAATAATTTATTTTCCAAAGTAAGTCTCTTAGGAAAAATCTCCAAAAATTACGGAAATTCACTTTCATCATATTATCAAACATATCAAAATTTCAGACCGATATTCTTCCCACTACAATCTAAATTAAATTTTAACCCAATTTTATCTTATTTTCCTTTGAAAATTCATATTAAATTTTCCATAGCTTGGAAGATTACAAAAATTGAAAAACATCTCCAAATTTATATTTTACAGAACATACAATTTTTCCATGGCATTAGAAAATCATTTGTAATTGGTTTTGCCCTAAAACCGTATAAATCCTTATTTAAATATTTTCTTTTAACTCAAACATATTATAATTCAAGCATATCATCATCTAAAACATCATAAAAACGAATTTAATCTCAAATCCAAAAAACATATGATCACAAAACAAAATAGAGATTTTATAAATTATTAATCACCTTGAATATGATAAGGACTTTGAGATTTGTTGTGGATTAATTTTTCCTAGCCTTGATCCTT
Source organism: Allium cepa (assembly GCA_030765085.1). Lineage (NCBI taxonomy): Eukaryota > Viridiplantae > Streptophyta > Magnoliopsida > Asparagales > Amaryllidaceae > Allium > Allium cepa. The sequence goes on along the minus strand of CM060932.1, from coordinate 353,771,033 downwards.
AGCTTTGCTTAAATTATCCCCCTTTTCTTCCTTGTAATGGTCGTCTCCTTTAGGTTTACATTTGTTTATTATTGAGAAATGAAAAGTGAACGTGAAATGAATGAATACATGAGTATATAGTGCAACTATGCCTAACAGGCCTTCTTATGTAAATTAATTAACATGTAAAACCATTATAAGCCCATTTAATTAGTTTAAGCACGACCTCTAATTGTTTTATTCAAATCTCAATCTCCTTATCATTCTAATTATTCTATTATTCTATTTAATTTATCTAGTTAAATCTTCTGAACAATGTTATCAAAAATTAGGGTTGTTACATTTATGATGCCACACTTCATTATGCCGCGTTTATGGTCTTCGATGTTAATCATGAGTGATACATAGGAAATCAACTTCGGTTGTTATGAAATGGATCGGCCTTGGTTAAAGTATGAAGGAAAGTATCAAAGTCGACAATAATAACTTCGACTTGAGTAATGCCGCATGGTTTCAATAACGATGTCGACTCCGTAAGGCAGCGATGCCACTAATTTACTACATCAAATCTCTTGTATTATGATGCCGCAAATCATCTATGTCAAAGCTAATGATTCCAAAGGTTTTCAATGTGGACACCGACCCTATAAGGCAGTGATGCCGCTATTTTTACTATGTTAACTCCTTTAAGTCGTGGCACCGACCCCCTTACTTTCTAAGTTGATCTATAATAGTGATAATGGCATCGCATTTCTCTTTAAGGCTTTGATGCAGCCTGTCATCAATGTCGCCATTCCCATGTTTGTAACCTTTATAACTTTACATTATGCAAACCTATGAAACTCGATAGGCGACATAGATTTATGTCGACCCTATTGTCTTATGCTTTATTAAATCAAGTTCTTTACCATAGTTTTCGACAATAAGAAGGGTGCGAAGACCCATGCCAGCGATAATCATGTAGCACTTTATAAATTTATGAGTTTTATTGTTTCGGTCTAGTAGCCTATAATTTTGAGGAGCGAATACCTCAAAGTGATACCAAATTTCATCAATATTATTTTATAAAAGCATATATATCATGGCATAAATATTTTGGATAGAGTATAGGGATATACTTCCCTTGTTTTGAAGTATGATTTCAAGGGTAAAATTATTTACAAAAAATAATGTTTTCAAGGAAATAAAAAGGGTACTTAGCCTTGAATTTTACTAAAGAGATTATTTTTCTTACCACCGTTAGATAATTATGATATGATGAATTGACTCAGAGATTAGAAAACTAGATGGGCCTGGTGTAAGGTAGCGCCATGTACTTCAGCTTTTAACCCCCAGCTGGTATTAAAATTCCAGTGCATAGGGATTTGTCACAGGTAAGACTAAAAGATAATTTACACATAAAAAGGAACATACAAGATGAGGTAGGTTATTTGTGAGCCCGCAAAACCATTAGGATCAAAGTGACCCAAGGAATAGTAAGTTTTGAACGGACCATCCAGTTGCCTTCTAACAGTATGTTAGAGAATTTGATATTTTTGGTAGGCCCGAGTCGACCATAGGTTTGTAGTTACTCTGAGAAAACTATGATGTTAAAATCGTTTCCATTGATTTAGACAGATTGGTCATAATTATCCATGTTGCATGTATGCATATTACTATATTTACTGTCTATTTTAACCATTGTGGTTGTAGGAGTTTGATTTGCAAAAGATATATTTTAAAAGATATTAGTGAGGAGAATACACATTCTGCTCAGCAACATGGTCTAACGAGCCATCAATTAACCGAGATGGCATATTATTATTCACACCATACTTTTTGTCTGACTCGAAGTTTATGTTTTCTTTTAAACACTTGGGTGCTCAAAATTCCATTTGAGTGGTTCGAGAGTAAGGGTTTACATGTCATTATGTCGGACGAATAAAGCTTTGAAAGACGTGCAAGAGGCAGATTTATCTATTTAGGAGTTTATCTATATATTATTTATCCACTGTGTTGAAGTTATTTCGTGGTAAACTCTGATCAACCAAAGGGGCATCTTCATATATCTCTGTTGGGGTATTTTATATATGTATTTTATCTGAGCTTAAGCAGTGTTATGGACTATGCAATGAATATGAAATATTATCATTGAAATGGAACGTGAAATTTGTTTTGAAATTATGTTTAGAAAAATTTCATATTCTTGTGCTTCTGATGTTAATACAATTCACATTACCGCACTTAGTTTTGAGCCTCAAAACAGGGGATGTTACGCCAATTTTGTCTGAGGTAGGTTCCTTTCTCATTACTTACACTCTCTATTGATAAGAAGTAGGCTTTGTAAAGGGAACCTTCGAAGGCAAGGCCGATGGAGAAGTATTCGAGTAAGGGTATGTAGTAGAAGTGTGGTCAAAAGAATGACATGTATCTCATATAAAAGGCTTCCACTGATAATCAACATCAATGTAGGCAAAGATACGTGAATGCTAGATTAGAATTTTCCTGGCAGGGTGATCTCAATAAGTGCTTTGTCAAACTTAAGCTTATAGTACCTCTCCATGGACATACCAAAGCAAATCAGTTCTCCCCTGTAATTTACTAACCAATTAGGGGCTGGAAGACAAATGGGATGTTGGATATATAAATACACACAAGGATAGAAAGGACTTGCTTATAAGCTAGGCTGACAAGCGAACTCCACTGTGTAATGATAAAGACTTTTCCTTTAACTATTTTATGGTCAGCTTCTAGAATACAGTTTCTTACCTGTGGTAAAGAGAACTTAAAGAAATATATTGACTTGTCACATCTAACTTCAACATTCCTCTTAATTGCCACTCCCCGAGGACTTTATTTTTCACAACACCATAATTGGGCAATTCACGGAAGGAGAAACCAACTAATTGGTCCTTTCAAAAAGAAATGCCCACTTTAGTGAGATCTTTAGGAAGGGTGATAGGCTTATCAGTTAAATATACTCGGAATTGTTTCGGGGTATAACTACTGGTGTTGTCTATATCTTCCTAAAGAGGGATGACCAAACAAGAGTTGGTTTAGAGCTAGCAATTCATCATTAACCTAACATACTTATCACTTTGCATAACACCATCAAAATTAGCTCAACATATTTACCAATATTAATATTCAAACCAAAGTTAGAGGTTACCTTGGGAAGATAAACACTTGAAGCATCAACACCTTGAGAATGTGTAGAGACCGAAGGGTGCTTCAGCTGAGGACAAGCAAGTCATATAAAACAAGAGGTTAAGTGATGCCGGATGGAAAAGGTTGGAAGTGTAAAGAACTAGCAGGAATGTGCATGATTTTCATAGGGCATCATTAGAGGCTTGAACGATCTACCTAATTAAACGTAGAGACAATGGAAAAGAATAGACATCACCAGGTGGGTTGGACGGAGGCGATGCATGGGTGGTGGCACTGCCAGATGTGGAAGAGTTAGTATGAGAAGCCATAACCCTGAAGCTCGAAGCAACACAGGCAGCTAGCATAGTAGATGCTATCGATCAAGGTTTGAAGATTAAAAGGCAACGAACGATTGAAAAAGGAAAGAGAGCGGAATATGAAAATTTCATATCTGAAAATGGAAGCCATTATTATCGCGTTGGAATAACATGGTTTTGGAGACCATGATATATATTTATATTAGTATAACATTGTTGTATTGGGATAATATCTGTATTCGTATATTTATTAATAATAATAAGATTACACACACACACACACACATATATATATATATATATATATATATATATATATATATATATGATAGCTTATAATTTATAATTCAAATATTAATTAGTTTGACCTTTAAAAAGAAGATGATTTTTTCAGTTTCAAATTGCAGCTGCTAGCAATAATATTTTTATTTTCGAAATCCATGCATTTTTTGATTATTTGAAAATTTTGTTTCTATTTTTGAAAAGTTGATAGTTTAAAAAATAAAATTTTATTCTTTTTACAAATTTGCATACCAAATCTTGAAATCTTTCAATAATTTCCTCACGTGGATTTTTCAGGTTTGAACTCGTTCCCTTGAATCTTTAGCAATCCAGTGTCATATATACATATGCAAGCCTTTCATCCCATCATCATCCATTTTTTTCTTTTTTCATATAGGGTTTGGTATCGATTCTTGATCAGGGATTAGTACCAACCCCTGCCTTCGATAACTTAGGTAAGTAAATTACCTAAGTTCCTGGGTCGAGTGTTGTCCATGCCTGAGCCTGCATTTCAGCCATGCACTTTACTTCTCTTGTTTCCACACGTGGTTTCGTCAAGCTTCAAGCCGCCATTAGATCTAGTACCCAAGGCCATCACTCGTAGTCAACGCCGTTGTTAGAGGCTCCATCGCTCTATCCCTCGAACATTATGCTCTCTTAGCAACCTGAACCCTAGAACAACGGTAATAAGGCCAAATATCTCAAAAAACATCAAATATGGCCCCAAAAAAAATATCTAACCTATTTGCAAAAAGAAAACATATGAAACGGATGTCTCTCAACTAACATATAAATTTGCCACTTTCTTGGATAGATTTGAAACAAAAGGATTCCCTGTTTTGCAGGAACGAAACTCAAAACCTTTAACCATATTTACTTGCACTTAGCAGGTACCACGTATACATATTTGCATATTTATCAGTTTAAGAGAAGTTTACGTGTCAAATAAATATGCATATGCAGCAGCTCACATATTATGTTCCCCAAAAGCAAGAGCATGTATATACAAGTGCACATGATAAAGGCAGTTCAATCATTCAATGTTGAGGCTGGCAAGGCAAATTACAAGAACAATCAAAATTACAATAGGGAAAACCACATTGAAACTATATTACAGAACTCAGAGCATCAGAGTCTCAAAGCAATGCCCAAGCTCAAGGAAAGACAAGAATTTGTCAGTGTACACATGAACAAATGCTAGTGTAAGGATTATATTATCAGACCTGTGCACATGGTAAGGCAAAACAGGGCAAGGCAAGACAATGAAATGAAAGCCAGAAACGCATACGTGCTTGAAAATAGGAAAATCACCTTTAATAGGCCTCCACTCTTCTTCTTCTCACCTATTCTACTTCCTTCAGTAAACACAGTGTGCACGAACCCACTACAATGTGCACGAAAACATACTGATACGAAGCTAGGATTAACGGAATCACCTCCCGTCTTCGCCAACGACTCTCCCTTCACCGACACGGTTATCTACGCCAACGCCAATGTCTAAACCTAGTTTGGAACATTTGATTTTGAGCACCACCGCACAACCCCGTATTAACGCCAAAAATTCTCTATCGCTCGCTATGGTTAATGTTTCAAACAAAATCGATTAATTCTATGTGATTTGGGAGTACTTATTTTTCAAAGAACAGGTTCCTCTTTTGATTAATTTTATGTGATTTGTAAGTATTTATTTTTCGAAAAGTAGGTTCCTCTTTTGACTAAAATGAAGAATCTTTAAATCAACTTTCATCCTTTTTCTTGTGCCAGAGTATATAGATGTTGAACTATAACAAATTTAAATTAGATAATTAGTAATTAATATTTTTTACACTGGAAGGGGGTGGTTAAAATTTTGAATTCTCCCCATCCTTTTCTCAAAGGAACAAATGAAGTATATTTATAAAGGAAGCTGAATCATCTGGACATCGAAATTTCTGGAGAGAACGAATTCAGTAATCATGATTTTAGAGTCTTACTTGTTAATGGGCTCGATTTACTTGGGTTGGACTTTAGTGCTTATAGATAAGTAAACATACAGTTATATTTCTTTCTTTTCTTTAGTTAATATAACAATTTGTATCCAAGCCCAAAATACAAAATTATTTTATATAAAACTAGTTTCTAATAGTTTATACTTTATAACATTATTTTGTTTTACAAAAATTCATTTCTGTAATTTTATTTATTTATTTTATCATTTCATTCAAATCATTATCAATTAATTTCCAAACTATATCAATAAATTTATTCACCTATCAAAATTAAACTTAGTATTTATAACGTTCTAATTTATCATTATTTCCAAAACAATTCGTTCATATTTTCAAATTCCAAAATAAATAAATTATTAGACACTATTGTATTAAAATATTCATTATCATTTTCTAAACCAGCACTAATTATCTTATTATAAAATTCTGCTATCCTAAATTAAATTCACATTATTAATTTAAATCGCATAAACGCATTTTTAACTAGTATAAATATTTATTAAAAATTTCCCCTAAAAATTGGTTGTTGCAAATTTCAACCCAAAAACTCTGAAAGAAATTTTTGTTGGAAGCTACCCTAAATCATTAGCTGGTGTTAATGATGTTGGGGTCCTAATGCTTCTTACCAATTTAAGATGTACATTCCTAGAATGTTATTCCACCATTACCCATATACCTTAATTTTCTCTTTTCAGTTCTAATAATTATCTATTATCCATAATAATTGGTCATTAATATCAAAATTGACAATCATTAATTAACTCTTATTAAATTTATTTCAATCTATTATCAGTTTTAAAATTTTCTTATTATGGGTGTTAAATTCCTGTATAAATACCACATTAGCTTCCTTAATCAGTCCCTCATTTAATTCTTTTTTTATCCTTTATCAATTACAAATTTATTGCCTATTAAATTTGTAATTAATGTTTATAAATCATAGTCCCATAATTATTATACTATTTATAATTTATACAAATACCGTTACAAATTACATTATTTATACGTTTGTTATTTCTAATTATTAATTTCTAAACTAAAACATTCCTTTCCATATTTTATCGTATCAAAGTCATCCTTCTTAATAGGATTACCATTAAAAAAAATCATAAATCAAGCACAAGTGATATTTTTGCTTTATTTGAAATTGCAAGGGATTATTTCTTTTATTGAAACAAACAGTATAAACTACGAAAAAGAATATCCATATTTTACACATCTCTTTCTCTTTTAGCAAACTAGATTCTAACACCGCTCTTTTATATATTTAAGAAATTAGATAATTTATGGAAATTACACGGAGTATGCTTCCAATAAACTGAAATATGAAAATTCACATTCCAAGATCAACCTAACTTACAACCCAACGATAGATCTGGAATACCTTACCAAATTTACTAACATTTTACAAATAAGTGCTCGGACTGATTTTATATTTCTAGATCAGGTTATACATACTATTCTTATTTTATTCATATTTTGAAACATTTGATTCTTTCTTACATAGATAGTAATCCCTATCTATTCCATAAAGTATAAACTTGGAAATCCACATTACGTTAGTATGCAACACTCCGAATTCAAACTTATAAAAGAATTTCCACCTTTTTAAAAGAAACTTTTAAGCATACTATGCAAAAGAATTCCCAACTTTCCAAAAATAGTTTGAGGGGAATTGAATTTCTTAAAATGTATAAACACCATGTTTTTTTTTATTCCATATATCTATTACATTTTTATTAACATTTGGACAAATCCTTCCAAAAATATTCCAACTTTTCACTATTAACAAAACATTATAGCTTTATTCTCATCCCCAATTCACATGCTGAAATTGCCTATAAAATAACTTTCCCTTCTCAAATTATTTTACCTCAAAGACTTACTTCTTTAAAAGTAGGGTTTTCAACCCAAAACATCAAAAACCCAATTATTAAACCAAACTATTTAAAATTCAAAAAGGGTTGCTTAATTTCAACAATAAGCACATTAATTTTCCTTTTTCAAAAACTTAATACATTAAAGATTTATTCCTTTGAAAGTTGGTCTTTTAGTCCAAAACATCTTTTCAACCTTAAACAATGAAAGTGGAGTAGACAACAATAACTTCCATTTTATTGTTTTTCTACTATATTTTCGGCACTTTTCTTATTATCTCTATCTAGGTTACTAATCATGTCTCATAAGTTCCTAGCGCAATTCTTATTCAAATCTTCCACTATTGCTTATTTTTATATTTTTTTCTATTTAAATGGCTTCTTCATCATTTTTACCCAAGTTTCGTTTCCATCTTAAAAAGAAGAATTTAAAGAACTTTCAAATTTATGAAATAGAAAAATCCTTAAGTCTAATTTACGCTTTATTTACATTTATTTCAGAAAAAAAAGTGAAAACCCTTTATTGAAAGTCTTTAAACCAAAATTTTTTTGACCCAACCTAATTTTTAAACTTAAAGTTTCAAAAATGAAAAACATTTTTTTTACCAAAAACCTTCTAATTAAAACTTTTGGCTCCATAACTTTTTATTCGCAAACCATTAATTGTCTTAACAAAATTTCTAATTGATCAGAAAATCACCACAGATGCAATGGTTTAACTCCCATGGTCAAATTCAAAATTTTCATTTTTTACCTTAGTTTAATTACGTAATTTCTTAATAAATTTTACGGAGTGTTACAGTATTCTTGTGCTGAGCATCTAAGTGTCGCAAAGATGGATTGTTAGGATAAAAATAGAAAACAAAACAAGAAAGAAGAAACATAATATCATAATCTCAAAGCGATACAATAATATATAATATCAAAAGACGGTATAAATTGTCGCTCTAAGATACACAGCATTTCAGAGTTACAATTTTAAATAATATCATCAGCCTAGACAGATATAACAACATGTCCTCAAAAATATTGATACATACATAATAGTATGCGGTGGAAATAAAATACTACGGTTGGTAAAACATCCAGATCCTCTCCTAAAGCTCAACGAACATCAACGAAAACCTACCTTTATTAGACTATTCGAAAGAGCACACGAGGAATTTAGGAAAAACAACCACGTGTCAGACCTAAGTCTAGTGTGAGAAACTCAATAAATACGTGTACAACATATAATAACACCTCTTAAGACAGTCGTAACGGTTATCCCTTCAAAAGAGCCAAACCATCTAATTAGTACATATTGCAATATAATAGATAATGCTATGGTGGACAATATAAATCAGAAAATTGATGTTAGTGCTTACATTAATCACACCACAACAATATTGAAGTACAATCAAAACCACTAAGGTACGTTCGTATAATGGATTATCCATAAAGATGCCTCCAGTTTAGTAAACTGAAGTGGATCTTCATGCACAAGGATTAGAAGTTACCTTCCAAGAGTCATATATCTCTATATAAAATATACCATAAGGCAAACGTAGCAGGTCCACGTCGAATGTAGTATGAACCATGTGAAACCATATATTATCAACTCCCGTCGGCCAATATATCGATAAGCATACTTTAGATATGGAGTTGATAACACTCTATCGTGCAAAACCCCAAGCAATGCATCCTTCTATACCTTTAGCTATATCCTAATGTCGAGGTTGCGTTCGATATTCACGAGTCTTCATCACTCGAACAGAACACGAATCCCCAATGGATTGCAGTATCTTGAAGAGATCACAAATCTCTACATAGATTCGAGCAACTCAAATAGATCTCGAATCACCATATAGATTCTAACATAAGTCCTCCAATAAATGCCAGTGCTGACCTCTCCCTTGGGACTTAACTTAGGATAAACAATACAACTCCATAGCGTTCCACTTTACAACCGCTTCTAAAACATAGAACCTATACGACAACTTTGAAGTAGTTTTCAATAAGTAAAATAATTACCAATCTCATCTCCTCAAAACTAAATAGATGAATTTCCGGTTAACTCAATTTCGGTTCTTTGAGAAGTAAGAAAACAATATATAAAGAGAAGTTCTCTTTGGGGGATCTCGTATATATAGGTTCTTAAAGTCATTTCATACCAATGCTCCTCCCCAAGGGTTCTCAAATCGTATGAAGCCATGAAGCTTTTGGATACTTCTAAGTTAATTTGGTCGAATTTAACAACAAATGAGAAAGATCGCATATGGAAAGCAAGTCTCGTATACTTATCACATTTTCAAACTTCTCAACTTATATTATCCTTCGGTCAAGAGTGAAGCTAGGTAAGTTATAGCATTAGTTGCATCAAAGCCTTGCATAGACACTTCACTTTTAACTCTCACAGATAAACAAGCCTACTTAGTTAGCGTTTAGTGCTAAGTACACAACTAAATACTTTCAATAAACGAGTAAACACACAAAACAAGATTAAGTCACATAAAGCACGATTAAGTCACATACGCGACTTCTAATCCCCCTTTTAATTAATTAATTCTTTTATTAATTAAAACCTCTTTTATAAGTAAAAATTCTTTTATCTAATAAAACTTTGTTTATCAATTACTACTATTCATTTTTACTCTTTTTGATACTTCAAAAAGTATTTATATACTTATCTCATATAGTATAAGTATATTCATAAATCATTAACAAGATCTTTTACTTTAAACATTTACCTTTCCTATCTTTTTTCCAAAAAAATTCATACTTGTTATTTTCTTAGAATATCCATTTTAAGGATCTAAGTATATTCACAAATCTATTTCAAAAGGTTTAAGACAAATTTTACTTAAACATTGTCACTTCAAACCCAAAATCATTTCACTTATAATTATCTTTATAACATCCTTTTTAATTATATTACTAAGTATAATCCAAAATGGTTAAAGATAAATGTTGTTTACACATTGGCACAACAACCCAAACCATTTCATACTTGTTATTATCTTCAAAAGCATCATTTTAAAGATATAAGTAATTCCACATTTATTAAACAAGGTAATATACTCGTTAATAACTTTACAAAACCATTTATTATAACATAAATGTTATAATCCAAAACTATTTCTTAGTCTTTTACAAAATACTTAACTTACTTTTTTCAAACTTATATACATGTACATATACTTGTAAATAAGTTTTAAATATCTATGTAAAATATTACTTAAAAATAACTAATTTACAATTTGATAAAACTAAATAAAAAACACGTTTTATATTTAAAAACCTCATTACTTCAAAAATTCTTAAATAATTATTAAAAATATATTTAAACTTCAAACCAACTTTAAAAATTCAAAATATGTTAGAAAACATCCCTAAAAAGATTAAAAAAACTACCAAATTTAAATTAGACATTTAAAATCTTAAGCAACTTACTACAACATTTATAAATGTTGTTAAAAGTCCTTGATAAGGAACAACATAGAAAGACACTAGTTTTGCGATCAGTTTTCACCACTTAAACATATGATTTAAGGTTTGAAATTTTTATAGTAATTAGGGTATTTAAAATTCACGGAAAGAAAACCCCTAAGGATATCTTTCAAATTAGTTACAAAAAATTTCAAAAACAAGGTATTTCAAAGTGCCCACATAGCGACCTTCTTCTCGTTATAATTTTTTGCAACTTTGTTTCACAAGTCAATGAATGAATTAAACTTCAATATTTTTTTAGTATTAGGTACACTTATAGTACTTATTAAAAACGTGAACAAGCCCATATCATGTCTTTTAAAGTTAACTTCAAAAATCGTCAAACATAAGGCATTTTTAAAGTACATCCATGGCGACCTTTTCGCTTTTAATTTTCACAATTTTGTTTCACGATCTCTATAACTTTCCAAACCATTTCTTTATTGTTCCATTTAATATATGTAGAGAAGAACAAATCAAATTATCTCAAGTTAAGTTCATAAATCTTCCATTTACACAAGTTAAAGTTAAAAGATATCAAAGTGCACTTATGGCGACTATTCCAACTTCAAACACTTTCAAACATACTCCAGTTCAACATAAAAACCAACCAAACATGTAAACACAAATTTTAGGCCACGCCACATGTTATAGAAGGTAATAGAAGTTATGTTATACAATATATAGTTGACAGTTGCTTTCAAAAGCAAGAGCATCCAAAGTTTATAACTTTACATAGTTATTTTTGATAACATGAGTGATACTATATTCAAGCAAAGCACTCTTTTGATATCTCGGGGGTTCGAACCCATGACTTTTAGAACCCCCGTCTAAAGCGTCACGCCCTAACCATTTGAGTTGAAGGTTCTTGACATGTAACTTTAGATAGTTAATGTCACTTTAACTTTATATTTCAAGTACACAACACATATAACACGTAATGTAGTCGTTCAATGGTGAGTAAACTCACAAAATCTATGCAAAAACAAAGCAAAAGCACTCAAGAACATAGAACCACCTCCTATCGTCACCAAACACCCAAATATCCCAACTTTAACACATCCAACCCCCCCCCCCCCCCTCGATTCTATGCTGCTCATGGCCTCAAGGAGCTTGCCCCTTTATTCACTTTTCAGTTTTGACTTTAGATTCATATTTCGTAAGGTGTTGGCGAAAGTTTGGTGAAGTTTGGAATAGATTTGAACTAATTAAAAAAATATCAATGACGAATAAAGTGGATTAGTATTAATCCACTTCCACCATTTTTATTCTTTTTGATATTTTCAAGTTTTAGAATTTTATGAAGTGTTTAAGGATCCAAAGACCACCCTTTGGCCAGCCAAGAATCCCCTCATGTATTTAACTTTACACCTCATTTTCCTTAGCAAGTTACCCTTTTACCCTTATACAAAATACCTTCCATAGCCTCATGCACGACATCATCAACATTTTATTTTCCATAAATGATATAATTTTTTTTCATTTTAATGATTTTCTAATTGTTTCAGTGTGTAAAAAAACTTGAATAATTTCCGTCAAATTAAAAACTGTTTATCGATAAAACGATTTTCATCGTATTATTGATATTTCTTCAAAGTATAAATATTTTTTAAACATTTTTCTAAAACAAGTTTATCATCATTAGTTGTATATAGAAAAAGAGTTAACAATGTTATTAAATCATATTAATCATATTTCATCAAAGTTTCAAATATCTAAAAATTCAGACATTTAAATAAAAAGTGTGTAAAATTCTGGTTCGTTACAAATAGCCTAAAGGATATCCTCTTCAGCGCGGCAACGTATTTTTAATACATTGGTGTTTGACAAAATATATCTTTTTTAACTAGTAGACTTTACAAACAGTTGTTCTTCAAGCAAGTCTTTTCTTCATCCTCTACTTATTTTTCTTCTCACAATTTAAACCCATTTTGCATGGTAAACCTTGGATCTGCGATCAATGACAAAAACCTAAGGCAAACAATTCACCGTAGGATTTAAACTTTCGCTATCACATCCTTTTACTGGCCGCCTGCTTTATCTTGTTCAAATCTCTGCATTTTTCTCATTGTTACTAGTTGCAAAATATTGCCATTTTAATACCATAGAACCGACCGACATGCCAACTCTATATGAAAATGGAAGCAACCCATCAACATATCAGGCTCTTGACACATTAAAAATGCAGTAAACATGAAGTTAAATAATTAGTTCAGACAGGGTAAAGATGATGCATTTAAAGCCTTTACAACACGAGCTGCACAAAATAAAAAGCACAATTCATCAAAAAGGAAACCAAATCCAACACAGTCATGACACAGCTAAATCGACAATTCTAGATAATAACTACTTCCCCAAGTCAAAAAGTTGCTATTTACGGTAGAACCATCAGTCCCAGCCAGTTGCAATTATGGGTCCAGTAGGAATATCATAGCTCTGATGATTGTAATAAGACCCAGATGCACCGCCCTCACTGCTTCCATATGAGTTAGACCTGTAGCTGTTATTTTTACGATAATCAAACCCACCAAATCTACTACCACCACCAAATCTTCGATTCTTGCTACCACCACTGTTGCCATAAGTAGCCCTTTCAGCATATTTGGCCAGCCAATCGGGAACTTCTTGGTTTGCTTCTTTCATCAGTTCGGACAATGCTTTGGCCATTGGCTTGTTACTGTCGTTGAAAAACGCAGTTGCTAATCCAGAGTTGCCTGCACGTCCAGTACGCCCGATTCGGTGTACGTAATCGTCTATGTCTTTTGGAAGGTCAAAATTTATTACATGTGAAACATGTGGAATGTCTAGGCCACGAGCAGCTACATCTGTTGCTACTAGTATTGGAGTCCAACCATTTTTGAATGAATGTAATGCCCGTTCACGTTCCTGTATACAAGAAACGCAACATGAATATTTATGTAAGGGTATAAATATGGCTATATGCAGACAAAAGGGTCTAGTATTTCAGTTCATGTATATGCATCATCAGTACCGTACCTGGGATCCAAGGAGAAAGTCTGATACGAAAAGAGATTCAAGAAGGCATGCTAATTTAAACAACCTCAAAAATATCTTAACTATGTCTACAGAAGTAGTTCAAACATTAGGATGAAACTAGCACCATATCTTCTAATCTTAATTTTTAATTATTAGATTCTGATGCTAATAATTTGGTTATACAAACCAATCAAAAAACCTTGAATCCACTTGCACGTGCATTGAATCCACTTGCACGCAGTAAATCATTATGCAGACACGTATCAAGTTTCAGCAAAAAAACAAATATGACATTATATAAACAAGTGTTTCACATACCACCACTCTTCTGGAGAAATGCAAGGCCTGTGATAAATGCAAAATGTGACCCATATATGTGCAGTAGGGCAACATGTGCATGGTGTTTTTTTTACATAAAACGTAAAAGTGAACTGAAGATTCAGTATACTCCAACAGTATTCATTTTTTACTAACAAAAAAAGTACTATGTGGTATGGATAACAAGAATGTGAATCATGCATTAATTAAGATTTCGTGAAAAGAAAGCAACACAATATTGGACCCCAAAATGTTAAAAGAGTTACGACTTACCATCTGAGAACGGTCACCATGTATCGATGTAGCACGGAAGCCATTTACATTTAGCCAGTGCTCCAAAGTATCAGCTCCACGCTTCGTCTCAACAAACACCAGTGTTAAAGCTTGCTGCAACATTAAAATGTGGATAGCTATATCGAATCCATTCAAGTTAAAAATATCGTCAGTGTGATACTTTAAAAAATAATACCTTGCCACATGTCGCGTTTGCAGTTTGGCTAATAAGAAGATCCATGAGATAACTTCTTTTGTCATAATCTTGAACATACTCAACTCTTTGAGTGATTAAACCAGTACTTGAACCAACTCTACCGACAGTGAGAAAGATATAGTCTGACAAAAAATCTGAAGCTAATCGCTGCAGAAGAAGAGATGCATGCAGTCAATTAACATTTCAAAGACCATTGCATGCTTTTTATCATAAAAGATGGTCTGATTCTTCAGTAGCTGTGTATAAAAATAAAATTATATCTGCAAAAATGTTTACACCCCTTCGATTAGTGAATATATACTTGCTGTCATGCATGAAAACATTATTAGTTTCTTATTAGACCGATTTCCCAAAATGAACTCTGCTGTTCATAAAAGCACGTTTAAAGAAATAGTAATTCGTCTCCAGAGCATTTTCTACACCAGAAGCAATATTATATTTAAACATAAGTAACATCGTGTAGTTCTGAAGGTAAAGTTGCAATATCGGTGTCAAAAAAGACTTCGCATAAGTTGCCTGTTTGATTTAAATGTTTGAAAATTGTTATATATGTAGTTTAGGAAATAGATGCATAATATTCGAAGGATGTAGACATATCCCCGTTCATACCTGTATCTCTTGAGGAAAAGTAGCACTGAAGAGCATAGTTTGCCTAAAGCCAGGAGGTGGCATGTCCATCTGCTCAACTATCTTTCGAATTTGATGCTCAAATCCCATATCAAGCATTCTATCAGCCTCATCTAAAGCTAAATACTTTATACTGCGAAGGTTAACCCTGCCTCTTTCAATTAGATCCACCAAGCGTCCAGGTGTTGCTACAAGAATGTCCACACCTTTCTCTAGTTCCCTTAGCTTTAATAAATCAGCAAATTATACGGCATCCGTATGTGGAATATATAATAGTTACATACGGATTACTAGCTTGTGAACACAAGTTTTGATAAGTAACCTCAATTGGTACAACAATATTTTGGTCTAAGTTTTGACTTTAACACGCAAAAATGAAATTTCACAATTCAGGAATAAAAACTTTATTATTCCAATAAAGGTAACTAAAGGGTTCTTTCAGAATCCTAATATACATGCATATAACTGTATAGCAAGTGGATGTATAGAGTTGGGACTGTTATTTGATTATAGAGAGGATGCAGCTTTTTTTACATATGTTATTATTATACTTCATGGCAGATAACACAGAACATCCACAATTTGACATCCGCACACAAACAACAGATCAGCATGATAATTACACTGCTGAAATATTTTCAGAAGATATAAAAAGGTTATGTGCTCCGCATTGAATCAAGCTCAGTATTTTGCAACGAGTGCTTTATACTACAAAATTGGAGCACAAAACGATATCCACATGAAGACGTAATCATTGATTTTATCAAAGGTTCCAAGAAAATTATACAACCCGAATTATGAGCTTTGAAAAAAGGTAGGAAATATATGAAAGCATGACCGTATATATATTTGAATAAAAATACTAGATCGTCACAGTGAACGTAACATGGCTAACATTTTGCAAGGTGAAACAAATGATCGGGCTGCAAAAACGATCTGATTTTGAATTTACATTGAAATGCATGGATGTCATCAAAAAGCTTCTAAAAAATAAAAAGACCTGATAGCTCATAGGAGCACCACCATATGCTACAACCACTTTAACCCCAGTCTGGTTAGAGAACTTTTTGGCTTCCTCGTGGATCTACAATTAAGCAGCGGCAGTTGGTATAGATAAACAATACATCATTCGGTAAAGTAATGGAAGTATTGAGTAAGACGCTATGACGTCTACGTTCATGTGTAAAACCTGACTTTACGATTTTTTATACTTTCATTAAATGTCTCACTTGGTCAATAGTTCTCCTTATTCTACATTCTCCTCTTTTAAAATTAATGGTGTATAAGAAATGGCAATCTAATCATGTAAACCAAGTTTAAGTATTAACGACACAAATGGATTTTGATATTGGTATTGTTGCAAATGTTCTGTAATTGGAATGTGAATATTGGAATAATCACCGAACCTAAGTAAAATAAAAAAAAAGCTAACTAAGTATGGGGAGAGAACAGATAAATCATGAAAACAATTACATATGCAAGTTAAAAATCAAGACAGTTATTGTTCAATTCCAACAGCAGAGGATGCACGTATTGACAACATTCACTAAAGAATAAACATAAAGATATTATGCATATGTTAGAGCTAGCAATATGACACCACCATGTACTGAACATGGCCCTCTCCATACACCCAGCTACATTTTCAACCAACGACTAATGAGCATGAAAAGCAAATTGTTTTGTCCAGGTAAAGAAATTTATGAACAATTACGCAATTCACAAGTCTTCAGTAAAATTATAGGAATGTTAGCTAAGTTTCAAAAAATAGAAAGGGCGAATTCATGTAATCTTGCTAAAAAGGATTACACAAGCTTATTACACAGTAATTTGGTTACTATTAGAGTTAAGGCACGTAGCAAGCATTGGTTAAATATCTTGGCACCAGCCTATGTTGCACTCTAATTTCAATTACATGAATCAATTAAATATATTTATTTAAACTTCACACCGTGAAATTAAAAATTGTCATACTCTATATTTAATACTATAGATTTATAAAGTAGTAGTTAAACTGAACATACACTGATGGATATTTCAAGCCTACATTACACGATAAAGAACGCAATAACTGAAATACTAACAACAAAATCACTGAAAAATTGGAATAGTAATTCTGGCATACAGCTAAACTTGCTTACAAATCTGCATAAATACAGTTCATATCAAATGTGAGTCAAATATATGTCAAATCGCCTAATATTATTTTAATGTAGCTATAGTTTCAGTTGTACGGTCAAATAAGCTCGTAAATATAATGGCAACATTATACTACCTGTAGCTATTTTAATATCACCAAAACAGTTTTTGTTTACAATGTAAAATTGCATAAATTAAACAAAACTAACTAACTATCAACATATGTTGCCATTATATTACCTGTAGCTATTTTAATATCACCAAAACAGTTTTTGTTTACAATGTAAAATCGCATAAATTAAACAAAACCTAACTAAGTATCAACATATGTTCAGATTCTCTCATACAAACCAACTCAGATGCCAACTACACATACACAATCAACGAGCATGACGCAAAACCCAGAAGCAATACCTGTGAAGCCAACTCACGAGTAGGCGAAAGAATAAGTGCAACTGGAAAAGCTATTCTAGTTCCCCGAAAGCTCGCAGCATTGCGCAATCCACCTTTTATCACTCCGCTAATAATCGGAAAACAAAACGCTGCAGTTTTCCCCGATCCAGTCTGAGCACATGCCATCAAATCTCTCCCACTCATCGAAATTGGAATCGCATGCCTCTGCACTGGAGTTGGTTTCACGTACTTACACATTCTAATGTTACGATTTAGCCCCTCGCCCAAATCAATTTCGTCGAAACTATTTACTGGTAGCGGCACATTCTCCCCGCTAGTTTCAACGGGAATATCCTCGTACGCATCGAAGTTGATACCGCTGTTGATGTTATCATCGGATTTTACACTTAAGTCCTTGAACTTTCCAGAAATTGCAGACGCGTCCTTGACCGTTGCGGGTTTAAATTCTGGAGCCGAAGCAGACAAGGGTTTTTTGGAGCGTAAATGTGGAGGGACGTACGATGAATTTGAAGTTGAATCGCTTGATAAATCAAACCAAGACATTTTTTGTTGGAAAAAAGAAAAGAAAAATACCCCAAATATAATGGAGGAAGAAGTAAAGTAATTAAATGCTTCACATTTCAGGAATATGAAACAAAAATGCAAACCCTAGTTACCAGTTTTGGAAGCAGAGCTCAAAAGTTAAAACCCAAAGATTTTGTTAAGTTTCGTTCTATAAACGGAAATGAAATGAAAAAAAAGTAAAATAAAAAAAGAGGAAAGAAATTTTGGGAATATAAAGAGTTGGAGGGGTATCTGGGAATTCTACTAGGGATTTCGTTTCCCGCGTGCGTGAGAAAGGGGCAAAAGAGGAAAATGTCGTGGTGGGACCAGATGGATTGTCATCATGGGTTGGATTAAATGGAATCTTATAATGGAGGGTTGGATTTGATTTTGGTAACTGAAATCGTGATTAGATATGATGCCGTTTTTGCATGATCATTTTCATGCTTTTGAGACGTTCCATTAAATTGGGAGGAATAGGAATAGGCAAAAAAAAAAAAGGACCATAATTGCACAATCCCTTTAGCTTTAAAAAAAAATCAAATTTATTTATATTTACTTGAAAAGTAAATGCGCCATCTAAAATTAAATTAATTATGTGCTCGTCGGTTCTACATAAAAAATGCATTTGAACTTTTAAATAAAATGTTTTTTATAAATAGAAAATGGGTCTTGTTTACTTTGAAATGGGAAAAGTTACACACTTATTACTATGATTGTTATTTTAATAATTATATTCTTTTATTCAATCTTTTTTTTTATAATATGATGATGATTACTAAAGGACCTTAAATGCGATTCTTGTTAGAATGGTTTTATGTTTATTAAGCTTTGCTAGATAACATCTAACTATTGCTTGTTGATATGTGCTTTGGAGGAAACAAGTAATTTCTAATAATGTATGTGTAAATTTGATTTATGTTATTGCCTTATTTTGTTATAATTGGATTGCTACCCCTAGTTATGAAGGGGATTTTCAATCAAAGGACTTTCCAGTTCAAGGTAATAAAATTTAAGAACAATACTTCTAAAATATTAGTTTTATGGACAGTTTACAAAAAAAAGATAAATGAAGTTATCATTTGCATATGCAAAAAAATGATGTATGAATTTATCGTTTTTCTGTATAACGTAAAAGGATAAATGAATTTATCATTTTTCTGTAAATTGTCCTTGAAACTGATTATTTAGAAGTGTTCTTAAAACTTATTATCTTGGAGTGAGAAACCCTCGACCTAATTTCAACTAGTGTATGAATTGGCGAATGATGTTATTTTTAAGGATTTTCTTAATAAAGTAAAATTTTGTATAAATTCTACAAAGGAATAAATTGTTTTCAAAAGTAGAAATATTAACATTATTTTAAGTACTGCACTTATAGATGATTTTAATGAGGTTACTTCTGAATCTTTACTTTTACTGAAAACTAACTTTGTTATTAATTGTTTATGATCTTAATGAACTTTTTGTTCTTCGGTTTTCATATACACTTTTAGTTGATTTATTTTGTTTAACAGTGTTTGGCTATAGTTTGACTTTATCATAATCATTTAATAATTAACAATAAATGGATTCCTTATAAATACACGAATATATTAATGTATTTAATTTGTTGTCTGATAACGGACTTATGATTAACAATATATATATATATATATGTGTGTGTGTGTGTGTGTGTGTGTTAATAATAGCAACGCTCTTGTTTTACTTTAGTAAAATTTTAACTTTTGGCATCTCACTTTAGCTTAGTCGGTAATATCCCTTGCGATATTATTAGTTTTACTATTGTTTTTTTTTTTCATACATACATATATACATATACATACGTATATATATTTTATTTATTTACAGCCATTGGTATATTTTAATTATAACTGGAAATGCATATTAATTGTTAATATATAGACTAATATATAATTAAATATCTCTTAATACTTAAACATAATGATATACTTACATACATGTATATGGTTTTCTATCATTAGTTTTACAAGTTTTTTAACGATCATAGTCATTTTTGTTGATGATATTTGTCTTGGTCGATGTTGTTATAAGGTTACTTTTATTGGTCTGATGAGAGGCTAAGTTAGATCAGGCATTGTTGATACTGGACCCAATATCTATCTGCTCTTGTATCTCCATTGTCTTCCATTCGATGTTGAGTTTAAACAGGATATTTTTCTCTTATTCATATTCTTTTTTTATTATTTAATTTTTGGACTCTAGTTACTAGGTTTGGGTGTTATTTTATTTTATATTTACGTTGTATAGGCTTGTGGAGAAGAGCTACCTGATAGGTTTGTTGGTAGCTTTTTTTAAAGTACATAATAAAATTACATGGGTGCTCTCCTCAAAATAGGATCGCTCATTTTCTCGAACAAATGTGTTTGTTATAGAATAAATAATAACTTCGTGTCAATTATTAATAAATAATAAGTAATTATTAATAATTACTAAGTAATATTAAATGAGAAATTCTAATTCAATGGACAGTAAAGATACGGCTCTGACCGGCTCATAAAGTAACCGTAAGATCAATTCCCTCACCTAATATCCTCCGTTGGTATCCCATCTTCTTCACACCTGGTTGAAGTAGCACCTTTCGTATTAAATAATTAATAATTAATATTTAAATTTAAAATTTGATAATTAATTATTTGTATTTAACATGTAATATTTGATACTAAATAATCATTTGTTATTATTTATTATAAAATATTATTTATACTAAATTTAATAAAACTAAAACGTTTGCCCATTTGCCTTCTTGTTTTGTAGATTTTATACATTTATTTCCTTATATATTGTTTATTTATCCTCAATTTATTAAAACTGCAATATTGGCCCGTTGACTAAACTATTGACGGATCTTAATAAAAGAAACCAACTCAGTTACAAGTTTTGTTTGAATTTACTCTATCAACACATATGAATTTTTTGATTTGGTGATTATATATATTTGTTATGCTTTGAATAATTTATTTTCCTTTCTGCCCCAGTTGGAATAAGTAACTCCGGTTTAATTGTTTCTTCTTCGAACGGTCCACAAAATAAGATAATATTGTTAGGTAGTACGCTTCTGATTTTATCATTAACCGGGTCATGATTTTTACCATTACTCATTGTTTTTTCCACTATTCGAAGTAATCTCCACACGCTTTATGTTGAAAATGCAGAGCTTTGAAATCTAAAAAATGATTTTAAGTATGTTGTTGTGGTAAGTAATAGTTTTAACAGTTTCTTTGGTAATTATGATTTCTCCATATTGTAAATACATAATTCTATGGCGGTGTATTTTCAAAAATGAGTTCCATTAGCAACTACTGTCAAATTAGATATGTTATGAATAACTTCTTAAATTGTAAGCTTATTTTATTATGGTTATTTTTTATTATGGGTAAAGAAACATATATTGATTGGTGTGGGTTGATCATTGGAACCGATAAGTTAATAAAAGAATTTTAAGCATATTGTTGCATCAAGTAACAGTTTCATCTGATATTTTATTAGATAATGATGATCACTCCTTACCATAATTACATAACTTTATGTCCATGTATTTTCAAAAATGAGCTCCACTAGAAACTAAGGTTAAATTTTCATTTTTTCCCTATATTTATGAAACTCCAAACTTATTAACTAAGACACGTGTGGAATTATTATGGTTGTTTGTCCTTATGGATAAAGAAACATATGATAGCTTGACATGGGTCATCATGAGAACCTAGAGATTTTGATTTACATTTTTAATGAGCATCCCCTAAACTTGATAATGTGCAATATTTGTAACAATTTGCTCCTAACATATACATCCAGGTATTTATATCCAAAATAACCCATTAATATTTTTCCTATTGAATATGCAAGTATATGATTTTTGTTTGATGATAATAGACATATATACATTCATTTAAATATATTTGTTAATGTACTATTTTACTTCTCACATAATTAAATAAATATTTGCTGAATAAAATAATAACACGGGATTTAAATTAAAACAGATATTTTATTCAAACAAATATTTATTACAATTTTGAATAGTAAAAATTTGAGCTCTCACTATATATATACAAATTCAATGACAATACAATTTCGATTAGATCACAATTTCTAATTTACAAATGCACCTCACTACATATCGCTCATTCACTCGTATTTATCTTCAACTCTAATTCAGATTGAATCCAACATCTGAGTTATCTACAAAAATATACACCGACGCAGTAAAATTGAAAATGAAATATTTTTGTAGTGTAAAATAAAATGTATTTTGAAAACATTATTTGACTCAGTTATTTGGGTTGTTCGTCATCATTTAAATTTGAATTCATCATACATGAACAACTTGTGACATGCACAGTGTATCATTGTACATGCCACAAGTTCGTGCACACCGATATACACTTGATAAATATTACAGGGATAAGTGAGCACAAGGCCAAACTCAATTAAAAATCGGGTTCAACTCAAATGAAATACAAATAAAATCACGATATCAGCACAAGGTCAAACCCGAGCTATTAGCTGGATTCAACACAGGTGCAGTTCAAAACGTACAAGTTCATTAAATGGTCACGACAACTAAAACAAAGTCAAAGCCATATGAGAACCAGACTGCAAATATCATGAATACAAAAAAGCTGAATCAACACCAACTGAGTACACATGAACTACATAACTCGAGCTAGCATATCATATATATAACAAGCTCCAGATGGTACACAAGTGGTGCACATGTCAATGAACAAATAAACCCAGTGCAACTTTAAACAATAAAATGGCCAGGAACCAGTCAAGGCAGCATGTCAAGCATATGAAAACAATTACAAGACCAACAATGCAACTGTATGCAAACTACCTTGAATGGTACAATTGCAATGACCAGAAGCTATATCAGTGCAACAGTCAATGGTAAAGCAATTCGACCACAACAACTTAACCAAACTCAATGTATACCAGACCAGACTTCAAATTATGAAACAGTAAGTGGTACAAGTTAAAGACTGCAACATTACGGCAACTACAAGTGATCATGCATCAAGTTAAAGACAACTACAGTCTTATAGGAACCAAGACAAAATTCAAGCACAGACTCAGCCAAGACTACAATGTACATAAGTGAATGCAACTGTGACATATAACATGAATATACAATGAATAATGAAGACTACAAGACCAAGTTGTGCACATAACCAAGTACAAATCCAAGTGAAACGCAGTCAAAGCATTTAACAGTTATAACAAAGTCAAGGCCAATTCAATCTGAATTTATCAAGTCATGAAACAGCAAAACACAAGTGAGTGTATCAAGTCAGAGCTGTGACGAGCAAAGTCACAGAGAAATCAAAGCAATGCCGAAGTCACAGAGAAATCAATACAATGATAACCAAGGAAATCGAGCAGTTCAAAATCGAAGCCGTGAGAACCAAGCAATCAGTTATACGAATTTGAACGAGTCAAAAATAAATCACAGCATTCGATCAAAATCAAACGAACGAGCAAATTATCAGACGTACGGAATTTTAGGGATTCAAATCATATATAACCCATACATCATCGGCCGTGAAAAAGCATTCGAGTTCAAGCAGCAATAGAGAAGATAAAATCAATAACTCGAATCAAATTGAGTTCAAAGCATATCAACGTGAGGAACAAAGGAATTACATACCAGGATTATTCAGTTCGAACTCAATCAGGTTGAATCGACCGAAATCATCGCAGCTAGAGGATCGATTGACCAAGCCAAACATAGGAGATAACCACTGCGATTGATCATATACAGGGGGCGATTCAATTTTATCAGAAGCCCTAATTTAGTTGAAGAGGAATGAACGAAAACGAAGCAACCATTATCACATATGAGAAAAGGAACCGGCCAAATAAATAAAAGAGAAAATGGATTATTTTTTTAGTGTTCTGTTTTGGGACGGCTTCTATAATATTTGGGCTTTAATTTTAAAATTAGGGTTTTATATTTTTTAGCCGTTTTGTATTTACTTTTAAGCTTTTGTAATTTACTAGTCGTGTGACTAGGGGACAAACTGCGGTGGTGTAGTTTGAGAATTCGCAACTCAGTGGTTGAGTTGTGGCAGAGTTTTGAGCGTAGAGTTAATGTTAGTCGATAGCGGGTGTCGCGAGTTTACGTGTGTAAGATTCTGACTACTTAATTTCTAGTAGAAACCTTGGGGACAATACTTAGGCATGGTTTTGTCGAAGCTGTATAAATCTGTGTGTTTTATTTTCTGCCTTTTATATTCAGCTATATATGTGCTGCTATTATTCTGCTGTGATCTGAGTTGAAATTATTTTATATAAACTTCCGCAATAAATTTTTATAATTAATAGTATCACCCTATCCACCCCCTCTAGAGTGAAATCGATCCTACAAATGGTATCAGAGCTAGGAACAAAATAATTTTTTTTTTTAAAAAATGGTTTGTTTTCAAAATCCATTTTTATTAGAATTTGAATTTTGAAATGACTTCTTTTAATAACGCTTTTGCCGAGGATCAATCTATAGTTAGACCACCAATGTTCAATGGTGAATATGCTTCCTGAAAAAATAGAATGAAATTTTTATGAACACCATTGATGCTTGGAATACTATTGAGACAGGTTATAGAGCACCAATTATAATAGTAAATAATTAGGAAATTGAAAAACCAATTGATCAATGGAAAAATCTAGAAAATAAGTTACAGAATGCTAATGCTAAAGCCATGAATTCTATTATCTGTTCATTGGATCAAATTAAATTTAACCGTGTCTCGCATTATCTAACTGCGCAAGAAATCTGGCACACAATTGAAGTGACTCACGAAGGAACATCTCAAGTCAAGGAATCTCGCCTTGCAATGCTTATTTACGAATACGAGAACTTCACAATAGCCAAGGATGAGAATGTTAAAGAGATGTATGCACGACTTTCCAATCTCATATACAAATCAACAGTTCTTGGAAAATCATACACAGAATTGGAAATAGTCCAAAAAATCCTTAGATTCCTTCCACGGAATTTTGAATCAAAAGTTACAACCATTCAATAATCAAAGGATTTAAAACAAGTCAAAGTTGAAGAGCTCATCGGAAATCTCACCACTTATGAGCTTGAAATGAAATTCAAGGAAGAACGAGAAGGAGGCGATACTCGAAAGAAATCAATAGCGCTTAAAAGGAACAATGGAAAGTGATGATGATAATGATGATGATGGAGCAGCTGAGCTGGCACTATTAATGAAGAAATTCAAAAAGTGAAATCACAAATATAGAAATCCAGCTCTAAATCAGAAATTGAAAAGCAGAATAGTCAAAGCACTAGACAATCCGAAAGAGCAGGAAATCATCTGTCACAAGTGCAATAAACTTGGCCACATCAAGCCCAACTGTCCTCAAAATCGACAGGCCTAAAAGAGAAATCAAAAGGAAGAAGTTTTATAGTCACGTGGAATAAAAGTGATAATAATGATAAAAGCATTAGCAGTTAGAGTGAGAAAGCAGATCTGTGCCTTCGAGGTGATATAACTGATAGCGATGATGACGAGCCAAGCGAGGTATCAAAACTTACTCACTCAGAATTACTTATACATTTGCACGAAGTAAATGGCTATTTCGAAAGACTTAGGGAGAAATACGCTAAAATTGAATCACAACGAGATACTTTGATAGATTTAAATAAATATCTTGATCAATTAGTTAAAAACTATCAAAGTAAGATCCCTAAGTGTGATAAGTGTCCATCACTCCAAGAAGAGATTAAAAAATAGAAAATTAAATTGCTTGAAAATGAAATTATGATTTTGAAAAAGAGTGAAAATACTAGAAGAGAAAATTCTATTAAAAAGTGCACCAAGTCCAACAATTTTCTACAACTTTAGGAAAATTTTCCAGAGGAGAAAAATCATTAAATATGTTATTTGTGAAACAAACTAATATTGTTAGACAAGGACTTGTGTATAATCAATCCGAATAGACTAGAAATTTAATTAATCAAGTCAAATCCGAGTGCACAATCAGTAGAAAAATTGGACATAATCACAATATTTGCTGATGTAGACCCAAATATATAAAAACCATTCCAATTTGGGTTCTAAAAGGCACAAATATAAAATCTTTGAAAGTCAAACAAATGTGGGTTCCAAAAGGAACATATATAAATAGTTTTGGGTCTACATAGACATATTTTTCAAAATCATTTGCCACTAACAACCATGGACCTATAAAAACAAATTGGTCACAAAAATCTTCTCTTGTGTAGGTATGGTGGCGGGCTAAGAAACAACAACAGTGTTATCTATATTCTGGCTGTTCCAGACACACAATAGGCGACAAATCAAAGTTTCTTAGCCTAGTATAAAGGTGGCAGCATCACGATGGGCTACAACGAAAAATTATTGGAAAGGTAAAATAGGTAACGGTATATTTATCTTGAATGATTTATTAAATGTGATAATCTGCACCATAATCTGATTTAATTCAGCCAGTATTGTGATAAAGAAATAATGAATGTTGATTTTTCCAAAATTGTTGGCCAACTATCTTTTCATGCCGAGAACATTGAAGTTTTTGAATTAGTTCATATAGATTTGCTTGGACTAATGATGGTGTTGATGATTACTCATGATACACATGGAAATGTTGCTTACCTTACTGCTTCTGGATCTGACACTATGGTCACTGTTTGCTTGTATACATGATTTCAATTCAAATTCAAAAGAATTTCATTTAAAAGTTGTAAAAATGATTCTAAGGTATTTTATTGCACACATCACAATGTGGTTCTTGATATCTATCTAACGATAATATTGAGTCAAAGGAAAATTCAAACGCAGATTACACTGGTAATCTAGTGGATAGAAAAATTACTAGTGAAACGTGATTTATGTTAAGACATTCAGCAGCTGCATCGTTTTTTTCAAAGAAAATATCTGCATATTTTTCGCTTGAAATAATTTTCAAGTAGCAGACATTTTTCTCATAAAACCCCTTCAAGAAAATCGTTTTTGTTGACCTTATTTCATACTAGTCATTTTAGAAAATTTTATTTTATAATTATTTCTGAATTTGATCTAAAATAACTACATTGACTAATCTGACTCCATACTGACTATCTAAAGATAAATAGTGATTAAAAAAGTGATTAGTGTTGATGGTAAACATGTATTATAACTTGAGATAGTACAATTAGTAAATTTCTTTAGAAATTTAAACAAGAGTTATAAAAACTTTTTGTTGGTAAATATTCCATGACCATTTCTATTTCTATCATATTTCTATCGACCATAACTCATCATAATCCAATATGGTATGTCAAATATGTGGTATTTTAAATAGGAAATTATGTGCTTTCATTTTATTATATTTTTAGCAATAAAAAAACATCCAAAGTATTCACTCTCATTTAAAAGTCCTCATGGTTATGCATGGGTGAATTACTTGGGATTTTTGATTATGCGCTTCCATGCTCATTTAAAATTCCTCACGGTTATGCATGTATGGAATGCATATCAAAATCAATTGATTAAATAGACAAGTTGATTCCAATCCCATTTAAAAGTCCTCATGGTTATGCGTGGTTAGAAGATACTTGAATTCATTTTTTTTTAAAAAAAATTAGGAATACTGCTAATCTCATTTAAAAGTCCTAACGGTTATGCATGGTTAGTAGATATTCAAATTCCTGATATAAATATACCAGAAATAGACACAACTATATGGTTTTATATGATGACATCATCCCTATCATTCTAAAGTGGAAAATGCGTCAATCAGAGTATTTATGATTTTTGTTTGATTTTTTCATTGAAATTTAATGTTTATACTCGATTGAGTATTAATATTGTATTAATGTCAATCACTTTATCTCTATTTTTCTAATACTGTTACTCTTTTGCTGATAGCAAAAGGGGGAGAGAAATGTTAAGATTTTGGAAAATAAAGGTCAAATATTTTATTTTGTATTTTCTATATGCATCTATGCTCATTTGCATATTTTTACTTATTTTCATGCATATATGAAGGGGGAGCATTGTGTGGAGAGGGAGCATTCAAATAGAGGGGCAAATTAAACGATCAAAAACATTTAATAAAATTCAAAATCTAAAATATATGCTTGTCATCATCAAAAGGGGGAGATTGTTGAATATGCAAGTATATGATTTTTGTTTGATGATAATAAACATATATATATATACATATTCATTTAAATGTATTTGTTAATGTACTATTTTACTTCTCTTATAATTAAATAAATATTTGCTGAATAAAATAAAGAACACAGAATTTAAATTAAAACGGATATTTATTGAAACAAATATTTATTACAATTTTGAATAGTACAAATTTGAGCTCTCACTATATATATACACAAATTCAATGACAATAAAATTTCGATTACATCACGATTTCTAATTTACAGATGCACCTTACTATATATCACTCATTCACTCGTATTTATCTTCAACTATATTCCAGAATGAATCCAACATCTGAGTTATCTGCAAAACTATACACCGACGCAGTAAAATTGAAAATGAAATATTTTTGCAGTGTACAATAAAATGTATTTTGAAAACATTATTTGCGTCAGTTATTTGGATTGTTCATCATCATTTAAATTTGAATTCATCATACACGAATGCACAGTGTATCACTGTATATGTCACAAGGTCGTGCACACCGACATACACTTGATAAAAATTACAAGGACAGGTGGACACAAGGTTAAACCCAGTTAAAAGCCGGGTTCAACTCAAGTGAAATACAAATAAAATCATGATATCAGCACAAGGTCAAACCCAAGCTATTAGCTAGATTCGACACAGGTGCAGTCCAAAATGTAAAAGTTCATTAAATGGTCAAGACAACTAAACAGAGTCAAAGCCATATGAGAACCAGACTTCAAATATCATGAATACAACAAAGCTTAAATCAACACCAACTGAGTACACATAAACTATATAACTCGAGCTAGCATATCATATATACAACAAGCTCCAGATGGTACATAAGTGGTGCACATGTCAATGAACAAACAAACCCAGTGCAACTTTAAACAATAAAATGGTCAGGAACCAGTCAACGCAGCATGTCAAGCATATGAAAACAATTACAAGACCTACAATGCAACTGCATGCAAACTGCCTCGAATGGTACGATTGCAATAACCAGAAGCTATATCAGTGCAACAGTCAATGGTAAAGCAACTCGACTACAACAACTTAACCAAACTCAATGTATACCAGACCAGACTTCAAATTATGAAACAACAAGTGGTACAAGTTAAAAATTGCAACACTACGGCAATTACAAGTGATCAAGCATCAAGTCAAAGACAACTACAGTCTTACAGGAACCAAGACAAAATGCAAGCACCAGACTCGGCCAAGACTACAATGTACACAAGTGAATGCAACTGTGACATATAACATGAATATACGGTGCACAATGAAGACTACAAGACCAAGCTGTTCCTATAAGCAGGTACAAATCCAAGTGAAACGCAGTCAAAGCGTTTAACAGTTATAACAAAGTCAAGGCCAATTTAATCTGAATTTAGCAAGTCATGAAATAGCAAAATACAAGTGAGTGTATCAAGTCAGAGTTGTGACAACCAAAGTCACAGAGAAATCAATGCAAGGCCGAAGTCATAGAAAATTCAATACCATGATAGCCAAGGAAATCGAACAGTTCAAAATCGAAGCCATGCGAACCAAATAATCAGTTATACGAATTTGAACGAGTCAAAAATAAATCACAGCATTCGATCAAAATCAAACGGCCGAGCAAATTATCAGACGAACGAAATTTTAGGGATTCAAATCATATATAACTCAAACATCATCGGTCGTGAAAAAGCATTCGAGTTCAAACAACAACGGAGAAGATAAAATAAATAACTCAAATCAAATTGAATTCAAAGCATATCAACGTGAGGAACAAAGGAATTACATACCAGGATCATTCAGTTCGAACTCAATCAAGTTGAATTGACCGAAATCATCAAAGCTAGAGGATCAATTGACCAAGCCAAACAGAGGAGATAATCACTGTGATTGATCATACATAGGGGAGATTCAATTTTATCAAAAACACTAATTTAGTTAAAGAAGAACAAACGAAAATGAAGCAGCCATTATCACATACGAGAAAAGGAACCGTCTGAACAAATAAAAGAGAAAAGGGATTATTTTTTAGTGTTTTGTTTTGGGCCGGCATCTATAATATTTAGGCTTTAATTTTAAAATTAAGGTTTTATATTTTTTAGTTGTTTTGTATTTACTTTTAAACTTTTGTAATTTACTAGTCTTGTGACTAGTGGACGAACTGCGGTGGTGTAGGTCAAGAATTCGCAACTCAGTGGCTGAGTTGTGGCAGAGTTTTGAGCGTAGAGTTAAGGTTAGTCGATAGCGGGTGTCGCGATTTACGTGTGTAAGCGTCTGACTACTTAATTTCTAGGAGAAACATTGGAGGTAGCACGTAGGCAAGGTTTTGCCGAAGCTGGATAAATCTGTGTGTTCTATTTTCTACCTTGTATATTCTGCTATATTTATGCTGCTATTATTCTGCTGTGATCTGAGTTGAAATTATTTAATATAAACTTCCTCAATAAATTTTATAATTAATAGTATCACCCTATTCACCCCTCCTCTAGGGTGAAATCGATCCTACATTTCCTTTCTGTTTTTATTGTTTTTTCCATACGTCCTCTTGTTGTTAGTTGCATAATAAAAACTTGACTAAGGTATAAAAAGGGTGATACTCTTTACACCCATCTAAACATGCTCTTTCACTTATTTATCCTCTCACTCAATTGAATCTTTCACCAATCCACTCACAACTAACTTTTCATAAGTTTTTCTTTAAATTTCTCAAAACCAAAACTTGACTTTTCCTCTCTTTTTATTCAAACAAAATAATCAAAATTTCTTCATTCGATTTGTCCATAATCATTTTTTCATCCAACATTTCTATGACATCCTGCAGCTCTAAGCACCCCGAAAATCGGACATGACTAGAAGCACAGGTGTTCGGGTGAAATAAAAATCCATAACACAACACAGAGACTAAGCAACAACATAAAATGATTAAATTATTACAGTGGAAGAAAACTTTCACTAATTATAATTTAATATCAAAACAACTTCAATAAAAACAACATGATCCCAAATTTATTTCTGAAACCAAAAGTACCAAGTAGTCTCCACCAAAACATAAAACATAACAAAGTTTACAATATATGTCCCCATATATAGAGTATAGTACGGAAAAGAGAAACGAAGTACATGTAACAAAAGAAACAAAAATTGAAGATAACAAAAACTCCAATGACCTTTCACGCTGCAAAGAACTGCAACCTAGACCTTCCCCCCTGTGATTTGGGCAAAATAGGAAAAATAGGAATGGGTCAGGTGCATTAAGTCTAGTGAATGAGAAATAAAATGAAGCAGAAAGAATAAAACAGTTCAATTTTAGGTCTTTCTCGGATATCGCAGAGGGTGAATAATATAATGCAGCGAATCCTTTTTAGATACAGTTCCTAAGAAGCCGAAGTCCGTGGTCACTCTAGAGAAGTCAACCATGCAGTAATACTAAACGTCAATCGGCTGTCGGAGCTGCTGTCCTTACCAATCCACGTGCTACAACGTGAAAGTCATGCTCTTCATGCGTGCACTATGACTAAATGCCTCTTACGTCTGATCGACGCCGACTCAAACAACCTCGCACCGAAGTTGCGCTCAGGGTCCGCCAAATTAGACTCCTATCCTCCTTTCTCCTCGGTCACCAACGTGGACTTGCCCCTATCCAAAGTGTCCGTCCTTCAAAAGAGCGCACGCAGCTAGGTCGGTTGCGCAAAATCCTCCAACGATCTGCCCAAAGAAGCCTACGTCGGAGCACACTTGTCATGTTCCGTCCGCGTCGATCTGTCCAAAGAAGCCTATGATTGCGGATGCTATCTATTCTATGTACTAGAAACATATGAAAGGTAACAAACATCCTTACGAACCTACTTGCCCGCTCCTAGTACGTATAGCCAAAACTATATTTTGGTCTTAACTGAATGGAACACCTATCCAGAACTTTATAAGGTCTGCCTACCAAATCACTTCCATATTAATTAATTTTACCATTACAGTTTACGTATTGTTTATTTCCATTAATCTGCTTTAGGCCATTTTTACATCCGATTTGGTTATTTTAAAATTTCTCGTTTTCTTACAAAAATGGTATTTTAATTTCATGTCCGTTCAGTCCATATGGTTTATCTGTAATTTTATGCCATTTTGTTACAGATTTACATTAGTCTTTAGGGTCCATTTAATTTATATTTTTCCATCCTGATTTACGTTCTCCTTTTAGAGATTTAATCTGTACAAAAATTTTATCCAATAGCCACAAATCATTTAATTACACAAAATTCCACTTTTACATTTTTAGGTCACATATGAAACAAACAATTATGCCAACTAGACTTCCCAATTTTGTTCCAAAACCATATTCAAAATTATGTAATTATATCAATCAAAACCATTATTTTATTCAAGTAATGTATTCTGAATTTATTCAACTAACCTATTCTACTATTAGAAATTCAACAAGAATTCTAATTCAATTTAATTAAACAAATCTTATTTATGCCATGAAATGTGAATAACAATTTGTTTGTTTCAAATTTCAGCCCAAACATGAATTAGGATTGAGAAGTGAAAGAAGAAGAAGATACGGTAATTTATATAAATTTCAATCTTATTTATGCCATAAAACGTGAATAGACAATTTATATATCCAATATTTTAAACCAAACATGAATTAGATTTGAGAAGTGGTGGAAGAAGAAGAAGTTGCAATAATTTTCATCTATTCTCAATTAATAACAGAAATTAATTCATATTAACGTGCTAGAAAAGAACTGAAATTAAACCACTTTATGTAGGATCGAGTACACCCTAGAGGGGGGGTTGAATAGGGTGATACTAATGATCATAAAAATTTATTGCGGAAGTATATAAAATAATTTCAACATAGATCTCGACAGAATAATAGCAACACAGATAATAGCAGAATAGTAAATGCAGAAAATAGAACACACAGATTACCCAGCTTCGGCAAAACCCTGCCTACGTGCTACCCCTAAGGTTTCAACTACAAATTAAGCAGTTAGACGCTTACACACGTAAACACTCGACACCCGCTATCGACTAACCTTTAATCTACGCTCAAAACCCTACCACAACTCGGCCACTGAGTTGCGAATTCTCGAACTACACCACCGTAGTTCGTCCCCTAGTCACACGACTAGAAATCATAATCGCTTAAAAGAGAAAATACAATAAAAACAAATTAAATAACACAAAATCCTAATTTAGAAATTAAAGACGTATATAATTAAAACAAGGCCGGCCCAAATAACAAATTAAAAATGAATCCCTTTTTCTTTTCCTTTATTCGGCAGGTTCCTTTTCTCGTTTGTGATAATGGCTTCTTCGTTCCTCTGTGAAAAATTGGGGCTTTGGAAATTTTGAAGATGCCGACTTTGTTCGACCGAATAGATGTTTCTCGTTTCTTGCTTTTGTCGATCGTTTGTCTCTTGATATGCTTTCGACTTCTTCGAATTCGATCGAGTTCGAAAAGGCTTCGGTATGTAATTTTTGCTCTTTTTATTTTCTGATTGAATGCTTGAACTCGATCGAGTTATTGATATAAATTTTTCTCTGTTGTTGCTTGAACTCAAATGGATTTGCCTATGATGTTACCCGGTTTAAATAGGGTTCGATCCCCTATATTTTCGTTCGTATTTTATCATATGAATTTGTCAATTATTTTTGCTCGAATTCGTCTCAGCCACTTGATTATTATTGAATGATGGTGATTCTTCTGACTTCTTCAAATTTGTATATTTCTGTGTTTACTTGATAATCACGGTGTTGATCGATTTCGTGGCCACCACGACTTGACTTGATTTGATGATGACTTTTTTTGATTTGGTTTGTTTTTGACTTTGGCCACTGTGTTGCTCAATTTGAAATTCCTGCACTGACTTGGTTTTTGACATCACCTGACTTTAGTCATTTATTACTGTGATAATATTTGACATTGTCACTGACTATATGCATACCACTTGATCTGGTTTGATTGCTTGATGAACGAGATGATCTGTTTGCACTTGATATCTTTACCTGTGCATGTTGTTTACTGATTCGACCCAGATCATATTTGTCGTGTGGTCTTGTTTCACTTGCTGTTCACTGGTCTTCGAGCCAGTTCATGTATATAGTCGGGTTGATGGTCTTGATGTTGTACTTTACTGTGTTTGGAATCTGTCTTGGATCCTGTACTTGTGCATTTGCATCATATATATATGTGTTAGCTTTGGATTTCATGTATGCTGTCATTGCATATATTGTTTACAACTTGGTCTTGTTTTTGCATGCTTGCTGCTACTTTGTACATGCTTCGAAGTCTGGTGTAGATATAGTTCTGGCCACTGTGTACATCGTTTGGTTTTCCTGTATTCACATGCTTGAAGTCGTAGGGTTGCATGTGGTCTTGTTGAAGTCCAATTTCATCTAAATCTGTACATTCATGTTGTATTTGCCTTGAGTTTCATTTTGTTGTTAAGTTCATTCGTTTTGATGCATTTGTACTTGTAGTCTTCAAACTAAACCCTGCTGTCTGCATTTGTCTTGTGTCATCTTGAAGTCGCCTCTGATGTCGTGGCATTCATACTTTACTGTCATGTAAACTTGTTGTCTTCGCTTGTTCCACATGAGTCCATTTGCATTGTGTTGTTTGGTATGTCCTGTGCATTTCATACATGTATGTATATGCTCACTCATTTGCTTCAAGACAGTTTCAGCTGCATTGTGTCGGCTTAGGTCATGTTCATTTGATGGCATTTGGTCCAGACTTGAGTTCCTTATGTACATGTCTTCACTGTGTAGCCTACAAATATTGATTCAGTTGAGCTTGCACTTGTACCATTCTGTTTTCACTTGAATTTGTACCTAGTTTTGATACATGTGCACGGCTTGATCTTATTCATAACTGCATTTGAATTTCAGATCACATGTGTTTGCAGTTTTGTATATAAGTGCTCGTGCATGCTTTGAGTCTGATCATTATTGTTACTTGATTCTTGTTTGCTGCCAGTTCTGGTATGTGCATTTGTGTGCATTGTCAATTGTTGTTTTCACTTGACCTTCATCTTGATTTTTGGAATTGCACCTGTGTTGAATCCAGCTAGTAGCTCAGGTTTGACCTTGTGCTAGTTCATCATTTCAATTAACGATGTTTGAATCTAATTTGTCGTTTTAAGTAATGATATTAGAATTCGGTTAACATTTTTAACTAATTGTGTTTAAAAGTTAATTAATTGATTTAATAAAAGAGTTTAAAGTAAAGTAATAGATTTAATAAAAGGGTTTTAAAGTTAATTAAATGATTGAGTGTCTTAAAGTAAATTATCTGATTTAACAGAGGTTTTAAAGTTAATTTATTAATTTAATAAAAGTCTTTAAAAAAAATTACTATTTGAACAAAGAAAATTGTTTGATTTATTAAAAGAGATTACGGATTTAGTTTATTATCTTTCGAGAAAATTAATATTGTTCTTAAAATTATAGAAGATTAGAAATGACTTATTATCCTTCAGGATAATTAGTGTCGGTTTAAATTTATAGATAGGGTTTAAAATTTGATTTATTTTCTTTTGGGAAATTTAATTTTCTTTTAAAAATTATAAAAGGTTATATAAATTATCCTCCGAGATGGTTAACCTTTGATTTAAAACTTATAAAAGAAGTTCAATTGATTTATTATCTATTGGAATAATAAATATTGTTTTAAATTTTTATAAATAATAGTCTACAACCAAAAAACCTTCTATAAAGAATTGTTTCAAATAAAACTAACTGTAAACGGTTTGGGTTATAATAAACAAGGTATTAACCTTGGTTTTAATACATATAGAAAATATATTTTTCCCTTTTAATGAATATTTTAAAGAAGAATTTTTTATAGTGTCTTCAAAAGGGTTGTGATGTGAAAATCAAGTGCAAGTGAAACAACCATGTTATCATTCTAGATAGTTGATTTATCGACTATTGACTTTGACTCTGGTTCCTTCATTTTATTTCGTCACTCTATGATGATGTATTGCTCATCCGAGCTTTGTTATCCTTTGTCGAAAATGATTAAACTCCAAGAGCAAGTGGGGACCACGCTATGTGAGTTTGCTCCCATTAGAGTATTTTCACATCCACTTTAGATTGGATTCGGTGTTGCGCATTGAGATGTGAAATACTCGGATTCTCGGTAATACATGGCGGGCTCTGGATTGGAGGTTTTCGAGAGCTATCAGAATTCTCAAGTAGATTTCTAGATGTATACTTTCGGTAAGAGGGGCGCACCCTCCTAGTCATTTATTGGAAAAACTTCTCTTTTCAATCGTTGTTAATTCAAATCTTTGAATTGTTTTATTAATTGCATTGAGAACTGCCTTGCACTCTTGTCAATGTTTGATTATTTGTGCCCACTCTTTCAAGTCCAGAAGTTGGTATTATTATGCTCAATCATTCAGCACGGGATTTATCCTTACTAGTACTCACCCTTTATTTGGATTTCTTTTGTTGTTTATTTCCATTCTTGCTTGATTGGATTGTTGTTTTGACTTGTTTCCCATTTCTTCATTTATGGATGTTATTCTTGTGAGGTAAAAACTTGTTCTACATTAGTGGCGTGGTCTCACAGAATTTTATATGTTTATTATATTACTGGAGTTTTCTCACGCTGGTTTTCCAGACTGGCCCGGGTGTTATTTTGTTATAATGCTTGGGTCCAGCCGAGTTTTCCCCAGGTTGGCTTTGGTGATATGGGGTTATTGAAGAAGAGTTGGACATTCACCTATTGTAGTGTTTTATTTCTGCTATATTACACTGGATACCTATCAGCAATTGTAAGGTCAGAATTTTATAATTGCCTAGCAGATAAGATTTGTTTTAACTCTGATGTACTCTGTATTTTAGAGTGACAGTTTTATCGTCTTTGTTATATTATATGTTGTCGATTCCACTGTGAGATCATGATTTCCTTGTTCTTTGTTCTTTTTTATTTTACCCAAACATCTGCCTTTTCGATGATTGGATGTTCGACATTTAAATATTGCGAATGTATTCGGTGTCGACTTTCGATGGTCAAAAAGGCGGGTCATTACAAAGCTATTACGGGTGTGTTTTCTAATATTATATTCCATTGTTTAAAATTTTAACTATTTTCCTAATATAGTGTAATTGGGACAACACATATCCTTATTCGGTTTGGTGTATTTTTACACCAAGTATTACATCAGCGATTCCTAAATCTTTCATGCCAAATCTGGCAGAGAGCATGCAATTTGTAAATTTTATTATCTCCTTTCTACTTACGAATATTAATAGGTCATCTATATGTAGTGACATAATGACATATCCCATATTTGTACATTTAGAATAGACACATTTGTCACATTCATTTATATGAAGTCTATTTGATACAATAGTTTCATCAAATTTTTCATGCCATTGTTTAGGCGCCTATTTAATCCCATCGGTGATTTTCTTAATCTATAAACCTTTTTATTTCTAGATTTTGGCAAACCGTCAGGTTGTTTCATATATATTTCTTCTTCTAGTTCTCCATTCAAAATGTTGTATTTACTTCCATTTGATGTATTTCTAAATCAACTGTGGATGCAATTGCTATTAGCATTCTTATTGATGTTATTCCAGTTAATGGAGAGTATGTGTCAAAGTAATCCAAGTCTTCCTTTTGTTTGAAGCCTTGAACCACAAGTTGGGCCTTATACTTTTCTATCGAACCATCAGGTTTTAACTTCTTCATAAATATTCATTTATTATTTATGGTTTTGCATCCTTGAGGCAAATAAACTAACTCCTATGTATGGTTTGACATAATGGATTCGATCTCCTTGTTAACGGCCTCCTTCCAGTAAGGGGCATCGGTGGAGGATATAGCTTCTTTATATGTTAATGGATTATTTTCTAACATAAATGTGCAGAAATCTAGTCCAAAGATTTTTAAGATCCTTGACCTTCTGCTACTCCTTGGTCATCCACTTGTTGATCAGCATTGTTTTGCTAAACATTATCAACGTTTTGTTCAGTATCCTCAAGTGAATTAGAAATTTCAGTTTCCCTTGGTCTCTTATGAGAATAATTTTTAGTATCCAATTTTAAACGATATATATGTTTGAAAAATCGAGCATTTCTTGACTCACTGATGGTATTTATGTGAATATCATCAATTTTGGATTTGTGTACCAAAATCTATAGCCAGCATTGTTTTGTGCATATCCTACGAATGCACAATCAACTATTTTTGGTCCAATTTGGACTTTCTTTGGTTTAGGTACCTCCACTTTCGCAAGACACCTCCACACTTTCAATTATTTGTATGATGGTGCTCTATTTTTTCATAGTTTGTGGGGAGATTTAGAACTTTTCTTTCATGGTATCATATTTAAGATGTGATTCGCAGAAAGAGTAGCTTTCCCCAAAAGTGACCTGGCAGACCAGAACTAATTATTAAGGCATTCATCATTTCTTTAAGATTTCTATTTTTCATTGGACTATACCATTGGATTAAGGTGAATACGGAGCTATAGTCTGCTGTACATTGTC
Organism: Allium cepa; assembly: GCA_030765085.1. NCBI lineage: Eukaryota > Viridiplantae > Streptophyta > Magnoliopsida > Asparagales > Amaryllidaceae > Allium > Allium cepa. The sequence goes on along the minus strand of CM060932.1, from coordinate 353,731,793 downwards.
ACGTTCGGTGTAGTATTCTTTAAAAGGAAATTCATATTCTCCACCTCTATCGCTTCTTAAAGCTTTTATCCTTTTGTTGAGTCAATTCTCAACTTCGGCTTTAAAATATTTAAACATGTCGAATGTCTCATCCTTACTTTTAAGGAGGTACACATAACAATACCTTATACAGTCATCAATAAATGTGATGAAGTACCTTTTATCTCCTTTAGTTCAACACATTTTTAAGTCACCTACATCTGTGTGTATTAGGTCTAGAGGTTCGGCTTTTCTTTCAATATGGTGAAATGAGGTTCTTATCAATTTTTCTTCAGCATAAACTTGACATTTGTAGTTGTATTCCATTTTATACTTTGGTATAAAGTCTAGATTGATCAATTTTCGCAGTGTATCAAAATTAACATGGCCTAATCTAGCATACCAAATGTTAGAAGAGTCAACAATTTAGCAGAAGGTTCGGTTTTATTCATATCAATATTTTGTACAACAGTGTTAACATTTTATTTTAAAAACCACCACTCATATAATCTCTTCCCACATACACTTCATTCTTCGACAATAAAAACTTATCAGCCACAAAAGTGAGTTTGAAGCCATGCTTACTAAGCAACGATCCTGAAATCATTTTTTTGCAAATCTTTGGAACATGTAGAACATCAGTCAAGGTAAGTTCCTTTCTAAAAGTCAATTTCAGCATAATCTTTCCCTTGCCTTCTACCTTTAATGTGCATGAATTACCCATGAACTGTTGTTCATCCTCGTTAGCAGTTTTGTAGATTGTAAACGTCCACTTATTTGCACATATGTGTTGAGTGGTTCATGTGTCTACAAACCATTCCTTTGAGTTACCAACAATGTTGCATGCAGACACTACTGCACATAAATCCATATCTGAAACATCGTCTAAAATTTATGCCATGTTTGTTTTGAATTTCTTCTTCATGGGTGCATGACGTTCAACTGCTTTGTGCCTATTCTTTCCTTAATTGTGACATGAACCTGGAAATGTCATTGACTTCTTAGGAGCATGCTCATATTTCTTTTTTTAGGTTTCTTTGTCTCGACAATACTTTCCTTGACAACCAGGCTATGCGAAGTCTTCTTCCTAGATTTCTCGATCTTCCTCGATTCTTAATCGAACTACAAGTTCCTCCATTATCATCTTCTTGCGCTTGTGCTTAAGGTAGCTTGTGGAATATTTCTATGATGGAGGAAGTTTTTCAATGACAGTGGCAACCTAAAAGGATTTGCTTGGAGTCATTCCTTTATCATGCAATTCATGAATAATGACTTGTACTTCTTGAATTTGGTTGATCGTAGTCTTTGCATCAATCATTATGAAGTTGAGAAACTTTCCTACTATGAATTTCTTTATGCCTACATCTTCAGTCTTGTATTTCTTATCAAATGCCATAGAAGTTCGTGTAGTCAATATACGTTGTATAGACTGTTTCCGAGTCTGTTGAGGATGTCATTCTTGCATATGAAATCAGAAAAATTCTAGACATTCAGGGCTTCTACTTTAGTTCCATCAGGTTCCAGTTCTACGACCACGGGAGCATCTTTGGTAAGAAACATAAAAAGGCCCAATGCCCTTGGATAAAATAGCATTTTTTGCTGCCAACGTTTGAAGTCCATCCCTATGAACTTTTTTGACCTTTATCCATGAGAAAGCACCATCGTTTGAACTTTACTGGCTAAGTGTTAGTCACAGCCTGTGTTGGTGCAGAGTTGTTGTTTCTATTCTTAGACATTGCCATCTATAGAGACAACCAACAATCAATATTTTTCTAAGATTGTTTATAGAAAATGTGTTGCGATGAATAAATTATGTGATAAATCATAGTACCAATTTTGACGATTCAATGATAGGATTTAGGTTGTTCGAGTCTAGTCGAAACTATTTCCTTGAAACGATATTGCTCTCTCTATGGCGCTTAAGGATGTCGAGCAATTATTTCCCAAGATGAAATAGACCTTTCTCCATGATGTTGTGCTACAATCACAGAGCAACAATGAACTTAATAGAGTTTTATAAAGAATAGAGTTGTGGGGAGAAAAAGAAGCGCACAAAAAAATTAATTTAATTTTCTTTTCTACTTCTGCCTATATACCACGAGGAGGTGTCTATTTGGTTTGAATATGTGCCTATTCAGTAAAACAGTTATGACATTTTTTGGAAAGGTTGCGACCCTTTACCAAAAGACGCGACCGTTTGATTTCCATTGAATAAATGGGTTTAAATGGACAAAAGAAAAAATGTCTGGTCTGAACAGCCAAGCCAAGCCAACTACCAACTGCAAAGTGCTAAGCGCCTCTAATACACCTCAAACGCCCATTCGCCCACGCCGCGGATGTAAGCGCGGGTGCACATGTGCGGGGTGGAGCGTTGCACCACCCATTAAGATGGCCATGCTTTTATCTCTATCCTTTTCCTCATAGTAACTATAATAATGTCCACATCTATGTATATAAACACAAAATGTTTATTATATTATGTTACGTGGGACCGTTTGTATTCTAAGACATTTAATGTCTCACATTTTCTAATAAAATGCTCATTCATTTCCAATAATACTTGTGCTAATTACCAATATAAAATTATTCCAAACTCATCAATCCTTGTCCTCTCCTTGATGAATTCCCAAATTCTTCGTCTTTTAATTTGTATGAACTTGATCTCCTTCTATGTCTTTTCCAATCTTCCTTATGTTCTTAGGTAATTTTGCCAAATTCAAAAACTATAATTCCTCAATAAAATTGAAGATACTTAGAACAAAAGAAGTTGGGGTTCTTCATATGAATAACACCGATATGAGTTTATTTTATATTTTACAATTTATTGTTTTCAATGAATATCATTCTATTTAAAGTTGGTATTGTTGTTAAAATTAGTTGTAGTAAGGCATATAAATTGGTACATTGGTTGCAGAAATGGATATTGAAAATTTATAGAAATTTTTACTGGGTATTGTTATTGACACTTCAGTTTTGGATACGACGGGATCAAATGTTATGAGAATTCGATATAAAATTAAATTGTTATGAAGGGTACACACCCTATTAATAAAATATATTTCTTTACCTCTTTTCTCCTTAGTAAAAACATCAAAACTATAAACATTCCATTTACTTTCTCCTTCTCCTACCTTTTCAAAATGAAAATAATAGTAAGAATGAAAAATTCAACTCGGTCATCAAAATCAATCCAAAATTTATTAGGAAGGTGAAGGAAAGGTGATGTAACGTCCCGCCTTTTTGCACGCTTCAAATCGACACACATGCCGATTCAAACCATACGGAAGGGCGGATTGTTATGGGGTAAATAAGAAAAACAGAGAAAGAAATAAAAGAAAACAGAATCTCGTAGCGGAAGGATAAAATATAATAATAAAATATACAGTTTATAAATCTGTTTACAAAACATTTATATAATACATATCAGAGTTACACATACCAGTAACAATGCAGCGGAACAGTGTGTAGTGTACTAGTATAAATAATAATAATATACATCTTCGTCTTCGTCCTCCAGAGCTAAATCTTCAAATCCTGAAACGCTCGGACTGACCCGAGCGAATTTGAAAAGACAAAACACTCGAGTCAGAACTAAAAGATCTTATATGAGTTAAATTAACAAAAATAAATATGAGTACAGTAACTTAAGAGATGCTCGGGAATTACATCTCCTAAGGATCCGTAAAACTATTTACTATATAGTATATTGCGCTATTATAATAGTGTCTAATTGTAAAATAAACTTACTTTTAAATAGCATTAAGGCTTTACATTTTCCACCTTAACACGTAATAGTCCCAGTAGTCCATCCAATATCATAGTCCCTCCTGATCGGGAAGCCACCAGAGGATACCACACGGGCTACGGGAGAAATCCAAACTCGTACAAGGCGCGATAGGGTAGGTGACAAGGCACAACTAGGCAATGCCAGGGTAGATATACCAATTGCTATCCGGGCTGATGGAAACGCGTAGCCGCAGATACCGCCCACCTTGAAACAAACTCCCCCAAAAAATCAAAGTAAAAGTGGCCACTGAATCAATCCAAAGTCAAAGTATAATATCGAAGAGGAGTGTCCGATCAGAGGAATGACCTCATTGGCCCAAGAATCGCTCCTGTTTTAGCCACCTTATGCCAACTCACGGGAGTCGGGTCCACGTATTTACCTTGCAGGAAACGCCTCCACCAACCTACTTCATTCTGGAATCTCCACCGCGTACACGGTTGTTAAAGTGGTTTTCGGAGTTGGCAGAGAGTATGACAACTTCCGATCCCGGTCTCTTCAACAACCAAACGTTATTATAACACTACGGTCATTTAAAATAATTATTCTTTAAAACCAGAATAAAATATCCATTTTAAACCCATATAAATACGATATCATTTATATTTTTAAAAACCCCAAATCAATACAATATCATTTAGGCCCAAACCAATATAATGTCATTTTATTTTCCAATATATATTCTTTCCAAAATCATAGGGTTTTCAAAGTAAAATATTTAGAAATCAAAACCCTGGAATATAATATTTCCAAATTATACTACCTTGAAAATCATAACTTTGAAACAAATTTCCATCTCTCAAATGGTTAAATATTAAATTTCTTTTATACAACAAAATAGCTTCTTTTCATTTCACAAATCAATTCCAAATATTGATTTAAACTTCCAAATATCATTTTTAATTCTTATGTTTCAAAGCTTTAAATATTTCACCATTTCAAAACAAACTCATTTGACAAACCCATATATATCAAATTCAATTACTTATTATTTAGACTTGAAATGTTTACTTAATGAATTAATATAATTTAAGTAAAACCTTTAACTTCACATAATTGAAAAATCTTTCAATTTATTAAACTTGATATATTCATTTAAATCACTTTACACAAAAATCAAGTTATAAAAATCATATCCTTTAAAAAAAATTAATTTTTATTAAATTTCAATTTAACTTAATATTCATCTTCCAAATCTTATTCTCATTTTAGTCATAAAAACTCCAGAATTTAAATTTTAAATAAATGCTTAATCTTATTTGGTCTTAAAATCAAACTTTATTTTAAACTTCAAATCAAATTTATACAAAGCTTAAAACCGGAAATTACTATATATATAATAACCTTTATCAATAACCAAATCAATATCCCATAAACCATATATATATAACTTTACAAAAACCATAGAAAATCATTTCAAAATATATATATATATATATATATATATATATATATATATATATATATATATATACACCGCGGTGCCTGTATAAAATTTTCTACCCTATGGTCAAGTGATACGGATGTTTATCATTTCAATCCGCAATTTAAAATAAAAATGCGGTTGTATATCATTTCAAACCGCAATCCCGAATGAAATGAATATACATGATAACTTGCAGATTTTATAAGATAGAACACATCATCCATTCACCCAATATCAATCATCAACCAATTTAATCCAATCATCATCAATTTATTTCAATCATCAGCAATTTAAACAAACATCAATATATAGCATATAAAATATAATAGGAAATAAATGACAGTTATTAACAAGCAATAACTATTCAACTATCAGTTTATATGCAAATAAGTAAATTTTACTGTCAATTTATATGCAAAAAATCAAATTAATTAACAGTTATATTAAAAAAATGCGTTTAAACAGAAATAATGAATAAAACATGCCAAACAGTCATAAATAAATTTCTACTCATATCTAAAGTCAAATTAACAAACATAAGAAATTTTAGAAATTGTGAGTGGGTTAAAACACTCACCTTTTGAATTTAAATTGGATTTAAATCCAATTTAAACTCAAAAATTCAACGGTCTCCAAATCTTTCCAAACTAGCGTCAATAGATCTGGAAATTTATTACGATTCTAGCAAAAAAAAATTCGTGTAAATCGGAGGTCGTATGAGAAAGTTATACGCATTAATGGTGATTGAAATTTCAAAAAAAAGAAAAAAGGAAATTATATATCACATCGTATATTTTATTTAACTTGCAATGGAATTTTTAGTATTGCGTACCTTTTTGCTTAGCCAGATTTGGATGTGGAACTACTTTCTCATTTTGTTTTGTTTCCTTGCTATCTTAATATTTTTTTATTTTATTTTTGTACAAAGTTTTGAAGAAAATATTATATAAATATGGATTTGAAGAAAAAGACATGGAAAGAAGATAAGGTTTAAAAGGGAATTTTTTTTTAAAGAAGAAGAACAACAACAACAAAAAAAAGAAAAGGAAACTTTGATAAAGAAGAAGATTTGAAGAATAAGAAGAAGAAAGAGGGAAAAAAAACTTTGGAAAAAAAGAGAAAGGAGATTTGAAGAAAAAACATGAAAAAGGAAGAAGGAAGGTGAAGAGTGACAAAAATGAAGCTATAGAAGATGAAATTTAAAAAAAATGAAATGAAACTACAGGAATGAGGAATGAAACTAGTGAAAAGCTAAATATAAACAAAGTAGGAATTGAAATAAAGCAAAAATATGAACAACCCAATAAAAATGGTAGATATTAAAAGAGGTGAAAGAAAGAAATAAAAATATGAAAAGTATGTAACGTTCATGAAATGAAAAGTCTTTAGACCATGTAAATGGAAATGAGTAATGGAACAAATGAGGAAACAATTAAAAAAACGTGTGACAATTATTAATTAGAAAGGGAATGAATGGACCAACTCTACTCTATAAACAAACTTTTAGAATTCAAATTTCAAAACATTTGTTCACCCAATTAATTTTTTTTTGAACCCCAAACATACCAAATTTGACACTCATTAAAGATTTAATTACCACAACATAACTAAATTTAAAAAGACCAATTTGCATAACGGGGACAGCGGATACATAAATAAAATATGAACCATGATTTTAAAAATTCAAATTTAAAAATAACATTTTTCTCGACACGTAATTATGAACTCAATTATTTAATTTATTTTAAATTTCAAGGTTAGTAATAAAATCACTTCCGTGCAACCTATGCCTGCTATTTAACTACCAAAAAATGTTGTTTTAAAAATTATATTTTCTCTTTTTACAACGTTATATTTATATTCAGAATGGAAACGTTCACTTTATTTCCTCAACATTCTTTTATTTTCCTTAAAATGCTTATTCGTTACTTGCAATTCATAAATGTAAACATTCTTATATCCTAAAATGATCAACTTATACAATATTAAATCCATTCTTATATTTCCAAATAATGTACATTCATAATGAAGACATTCTTACATAAATTTTATTAATTGCACTTTGTTTCTTTTCCATTTTCAATTGAAAGATTTTAATAAATTTACTTCCAATTAATTTTAATCTTCCACTTCAAAACAGACCCTAATTGATGAAATCAATTAAATAAATACGTGAACATTGTAATCCTTATTTATAGTCAAGCAAACATGTTTATAAAATTACAGTTTTCAACAAGCATTAAATTACATACTAAATAAATCTTTCTCTATTCAATTAAATAATCAAATGTTTATTCCATCTAAAAATTTTAAGTAGAAGGATTCCATGTTGGGTTCAAAATCTATTATTTTAATATCCTTGAATTTAGTTTAATCTCTATAAACGAAATATTTAAACTTTAATTTCATTTATTTTGAAATACTTTAATTAAACTAAAATATTGTTTTCTAAACTTAAATCTATGCTCCCATTGATTCATTCAATTTGCACTTATTATGTATTATTTTAACAACTCATTTATAACTTTGAATCTATTCCCCAAATTTCACATTTCTATTGTTATATACATTTGAATTCCATCCTATTTAATATTTCAAATATTACGTCATTATCATCAATGAAATAAATATATTTTTAATTATTGCAATTGATTTTCCGTTATAACTTAATATACTAAATAGGTGGTTAATCTGAAATACTTGTTCTCATTAACGATTTATTTCTACTTACAAATTAATGCAATTATTACCTATTTCCATCTTTATCTCCAATTAACGTGAAATGTTATATTCAAATTCCATAAATTTCAATAGATTCAAATTATCATATCTATGAAGAACATTTACGTTATTCTCCATTTATTACCTTAACTTATTCAACGTAACATTTAATTTATATTTATTGCAATGATTTCCAAATCAATTGAATTGAATTAAATATATATGTATCACTCATAATAACTTGTGGTCACAACTCTTGATCACCATTAATAAGTTTATTATTTACAATCCAATAATCGCCATTCTATATATATACGAATTAACTAATTCAATATTTCCATTTCGTTTTCCTATCCTAAATTTATTACTAAGTGTATTTACTCCATTCCAACAAGTTGGAATTCCATTTTTACTATAACAATCGTTTCCCTATTCACTTTTATTACTAACCCATCATCATTGCATTTATTGTATTTTATTGATTTAATCAATTTACCCCATATTCCCTTAAACTCATACTAACGAAACATTCAATTCTATTTATCGCATAAACTCCATTTCATAAATCTACCTGCAATTTCTACCTAGAAATAAGGTTACATTGCCGTTGAAAATACATTTACATCTTACGTTACTACATTAATAATTAGTAACGTTTATATCATCAACCATCACTTATGAATAATTAGCGTTTCCTATTTATTTTGTTACATTCACTTATATTCACTTTATGAATAAATTGGTATTCCCTTTAACCTATTAATTACTAACTTTAATTATTGCAATTCATTTATCTAACATAAATTTTGAATCTATTTCCAAATTTTCATATTTCAATTAATTAACACCTTACAATAGTTTACAAATAAAAGAGATTGTACTAATTACATTATTTATTTTCTTGCATTACTTTATTACCTCTGTTTATATTCAATTTCCGTAAATCAATATTTTATTCCATTGACAAATTCAATACTTGCAACAATTTCCACTATTACTATTAATTGCAATGTATAATTTAATTTTTAAATTTTAATTACCCTTGATACATCAAATTTCAATATTTGCTTTCATATAAATTAATAAGATTTTTATTTCTTTCTAAATTTAAAATAAAATCCTATTAATTTAATTCATTTTAAACATCGAATTTACACGGGTCGTTACAGGTATTTTTGTAACCTAATATATCATGCGACTTTTTAATATATAGTAAAACATAGAGTTTAAAATTAGAATTAAATTTTTATTGATCATAATCAGCTTGTATCATACTTTTTAACAAAATATGTATGTTGAATGCTTTTTTGAGCAAGAATTCAACCTCATCTCTTTCATATTTTCAACTTCATCTAGGGATAAGTTGAATTTAACATTATTTAACTAATGATTTTTGATTAAAGGTTAATGATGATTAAGAGAAATTTTAAGGTAAATAAAAGAAAGAGTAATTAGGTCAATTTGATTGTAATTTTATGAGGAGGCTAGTTTGGTTAGTACCTCTAGTAGTGAAAGAAATTCTTTTTGAAAAAATGACCTCCTCATGTCCAAAACTGAAGTGTGAACAACTGTACCCTTTTTTCTATGCTATAATAAGTTAAGTTTTAGGAGTTAGAGGTTGGAAGGAAGAAAGCAAGAAGAAAAGACATGTGAATTTTGTGTTAGTACTCAGGTATTGGTTTTGATGATATCAACTATTGGACATTATATAAAATATAGGTACTGTCTTATCAAGATATATATATAGTATATAGTGTAAGATATTAGACGTGTGTTGATTAAGAAGACTATATGGTATCATGAATAGATTCAAGATGCTCATATAAAGGTTCGAGACTTTAAGATTGAAGATTTAGGAGTATTGAAAAGTTTAATATTTCAAGATATTCCAAATAAATTATAGATTCATAGAAGTTATATTAAAACCTTGATAGCACTTTCTTCATCTCTATCACCTTCTCTAATTTTGTTTTAAATTATTTTTCAAATATTCTATTTTAAAATAATATTTTCAAGCTATTTTCCGAAAAGATTTTCAATCTGTTACTTATAAAGATATCATTTTAATGTTTTTAAGTTTATATATATTGAATTTTTATTTATATTTTAATAAGCTATAATTATGTTGATTTATATTTATTATTGAATACTCTAATTAAATCTTTCAAATTATTTTTTAAAGTTTTGTTAAGTTATTTTTTAATTAAAATTTGTATAAAATATATTTAAATGATTCTACAAAGTATCAAAGTATTTTACAAAGCAACATATTTTCAAAATAATATTATTAAAGTGTTCTTCAAAATACAAAGGGTTATGTGTACATGTCCTATCTATGTATATCGACATAGTGGCCGTAAAATTCAAAATTCAAATTCAAATGGAAGTGTCTTTTTGTTGTATCTCTTCGCAAATGGACATGACCGTTGTTTCCCTATATATAGCCGACTTCTAAATGAATTTTCATTAGCTTCTTTCTTTTTTGCACTCCACTATTCACTCTCTTGATCTTTAAATCAATTTCTATCAAAACTCAGCCAAAATTCAACCTGATCAAATTCAATCATTACTAGTTTGATTCTCTTTCATATACTCTCTGATTTCTCTCATCTCTCTCAAGATCAGAGTGTTATTTAAGTGTTACAGGATCAATTGTAGTCAAGATCGAAGATCTGAGTTTGTAAACTCTATCCAATCATACTCTTGTACTCTATGGTCTGTTTGGCATCCCTGAAATCCAATTATGTGTGATTGTAGCCTGTTAAAATCATTTGGATGAGCTTAGTAGCCTGTAAATCTAATGGGTGTGCTCGCGGCTTAGAAATCAAGTGACTCTACGGAGGTTAGGATTCTAGATAGTGTGTCTCATAGCCTTGAAATCGAGACTGTATTTTCATTTACTAGTTGAAAAGAAAATCGTACAAGGAATTGTGTGGGGCAGGATGTAGCGTAACTCCGAACCAGTGTAAAATTCTGGTGTGTTCTTTCTTTTTGCATTTACTACATTTAATTTTATTTATAAGTTGATTCTATGATTGTTAATTACATCACTCAAGTAAAATCTTAAAGAGCTTGAAAAATATTCATATAATCCATTAAACATTATTCACCCCCTTCTTGTGTTAATTTAGCCTTATGGTCTCTATTCAACCGACTCGCATTTGGTATCAGAGCATTGGTTTTCAATGTATTCATTATATGATTTTTGAAAATTTTTAAATGGCTACCAACATTGGTAATAGTACTGTTAGTAACACTATTAATACACTTGTTAGTAACTCATTTGTCGAAGGACATTCTACTGCTTGACCTCCAAATTTTTATGGCAGTAATTATACATATTGGTTATGTAGAATGAAAAATTATTTATAGTCAATTGATTTAGACACTTGGAATATCACACAAACTGAGTAAACTGAAACCGAAACTAATTTTGCACCGTGGACTGCTGTTGGAAAAGCAGTTGCACAAAGTAACTCTAAGGCTATAAATATATTATTTTGTTCACTAGATAGAAATGAATTTAATAGAGTATTTATATGTAAGTCTACATTTGAAATTCGGATAACTTTGCAAGTTACAAATGAAGGCACAAGTAAGGTTAAACTAACCAAATTTTCCATGTTAATAAACCAGTTTCAATTATTCAAAATGAGTCCATGTCTGATATGCATAGTAGATTACAAGATATAGTACAACCACTTATTGCACCGGGTAAAAGTTTTTCTGAAGAGGATCAAGTTAGAAAAATCCTCAATTCACTTACTCCTTAACGAGTTCAAAAGACTCTTGCAATCGAAGAGGCTATGACATTAGCACTCTAAAAATTAAAGAGTTCAATTTAATGTCTTTTGAAGCACAAATACATGGCAAGAGAGAAAGCAAAGCAATAGAGAAGAAATCTATAGCTTTTAATGCAATGAAAGATACTCTGGATTGAAACGGTGATGAAGATGAAGAAATTGCTTTCACGGCAAGAAATTTTAGAAAAATTTCTATAATATAGGAAGATGAACAATTTCAAAAAAAATGACAACAAAAATCCAGGAAACGGAGATGGAAACAAAAATGATATTAGATGTTATAAGCACATGACCATGGTCGTTTAAAACTAGACTGACCACAACTCAATAAATTGAAAACTACACTAAACACTTGTTCATCCAGAAAATAAAGAAGAGCCTATACTGCAACATTAGATGATGTAGACACATCCTCAAGTGAAAATGAATCAAATACAGAAATTGCAAACATGTGCTTCACAACAATGCATAATACAGAACAAAATGGTAAAATGGATCAAAAAACTTAACGCTTTTAATATATAAAAAGTTTTTTTGTTTCTTGAATGAATTTTTCTTCTCTTTTGGTTGCTTTATTGGTTACTAAGAATATCCTGTAGATTAATAATGATATCGGTTCAATATTGTGTGATTGTATTCAGATATAAATATTTTATATATTTTAATAATAAAATAATAATAATATAAAATATATTCCAAATTATTTTAAAACTATTTTTTTGAAAATAGAATAAGTATAAATAAATCTATATAATAAAATAGGATATAGTTAAACACAAAAAAAACTATTTTTGACAGTTTCGACCTATATGTCGACATATCCCATGAGCATATGTCGACATATGTAGATAGATTTTGAATTTCAAATTTAAAATTAGAATTTTCCTCCAACTTTATACTAACTCTTATGTTCTAAAAAGCTACCTTTTGACTAGAGAGCATATCCTTTGATTCTCTGTTTACTTACCCTATCACCATCCGTTCATTTCTTACTTTCCTTTTCAAATTCAAAATCATTAACTCTCTTATCCCTTCAAACTATTCTTCAATTTCATCCTCAAGCAATACTAAGGAAATTATGACGCTATTTAAGAAAATAAAAGAATATCTTCTCAATGATCAAGAAGTCATTCAAACATATATCGAGTATTTATCTTTTGGTAAAGTCTTTCCCAAAAGATTTGTTATATTAGAGATTTTCCTACTATGATCTTTTTAATCTTTGTTTACAAAATGAAATTCTTAGTTTAATCGATTCTTCTCAAAATGGTTTTGTTTGTTTTCCAAAATTGTAAAAATGCTTTATACAAATTTAAAAGGAAATTTTTATGATGGTAGAGAAGGAGAAGTTGGAGTAGTGTCAAAGTGATACACATTATTTTAAATTGTGAACCTTTGGGTCACATTCTAGGATGCAAATCTAATGGAATGGACCATTCATCTTTTGAAATTTATTTTCGAAATGGTAAAGTAATTCATGATATTTTAGAAAGGGATGATGATTTGAATTTAAAAACAAAAAATTGCGTCTAAAAGTAAGAATTTTAAGCCTTCTTTTGCAACAAAGTTTCACTCCTAGAATGGGTAATTATGATAACCCAACTCAAAAGGTTTTCAAAGCTCTTTTCGCAATTCACAGTCAATATGACATAAATTCATCTCGAGTCATTTTGGATGAAATTTTTCCTAAGAATCTTTCTAAACAAGATAAAACACTATTTCACGGTGTCTATCTTATTCGTGTTTTCAGTTATTTTGGTGTTGACCTTAAAAGAGAGGAAACAATTCCTCGAAAAATATTTGATGAGCCAACATTTCACTTATGCATATTTCACCCTTTTTGAGCCTTATGAAACACTTGCGGAAAAATAAAAAAGGTTGGCTTAGCGAGAAGAGCATGAAATAAGAGAGGAAAAGAAGTGGAAGGAGCAGAAATGGAAGTTGAGGAGGAAGAATAAGAAGAGTATGAGGATATTTCTTTGGAAAGTGTTAATATGCTAGCAAATCCATCCAACAAAGATCTTCTCAAAAATCAAGGGAAGATCGTCCATAACCAAAGGAATCTTAAGAAATCATTTTCAAAGAGATTTATTTCAATTTCCAACAAAATGAAAAAATTCTAATGAAAAATCATCCACAAGGTTGGTGGTTCTTCTTCATCTTCATTTGTACCTTTCTAATTGTTTGTTTAAACTATTCTCATATTGTGATTTCCTAGTTTTATTTTATGCCGAATCTCATATATCTTTCTTTTATTTCTTGTACTCATCATTATTATCAATGAAAATTCTATTTATTACCATTGTATATTGTTAACAATCTTTGAAAAGTCATACAAATATAATAGTATAAGCTAAATACAATAGAAAAGTAAAACAAAGCTGTTTTGAATTTTTTTCCATATATGTCGACATACCCAAGGTATGTATGTCGACGTACAACAGTAATTTTTCAAAATTTTGAAAATTGAATAGATAGCAAATATCTATTCATTTCCAATGAATTTCCATCCTTGAAGTACCAGTTAAGACCAGAGAATTATTATTTTGACTATCTTTCTTTTTCCTTTGCATTCTAAACTCTAAAACCAAAATAATGGCCTTTCCTATCTAAAAGCTAATCGAAAACCTCAAACAAACTCTTAAATCATTCAAGAAAATTCTTACTTTCATCTTAAGAAACCGGATGTACTAAGAATTGAGTCAAATGCAGATGATCAAGGAGCAAGAAAGACATTTCGAAGCAATTCAGTGGACGATTTTTGCCTTGAGTAAAGAAGAACCAACCACCAATCCAGAATACACGATCAACAAAGATAATGAAGATTGGGATGCTATCAAAGTGGATCCAATCTTTGGCGCTAACAAATGGGTTGAAGTTCCTCGAAATGCCTAGTTTAAATAGTTTTTGATTGTATATAAATAATAATACTTGATTTGGTTTGGATTTGATTGGTTTTGATTTGTATGGATTTGTTTGAATCTGTATGGCATAAACTTTGTTTGATTGGATGAATACTTGGATTGATTATTTCATGATATCATTTATTGTTTTTATATAACCTTTCTCATCACCGTTTATATATAATTCTTACACATGTTGATTAGTATTTTATTTAGGAGGAGTTAGAGTTAGAATTAGAGCAAGAGATAGTATCAAAGTTATAGTTTTAGTTAGTTATTTTTGTTGATGACAAAAGTGGAGAAATATATAAAATCTAGGCACAGATTAAGAGGGGTTATATTACATTTTATTTGCAGAGTTGTCATCATCAAAATGGGGGTGATTGTTAGTAAATTAGGCATTGATTTTGATGATAACAACTATAGGACATTATATAAAATATATATACTAATGTTTTATCAAGATATATATAGTATATAGTGCAGGATATTAGACAGTTGTTGATTAAGAAAGACTATACAATATTAAGAGTAGATTCAAGATGCTGATATAGAGTTTCAAAAGTTCAAGAATGAAGGCTCATGAGTATTGAAGAGTTTAAGATTTCAAGATATTCCAAATAAGTTAAGAAGTCCTAGAATTTATGTTGAAACCTTGATAGCACTTTCATGATCTCTCTCACCTTCTCTAGTTTTGTTTTAAATTATTTTTGAAATATTTTATTCTAAAATAATCTTTTCAAAAAAATTTCCAAAATGATTTTCAATATGTTACTTATAAAGATATCATTTTAGTGTTTTTAGGTTTATATATACTGAATTTTTGTTTATATTTTAATAAGCTATAATTATATATACATATATATATTATTAGTTTTCTTATTAAATCTTTCAAAATTATTTTATAGAATTTTATTAAGTTACATTCTAATTAACATGTATATAAACTATATTTAAATGATTCTATAAAGTATTGAAGTATTTTACAAAGCAACAGATTTTCAAAATAATATTTTAAAGTGTTTTTTAGAATACAAAGGGATATATCGACATATTCTATCTATGTATGTCAACATAGTGGCCGTAAAATTCAAATTTGAATGAAAGTGTCTTTTCATCGTGTCTCTTCGCGAAGGGACATGACTGTTGTTTTCCTATATATATATATATATATATATATATATATATATATATATCAGAGTTCCAAATGAATTTTCATTAGCTACTTTCTTTTTTTCTCTTCTCTTTTCACTCTTTTGATTTCTAAAGCAATTTCTATCGAAACTCTGCCATATTCAACTAGAATCAAATTTAATCATTACTAGTTTGATTCTCTTTCATGTACTCTCTGATTTCTCTCATCTCTCTTAAGATTGAAGTCTTATTCAGGAGTTATAGGATCAATTGTAATCAAGATCGAAGATCTAAGTCTACTAACTTTATCAAATCATACTCTTATACTTTGTGATCTGCTTGGTATCCCTAGAATCCAAGTAGGTATGATTGTAGCTTGTCAAAATCAATTGAGTGTGCCTAGTAGCCCGTAAATTTTGTGGGTGTGCATATAGTCTGGAAATCAAGTGACTCTACCATTGGGATTCTGGAGGGTGTGTCTCGTTGTGACGACCCACATTTCGGAAGGTTTAAATCAACAATAAATGCACACATGTCAAACTTAAACAATCCGAAATGTAGATATTCAATGGGTTTATTTAAGAAAATAAGAAAAGAAGAAGAAAATAAACACAGAATCTCACAGCGGAACGATAGAATACAATATTCAAACAACAGTTTATGTTGCTGTTTGCTATACATTTGATTTTAATATATACAACAATTCTCAAAGTTATATATAAAACAGAAATAATTAACAAGTGCAGGAGAATAGTATGATATAGACAATAATAACAATAGTAATATACCAAATCTCGTTCTTTGTCCTCCAGAGAATAATCTTCAATACGTTGGAAAAAAACTCAGGACTGACCCGAGCATAATGAAAAGACAAACACTCGAGTCCGGACTAAAATACTCTTATGTAAGTCAAATCAATATCATGAAATATGAGTGAAATAACTTAAGAGATGTTATGGGTTTTTCCATCTCCTAAGGATCCGTCAAACTATTTATATATAACAGTGTACGTTATAATATATGATGTCTATCAGTAAAATAAATATCAAAATAGCGTTAAGACTTTACATTATCCCCCTTAACACATTTTTATAGCATGTAGTCTATGCAGGTCTTGTAATACAACCAGTAATGTCGGTAGCCAGTGAGTTCCCTATAGGAACAGTACTAAACCAAAGATATAATGGGCTCATATAAGGACAAATATGACAAGACACGTAAGTCAATGCCCAAGGTAGGATTCTACCATTTTACCCTTTTTGGCTGGTCATGACCCATCCGTGGCCGACTACGACAATCAATTCAAATGAAAAAGGCGCACCATCGAATACGAAATCATTATAGTAATACGAGGGATCAACGTCGCTAGAGGTAGCTAATCTCATTGGCCAGACATAGGCTCATGTTTTAGTCATTTTAATTATGACATGAGTGTCAAAGCAATCCATCATCATTCTCTTACTTAATTCCAGTAAATGTTGGCCAATTCAACCATTACAATCTGGATATCATCCACCACGTACATAGTAGATAAAGTGGTTCTAATATTGACAGAGAGTATGTCAATAAGTGGCCCCGGTCTCTTTAACAACCAAACGTCGTTTTACACACCGATTGGTACTTTTATATTTCAAAAACAATTCATACTTGATATCAAAATATCATATTCATTTCAAAATCAAATCCATTTCGAAATTACCTTATTCTCTTCAAAAATCATATTTGAAAAAATCGTCATATTTGATTCAAAAATCACATCCATTTCAAAATCATGATATTCGCTTCAAAAACATATTTTTTTACTCCAACATGTTAATTTAATTTGATATATTGATTTCACTTCAACTTGATTCGAATTATAATTGTAACAACCCTGAGATTATATAATTAATTTTCGTCATTTAAACGATTAATTGATAGCTTATTGCTATTCGAATTTTTTTATAAACTGGTTGAAATTCTTTTATAAAATTTGTAAAGGGATTGTGGACTTAGAAAAATATTAGGCCCTTTTTTTTTTAATTTTAATTCATTCAACCCGTTCCCTTAGTTGAGATAAGGGTGTGCTTGTCCCCCTTTTCATTATTCATTCATTCAAAAAAACCCTAAAACCGAAAGAAAATAAAATAATGGCGGCCGTTGTTCTCTCGTTCGTCCCTCCTTTCAAAAATTAGAGCTTTCGTCCTTCGATTCAAATTAGGGTTTTGCGAAGCACCTCCGTTGATCGATTCGCGTGGATACTCACGAGTAGCTTGGATCGTTCGTGGCTTCCCCGTTATTCGACTTCGTCTCATTGCTTGGGTCTTGGCCGCTTCGAACAAAGGTGAGTAATTTATATTTACTCACATCTAATTCGAGCTGGTTGAATTCGTTTGCTTAATTCTGTTTTCGTGGTCCTCGTCTTCGACTTGATTTTATCGATGTTGATAATTTCTGACTTGTTTTCGATTTGGTTCAATTTCTTGTTTATTTCTGCTTTGACTATGAACTTGTCTTCTTGCCTCTGGTTGATTTCGACTTGGTCGTTGTGATGATTTTCTCGGCTAAGATAATTTGACTTTGAACTGTCCTGGACTTGTTCGATCTTCTGGCTTTGACTTGGTCGACATTGTCGAACCCTGTTCTCCCTTCTAACCTGTACATGTTGATGCTCGATTATTGTTAGTGTTATTGATGCGTTGGTATTACCATGTTGTATCATTGAGTAAATTTGCACTGTGTCTTGTTTAAGCCACTGATGTTGTTTCTTTTTACTGTTGCATTACCCACTGCATAGTATATTGGTTCATCTCCTTGTAGTCCTCATTACACTGTATATTTATCGTGACCTGATCGAGTTGCTGCCATTATTGTTGGCACTGACTTCCTCAGGTTTGCATTCTTTAACCTGGTGGTTGTTGACCTATGTGCTTCGACTCTAGCACTTAAGTCTTGTTCTAAACTGATATTTGAAGTTGACTTTGGTCACCTGACATTTTTGATTGATTCATTTGTGAATTTTCCACCCCTGTTCATGTGGAATATTTACTAGTTCCTGCTGGTTTTGTTATTAATTCCTTCGAACTACTTTTGGCACTCATTTATACTAAGTGCTGTTTCATTTGATTTTAGACATGTATGTGCATTCATATATGTGCATACGAGCACTCTCTGTAGCCTTTAATTGATAGTTTCCTGTACTTTGGGCTTGTCTCAAAGATGCACTATGTTGTTTCTTTTATTGATGTTAGTGTTGCTTTGCATCACTGCTAGTTCCTGTATCACTGTATGGTTTGTAGTTACACATGTTCATATGGGCACTGCCTATGAATGTTTCACTGCGTTCATTTGTATTGATCATGCTCGTGCCTGCACCTCTCTAACCTATCTGGTGCAGTTGCATTTTGGTCTGTGCAGTTGCATTTTGGTGTGTGCAGTTGCATTTTGGTCTTGCATTGCTCATATCTTACCATTGACTGTTGCATTATGTTGCACCATTTTGTAGCAAGTATTAATGTGCATTATCAACTATTTGAAGCTCTGTCTTGTTCAATGGCATGTCTGCACTTAGATGTATATTGTCAATGCATGCATATTCCTTGTTGCCTGCATCACTTGTTTACTACATTTGCTAGTCAGGTCATTGAACTACACTTTTTTGTATGTGCACTTGTATATGCACAGTACTTGTTCATGTGCATTTATACGTTTCTTGATTTTGTCTTGATGAACATGACTTGCTACTTTAATCATCACCTTGAGTTGAGCCTAAAATTCATTGGGCTTGACCTCGCATTTGTCTCTGCAATTTAATCGACACTCGCCCTTATGACATTCCCAGCGATGCTTGTGTATTTTCATTGAGTACATCATCACTGTAGTGGCAAGGCAGTGCACGCAAGCGTGAACTGCAGCCACACGGTATTCATTGGGTACATCATCACTGTAGTGGCAAGGCAGTGCGTGCAAGCGTGAACTGTAGCCACACGGTATGGCTTTTATGATATTCAATCTTGCTTTGATTTATTGATCTTTTGCATATTTCATATGCTGTAGTGGCGAGGCAGTGCACGCGTGCGTGTACTGCAGCCCCTACTCGACTTAATATTTTAATTGATATTTCAATGGTTTGAACTATTTCGTTTATTCAATTCAATATTCTGAATTTCATTCTGATTTGGTTGAATTTGCTGATTTGTTGTTTAACACTGCTACGTGTTATATTTATCGTTATCCGATTTCTTGATTTAAGGATCGGATAGACGAAATTTATTGTGACTATCGTCTATTCATTATTTAATTATTATTGCTTCTGTGCTCTAATAGCTGAGTTTGAATCAGACTGACCCGAGTATTATTTTCTTTTGAATTTAATACTAGGGTCAGACCGAGTATTTCAGGTTGTAGATATTCTGCTTTGGGTTGCTGCTAGAGCTATGAAGTTCTTTCATATCTTTTGGAGTAGTCGTCGTCATTTGTAGTAGTCTGTATAATTGTGTAGGAAGGTATGTATTCATGTATATTATATACGTTAATGTACTTGTATATGTAACTTCCTGAGTCAACTGTGGTAGTTGTATCATATGTACCGAGTCATATGTATTGTATCAAATGTATTGTAATTGACATCAGTTATTGTATATATGAGACTTTCTCTTTTATTTGTGTTCCACATTATATTATCTTTGTAATATTTTATATTTACTGTTCTAAACTATTACGAACCATCGTAGTTCGTTTTATATTGGAATTGGGGTATGTCGATGGGAGGAGAATAAATCAGAGATGAAAAATGAAAGAATATTTATATATATATACCACTCCTATCGAGATAACCAATACTAGTGTAAGGCCTAACTATTGATGGCCGCTCCTCAACAGCCTTATTCTCCGCGCTAGTTGACAACACTACACCGTAGTGTTCTTGGCTAACGTGGGTATAGAGGTGGGGCCTCACAGCTTGGTATCAAAGCTTGGGGTTTAGAACAAATATAAAACATAACTTGGATGGAACATATGTTACAACTATTTGTCGATATTTTATCTCTCATCTTTGCATATGATTATCTTTGATTGTTAGGTATGAATTCCTAACGCTTATTCATGTGCCTTTGATTTTGATTTCGTGAAAGTATTTTGGCTTCGGCCTCCGTTTTCTTTGCGAACTCAAGTTGGATTTTTGATGATGAGGATTTTGATCTTGTGTTTTCGGCTTTGAATTGATTTAGCCGACGTTGATTTTGTTTGAACTTGGCCATTACTTGTTGACTTCGGCATTGACTTGATTTTTATTTTTGTTGGAGTCATTTATGCATTTATGCTCGTTCTGCTTTGTTTTTCCAATTGTTAATCGATTCTTCTTTTCCGATTAGTTGATAACTTCTATTTCTGAAATTTTTGGATATTTCTACTTTGATGGATTTATAATCGAATTCTTTGGATTTTATTCACGTCTTCGTATGTGAATTTTAGTGAATTGATTTGGTTTCCAAATTTAATAGATTCTTGTTAATTCCCCGATTTGTTGCTATCATTTATTAGCAACTTTGATAACATTTTCTTCGGAATTTTTGTGAACATTCCTTTTGATGGATACAGTATCGATTTCTTTGGATTCTATTCACATCTTTGTATGTGAATTCTTGTGCTTGATTGTTCCTACAATCATTTTTGTGATTTGTCACTTTAAAAATATAAAGGTTTTCTATACTAGTAGTAAATATCAAAACCCTTTTCTCCAAACGATTTCAAAACTATTTTAGTACAAAGCTCTTTTCCTAAACTGTTTTCCAATCTATTAGTATATACTAACCTTTAACTCACTCGTATGAGAAATCTAATTAAACGACTTAGTAAAACGAGTGGTATATAACGCTTGCGTTTACTTCGCCGGTTAATTCTTGGACTTATTCGATTGAATCTCTTGCGACAATTTTTTTAGTGAAGATTTACAGTTTGTTCGTAAATATTTAAGTTAAGCAAGTGGTTATGGGACATGAAGCTAAACTTTTATATTTACTAGCTTAGTGTAATTGACACTTCTCGTTGATCTTGATGATCGCTTTATGAATTAGACTAGCAATTGCGCGATGTCTCTTTCATTGCAAGTTTAGGCTAGACACCACTTGTGTGATTTCGCTCACACATACCTTTTTGCTTTTTGGTTAGCCTAGACACTATTTGTGTGATTCCACTCACATATACATTTTTGTTTGCGAGGTTAGGCTAGACACCATTTGTGTGATTCCATTCACACATACCTTTTTGCTTTTTGGTTAGCCTTGACCTCATTCGGGTGACTCAGACTCATCCATATGGGGTAGCTCCCCATGGTTTTCGGACCGTCATGTGATAGGCCTCTTTCTCTTTTTATGATTTCTGGATTTCTCGTGTTGATTTCTGGAATTTATGTCATTGACTTGTTATGAGTACAAGTTTCGGGTATGATGCCCCCTTTGGATCTTTGAGAAGATTCTTGTGATATTGATTGATCTCTGGATAATTATGACGATCATCTTTGTGATTTAGACTAGCAATTGTGTGATGCCTCTTTCTTTGTTTTCTGGTTAGGCTAGACACCACTTGTGTGATTCCATTCACACATACCTTTATGCTTTTTGGTTAGCCTAGACACCATTTGTGTGATTCCATTCACACATATCTTTTTGCTTTCTGGTTAGGCTAGACACCACTTGTGTGATTCCATTCACACATACCTTTGTGCTTTTTGGTTAGCCTAGACACCATTTGTGTGATTCCATTCACACATATCTTTTTGCTTTCTGGTTAGGCTAGACACCACTTGTGTGATTCCATTCACACATACCTTTATGCTTTTTGGTTAGCCTAGACACCATTTATGTGATTCCATTCACACATATCTTTTTGCTTTCTGGATAGGCTAGACACCACTTGTGTGATTCCATTCACACATACCTTTTTGCTTTTTGCTAAGCCACCAGGAGATAGCGTCTCGATTTGCGTTGCACGTGTTGGTGATTTTTCATGCTCACGTGTAGGTGAGTTTCCATGCTCCCGTTCTCGCTTTGCGTTGCACGTGTTGGTGATTTATCATGCTCACGTGTAGGTGAGTTTCCATGCTCCCGTTCTCGCTTTGTGTTGCACGTGTTGGTGATTTTTTCATGCTCACGTGTAGGTGAGTTTCCATGCTCCCGTTCTCGCTTTGCGTTAATGTGTTGGTGATTTTTCATGCTCACGTGTAGGTGAGTTTTCATACTCTCATTTGAGTTTTCATACTCCCATTTGAGTTTCCGTACTCCCATTTGAGTTTCCATACTCCCCTTCGAGTTTCCATACTCCCATTCGAGTTTCCGTACTCCCATTCGAGTTTCCATACTCCCATTTGAGTTTCCGTACTCTCATTTTGTGATATCTAGACTTCTTGTGTAGATTTCTAGAATTTGTGTTTTCTGGATTTCTTGTGATGATTTCTAGAATTTGTGCTTCACCAATTTTCGTGATTTCTATTGATAAGTCTTATCAATTTTTGTGCATTGGTGAATTCGTGTGTTATTGACTTGTTATGAATACAAGTTTAGGGTATGATACCCTTTCCTATCTTTGAGAAGATTCTTGTGACATTTTTGATGAATGAAAATTCATTGGTATTATATTTTGATGCCAATTATTTCGATGAAATTTTGACGTATGTCGAAGTTGCTACGGATGTTGCTGCTTTAATCACGTGTTTTAAAAAATTGTTTCAAAATATAAATCAAAATTGTTTTCAAAATTTTTACGATTTGCGCTTTGAAAAGAATGAGGAAGCGAATTAAACGTTTCAGTAAAATCGAGGACTATGACCCCTTTCTTTTGCTGATTCGCTTAATTCCGGACTTGTTCATTTGAGAATGTAAATTATTATATAATAATTTTTTTAAATAAATGAAAATTGTTTTCAGAAGTTTTACAGTTTACGCTTTCAAAAGAATGAGGAAGCGATTTAAACGTTTCAGAAAAATCGAGGACTATGACCCCTTTCTTTTACCGATTCGCTTAACTCCGGACTTGTCCGTTTGAGAATGTGAAATGTTATTTTTAAAATACACAATTATGCACTTTCAAGAAAACGATGAAGTGAATTAAACGATTTAGTAAAACTCGTGGTTATGGGTCATGTGCGTTTGCTATTTCGGTTAATTCCGGATTTGTTAATTGAAAAATTCGTGATTTTTGATTATTGTTTTGATAATCGGATGTTGGTGATTTCTGATTATCGTTTTTGATAATCAGATATTTATTGTTTCTAATTATCGTTTGTGATAATTAGATATTTGAGATTTAATTATCGTTTGTGATAATTAAATATTTACGATTTAAGATTTGATTATCAGTTGTGATAATTAAATATTTGTTGATTTGTGATTTCTGATTATCGTTTTTGATAATCAGATATTTATTGTTTCTAATTATCGCTTGTGATAATTAGATATTTGAGATTTAATTATCGTTTGTGATAATTAAATATTTGTGATTTAAGATTTGATTATCGTTTTGATAATTGAATATTTGCTGATTTGAAATTGATTACCGTTGTGGTAATTCCTGATTATCGTTTTTGATAGTTAGATATTTGTGTTTTCTAATTATCTTTGTTGATAATTAGATTTTGCTGTCTCCTAATTATCGTATCGATAATTAGATACTGCTGTTTCGTGATTTCTGTATTCTGACTATCTATTTGATAGTTAAATTTTGTTGAGAATTTGTGAATTTCTTTTATGAAAATAAAAGATTTCTTTGGCGAAATTGTACTACGCCAGTGTACCGGCTCAGTTTTCTGCTATTCATGACGTTTTCCACGTCTTCCAATTACGGAAATGCCTTTGGGAATTTCGATTTTTATTCTTGAGCAACCTTCTATTCACATCATTGCTTCGGGGGTTTAGCACCTTCGAAACAAAGATGTTTTTCTTGCGAAAGTTTAATGATTCTCAAATCCTAAGGATTGCACTTGGGAATCCAGAGAATTCATCGAGCAAACACGTTCAGGCTTATTCTTTCATGCTCTATATGGTGAACTTCCTATTTAAAATTTCTTCATCTTGTGATGATATGCTTTTATGGTTGTTACCTTTTGTCCATTTATTCCTTATGATTGCGAGGACACAATTTATTTAAGGAGGGGAGTCTGTAACAACCCTGAGATTATATAATTAATTTTCGTCATTTAAACGATTAATTGATAGCTTATTGCTGTTCGAATTTTTTTATAAACTGGTTGAAATTCTTTTATAAAATTTTTAAAGGGATTGTGGACTTAGAAAAATATTAGGCCCTTTCTTTTTTTTTTAATTTTAATTCATTCAACCCGTTCCCTTAGTTGAGATAAGGGTGCGCTTGTCCCCCTTTTCATTATTCATTCATTCAAAAAAACCCTAAAACCGAAAGAAAATAAAATAATGGCGGCCGTTGTTCTCTCGTTCGTCCCTCCTTTCAAAAATTAGAGCTTTCGTCCTTCGATTCAAATTAGGGTTTTGCGAAGCGCCTCCGTTGATCGATTCGCGTGGATACTCGCGAGTAGCTTGGATCGTTCGTGGCTTCCCCGTTAGTCGACTTCGTCTCCTTGTTTGGATCTCGGCCGCTTCGAACAAAGGCGAGTAATTTATATTTACTCACATCTAATTTGAGTTGGTTGAATTCGTTTGCTTAATTCTGTTTTCGTGGTCTTCGTCTTCGACTTGATTTTATCGATGTTGATAATTTCTGACTTGTTTTCGGTTTGGTTCAATTTCTTGTTTACTTCTGCTTTGACTACGAACTTGTCTTCTTGCCTCTGGTTGATTTCGACTTGGTCGTTGTGATGATTTTCTCGGCTAAGATAATTTGACTTTGAACTGTCCTGGACTTGTTCGATCTTCTGGCTTTGACTTGGTCGACATTGTCGAACCCTGTTCTCCCTTCTAACCTGTACATGTTGATGCTCGATTATTGTTAGTGTTATTGATGCGTTGGTATTACCATGTTGTATCATTGAGTAAATTTGCACTGTGTCTTGTTTAAGCCACTGATGTTGTTTCTTTTTACTGTTGCATTACCCACTGCATAGTATATTGGTTCATCTCCTTGTAGTCCTCATTACACTGTATATTTATCGTGACCTGATCGAGTTGCTGCCATTATTGTTGGCACTGACTTCCTCAGGTTTGCATTCTTTAACCTGGTGGTTGTTGACCCTATGTGCTTCGACTCTGGCACTTAAGTCTTGTTCTAAACTGATACTTGAAGTTGACTTTGGTCACCTGACATTTTTGATTGATTCATTTGTGAATTTTCCACCCCTGTTCATGTGGAATATTTACTAGTTCCTGCTGCTTTTGTTATTAATTCCTTCGAACTACTTTTGGCACTCATTTATACTAAGTGCTGTTTCATTTGATTTTAGACATGTATGTGCATTCATATATGTGCATACGAGCACTCTCTGTAGCCTTTAATTGATAGTTGCCTGTACTTTGGGCTTGTCTCAATGATGCACTATGTTGTTTCATTTATTGATGTTAGTGTTGCTTTGCATCACTGTTAGTTCCTGTATCACTGTATGGTTTGTAGTTACACATGTTCATATGGGCACTGCCTATGAATGTTTCACTGCGTTCATTTGTATTGATCATGCTCGTGCCTGCACCTCTCTAACCTATCTGGTGCAGTTGCATTTTGGTCTGTGCAGTTGCATTTTGGTGTGTGCAGTTGCATTTTGGTCTTGCATTGCTCATATCTTACCATTGACTGTTGCATTATGTTGCACCATTTTGTAGCAAGTATTCATGTGCATTATCAACTATTTGAAGCTCTGTCTTGTTCAATGGCATGTCTGCACTTAGATGTAGATTGTCAATGCATGCATATTCCTTGTTGCCTGCATCACTTGTTTATTACATTTGCTAGTCAGGTCATTGAACTACACTTTTTTGTATGTGCACTTGTATATGCACAGTACTTGTTCATGTGCATTTATACGTTTCTTGATTTTGTTTTAGTGAACATGACTTGCTACTTTAATCATCACCTTGAGTTGAGCCTAAAATTCATTGGGCTTGACCTCGCATTTGTCTCTGCAATTTAATCGACACTCGCCCTTATGACATTCCCAGCGATGCTTGTGTATTTTCATTGAGTACATCATCACTGTAGTGGCAAGGCAGTGCACGCAAGCGTGAACTGCAGCCACACGGTATTCATTGGGTACATCATCACTGTAGTGGCAAGGCAGTGCACGCAAGCGTGAACTGTAGCCACACGGTATGACTTTTATGATATTCAATCTTGCTTTGATTTATTGATCTTTTGCATATTTCATATGCTGTAGTGGCGAGGCAGTGCACGCGTGCGTGTACTGCAGCCCCTACTCGACTTAATATTTTAATTGATATTTCAATGGTTTGAACTATTTCGTTTATTCAATTCAATATTCTGAATTTCATTCTGATTTGGTTGAATTTGCTGATTTGTTGTTTAACACTGCTACGTGTTATATTTATCGTTATCCGATTTCTTGATTTAAGGATCGGATAGACGAAATTTATTGTGACTATCGTCTATTCATTATTTAATTATTATTGCTTCTGTGCTCTAATAGCTGAGTTTGAATCAGACTGACCCGAGTATTATTTTCTTTTGAATTTAATACTAGGGTCAGACCGAGTATTTCAGGTTGTAGATATTCTGCTTTGGGTTGCTGCTAGAGCTATGAAGTTCTTTCATATCTTTTGGAGTAGTCGTCGTCATTTGTAGTAGTCTGTATAATTGTGTAGGAAGGTATGTATTCATGTATATTATATACGTTAATGTACTTGTATATGTAACTTCCTGAGTCAACTGTGGTAGTTGTATCATATGTACCGAGTCATATGTATTGTATCAAATGTATTGTAAGTGACATCAGTTATTGTATATATGAGACTTTCTCTTTTATTTGTGTTCCGCATTATATTATCTTTGTAATATTTTATATTTACTGTTCTAAACCATTACGAACCATCGTAGTTCGTTTTATACTGGAATTGGGGTATGTCGATGGGAGGAGAATAAATCAAAGATGAAAAATGAAAGAATATTTATACATATATACCACTCCTATCGAGATAACCAATACTAGTGTAAGGCCTAACTACTGATGGCCGCTCCTCAACAGCCTTATTCTCCGCGCTAGTTGACAGCGCTACACCGTAGTGTTCTTGGCTAGCGTGGGTATAAAGGTCGGGCGTC
This sequence comes from Allium cepa, assembly GCA_030765085.1. Classification (NCBI taxonomy): domain Eukaryota; kingdom Viridiplantae; phylum Streptophyta; class Magnoliopsida; order Asparagales; family Amaryllidaceae; genus Allium; species Allium cepa. Next base: position 353,703,797 of record CM060932.1, on the reverse strand, counting down.
ACAATAATTTTGGGTAATAGTTTACTTTGACCCAATTCGCATTTAAATCCAAGCTTTAAATATAAAAATTCCATCTTTTGACCAGCTTGAATTTTTAGAAAATAGTTTAAATAGTTTTAAATAGTTAAGTAGTTAAAATTGTTTAATAGAAAATAATTCGAGTATTAAAAATAGTTTATACAGTAAAATAGTTTGGAAAATCAAAATAATTTGAATATTTAAAGAATACAGATTTTAAATCGTTTATACTAAAAATATTCATTTAAAAATAGTTTCAAAGTCAAACCGGTTCACTTTCCAAATTTTCCAATTCAAATCAGTTCCAACTTCCATTTCGATCTAATCGATTCAATTCCGATTTCAAGTCGAATTTTCTTCGACTTCGAATTAATTTCAATGCCAATTCCAAATTAATTTCAATTCCGATTCCAAATTAATTTCAACTCCAATTCCAAATTAATTTAAAATTCTAATTCCAAATTTAAACCATTTCGATTTATATCAGTTTCGAGTTTGATTTCCAAAATATCGATTAAAATACTTAAATTAAATTTTCCCTCAATATCCAAAAATCCAAATCTTCAAATCTAATTAAATTCCAAGCTCAATTTCGAAATATCATTTTATATCACCTTTCACTTAGAAATATTCGCAGTTCGAATAAAAGTCCAATCTTTAAAAAAAAATCAATTTTTTGAAACTCACATCATATTTCAAATATAACAAAAAAATTCAACTTTGGTAATTTAAAACATTCCTATTTCAATTTAAATTTTAACATTCTCAGTTCCAATTCAAAAATAATTAAATTTCCATAAATTCTACTTTTTTCTTAAAACCAAATCATTTAAATAATTTCAAATCAAAATTTTAAAATAATTTAATTTAACAAATCCGGTGTTCGTATATAATTCTCTATCTTATGGCTAAGTGAATCAATTATTCCAATGTAATTCCAGGAACGGATATATATCATTTCAATCCAAATAAATGTCATAGGTTTATATCATTTTATCATATTTCTTAATTTATTCGAAATAATTCAATCTTATAGTTTTATGTACCATAAATAATATACAGGATGATAACATGATATATCAAAATAAATAAACATCCAAAATATGAACCAATAGCATTCATCTCAACCGATTATCCAAACAGTCGATAAAATCCACAGCAATTTCATAATTATCAATATTGAGTATTTTACGGGCAATTAAATTGAAATTAAATTTAACTGTCTATTCAATTTCTATCAATTAATTCAGATATCAATTTAAAATGTCAATTAAATTTATCAAACAACTACAAATAATTTAAATCGCTTCACGATATAAATTTTACTAACATAAAAATATTATAGTCAAACGTGAGCATAAAAACACTCACCTTTATTTGAAAGTGAAAATAATTTCAGCTTCAGATAAATTCCAGCTCGATCCCAAACCGTGGACGACATCGATACGAATCCTCAACACCTCGTTTCACGCAAAATGGACCTTATATGCAAATAATTCAATTTTTTTATTAATATACAATTAAAATTAAAACATCGTTGATAAACTAATTATCACTTAAGGAAAAATAACACATTACCTTATCTCACTGCACGCGCCCAATAAGACCCCAAATCGCACTCATTTAGATAACCCATGCATCTCTTCTCCCAGGTTGAATCGCTACAGTATCATCTATTCTTTTTTGATCGAACACCATCATCTACATGCCGACCATCAGAACAGCCGCCTACGCCTCGCAGTCACTGCCATCATCTCACAGTTTCCCTAGGCCATCGCGTACGCAGCAGCAAACGCGCGAGAACCATACTCGATCTGCATCGCCTTTCCTATGCCGACCTTAAACTCGATTACGAATTTTCTACCGTCGCCTCCGCCTAGATGCACGACCTCGCTCGTGCTCATTCGCCTTTATTTGATCGTTTTTTCGCTGTTGATTAATTTTTTTGAATGAGAGATCCAAAAGAAAGGGGAAAGGTACAGGGGATAAAGAATAGGCGACATCGTTTCACGTTATCGGGGAGAGTCAAAATAAAATGTTTTAATTTGGAAATATCTAACACTTAGCGCCCGAAATTCTTGAGTTCCAAATAAAGCGTGCTGGTTGGCATTTACTAAGTTTTACGTCCATTCCGAACACAATGAAACTAGTCTCGAGTCCCAATTCGATCGTGTGCAGTAGATAGCTTTTCAAATCGAATTATTTTATCGAATTCCGAATATAAATTTCTACGTGTTTCAAGCTCGCACGACCAAACGACAAATTTGATCGATATGAAACTTGAAGTCCTACAATAATTCACTATTATGGATCCGATGAAACAGGTTTTGTCGAAATCCGAGACAGTGGCCAAAATGACTACTTTTTTACTCGTTAATTAAAATATAAAATTTCCAAAATTCTATTTAGTCGCTTTATATTCCATTTTAAAAGTTAAAAACCTTCATTCATATTTACATAAAATTTAAATCAATTTTCGGTGCCATTTTCGTTCACATTAAATCCAGAATTCCATTATTTAAATAATTTCAACATAAATTTAAACAATTTATTTATCCGATAAATTACAATAATTAGTCATTAAATTTTATCTCTATCCATTTTCATTCAATAATAATATCAAATTCTATAATTTAAAATAGTTAAAATATGGTCGTTACACTCGTAGCCTTGAAATTGAGATTGTATATGCATTTACTAGTTGAAAAGAAATCGGTACAGAGAATTGTGCGAGATTGGATGAAGGGTAAATATTTTGGTTTGTTCTTTCCTTTTTACTTTTACTGCATTTACTTTTATCTGTACTTTGATTCTGCGATTGTATCTGTGATTGTTAATTACATCATTCCAAGTAAAGAATTTGAAAAATATTCATATAATCCATTAAACACTATTCATCCTCCTCTAGAATTAATTTAGACTTAAGATCGCTATTCCACTGACTCACATTTTGTACATAAAGAAGTTTTCACTATATAGAAATAATTCATTATTAGAGATTAATTTGGTAATTTCCTTTTTATTTTCTACGAGTAGATCACTAAATTAATTATCCCCTTCACAATTTTTTTACTTAAATTACCGAGATACTTTCATTCCCCTTACCAAAACAACTCCCTTTAACAACTTTCGAAAGAAATAATTTTTGTAAAGTATTTATAGTGCAATTTCTTATATAACTAAGTGGTATCAAGTATTTTGCAATTTTGTTAAAACTTTTAATGAAATGAACGCTAGAAAAACATCTAGTATGCACGAACTTCTATTTTTGTTAAATAATAAGTATAAATACCTAATAATGTATGTTTTATATAACCAAGAAGTAACAAGTATTTTCCTTTTTTTATTAAGTACTTAATATAATAAAAATTATAAAATCACTGTTTACTTCTGATAGCAAATAACTCTTCTGATGTTGGTCGATGCAAACAAAGTTAACATATCGATGTAACATAGAAGACAAGTAATTTAAGATTTGACAATTTGTTTCAAAATCAATTTGACCTGCATGCCCTATAATTTTAGATCTGGTCATGTCTCCATATATAAATCCTCCTAACAGAACATATGTTATTATATAGGACAAATTTAAGTTCTAGGCAATTTGTTTCAACCGTAGCCTTTGTTCCAAACTTATTTTAAAAATAAAGCAGGTCGGGATTTATGCACGTGCAATTTTAAAGTGCGCAAGCACAAATATATAGTTTGTACATATGCATAATAAAAGTGCGTAATTTTAATTTTTTTAAACCTTCTGCTTGCGCCATTTGAAATTGTGTAAACATAAAACGATGAAAGGTAGTAAATGAAGCCTAATTTTGTAACAAGTTTCGAATAGAACTAAAGTTAAAATAGGTTTTCTCCAAATCCTAAGATTAAAATTTGTTATATTATATATTGTGAACCATTTTCCCATCCTTTGAAACTGTAATATATGTTATTGGATATTTATCCTAAGTGGACTCATAATATATGCCAGCCATGTCCCTAGACGAAAATAAAAAACATCTCTATTTATGTATATGTATCATACACACACATTTAAAAAATTATCATGATGTATAGACCTTTTAATGATTCAATTAGTTAATACAACACTAAAATATAGATCAGCCAATTATCTTAATTTAATTTAAACTAATCATGTTAGGTTCATACACTTTTGAAATACGGCACAAAAAAGCAAAAGAAACCATTTCAAAACACAAAATACAGGCAAGTTAACGTAACAAACTATGCTAAAATCAAAAAATTACGTTGTGACCACATAATACAAGATAAGAGCATTACTAACAATAACATGTTCACTTACCCCTTCTCTCTTATTTTTATATTGAACGAATGAGCTCTGAACCTAGAAAGGCGAAAATCAACCACATAACAAGTACCTAAAAATTCACAAACTAATAAAATAACAAAGACTTTTCCTTTTCTTACTAAGTTGAATAAACGGAAAAGTATTTTCCATTTTATTTAATTTGCAATAAAATGGAAAATAGTTTGCCAATTTATTGTATAAGTGCATTAAAACAGCAAATTAACAGGCTACATCTGCTTGCATTATAACTAATTTAGTTCTATTTTTTAATTGAACAAGCCATTGTTGGTTACGCTACAGCGAAGACATGAATGAATTTTACAATCATATATGTATTGTTTAGGATTATTATGGTAAAGGGAGATCATTGCCATACTATTTCTAGTTAGTCCATTACCAATTTTGATTAAAGCCGATATATTAATAAAATCTGTGTGTTGATGGTAAATTTACCATCTTTAGCCATAAACATTGAAAAAAATTCTCTCAAAGCAATTGGTAATAGTCATATACCAGCTCATCCATAATAAATGGATATTCATATTAGATATTGTATTACGAGCATTTAGAAGAAAGAAAACAAGTAGATTTAGTTCAAGAATTCAATTAAAACGATACTAAATAAATTTCTTCACTTTCTCATTAATGTCTTTATTAAGTGACATGATGGAATGTACAATACAACAAAACTAGTGTAAAAATATAATAAACTATTGATTGTTTTGAAACAAATGGTAGTTTGCCGTTATTAATAATACGACTACTGTAACGGCCTGCGATTTCACTATTTTGATTTGTGAATATTTAATTAATTTTATATATTCAAATAATTGATTTTATAGTGGAGATAAAAATATTTTAAATAATGAATAATAACGATGAAATAGTTTTTCAAATCTTTTACAAAATTTATTTAGTTCGAAGAAAGATCCAAAATGTGACCGAAATTCCTTTTCCGAATCATCGACTTTCCGTCGGCTAAAAGTTATCGAAAATATTGTAAACTCTTTAGCATAAGTATGAATATTTGTAAATAAGTTAGTATATGTATATATATGTGTATTAGTGTATGTATATATATATATATATATATATATATATATATCCATACCTAAATATATAAAGTTTAAAATAAAAATATAAATGTCACATCATTAGAAACATTAAGTACAATGAGTAATTAAAAACTATGAAACATGTTTGTATGAAAATGAGATGTAACGAACCGTAAATTTAACTGGTTTTTAATAACGTTATTAATTGAAATTTTGTGAATTTTAAATGATAAAATTTTGAAATAAAAATTTAATATTTGAAATGCGTCTAGTTAAACATAACAACTGGTAAATTTTCGTCCGAAAATATGAAAGTTTATTTCGTGCGCAAATTCACTTCAATTTAATCAGTTAAAAAGCGATGAAAATAAAATGTTTTTGGAACCTAAATATTTTTACATAGAAAAATTCTAAACCATCTTCTGAGCAAACTTTCATTTCTCGTTTTTCAAAATTCGGACGTCTTTAGCTCCGTCGATCTTATTTTTCTACGTTTTTCTTGCAATTTCCGCTAGTAGAAATTTCGAATTTTTATAATTCGATCGTACCGCTAATATCCGTATGCCGTTTTGATCGTCTCGTCATGCTGATCACTGCGGTATATTTTTTTCATACTTTGGAGTATGGGAGACGACGAAGTCTACGAAACGCCTACCACATCGGTTTTGTATCTGTAACTGTCTGTTTCCTTTGCCCATTTGTCCTCTTTTCTATTTCAACCTGTCCACTATATATTGATTTGTCCTTTCGTTGTCTGTCAATCGAAACAACACATGCTTTTGGTATTCCCAGAATTTTATTTTAGCCTTTATTATTCGTTCTACACTTGATTAAACCATTGTTTACTTTATATATCTAACCTGTTCATCTTCATGACTTTGCATTTCCTTTCCCTTCCCACTCCTTTCTTTCTTCACCTCCCTTCATGGCCGAAAGCAATGGCCACAAAAAAAAACTCAAACTCATACCCGTGCTCAACTTCCCACTCCTTTCTTTCTTCACCTCCCTTCATGCGACAACATATATATGCATAAAAAAAATGAACTGCAGACATCATCCCATGCCATCACCATTCTTCCCCACTTGCAGCCGTGGCCGAGCACCTCGACCACCAAAAACAGTCAACCCCGCCTTCCACTTTCTCCTTAAACTCGTGCCCCATCCCTCCGGCCAGTGCTGCCCAGGCCGACCTCCGCCCTGCCTTCTCCCCATCTTTGCCGTGCCAATGCCTCTCCGCCCCGCTGCCGAAACCCCAACCTTCACTCCACCGTTTTCCCACCACAGAACCGAACCATATAGCAGCCTTCACCATGCTTGGCCAATATCCACAGCTGACCCATTTCTACCATGTTGCCGAGCTCGACAATCTCAAACAGTGCCCCCATCGCTTGCCGTCCCGCCGCTTATTTCTTCCACCTACGCAAGCCTAGCTCGGACTCACGCCCATCGTCCAGCAGCCTGCCACTTGGATGCGCCATCCTTTCGGCCTCCTCCTTGGCGGTACGTGTATATTTGTATGTGCATTAGTTTATATTATTTTATTTGTATGATATGTATATATAAATTGGATAACTAATATGTGAACATATATATATATATATATATTTGAACTATTGTAAATGGTGCATGTTTTAATTGCCTACTCCTCTCATCATTTAGAAAAAAGAATATAATATATTATTGAAAGCATATATTTTGGTTTGCACAGCTGTAATTCAAAGCTTACAATATGTTATTTTGTATAAAGGAAGTGTAGTACCCAAACAGAACAATGCAGTCGATTATCTAAATGTGTTCAACAACAGAGCATGTTATATATACCTATATAGTGGTCACACTATGTTGTCTTTATATATATGGATTTACACAAGTTCTATACTATTTTGTTGGCAAGTAAAAGTTTATTTATGGGTCAGGTATATTTATAGGTAAGCTTACATATAAATTTTAAAATTTGTTAGTATGTATACGTGTATGTGTATATAAATCTTTGTTTACGGTTGGTTATATATGCTAGTCTAACTGCTTATATTACTATAAAATGTTAATTTTATATCAGTTTTATATATATAGTAGTAAGGCATGCACAGATGATTAGATAAATGTTGTATAAGAAGATGTGTTTACACAATATTGTTTAAATATATCAAGGCTGCATATTTGTCAAGTGTTCGCATACACATTTTGCCTGCATACATTTTTCTTTCTGTCTGCATTTGTATATTTTTGATATTTATGATCTATTGCTTTGAGGTTATAAAAGTGTGTTCTAAAGGTTATAATGGTGTGTTATATGTTGTCTATTTATATAAGTATCTGTTGTATATTTTTTTATATATAAGCTATGATGGGCCAGTTTATATATCGACTATGTATATAAGTTTATACGATAGTTAGTTATATAAGTTTGTATTGTTTTATAATAAATATTTTTAAATATATATAATATGTATATAAGTTTATATATGTGCTATATATCCGTTCATTTGCATATATGGGTGTACGAACTAAATATGGATTTGAAAATATATGTGTTTGAAATTTATTTTAGAAAACAAAATAAATATATATGTATAATATAATAATGTATATATTTTCAGTTTATATCAAAAACTGATTCGATTTGTTTCATCGATTTCTATTATCAGCCCTATCCGTCGAATTCGTGCCCATCTTGTTTTGCCTTGGACTTCGTAGCTTGCTCAATTGTCAAACTCTCTAGCCTCGAAAGATGAGCAATCACTCACGATTAATGTTCTTTTATTTATTAGATTTGATTTCAATTGAAACGACAATTGAAATATGCTGCTGTAGTTATCTATACTGTTATATATGCTTTTACCTGTATCAGTTCACCTGTGACATCTGACACCATTATCTGTTAATTATTTATGCGATGATAATACAGTTTGGTTGTTAATTGATTGATTGTTTGATGTTTACATTGGATGTTAAAATTTTAATGTATGAAGTGATAAATAAATTAAAAATTGAAATTGACATAAGATAGTCGATAATTTAAAATTGATATATGTGTTGAATTGATTACTTAAATTTGTTTAATATGACCCCTTTAAATGTTAAGTAAATTGACACGTAGAAATAGTGTTAACTACACCTTGAACCATTGAATGTATGATTGATGTAGTAAAATTTGAATAATAGATATTAAGTGGAAAAACCCGTAATGTAATAATCTTTAATCTACATGAAATGATAATGTAGACTCTAGAAATAATTTTATAAATTTTCATAAACAACAAATGTAAATTAATACGATTATTTCGGGATTATCTGAATTAATTATTGGATTGTTATTGATGATTGTTATTGTTGTTTATTTACTTTGACACCATCCCAGTTATCACACTACAAATTCCCTTTGCTAGGTTTTGATTTGTGAATTGAAATGGAATCTGGTTGAAATGATAAATGCCCAAAATGAACTTGACTTAGGATAGAGAATTAAATTAAACCTGATTGGTCAATAATTTGATTTAAATAAATAAAGATTTTATTTGAATAATAATAAGGTTTTTAAATAAAAATTGGAATTTAAAATTTGAATGAAAATAAATGTGAATATTTGAAATTTGAAACAAAATATTAACGTAGTAATTGATTGAAAGAACGTGTTTAAAAAATTTATTATTTAATAATTAAATTTAGAATTATTAATAATTAAGTTTGAAATTATTTAATAATTAAGTTGGAAATTATTTAATATTTTAGTTTGAAATTATTAAGTTTTGAAATTATTTAATAGTTAAGTTTTGAAATTATTTAATAATTGAATAAGATTGAATTAATTGATAATTAAATAAAAAAATTGAACTTCGTTAATAATAAAATTGGGTTTCTTTATTTATTAAGTTTGGAAAATTATTTAAATAAGTCAATAAGTGAAATTGAACTTCTCGAATATGTGAAAGTTAGTTCTTTATTAATTTGGTTTGAAATTTGTAACTATGTAAATAAATAAATGGAATTGAATTTCTCTAACAAGAAAAAAATGCGATGTATTGAAATAAATATAAGACTTGAACTTAAGAATTTGATTTGACGAATTTAATCTAATTGAATTTGAAGTTTTGATATAATGGAGTTGAACTTAAATAACTGATTTAATGAATTGGAAATTTAATAGAAATCATTTGAATAATAATTTAACTTAACGAATATTGAATGGAATCGATAAATGAATTTGAAATTGATTTGAGTGTTAAATTAATTTATTTAAATGATTACGGAATGAAATTTATATATGAATTTGAATCAATACTTGAATTGTTTAAATAAAAGTTGAAATTGAATTATAATATTTTAAAGTGGTATTTTGGACGTTTTGAAATGTAAATTTTGGGAATTGATTTAGAAAGACAAATGAAATGTTGGTTTACGAATTGGAACTGAAATTGAATTTGATTTGGTTTGATATATATTAAACAACCAATCGGTGTAATAATTACAAAAGTTATTAAAGAAACCGAAATCGGTTATAGACATACTCTCTGTCTAAATCGAAAACCACTTTAATAACTATACGCGGAGTGAGATCCAGAAAGAAGTGGTTGGAATGATGTACGTGATGACTGAAGAAAGAGAACGATAATGGATAGCCTTGACACTTGTGTCAAATTGGAAATGACTAAAACAGGAGCCGTGCCGGGCCAAATGGGGTTAGCCACCTCGAGCGTACACACTTCTTCGTAAACTACTCATTTCTTGTTATTGATTGGTGCACCCTCAAAATTTTGGGAGTGTTGTTTCGCGGTGTTGCAATCGTTGCGGCGATGCATTTTCACCAGTCCGGATCAGGCAAATGGTAGTTTCACTACCTTGGGTATTGCCTCATGTGCCTTGTCATACTTGTATCCCTATATATGCGACCTCTACGAATTTGTTTTGTGTTATACCTATGGAGTACTCCCTGATAGCCCACTAGTTTACGGTGGAGTTTACAGTGCTGTATAGACTATGACATTTACATAAAAATGTGTTAATGGGAATAATGGTAACGCCTTAACACTATTTTGATATTTATAATACTGGTAGACATTATCTACTTAGCGTATACTACTACATAGTAGATAGTTTAACGGGTCCTTAGAGGATGGTTATTCCAACATCTTTTGAGTTCTTGCATTTCAATTGTTATTTCATTTGATTTGGATTTATTGATATAAGAATATTAATCCCGACTCAAGTGTTTTGTGTTTTGCTTTACGCTCGGGTCAGACTGAGTGGTTCAACTTTCGAGACTCACCTTTGGAGTTGGAGCTTTGCTTGGAGATCCGGCTATCTATCCAGCTTTCAGATATTCAGTTGATTCCAATGATGTATTCTGATTCTTGTATTTGACTACTGTATTCGAGACTTCTGTTGTAACTTATTTAACTCTGTTATATATGTATAGTAGCTTCATGAACTACTATCTTTTGCTGTTGCATATTATTACTCTGTGTCTGTGATTCTCTTATTATTTATTTACTGTATATGTTCAGTTTTGCCAAATTTAAATTAATAATTCGGTATTTTGAGTTATTCAAGTCCGACATGCGCGGATGCGAATGGTCAAAATAGCGGGTCGTTATATGAGAAGAGGGAATAAGGGTTTGGGCATAAGCACATGAGGTGGAGGAAGTTAGGTGTGGTGGCAAGAGGGTAGTGGAGGGTAAATGGCAAGGGCTTTTAGGTAATTTATTTTTCTCTTTCTTGTGGATAGCCCTTCACTTCTTTAAATTTTGAGCTTAGCCATGTCAAAATATCATTACTTTGCAGAGTGTTTTCGGACATATATTTTTATGTCCCGAAATACTACTTCTTCTTTTGATTAAATCTCCCTCAAAATAAATCCAAATTGAGTAATTATTTATTTTAAATGCTAGAGAAGAGGATTTAAAAGAACTTTCTCTTTGACAACTTCTCCAAATTCTAAGAGAAAAATAGCCAAAAATCCAAGAGAAATGACTAAATTTTGGGTCCAGATTTGCGAATTCAGCATTATCTAAAATTCCTCCACCCCTCCAAAACAAGCCCTTACCTCACCTATACATGTCATGGCTGAGCCATACTCTACTATGGCCAAGCCTATATCCAAGTTTTAAGTCAAAAGATTAAGTTTTCCATAGTTCTGAAGTTATTTCAAGCTTTCAAAAGAGTTTTACAAATCTTCGGTGAGTAAACTTCAAACTTTTGAAAAGATGTTGCCTTTGCATATATGTTGGTTATGTGTTATTTATATATGATGTTAATGTTTGGTTTATGATATGGCTTAGACGTATATGTATGTGGTAGCTTGTGTTTTAGCATTTGGCTAGAATCGATGGATTAAAGTGATGTTTTTGGATTTAAAGCTATGAACTTTGTGATGCATGGTGATGATATAATTTAGTATTCATAATCTTGGATACACGATTAAATGGTATGAACGTTAGAACTTGAGATGTTAAAAAGGACTTGAGATCCATTTTCAAAATCAAATCTTTTACTAGTTTTAATATAGTAAATGTTATGTTTTATTTTATTTTAGTTTCAAACTTTAGTTAAAGTTTTTAAAACTCTTGTAAATTATGTTTTAAAAGTATGCAAAAGTGAAAAGTTAAAAGTTTTGGATGGTTACTTAGAAAAGCAATTCTAAGTTATTACATCCATATTGATAGTCGCTATAGATGTAGTTCAGGATATTTAACGATTTTAAAGTTTTAAAAGTGTTACTTTTAAATGTTTTTGAAAAAAACCATTTTCAAACTAAATCAGTAAGCATATAAGTTAATTATTACTTAATTAAGGGTGTTTTGATGATTAATTAATCTAGTAATCAAGAATATTTATTTATTAATTAATTAGTAATTAAGTTAAGTAATTAGTATTTATTTAGTATTATTGAGTATGTTTGCTATTAACTAATTAAGGAAGTTTAATTAACGATTAATAAAGTTAAGAGACAATTAAGTTGTTAATTTTTATATTAATCAAGTTTAATTATTTTAATTAATTATTATTTTATTAGAGGTTAATTATTTATATGAGATTAATTGCTACTCGATTATTAATTAATTAGGATATAATCATTAATTAATTAGGACTTGTTTAAGATTAATTAAGGTTTAATTATGATTTAATTTGATTTATTAAGATTTAACCATGCTTTAATTTATAGTTAATATTTAATTTATAATTAAATTAAGATTTAGTTATTAAAAATTATTTTAAACTTTGTTGGTTATGCTTTAAGTCAATTTTCTTTTATAAGTGAATTAATTTTGATTCAAGGGATCTTTTGTCCATGACATTTAGAACCAAACGAATGTGAATGATTTATACTAATTTGAATTGAATTATGTGGACATCCATTTAGCAGAATAAAACACCGTTATGCCAAATTGTAAATTGTTTGATTGTGTGGAGATTCATTAATAAAATAAATCCTCATTTTGTTATAAATTGTATTTGATTTGTTTAGATATTTGTTAGTAGAAATAAATTCTCATTCTACTATAACTGAGTGAACTGTTTAGACGTCTATTAGTAGGACAAATCACCATCATGTTACTATGTATTGGTATATGCCAGTTGAGTTGTAATTATCATGTTATTCTCCGATTTGATATGAATTGAATTTGCATACACATTAACATATGTAAATAATTATGAAGTCACTTGAAATTCAGATTTGAATTAATGGTAACTTAAATTAATACCATTGGGATTGCTAAGCCTCGTTTTGAATTTATAAAGTATAGTTCTGAATTAACTTCAATTCTTTAATCTTTGTGGGTTTAAAAGTTTATAATTGACATTTCAAGTTATATAATCATTTTATAAAGGTATTTGTAAATAATAACTTGTTTAAAAAGTAGTTTCACAAAATAAGAGGATTTATTTAAGGTGATTTACACATGATATTTTATAAATGATATTTTATAAAGGAATGAAAGGAAGATTTTTTTTTAAAAGTTTTAGAAATAGGAAAAAGATTGATAAATCATTTTAGAGATTTGTAAAGCGGTTTTATAAATTAGCTTTGAGATTTATTGAAGAAGTTATAAATTTATTTTGGAATAACTTTTTTGAAATATGAAGTGGGCTTTTAAGAAAAAGGAATTTTTTATAAAGGATGAGTGGATTATTTATAGGAAGTAATGTTTCGAAAGAGAAATTGTTTGGCCATTTAATATGGAATTTGAGAATATGAAGTTTTCCAAATTGTTTTTGGTAAGTACTTATGCCGTTGAGATAACTATCAATGTTTTTCAAGTATAACGACATATAAGGGTTTTGGGAAGAGTGTTTTTGCATGGACCTTTTAATCATGTTTGCAAAGTGTTTTAATTAATGAAAAATTAATTAATGAAGGCTTAGTGGATCTTATATGGAACTTAATCATTGTTTGAATGATTGTGTGTTTGACAGTTAAATCACCCACTATCAAATCTGGACCATGATGTAACTTTGGAAATATCTAGGAGAAATAAACGAGTTATATGACACAACCATCTCCATGATGATGTATTGTTCATATAAATCTTGTTTCATTCTTCTAGGACAAATGATGAGGAAAATCCATTCATTCAACAGTTATTTCCTAAAGAACCAGGAATGAGTTTACCGAAATGATTGAATGTTGTTTTGAAGGGACCGCGATCAGGTATGTTATTCGAAAACCACTTCGATCCAACTCAAGCATTTTGAACTAAAAGCATCTTGAAGAGTGTGGAATCGAAGATGGAGTTTTGGAGTGCAAGGGCTATTTTCTTCTAATCTTAAGAGGGATTCCCCGTAATGAACCTAAATAGAAGTAGTGCCTTCGGTTTCAGTTCAGTCTTAGAACGAACTTATGTCAAATAATGTTAGCATAGCATTGACGCTTGAAGGGTAGAGTTAGCATTCCAAGTGAGTTTGCTATTAAAATGGTAAAGATGTGACCGCATAAGTGTAACGACCCGGAAATTTTCGAACCCAAAAATTCCAGATAGTTATGAAAAGAAGAAAGAGGTAGAAGAAGAAGAAGAATAGAAACATCAACAACTCACAGTCGCAGCAGATAAAATATAATAATAAATAACAGTTTACAGAAGAATACTATATTTGTTAATTACATTTAATATACATCAGAGTTACACATATATACAGAAACTAGACATATACAAATCATGTCTCAGATACACAATAATATACTTCAGCGGAAATACTCTATACGTTAGCCATCCACTTTAATTTTAATTTTAACTCACCTTCTCAATTTATCAAAATAACATCCAACTCATACTTAACTCATTTATACTTCAAATTATTATGCCACTGAACTTAAGTTCGGTCTGATAATCCAATTCCAATCACATCTTTGATTTAGTTTTTATTCAATCAGACTTCATCCATTTATTATTTAATTCCATTAACCCATTTTAAATTTTAAATTTACTTACTTAATTCATTATCGAGTTTATTTTATTAATACAAGGCCATTCTCAGTTTATTTCTACCTACCTGGGTTTTGTTTGAAACCCAAACCATTTCATTCAACAACACTTCCATTAGATATTATTCATATGACATCACTTCCCTTATATCCAATTAACTTGCAAATTTCATTAAATATTATTCAAATCACACTTGAATTTTATTTGTAATTCATACCATCACATTTTCCAATCCAACTCTATTTTATTTTTTTACAATATCTTCTCTTATTTAATTCATTATCAAATCTAAGTCAAATTCTATTTAAAATTCGAATTCATTTCCAAACCCATTATCAACTTACAACCAATTTATTTAACCGAGTTAAATTTATTAACATACTCTATTAAATAATTTATTTAGCTGATTAGCTTACTTCCACTTTTAATTTAATATTCGATTTTTAATTATAAAGAACCACTTCATCAAATTTTCCCGAGTTTTAAATTTTATTTTATAATTTCAGTTTGGATACCCTTTGATTTCCAAAATTCCAACTTTCTATTTTAAAATTTTAGAAATGCCTTTAAATTCACATAATATTCTTAAAATAGCTTTTATACAATATTTCTTATAACTCGATGTCTCAACCAGTCCGTCCTTGTTCTCATAGAAATTCAGTCATACGTTGATAAGGCGTAAAATTGAAAATCTATAAGTACTTGGTAAACCCGTTTTCAACACCTAGTGAAAATACTTGGAAAAATAAATTTTATTGAAATTATAGAAAACAGTTTTTGAAAATAGAGGAAATATCTTTGGTGACAATGCTCTGAAAATCATCACCCCCATCCATGGTCACAGTTACATCCCAGGGTTACGTTGCCGTCGCAGCAAAAGTCCATGCAACTGCAGGCTCTCCGCGGCCTCTTGATTACGCCATGGAACCCACACAACAGATCACAGTTACATCCAAGGTTACGTTGCCGTCACAGCAAAAGTCCATGCAACTGCAGGCTCTCCGCGGCCTCTGATCTTCGCTATCGAAATGAAACTTCTCCACTCCTACATAAGTCGCAGTCTACTGATATAAAATCAAACGCAGACTGTTGGCTCTCAGCAGCACACACGACTTTCGCTATGTTATACCATAGGTCACAGTCTTCCGATATAAAATCAAACGCAGACTGTTGGCTCAGCGGCACACACGACTTACGCTATGGTATACTCAACTCATAATCCTCAGGAACTAGTTTTGTCCGGACTCCTCACAGGATCAACTTTAGAATCCCCCCTTGGGGCTCAAGGAAGCACCACCCAGTGGCACTCCTGAGAAGTCCATTTCAAGGGAGCGTCTTTTTCCCCAGAGCCATCATCAAAACATTTTATACTATATATATAGTATCTTTCAAATCATACACCTAGTATGATATCATACAAAGCTCCTTTACACAAAATCGATT
Organism: Allium cepa; assembly: GCA_030765085.1. Classification (NCBI taxonomy): domain Eukaryota; kingdom Viridiplantae; phylum Streptophyta; class Magnoliopsida; order Asparagales; family Amaryllidaceae; genus Allium; species Allium cepa. The sequence goes on along the minus strand of CM060932.1, from coordinate 353,687,541 downwards.
ATCCCAAATCGATAATTCTCAAAATAGGCTTTCCAAATTCCATATATTGATTTTACCCAAAAATCAAAAGCCTTTCCAAATCCAAAGGTTCCCAAAACCCTTTCCAAAATCCTCATAAGATCCTTTATATATATATATATACAGATATATATATATATATATATATATATATATAATTTTTAAAACTTTGGATCACTTTAAACTTGTATAAAATTCCTTTTATACTTCAAACGCTCCCAAAATCCTTTTTCTTCCAGCAATAGATTCAACAATGGAAGATTTGTCTTATATAACAAAGATATATAACCTTGTTTGTTCAAAATCAAATATTCAAATTTGATTACTTTTTCCCAAGATCAATTTCCTTTCTATTCACATTCACTTAAATTTTTATTCACTTATTCACATTTGCCTTAATTCCCATTTGGATTACTACCTCAATTTTTATCCCAGTTGGGTATTTAAATCAATAACAGTTTGAACTCCGACCAGTTTATTTTTAGAAAATAGCTTGAAAATTTCAAAAATAGATAAGTAGTTGAAAAATAATTATTAGTTTGCAAAATAGCTGTAAAATAGTTAAATAGTTTCAAACATTTTAGATAATTGCAAAATAGTTGTAAATTAGTAATTAATTTGTAACACAGTTAAAATATAGTAATGAGTTTAGAAAACAGCTGAAAAATGGTTAAATAGCTCCAAAATAATTATAAAACAAGTATAAATAATTTGGCTTTAAGAAAGCAAAGTTGTATATATTTAATAGCTTAGAAAAATAAGTTTATACTAAGACAATTTATATTGAAAATAGTCTAGAGTCAAAACTGTTCACTTCCCCAACATTTTAATTTAAATTTTCACTCCCATTTAAATTGACCCAATTCCAAATTGAATAATCTTCAATTTTCATTGAAATTGATTTAACCCCAATTCAAGTTGAATTGATTCTCAATTTCCTTCCAACTTCAAATCAAATTCCGTTCGATCTTTAAACTTGTACAACTTTGATTACAATTTCAATTTTACAATTTCTATTTATAATCAATTACATTCACATTATGCTTTTAACTCGGAATCATACATTTTATTTAGCCAATATATTTTGATTATTCCATAAATATTTTAATCAAGATTCCAGAGTTTAAACAAATTTCCAAAATTTCAATATCACCTTAGAATTCAACTATATCCAAAATCCTTTGGCAAATTAAATTACCCCTTTGAATTTCAAAACCAAACCCAGTTCACAAACAATTCCAATTAAAATAATTTGGTAGCAATTTCTCTTCTAGAAACTCGAAAATGAACATCGATGATGCTGCAGTCATCACCGACGTTATTTTCTAGTGACTAAAAGAGTTCATTGCTTTTATCTCCTTAAAAACATTTCCAAACATTTCTAATTTCAAATCTTTCAGATTTCAAATTCAGCACCAAAAATATTTTTGAAATAATAGTATTATTCCTCCAAAACCCCTGGAAACCACTTTCAAATGCAAAGGAATTTTAAATTTTCCCAAAAATTCCGAATTCCCATTCCATCCAATTCATATTTAAACATTACTCTGGAATTTTCATCTTACTTTATTTTCAAATATTTTCTGGAATTCTATTTCAATTTATAATCTCATTTATTTATAAAGTTTATTTCAATTTATAAATTACATTTACAATTTATATTCCAAATTCCATTTTGTTATATAAGTTTATTCTTCAACTTTGGTTATAAGTTTCAATTTGGTCGTATTTTATATTACTTCTTAACTTAATTCCAATGATTTAATAACCAATCGCCTAAATATTTATTAGAAGGAAATATTGCTTTGTATATCAAAATATATTTTTATATAAAATCATTTAAAATCTTTATAAGCAAATAACAAGTACGCTCTCATACATATATATACTCAACTCATTCTAGAGTACTACGGACTCTATTCAATGAGTAATTCCCACCAGAGCCAAGGTTCTCGCTTAACCACCTCGCTCTGATACCAAGTGTAATGACCTGGAATTTTCGAACCCGAAAATTCTAGATAGTTATGAAAAGAAGAAAGAGGTAGAAGAAGAACATAAACATCAACAACTCACAGTCGCAGCGGATAAAATATAATAATAAATAACAGTTTACAGAAGAATACTATATTTGTTAATTACATTTAATATACATCAGAGTTACACATATATACAGATACTGGACATATACAAATCATGTCTCAGATACACAATAATATACTTCAGCGGAAATACTCTATACGTTAGCCATCCAGCTCGCCTCCTGAGCTCCAGAACGTACCTACCTGAAAATCTGTAATACTCGGTCTGACCTAAGCATTACACCAAAGTAACACCTGGGTCAGGCTGGAAACCAGCGTGAGTAAACCCAACTAACATGGAATACCAAAACAATCAACTTATATAAACCCGGGGTAACATATATCAATTTAACCAATTCACAATTCGCTATAGACAACACTTATTTCACATATCCATTTCTAAGTACCAAACTTAGATAAAATAACCCAATTCCCTTAAATCGTTTCACTCCAGCTTATTGATTTCACAAAAGAATTTTAAAAAAAAATTCGAAGTGGTTTCGGGTATTTCCCAATACCCGATTCCGGTCTCTTCGAGACTCATGCCATCCTATTCCAAGACATCCAAATGAAAAACACAACATTTCATATCAGAGATATCAACTCATTCAAAGCATCCAATACCATTCAGTCATCCATAAGCAATACTTAATCACATACAAATTAATTCAATTGATTCTAATTGAATTTCTAACCACATTCATTTAGATTCCTTCATTCAATATTAATTAATTCCAAATCAATTTATTAGTCAACGCTTCACTATTCATCTTAATTAATCACCCTGGATTAATTATTTCCAATTACATTTAAGTAATTATCTTAAATTAAATTCACGATATTAATTGTACTTAACCAAAATTAATAAGAAATCTTAATTACTTCATGAATTAATTAACTATTTTAATTACATTAATCCTAAATTACTCATATTAATTAACTTCATAAGTCACTTATTATGGATTAATCAATCTTAATCAATCATTGTTTGATTATCTCGTTAATTATATAAATTAAGGATTTTCAATTATATTCTAATTTATCCTAATCAAATTTAATTATATTAATAAAACCCCAGTATTAATCATACTTGATTTGTCTCCACCTGAAATTATCTACTTTTGATTTACTGCAATAAATAAATTAATTCTCCTTAATTAATTATCTTAATTTACTTTCGATTAATTACACGGAGTAATTATATTTTATTCATCACATTAATTAATTATTTATCACACCATCAAATGATTATTCTGAATTACTTATACTTAGTTAATTAACCTACAACTTAATTTATTATTTATTCAACCCTTTCATTACTAAATTAAATAACCCAAACCATTAATTAATTGAATTAATTAATTATCCATTACAAAGCTTAATCACATACAAATCATTAAGCCGTTTAGTAGCTTTTAAAACGGAAACATTTTCTTATTTATGTTTAAGTTTAAAACAACTTAAAATTCTCAATATTCGAGTTAAGCAACAATTAACTCGAGAACCAACCAAAACCAAAATCACCAGATCATCAATTCACAGTGCATATCAAATCAATTCAATCATTCAACCAAATATTTAAAATTAACCATTTAAAATTTAAATAGAAATCCAACAGAGTGAGATTTACTCACCTTTGCCCCCCTTAAATATGTAATCCACTTCATTCTCGATTTCCAACCTTGAATAAACATTTATATGGTTTATTGACACTTGGATAAATAGATTTAATCAATCATTTAATTTAAAAATAAATTTCTTTTTCAATTTTAACTAAATAATTTATTTCTTAATCTTATCTTAAAATTTTTTTTTCCTTAAAACCATTAGATTAACTTAGGTTTTAGATTAAAGTACTGTCAATTTTAAAAGTGCTCAAAATAATTTTCTATTGTATTGCAGTTTATATATTTGTGCATATCGTCAATGGTACCATGATAATTGAAGAAACAGGAATTATACCTAACAGGAAACAACGAACCAGGCTCTCCCTCTCGCATCCCTCACAATCGAGGCACTGGAACCCAGTTTGATGCCCAAAGCAGCCTTGCTCAGTCGCCATACCCAACGTAGCCGCCTCCTTCCTCGAAATTGCAGCCTCGCTCGAAATTAGATCGAGCCGACCACAATCGCACCATCGCGATGTTCCAACAAGCCTTAACCTCGTCTCCCCTCGAGCCGCCTTTGCTAAACCCAGTGCACCCGTGTCCCCCTCGCGAGCCTCGAACCTCGCGACTTCGGCCATTGATTTAGGTTTTTTTTAAAGGGAATAGGCTTTGTTTTGGAATGAAGAATGAGGGAGAGGGAAGAACGAGTTTGATCGGCCATTATTCTTTTTTTTCTTTCTTTTTTTCCGTTGTTGAACGATGGATCTGGAGATAATGTTAAAGCACGGCTAAGAAGAAGTAAAAGGAGGCAAGAGGGAGCTTCTTGAATACGCTTGTTAATAAAATATCTCGGACATGTTGATTTTTAAATTTTGATTATATTATAAGGCTTACGAATCGTCTCGTTAAGCATAACGTGAAATTCCGAAACCCGAAACAGACATGCCGACAGGAGATTATAAGGTTTTACCATGTTCTGAATACAATGGAACGTGCTTCGGAGGCTAGTTCGATCATATGCACGAGTTAGGGAAGTAAACGATCAATTCTAGTTTAAATCGATTAAAAGTGTTCTAAGCGTTTTGAGCTGCTAGGGTCAAACGGCAACTCCGATTGCTACGAAATTTGAAATCCGACAATAAATAACTATTACGGATCCAATGGAACTGGTTTCGTCTAATTTCGAGACTGTGCTTCGGAAAGCTATTTTAAAATTCAATTTAAACGATATATTATTTAAACTGAACAAATTACCTTTGAATTAGATTTCAACCATTTTATTATCTTCAGTATTATTGGCATAAATTTTATAAGCCTTAAAATTATTTTTAGCAGGCTTAAAATTCCATATTCAACATTTTACCCAAATTTCAAATTATATAATTCAATAATTTAATTATCATGTAAATATTGATATTTAGAATTCACATTTAAGATTAACCTTTAAATATTTTAAAATCAATTACTATTCCAATTTACATTGTTAGAAATTCAGGATCGTCACAACAAGCCTCACAACTTGGAGAAATTGCAAAAACAGGGCATATAGTAGTGCCATGTGATTGGAACCATTAGGAGTTGTCATCCCGTTGTTGATTGTCCATTTAAAAATTGTTTTGCACACAAGTACTAGGGAAGAAGAAGGCCTCAATGTCAAAAGGAGGTGATATAATCCAGCTTGTCATGTCAAAGGGGCAGGCTAGTTTTGTGGAGTAGGTGTATAAGAAATTCTTGTCGGACCCCAAGTACAATTTCTAAGGGCGTATCATTGGAAGGTAGTCGCTTACCTTGCCATAATATGGAATCCAATCTCCAGTACGATCCATTACGATTTTGATTATGCCCAACTATGTTGGAATGTGAGATGAAAGCATTTCAGCTATTTTATATATTTACTTTGAACCCTTAGACATTATTATAATATCATTGGATTTTATATAAAAGTGTTTGGACATAAGGTAAAAACCCGTCCGTTTTTATGTGCAGCATGGTCTTACAAGATACCCTTGATTTAAAAAGATTTTTTAAAGTAATAAGTCAATTGTTTTGAGTTTACTCACACCAGACCCATGTATGACACAGAATTTTATTTTATTTTTCTAAAACTCTTGGGTGCCCAAATTTGTATGGGTAGCCAAGTAGTTCAGGTTTCACGGATGCATTTTGGTGGATCTTGGAGCGGGAGGCCTCATCTATAGCTAGATACTATTTTGTTTCCACTATATGTATATTATGTCATTTTGGTAGAGACAGACTGTTGTAACTGTACTAGGGTAGAATCCGTATTAGTATGACTGATGTATCTTTCTAGAAATGACTTTGTAAAGTCATCATGATTCATATATGTTATTCCATTGCATTTCAGATTCTGTGATTGTTCTAGTTTCTTTTTATCTTATATCTTCTTCCTTTCCCATAATGAATTTACTTTCAAATAGTTATATGATCGGAACACGAATATTGTGGATGTATTAGATGTGGTCTTTAGGTGTAAGAAAGGCATATCATTACATTTAGGATCAGAGCGCAAGGTTAAGCGAGAACTTTGACTTTGGTGGGGCAACTCATTAAGGGATAAGGTAATGGAATGCCTTACTATGAGGTTGAGTGTATATTATATATGAGCATGTATTGTTAGTGATATAAAAATATCTTATATTGTGTTGTTTGATCCATTGAGTGGCTTATGAGTTCTAGTCGACGCGCTTGATCAACATTGTTGATAGGGATTCCTAAACACTTAAAATAGACCAACTAACATAGTAGCGTTTTGAAATTAGGTAAACGAAATAATTTTACCAGAATATATTTTATATAAAGAATGATTTTCAAAATTAGTATAGTACAATATAATTATTTGAAGTGTAGGTTGTTAGGAGATAATAATATTTTATTATTATCATTTAGGGTTTGTTTAGTCATGCGTCTAGTTTGAGCATTAACTATAATTAATGTGCATAGGTAGCTTCCCTTTTTAAAATATGTTTTGGGTGGATGGAAATTGGGAAAAACATTGAAACAAACACCTTGAGAATTAAGTTTCACAATTTCACAATAAAGCATTCGATGTTAATTGTAGTGACCCATAATTTTCGAAAATTAATTTTTTTAATTTAATAAGGTTTTGTGATTTAATGTTGGAAGAAATAAAGTAGTTACCTAGTTACAGAGGTAACCCGGCCTTGTGTTGGCAGAGATCCGGTTAGGTTCTGGGGCGTCCATCCAAAAGCGTACCCATGTGGCCCAGGAAGTTCCTTAGCCTGACCATTTGTTGGAAATCCAATCATCAATATGCATCTTGTACGATTTTAGTTGTAGAACCTGCCATCTAATATGGTATCTATAGTAGGCATAATATAATGGTACGTAAGCTGGCTAAGATTTATATTATACTTTCGAAGTGTTTTCCACACTATGCACTAATAATAATATTCAGAAAGGATTTTGCGTATCAAGCATGTTTGACTATCATAAGGAGAAATCTCCCCCAAGTGTGCGATTGCATTGTGCGTGTGTCGGGAGACCTTATGGTAGTTTCATTTTCCAAAAGCATAACGGATTTCTTTTCCTTATCTTTGTGGAAATAACTTTTTTTAAGATCTCACACCTATCCCATGACTGACCTGGAGTTTATTGTTCCCTTTCTAAACTCTGGGTGCCTATAATTTTCTACATGGCCAGCCTAGAGTCAGGTTATCATTATTATAGAGCAAAGTCAAGAAAGTTGTTGTGGAGATCTGGAGTTCAAGCTGGATGGCGAGACGTATCACTTATACTATGTAGTGTTCGTTGCGTTCCGGTTAGTGTAAGTCAAAATTTCTATGTAAGCAAGTTAAAATAACTGCCAATGTTGTATTGTGTCGTTGTAAACTCTGATAAATGATGTGACGACCCAGAATTTTAAACTTTTAAAATTAAAATATTTAACTGATTTTAAATACTGGAAGTTATTTTAAACTTGAATTTCAAATATAACTATGAATTTGGTAATTAAATTATTGAATGTAATAATCTGAAGTTGGGTAAAAATTTGTATCTTCAATTTTAAGCTAATTAAAAATATTTCAAAGGCTTGAAAAATTTATATTGATGATGCTGAAGATAATGGAAGCTTCAGAGTTGAATTTGATATGTTTTGTTCAGTATTGAAATTTATATCGTTTAAATCGATATTTAAAAATAGCCTTCCGAAGCACAGTCTCGGAATTTGATGAAACTAGTTCCATTGGATCCGTAATATTGTATTATTATTGGATTTCAATTTTCGTAGTATTTGGAACGATCGTTTGGCCGTACGATAAGAAAACGCGCTGAAAATTTTATCGAAATTTAATTTGATAACTGGTTCAAAAAGCTGTCTTCTCCATACGATCAAATTTGGACTCGAAACCTTTTCCATTGCGTTTGGAATAGGGATATAACCTTATAAACGCCTGGCGGCATGCCTCGATTGGAAATCGAGATTTTGAGTTGCGAAATTTAACGATTTAAATTTAAATTTAAACTTAAAATGATATATATTTGTGTATTTAGTATGATATTATTTATCAAGGTAAATTACACGTTTTATTTTTCTTACACTTGACAAAAGTTGAAACATTTATGATTTAATAATAAGAATATAACTGGAATAAAATGAAATAGTATTAATTTAAGGTAATTGATAACTGCTTTACATATAATTTCAATTAACTAAAAGGATTAAAGAGTTATAATTGGTACAGATTATAAATAAATTATAGTAATGCATGTATTAATGGATAACTGGATTAAAAGAGCAATCAATAATTTAAATGTTGATTTATTTAATGAAATAATGTGTAATAAATTGTAATTGAATAAAATTAGTGTTGTAGTAGTAATTATAACACTTGTTATGGATAATAAATTTATAAGATGTGACTAAAAGTTAATGGTGACAATTATTATATGTTACCTATTTATTTAGCCTTTTAAATTAAATTGGAAATCAATTGCAATTAATTCACTTAATTAGTGCAGTTAATGTCGATTAAATTGATAATTGTAGAATAGTAATTCAATAAGATGTAACTAATGTAAATTTTATTCATAATATGACAATTGATTGGATAAAAAGAATGGAAATCAAGTTTGATCAATTATTGGAATTTAAATTACAATCAATGGATTTATTGCAACTAAATGTAATTAAATACTACGTTAATGAAAACTAAGATGATAATGGTAAAGTATTGGTGTAATAACATATAAAAAAATGTTAATTACAACCATGAAGATGCCAATTGATTGAATAATAAGATGAAAAGACAAATAAATGGATTTATTGGAATTTTAAAGTAATAATCACCGTATGTACTTCAACTGGAATTAAACACTTTAACTAATGTAATATTTAACATGGAATTGATATGTAAATTTTGTTTTAAATTATTGTAAATGTCTAAGTAATCAAAAATCATAAAATCTGTTAATTATGGGATTTGAAATTAAAAAGTGATTTAATCAATTTAATAATAATTTATTTAATAAACATGAAAATAGCCATTTTGGCCACTGTCTCAGATTTTGACGAAACTAGTTTCATCGAATCTGTTATGGTAAATTATTGTAAGGTTTCAAGTTTCGTAGCGATCGGACTTGTCGTTTGATCGTACAGACTTGTAACGGCCCGTAAATTGTAATTGTTTTATTAACTTATTTAAATGAATTTTTATGAAAATTTAAATATTTGAATTTGAAAATAAAAATTTGATATTTGAAATACGTCTACTTTAACGTAGCAAATGGTAAATTTTCATCTAATAATATGCGAGTTTATTGTCTTGTGTAGTTTTGTTTAAATTCAAATAAATTAAAATTTGATGATAATAGAATGTTTTTCAAACTTGAATATTTTTACATAATAAATTTGTAAATCATCTTTTGAGTGAGACGTCATATTTTGTATCTTCAAATTCGGATTGCTGTTGCTCCATTTATCTTATTTCTGGAAAATTAGCAGCATTTTCGGTACCGATTATCGACTTTTAATTGGATAGTCATATAGCCAATATCTGTATACCATACTGATCGTCCCATCATTCTGATGTCTACGGTCTATTCATTTGGGTATTTTGGAGTTCGGACATGATGAAATTGGTGAACCAATCGTCGTATATGTTCCGCTTTTAAGTCTTTTGGCTTCCCTTGCCTTCCAATTTCCACCGTTTGAACTGGCAGCTCCTTTCAATATTCCCAGATATTCACTTTTGGATTTTGTGATTCCACCATTTCATTTTTTTTTATTTCATATTTTCTTTTCGGTTGCTACTTTTAATCTTCCTCTCCTCTTTAAAAATTTCGTTCTGCCATCTTATCCTTTTCTTTCCATCTTCTCAGATCCATGCGAGGACCTCTTCAACCAGTCGTCGAAACCCACCTACCCAAGACCATCTTCCACCATCGAAGAAATCACTACCTACTTCCTTCCCGAGCTCCTCCTTGCTCGGACCACGGGCACTCCAATCCAATGGACCACGGTTGCAAATCCGAGCTTACCGTGTTTTCACACCCCATACTTCAGCGGCAGCCTGCCGCAGCTGGCCGAGCCTCCCTGCCAACGCCATAATCAAGCAGCCATCACTTGGACTTCGGCCTCATGCCATCCCATGCACGCCTGCATCCTTCTCCAGCGCAGCTTCTCCTCTCCTTTTCTCTTCTATGTGTAGGTGATTCTTTATATATATATATATATTCTTTTGTACAGATTTTTGAAAAGAATATACTAATATATATATATATATATATATATATATATATATATATATATATGTTTATTAAAAGGGTTCGAAAGTTATGTACGTTTGTTTGAAGCTATACATATGCTAATATATATGCGATATATTCTGTATATATTAAACTTGTCTACTATACAAGTAATGTTATAGTGTCTAAATATATACGTATGTAAGTACATAAAGTTATGTAAGTGTTGTCTTATATTTTATATCTATCTGTATATAAGGTTGCTGCATATGTCATATATATTTTTCGGTTGTTGAAGTTTATATATATTATAAAATATATAAGTTATAAAAGTTTATATAAACCTTTATTTGATTTCAAAGTGTGTGTGTATACACACACACACACACACTTGTTTACATATGATTATTTTCAGGCTTTCAAGTATACAATGTGTGTTTTATATATATGTTATAGTTTGAATGTTATCTGTTATATAAATTATATTATAAATATTTTAGTATAGGAATTCGTTAGCTGTTTGATTTCATATATTTGCTTTATATGAAGTCTGTATAACTATTTACAGAGACATATATTTGTCTGTTGTGTTTAGCGTGTACATATATAAACATTGTTTAAAATGTTGTTTTGTACTGTCTTATATATAAGTAAGTACTAGTTTATACTGATTTGCTGTTATATATATATATATATATAAGGTAGTTTTGGCTGTATAGTTATTTGTGTTTTGAAGTGGTGATAAAACGTATATGGTACATATATTTTTATATATAGTTTATATAAAGTTGTTTATAACTTACATTTATACAAAGTATATAATGTTTATAGCATGTGTTATATAAGAAGATTTCATATAAAAAGGTATAAGTGATATGTTCTGTTGGGTTTGTGAACACATTTATATACATTATGTCTGTAATATATATTGCACTACCCATGCCAGTTGATTTCTAGTTTTATATATATATATATATATATATATATATATATGTGCTTTAATAATAGTAGTAATTAAGTAAGTTTATATTAATATTATTAGGGACATTTGTTTTGAATTTTAAATATAAATATTTTATTGTATATTTGTTTGAAATATATGTATAAATATAGATTTTAATTTTGATTTTTCTTTAAGTTGAATATTGATTTTAGAAAATATAAATAGATGTAATATATCTTGTTCTCATCGATTCTTATCTATCAGCTTTGTCGTCAAAATCATGCCAATCTAGCTTTGATTTGGAACTCGCGCATGGATTCGTAACTTGTTTCATCGTTGAATCTCTCTAGCCTTGAAAGGTGAGCAATCACTCACGATTAACGTTCTTATATTTATTAATTTTGATTTCAATTGAAACGACAATTGAAATATTCCGTTGTTAGTTATTTACATTGCTATATATATGCTATTATTTGTATCTGTTAACCTATGATATCTGACACCATTATCTGTTATTTATATTGACGATATATGCATGTTATAATATTATCATATCTATTATCACTTTGCAAGTTCCCTGTTAGTACAGAATTCACTATGGGTTGAAATGATACATACCCGAATGATCTATAGAATAGGAGAAAATTGTTATGGATTAAAATGATAAACCCAAGCGATTGTAATTTGAATTGAATTTGGGATTGCGGGTTGAAATGATATATACCCGTGTATAAATTAAATTACGGATTGAAATGATAAACATCCTTATCACTTGACCATAGGATAGAAAATTATATACAGACACCGTTGGTCTATATATAAATATTTTGAAATTGATTTCTATGGTTTGGAAAGAAATATATGGTTTAATAAATATTAATTTTAAGATATTATATATAAATTTATTTTATAAAGTTTAAATTCTTTATTTTAAAATTTTATGTTTTGAAATTTGTTTAAAACTATAAGTTAGTTTTTGAAATTATGATTTTAAGAATTTATTTATAATTTTATTATTTTTAAATATGTATAAATTGGCTTTAATATAAAATAAGATTTGATTTAATAATGTTGATTTAATTAATACATAATATGTTTCAGTATTTATTTAAAATTATATCTTAAAATAGATTGTTATAATGATTTTATAATTAAGGCTGGGAAGACAAATATAAGTTGATTTGAAATAATATTCTTTTTAGAATTATATTTAAATAAAATAGATTTGAAACTCATTACATTTTGAGAATTTAAGGATATAATTTTATAACTTGATTTTGGTTTAAAGTGATTAGTGGATATTTTAAGTTTAAATAAATTGAGGGAATATTCAGTTATTTGAAATTTGAGGTTTTATTTAAATGATATTGGATTTATTAAGTAAATATTTCAAAACTAAATAATAGTAAAGTGGATTAAGATATATATGAAATTATCAAGTTTAGTTTTGAAATGTAGAATATTAAAAAATTCGAAATATATTGAATTTGAAATGGTCTATTTGTGGTTCAAATCTATATTTGAAATCGATGTAATTTGAAATGGTTTATTGATAAACTGAATTGAGTTGAAATTGATGAATTGAGACTGAATTAAATTTGAATTTTTGAATTCGAGTTGATTTGAATCGATTTGTGAAAATTTGAGGAAACTATTTTATTATTTAAAGTATTTTTAAATTATATTTAAAACTATTTTTATATTTTACTTTATAAAATATTTTAATATAAACTATTTTAATATAAACTATTTTAATATGCTAACTATTTTAGTATAAAATATTTTTTAACTTATAACTCTTTTATATAAATTATTTTACTTTATAAACTATTTTTTTATATATACTATTTTAACTTCTAAACTGTTTAAGTGGTAGAAGGTATGTTTTCAAAGTTATGAATTTCAAAGTATTATGTTTTGAAAGTGTTATAATTTAAAGTGTTTGGTTTCGAAAGTGTTATAACTTTGAAAGTGCTTTGATTTTTGGAAAAGGATAATGTTGAAATGGAAATGATATCATATTTGGTTTTGAAATGGAAATGATATCGTATTGATATGATATTTGAAATGGCAATGATATTTTGGTTTTGAAGTATAAACTATTTTGAAATGACCGCGGTGTTATAATAACGATTGGTTATTAAGGAGACTGGGATCGGATATTGTCATACTCTTTGCCAATACTGAAAACTACTTTAACTACCGTGTACGTGGTGGAGATTCCATAATGAAGTAGGATGGTGGCGACGTTCTATTGAGGTATATACGTGGACCCGACTCCCATGAGTTGGCATAAGGTGGCTAAAACAGGAGCGATTCTCGGGCCAAGTGAGGTCATTCCGCCGACTGGGCACATTACTTCGATATTATACTCTGAATTTGTGATTGATTTAGTGGCCACCCTTGATTTTGATTTGGGAGTTTGTTTCGAGGTGGGCGATAGTGCTTCTATGTGTTATCACCAGCCCGGATGCCTAATTGGTATATCTACCCTGGCCTTGCCTTGTTGTGCCATGTCACCTACCCTATCGAGACCACTACGAGTTTGTATTGTGTCGTACCTATGGAGTATTCTCTGGTAGCCTCTTGATCTGGAGTTATTACGGTACAGTATAGACTATTGGCACTATATAATGTGTTAAAGGGGATATGGGTAACCCTTAACGCTATTTTAATAGTTTACTTTACTATAGACATTATTATAATAGCGTATATTACTACATAGTAGATAGTTTAATGGATCCTTAGAGGATGGTTATCCCAAACATCCTTTAAGTTACTTGTATTTCATTTGATATTTCATTTGAGTTAGATCTATTGATATAAGAATGTTAATGCTGCCTCAAGTGTTTTGTGTTTTACTTTACGCTCGGGTCAGACTGAGTGATACACTTTTGAGACTCACCTTTGGAGTTGGAGCTTCGTTTGGAGATCCATCTACATATTTCAGCTTGCAGTTATTCAGTTATGTATTTTGATCTTGTATTTGACAATTGTATTTGAGACTTCTGTTGTATCTTATTCAACTCTGTTATATATAGTAGCTTCATGAACTACTGTTCTTCTTTTCCGCTGCATTATTGTTATATTACTCTGTGTCTATGATTATGTGATCTTTATTTACTACATATGCTAAGTTTTGCCAAATATAAATTAACAATCTAATATTTTGAGCAATTCAAGTCCGGCATGTGCGGATGCGAATGCTTGAAAATACCAGGATGTTACAGGATTCAAAACGCGTAGAAATCAATTTAATTAAATTCAATTGAAATCAATTTGAAATAAGCTAATTTTAAGCTAATTTCTTCATATGATGGAATTAGGACTTGAAACCTGTCTCATTGAATTTAAAATATCGAAAACATCTATTTTGATATATGGGATGACCCATTTTCGTTTCGAAGACAAAAGGGCTTTTCAGGTCGTTATCGTCTATTCAAATCTATTCGGATGTTTATTCATTTCTTATCGGGTTTCGTTAGTATATATTGTTCTGCTCTAACCCTAGCAGCCTTATTGAGATATTTCGGAAAGTGGACTGTTCAAATATTTAATATTTATTGAAATGAATTCAAAATTTTAAAATAAAATCTTTGTAAATCGATTTGTTTTATTCAAAAATGAATTGAAAATGAGTTATCAATGTTTATTTAAAGTGTTTTAATATTTTAAATTATTACTTAAACATGTTTTAAAAACTAAATTATTATTCTTTAAAATTACATACATACATATACATATACATATACATATACATATACATATACATATACATATACATATACATATACATATACATATACATATACATATACATATACATACACACACACACACACACACATATATATAGTTTTGAAATGGTTGAAATTTATCTATTTGTAAACGGGGTTATTCAATGGATGAGATTTTTATAAGAGAAATCTTATTGTGGAATTCTGAAAACTTAAGAAAATTTTCGAATAATTGGAATACGAGAACTTCGGATAATGAATTAGAATTCATAAAGGAACTTAGAAATGGGTAGTTGGAATTATAGACAAGTGTAATCGATTTTGGATGTTTTAAAGGAAGTTAGTTAATGAAATTCCAGAAACTTATAGAATCCGTTATAAATTAGTTAAGGAATTTTACGAATAAATGGTAAAGGATTTTGGAGAAGTATGAAATAAATGGAATATTTCCTTAGTATTGGAAATAAAATGATTTCGAGAAAATATACTTATTAATATTTTCTAAGTATTGAACTAGAGGGATTTGAAATATTTTAACGATGAGATTATTATTATAGAAATATTTTTGAGAGTGTTGAAATATAAAGGGAATTGAAAAAAAATATTTCTAAGTGTTGATATGATTGAAATATCCTATTATGGATTTAAGTATTTGAAATCATTTTCAAATATTGAAATATCGAAAGATATTTGAATATATACCCTAGTAACAATATTTTGAAATAAATGTTTTTAACATTGATCTTAGTGACTGCTTATGTGTATTATTTGATAATTAAATAACCGATTATCAAATCTAGCCAAATTTGCTGATCATTTTGAAGTGACTGGGATGGGTTTTAATTGTCCGAAAACCACTTCGATCGATTTGTGTGTTATGAATTGTGATATCGTGAAGAAAATGGAGATGGTGACCTTGAAGGAGATTCGGTTTGTTCAAATCTTGAAAAACTTGTATGGATAAATACTATCAGTTGCATCGTGGTCTAGAAGGCAGTGTTAGCATTGTAAGAATGAATGCTATTCAAATGGTTAAACGTAGCCTCAAGCCTCATCAACCAGAAATGACTAAAATAACGATGATGTAGCAGGTCTAAGTGGGTCGCACCCAAATAGGGTATGTTATCGCTTTTCTAGATATCCTTGGATATATTATAATTATGGATAAGGTTGTGCATGAAAAGAGAGTGCTCGACTAGGGTGGGAACACCCAAGGTGATAACATATTCGGTACTACCTAGGTCAGGGGTAGGCCGCTCCTATGGTGACAGGGGATCCAGAGGAGGTCCTCGGTATATTTTTCTAGAGGTGTACTATGGCAGGTAATACCCCAATAGCCCTGTCATTGTATGAAATCAAATATCCATTACAAGCCTATACGGTTTTGATTGTGCCCAACTATGTTGAAACGTGAGATGTAAGTATTTCTGCTATTTTATAGTTTATTTTCTATAGGCACTATTATAATATCAGATGATTTTGATATCAAATGTTTTGGTTATCGAAAGGAAAAAACCCGTCCTATTTATGTGTGGCGTGGTCTTACGAGATACCTTTGTTTTTCAAAGGATTTTGATAATAGTAATAATTAAAATTGAGTGCGTTTTCTCACGCCGGTTTTCCAAACTGACTCGGATGTTATTTTATTATAATACTCGGGTCAGGTCGAGTATTACAGATTAGGGTTATGATGCTATGGAGCTCAAGAGATGAGTTGAAGGAGCCTCAAGCGTATCTCATGCATTTGATTATATTCCGCCGTGTGTGTTAAACCGAGTGTTCAGTATTTATGAGGACAAGTTATTAAAACTATCTAGATTGATCGTTGATTGTTGTACTCTAATGATTGCATGTATAATAACAGTTACAGTTTCTTTTTATATGGAGATCTGTATTTATCTATTATATTTTGTTCCGCTGCGATTGTGAGATTCTGTGTTATTGTTTCTGTTTTCTCCTATCTTTTCTTCTTCAGCCTTAATGATTCGTATTTCCGTTCAATTTGAGTTGGACACGTGTGATTTATTTTCGACTCAAAGGTTACGGAGATACGGGCCTTTACACTTGGTATCAAAGCTAAAGGTTAAGCGAGAACCTTAACTTTGGTGGGGATTACTCATTAGAGATAGGGTCAGTAGTACCCTAGAATGAGTTTGAGTATATTAATAGATATGAGCACGTATTTATTAGTGAATATAAAATGTTTTATATTGTATTGATTTTTTGGTTAGTTGTTTATGAATCCCGGTCAATACGGGAAGTACAACTGTATCAATTAGGATTTCTAAACACTTGAACATGGCAACCGGACACAGTATTGTTTTGAAGTGGGGCAAATGAAATAATTTTAAGCAAATTATATTTTGATATAAAAGAAATAATTTTTTGAAACTATTATATTATATTGATGTGTTTAGTTGGTATTATTACAATCAAAAAAGGATTATAAAATTGAAATGATCATATATATAACCAAATTAAAAAGGTATAAGTACGAATTATACAAATGAGTTAAAACAAAATTTGATTAAAGCAAGAATTTGGAAATTTAAATCCTAAGATTTTTGGAAATGTTTTCCAAGGCGTTTTGAAATAAATGATGGTGATACTATTTTTGTAATAGAAAATGCTTTAAAATTGAATTTAAAAATGGATTTTGGAAGTGATAAAGCACTGAACTCACTTTAGTCACTGGAAAATAATCACGGTGATGACTACGCAGCATCATCAATATTCATTTTCGAGTTTCTAAGTGACAAATTGCTACTGTGATTATTTGGCTTCAGAATTGTTTTGGAAAAAAAAATCAGATTTTGATATAAAAATTCCAAAGGTAAGATTTGATATACAGAAAGGAATATATATTTATATATGGGATTTCAAAATGATTTGAGATGATACCGGGTGTTTGAATTCTTGAATATTCATTTGAATGTGTTTGCACAAAAAATGGGCAAACACCTCCAAGTCGTATAATTTAGTCGATTTTATGTTATTCTTAGCGATTTGGGTGATTTATGCAAATATGTAAAAAGCAGGGATTAAACTGTAAAAGACACGCAGATTTATAGTGGTTCGGCCAGAATGTGCCTACGTCCACTTTATATGTTATTCTCCTTTACTGTTCAGATTACAAGTACAAAGCTTTGATTGCAAGTATATGAAAGTTGTTTGAAAGTTCTATCCATGCTTGAGCTCTCAAACTTGTCTTCCATTGTTGTACCCCTACCCCTCTATTTATAGAGTGAGGTTGGGGGTAGGGGTCTTGGATGTATATAGCTGCTGGTGGGCTTGGGCCAATGTAATCTGGCCCGGCAATGCGGGTTTAGCAGCACCTTGGTTCGGCGGTGAGTGGAGTGTTGATTGGACCGGTAGTGGGTGGAGCGTGGGTTAGTTCGGCAGCTCCGGTTCGGTTGTGGTTGGTTCGGTGGAGGGTTGTCCGGTAGTACCTTCTTTACTCTGGTTCGGTAGTATGTTGGCTCGGTGGTATGCTGGTCCGGTAGTACCTGGGAGATGGGTTGGTTCGGTGGGCATGGGAAGGGAGTTGGTTCGGCAGGCATGGGGAAGGAGATGGTTCGGTAGGCATGGGGAAGGAGATGGTTCAGTAGTGCTTAGGAAACGGGTTGGTTCGGTAGTCTTTCCTAGCCTTCATTCGGCATCATTGGTCTGATGGCCTTGGACTAGTAGAAACTCGCCCAACATTTGCCCCCCAAAGTGGGGCATATGCCTGCATATGTCGCGCTTTGTTTTCGACAGTCCAATTTGAACACTCTCATTCGGTACCGAGCGCCGAACCAGTTGATCCGGTTATCTAGGCTCTATGGGCTTGATGCTTTCGTTATTCCTTATTAGCCGAACCAATCTCTTGCCTTTGCCGAATCAAACGTATTAGCCGAATCAAACCTCAACTGCCGGACCAGGTGAAGCCCCATTCTGCCGAATGAGTTTTCGCTTTGAACTACCGAATGAACTCGGGGATTCCGAGTGCCGAATGAACCTTATGCTTTGTCTTACCGAATGAACTCGGGGATCCCGAGTACCGAATGAATTCAAAAACTTTGGACTACCGATTGAAACTCTTATTTTTTTTTAACTATGAATGAGATTCCAGACTGTTGGCATTTGCTCGTTTACATTTCTACACTCCTTGTTCTAACGACGTACTTTTTTGTGTTTGTAGATAAATGTCTCATAAAGTGGAAACTCGATCAGATAAGAAGAAATCCAAGGACAGAGAAGAGTCCTCCACAGTGCCCCCAGCCCAGCCAGGACCGGGACGACAGGGACCCACCCCGAGATCACTAGTGGATGGATATGGCCCTCAGGAGCTTTTGAACTCTCCTCCTGACTGCTTTCCTAGCTCCCTCAAAGATGAGCAGCTTGATGTTATATCTCGTTCTTTCGGGATTGATAGAGCACACATGGTGCTGCCAGGGAATGGAGTTATGCCGTATGACCCTCCCGAAGGATATTTTGCTTACAGCAGGTACCATTGTATGTGTGGGGCCATTCCCTCGATCAATGCTTGGATAGTCAGCTTCATCACCTACCTAAAGGTGTCCCCTTTCCAGCTTCAGCCCAACTCTTACACTATCCTGGTGAGCCTATTCATCATTTTCCAGAGAAAATACGGGCGTCCCCCTTCCAACCGGGAGATCTGATATTTGTACAACTTGAGAGGCTACAAGAAGGGGTCTCCATACATCAGCTTGGAATCGGCCATGTCCTTCAAGCCGGTCCTGGACTTATATTCGAAGTTCAGCATGTTCAAGAAAGAATGGTTTTTTGTCAAGGATGACTCTGTTTCTATTCGTCGCTTCACCTCCGGCTGTAAGTTGAAGCTTATTTATAACTTCCGTTCTGAGTGCAATGCTTCTTATCATATGTTTTTATTTCTTGCTAGCGACAGGTGGCTTTACGGTCGTGGAGAACGATCGCCTGTTTAAGATGGCTGCGGAAATAGAAGCCATTTCGGAAAGGGATAGGTCAGCTTCTTACCTGATCAGGAATGCTACTCTTCTGCAGCACAACTTGATTCTACCACGTCAGTCTGTGGTTAAGCAGAGAGACACAGCCGAGGAGAGGTCTGCCAAAGCTAAAGGAGGGGCCACGACGAAGAGCAGCAAGAGGAAACCCTTCTCGATACCTCCAGTCGACGGGGGGAAGAAGCTCAAGAAATCCGATGGACCCTCCCCTAGCACATGTCCAGATGTTCCGGAGGAGGAAAACGTGGAGGAGGAGAGAGGCGAGGATGAGAGAGGAGGTGATGGTGGCGAAGCACAGAGCGGTGATGGAGCCGGGGCTTTGTCTTCTGGGAAAGTAGGAGAGATCCAAGAGTGGACAGATGATGCTTTCCGCCAGGCTTTTGAGGGGTTGGAGGAAGGATCGGCCTTGGTGGAGAAGCCAAAGAAAACTGATAAGGCCGGGACTGGTGCTGATCCATCTTCCAAGATCATTTCAGCTAGGGCAACTCCGGCGATTCAAGATGAATTTTTGACTCCTTTTTTAATTCCACATGTTTCTTGGATTATAGTCCCATGCATGCTTGTAACACTTGGTTTTTATTTCAGGAATGGGTAAGGTAGCCAAGACATCAGACATTCGGCACCGTCTCGAACAATTCAAACTCCTCAAAGCCTCCGCTAAACCAAAGCCTCCGACTAACCGTTCCGGGGACGTAGTCGGCTACCGTCCTCTTCTCGGGGTTATCGAAGAGGATATTCAAAAGAAAAAGAGGAGTCGCTCCTTATTCGAACCTTCACCTGGTCCTCAGCCTCCAACCCAGCCTATTCATGATATCACGGGAGAGGATAATGAGTTCATACCCTCTCCGCATCCGTCTGGAATCCTACCGTTACTCAGATTGATCATCCTGGCTTGGCTCGTAATCCCTTTGCGGGTCATCCCGATCTGGATCCGGGTTCTCGTGATATTCCTTTTGACGAGGTTACTGGTGAGCACCTTCTCCCTCGCAATCCTATGGTAAGGGTGCTTGATGAGGCCAAGTCTCTGGACCTTGATTTGCTTACTACTCGGATTGTAACTATGGGGGATGAAGCTAAGGCAAATATCGACCGGGTTGCTGAGGAGACTAGGAAGTTGATGGGGCATCATGCCCGATTGGTCAAGGCCGGGGAGGAAATTGGGAGCGCCAACATAAGATTGCGGTTAGTGGTGGCCGACCAGGCCAAGCAACTCGCCGATCAGGCCATCCAGATTTCTGAGCATGAGGCTGCCTCCAGACGGCTAAAGAAAACCATGGAAGAGGCTAGCAGAGCCGAGCTGCGGAAAATGGAGGCCATCTGCAGGGAACGGATCGATATGGCTATTGCAACGGTGGACGAGGTTCGGAAAGCGGATCTTGAGCGGGTAGAGGAGTTATCTGGGAAGCTTGAAGCCACGGAGCTTGCTCAAGCCAAGTTGAAGGAGGAGATGAAGGCGATGAGGAAATCCCTTCAGGCTGACCGTTCGCGATACCGATCGGAGAGGGATGCTGCCGTTGCAAAGCTGTTGGCTTTTGAGGTCCGAATGAGGGAGTTTGAGGAAAACGAAGGGACAATGGATGAGTTTCCCCAGGATATGTATTTCCGTACTTGGAAGTAGGGCAACTTATCCCGGATGGATGATTATCCCCGGATCATGGACAGGATTTATCTCCGGGCTCTGGAGGAGGCCAAGGCTGATGCGGATAAGGAGGGTGGCATGGCCTTCAGAATGGATGTGGTTACGGCCCAATTCACTAAGGAGGAGAAAGTGGCGGTGAAGGAGGGCATGCGGCTGCTCGCTGCTGAGGAGGTAGGTGTGCAGTTGGGAGATGATGATCAAGGAACAGATGCTGCTAAGTCTTCCCTTTTAGCCTTTTCATAGCTTGGTTGCTTATTGTTTATTCAATGAATTCTTCTCCTGAATTGGACAGGCGGGACCTCTGAAGCGCCAATTACTTCTGGTCAGCATGTTGGGTGCTCTGATCCGGCGGTTAAGTAAACCTTGGAGGGCCAGCAGGATAGAAGCGAGGCCCCGATGCAGTCGGCTCCTTGGCTTGATCTGGACATTTTTCAGCTTACTTGACATTGCTGTCTATGTTAGTCTTAAAACATTAATGTAATTTTCGGGTTGTAATTATGTAACGAACAACTTGATCTTTGGTATGTAACTTTATAACATAAGCTGATTTTGTCGTGTTTGAATGCTGTCGTTATTTTGATGTGTTGCATAAAATATAGCTGTGCATGTGTTAGTGATTCAATTGTGTTTGACGATAGGAGGAAAGTACAAGAGAAGAAAGTACCGCCCTTCAAGTTTTTGCTGTAGACGGTAGCTTTGAATGCCTTGTGTAATCGAATATGGAATGCAGCTGAATGACCTGCCATCCAGCTGTGAGTTCTTATTCCCATTAGGGAGTGTCTCCTATTTTGTGTCCTATACTTTAGTGATCGTTATAGAGGATAGGAGGAAAGTTTTTATAAATAAAATGGAAATACAAGAAATAGTAAAACTTCCAATCACGGAAGGCCTTCGATGTGCTTAAGTACGTGGCAAACGGGTTTTGTAGTCACTTTCCTTAGCTGTGGGTCTTGGAGACATTTGTCACCCATCTTACGCCTCCGCGGGAAGTTTTCTTTTTTACCACAGCCGTACTTAAGACACATCGGAGCCGAGATCGCGCACAGTAACTACCCGAGCCATTATGGCCCATAATCGTGGGTATTATTCGATTTACCATGGCCGGCTAGCGCGGGTGCCGATCGTCAACTGTGAACTGCCCCTGGCTGGCCACACCTTATGTTGGGGCTTATAATCGGTTCACGGTTGCCGGCGAGCCGAATGCCGTAATGAGCTGCGTCGGCTATAGTTGGCCTTCTCGGTGGCTTATAATCGGCTCATTACAGTTGGCTTTGAGGGCCGTCGCGACCAATGAGTTAACCCGCAGCAGAGGGATGCTAGAGCAAAAGTGTCTCATTGGCGAGGGCATAGATTCGTATAGTACCTATTAGGTCTTGTCTAGGTGAGGATGTGCCGTGAAGTGTCCAGAATGGAAATGTCGTTACACAGGATTTTGTTCAACAGAAAAGGATAAAGCTTAACGAGCAGCCAAGATATAAAGGAACAAGTTAAAAAGAGACAAGATTTTTAAAGTGGTTCGGCATGAAAATGCCTACGTCCACTGATTCTCTTTGTTAATTCACTTCATATGGGCAGTACAAGTTAAGAAAAGTATCGACGAAGGTGTTGGATGTTACATGCCCTCTGGAACACCACTCCGTCCACTGTTGACAAAATATAAGCTCCGTTGTGGAGATCTTTATGAATTACATAGGGTCCGTCCCAGATTGGATCTAGCGCTTCAGGGCGCGGGAAGATCCGCTTGAGGACAAGATCTCCTTCTTTTAAGCTGCGGTGCTTGACTTTGGAGTTGTATCGTGCTGCCACTTTTTGCTTGTGAGCTGCCGCTTTAAGTGCTGCATCATTTCTTCTTTCTTCGATTAGATCCAAAGACATGTGGAGGAGTTCTTCGTTCTCTTCTAAGTTGTAGTGGATCCTACGGTAGGAAGGCACTACAGTTTCAATTGGGAGCATTGCCTCTGATCCGTATGCCAAAGAGAAAGGAGTATGCCCTCTTGATGTTCTGAAAGACGTGCGGTAGGCCCAAAGTGCCGTAGGAAGTTCATCCACCCAAGCGCCTTTTGACTTTTCAAGCTTCTTCTTAATCAGAGTTTTGAGAATTTTGTTGACAGCTTCGACTTGTCCATTTGCCTGGAGATAAGCCACGGACGAGAAGCTTTTGTAAATTTCGTGCTTTCGGCACCAGTCGGCGAATTCCTTGCTGTCAAACTGAAGTCCATTGTCCGATATGATTTTGAGTGGAACCCCGTACCTGCATAGAACATTTTTGATCAAGAAGTTAATAACTTTTGCTGAAGATACTTTATTTAGAGGTTCCGCTTCCACCCATTTGGTGAAATAGTCGACTGCCACTATGGTATATTAGGCTCCGCCTCGGCCCATTGGCAGTTCGCCAATCAAGTCAATTCCCCATACTGCAAAGGGCCAAGGGCTGGTCATCTGAGTAATCTCATTTGTTGGTAGTCGGGGGATCTTAGCAAATTTCTGACATCTGTCGCATTTTTTGACGAAATCCAAGGCGTCTTTGTTTAAGGTGGGCCAGAAATATCCATATCGGAGTATCTTCTTTGCCAGAGTCCGCCCTCCAGTGTGATCTCCATAGCTTCCTTGATGGATGTTGGATAAGATTTCCTTGGCTTCCCTTCCAGCGACACACCTTAATAAGGGGTTAGAGAAGCCGCGCCGATAGAGGATGCCTTCTTGTATTGTGTAGTGGGAAGCTTTCCTCAAGACTTTATTAACTTTGTTACGCCCATCGGGCAGTGTGCCACTTTGTAAGTACTTCCGGATGGGAGTCATCCAAGTTTCCTCTTCGATTGCAGCTATCAGATTCACTTGCTCGAAACTCGGGGCTAGTTGCTTTGATATGGTCACTGTTACGGAAGTGGTGCCGTCCTTCATGCTAGCTTGCTTTGCCGGTTCGCCGGCCTCCTGATTCTCTTCTCGAGGAATGTGTTTGATTAAATAGTGATCCAATTGATCGAGCAGCAGCTTGGTCTTCTTTAGATATGCTGTGAGTCGTTCTCCTCGAGTCTGTAATTCTCCCAGTATTTGATTTATAATAAGTTGAGAATCACTATAGAGACATAAAGAACCGACTCCAATCTCTAGGGCAAGTTCTAATCCGGCTATCACTGCTTCGTATTCTGCATCATTATTGGTGGCAGTGAATTCCAAACTTAGAGCATAGTGTAGCTTCCTTCCCCCGGGAGTGATTATTACAATACCTGCCTCCGAGCCTTGTTCGTTTGATGCTCCATCTACAAAGAGATTCCACTTGATGTCTTCTGCTATTTCAGATGGCTCCTTTCCTTCGTTGGTAGTGAATTCGGCAATGAAGTCGGCCATGGCTTGTCCCTTGATGGCGGTGCGAGGATGGTAGGTGATATCATATTGACTTAGCTCAATGCACCATTTAAGCAGTCGCCCGGAGGTGTCGGGACAATGGAGTACCTGCCTTAGCGGTTGAATGGTTAGAACTCTGATGGAATGGGATTGGAAATAGTGTCGCAATTTTCGTGATGTGATCAGTAAACAATATGCTAACTTCTCAAGTTTAGGATATCTGGCTTCTGCCCCAGTGAAGCTCTTGCTTACAAAGTATACTGGCCGCTGCGCGCGGTTGTCTTCTCTTACCAAAGCGGCACTTAGAGCATGAGATGACACAGCAAGGTATAGGTATAGCTCTTCGCCTTCATTTGGAGTTGAGAGTACTGATGGTCTCTGGAGGTGTCCGATTAGGTTATGGAAGGCTGTTATGCATTCGTCAGTCCATTTGAACTTTCCCTTGTCTTTCTTTATAGTTTCGAAGAAGGGGACACACTTTTCAGTTGCTTTAGAGATGAATCTACTCAGGGCGGCCACTTTCCCATTTAGGCTTTGCATTTCTCTTCGAGTGGAAGGTATCCTGATTTCTTTCAGAGCCCGGACTTGTTCAGGGTTCGCTTCAATTCCTCTGGCATGGACGATGAATCCTAAGAACTTTCCCGATGATACTCCGAAGGAGCACTTTAGAGGATTTAGCTTCATTCCATATCGACGAAGTACTTGAAACATCTCGTCCAGGTGGATTACGTGATCGTTGGCTTTTCTTGACTTTACTAGCATGTCGTCCACATAAACTTCCATGGTTCGTCCTATTAGTTCCGCAAACATCTTGTTGACGAGGCGCTGATAAGTAGCTCCGGTGTTTTTAAGTCCAAAAGGCATTACTCTATAGCAGTACAATCCCCGGTCAGTGATGAAACTAGTGTGGTCTTGATCGGGGGCGTGCATAGGAATTTGGTTATATCCTGAGTATGCGTCCATAAAAGATAAGAGTTCGTGCCCGGCTGTGCTGTCCATAAGCTGATCGATCAGAGGGAGTGAGAAGCAATCCTTTGGGCAAGCGTCATTTAAGTTGGAGAAGTCAATGCATGTTCGCCATTCCCATTAGCCTTCTTTACTAGTACCGGGTTAGCTATCCACTCTGGGTAGATGGCTTCCCGTATGAAGTTATTGGCAAGTAGGTTCTTTACTTCTTCATCGAGGGCTGCTGATCGTTCTATCCCCATGCTTCTCTTTTTCTGTTTTACCGGCACCTTGGTAGGATTGATGTTCAGTACGTGGCATGCTACATCTGGGGAGATTCCAGTCATGTCAGCGTGCGTCCATGCAAATACATCCAAGTTGTGGCGGAGAAAATCAACGAGTTGATTCTTCAATTCTGCCTTTAGCTGAGATCCGATTTTCAGTAGTCTACTCGAGTCGTGTTTGTCTACAGATACAAACTCCATAGCCTCTGCAGGTTCGGCGGTAGCCTCCTCCTCCCCGTTCCTGGGGTCTAATTCGTTGAAAGGATCACTGGTATACCGAAGAGGAGGGGCTTTCTTTAGTTGCTATGCTTCCCGTTTTTTGTGCAGAGAGTAGTCTCTGCATTCTTCCCTTCATCCTTTTTGCGGTTATTGCGAAGTTCAGTTACATAGCAGTCTCGAGCAGCGTCTTGATCTCCCTCTACCTCCCCTATTCCATTGTCCGTTGAAAATTTCATCTTCAAGCACCATGGGGCCAAGACAATTTGGAAGTCATACAAGGCTGGTCTTCCTAAAAAGGCGTTGTAGGCCGAGTGATTTTCTATCAGCGTAAATGTTTGTTTCCGCACAACGGAGCGGGGATGACTTCCTATTTCGACAGAGAGGTCCAGTTGCCCGAGGGGCATCTTCGCATCCCCCGTGAAACCGTGTAGTGGTTTGTTGCAGGGAGACACATCTTTCATTGACAGCTTCATTTTTTCGAAAGCGTGCTTAAATAGGATATTTACTGAGCTGCCAGTGTCTACTAGAATTCGGAAAACTTTTGCTGGACCGAACCAGGCAGAGATGACCATAGGATCCATGTGAGGGTATTGCCTTCCCTCTAGATCACGCTTACTGAATGTGATGTCGTCATTCTCTTTCCGTTTCGGGTGGCGTTCTTCCATAACATAATTAACGTAGCCTTCATCGTTTCTAAGTGACTTACTGTATCTTTCCATCTCTGCCCAGCTTCTGTCCGCGATGTGTGGTCCTCCTGATATGGTATGGACCACTATCTTCTCTTGACTAGAGCCGCTGGTGTTGCGATTTCCTCCGGCTACTTCTGGGAGAGGTAGCCCTGGGTTCTCATTGGCAGGAGTTGAAGTCATGTTCTGACCTTTCACATAGCGCTCCATCCTCTTCCTTCTGATGTGTTCTTCAATTAAGTCCCGAAGGTGATGGCATTCATTTGTGTCATGCCCATGAGATTCGTGGAAGCGGAAGAACTTTCCAAACTTAACTGCGTTATCTGATTCCTTCTTGTGTGGGGGGCGCTCGTATCTAACTTCATCTTGGGTGGCCAAGAAGATGTTTTTGATTGTTTCATTCAAAGGAGTGTAAGAGTAAATCTCGATCCTGGCCTATATAAACTCTTTTCTCCCTTCTTGCCCCCAGCACTATCTCTGGAGTCATTTCTTCGAACGTCCTTTGCTACTGCGGGTGCGTTGCCATGAGCTGCCTTAGTTTGTTGCCCCGTCTGCCTTTCAATGGAAGCGTCTTCAAGTCTCATATATTTTCCGGCTTCATGGAAGAAATCGGGTAAGGTAGATGGCTTTTCTTTCGTTAGTCTCCTAGCAAATTTAGTATCCGGATGCACACCACTGCAGAGGGCCATTAGGATAAGTTTCTCATCGGCATCCTGGACTGCGGCCGCTGCAGCATTGAGTCGGGTTAGATATTGTTGCACTGTCTCTCCAGGCTTTTGTTTGACATTGGATAAGGAATAAGCGTCCTTGGGTTGTTCCACATGAATGCAGAATTGGCAGATGAACTTTTCTTTCAACATTTCCCATGAGCTGATGGACCCTTGGGGTAGATGGCAGAACCATGAGGTAGCTAGATCGGCCAAGAAGAGTGGAAAGCATTTACACAATACTCCTTCTGTCGCTCCGCTCATAAGCATATGCTGCGTGTATCTCTGTAAGTGTACGACGGGGTCATAGGTTCCCTTGTAAGGCTCCATTGTTGGCATTTTCCATTCTTGGAGGGTGATGGCAATTTCGATATTACGGGTGATGGGGCTGGTTACCCTAGTGCCTACCCCTCGATCTCTTTAATCCCGTCGGATGCACTCTCTGAACAATCGCGCCATCCTTTTATCAGAATTTGGAGCAGATAGAAATGAGTCTGGTTCTTCTCTGCGGGATTGACTCTGTCCAGACGACCTGTAGGGATGGTACCGTTTATTACTCCTAACATTTTCCGATGGCTGTCTTCGGTCTTCTGGGAGCATGCTGGGGTCAGCCATAGTTGGTCCTTACCTTGATCTTCCCCTCCCGGACTCTGTTCTAAGCACTTCCTCGGGTCCAACCTCGGGCTGGAATCCAGCTCGGCCCCGTCCATTGGTGTTCCCACGGTTACGCAGCATGACAGGCTCAGCCATATCCGACCTCTGCCTGGTACCTCCCCTGTTGGGTCCGGTTCCAAGTGTTTCCTTGGGTCGGAATTCGGGCTGAGTCCAGGCTTGGCTCCTACCATTGCTGTTCCTGTTGTTAGCCTCTTCGAAGAAGAAAGATCTTTGTCGCCTCCCAGATCCTCCAGACTGGGACTCACCCCATGATTCGGTGTTGCGGTTGGATTCTTCAGCATCCCTTAAGCGTGACATGAGTTGGTCCACCAAGGCTTCTTGTTGGGATGTGAAGCGGTTAGTTACTTCAGCCACAACCCTGTCCAGATCTACCCTAGTAATTGGTTGTTCCGCCGCAGGGGCTGTCGGATTTTCCTGATTTCCATTTGCTGTTGGAGCAGGACGATTCTCTTGATCTGTGATTACTGGATTTGGGATACTGCTAGTTGTGATGTTCTTTCCTTTGCTAACATCTTTCCTTTGCCTGGGAGGCATGTTTTCCAAGCAATGAGCGATGCTGTTAGGAAGAAGGTTGAGTGGGAGAAGCTAAAGCTTCTAGCTCGATTTCTCAGTGAAAGCACCAAAAATGTTTGCACAAAAAATGGGCAAACACCTCCAAGTCGTATATTTTAGTCGATTTTATGTTATTCTTTGCGATTTGGGCGATTTATGCAAATATGTAAAAAGTAGGAATTAAGCTGTAAAAGACACGCAGATTTACAGTGGTTCGGCCAGAATGTGCCTACGTCCACTTTATATGTTATTCTCCTTTACTGTTCAGATTACAAGTACAAAGCTTTAATTGCAAGTATATGAAAGTTGTTTGAAAGTTCTATCCGTGCTTGAGCTCTCAAACTTGTCTTCCATTGTTGTACCCCTACTCCTCTATTTATAGAGTGAGGCTGGGGGTAGGGGTCTTGGATGTATATAACTGCTGGTGGGCCTGGGCCAATGTAATCTGGCCCGGCAATGCTGGTTCAGCAGCACCTTGGTTCGGCGGTGAGTGGAGTGTTGATTGGACCGGTAGTGGGTGGAGCGTGGTTTGGTTCGGCAGCTCCGGTCCGGTAGTGGTTGGTTCGGTGGAGGGTTGTCTGGTAGTACCTTCTTTACTCTGGTTCGGTAGTATGTTGGCTCGGTGGTATGCTGGTCCGGTAGTGCCTGGGAGATGGGTTGGTTCGGTGGGCATGGGAAGGGAGTTGGTTCGGCAGGCATGGGGAAGGAGATGGTTCGGTAGGCATGGGGAAGGAGATGGTTTGGTAGTGCTTAGGAAACGGGTTGGTTCGCTAGTCTTTCCTAGCCTTCATTCGGCATCATTGGTCTGATGGCCTTGGACTAGTAGAAACTCGCCCAACAGAATGTTTTATAAAACTTCTGGAAAATAAATTTTTAACTTATAACCTGGAATTGTGAATTTTGAAATTATAATTTAGGTTGTGCAAGTTAAATAAATTGAATTTGTAAAGGAAAAATTGTAGGTGTTAGACTTTAGCTTGAGATAAGTTAAATAAAAATTGAATTGAATATACAAACATGAATTGTGAAGTGACTATATAACTTTAGGTTATAAATTTTGAATGGAATAAATAAATACATAAGATATAAAGTGATGTAAATCTTGGGTTAAATATTTTAAATGTGATATACTCGAGAAAGCATCGACAAAATGAAATTTGATTGGAAATTTAATCTTGAAAAGAAGAATTGGACTTAAGTGGAATGGTAATTGATTACAATAAAAATGAACTTAAGTATATAGTCGAAGTGTTTATATGATAACAAATTAACTTAGTTAATAGAAATATTTGAATTGAAATTTGGCTCAAGTAAATTGAAAGTGAACTAATTAAACTAATAAATTAGTGAATTAAATTTGAATTGGAAATATTGAACGTTTAGCGTGAATATGAACTTAGCTTTAAAGTTGTATATAAATTTGAGAAATCGTATAAAATGTTTATGTTAAGGTTTAAGAAATAGTTGTGATAAAATGATTTTCGAAATAAATTTAACTCAAGTGGAGGAAATTAATATGAATACAGGATGCGTTAAATGGAATTGAATTTGAAATTGAGAAAGGTAAGTAAGGAAAGAGTAAAATTTGAAATTTGATTTTAACTTGAGTAAATGGATTGTATGGATTGAAATTTAACTTAAATTAAGTTAAATAAAAGTCAAATTGGAATAGGAATTACATCGAATTGTATTAAATATATTTTGGGAATGTTGTCGAATAAAATAGAAATGGATTGAAATGGTGATGACTTAAGTTATAGATAATTCAATTTAAGTGCTAATAAATTGAATATGGCTTTGGATACTATTTAAATGAATTGGAATATGAAATTAAGTTTTGAAGTGGAAATGAATGCATGTGTTGTATAAAAGGTTATATTAAACCTTAATACAAAGTTATGAAATGATTCGTAAGTAAATAACATGGATCGAATTGTCAGTCGACATAAATAGAAGTCAACAAAATTTTGAGAATCAATGGAAAGTGGATAAATTGAGTAGAATCAATTTGAAATGGATATGAATATAATGTATGCAAATGTATATTGAATGCAAATAAATTGGTTGTGGATTATTAGAAAGCGAATCAATAGTATATAAATCGATTGAAATGAATAATCGAATGATGGAACCTTATAATTGCTTTTAAATACATGTTTAGCATGCTGTTTTATGCAAATGTTATTAAATTTCATGTTTTTGGGACTTACGTGTTTAAATTGTGTAAGTACAGGTAGAAGGAGGCTACTGGGCTAGATTTGGTTGCGAAATTGCATATAAATTGAGCGAGCTTGCTTAATAACGCTAAATAAAGGTATGCTTTCAGAAAAAATACAACGATGATATAAATATTGTTGTACATTGTGTTTTTTTTGGCCATGAGAGAAGATGTATATCTTTTATCACTTTTTTCATATTGCAAAAGGCTCTCTATGCAAAGGAGACTCTGCCAAAAAATTTAGAAAATTTAGAGTGTTAGAAAAATTATGAAAGTTTTTGAAAAAATTTTGTTAGCTAAAAATGTTGATTTTTCAATTGAAATTGAAATAAAGGATTTTGAATTAGCAGATGGAAACTAATTGTTTTGGTTGGAACTAAAGGATTTAGAAAAGTGAAATATCGAATTTTAACTAAGTGATTTTTTGAAAAGTAATGGGTTTGGACCATCCGTCAACCTTTAGCAATTTCGAGGACAAAATTCTTTTAAAGGGGAGGATTATAACGACCCTGATTTTCCATCGTTCGGTTATTTAAATGGTTTTAAATATTGGATTTGGAATATAAATTGATTTTTGAATATGAGGATTTTGGTCGAGATTGTTGAATGAATTTAAATTTCAAATATAACGATTTATCGTAACAAAAAATGTTGAATAATTGAAATTTGAGTTGAATAAGAACAGAAATGATTTCTAATGTTGTTATAAATTCTATTTGAATTATAATTGAGTTAATAAGCTTTTAAAACTGAAATATCAAGTGATTTCGTAAATTATTGAAATCGTTCGATTTAATCGACACGTTAAAATAGCGACCAGGGGCACAGCCTCAGAGTTCGACAAAACCAGTTCCATTGGATCTGTAATAGTGTATTATTATCAGATTTTAAATTTCATGGTATTTGGAATTACCGTTTGGTCGTCTGTGATAGAAACGCATTGAAATCAATATCGAAAATTTAATTAATTATAGTCGATTCAAAAGGCTATGTTCCACATACGATTGAATTAGGCTTCAAAACTTGATCCATTGCGTTTGAAATAGAGGTATAACATTAGGAAGCTAGGCGGCACGCCCCGATAGGAGTTCAAAAAATCAAATTACAAATCATTTCAACACCGCCCTATGCCTGCATAGCTACCCTACGCCTGTTGCCAGCCGCCTTCCCTTCAGTTAAACTTGCATTTTTCCCTCTTCTCCTTTACTAAGAAATCTAGAACGATAAAAAAAGGAGATCGAAATCCATTCTTATAATAAAAAATGGAATCGCACTCGCATAAGATTATGGAAGCATCGGAAGGGGATTCCCAGCGGCAGCAGTGGAATGCGTTTATGGCTAGACGGGCGAGGTCGTGATAGTCGCAATGGGTGTTGGGTGTGATTCTCATCTTCATCGATGTCAGGAAGAATGGAGGTCACGATCATGTCAAGGGCGACAGCGAGGAGGGTGGCGCAGTGGAAGATTGAAGTCGCGATTTTTGTCACGTGTACGAGGAGCAGGTGAGGAGTGGAGGTCGAGGCACGGTAGTCTTTAGTGGCTATGGTGGTGCGACGCCGATTCCAATGTGACTGGAAGGCGGCAGTAACCTCGTGTTGCACGTGCATGCGAGGATGGAGAGGCGCTGGCAAGGAGGAGGAAGAGCGGACATTTTTGATTCGTGATCTGGGTTTAATGTTTAACGTGATTTGAGGAAGAAGAGATAGCGGCCTAATCGTGTCTTAACTGAGCAATTAAAGGGTAATTACTTTAGTTAAGTTTTGACATACATATTTAATTTAATTCAATTATTAATAAAATGGTATCTTTCTCGTACGAGGTTCGTTCGAAAATGAAACAAGCGACAATGGATTCTTATCGATGAGTGCTATGCAACAATGTTAGTTTGGGATTTTTCAAAGTCAGCTGGGATTTTAGAATTTTTAAAATCTGGATGTTCGGCAAATTTAAAATCAAGGTGATTAAATCTCACTCATTTGGATTACTGGGTTTAATTTATAATAATTATAATTATTTTTGGTTGATTGGATGAATTCCTTAATTATTATCAGATGGATTTATATTATATATAGTAGTATATATATTAATAGTTGAATATATTTCCCATTGTTGAAGCAATGAGAGCCTACGCGCCCTGCATAATTATGAATGATCCAATATTACCGCGATATCCCACCTTGAAGCGTGATTGGTATTTTATGTTATATAATATCTGTAGATGCAGGGAAACAGGTTGGAGGGATCCAATTAGATTTCCTAAAATGTTGATTTTAATTTCATATATAATGATATATGACGTTTGTGAATAATTTGATATAGATTATGATGTTATTTAAATTTACTGGATGCTGTAGTAGCACTGGCCTAAATTTTAGCCTTATGAATGCTATATATAATATTTTTGAATTTTAAAATAAAATTTAAAGGGCGATTTTGGAAATGAAGATATTTATTTTGGAATTGAAAATTATTTAAAAATAAATTGATTTGGAAAAAATGAACAAATTTTATTTTAGATATTTATTTAGCTATTTCGTAAAATGGTTTCAAATAGGGAATTTTAAATTGAGTATTTTAAACAATGATTATTAAGTGAGATCTTCTTAAATATGAAATGGAAGTCAAAATCGAGATTTTTACAAGGGTTTGGATTATAGTTTGGATTATTTGAGATTAGATTTCTAAATGTAATTTTAAATAGGAAATCAATTTAAAAATGGAGTTTGTTTAAAATAAATCTGTTGTTAACGGAGAAAACCGGAAGTGAGTTTATAAAATTATAAACAATGTTTATAAATAAGAGGAAATGATTATCATTTGATAAATTGTAATATAAATTCACAGGGTGAATTTATATCGAGATATAAAAATCGATTTTTGAAAGAAATAGTGGATTCTAGTTCGAATAAAAGAAAGGTTAGAGAATTGGAATGTAGTCGATGTGATATGAATCGAGAGGGATTTATAAAATTGAAATTGGTTATTGGGATTTTAAATATATTTTTAGAAGTTAGGTTTTGTTTTAAAAGGAAATATTATTTATTAAACTATGTAATTTAAAGGTGTTTAGTATTGGGATATTTCAGAAAGCAGATTATTCATATATTTAATATTTTTTGAAATGAATTCGAAATTTTAAAATAAGCTTTGTGAATCAATTTATTTTATTTGAAAATGAATTGGAAATGAGTTATCAATTTTTATTTAAAGTGCTTTAATATATTAAATAATTAGTTAAACATGTTTTAAAAAATAAATTATTATTCTTTAAAAATACTTATATATAGAGAGTTTTGAAATGATTGAAATTTATTTATCGGATTTGTAAACGGGGTTATTTAATAAATGATATTTTTATAAGAGAAATCTTAGACTGGAATTCTAAAAACTTGAGAAAATTTCTGAACTGGTGGAATAAGAGAACTTCGAAAAATGAATTAGAATTCATAAAGGAAGTTAGAAATGAGTAGTTGGAATTATAGATAAGTGTAATCGATTTTGGAAGTTTTAAAGGAAGTTAGTTAATGAAATTCTGGAAACTTATAGAATTGGTTATAAATGAGTTAAGGAATTTCACGAATAAATGGTAAAGGATTTTGGAGAAGTATGAAATAAATGGAATATTTTTCTAGTATTGGAAATAAAATGATTTCGAAAAAATGTACGTATTAATATTTCCTAAGTATTGAACTAGAGGGATTTGAAATATTTCAACAACGAGATTTTATGATAAAGATATTTTTCAGTGTGGAATTACAAATGGAATTGAAGAAATGTATTTCTAAGTGTTGATATGGATTGAAATGTCCTACTATGGATTTTAGTATTTGAAATCGTTTTCAAATATTGAAATATCGAAAGAGATTTGAATATATACGCTGGTAACAATATTTTGAAATAAATGTTTTTGAAAGATTTATAAAATTGGGCTAGTGGCTGATGTGTGTTATTTGATAGTTAAATAACGGACTATCAAATCTGGCCAAATTCTTTGATCGTTTCGAAGAGATCGATATCAGATTTAATTATCCAAAAACCAATTTGATCCAATTTATGCGTTACGAATTGTGATACCGTATAGAAATTGGATATGGTGATCTTGAAGGAGATTCGCTTTGTTCAAACCCAGAACAACTTGTATGGATGAATGCTATCATTTACGTCATGGTCTGAAAGGCAATGTTAGCATTCTAAGAATGAATGCTATTCAAAAGATAAAACGTAGCCTGAATCCTCATCAATCGGAAATGACTAAAACTGGAGAGATGCAGCATGGCTAAGTGGGTCGCACCTAAGTAGGGTATGGTATCTCTTTTCTAGATAGCCTTGGATATATTATAATTATGGATAAGGTTGTTCATGAAAAAGAGAGTGCTTGATTAGGGTGGGAACACCCGAGGTGATAACATATTCGGTACTATTCAGGTCAGGGGTAGGCCGGTCCTGTGTTGGTAGGGGATCCAGAGGTCTTCGGTACATTTTTCTGGAGGTGTACTGTGGCAAGGGTACCTCTGTAGCCCAGTCATTACATGGAATCCAATATCCACAACGAGCCTGTACAGTTTTGATTGTGCCCAACTATGTTGAAATGTGTGATGCAAGCATTTCAGCTAGTTTATAGTTTATTTTCTATAGACACTATTATAATATCAAATGATTTTGATATCAAATGTTTTGGTTACCGTAAGGTAAAAACCCGTCTTATATATATATGGCGTGGTCTTTCGAGATACCTTTATTTTTCAAAGGATTTTGTTAATAGTAATAATTCAAATTGAGTGTATTTTCTCACGCTAGTTTTCCAGACTGACTCAGGTATTATTTTATTACAATACTCGGGTCAGACTGAGTATTACAGATTCATGTTAGGTGCTATGGAGCTGGGTAGACGAGTTGGAGGAGTCTTAGGTATATCTCACGTATTAGATTATATTCCGTTGTGTATGTTAAACTGAGTGTTCAGTATTTGTGACGACAAGTTATTAAAACTGGCTGGATTGATCGTTGTTGTACTCTGATGATTGTATGTACAATAACAATTAAAGTTTCTTTTTGTATGGAGATCAGTATTTATCTATTATATTTTTTACTGTTGCAATTGTGAGATTTTGTATTTTTGTTTCTGTTTTCTCCTATCTTTTTTTGTTCGCCCTAATGATCCGTATTTTCATTCAATTTGAGTTGGACACGTGTGATTTATTATCGACTCGAAGGGTACGGAGGTACGGGCCTTTACAACAAGTATGATCAATTGATAACATGATGTATATGAATAAAAAAGAATAAGTTTAAAGGCAATCACGTAAGGGATAAAAAGGAAAGAAATAAAAGTTAACAAAGATGAATGATTCATCTTCTCTTTTTGACAAACTTGATTTATGCAACATTCAATTTTCAATCAATGAATCATTATGACATTAGATTAGGAATAGACAATAATAATTCATATGCATAAACTACCGCCTTGTTTAAAATTGTTTGATATTTATTAAGCATTTAAACTGTACAACTTGAAATATAAACATTAAGTTTTATATGTTACATATATAATTATTTCTATATAAAGATTAACCCAAAATTTCTTAACTAATTCAAAATAAACCATATAAAATTAAATTTTCTGATGTATTTATGAACTTATATAAACTTAAATTAGTTAAAAAAAATATATCTATATAATTAAATTAAGAGATTCAACCTATTTGAATTTTTTTTCAAAAGTGAAACATACTAAATTGTGCAATGTATTAATAATCCTTTGAATAATTAAAAAGTATCAGTCATGTCAAATGGGGTAACAAACTTATAAGCTTATTGTAATCAATTTATTATTAAAACATCCTTTAATCATGTGTAGGTTTCAATTACAATAAAATGCAGATAATAGAAACAAATAAACTTTCAAATCCAAAGAGATCAACCTATCTGAATTAAAAAAAATATTAAACAAAAGTGAAACAAACTAAACTGAGCAATATATTAATAATCCTTTGAATGCTTAAAGAAATATATTAGTCATGTCAAATAGGGTAACAAATTTATAAATTTGTTTTAATCAATTTATAATCCAAGCATCCTTTAATCATGTGTGGATTTCAATTACAATAAGATGCAGATAATAAGAACAAATAAACTTTCAAATCTAAGGAGATTCAACCTATATGAATAAATAATTATAGAACAAAAGGTGATGCATACAGAACTAAGAAATATGTTAAAATTCTTTGAATAGTTAAAGAAGGATAATTGTGATTCAAATAGGATAACAAATTTATAAATTAATTGTAATCAATTTATTATCAAAACATTATTTAATCATATGTAAGTTTCTATTATAGTAAAAGTGCAAACAACAAGAACATGTAAAGATTCAAATCAAAATTTATGTTTGATTTGAGTGTTAAAACATAGATCTGAAATTTAAATATTGTCTACCAGATACAAGTTTCAGTTCTGGTTTACCTACATAAAATAAACTAATCAGTTCATATACAAACAATTTGAAAAACATAAACTATTTTCAAATCAAATGAGACAATATTATACACATATAAATTAAAAATATTCAATTTTGTTCATTAAAACATTATACCAAAATTATTAGAATAAAAAGGTCATACCTTAATTCCAAAGCCTTGAAGTACACCTTGAAACATTGAATTTTTCCACTAGATGTAGCCAATGAGTCGTACCTTGAATGATGAATCAAATCTCCTAGATTCATAAATCAGCCTCCAGTTGTTGCAAGGATCAAGAGGAATAAACCATTTTTCATAATTAATTTTATTCGTGTTCAATTTTAGGAATAATTGAAGTCATGAAAGGTTTCATATTTTCAGCCATTAGAGAAGGAGAGAACCAGAAAAGTTATTAAAAGAAAAATGAAAAAATGAGAAACTCAATTGTACGTATAGAATGAATTGGAGAATATGTTTTATTTAAAAGAAGGAACCCCTTTCCCATTCTTTAATCAAAACTTCTCTAATTAATTCTCTTGATTAACTTTTTCTTTTCACTCCTATTTCTTTACATGGTATGACTGAAAATTACGTGCCATCAAATGTCATAAGATTCCATAAATTAACGCATGTAATTATCTTTTATTTAATTACAATGATATCATCAATCAATGCGCGCAAATATAATTTTTATAAATGCATTCAAATAATTACAAATAATTCCCAAACATCAAATAAAATAAATAATAATTAATATTTCTCAAACACAAGTTAATTTTATTAATTTACAATTTTTTATAAATTTAATTAAATCATGTGGTTTTTTGGAGAATTCATCATTACGGTTGTGCGACTTAAAGGTGTAGATTAAGTCAGCGATTAATATCGAACAATTTAAATATTAAAGTTTATATGTCATTTAGTAGGTGGTGCGACATTTTGCCTGAATTCATCGCTTACACATCATTTGGTAAAATCCAATTTTACTTATTATAAGCGGTACCTAATAGTGACAATTATTTATTCTCTTCATCAAAACTATATCACTTTGGATTTATGGAATTTGGTAATGGTCAAAATTCCAATATCATCCACATTCAACTTTATAGTCCAAACACAAAGCCTTCGGTTCAATAATAATAATAATAATTAAACGAAATGCTCTGGCCAGAGACATTGACTTTAAGTTGACTTGAGTTGACCATAATACTAACCATATGTAATCGAGGAGACAAATCCTCTCTTGTATAGTGCTTCACTTTCAATACTTCCCCTCGACCCAACTACAGTCACTCGATGGAATGCCATGCCATGATTTGATTATAATCAAAGTGGGCTTTCATATTAAAGATCCATAGTATTCTCAAGTCGAGAAAACTGTGTAAATTAGTCACATCGATATTTTTTGTTTGACCTTAGTTATATTAACCAACAAAAAACTATCAAGTGAGTTGTTCCATAGTTATCCAATAACTATCAGTACGTAACCCCTAGGTGCCTCCTAGCAGTCATGAGTAATAAACTGTCCAACATTTAGAGAGGATTACATACTCTAATCTCAATGGATACGTCAATGTCTAATCTCGATGCATCTTGACTAGGAACATTTAAAATGGTATATTTTTTATTGTGATAAATTACTCACGGTTACAACACTTTGTAACCACTATCACAAAATATGCCATTTATGGATTTTCTATTAAATATACTTTAAATTAAATTAATTAATTAATATAACCACATTATATCAAGTATATAATAGGAAGAAACACCTTTATTATGAACAAGATTGTTCAACGAGTTAGAGATATATAAAAAATTACATAATTGCCCCAAGGGCATACCCCTAACTCTGTTACAAGTATATAATAGAAAGAAAATACCTTTATTTCGAACAAGATTTGTCAACAAGTTAGAAATATGCAACAAAGTACATAATTGATCCTCGGGCATACCCTTAACTCTATCAAAAATAGCAAAAATCGGGCATGCAAAAGAGACATATGTTTAGTTACCATTAGGAGCTGTCATCCTATTCTAGACTGTCACTTTCAAAGTTGGTTTGCGCGCAAGCACCGGGGTAGTAGTAGGCCTTGGTGTTAGAAAGGGGTGAGGTAATCCAGCTTGTCATGTTAAAGTAGCAGGCAAGTTCTGTGGAGCAGGGGTGCAAGAAGTTATTGTCAGACCTCAGGTACATTTTCTAGGGGTATATGGTCGGTAGTCCCTTACCTTGCTATAGTATGGAATTCAATCTCCAATACAAGCCATTACGGTTTTGATTGTGCACAACTATGTTGGAATGTGAGACGCAAGCATTTCAGCAATTTTATATATTTACTTTGAACCCTTAGACAATATTATAACATCACTGCATTTTATATAAAAGTGTTTGGTTATCGTAAGGTAAAAACATGTCTATGTTTATGTGCAACACGGTCTTACGAGATACCATTGATTTTAAAAGAGTTTTTAAAGTAATAATTTAGTTGTTTTGAGTTTATTCATAACAGACCCATGTCTGACCTAGAGTTTTCTTTTCTTTTCCTAAAACTCTTGGTGTTAATTTATACATGCAGCCTGGCAGTCAGGTTTCCATGGATGTATTTTAGAGGTGCTTGGAGCGGAAGGCTTCATCTATAGCTAGATACTATTTTGTTTCCATTGCACTATATGTATATGGTATCGGCTAGGAAGGGATAGACTATTCTAACTTGTGACGAACGAAATTTTCGACCCTTGAAAATCGACACTAATACAACCTCGTATTCACATGCCGCAAACTCAAGTGCTGGAAAACCCAATCGTTAAGGGTAGAAAGAAAATAAAGACTGAGAAAAATCTTACACGAATGGAATAACATCTATTATTTCAAGATATAATCTTTACAACCAAAAATTTTAAATACATTTATCAGAGTTTAGCTTAACACTAACATGGATAGTTGTAACTACTATCCTTACAAATGGGGAATATAATAGTACATGAGTGTGGTGGAAAATGGATAACAATCTTTAGAAGAATCTTCTAGCTCCATGCTCCAAGCCCTTCCAAAATGAGTTTAACAAGACCCAACTACTAGGCCACCTAGAAAAATAGGGTACCCAGAGTTAAAGGGAAAGAAAATAAACTCTGGGCTCAGTCATGGGACTAGTGTGAGAAGCATAAAATACAAGTATTTAAAAACAAAGGGTATCCTATAAAATCACGCCGCACATGAACACAGAACAAGTTTTTATCTTAGAATAACCAAACCATTCTACGTAAAATCCAGTGATATTATTTTTAATGACATTCTTTGAAAACCTTTTAAAAAAACATATATTCAAATAGTCTATGTAACGACCAGTAAGTTTCGACAATTAAAAATAGTAAATTTAATAAGACTTTTGTAATTAAATGTTGGAAGAAATTAAAATTTAAGATTTATAACTGGAATAATACTAAAATGAAATGCAACAATGTTAATTAAAGCTAACTATTAACAATTTGAATGGAATTCCAATTAATTGAAACATTGTAAGGTTATACTTGGTTATAAAGTGAACATAGGAAAATGAATGTAAATATTGAGTTCATTAATGAAATAATATATTGTTAATGGAAATTTAATAAAATTAGTGTTATGAAATAAATTGTAACATTTGTTTGTAAGTAATAGACTTATAAATATAGGTAAAGGCTAATGGTGACAATTATTATATATATTACCTATCTATTTGGTTTATTAAATTTAATTGGAAATAAATGGTAATTAATTCCCTTAATTTGTGCAGTTAATGTAGGTTTAATTGATAATGGTAAAAATGTTGATTCTATACAATGTAATCAATGTAAATTTTTATCACAGTATGACCTTTGATTTGAATAAAAGGATGAAAATCAGTTTACTCAAATTTATTGGAATTGGAAATTTTAATAAGTGAATTTATTACAATCAATGAAATAAAAGGTTACGTAAATGAAAGGTAAGATGAAATGGTAAAATATTAATGTAATGGAAGACATAATAATGTTGACTATGTATGTAAGGTAATAATTGATTTAATAAGAGAATGAAACCAAGGTAAATAAATTAATTGAGACTTTAATTATAATTAATGTGTGAAATTGACCCAAATTCAATAAAATGGAAATATAGTAGTTAATATGAATCAAGGATGGAAATTGGAGTATATTAACATAATGAAATATAAAACAAATGTTAACTATGTTATTAGATCATAAGTTTGGACCATACATAAAATTCTAAAACAACAAACTACAATGAAGCAATGAAGTGGAAGGTTCTAACGCGTATTAAAATATAATTTAATAACATGAATTGGAATAATAAATGTCAGTATTAATGACGAGTTAAATGAATATTAGTTGATGGAGGAAAAAATTTATTTAGTATGTAATTTAATGCTTGTTCGATACTGTAATTTTATAAATGTGTTTGCATGACTATAAATAAGGATTACAGTGTTCACTTATTTATTTAATTGATTTCATCAATTAGGGTCTGTTTTGAAGTGGAAGATTAAAATTAATTGGAAATAAATTTACTGAAATCTTTCATTTGGAAAACGAAAAAGAAACAAAGTGCAATTAATAAATTTAATGTAAGAATGTTTTCATTTGGAATGTACATCATTTGAAAATATAAGAATGGATTTAATATTGTATAAATTGATCATTTTATAATATAAGAATGTTTACATTTATGAATTGCAAGTAACGAATACGCATTTTAAGGAAAATAAAAGAATATTTGAGGAAAATAAAGTGAACGTTTCCATTTTGAATATAAATATAACGCTATAAAAAGAGAAAATTGAATTTTAAAAACAACATTTTACGGTAGTTAAATAGCACGCATAGGTTGCACGGAAGTGATTTTATTGCTAACCTTGAAATTTAAAATAAATTATATAGTTGAGTTCATAATTATGTGTCGAGAAAAGTATTATTTTTAAATTTAAATTTTTAAATTATGGTTCATATTTTATTTTATGTAGCGGCGGTCCCCGTTATATAAATTGGTGTGTTCAAATTTAGTTATGTTGTGGTAATTAAATATTAAATAAATGTCAAATTTTGTACGTTTGGGGTTAACAAAATTAGTTTAGTGAACAAATGTTTTGAAATTTGAATTCCAAAAGTTTGTTTATAGAGTAAAGTTGGTCCATTCATTCTCTTTCTAATTAATAATTGTCACACTTTTTTCATTGTCTCCTCATTTGTTTCATTACTCATTTCCATTTACATTGTCTGACGCCTTTTCATTTCATGAACGTTACCTACTTCTCATATTTTTAATTCTTTCCTTCACCTCTTTTAATACCTACCATTTTTTTGGGTTATTCATATTTTTACTTTATTTCAATTTCTATTTTTTTAATATTTAGCTTTATTAGCTTTTCACTAGTTTTAATTTTCATTCTTGTAGCTTCATTTTTATTTTTTTAAATCTCATCTTTCATAGTTTCACCTTTTGTCTCTCTTCACCTTCCTCCTTTCTTTTTTATATTTCTTTTTCAAATATCCTTTCTCTCCTTTTTCCCAAAGTTTTTTTTTCTCTTTTCTTCTTATTATTCTTCAATTCTTCTTCTTGTTTTTCAAAGCTTCATTTTCTTTTTTTAATTCTTATTCTTCTCAAAAAAATTTCTTTTTCAAACCTTCTCTTCTTTCCATGTCTTTTTCTTCGAATCCAGATCTATGTAATCTTCTCCCTAAAAATTTCTATAAAAAAAAACGATTAAGATAGAAAGGAAAAAAAAATGAGAAAGTAGTTGCAGATCCAAATCTGGCTAGAAAAGGAAAAGCAAAAAGGTAAGCGATTCAACCCACTCACGCAATATTAAAAAATTCCATTGCAAGTTAAATTGATGTGATATATAATTTTTTTTTGTTGTTTATTGATTTAAGTGGACATTTGAATTGATATTGAATATGAATTGACATTTAATTTTATGTTGGAATTTAATTTGTAGTTAAACCCCGATATTGATAACTATTATATGTTGAAATATATTGGTTGATTTGGATGTTGTTTGAAATGGATGC
This sequence comes from Allium cepa, assembly GCA_030765085.1. Taxonomy (NCBI): domain Eukaryota; kingdom Viridiplantae; phylum Streptophyta; class Magnoliopsida; order Asparagales; family Amaryllidaceae; genus Allium; species Allium cepa. The sequence goes on along the minus strand of CM060932.1, from coordinate 353,643,671 downwards.
TTATTAATTGATATGTTGGATGTATGGTTGTTTATTTATTTTAATATGTCCCCGTTATCACCTTGTATATTATTGACATCATTTAAGTGGCCCTCTGAATCATTTTAGAATTTGATAATTAAGACATTTAAATTATGGGTTAAAATGATATATACCCATACATTTTCTTGAATTTGGATTATTTATTGAAATTGAATTATTTTAAAAGTTTAATTTTTTAATTTAAACTTCGGATTTATTTTAAATAAAGTGGTTAAAATTGGTATTTCAAATTATTTGAAATCTCGTAAAAAACTGCACTCACGTTATACACTTGATAGGAGATGAAAAATCCCATAACATCTCTGAAGCCAATGCACTCAGAGTTTTATTTGAGATGATTTGACTTACATATGAATTTTTAGTTTTGACTCGATTGTATTGTTTTTCATTATGCTCGGGTCAGTCTGAGCTTTTTCAGTGTATTGAAGGCCATTTTATTTTCTAGTGGACGAAGACGAAGATTCAATATATTTTACTATTTATTATTATTATTCCACTACTTATTATGTTCCGCTGCATTATTATTTTTTATTTTCTAATGTATGTATAACTCTGATTTGAATTGTAGAAGTATAATCAAATGTCATTTGTAAAACAGCTTCATGAACTATTTATTTGATTATTATATTTTGTAACATTCCTGGTTTTTAGTATTTAGATTTAATAATTAATATAAATTTTTGGAATTAAATAGTGAATCTAATTGTAAATTAATTAGAGAGTTCCAGAATAAATAAATATATCTTTTGAAACTATACATAATAGTTCAAATTCGAATAGGATTTAATTAAAAGATTTAACATACATTTCTTTTAAAATTTAAAATGAGTCAAAAGGAGTTTGTATATTTATAATTATACGAAACTATATATATATATATATATATATATATATATGCATATGAACCAAAATTGTAATTATAATATGGAAACAATTGAGATAGATTTCGTTTGTATATATACAAATGTATATATAAGTATAAAAACATATTTATAAAAACATGATTCATAAATTTATTAACATAAGGGTTTAAACAAAATTTATAAATTAAATAAATTTAAGTAATTGGTTTAAACACAAAATGTTTACATTTCTAACGTTTGTAAGGTTGAGATTATATGAATTAACAAGTGTAAGGTTTTAATAACATTGATTAACAAGTGTTAGTTTAGTGATACAAGTGGCAAATAATTCTTTTTCTTTTTAAATTAAATCATATAAACATGTATTAGAGGGAATTGGTTATTTCATTTCCAGTTCAAACCTTCTCAAAACTTTCTCATCTTAACACACAAAAGAAAATAAAATCTAAGAATAAAGAAAAAAATAAAAAACTAGAGAGGAAGAAATAAAAAGCAGTTTGAACTTAAATTTTTATCGAACAACAGCTTTCAAATTTTTAAGCCTGAAGCAATTGTAAACAAGCTCAAAGTGCAAATCCAAACTCAAGTAGATCAAGCTTCAGATCCAAATTCAACAAAAGATCAAGAAAATCTTTCCTAGTTAAAAATCAAAAACAGTTCCAGGCCTAAGAAATTTCCCAGGCTTCTGTGTTCTCTATTTTCCTAAAATAGATGAGTAAACCTTTTTTTAAAATTTAAATATGGTGACATATGTATATACATATTTATATATATACACTTCGACGCATGCAATAGTGATAAAGTATATATATAGTTTACATGAATATTTGGATGAGAATGCAATTATATATATATATATATATGACGTCTGTGTATATATAAATATTAGGTAGCCTCTGTTCTTAGTTTGTAGGCTCAAAATTCAATTCAAAAATCAATCTCTTTTGCTTCAATGTCTTTCAGATCATGATTATTAAAAGAAAACTATTTGTATTAACCAAATCTTGTTTTTAAAAAATGTTTACAAGTATAAGTTGAAGGTAATTAACCAGAAAATAGAAATTTACAGTGAAAAATTTATTCAAGTTAAATTTCGATTGTTAAATTTCCTAGTTTTGATTGTAAATTTGGATTCGTACCTAGAAACCATGATTTTTAGTATATAAATCAAGATTTTTAGGTCTGTGGTTAACGGAAATTCTCGAGTTGAATAGTTTTAGCAAATAGTCGATTCTCGTCAATCGTGGAGGAATTGATCATGGAGGTCTCGACTGGAGGTAGCTTGGGAATCGGGGCACATAGAAAAAATGGTCGGAGGGTTCAATGATCATCATGGCGGCGACGTGATGGAGTTGAAGGGTTTTATAGCCTGTTGGGTTCATCCCTGATTTCGAGTCGATTCCTCCGACTATGTTGCATCGGTTTTGGTCAGGATGGGTGGGATAGAAGCTTAGGATGACGGTGAGTCCATGGACAGGGTATTGCAGTTTCTGGTGGTCGGTGGAGGCAACGCAAGGCAGTTTTTGGTGATCGACTTGGTTCCTGGTTTCATTCGAACTGCTCGATTTCGTACCGGTGATCGTTACGTTGTTCTGGAGGTTGAAATCGTAGGTGAGTGTTATCGTCGACTTATCAGAGGTGGTGGCGATGGTCGGAGATGCTCCGACCATTTGTGCACGTGTACGAGTGTTTCTCGTATCTGTTTTTAGCTGGGTTTATGGAGATCGGGAATGTTGGGTGATGGCCTCAGGATCGATCTCGAGTAAAAGAAGATTTGTCTCGGGTTTGTTTTAGTATGTGAGTGGTTTTCCTTTAAAAGTTATTTTTTTTTAAAAGTTTTTTTTTAAAAATATATAAGAGAAGAAGATCTCGGGTCTGGGCTCCAGTATGATCCGGGTTGGACTCGGGTAATATTTATAATTGTTTTAAAGGTTTAAATAAAGTTTGTTTTAAAATAAATCAAGTTTAAAACTACTTCTAAAATCAATATTCTTTGTACAATAAATGTTTTTAATAATTGGTTTAAGAAGTTGTATGATTTATTTTTCTTAAATTAATTAATTCAAATTTCTTAAGTTTTTTTAAACTTAAACTGAATGTGGAATTAGGTAGTCTATTATAAAAGTAAAATGTGTGTAATTTGTATGATTATGATAATTATTTCCAAGATTTATTAAATAAGTTTTAATGATTTAACTAAGTAATAAATTAAGATAAAGGGTTATCTTTAATTAAATAGTGTAATTAAGTAAAGGTTTATTAATAAGTTTTAAATGACAATTAATTAATTAAGCAAGATAAATAGTTTATCTTTTAATGAATTAAAGTTTGAGTAATTAAAGAATAATTACTTAATGTCATTAATTAAGGCGGGTAGATTAATGGATAATTACTAAATGTGATTTATTTAAAGGATAATTACTTAGTGAGATTAATTAAGTATAATTACTCAGTATAATTAATAAAAGATTATTACTTAATGTAATTAAGGGATAATTACTTTGTGTGATTACGTTAAAGGATAATTAATTAATTAAGATTAATTAATGTAAGTGATTAGAGGTAATTAATTACTTAAAGATAATTACTTAATTAAAAGTTATTAATGATTAAAGTTGATTAATCAAGTGATTAAAGGATAATTACTCAATGTAATTAATATATGATTTATTAATATAAGTGATTAGAGATAATTACTTATGGTAATTAACTAAGGATAATAAAATAAATGGTAATTAATTAAGGGTTAATTAATTTATAAAATTAATTAAGGATAATTAATTAAATAATTAAAGGTTAATTATTTAATGATTAAAGGTTGATTGATTTATTAATTAAGATTGATTAATTCATAATTAAAGGCTAACTAATTTATTATTAATGGTTAATTAATAAATGATTAAAGGATAATTAATTAAAATGGTTTGTAATTAATTAATGTTAATTAACCAGGATTAGTAATTTATTCATAAGTATAATCTGGTTTAAATTAATCAGATGACTAATTGATCTTACTTATGGATGTTCGGATTATATTGAATGTTGAATTGTTTGATATCCCTGATGTGTGATGTTCTGTGTTATGATTGAGCTATAAACTGTGATTTATTTATTTATTTGTGATGAATTTACATATTCATTTGTGAATCTGTGAATGAAGATAAGCGCTATAGAAGTATACTGCTTATCTATACTGTTGTGCTTGAATTAATGATGGTTGTGATATGTTGTTGTGTGTAACACCCCTGGACTACACCACACACACAAACTTGGATTTCACGAGGAATTGGTTAAGTCACAGATATTTTGAATTTAAATATTATGTTGTTTAAAAGTTAAATTTTGAATCCAAATGGTTTTGGAATTGGAATTGGATTGAATATGAAAAGCTTTTGAAAAGGAAGTTTTGAAATTTAGTTTGTATATAATATATCCTATTTAAGCTTTGAAATTATTTTGGAAAATATGGTTTGAAAGGGTTATACAAGTTATACAATGTATATATACAGATTTTAAACCATTTTGAAGTGTATTGAATAAATTATTTTAGGAATTAGAATTTAATTCAAATAGAACTTGTCGATGAAACAACAGTTCGCTGGTTTTCTGGTTTATACTTTTAAAGGCTATTATTTGTGTATATTTGATCGGATTTTTCCAAAACAAAAACTTTCGTTTTCAAATAATAATGGTTTTCATTTAAAGTAAGAACTTCCAGTTTTTGCTGAAAGGATTTCAAATTTGAAATGGAAATAGTTTTGAAAGCTATGAATGAATCTTTGTGAAAGACCGGTGAACCTTGGTTTCAAAATTGAAGTGGATTTTAAAAAGGTGAATTTTTTGTTTTAAAAGATTAAAGTGGAAATTTGTTTAAACCATTTAAAGGAAAGGCTTTGGGCTAAAAGGGCGACTTAACTAAGTTCCCAATATCCATATGGTTTGGAAATTAAGCGCTCATTATTCGGTTTAGCCGGGAGAGGACTTTATGTCATATAACCCATTCTGAATAATGATATGACGAAATGGATAGCATTTGAAGACCGGTGGTGTGACAACTCGATATTTTCATCCATTCGCATCCACACATGCCGGACTTGAATTGCTCAAAATACCGCATCGTAAATAAATTTGGAGCAAATGAAATACAATCACAGAATCATAGACACAGAAAATCAGAATAACTCACAACGGAAACTAAAATACCATAGTAGTTCATGAAGCTACTATAACAAACTCTCAAAACAAAAAACATAATATCTGTCTAAAATATATGCAATAGAAATCCCAAATACATAGAAGTTTATAAATACCAAAGCTGAAATAGAAAAACTGAAACTGAAAGGAAATAGATAACTAAACAAGCAGAATCTCCAGCGATTGCTAGCTCCAGAAAAGAAATCCAAAGCTAAGATGTAAATACTCAGGCATACCCGAGCGTAAAGTAAAACACAAAACACTCGAGTCAGGACATACATACTTATATGATGTAAACCAACTCAAGTGAACCGTAGTAATACTGCATAATAACTTAAAGGATGCTTGCGATCACCCATCCTCTAAGGATCAGTTAAACTATAAATTTAATACATCCCATGGTTAAAATTCCAAAAGGTTATTTTATACTTCTAAATCAAATAACATTTCAAAATTTAATGTCATTTCAAATCCATTTTAAAATATCAAAATATCATATCCTTCCAAAACCATATTCAATTTATTTAATTTAAATACCGTTTCAAATCACATTTCAAAATATCGAAATATTTCAAATCAAAATATTTCATTTAAATCATTTAAAAATGAAGTTATTATATTTAATAATCAAATATTCAATTCTAATTTTTTTACCATTTTCAAAATTCATTTATTCACTTAAGTTTATTAAAACAGTGAAATTTCAATTTTCGCAGCATTTATAAAATGCTATGGAAAATTTACATTTGAAAACAATTCATTTTAACAAAGATAGCATTTAAAACTGCTGTAATAGGTTTTAGTTTCAAATAAAAGCTTTAGTTCAATTCTGCAACTACAACACTTACAAAGTGTTGTAATAGCCCTTAGTTCATTTTAGCATTTAGTTCATTAATATCAATTACGGCATTTTCAAAATGCTGTAATATCTTTAACTTTAGAAATGATAGCATTTCTGAAATGCTGTTAAATTAAATTTCAGTACAATTCCATAAACCATTAAACTTTAATTTAAACCATTTTTAACTTATAAAAATCATATTTTTCACTTTAAAAACAATCATTTAAATACCCCTTAATTTATAATTTTACAAAGTGAATTTTTCACAAATAATTATCAAATCTTTAATAATTCACTTATAAAATAAATGTAAAATTTTATAACATTTCATTTACTTTATCATTTTAAATTTAATTTTCCATTTCATAAATTGAATTTAAATTCCATTTTTATTTTTCTTAACTTAACTTTTAAATTTAAAACTTATTTCACATTTTCCAAGTTAAGTTATATTTCAAAGTTCAATTTTAAACATTATTTATTTAACTATTTTATATTTATAGAAAGAAATCAATAACACTTTATAAAATCATTTTAAATTAAAATTTAAATCAAATTACCATATTTTCTTACTTAACTTAAATTCCATTTATAAACAAAATCATAAATTCCAAAATTAACTTATATTTCAAATTCTACTTTACCATTCATTTATTTCACTTATTTAACTTGTAGAAAATCACTAATACTTTATGAAAATCATTTTTAAATTTAAATTTAAATCAAAATATCATAACATTTATATTTTATAATATTTTTAAAAATTCTAGAAAAATATATATAAACCACAGGTCTGCATACAATTATCTAACCTAAGTCAAATAATACGGATAATAAATCATTTCAATCCGTAATTTACAAAGAAAACCCGGGTTCTATCATTTCAAACCCACAATCCCAAGTAACATGAAATAAATAAAAATCGTTCAAGCCTATCATTTTAGCCCATAATGATTTTTCTCTATTCTAAAATCCGTTCGGGTATGTATCATTTCAACCCATAGTGATTCTATTCTACAAGGAACTTGCAGTGTGATAAACTGATATAAATAAATAGAATATCATTATATAACAGTAACAGATGATATGACAGGTGTATAAACAGGGGTGAACATCATATGATCATAGAATAGATAGTCATAACATGATAATATGGTTTACAGATTCAAATGCTATCAGTTTACTAGTTATATAAGTACGAAATGTCGGTGAGAAATACTCATCTCTACAAGCTAGAGATAACTGATTCAGACACACAGACAAATTCCAGAAGGCACGATAACACGACTATAGACTTGAGTGGAGAACTTGGGTGGGAAGAGAACCAAGCTTTATCTTGTATACAACCCATAAAGCAAGACAAGTATAAATATGATTTCAAACCAAATATACATATTGAAACAATTTGAAAATGAAAGCAACTATGAAAGGAATGACTTGACCATTGCCTCCATCATTCAAGTGCTCGGCCTAAGGTCAGGTGTGCATGGCCAAAGTGGTGCATAGGGCTAGGGTATGGGTTCATGAAGGCAAGGCTATAAGGAGATGAAGGGTGGTGATTACATCACAAGAATACATAGTGTTTAAGGCAAATGAATGGGTTTTTGGTGCATCTATGGGTTCGGCCAGAGGACACCTGTAACGACCCAGGATTCCTGTCATTTGAAATTCGTATATTTAATTGATTTTAAATATTAACAAGTGAAATTTGTAAGTCGAATAAATATATTTCGAATATCTAGATTTAATTGGATAATTAAATCGATAATTTAATATTTGAAATTACAAAGATAATTGGAAATTGGGTTTAGTGTGATTAAAATTGATTTTTAAAGTTGTATTAAATCATATTGGAGTTAGAATGATGTTATAGAACTTTTAAAATTGAATTAAAAGTTAATATGTGGAAATTGAATATTTTAATATTTAATTGACGAGTAAAAATAGTCATTTTTCAAACAGTCTCGGATTTTGACGAAACTAGTTTCATCGGATCCGTAATGTTAAATTATTGTAAGATTTCAAATTACGTGTCAATCGGATTTACGATTTGTCCGTGGCAAGCTAAAACGCGTAGAAATTGGTTTAAGTGAATTTTAAATTTAAATAATTCGATTCGAAAACCTATCTTCCAAATACGATCGAATTGGCTCCCGATATATATTCCATTGCGTTCGGAATATGGGTAAAACATTATAAACGCCAAGCGGCACGCTTCGTTTGGAGTTCGAATTTTTTCCGGATGAATAGTGTTGTAGCAATTTTCTATATAAGGCCCCCTATTTCTTTCATTTGCATACAAAACCCTAGGGTTTCACGGGTCGCCACCTCCAATGGAATAGCCAAAATTTTCTTATCTTCTTCCTTCGATTTCTCCAAATCCATCCACCTATACGAAAAACATCCAATTGCAAAGTTGCAGAACATCACGAGATCCTCGAATCCAACGGTTATGATTGGATTTGATGTGGTAGATCGTCGACAAATCGAGCTTAAACGTTCAACATCTGCATGCGTTTTTATACGCAAGGGGTGGCCGAGCTTGATGATGTTGAGGCCGTGGGTAGCTCGCGTGATGGGCTACGCAATGGTGGTTGTTGATCGACGTGCAGTTCGTCGTAATTCGTGCGATGATTCAATGGCAAGAGGCGGCTATGGGTTGCTTGTGCATACAAAACCTGGAAGAAGGAGAAGCTAAAAGCACGACCATGATTTCATCAAGCAAAAATCTACGGACCAGATGCGTAAAAGGTTAAAAATATAAGAGAAATTGAAATTAATTTATATTATAAATTTGTACAGACTTTAAAAATCCATAACTTTTTGATACGAGGTCCTTTTTCGACGAAACGAGTTGCGTCGGGTTCGTATGGACGGACACTACGCGGTGGAGCTGGATTGGAGTTGATTGGAGCTAGTGTGAATTTTGGGTAAAATTAAATGCGCATTTAATTTATTCGGAATAAAACGCTGAAACCGCTATTGGAAGCAAGGTGAGAACTTCTCACTCAATCAAATTTGTTTCGATTTAAATTTTAAAAGGTTAAATTTAAAATTGCTTGATTGTATGATTGAATGATGGTTGCTATTTGTTGTATTGAAATAGAACCTATACGCCGCATATTAAGCGGAGGTTATTTTATTAAACACATATACCGCGATATTCCACCTTGAAGTGGAATTGGTATTATATATGTACTTGGAGTTGATTTCCCGCATTATATAGCGGATGAGACCCTATTGCGCCGCATAATAGCGGATGATATTTTATACAAACCCGTGTACCGCGATATCCCCTGTTGAAACGGGATTGGTATTGTGCTAACATCTGTGGATGCAGGGAAACAGGTTGGAGGGATCCAACTGGGTTCCTCAAATAATTGAATTTGTTTCAATGTTGTGTGTTGATTATTTATAATCTCTGTGTGATTATCTTTGTGATTGAAATTGTTGAAGGCTAAAATTTAGCCGAATATAATTTTGGTATCGTTGGATACCGGAAATAAATAAAAAATTGATTTTTGAAAATTCAGGTTGAAAGTTATATTAAAATTTATTTTTAAGGACTGGATAAATTTAAAAGAAGGAATTCTAAAATAATAAAGTTTATTTTTAATCTTATTGAATAAAATTTCAAAATATGGGAAAAGCTTTAATAAATGGATTTCGGGTAATATTATTCGAAGGTTGAAGAATTTATTCAAAATACGGATTTTAAAGAGTTTGAAAAATAAAAGAATTGGTTTCTTTAAAAGGAATTTATTTTTAAAAGGAAATAAAATTTGAAATCCATTTGGGAATTGATTTTTGGTGATTGAATTTAAATCTTTTGAAAATCCATTTGGAAATTTATTTGGTGTTTTGAAAAGAATTTGGAATCAATTTCAAAAGATTTGATAATTAATATGTACATTCAACGAAACTTAGATTTGATAATTAATATGAATTTTTGGAATTAAATAGTGAATTTAACTGTAAATTAATTAGAGAGTTCCAGAATAAATAAATATATCTTTTGAAATTAAACATAGTAGTTCAAATTTGAATAGGATTTAATTAAAAGATTTAATGTACATTTCTTTTAAAATTTAACATGATATAAAAGGAGTTTGTATATTTATAATTATATGAAACTATATATGTATATACTATATGCATATGAACCTAAATTGTAATTATAATATGGAAACAATTGAGATAGATTTAGTTTGTATATATACAAATGTATATATAAGTGTAAAAATATATTTATAAAAACATGATTCATAAATTTATTAACGTAAGGGTTTAAAACAAAATTTATAAATTAAATAAAATTTAAATAATGGGTTTAAACACAAAAAGTTTACATTTGAACATTTGTAAGGTTGAGATTATATGAATTAACAAGTGTAAGGTTCTAATAATAATGATTAACAAGTGTTAGTTTAGTGATACAAGTGGCAAATAATTCTTTTTCTTTTTAAATTAAATCATATAAACATGTAATAGAGAAAACTGGTAATTTCATTTCCTGTTCAAACCTTCTCAAAACCTTCTCATCTTCTAACACTAAAAAGAAAATAAAATCTGAGAATAAGGAAAAAAAACCAAAACCAGAGAAGAAGAAATCAAAAGCAGTTTCAACTCAAAATTTTATCAAACAACAGCTTTCAAAATTTCAAGCCTGAAGCAATTAAAAACAAGCTCAAAGTTCATATCCAAACTCAAGTAGATCGAGCTTAAGATCCAAATTCAACGAAAGATCAAGCAAATCATTCCTAGTTCAAAATCAAAAATGGTTCTAGGCCTAAGCAATTTCCCAGGTTTCTGTGTTCTCTGTTTTCCTAAATAGTGAGTAAACCTTTGTTTCAAAACTTAAATCTGGTGATATATGTATATATATACTTTGGCGCATGCAATAGTGATATAGTATATATAATTTACATGAATATTTGGATGAGAATGCAATTATATATATATGACATGTCTTTGTATATATAATTATTTAGGTAGCCTCTGTTTTTAGTTTGCAGGCTCAAAATTCCATTCAAAAATCAATCGCTTTTGATTCAATGTCTTTCAGATCATGATTATTAAAATAAAATTATTTGTATTAACCAATTTTTTTTTAAAATGTTTATAAGTATAAGTTGAAGGTACTTAACCAAAAAATAGAAATTTACAGTGAAATATTAATTCAAGGTAAATTTCGATTGTTAAGTTTCCTAGTTTTGATTGTAAATTTGGATTCGTACCTAGAAACCATGATTTTTAGTATATAAATCAAGATTTTTAGGTTTGTGGTTAACGGAAATCTCGAGCAGAATGGTATTAGAAAATAGTCGATTCTCGTCGATCGTGGAGGAATTGATCATGGAGGTCTCGACTGGAGGTAGCTTGGGAATCGGGGCGCATCCGAAAAATGGTCGGAGGGTTCAATGGTCATAATGGCGGCGACGTGATGGAGTTGTAGGGTTTTATAGCCTGTTGGGTTCGTCCCTGATTTCGAGTCGATTCCTCCAACTATGGTGCATCAGACTTGATCAGGATAGGTGGGATAGAAGCGTAGGACGACGGTGAGTCCATGGGCAGGGTGTCGGGGTTTCTAGTGGTCGGTAGAGGCGACACGAGGTAGTTTTTGGTGATCAGCTTGGTTCCTGGTTTCATTCGAACTGCTCGATTTCGTACTGGTGATCGTTACGTTGTTCTGGAGATTGAAATCGTAGGTGAGTGTTGTCGTCAACTTATCAAAGGTGGTGGCAATGGTCAGAGATGCTCCGACCATCTGTGCACGTGTACGAATGTTTCTCGTATCTGTTTTTAGCTGGGTTTATAGAGCTCGGGAATGTTGGGCGATGGCCTCCGGATCGATCTCGAGTAAAAGAAGATTTGTCTCGGGTCGGTTTTAGTACGTGAGTGGTTTTCCTTTAACAGTTAAATTTTTTTAAACAAAGTTTTTTTTTAAAAATATATAAGAGAAGAAGATCTTTGGTCTGGGCTCGAGTATGATCCGGGTTGGACTCGGGTAATATTTATAATAGTTTTAAAGGTTTAAATAAAGTAAGTTTGTAAATAAATAAAGTTTAAAACTACTTCTTAAATCAATATTCTTTGTATAGTAAATGTTTTTAATAATTAGTTTAAGAAATTGTATGATTTATTTTTCTTAAATTAATTAAGTCAAATTTCTAAAGTTAATTTTTAACTTAAACTGAATGTGGAATTAAGTAGTTTATTATAAAAGTAAAATGTGTGTAACTTATATGATTATGATAATTATTTCCAAGATTTATTAAATAAGTTTTAATGATTTAATTAAGTAATCAATTAAGATAAAGGGTTATCTTTAATTAATTAGTGTAATTAAGTAAAGGTTTATTAATAAGTTTTAAATGACAATTAATTAATTAAGGAAGATAAATAGTTTATCTTTTGATGAATTAAAGTTTGAGTAATTAAAGAATAATTACTTAATGTCATTGATTAAGGCGGGCAGATTAATGGATAATTACTAAATGTGATTTATTAAAAGGATAATTACTTGATGAGATTAGTTAATTATAATTACTCAGTATAATTAATAAAAGATTATTACTTAATGTAATTAAGGGATAATTACTTTGTTTGATTACATTAAAGGATAATTAATTAATTAAGATTAATTAATGTAAGTGATTAAAGGTAATTAATTACTTAAAGACAATTACTTAATTAAAAGTAATTAATGATTAAAGTTGATAATCAAGTGATTGAAGGATAATTACTCAATGTAATTAATTTGTGATTTATTAATATAAGTGATTAGGGATAATCACTTATGGTAATTAACTAAGGATAATAAATTAAATGGTAATTAATTAAAGGTTAATTAATTAATAAAATTAATTAAGGATAATTAATTAAAGGATTATTAAATAATTAAAGGTTAATTATTAATGATTGAAAGTTGATTGATTTATTAATTAAGATTGATTAATTAATAATTAAAGGTTAATTAATTTATTATTAATGGTTAATTAATAAATGATTAAAGGATAACTAATTTGTAACTAATTAATGTTAATTAACCAAGATTAGTAATTTATTCATAAGTAGTTAATTTTGTTTAAATTAATCAGATGACTAATTGATCTTACTTATGGATGTTTGGATTATATTGAATGTTGAATTGTTTAATATCCTTGATGTGTGATGTTCTGTGTTATGATTGAGCTGTGAACTATGATTTATTTATTTATCTATGATGAATTTACATATTTATTTGCGAATCTATGAATGAAGATAAGCGTTATAGAAGTATATCGCTTATCTATACTGTTGTGCTTGAATTAATGATGGTTGTGATATGTTGTTGTTGTGTGTAAAACCCCTGGACTACACCACACACACAAATATGGATTTCACGAAGAATTGGTTAAGTCACAGATATTTTGAATTTAAATATTATTTTGTATAAAAGTTAAATTTTGAATCCAAATGGTTTTGGAAATGGAATTGGATTGAATATGAAAAGCTTTTGAAAAGGAAGTTTTGAAATTTGAAATTTAGTTTGCATATAATATATCTTGTTTAAGCTTTGAAATTATTTTGGAAAATATGGTTTGAAAGGTTTATACAAGTTATACAAAGTATATATACAGATTTTAAACCATTTTGAAGTGTATTAAATAAATTATTTTAGGAATTTGAATTTAATTCAAATAGAAGTTGCCAATGATAGGGCCGTTTGCTGATTTTCTGTTTTATACTTTAAAAGGCTATAACTTGTGTATATTTGATCGGATTTTTCCGAAACAAAAAGCTTTCGTTTTCAAATAATAATGGTTTTCATTTAAAGCAAGAACTTCCAGTTTTTGTTGAAAGGATTTCAAATTTGAAATGGAAATAGTTTTGAAAGCTTTGAATCAATCTTTGTGAAAGACTGGTGAACCTTGGTTTCAAAATTGAAGTGGATTTTTAAAAGGTGAATCTTTTGTTTTAAAAGATTAAAGTGGAAATTTGTTTAAACCATTTAAAGGAAAGGTTTTGGGCTAAAAGGGCGACTTAATTAAGATCCCAACATCCATATGATTTTTAAGTTAAGCGCCCATTATTCGATTTAGCCAAGAGAGGACTTTATGTCATATAATCCATTCCTAATAATGATACGACGGAATGGATAACATTTGAAGACCGATGGTGAAGACCGGGTATTTTCGAGAACGAAAGGATTACCCGTCGAATGTCTCTGCACCGAGTCACGCCGGTATAGAGATCTCTATATGTGATGGGGAGTTGGATCGGGATTGTGAATACCTGGATTGCAAGGACTTCTTTGAAGTGCCTTTGGTTCCGTTCGAACCCGAAATAGACTTGTATGGATGTATGTCTGACATTACACTTTGAGATGTAAAACTGGTTTCTATAAAATACAATTCTGTTTGGTGGCGGAGAATTTATTTTCTTAGCTTAACATCCTTCTCTGAGACGTACGAGCTCAGAGGTTATGTAGTTGATGGTCACTAGTGATACATTCCCAATTTGGTAACGTGGCATGCTAAGTGCTGCTAATCATTTGTTGATCAAAGCATGGCTTTTGTGAAAAGCATAGCTTTATGGGATGAGACTTCGTCAGGACCTCACAACCCGAAAATGGTCGAAACAGGAAAGATACGGTAAGGTTATCGGGGGTAACGCCTCTTAGGGTATGTCCATTTCCTTTTGGATAAAAAGTGGTATCATAGTATGGAGCCCGGATACTTAACTTATGTGGTTGCTGCAAGTCTATTGCTTTGTGGTTGAGGATCCTCAGATAAAGGTCAGTAACGATCGACGGATGGTATACTCGTTTTAATAGTTACCTAATTACAGAGGTAACCCGGCCTTGTGCTGGCAGAGATCCGGTTAGGTTCTCGGGGCGTCCCTCCAGAGGCGTACCCATGTGGCATAGGAAGTTCCTTAGCCTGGCCATTTTTTGGAAATCCAAAGAAACAATACGAGCCCTGTACGGTTTTAGTTGTATAACCTGCCATTTACTTATGGTGTTGACCTGCTATTTATGTGGTAGCTATAGTAGGCATACTACGAAATGTGTATGTTGGCTAAGATTAATATTATACTTTCGAAATTTTTTCTACACTATGCACTAATAAAAATATCAAAAGGATTTTGCGTATCAAGCATGTTTGACTATCATAAGGAGAAATATCCTCCAATTGTGCGCTTGCATTGTGTGTGTGCGGGGAGGCCTTATGGTTGTTTCACTCTCCAAAAAGCATAGCGAATATCTTTTTATTTCTTTTGTTTCAAATAGAACTGTTTTCGTTTGCCCGCACCAGTCCCATGACTGACCTGGAGTTTATTATTCCCTTTCTAAACTCTGGGTGCCCACAATTTTCCACACGGGCAGCCTAGAGTCAGATTTTCAGATAATCAGCTAGTAGATCTAGTTTTTGGCAATCTTTGGAATCTATAGTTTGGCAATCGCATTTGGATCGAGTTTGCTTCACTTCTGCACTGATGGTGGTTCGAGCTTCTTGGATTGGAGTCTTTGAAGCTTTGGCATTGAAGTTATCCTTTCGTTGCTGATGTTATCTCTTCTGCAGTTGCTATTATCTTTTCGCTGTTGTCTTATATCTATGATATTGATAATCATTTGTATCAATGTGTTGTATCAAATATTGTATAGCAATAAAGTTATTCATTTCTATTTCCGTTGTGTTGTTGTACTTAATGTGTTATAAGCTCCGGCGAACCAGATTCGACGTTTGAATCTACGGCATTCGAATACGGGTGATGTATTTGGTGTCGATTTTCGAAGGTCGGGTGAGGATCGTTACATATTTTATCATTCTGCTGCGAGATTCTGTGTTTTATTTTTTTCCTTCTTTTCTATTAGACATGCATGGTTTATAGACATGCATGGTTTGTTGTCGATTTAGATCCTCCCTTTTGAATGGTTTGAATTAGACATGCATGGTTTATTGTCGATTTAGATCATCCAAAAAGGTGGGTCGTTATAGTTAGTATCAGAGCTTTGGTTTAGACATATCTTGGCCTGTAGGCATTAACTCATTAGAGATAGGGTAGCAATATCCTAGAATGAGTTTGTTTGAGTGTATATATATATATATATGAGAGCGCGTACTTGTTAGTGTTATAAAATTGTTTTATAAAGTTTTGAAATGAATTATTTTTCCTAATAATATATGATATACATAAAGGAATAATTTTTTATAACAAATATAGTTATTTGTAATGTGTTAGTTTTATGAAATGGTAATGTCTACTTATTATCATTTATTATTAACTTGTTGTATTTTGTCAAATTATAAACATTGGCTATTATTGTTGATTGAATTCATGAACCAAGCACTAGTTTAATAATGGCGTATTAAAGAGAATAAAGTGAATAATTAGGATTTATGGAATTGAAATGTTTTGTTGTGAAACTTGTTGTTTATTGACCGATAATTTGAACTATTGAAATAAAATGGAATATTTGGATATTTTGGTATAATCGAAACCTTCTGAATTAATATATGAGTTGAAACTTAGAAACTGCATTGAATTATGTAGTTGAATTTGATAACTTTAATTTGAAAGCAAATGAAACAAGGTTAATTTGTTATAGTTGAGTAGAATTATTGTATACGTTATTGGCATGTAATGTAATAGTATTTAAAAAATTGAAACTGTGAACTTAGTTAACATTTATGAAGTGTGTCACAAATAAATTGAAAGGTAAAGGTGAACTAAAAATGAAATGAATATAGATAAAGTCATGCCTTGTAAAATTATTTATGAAATAAATGGAAGTTGCAATAAATAGTTATAATTAAAGTTGTGATAACTTTAAGCCCGAATAATGTTTATAAAAAAAAATTTAGCTTTTATAAATTGGTTATAAACTAAAGAAAATTCCTTATGAACTGATTTGTAAATAAATGTAGTACTAAATGAGAAACATTACATGAGAAATGAATGTAATTTAAATTGAAGAGAAATAGAAGCAATACTATGAGAATGAATATATTAATATTTTACAATAAATGGAGAAATTATGTGAAACAAATAATAAAGTATGAAGTGATATTTGTGTATCAACGAGATAAAAAAATGAATTTAATTGTAATGTAATTAGGATGAATCAAACTAGAATAAATATGTAAGTTGTATGTATATTATTTTATTCAAAAAATTAATTTGATCCGGATTTGAGTACACAAGTTCTATGTGAATTACACCATTACGTGTTAGTATTTTCATTCGACTCTTGATGGCGAATATTTGATATGGATTTTTGGTTTGATTCTAGAATTCTCTATCATAGTATATGGCTATGCAAGGAGAATGTTGGTTTCTAGTCAAGAAACCATATCGAAGTCCGCATTAGGGAGGTTGAATGGACAATACTAGTTCGAAAGCGAACTTGTGTAATCGAGCGAGCGATCGAATGTGATTTTGCAAAATGATGACATATGTACATCTTATGTTTTAATATTATTGATATGCTTTGGAACTGAAATTGAAAGTTGGTGGGTAGGATATCTTTGTAATTTAAATTGGAATTTTCTTCTATGCAAACTACTATTAATTTAAAACCATTTTCAAACTATTTAAACTATTTTATTTACAAAACTATTTTACAAACTATTTTATTTACAAACTATTTTACACAATCATTTTATATACAAACTATTTACAAACTATTTTATATCCAAACTATTTACAAACTATTTTATATACAAACTATTTACAAACTATTTTATATACGAACTGTTTTACAAAAAGATTTTATATATGAAACTACTCAAAATTCAAAACCTTTTTTAAAGCAAAGATATTGAATCTGAAATGGCTTTCCATACAGCGAAATTGATTTTGAAAATTTTTGATTCTTGTATAAGACGGACTTTATATAAGTATAAGGCGATTTTCAAAACTGTTGATTTTGGAAGATATTCGATCTGAAGATATAAATCTTATATATAATGGAATTTACATAAGAATGATTTGATATATTTAAGATTATTGATTTTGGAAAGTACTTTATTTGAAAATGAAATCTTATATATAATGGAATTTATATTAGTGTGATATTTGAAGTTATGATTTTGAAAGGGTACTACATATGGTATGTTATATTTTGAAGTAAGAGGTATGGGGAAGTACCCTCCGTGAAGAAGTATAGTATGATATGCTTCGATCCAGATGGACTTGGGCAATCCAGGAATGGATTCGGCCGATAAACCCTAATGGATTTGGGTGAATTCAGAAATGGATTCGAACTGATATTGTTTTCCAGACTTAAACTCATGAGTTCCTTGATTTTTTTTCTTCAGGGTAGATGTTTCTTTAGTTTACCCAATGGAGGCGCTTTCGATCCTGGGATCTATTGTTTACGAATCTTCTAGGAAGGAGGTGCATCCATTGCGTAAATCATTGAATCAGCAGCGTACCACTACAGCAGGGGTCGATGGTCCCATATTTACGAGCTGACTACAATATTTTTCTGGAATCCGAAATGTAGAAAGATCTTCTGGAAAGTTTTGTGTCCATTGCGTAAGTACTGGATCAGCAGCGGGCCAATGCTATCGTATTATCATCATTTGACATTGGATTTTGAGCGGTACTTCTCATACCTGTTTTTAAGTATTTTTCACTAGGTGTTGAAATAGGTCTACTAGGTACTTGGAGAATTCTAGCATTGTGCCAAATCAACGCATGGCCAAAGCCTGCATGAACGAGGATAAACCTATTAAGACATCGAGTTATAAAAGTATTTTGATAAAGTATTATATAAAGGATATTTTGATCATTTTTGTCAATTCTAAATACTTCAAAATGTTTAAAATATTGTTTATTTATATACAACATGGTTTAATAATAAATTACTAGTGTTGTAAATATTTTAGAAGTTATTAATTTAATAAAACATATTTAAAGTAAATGATTATTGATTATTAATAATGTTTGAAAAGTATCTTGAGATAAAATTAATAAATTTATAAATAATGGATTTAATGTTTTCAATAGCTTCTTCGTAATAAGTAATGATGTAAATAATTATTTTCAAATAGTTTACATATATTTATAAAGATGTTATTTAAAATATTTAAATGGTATTTATAAATGAATCAAGAAATTTTACAAATGAATTTTTGAAAAGTATTAAAGTATTAAAGATGATTAGTCTGCAAATGAAGCTTTCAAATGAACGGGACTGGTATGGGGTCACGCCCTATACATTAGCTATTAGCTCCTAGCTAATTTAGTCTAAAATTTTAATGTGCAGGCTTTGTCACAGGTAAGACCAAAATGATGTTACACACATAAAGGAATCTATAAAGGAGAGATAGGTTACTGGTGAGCCTACAAAATCATTAAGATTAGCTGACCCTGGGAGAATTAAGTTAGGGATAGACCATTCAGAAGAGGTGTATCTAATAGAAGTTGGATTATTTGTTTATTTTGTCTGGTAGGCCTGCGTCAGCCAAAGGTTAGTAGTTAGCCAAACAAAACTATAGTGTTCGGACAAATAGTCCATTTATTACCTGATTTATATGCTTTCATGATATTGATATTATTGTTTTAACCAATTTTGGTTGCAGGATTAAGATTTTCAAAAGATATGTTTTAAAAAGACATTAGTGAAAGGAAACCCATTCTACTAAGCGACGTGTCTCACTTAATATCATATAATCGAGATGTATAGTATTGTTCACACCAGGCTTTATGTTTGACTCAAAGTTTATGTTTTCGACCTTAAACTCATGTGTGCTCAAAATTAATTTGAGTAGGCTAAGGGTTGAGGATTTTCAGGTTTTAGTAGATGGACGAATAAAGCTTCTGAAGATGAGAAGAAGCCTGATGGCTAGCTATTTAGGAGTTGTTTTATTTGTCTTTGTTAGCGCCAAAATTGGTCACTAACACCCAAATCCAGATGAAAGCACCGAGTACCAGTCACAGCTCACAGATAGAGTGTATGTAGAGAGTATAAATATGAAGAACAGTGAAAATTAAAATGAAAGCAGTAAAGAACAATAAATTTTATAGTGGTTCGGCTAACTCCGGCCTACGTCCACTCCAGAAATTTCCTTTTTATTGCTGCAATAATCGATTACAGTTACAATCCGAAGTTTAACAATGGCTGAGTGCCTTAGCCTTAGAGAAGAGAAAGTAAGAGAGCAGAAAGAAGATCACTTTTATGAACCTCCACATGCTATATTTATAGGCAAATTCTGAGTTTTTGGGATTTCTGAATAGTATAGGCCCATGAAGACTTTCCACCGAACCACATACCTCCAAGGCCGAACGACCCACCGAGCCACATTCGTCCCATGCCAAATGACCTTCCACCAAGCCACATTCGTCCCATGCCAAATGACCCTGACCTCACCAATGCCGAGCGGCATAGCCTCACCTCAACGCCGAGTGGCATATCCCCACCACAACGCCGAGCAGCATAATCTCGCCTTGACACCGAGCGGCATAAGCTCGGCTCGACGTCGAGCGGCATAACCTCGCCTCGACGCCGAGCGACATAACCTTGCCTCGATGCCGAACGACATATCCTCATCTCAATGCCGAGTGGCATAATCTTAACTCAATGCCGAACAACATATCCTCACCTCAATGCCGAACGAGATATCAAGGTGAATTCTATCCCTCTAAACCGAACCCATCATATTTCAACCTCGATAATCGAGAAGTCGACTTAGTTAAATCTGCCTGTCTGTGACCTTGCCGAAAGACGGGTTAAGATTTGCCCTTCAAAACATGCCTTGCTGTTGGAAGGTGTGTTTTGAATAGCCTCAAGTCCGATATCCAAAGTATGTATGTTAGTTACATCCATACTTTTCGATTCATAATCCAATCCATTTTATCCAAATGCCATCGTCGCATCCTTATCCGAGTGTACGACTACTCTGAGTCGACATCCAATTCCAAATCCAATAACCAAATCCTTAGCCAAATCCATATCCATATGAACTCGACAACAGAGTTCTAATCCACCCACATCTAACAACCAATAACCACGTCCATGACCTCTCCGGGTCGATGTCCAAATCACGGACCATTCCGGGTCCATGCTCGACTTAGCTGTTCATAGCCAGTATCCAAATCTGTAACCTCTCCGGGTTCTTGCCAAGCGCAATCCACACTTGACGACCTATTTTAAGTAATTCTGTGGTGTTCCTGGTTCAGTGTCCCTGAACGCCAAATAATGCTGTGGCTTAAGTCCTACGTCGAATCTTGGTCGCTCGGACCCTTGCTGAGCATAGTCCATTCTCGACGACCTATAATAATAACCGATAACATAGGGCCTAAATCCTAGGCCGAATCCTGGTCTCTCCGGACCCTTGCCAAGCATAGTCCATGCTCAACGACCTTTAATAATAACCGATAACATAGGGCCTAAACCCTAGTCTCTCTGGACCCATGCCGAATATAGTCCATGCTCGACGACCTTTAATAATAATTAATAACATAAAGCCTAAATCCTAGGCCGAATCCTGGTCTCTCCGGACCCTTACCGAGCATAGTCCATGCTCGACGACCTTTTAGCCAAAATCCAGAGGAAAATCTAATCAAAATCCAATCTAAAATCCAAATCCAACCAAAAAACCAGAAATCCATGTCAAAAATCCAAACCAAAAAACAAGCAAAACAGGGAGTTCAAACCAAATACCAAAACCAAACCAGAAAAAGCAAATGTCCAAGTCAAAAGGAAAAAACAGATTTCACAAACCGAGGCATTTCTGTAAACCATCAACTCAGAGCATGCCCGAGGGTTATCTCCAACCCCGTACATGAGTAAGTGATTTAGCCGATTGCCCAGATTTTGTTACTTATTTGAAACCATCAAGATTAGTTGATGACCAAGCGACCACCATTCCTGTGCCTTATGCCCTCATCATTCAAGGTAGACGGTGGTTGCTCCTGTTCCACCACCGCATTTCGAGTTCCGACATATTATTGCAACTGACCATTCCTATCATGCTCCTCGATTACCTCCTTCAAATGCTAGCAGCTGTTACTATCATGCCTGTCCAGGTCATGAAAAAGACAGTGCCTTCCCGACGCCCTTTCACGTTCTGAGGGCTCCCTCCTCGTCGGCCTTCGATACGGAAGGTGATCTCGAGTATCCATGAATATCCGCTCCAATGTTGCGTTCAATCCTGTGTAAGTGGAGAACTTTGGTTCTCCCCAGTGCTTCCTTTTCCCTTTATCCTTGTCCTTACCCTAGCTTTCGCCGAGTAGTCCTCCATCCTTAACCAGGTTTACGTCCTTTGAACTCATGTCCAAACATGCATTTTCCTGTCGGAGAAATCTCTCAGCTTCATGGAAGAATTCCCCAAGATCCAACGGTGGGTCCCATATCAATGATACTTTGAAATTCGAATTATCTCTGACTCCTGATACCGCAACCATCAAAACCATTGATGGATCCAATTGATCCACCGAAGCAACTGCTGCATTAAATCGAGTTAAGAATGTCCTGAGTGATTCATCCGCCCCCTGTTTAACTGACGTCAATGTCATCACGTTCTTTGGCCTTTTTATGTGAACTCGAAACTAACTTAAGAACCTGTCCACCAGTTCCGTCCATGTTCCGACGGATCCATCCTCCAACTGCCTGAACCACATGGTAGCTATATCAGTCAAGTACAGAGGGAAACATCGGCCCATAACCTCCTCTGTTGCCCTCAACACTTCCATATTCCTAGTGTACCTCATCAAGTGGTCAGTTAGGTCCATCTTCCCGTTGTACACTTCCAAAGTGGGAAGTTTGAAATTGGGCGGATTTCTAGCGGTCTTGATGTTCTGGGTAAACGGATTTTTGTTGACTTCCTCTTAATCCCTGTCCGTCAGACCTCCGTCAATAGTCCGCCTGATAATGTCAGCCAATCCAGCGTTTCCAACCAAGGGTTGCCCCCTATCTGTGTTTCCAGACTGCCCTCCAAGTCCCTGAGGAAATTATGGCACATATTCCTCGTCACGCACTCCTATATTCCTGTTGGCGTCGGGCTGTGCAGCGTCATCCAGTATCCCTTCATGCATGGGTCCAGCACTACCTGGTGTGTGCCCCTGAGTCTTGGTCCATCCAGATTGTTAGTTGTTTGTTGATTGGGAGCTTCCCCCTGCTGAATCACTCCATCCACCTGCTGGTTTAGTTCCTCTAGTCCAGTTCTTAGAACTTAAGTATCTGCAGTTCCTCGTTGTCCAAATTGCCTTAGAAGAGCCCGCATCATCTCCTCTTGCCGTTTCATCATCTGCTCCTGCATAAAATTCATCGTAATCTGCATCTCGTCCTGAGTTATATAGACGGATGCATGATCCTCTCCAGCTCCAGAAGAGGCCGCTTGACTTCCTTCCCGATTGCTCCTTTCCGCTGCTTGCTTCCTTATTGGTGGTCTAGCCATTACTTTTCGAAATCCAAGTTCCTTAGCTTTTCACTCCAAAATCCAAGCTCCAAAATTCCCGAGTGCTAGCTTTCTCGGTGAAAGCACCAAAATGTTAGTGCCAAAATTGGTCACTAACACCCAAATCCAGATGAAAGCACCGAGTACCAGTCCTAGCTCACAGATAGAGTGTATGTAGAGAGTATAAATATAAAGAACAGTGAAAATTAAAAAGAAAGCAGTAAAGAATAACAGATTTTATAGTGGTTCGGCTAACTCCAGCCTACGTCCACTCTAGAAATTTACTTTTTATTGCTATAATAATCGATTACAGTTACAATCCGAAGTTTAACAATGGCTGAGTGCCTTAGCCTTAGAGAAGAGAAAGTAAGAGAGCAGAAAGAAGATCCTTTTTCTGAACCTCCACATGCTGTATTTATAGGCAAATCCTGAGTTGTTGGGCTTTCTGAATGGTATAGGCCCATAAAGACCTTCCACCGAACCACATACCTCCAAGGCCGAACGACCTTCCATCGGACAACATTCGTCCCATGCCGAATGACCTTCCACCGAGCCACATTCGTCCAATGCGGAATGACCCTGACCTCACTAATGCCAAGCGGCATAGCCTCACCACAATACTGAGTGGCATAACCTCACCTCAATGCCGAGCGGCATAATCGCACCACAATGTCGAGCGGCATAACCTCACCTCGATGCGGAGCGGCATATCCTCACCTCGATTCGAAGAGGCATAACCTCACCTCGATGCGGAGCGGCATAACCTCACCTCGATGCTGAAAGACATAACCTCACCTCGATGCCGAGCGGCATAACCTCACTCGATGCCGAACGACATAACCTCGCCTCGATGCCAAGCGACATACCCTTGCCTCGATGCCGAACGACATAACCTCACCTCCATGGCGAGCGGCATAACCTCACCTCAATGCCGAGCAGCATAACCTCACCTCAATGTCAACCAGCATAATCTCAACTCAATGCCGAACGACATATCCTCAGCTCAATGCCGAGCGGCATATCCAGGTGAATTCCATCCCTCTAAACCGAATCCATCAAATTTCAACCTCGATAATCGAGAAGTCAACTTAGTTAAATCCGCCTGTCTGTGGCCTTGCCGAAGGGTGGGTTAACAGTCAGATTCCGCTGTGTTATATTAAGTCTATTATGAATATCTAGTACTTTGGTCATCCAATGGGGCATCTTCATATGTCTCTCTTAGCGTATTTATGTAATAATTATATTTGATCTGAACTTGGAAAACATTTGGGATTATGTAACTTGTATGAAATGTTGTTTTAAAATGTAATCAGAAAAGTGTTATAATCTATGATGATTTTATTTCATATTTAAGTGCTTCTGATATAATGGATACCATTAACATTACTGTATTTGGTCATTGGAAGTTAATACTATGGATGACTGTAGCATCTATAGCGCTTAGCGTCGGGCCTTCAGATAGTGGATGTTACAACTTGGTATTGGAGCATAGGTTTATGAAAAACTTTAAACCAAAATGATTTTTGAAATCATGTTTCTAAAGAATAAGAGGTAATACCGGCGTGTGTGATAACGCTATAGTAACGTACTTGTATTTGCTATATATAAGTATACACTTTATCTCTATTCTCGTATCTCTCTTAGGCTATTCTTCTGTATCTTACGAGGCTTGAATACATATATGGATGCTAGAAGTGGAAGAGATAACCTTGGAGGGGGAAGCATCACTACAAATGGAAATGCCCGACCAAATATGAGAAGGAACCAAGGTCGAGCACAAGCTGGAAGTTTGGGTGTTGGAGTCCAGCAAGTTGACATGTGAGTAATGTATCAGTTCTTTATCAACATGATGTAAGCAGGAGTTGCTATTTGAGTAGTTGGAGGAGGAAACCAAGAAGCTCCGGTGGTGATAACTATGCTATTATGAGTAAAGATTAGCTCGGTTGGGAGGAAAGCCATTCATCGGAACTGAGGACACAATCGAAGTAGAGAATTGGTTGCTTCACAGCAAGAGGATTTTTCTGATCTGGGACTCAATGATGAGTAGAAGAAAACACTCGCTTCGAGACAGTTACAAGAGCAACGCTATACTGGTGGAACAACATTATATTTGGAGTTAATGAGGATACAATGACATAGGATGAGTTCCAAAGGAGGTTTGGAGAGAGGTTACGTCGGAGATTGTTAAGACTGCTCTGCTTAGAATGCTGAGTTGGAACAGGGGGAGATGACTATGCTAGAGTATGCTATAAGATTAGAGGAGCTATTAAGATATGGCTATGCGACGATGGATACTGTGATGAAGAGAAATGATAAGTTCATCAAGGGGTTGAAGCCTGAGCTTGCTAGGGCAATGTTACCACATATCAGGGATCCATGTGATGTTATAGTGGAAATGGCTTTGAGGAATGAAAAGATGCTTTCTTTTCTTAAGAGAAATCAGGCAAAGGAAGTCAAGGTAGGGCAGAGTCAGAAAATGAAGTTTTTCCATAAGAAAGGAGCTCAAAAGGATGGAGCTGCAAAGAAAGGGAAGGCAGAGGCTGTTTGTTATAAATGTGATAGGAAATAGCATTTTGCAAATGAATATAGCTCAGGAGATGGAAAGAAGATGTTAGGAAGAAGAATATCAGGTGCTTCAACTGCAATCAAATTGGACATTATAAGAATTAGTGCAAAGAGCCAACTAAGGATGGGAAAGGAAAGGTGTTTGCATTGGAGCCAGCTACCTCAAGGTCAACAACAGTGGAAAAAGGAAAAGCTATGATGGGAGGTACACGTCTGATTCATGGTATATCAGTTAGCATTCAGTTTGATACTGGTGCGTTGCATTGTTTTGTGTCTTGTTGTTTGGTAAATAAGCTTAACCTAGAACCCTCTTATTTAGTTACTTCCTTAAGGGTTGCAAATCTGACAGGAGGTTATGCGACACTTGAGATGAAGTGTGACCACCTAGAGTTTGAATTGTTAGGTCATACCTTTGTTTGCAGTTTGCAAGTGTTTGATTTTGTAGGGTTCGTAATTATTTTGGGTATGGATTGGTTAAATAATTAACATGCTAGGATATTTTGCCATGATAGAAAAATATCGCTTAGGCACCCTGATTGTAGTGATCGAATTATATACCCTACAGAAAACTCTAGTTTTGAGGTTAATGCTTATTGGGTGTTGTGGAGGTAGAAGACGAGTTAAATCAAGTTTTGGTAGTAAGAAAATTCGTGGATGTTTTTGAACCTATAGTACAATTACCAACGAAACGAGCCATTGTGTTTCAGATAGATTTAGTACGTGGAGCAGAATCAGTAAGTAGACCGCCATGTGATTACGGGCCGAACCAAAACAAAATACTTTTTTTAATGGGTGTGATTCGTTGGACATAAATCCAATTTTTCAAAATTTTGGATTCCTTAGAATTTTTTTCCATTCCCGGTGGTATTAAAATGCCGCTGTGTCTAGATATCTTATCTGTCACTCCGAGAAAATGAATATCCCCGACACTTTTCGAAATGAGGGAGTTGAAGGTGCTGTTGGTGGATTTGGAAGGTAAGAATTTTATTAGACCAAGTAGTTCACCTTGGGGAGTAGCCGCAGTGTTTGCTAAGAAATTGGACGGATCGTTAAGGTTATGTATCGATTATCGTAAGTTGAATGACATGACGATAAAGAATCGATACCCGTTTCTTAGAATTGACGATTTGTTAGATTAATTGAGTGGAGCCAAGGTATTTTCTTAGTTGGATTTAGCAGTAGGTTTCTATCAGCTTAGAGTAGCAGAGGATAGTAATGATGACGTTTAGAACTAGATATGGATCATACGAATGGTTAGTGATGCCGTTCGGACAAACTAATGCATCGACTTTCTTTGTGGATTTGATGAATCGAATTTTCCAAGAGCATTTTAATAGGTTCGTGTTGGTATTTATAGATGATATTTTGACATACTCCAAGAATGAAAGGGACCATGAAGTTCATCTTAGAGTGGTGCTTGAGACACTGAGGTAGCATCAGCTAAAGGCGAAAATTTTGAAGTGTCATTTCTTGAAGAAGGAAGTAAAGTTTCTTGGTCATGTAGTCTCAGAGAAAGGGTTGTCTATTGATCCGACTAAGATCGAGGTGGTGAATAATTGAAAGAAACCCGAGATAGTGACAAGATAAAAAGTTTTCTTGGATTAGTTGGGTATTATCGAAGGGTCATAAAGGATTTCACACGAACAGCAGCACCGATGACCAAGCTAACGCGAAAAATGTGAAGTTTGCATGGACCAAGAAGTGTGAGGAAGAATTCCATAGCTTGGAGCACTTATTGACCAATGCACATATTTTAGTTGTTATAGAAGGGAATCGGGACTTAGTAGTATAGACAAATGCTTGTGGAGCTGGGTTAGGAGCTGTGTTAATGCAGAGAGGTAAAGTGATTGCCTATGCATCTCGAAATCTTAGACCGCATGAGATTTGGTACCCAACTCACAATTTGGAATTAGTCGTGGTGATTTTTGCATTGAAGGTATGGAGGCATTACCTTTTGTAAGAAAAATTTGAATTATATATGGATCATAAGTCATTGAAGTATTTATTCTCACAAAAGGAGCTGAATATGAGACAACGGAGGTGGCTAGAATTTTTAGTCGCTTATGATTTTCGAATTGAGTACACACCAGGAAAAGGCAACAGGGTTTCAGATGCACTTAGTAGAAAACATCATAATGCAGTATTAGCAATGATAGATGTGTGGAAAGATTTGGAAGCATTGACGACATGTAGTGTACAGTGGAAATATGATGTTGGGTCTAGCGGAGAAACTGTAATGTTATCATGTTTAGAAGTTCGACCGACGATGATCGAAAAATTGCTTCTAAATAGATGGAGGATCCAGTATTAGTTGAATGGATCAGGAAGTTAAAGGATGGAACGAAGGGCGATGACATGAAGGATTTTAGTCCTGACCAGATTGGGCGGTTGAGGAAGAAAGGAAGATCATGTGTACCGAATGCAGGGGACATTAGGAAGGAAGTTTTGGAGGAATGCCATCATTCGAGGTTCACTATTCATTCGGGAGGGACTAGGATGTATTAGGACATGAAGAGGAGTTTCTTCTGGGAAGGTATGAAGAAGGATATAGGCTTATGGGTGAAGCAGTGTTTGAACTGTCAACAGGTAAAGGCCGAACATCAAAAGCCAAGTCAGTTATTTCAACCATTAGTTATTCCACTATGGAAGTGCAATTCTATTTCTATGGATTTTATAGATAGGTTGCTAAGATCTAATAGAGGAAATAAAAGTATATGGGTCGTAGTGGACAGGTTAACCAAGTGTGCCCATTTCATTCCAAGTAAGTCATCTAGAATGGCACCTGATATAGCTAAGTTGTTTATAAAGAATATAGTTAGACTTCATGGAATTCCTAGTAGTATAGTAAGTGATAGAGATTCATTATTCACTAGCGATTTTTGAAAGAGTCTACGGGAAATTTTAGGAACCAAGCCCAAGGTGAATACCACTTACCATTCTCAGACTGATGGGCAAATGAAAAGAGTTAATAAAGTCTTGGAAAATTTGTTAAGAGCTTGTGTGCTAAATTTTGGAGGTTCATGGGAAGACCTTCTACACTTAATCGAGTTTTCGTAACAATAGTTATCAGGCTAGTATAGGGATGACACCATTTGAAACTTTGTATGGAAGGCTATGCAAATCTCACGTTTGTTGGTTAGAGATCGGGGATAGGTTGATTCTTGGTCCGTACTCAGTTAGAGATGCTGCAGAGAAGATTGAGTTGATTCGGGCAAGGATGGAGGAAGCTCAGTCAAGATAGAAGAGTTATGCTGATAGAAGACAGAAAGATTTAGAGTTCTCCATTGGAGATCATGTTTTCATTAAGGTATCACCTATGAAAGGTGTAATTCAATTCGGAAAATCAGGGAAATTGGCACCGAGATTTTTAGGACCATTTCCTATCATAGAAAGTATCGGGAAACTCACATATAGAGTAGAGTTATCGAACAGTTTGGCATGAGTCCACGATGTTTCTTATCTAGGGAAGTGTATTTGAGATTCGAAGATTGCTATAGCACCAACTATGTTAGAGGACTTAGTAATAGAACTAAACTTGGCTATTGTTAGAAAACCAGTTCGTATAGTCATGAGAGATGAGAAGAGGCTAAGGAACAAGACTGTCAGATTAGTTGAATTCAAGTAGAGCGATAATGAGAGAGATTGTACCTGTGAGACTGAGAGCAAGATTAGAGACGCTTATCTTGATTTGTTTGATGTAATGTTTTACCTTTTTGATTTATTTGTTGAGTACCTTATAATAATTTCGAGGACGAAATTCTTTAAAAAGGGGAGTCTATAACGACCCTAATTTTTAGCAATCTTATTTAGGATATTAAATTAGTTAAATTAGATAAAAAAATGTGATGGTTAAGGGATTGAGATTTGTACAATCTAAGGGGTAGTCGTTCCTATTTGAACTAATGAACCAAGAGAATTAAAATGAATTAAGTTAGGGTAGTAGACAAGGGCAATATAGGAATAAGTAATAACGTTATACCTTAAACCCTTATACATATTCATTTTACATATTCATTTTCACAACCTAAAAAAACAAGTGGCCAGCCACCGTTAAAGAAGAAAAGAAGAAGATAAGCAAGATTTCAAGAGGAAAGCTTAATCAAGTTAATCCAAGATCAAATCTTAACTCCTTAATCACAAGCTAAAGGTGAGTAATGACTACATCTCATGTTTTTCATTGTTTTCATTTTCAGATTAAATTCGAGCAAGTTTGCATGGTTTTGCCATGTTTCTGATTATTAAAATGGATATATATGCTTGTTGATGATTTATGCTAATTCATATGAATTATATGATATGTTTTAATATGAAAACCATATTAAATGACATCCAAATACCTTACAATTTTAGAATAGGAGAAAAATGATATTTTAGAGATGAGTTTCAATTTTCATACTTTCCAAATTAATGTGGATTTAATATTATTTTTCTAGTGAAGAAAATGGTTATTTGGCTTTAAAATTAATTACGGCTAATATATATGTTTTGGGTCAGAAATTAATATATGTTAGAAAACAAATTAAAAATGATTTTATGGGAATTTTTATAGATTTTTCCTAAGTATGTTAATAGATATATAAAATTATTTAAGGTATGGGACTTAAATGTTTTATATATTTTTGTAAAAGGAGAAGGGGCATTTTGTAAATAATTTAATTTGTTATTTATGAAATTTTGGTAGTACTTTTAGAAAATAAATTAGCAACCAATCATGTTTTGACAAACAAGGCAGGTTAGTTGAAAAGAATTTCTTTAAAAGGTTAAGAATCAATTTATACATGCTTTTGTTTACATGTTTCGCCACTACCGGCACCAACTTTTCGACCTAGTACTTCTGCCTTCATCATCGTCGAAACCAATGCGTATGGTATCAAAGTCCTGGTACGTAGCGAATTGTACCGAGGCGAAAGGTATGAAATTGAAATAAGGGGTTTCGAAGGTGTCGAAGCCTTACTTCACTTTTTAAAGAAAATGCACCTGCTTTTCTTTCAAAAAGGATGCTTTCGACATAGATAGCTTTCGACTTGGTTAAATGATTTTAAGGAATGGTTCTGAAAGAGATTGCGCCTTTTAGTTAAGTAAATGCTTTCGAAAGAGTCGAAACCCCTTGCTACCGCCTTTTTCCTTTTGATGGTATGGTTCTAAAAGGGCCCTTTGTTTTTAAATTAAAGCCACTTCTCCAATGCTTTTGAAGGGTTGGTTTCGACACCATCACTTCTTTATTTAGGAAATAGCTTTCGGAAGAGTGCTTTCGACTTAGTTGTTTTATGACCCTTTTTTCTATTGAAAGTTAAACCTGAAGGTTTCGAAAGGAATGGATTTAATTGGTTTCGAAAGGTTATTCCATATGTTTTACTTGAACCTAAATGCTTTCAAAAGGTTTGATTTAATGAAAAAGATTGAGTGCTTTAGAAAGGTTTAAGATAAAGGTTTCGAAGGGATGGTTCCCCATTGGTTTCAAAAGGTTTTTAATGGAAGGTTCCAATGTTTTCGAAAGGCAATGTTTATAGTGTTTTGATAAGAGGATGTCTAAGGTTTTAAAGCTTTCGAAAAAAGGTTTTTCAATGTTTTCGAAAGGTTTATATAGAGTGGTTTCGAAAGGTATGTTTTGGCCTTTCGTCCTAAGGTTATAAAGAAAAATGGTTACTTGGTTTCAAAAGGGGTACATTCAACAGATTCGAGAGGGGTACTTTCAAAGGTTTAAATGTTTTTATCAACAAAGTTTTGTGTAAAGTATATATAACATGGCAAGGTAATTTGAGTAAAACGTAGAGTATATTTTCCTTGTTTGAAGTATGATTTAAAGGTTTAAATCAATTTGAGAGAAAATGTTTTCAATAAGAATTTTAAGGGTAGATGACCCTAAGAAAATGACTCAGATATTAGAATACAAGATGGGACTGGTATTGGGTCGCGCCCTATACATTAGCTGTTAGCCCGTAGTTAATTTAGTCCCAAATTCAAGTGTATAGAGATTTGTCACATGTTAGACTAATATTGTCTTACACATAGAAAGGAATCTATAGAGGAGATATAGTTTATTGGTGAGCCCACGAAACCATTAGGATTAATTGACCTTGGGAGAATTAAGTTAGGGATATACCATCCAGAAGAGGAGTATCTAACAGAAGTTAGATTTTTTTATCTGATAGGCCTGAGTAAGCCAAAGTTAGTAGTTAGCTAAACAAAACTATAATGTTCGGAAAGATTGTCCATTTGTTGCCTGATTTATATGCTTCTATGATAATCATATTATTGCTTTAACCAGTTTTGGTTGCAGGATTAAGATTTACGAAAGATATGTTTTAAAAGGATATTAGTGTGGGGAAACCCATTTCGCTAAGCGGTGTGGTCACACTTAATATCATATAATCGAGATGTATAGTATTATTCACACCAGGCTTTATGTCAGACTCGAAGTTTATGTTTTCCCCTTAATCTCTCAGGTGCTCAAAATTGATTTGAGTAGGCGGAGGGTTAAGGATTTTTAGGTTTTAGTAGGTGGACAAATAAAACTTCTGAAGATGAGCAGGGGCTGATGGCCAGTTATTTAGGAGTTGTTTTGTTTGTTTATTCCACTATGTTATATTAAGTCAGTTATGACTATCTAGTACTATAGTCATCCAAGGACGCATCTTCATTTGTTGCTCTTGGTGTATTTATGTAATAATTATATTTGATATGAACTTGGAAAACATTTGGGATTATGTAACTTGGATATGAAATGTTGTTTTGAAATGTAATCAGAAAAGTATTTTGATCAGTGATGATTTTATTTCATATTCAAGTGGTTCTAATATTATGGATACCATTAACATTACCGTATTTGATCACGGAAGGTAATACCATGGATGACTGCATCATCTGTAGCGCTTAGCTTTGAGCGTCCAGATAAGGGATGTTACATACTATCTCTCTATTCTTTGCATAGATTTCATCCCAAATCGTCTCTAATTGCAAATTAGAGGCTAGATCTTCATCGAGGGGCTTGATCTCATTGATTGGATCACATCTACATCCAATGTGCTACTATCCGGATCAGATATCCTCTCATTTTCATAGGTTTGATTGGTTTGGTGAGTGGTTATGATATCTCACTAGTCTATGATGGATTATATGTTATAATTAAGTGATTATAAGTTAGGATTATCGAATTAGACAATAAATTGATTAGATAGGTAATTTTAGATTTAAAAATCCTAAATTAATCGAATTAGACATGTAATATGGATTAGATCGTTGGCTAGTGTCATTTGTGCATATATGGCTATGTAATTCTATGATTTAGATTGGATCTATGTTTTTTATGAACTTTAATTAAATTGGATGACTTGAATGTTTATGATTGAATGTAAATGAATAATTTGCTACGTTTGATTCATTACTGTGATTGGGTTTCTTGCTATGCTTGATTCGTTTGCTAGTGTTGTGCGTGTTTAGGACATAGATTGGTTATCGTAGCATATCGGGGTAAAATTCATCGGAATCGCATAAAACTTGGAGGATAGACTTTGGACCACGCAAGGAAAATGCCTTAAAAATTTCACAACGATTGGAGGAAAATATTTGGATCAGTACCGATCTGTTCCAATTGGATCGGTACCGATCCGAATTTCTTCCACCAATCAATGTGAGATCCAGAGGGATGGTAGAGCATGGGTTCTAATGATGCTCTATGAAGTTGGGTCGGATGATAGGCCAAGTATTGAAGATTTGATGGATCTTCTATGTTGGAATGGCTATGGACCATAGATGGAAGGACCAAGAGGCTACGGGGGAAAGCTTGGGGTCTATGGATGTAGAGGAAGTATACTAGAGGACGCAAGAGAAACAGGGCCCAAATTGGCTAAGTATTTGGATCGGTACCGATCTGATCCAATCCAATTGGATTGGTATCGATCCAAATTATGGGCTCCAAAGTTGATGAGATCTGAAGGGTAGACTCTGGGATGGTTATGGATCATGTTGGAAGTTGTGGCTCGCTGATTGCTTCTACGGTTTGGTAGTTATGGCATGATGAAGTTTTAACTATTTGGTCGAAAACTTGGATAAGGAATGGGATCGAAGGAGTAGATTGACAGCTCGGGATGGAACGAGGCTGTAAGATAATGGATTGGGATGAGTGGTAGGCCCACACCCAAAAATGGATTGGAGTTGTGGAAAGCTATGAAGATTCGGTAGTGTCAAGGAACCGTTGAAGACTCGGGGTGTTTTGGTTGTGTTTAGCAAGGTTACTATATGCCAGAGCACTCGAGGGATTGTAGCACCAATGATGTACGTTGGACCGGCAAGATCTAGTAAGGTTGTACAGAGGTATCATAAGAGGCAGCCGTGTAGGGGTTTTAATCGGTGAGTAGGGTGAACACGATTGAGAACAGGGATTCCCATTAGTCTCTGGCAAAGCGAGGACGAGGCCATACGAGTTATCATATGTTTAAGGCTTTAGAAGATGATAGCTAGGTTTTGGATTCTATGGTTTCTATGTTTGCTTTTGGGTAGGCTATCATCTATAGGAATGCTGGAGAAGGGATTAGGAATATGGACAATGGTAGAGGCTGCTTAGATTCTTCTATCTTGTTACAATATCCTATTGTCATTTATTTTGAGTGCCATATTATATCTTATCATTATGGGCTAACCCTTTGGTTGCAGAGATAGGTTAGGTATGGTTTTGTGTACCTGTCCAGTACCATATTTTCTACTATAGCTTTTGATAGTCATTTACTGCTCACACCAGACTGTTGTCTAAACCATGGTTTTATGTTTCCTCTTATCATCTTAGATACTCTTAGATGAGTATACCAGATGACAGGTTTGGAGTTGCAGTTGTCGTACGAAGACGAGCTTGGAGGAGCTATGGCGTATTACTCTATATTTCTATTTTTCATTATTTATTGTTATATACTCAAAGGGATGTAGTGAGGAAATGTTGTACCGAGATATTAAGACATTTGTACCATAACTCATGATGTTCTAGTAATGATGTTGTCTTTTATCTGTTATGGCTCACTATATTTCTATTGTATATTTTCGATATTATATTTTATCCATGCACTCGGAGATATGCAACAGGTTTTCTACTTTAAATTTCAACCTTGATGATCGTCCCATATCAGCCCGACACAATTACAACGCTTTTAAGGGTCATTTGGTGCGAGTGGTATGGGGGCGTCATCACAATCCTATTCTGCAATATAAAAGTTAGACTATTATAGACCTATATCTTTCACCAATAGTGTAGGGAAGTCATTAGAAAGGATGCTCAAAGGAAGGTGAAATGGAATCCTGTTTGCTACAACTATGGTGATTGGGTTCATCTGAGTGAGGAAAGAATGTTAGAGGAGGGGAAGAAGTGTTATAACTACAGTAAGACAGGACATCTTCAGAAGAAGTGACCAGAACTGGTGGAGCAGAAGCAGATGGTGAAGGCATATGCTTCAGATATTGTTTTGACTTCGTCGAGTGCTTTTTCGACGAAAGTGAAAGGGAAGAGTGTCACCATTCAAGGTATGCTTTCAATTTATGGTGTTCCCATATGTGTTTTGTTCAACATAGAGGCTTCACGTTCCTTTATATTTGGTGATCAGATAGATTAATTAGGGTTGAAGCCAATAATTACTAGCGAACCTTTAGTAGTTAAGAACCTTGCCGGAGGTACAACTAGTCTTTGCGTGGTCAGTCGTGGTTTAGTCTTATCGAGTCAAGAATTTTCTTCTATTTTGTGATTTTTTGTTTGGGGTTTCATTGGGTTTAATATTATCTTAGGGATGTACTAAGTGAGGAAGTACACGGTAGTGGTAGATTGCGAGATGTTATTGATGACTATTGTGGCTGTGTAATAACTCTTTCTCAAATGGCCTAATTTTCGAGTCATTAAAAGCCCATCGAACCGTAGATCCATTCCAGAGCTAGCTGTTAGTTAGTATAATTCATTATGACCAATTCACAAAGTTATCTATATATGCTTTCAAAGTCTCACAATGAAAGGAATAAAATATAGTCATCAAATAAGTTTCATTTCACAATATCCATGTCCCAGAAATACAATGTTTCAAAACAAATAAACTAAGATAGATACAGTGCTTTTGGGTGCATCAAAAACAAATAGATAACTAATAATGTCACCAGGTCTTCATCGCCTTCTCCTCCACTCATATCGTAAAATCTAACATGTATGTTGTAATGAGGAATGAGTCAGAACAACAATGTCCAGTGAGTGAAAATCTCAAATTTTAAAATAATAGTATATAGGCTGTAATTATCCAAATAAATACTGTCATATGTATTCATTATATTTCTCCATGTATACCTCCAATTAAGAGCATTTCTCTATGAATATCTCCAACTATAGGAAATTCTCTACATATATCTCCAAGTATGTGCATTCCTCCATGTATATCTCCAAGTATAGGCTACCAGCCCAATAAGTCCTACTCTACGACTATAAAAACGGGTGCATGCATCTATGGAGTATATTAGGTTCAACAACCTATCTCCCATCCAATCATACCCTAACGACGTTAAGGAAGGAAGTACCTGGGCTACTTAATACCCTTAAATTGGGAAATAGGCTGGACCTCCAGCCATTGAATACCTAAATCCAGGCGAACCACTCTTGGATCTCCTTAACCTGTATCGTACAAAATCTCTTCTAACCCACTTAATACTTCTTAGATAGGAAAGAGGTAGACCCTGTGGCCATTTAATACCTCAACCCTAAAGTGGCCCCCCCAAGAGATTTGCACTAACGCATATAAGTGACAATTCTGACCATCTAATACGCACGTATAAGGTAATCTCAGCTATTATTACTTCTTAAATAGAGAGAGGCAGACCGTAACAAAGCTATTTTATACCTCCAACCCCGAAGCAGGCCTGTCCTGGGATTTTCGTTTCATGACTTGTAACCTAAACCATGATGTATCACATTAGTCTGAACCATAGGTACTATAGCCATATTAGTTTGGAAGACATTCCCTACAGAATTTGGACTAACCTAGCATCCACCATGGGTACTTATGGTAGACAATATCTTACATCAGTCCCAAAGTCACACCATTGGCAGCTAGATTAGCTGAGCTGATTTCTGTATGCTTTTATCCGACCTCAGATCCCTATAACATGGTCATATTTCCACTCTCTAACATTACAAAACTATGCTAACATATATGTGTAATATAT
Source organism: Allium cepa (assembly GCA_030765085.1). Taxonomy (NCBI): domain Eukaryota; kingdom Viridiplantae; phylum Streptophyta; class Magnoliopsida; order Asparagales; family Amaryllidaceae; genus Allium; species Allium cepa. Next base: position 353,606,595 of record CM060932.1, on the reverse strand, counting down.
ATACATAATATACCTTACTTTTATTTACGCATTATAGGCCATATAAGGGAAACTCCTTATTTCACCTTTATTTATGGATTAAATTCCATGATTGTCCTAACTCATGTTATTTAATTGATTGTTGAAGGCTAATTATGTATGTTGTTGGTTTATAATTATAATTGTCAATTTTAAGGTTTAAAGAATATGCATTGATGCCAAAAATGGCACCAACCCCAAAATATCAGATGAAAGCACAAAAATATAGAGATCCAAATCAAACAAGCAAAAACAATAAGAAAGTAAAAGGAGACACAATAATTTTTATAATGGTTTGGCAAATTCTCCAGCCTACGTCCACTTTAATCTTTGTTATTAGTTGGTTTCTCTCCAAATCACAACTAATTTTATTAGATCTGACCACAATCTCATAGATCTATGATTAAAATGGAGTTTCTAGAGTATATTTACGAAGGAGATAAGAGTGAAGAAGATGTAGAGTTCTGATCCCTTCTTTAGTTGCTATAAGGCTGGTATTTATAGAGAAACTCGCTAGTAGACTCAGGAGCCCAACTAGAATAACGTCCAGATTCAAGTCCAAGTGTACAGGAAGAAGCATGCTGGCCCAAAGTCAAAAGAAGACCACTCGGTACTAGGAGATTCCTCATGGTGCTGAGCGCTTTTGTTGGTGAAAACCAACTCTTTAACTTTCCTTACCTTTCTATCTTTAATTCGATGGACTTTGAACTCTTTCCTTAAAGGTTATGCACTTTCTGATCATTCACTTGAGATCGCTTGATCTGTTCTGCTTACCTTTGTTTCTTCTCATCAATCTTGAGAATTGCCTATTTATTCTCTGAGAAAGCACTTGATAACGAGTGGTTGGAGTAAATTATGAAGTGTATGGGGTTTATAGTGCAAAAGTATGAGAAAAAATCTCTTGGTACTGAGAGGAAACCTTTCGGCACCGACTAGTTTCCTTAGCTCCAAAAGCGATGGTTTTTCATGAGTTCCTTTCTTTTGTCCTTCCAATCATGTTTCCATGTTCGTGATTCATCTAGTCTTCATTTTGACCTTATAATTATGGATTGAAATATGCTTGGTTAAAAAGCAGGTTAACACTATGTTATCATTATATTTATGCCTTGTTCGTTTTATGCATGTTTAGGTAATTTGTCTATTTCTTATTTGGGGTCTTATATGATTTAATATTAACAATTGCAAGAATTATACAAGTTAAATCCTTACAATGATTACATAATAAATAACATTACCAATAAATTGTGTATATAAAAATAGACATGTATACATATTCAAAAACAAAGAATCCAAAGCATAAGATTTTTTTACGTTAATATAGTAGAACTATGCCTCCCTTTCAAAGAAGCCAATTTACAATATAATTTTTTTGAAACGAATAGTGTTACAATGGCTAAGAAATAGCACTTTTTTTATTTATCGAAATAGGTGGTGCAAAGTAAAGACAAGAGAAAAATCTCTTTTTCCATGCTTTGCATGCCTCTTTCTACTTCCTTGTTTGGAATTCTTTGACATTACCATCACCAATAGAAAAGTGAAATCAAATAGAATATATTATTTATACTGTAAATACTCATGAATTAAATTCTACTACATGAAAATAAAACAAGTAAGATTCCAACTAATTCACGAATTCACATATTTTGGGGAGATTTTAGGGTTTATGTCGATAGTTTTCACATATAAAATCTCTCAAAGCACAATACAAATCCATATATTAATTATACAATACTTTCAAGGAAAACTCAAGATTTCCACCCATAAATAATTCCCAATGAACCATCTTGGATTTACTTTGTGCTATATCCTTTCCCATTCTCTATGTTATCTCCTTTTGTTGTATAATAAATTTGTTTACGCATATTAGATTCAAAAATTATAGATTAGGGATATATATATAATTACCTTTCCCTTTCCTTAGATTTCTTTAAATATTCCTCTAAACGTTGGTGGTATATATTTATTTTTAAATTTGGAGTTTAACAAGTTTTATTGTGGAGAAAAAGAATAAGAGGATGTCGTTCACTGCTTAAGATCTGTATGAAAAGAATGATGCAGCTAGCCTCTTATTTATAGTAGTGTGGATGCGCCAGAACCATCGGATGGACAATATTTTGGTAATTCTAAATCTATGCAGTTTAGACCACTTAAACCCTTAGTTGAAAGTTCACGACCGATCGACTGATCCCTATAGGTAGTAGATCGCGGTCGACCGGTTCAAAATGGGTGGTCGACCGGTTGTGGTTCTGGTCGTGTATTATGTTAATGTTAAATATTTATTACCGATTTTTAGTTTCAACGTTAACGATTACTTAGACATTAAGTTTTATACTTGCTATTTACTTTAAAGTTATCTATAATAATATTTATTACCTTAATATGTCTTGAATTAATTTCAATTCCAAATTTTCTAACGTTGATAACTTCTTCGTTTGAACTTTGATTGTGATGCTCAATACATCAAAATGGCTAAGAAAATTGCCACGAACACAATGGTGCAAATGTCGTCTTTAAATTCCAACGTTTGCAAAATTTCCATTTCTAAGTGTTATTATTAATTAATTGATTTTTCCTTAATTAATTTTCTGTTAATTTTACGTGGTGGTACATTCTCCCCTTTAAAAGAATTTCATCCTCAAAATCCCAAAGGGATATATAATGTAACGTGCCCTCTACAACCATGTTGTAAAACTAAGTTATTTACACAAACATCTACTCAACAAAAAGTGCAATAAGATTATGCATGTATCATATTTAAAGATGAGCTAAACTCTAGCATGAGTGCAAGATCATGACATCTAGGCATGTATGCAAACAACCTAAATATGCATAAAATTCTATATGAGTGCAAAAACAATAGGAAAAGTGTGGCAACTATCCCCTGCCATTCAATCTAGCAACCATAATCCAACCAAAATCTATATAATACTAAATCCAATGGGAGAAAATTTACCAGAGAAAAGCTTTAGGTAAGAAGCCTTCATCTTCTCTTCTGTCTCCAAGGTGCTCTCCATCGGATTATCTCCCTATTGTACTCGAACCAGCCTAATTTCTTTTTTACGAAGCTTCATAAACCTGTGCTCCACAATGCTTGTGGTGGCATGAGATGTTATCAACTTTGTCTCTATGTCTGCTAACTGATTAGGCTCCAGTATATTAGTCATGCCGTGTAGACACTTTCTCAGATGTGATACATGGAAAATATTATGGACTCTAATAAACTTAGCTAGAAGCTCTACTTGATATGCAAGTCCCCTTGCTCTCTCCTAAATCGAGAATGGTCCCAGAAATCTCGACGCCAACTTCTTCGAGGTTCCAAATCTCATAACCTTCCTAAGAGGGAAAACCTTAACAAACACCATGTCCCCAACTGAGAATTTCAACTCCTTCCTTCACCCATCAACATTGGATTTCTATCGGTCTTAAGTGGTCTCCATTCGCTGTCTGATTACCTTAACCTTCCCTGTGATCTCAGGTAACAAATCTGCCTTAAGTAGAATTTTGTAGGTATTTTCTCACCAACAATTAGGTGACTTGCATGGCCTCTCGTATAAGGCTTCAATGGGTGTAATACCTATCATCGCTTGGTAACTATTATTATGTGTGAATTCTACTAATGATAAATCCTACTCGTAATTCATGATACAAGACCTCAATAAATCCTTTAAGATCCTACTTACCATTTCGTCTATTTGTTAGTCTTAGGGTGGTAAGTGTAGCTAAGATTCAACATCGTCCCTAAAGCTAATTGCAAACTCCTCTAAAACTCACTTGTAAATAATGGCTCCTTGTTGCTGATAATACTGACTAGGATTCCATGTAATCGGACCACCTTCTTCATGTAAATCTATGCTAGAGATGTTGTGGTCCACTTGTAAACCTATCGGTCCACTATAACCCAAATAGCTTCATTTTCTTTTTGATTTCTAGGTAATCCGTCTACGAAATCCATCGATATGTGTTCCCACTTCCAATTGGAACCTCCATCAATAATAACAGACCTTCGGGCTTCCCCACTTCAGCCTTGATTCGTTGATAGGTCAAATACCTTGTTACACGTTCCACTATTTGCCTCTTCATTCCCACCTAATAGATTCATGTATCTATATGTCTTATCTTCATCGGAATGAATAGTCATCCATGAAAGATGGCACTCAACCAATACTTCTTCTAAAACATCCTTCAATACTGCATCACATGCATTCATCTCTTCTTAGCCATCCTCTTTCATGGACTGAATACTTGCATGACGAAAGGAGTGCTCTCCCTTACTTATCTTAGTTAAAATATCAACCATCGTTGCATCCTTATTATGCTATGGACCAATGCAGCCCATTAATGCTGGCCTTGCTTCCATTATTTTCAGATATCATGGAGTGAATTCTGATGGCGATTTGAAACTGAAATTTGAGAGGAACTCCGAATTCCTCCGCTCATATATAGCACCTAGAGTAGCATACCTCTGGATAAAGGTGTCAGCAACAACATTCCCTTTTTCAAGGGTATACCGAATCTCAAAGTTATATGATGCCATGAACTCCTACCACCTTTGCTACCTAAGGTTCAATTCCATTTTAGGAAAATAGGTATTAAGTTATGATCAGTAAATAGCTCAAACTTTTCTCTGAAAAGATGATGCCCCCACATCTTCAAGGTGAATATGATAGCCGCTAATTCTAAATCATGAGTGGGATACCTCTTTTCATTGTCTTTCAACTACCGGCTTGCATTGGATATCACCTTACCTTCTTGCATTAGAATAGCTCCTAACCCTATACTGCATGCATTAATGTAAATGGTGATTGCCTTCGATCATTCTTGGGGTGTTAGTACGTTGGTTAATAACTCCTTCAGCTTCTCGGAGGCTTCCATGCATTTCTCATTCCACGTGAAGACTAAGTTTTTTTCTATTAGGCGAGACAATTGTACAGCTATCTCTACGAAGTCGTTAATGAACTTCCTATAGTAACCGGCCAAACAAAGAAAACTCTAAAATTCCATAGCATTCTTTGGAATCTTCCAGTCCTTAATAGTTGTTGCCTCTAAAGGGTCAGCGGACAACAGCCTTCTCGAGACAACGTGATCGCAAAACCTTATCTACTTCTTTTAAAAATGAAACTTTGAGAATTTGACTTTTTTTGGTACCTTCTCAAGATCTCTAGTACCTCCCTTAAGTGATTTTCATGTTTACGTTCACTTTTACGGAATACTAGAATATCATCTACAAATACTAGGATCAACTTATTTAGTTGCCCCCTAAAGACTCTACTTGTCAAATCTATTGCATGTAGGGGTATTTTCTAACCCAAAAGGCATTACCTTCAATTCATATAGTCTGCCTAGAGTGCAAAAAGCAATCTCCTCCTAGCTATCTTCGGCCACTCTCAATTGGTGGAATCCGGTGGCTAAGTCTAATTGAGAATTTTTTTTGGCTCTAACAGCTAGTCAAATAAGTCATCTTTTATAGATAGGGGAAACTTATTCTTCTTATTCATCTTGTTGAATTTTCAGTAATCGATGCATAACATTAAAGAGCTTCTTGCCTTAGTGGAAAAGACAACCGGCGCTTCCTATTCTGAAATACCATGGTGAATAAACTTCTTCTATAATAGCTCTGAATTCTACTTATCTAGTTCTCACATTTCTTTGGAGGCCATATTTCTTAACAATAGTGTGACTGGTCTACCGTCTTTCTCCAAATTAATTCTAAACTCTATTTCTCTTTAGGGTGGGAGACTAGAGACTACTTCATATCACATCCAGAAATTCCCAAATTAGGGTACCAATGAGAGTTCATCTCACGATGGACTAAGAGAATACAGATGGCAAAACATAATGAAGCCTTAAAGCATGCATTAATAATTTATATATTGCTTACCACAACTCCTCAACCATAAAATCCTTCTATAACAATCTAGAACAGCACGTAGTAAGATAACCAATCTATTCCCAAGATAAGACCATACCCCTTGAAACCTAGAACATACACATTACATAAAAAGTCTACATTACATATATCTACCATTAAGTCTTTGCAAATCATAGAAAGATGTGTCGACCCCCCCAATCAAATTCAACACAACTATAGGGTAGTGACACATTAGGTTTTTAATTCTAACGCTTTAACTATATTTCTACTATAAATGAATGTGATGCTCCTGAATCAAATAGGATACAGCTAGTATTCCCAAAAATAATAGTTATACCTTCCATAACAGCTCTTCCTTTGTACTTAGGAGGAGGTTTGTTTGAGATAGGTACAGCTTCAATGGCGTAAGCCTGCACAATCTGTCCCTCCTTAGCTGACTCTAAACACCGGTTCTTGTAGTGCCCTTCCTTGTTGCAATTATATCACATCCCCTTGAATTCCTCTTCCATCAAGCTCACTCTGCAATCTCTAGCTACCCATCCCTTTTTTTGGCATTTATGGCATGCCGTACCTCCCTTATTGAACTTTCCTTTATCCTTTTTATCTTTCCAGAATCCTCCTTTCTTTGATCCATCTTGATTATTTGGTTGCCCTACTTTCTCTTTTCTCCTTTACTAACAGTCTAAAGCAAGGCTATTTTGGCTAATGCCTCATATGTGCTGCCTGCGGGAACTTAAGGTAAGAGAAGTTCCCTTAAGAAAGAATTTAGGCCCTTTACAAATTTCATTGTTGTTTTCTCTTAGGTGTCAATCAAAATCAACCAAAACTTGGCCAAGTCAGTGAACTTGTTAATGTATTCCTTTACTGTGGACTTTCTTTATTTCAGATGGATGATTTTCTCCCATTGTAGATTTACTTTTGAGTCGGACATGAATCATGACTCGAAGAGAGTCATAAAATCAGCCCAAGTTATTCCTTCCTCCGTGTTCTCTATAGTCACTATGCAACTCAACGGCTCCCCTTTCAAGTCCCACGTAGCTTACATCCTCCTTACCCGGTCTTCCAAGTCTAGTTCCTTGAATATGCGGTCGCAATCGTCAATCTAAGCTTTGGTCTCTATGAAGTCCTCCGAGCCTAACAATATCCTTCCACCCATACTCTAAAATCCTTACATGGCCTAGGGAAGTCTAGTCGATGGAATGTTGGCACAACGGGTTGAGCGACCGACAACACCGGTACAACTTGCTGGGGAATGGGGATTTACTCCACGACTCTTGAGTATTGCCAAAATCACACTAACATACCCGATATGGTAGGTATCTCCAGGTTGGAATGGTACCCAACCTTGGAGTCATTATTTTCAACCACTATCAACTATCTGTAAGTTCAAATTTTTGAATATGTCATGACTCCCTATGATAGTATTACTTGCTGAAATAAGAATTTTCCTAAGGTGTTTGCATATGTCCATATATGTGTATGTATAGACACATACACATAGAGTAAGGTTTTGAAAAATGTTTTCAAAAATAAGAAATACGTTGTTGACCAAAAAAATGGACCAACACTTTGGTTTGAATTTGAAAGCACGAGCCCTATTCTGATAGATCAATATTACAGATAATAGATATAGAAAAAGAACAGTAAAAAAAATAAGACAGAGAAATTTAATAGTGGTTCGGCTTTTAATGGAGCATACATCCACTTTATAATTTTACTATAGACCGATATATGTTAAAAGAGATGTCCGATTACAAGGCTTTGACTACTTTAGCTAGATTGAATTCCAAGAGTTTGAATCCACTAGAGAATCATAGTGAATTCCTTTGGAGATTGTTGTGAGAGAGGTAGAGAGTGAAGAATAATTCCAACAGAGCTTCAGCCACCAGTTCGGAGAAGATCCCATTTGTGTTGCAGGTACGATGGTATTTATATGGATCGGAGAGCTTCTGGACCAAGCCACTTCATCATCTGGTCATAGATAAGTAGGGACGACCCAGGGATGGTTTGGCTCGCAAACCAAGGCAAGAACATAGGTCGCTGGCAACCCTTGGCCTATGGGTCATTGGTGAACCATGCTTTTAGACTTGGCTCATTTGCTAGCCAATGTCTTGGCCTCTTGCCACTGCATCCTTAGCAAGTTTGTTTGAAGATTCATGGAGACGTATAGGTTACTGATGATCCAAACACTTAGGATTTTCCTGGAGTCTAGAATCGAAGATGTTTCCATAGCCGTCGTGGTTCTGTTTTGGCAATAGTCCACTAGCTGTTTGCGCTCAGCCGCTGATTGGGCTAAAAGAATGTTGATCTCTCGGATTCATTGATCCCAGTAGTTGCCTGAGTGATATGCTTGGCTTTCGTTAACTTCTTTTCTTATCCTTTTTGGTTTAGTTGTAAACCATTCTGAAAACACCAGATTATACTCCCCTGTTAGATCCTGCTGGGTTAGAAGCTCAAATAACATTTGCCCTCTAGAGTACGTCTTTGTTGTAAACAAGGCGTGCTCTAGAAGATATCGTTCTCAATATCCATTTATTGATTTTCAAGTGATTGCATTATAGCTTTACAAATACGTTAGCCCAACGTTGTTGATCATCTTTCTTTGGTTCTGGCTTCTATTGCTTGTCATAACTAATAAAAAAATTCTTGTAATTCCTCGGCATGCCTCGGAATGATGAATAGGTGTAGGACATCGAGTTCAATAAGAACAGGTGAAGACCCTTTCTTTTTTTATGGGTCGCTAGTGATCCATGTGGGATGGATCGTTAGTGACCTACCTGCTTCAGGAAATTTAAATTTGGGAAGGTAAGATCGGGTCGCTAGCGATCCATGATCCGTCGCACACAACCTTATTACTTATCAAAATCTTTTACTTTTTTTCTTGCCTATTTATATGTTCGAACCGACCCATCATTTCTTCACTTGACCCGAACTAATCTTGCTTCTTTACACGATCAAACCTCCATGCGATTCGATTCCAAGCAACCCAAACATTTTCTCGACCTAATTCATCACTTCACTCGAATTCATTCGCTGTTGATTCCTTCAAGAACTTTACTATTTCATGAAACCATAGCCGACCCATCTTTTCGCTTAAATCCAAGCCCTGGCTCGTTTTTGAACTGTAGCCGACCTACCATCAGCTCGCCACCGATCCATTCCGTAGCTTGCTGAGTTAGATTTTTAATTCTTCCAGTGCCATAGGATCCATTTTTAGGTGGGTTTGCAAATTACAATGTTCGTGTAATGACTTGATGACGAGTGTCCATTTGCAACTTTGATTACGAGAAGTTTGAGTTGATTTTGGTTTAATAAAGGAAGGTAGTAAATCGAGTCTCGAGTTGTTTCCTGAAGCGACATTCGGACTTCGACGCAGTGCTTGACACGTTTTGCTATCTTTGTCCATTAGACCAGAATTAACATGTTCCCAGATTCGCAGTTGTTACTGTACGTCGCGTCACCAGTCGATCGTGACTCTTTTGCAGAATTCGGACTTACCATGCTTGCTTGTTGCACACTCGACGTTCCTGTAGTGAGAAGAGTTTTCCATGTCGCTTCGGACAACGGATGCATTATCGATCATTGGTAAGTGTATATGAAGTTAAAATGAAAGTGGAAAACGAAGTGACATGGGAAGTTATTTTCTTTCCCCATTGTGAGTGGACTATCTACACGGGATAGGGCGTTTGCAGTGTATCAAGCATCGAGTTCATCTTCACTTTCTCCGGTCTGCACTTGAAATCCGACGTCGCGATTACAAGTTAATGCTTCCTCGGAATTCAAGTGTGGTAGAGGAAGCTATTAGTTTAGGATAGATTTACCTGACCTTTTTCGGACGAGTTTTGTTATCTAGAATGAAACAACCATCCACGCGTTATAAGTCAATCGGGGGAAGCCCAGTGCTCTCAAAAGCTGAGTCATCATCCACTTCGCAAGCTCAATATGGCCAGTTAGTCCCAGTTGGGACAATCGTGGATCGCATGCCTCCAAACTTTAGAGTTCTGCTTAATCCGCCCAAGAGAGCTCCATCGGTTGTTTCTGCCATGGTCCTTCGTAACATCTATGTGCAACACGGAATTCCCAAAGAGGATTTTTGTCTACCGAAGAAGGACGAATTCGCTCATATACCTCCTTTGAGGTACACCGCCTGCCACTGATACATGTGTGTGAACGAAACCATGCCTCCCTTTAATAACTTTCTAAATTAGACTCTTAAAAAATTAGGTACTGCCCCATTTCAGCTTCATCTGAATGGCTACGCCATCCCGACTTGCTTGCATGTTCTTTACATGCAGGCATTCAACCGTGCTCCAAGCTTTGACGAGCTGCGGTACTTTCTTGCATACAATAGGTGAGATGATTGCCCTTTCCTGATTATAATCAAAGCCTAGAGAAATTGGAAAATCATTCAACGCTTGCAAAGCAACTTATCGCAATTCAAGATGCAATATTCTTTTGTTAGATGCCCCGAGGGGTTCAATCGTTAGTGGATGACCGAGGATAATCTTTTTTATTCATCGAGCTTTTGATGCATTGCCATGGAGTTCCTAACCAACCATATGTCTCTTGTAGTTATTCCATTACCGAACAGAGACATGGTGATTAATGAAGTTTTCGAGACTTTAAAGGCAATCGTTGTCAAGGAGAGAAGCGTTCAAGTTGTACTGACAGATGAAAACTTGCATCGCTACGAACTACTAACTCTGGGTAGATCTTCCATTGAAGTTGAAATTCCCTCTACAGCTCGATCCAGGGTTGATACGAGATCAGTTTCCTCCTCCCATGATTCCGAAGAAGGCGCTACCCAAGAGAGAGAAAGCTCGTCCGGAGGATCCACCAACAAAACCCATGAGGGGAAGAGGCTATTGCGACTAGATTAAGCAGTCTAGGTAGAATGCCTCCAATCCCAGAGGAAGCAGAAGAGGAGTTCAAACAAAGAAAGGGCAAGGCCACGGTGGATTCGGAAAAAGAAGAGGAAGAGTTTGAAAGTAGTAGTGATGAGTCCACTACTAGTGATTACTTCTCGTCTAAATCCGACGGTGGGGACTTAAAGTCCTGTGATTAAACTCTGAGAATGATTCCCGTGCTCTCGAGTTCACCTCTTCCTAATGCAAGTGGTGAAGGAAAACCCCTTCAAACTAGAAGACATCAAGATTCTTCGAATAGGGAAGTCGGAGCGGAGTTCGGAGATTTCAGCGATGTATTTGTTGACTTCAACGCGCTCATGAAAGGGACTTTAAATTTGATCCAACGCTTCCCGATTCGGCTAATATTGCACCGGTAGTAGCACGGTTTCACCCATAATAATTGAAATCAGTCCGATCCTTTCCACCATGACTGTTCATTTCGGTTCATGATGTTGTTTTAGGCCCATATTGGAAATACACTGCACGTTGCACTAAGATCGCACTCACTTCCATTCATCTCTTCATATTTGTTATATTGCACTCACTTTTATTCTTCTGGGACCTTTTATGTGTGCCTCATTTTAGGTATGACGAGGGGATGAGGCTTTTATGACAACTTTGAAGACTTCACTGATTCACAGCGGTATCCGAAGCGCTCCTCCAACCACCATCAAGTCCGAGAGACGGAGGAGGAATACATGTGGAGAAAAGAGCTCAAAGCTAAAACCCACCATCAAGAAGAAAGAGACCAAGCTCAATCATATAAAGGCAGGTATGAGAAGAGAAGGTCTCTTGAGGAAAGAGATAAGCCGTCAAAAAAGACAAAGTTTGAACATCGCCCTCATTCTTCGGAGCTCGCTTCAAAACACTCTTCCGTGGGCCGAGAAATTCCCATTACTCCTGCTCCGATCCCGCCTTCAACTCGTGTATCACTATCTTCTATTGTCACTGCTTCCCCCGGTGCTTCTCGCCCCTACGAAGACCTACCCGTGTCCTTCCTTTGGGTCCCCTTAAACTTCAGGCAGTGCTTCCTGGTTGGTTCTTAAAGGGGGTCAAGTTTGACTAGGATCTCAACCCCGTTCACAGGGATTCCTTCATGCCGCATCTCCAAGCTATCCAGAGTGACCTATAACAGGCCAAATGATGGGAGAAGCTATGTAAATAGCTAACGGATACAAACATAAATAACTATCAGGAGATCCTCTCCTTTGAATTAGAGAAAGATGACTTTGAGAAGGCGTTGGCCGAGCGTGACGCTAAGATTATGCGATTAGAGGAAGAGAAAGCAGAGGCACTATAGGATAGCCAAAGAAATGCCGACACCCTAAAAGAGGCGAGAGAGGCCCACAACCAAATAGAAATCGTCTACAGAGATAAGATCAAAAAGGCTCACACGGAGTAGGAGAAGTTAAAGCAAGAAGTGAATGCTTATAGCGCAACAATTAAGGCTCAAAGATGTTGAATATGCAAGTATATGATTTTTGCTTAAACATATATATATATATATATATATATATATATATATATATATATTCAATTAAATGTATTTGTTAATGAACTATTTTATTTTTCATAATTAAATAAATATTTGGCGAATAAAGTAAATGATACAGAATTTAAATTCAAACAGATATTTTATTCAAACAAATGTTTTTTTACAATTTTGAATAGCGTAAAGTTGTGCTCTCACTATATATATACAAATTTCAATCACAATACAATTTCAATCACATCACATTTTTCACTATACATACATTTGCACCTCACTACATTTCACTCGTTCACTCGTATTTGATCTTCAACTCTATTCCAGATTAAATCTAGCATCTGAGCAATCTACAAAATAAACATTAACACAGTAAAATTGAAAAGAAGATACTTTTTTTGCATTGTTTTATAAAATTTATTTTTGAAAATCTTATTTTCCTTAGTTATTTGGGTTGTTCGTCATTATTTAAATTTTAATTCATCGTATACGAATAGCTTGTTACATGCATAGTGTATCGCTGTACATGCCACAAGGCCGTATACTCCAATATACACTTGATAAAATTATAGGGACATATGAGCACAAGGTCAAACCCAATTAAAAGCCGGGTTCAACTCAAGTGAAATACAAATATAGTCATGATATTAGCACAAGGTCAAAATCGAGCTATAAGCTGGATTCGACTCAGGTGCAATTCTAAAAATCAAAATGAAAAGTGACATGCACAAGAAAACAATGTAGTGGGTCAAATATGGAACCAGAATTACAGTTTCAAGTCCATCAACCAAGGTCAGAATATATTAAGAAAACATAACTAAAACACAAATGAGCATGCACAAGTGACTCAATACTTCTGAATGAAAAGCTTCAATCAAATCAAGACCACGTGAAGTATAAAAACAATGAACCAGTGCAATGTAAACTAGCTTAAAGCAACAACAAAGTGAAGACTGCACAATCAAAGTCAAATGCAAACACATGTACACATATATCAACAGTGCACATGTCATCAGAACTAAGGAAGGAGAACCAGGCCAACATAAACCAAGTACACAACACCAGATCACAAAACAATGTACGCAGACTATACACATGAATACAACATACAAATGCAACGACAACAGTGGTGCAGCGGCCTCAACAAGTGATGGCGTGGAAGCAGTTCAATATCCAAGAAAACTACATAAATAACACATCAACAATGCTCTGTACAAAACAATGACTAAAGAAACAATCATTGATTAGCTACGTATACTCAATGCAACCCATACTCAAAGCAAATTAGTGATATATATACTACAACAATATGTAGTGAGACCAAACCATAAACAACAAATGCAGTAAAGAGGAGCAGTTCATAACAAGTCAAAGTCAATATTATCACAAAATCTAAGTGGCCGATATCAACAGCATAAAGATCGAATTAAAGTCAAGTAGCAGTTTCGAACAAAGACAGAGATAGCAGTTTCAAAGTAACCAAAAGTCAACAGAGAATCAAAATCAGATCGAATAAGAATCAAATAATGTCAACAGCAGTTTTAAACGAAAGTCAGAGCCGTAGTGGCCAAGGAGTCGAACAGGGCGATTCAAAGCCGTGAGAATCAAGCAAACAAAATTATACGAATTGAAAAGGTCAAAAAATATCACCAACGTTTGAGCATAATCGAATGGCCAAAGCATAACAGGTGACGAATTCAAACAAATATATACGAACATAAATTAAGGGGTTCGAATTCTATTTAACCAATTCATCATCGGTGTTTTCAAATCATTCGAGTTGAAGACAAAAATTTTAGGTATACCAAAATCAATTCAGCAACTCGAATCAAGTCGATCATAAGCATATTGAAAAGAAAAAATCACAGACCATCTTAAATTTCACGCTCGACAATTTTAAATAAGCCGAAAGAAAATCAAAGAGACAAATGATGGACAAAAGCAAGGAACGGGAAACATCTACTCGATCGAACAACTAAGTCGGCGTCTTTAAAATCTCCAGAACCCTAATTTCAAAACGAGGAACGAATGAGCAAAAGGAAGGCAGCCATTGTTTCCATCTCAAAGGATACGGGCCGAAGGATTAAAAGAAAAGGGAAAAGGAGATTCATATTTAATTTTTAATTGGGCCGGTCTAAATTTCTTTTAGGCTTTTAGATTTTAAAATTAGGGTTTTGTGTGTTAATTTTTTTTTTTGTATTTTCTTTTTTAAACCTTTGTAAACTCTAGTCGTGTGACTAGAGGACGAACTATGGTGGTGTAGTTCGAGAATTCGCAACTCAGTGGCTGAATTGAGGCAGGGTTTTGAGCGTAGAGTTAGGTTAGTCGGTAGCGGGTGTCGTGAGTTTACGTGTGTAAGCGTCTGACTACTTAATTTCTAGTTGAAACCTTGGAGGCATCACGTAGGCACGGTTTTGCCGAAGCGGGGTTAATCTATGTGTTCTAATTTCTGCTTTTAATATTCTGCTATTATCTATGCTGCTATAATTCTGCTATATCTGTATTGCGATTATTTATATATAAACTTCCGCAATAATTTTATAATTGATAGTATCACCCTATTGACCCCCCTCTAGGGTGAAATCGATCCTACAACTGGTATCAGAGCTAGGAACAGAATTCAATTTTTTTAAAAATTTGATTGTTCAAAAACTAACTTTTGTTTTAAAAATTTGAATTTTAAAAAATGGCTTTTTTTAAAATGCTTTTGCCGAGGGTTAGTCCATAGTTAGACCACCAATGTTCAATGGTGAATATGCTTACTAGAAAAATAGGATGAAATTTTTTTCTAAGAACCATTGATGTTTGGAATATTATTGAGACGGGTTATAGAGCACCAACTATAGTTGTAAATAATCAGGAAATGGATAAACCGATGGATCAATGGGCAGATCTAGAAAATAGATTACAGAGTGCTAATGCTAAAGCTATGAATTCTGTTATCTATTCATTAGATCAAATTGAATTTAATCATGTTTCACATTATCTAACTACGCAGGAAATCTGGCACACACTAGAAGTTACTTATGAAGGAACATCTCAAGTCAAGGAATCTCACCTTGCCATGTTGAGTAGCGAATATGAGAATTTCACAATGGCCAAGGAAGAAAATGTCAAAGAGATGTACGGATGACTTTCTAATATTGAATACAAATCAAAAGCTCTCGAAAAATTATACACAGAGTTGGAAATAGTCCGAAAAATCATTGGAGTCCTTCCATGAAATTTTGAAGCCAAAGTCACTACTATTCAAGAATCAAAGGACTTGAAACAGGTTAAAGTTGAAGAACTCATCGAATATCTCAACACTTATGAACTAGAAATGAAATTCGAGGAAGAGCGTGAAGGAGGTGATACTCGAAAGAAATCGATAGATCTTAAAGGAACAACTGAAAGTGATGATGAAGATGATGATGGTGGAGCAGCTGAGCTGGCACTACTAATAAAAGGATTCAAAAAGTGGAATTGGATATACAGAAATCTAGCTCTAAATCAAAAATTGAAAAGAAGAATAGTTAAAGCACTAGACAACTCAGATGAGTAAGAGATCATTTGTTACAAGTGCAACAAAGCCGGTCATATCAAGCCCAATTGTCCATAGAATCGATTTAGCCACGGAAAGAAACAGAGAAGGAGAAGTTTTGCAGCCACTTGGGATGAAACGGATGAGGATGATAAAAGCATTGGCAGTGAGAGCGGAAAAACAGATCTGTGCCTTCGATGTGATATAACTGACAGTGACGACGACGACGAGCCAAGCGAGGTATCAAAACTTACTCATTCAGAGTTGCTTATATATTTTCACGAAGTAAATGGCTGTTTCGAACGACTTAGGGAGAAATATGCTAAAATTGCATCTCAAAGAGATACTTTGATAGATTTAAATAAATAGTTTGATCAATTAGCTAAAAACTATCAAAGCAAGAGCCCTAAGTGTGATAAGTGTCCAACATTTGAAGAAGAGGTTAAAAAATCAGAAATTAAAATTAAATCGCTTGAAAATGAAAATTTTATTTTGAAAGAAAATGAAAACACAAGGAGAGAAAATTCTATTTAAAAGTGCACACAATTATTGAACGAAAACGAATCACTCAAAACACAAGTCCAACAATTGTTTACAACTTTAGAAAAATTTTCCAAAGGAGAAAGATCGTTAAATATGCCGTTAGAGAAACAAACTGTTATTTCAGATAGACAAGGACTTGGAAATAATCAATCTGAACTAGATAGAAGCAAAATTAATCAAGTCAAATCCATGTGCACAATTTGTAGAAAGTTTGGACATAATCAAAATAATTGTTGGTATAGACCCAAACACGTTCAATTTGGGTTACAAAAGGAACAAATATATAAAATCCCTTAAAGTCAAACAAATTTGGGTGCCAAAAGAAACAAATATAAATAGTTTTAGGTCTTCACAGACATATCTTTCAAAATATTTTGCGACTAACAACCATGACCTATAAAAACGAATAAGTCACAAAAACCTTCTTTTGTGTAGGTATGGTGGCAGGCTAAGGAACAACAACGGTGATACCTGGATTCTTTTAGTTCCAAGCACACAACGGGCGACAAATCAAAGTTCCTTAGCCTAATACAAAGGTGGCAGAATCACAATGGGCAACAATGAAAAATTATTGGTAAAGGTAAAATAGGTAATGGTATATTTATCTTGAACGATTTATTAAATGTGGAAATCTGCACCGTAATCAAATCCGCTAGTTATGTGATAATAAAATAAATGTTGATATTGATTCTGACTTATTCTTAATTGATATGCTCTTACTTGACTTGTTCTTATTTTTGACTCTGATTTGTGCAAAAATGTTGACCAATCATCTCTTTATCTTTGAACTAATTCATATAAATTTATTTGGTCAAATGATGGTGTTTTATTGGTTTCTGATTACTCATGATACAAGTGGATATATCTGTTTATCTTAACTAAAACTATATTCACTGTTTCAATTCAAATTCGAAAGAATTTCATTTAAAAGCTTAAAAATGATTGTGTTGCACACATCACGGTCTGGTCTGTAATATTCAACTAATGATAATCTTGAGTCAAAAGAAAATTCAAATGCAGATTACACTGGTAATCTAGTTGATAGAAAAATTACTAAGTGGAACGCATCTAATGTAGAGACACCATTAGTTGCATCACATTTTCAGACAAAATATCTGCATATTTATCATTTCAACTAATTTTCAAATAGTAGACATTTTTCTTATAAAACCCCTTCCAGAAAATCTTTTTGTTGACCTTGTTTCAGATTAATCATTTTAGAAAATTTGATTTTATAATTATTTTTGGATTTGATCTTAAATGACTACATTGACTAATCTGACCCCCTACAGATTATCAAAAAGAAAAATATGATTGAAAAAGTGAAGAGTGTTTATATTAGTTATATATTATAACTTGAGACATATATTTAGTAAATTTCTTTAGAAATTTAAACAAGAGTAATAAAAACTTTTTGTTGGTAAAAATTCCATGGCCATCTCTAATTCTATCATATTTCTAACAATTATCACTCATCATATAGTATGTCAATATGTGGTATTTTAAACGGGAAACCATTCATTTTTCAATTTATTATATTCTTTTAGCAATAAAAACATCCAAAGTATTCGCTCTAATTTAAAAGTCCTCACGGTTATGCATGGGTGAATTACTTGGAATTTTAGGCTATGTGCTTTCATGCTCATTTAAAAGTCCTCACGGTTATGCATGTATGGAACGCATATCAAAATTGATTGATTAAATAGAAAAGTAAATTCTAATCCAATATAAAAGTCCTCCCGGTTATGCATTGTTAGAAGATACTTGAATTCATTTTTTTTATAAAAATTGAGAATACTACTAATCTCTTTTAAAAGTCCTAACGGTTATGCATGATTCGTAGATATTTAATTCCTGATATAAACATACCACAATTAGACACAACTATATGGTTTTGCATACCAACATTATCCCTATCATTCTAAAGTGGAATATGCGTCAAACAGAGTGTTTATGATTTTTTTTTGATTTACTTATTAAATTTAATATTTATACCCGATCGAGTATTAATGTTGTATTAATGTCTATCACTTTATCTCTTGTTTTTCTAACAGTATTACTCTTTTGCTGATAACAAAAGGGGGAGAGAAAATTTAAGATTTTGGCAAATAAAGTTTAATTGTTTTTCTATTTGCATCTAGGTTCATTTGCGTATTTTTATTTATTCTCATGCATATATGAAGGAGGAGCTTTATTGTAGCGAGGGAGCATTCAAATAGAGGGAGCATATAGAATCTATCAATAATCAAATACATTTAATAAATTCAAAATCTTAAATATAAGTTTGTTATCATCAAAAAGGGGAGACTGTTGAATATGCAAGTGTATGATTTTTATTTGATGATAATAAAAATATATATATTCATTTAAACATATTTGTTAATGTACTATTTATTTTTCACATAATTAAATAAAATTTGGTAAATAAAGTAAACGAGACAGAATTTAAATTCAAATAAATATTTTATTCATACAAATAATTTATTACCATTTTGAATAGTAGAAAGTTGTGCTCTCGCTATATATGTACAAATTTCAGTTACATTACAATTTCAATCACATCACATTTTTCACTATACATATATTTGCACCTCACTACATTTCACTCGTTCACTCGTATTTGATCTTCAACTCTATTCCAGATTGAATCCAGCATCTGAGCAATCTATAAAATAAACACTAACGCGGAAAAATTGAAAAGAAAATATTTTTGTAGTGTAAAATAAAATGTATTTTTGAAAATATTATTTGCCTCGGTTATTTGGGTTGTTCGTCATTATTTAAATTTGAATTCATCATACACGAACAACTTGTGACAAGCACAGTGTGTCACTCTACATGCTACAAGGCCGTGCACACCAATATACACTTGATAAAATTACATGGGCAGGTGAGCACAAGGTCAAACCCAACTAAAAGCCGGGTTCAACTCAAAAGAAATACAAATAAATTCACGATATTAGCACAAGGTCAAAACCGAGCTATAAGCTAGATTCAACTTAGGTGCAATTATAAAAATCAAAATGAAAAGTGACGTGCACAAGTAAACAATGTCGCTGGTTAAATATGGAACCAGAATTACAGTTTCAAGTCCATCAACCAAGGTCAGACTGCATCAAGAAAACATAACCAGAACACGCACAAGTAATGCAAAGCTTCAATCAAATCCAGAGCACATGAAGTATGAGAACAATGAACCAGTACAACGTGAACTACCTTGAAGCAACAACAAAGTGCGGAATGCACAATCGAAGTCAAATGCAAACACATGTACGCATATATAAGCAGTGAATATGTCACCAAAACCAAGGAAGGATAACCAGACCAACATAAACCAAATACACAACACTAGATCACAAAACAATGTACACAGACTATACACATGAATACAACATACATGTGCAGTGACAACAGTGGTGCAGCAGCCTCAACAAGTGAAGGCATTGAAGCAGTTCAATATCCAAACAGACTGCATAAATAACACATCTACTACTACTAAAAAAGGCTAATATTCCGACAGCACGTAGCGACGGCTTCCGACGGCTAATTTTCGACAGCTTCCGATGGACCGTCTGCGACCGTTAGAAGCCGACGGAAATTCACGAATTACAGGCCCGGCCGAGCCTTCTTCTTCCTCATTTTGCAGCACGATTTTTTTATCAAAAACCCACAAATCCCTACGACAAGCTTTCAATCTCCAATTTCGAGCTTCCGGATCCTCCACGGATGCCTAAGCAAATTCTATTGTTCTCAATCTCAGGTATAATATCTTAACTTGGGCAAAAATCTAATTTTTGTCCTAAATCTAGATTTGCATAAGATGATAAATTAGAGCTAATTCGTGATTGCAATTATTTCCAATTGCGTAATAATGGTTTATAGCATCCCGTGGTATACCTATTTCATATGTTATCATGAAATTTTAAAGAGTATGTATAATTTGTGACTGTGTGTATATAGTTTGTAAAAATGGATCTTTTTCGTAAAATGCGCACATTTAATTAACTAATGTCCCTTAGAGAGTTTTTGGCCCCGTCTGACGAGTGTTGCACATGATCGTTATATAAATAGTTGTTTTTTTCAAAAAACAACCATTTATATTCATATAGTACAATGTTTCTTAGATTTGTCCCTGTATTGCACAAGTTATGAACACAGTAAGCATTTACATTTTTTATACTAATTCGTCTCAAACGGTTTGTAAAATTTCGGCCTAACTATTCTTTTTTTTCCTACGTACACGCATTTGTGTACAATGCAGGGAATAAAAGGGAAACGCTGCCGAAATTTTGTTGAATCGTTTGAGACAAAGTAATACACGAAACGTAAATGCTTACTGTGTTTGTAATGAGAAGTAGGATGCCTGACCATGGAAAAAATATATTTTTGTACAAAATTTTGTATCGATACGTTAAAAAATAAAATGTGTCATATTTGAAAATATTTTTTAATTTGTGAAATAGTTCTTTAAATTCGAATATTATACGATCATGAAAATAATCTTTTTCGAATTAGTATTCTTGAAAATATATATTAAATTTTGAACGTGCGACTCATTTTCTCAAATAGGAAAAATGATTGATTATTTTGTTGATCGGAGGAGATTGATGTACCAAAGAAAAGGACTGAGAGGCTCAATAAAAGAAGATTTTTATAATGCTATAAACGTATTTGTTGAATTTGCTTCAAGTAGTAATAGAAACGATCCAGAAATTCGTTGTCCGTGTAGTAGGTGTAGACATTTGAAGTATTTGTTACCAGAGATAGTGAAAGTTCATTTGTGCCAAAATGATTTCGTATTCGAGTATTATATTTGCGAACGACATGGAGAAGTTATTGCAAATACTTCTGTAGAGTCTGAAAGTGTCGTTAATGAAGTAGTTACGACGACCTGTATAGAAAATATGGTCGAAGATGCCGCACGATCAATGTTTCCTATGGTTGAAGTTGACGACGACGATGGAAATGTTTAAGAACCAAATATTGAAGCAAAAAAATTAATGATTTACTAGATGCTGCTAAGAAACCTGTTTGGGATGGTTGTTAAAGCGACACTCAACTGTCAGTAATCGCAGAATACATTGCGATGAAGTCAAAATACAACATCACTGAAGCTGGGTTTACGCTATTGTACAAGCTGCAAAAGGACATATGCCGCCTGATAATCTAATTTGTGAAAATTACTATGAAGTTAAAAAACTTATGTTGGCTTTTGGTTTACCTTATTAGAAAATAGATACATGTTCAAAAGGCTACATGCTGTTTTGGAAAGAAGACACAAACTTTAGAAATTGTAAAATTTGAAACCAGTAGAGATACAAACCAAGAAAAAGAAGGGGAAGAAAGTTCCGTACTAGCGTATGCATTACTTACCCATCACTCCAAGGCTTTAAAGATTATATGCATCTTTTGTAACTGCATATAATACGAGATTGCATAGTGTGAGAACGGTGGAAGAGGGTACGTTGACACATCCGACCGATGGAGAAGCAAGGAAACATTTCAATAAAACATATCCAAATTTTGCAGTGGAGAGTCGAAATGTTAGATTAGGTTTATGTACGGATGATTTTTCGCCATTTTCTCAATTTGGTTCTAAATATTCATCCTCGCCCATTATCGTCACACCGTATAATTTACCTCCATGGATGTGTATGATAACACAATATATGTTTCTTACAATTATTGTTCTTGGCCCTGACGATCTGATATAAGGAATTGATGTATATTTACAACCGTTGATTGAGGAGTTAAAAATACTGTGGAACGAAGGAGTAGAAACATACGATGTGTTTAAAAAGATTTTTTTGTGTATGTTTGCTTCTTTGTTGTGGACTATAAGAGATTTTCCTGCCAATGCAATGCTTTCAGGATGGAGTACTATCGGTCATCTAGCATGTCCATATTGCATGGATGAAACACGAGCGTTTTCTTTACCTCATGGTAAGAAAATTTCATGGTTTGACTGTCATCGATATTTTCTCCATGTAAATCATTCCTTCAGAGGAGACAAGAAAAACTTTTTAGCTAATAGAGTAGAAACCAGACAATCACCGACGATATGATCAAGCGAAGACATATATGAACTTGTTAGGGACTATCCAAAGATATATGAAACTAGAGTGTAAATAGAAATTGAAGGCAAATCGATTGTTCATAACTGGTGCAAACGAACTATTTTTTGGAAGTCACCGTATTAGAAACATCTTCTGCTTCGTTATAATATGGACGTGATGCACAATGAGAAAAATGTATTTGATAATGTTTTTAAGACAATGTTGAATGTGATAGGGAAGAACAAGGATGATTTGAAATCAAGACGCGATATAGAAGAATTATGCAAACGTCCTGAGTTTCATATGAAACCAAATGACATTAAAAAACCCAAAGCATATTACGAATTGGACAATAATCAAGTTAAAGTGGTGTTAAAATGGGTGGAAGGTTTAAGATTTCCAGATGGGATATCATCAAATCTTCATAGATGTGTTGACTTTAAAAATGGTAGATTGAGCGGAATGAAAAGCCACGACTGTCACATAATGATGGAAAATTTATTTCCCGTTGTGTTCAAAGAACTACTGCTGTTAAAACTTTGGAAGGTAGTAACGGAGCTTAGTATGTTTTACAAAGAGCTTTGTTCGACTACTTTAAAAGTGAAACATTTACGTAAACTTGAAGTAAATATTCCTATATATCTCTGCAAATTAGAGAAAATATTTCCCCAGGTTTTTTTTAATGTAATGGAACATTTACCCGTTCATCTCCTATCTGAAGCATGACTTCGATGTCCTGTCCAATATGGATGGATATATCCATTTGAGAGGTATGTAATATGTTATCTCGTAATTTAATTGCATTTGAAAGATGAAGTTAATGTAAATTAATTTTGCATAGATATCTAAATCATTTGAAGAAAGAAGTGAGGCAAAAAGCACAAGTTGAAGGTTCGATATGTAAATCTTACATCGAAGAAGAAGCTTCGTTCTTTTTCTCTCACTATTTCAGTGACCATGTGGATATATCATTTGAAATTGTTCCTCGTAATGATGAAGGCGACGAATAAGAGTACTCTCAAGCAATGTTGTCTATTTTTAGTCAACATGGTCGGCCTTCTAGAAAATGTGTAGAAATAAAGCTAGACGATAGAGATCTTCATGTAGCACACACTTGTATTCTTCTAAATTATGCCGAGTTTGCACTGTTTGTTAGGTAATATGAAATAATAATTTGTGTACTATTCTTTTCTATAATGCATGCGCGTGTATAACCTAATGCGATAATTTGTTTATATATACAGTGTTCATGAACGTAAACATCCGAACGGAGATCTAAGTAAAGAATTTTCCAGTTGGTTTTCAAATTACGTTTATGAGCCAAGAAATTGTGTTGTTGACGAGGGGTTGAAGCATCATGCGATGGGACCTAAAAGAGTGGTCAAGACATATCCAATATATTTCGTCAATGGATATATATGTTGTACACATGCATAATTTGTCACATTTACTGTTAAAGAGATCAAAAACAGTAATATCTCGTAATGCAGCGTACTATTGTTTTTGTTAACAAATGGCTGAATCACAATTTAAAAACGGCCAAAACAACATGTTTTCAAATGTATACATTATACATAAGTAATGGTTAGAACTTCATTAACGAGTAAATTATTGTAGCTTTGATTTTATTGCATTAAATAACAGAAAGAAATTCAATGCGGTAAAAAGGTAATGGAGAGAGTTTTGAAATAAAGCGACTTTTCCATAAAAGCCTTAGGTGCTTCTAACGACTTATTTATATTTATTTATTAGTGACTAATGTAACATGTGGATTCATTTTTGAAAATATTCGAGTGACATATGATTTTTGAATGGAAATATATAAACTAAACGAGTACTTGTACATTTTTTTGAAATAAAATAATACAAGGATAAAATTATTGTGCATCGACGTAAATTATTCTATTGCTAATTTTTTCTTCATTTTAGGACTAGTATCTTGGTTAACAAGTATAAATGAACCTACAAATATGAAGTAAAAATACTTTACTAGAGTAGATTACATATGGCTATAATAATTTGTAAATAAAGGCATTTAGTGTTTCAGGTATCAAAATGGTGGTTTATGCTAAGGGAACTACATCAATTAATGTTTTTTTCCCATCATCTAATATCGTAACTTCTAAGTTCAAATGATGAGTAATTTGTCAAAATACAAAACAATGTTTTGTAATGGTTGATATTTGTCCAATACATTGTCAGCCTCATTCAGTTTATAGTTTCGTGGTTTAGTCGCATGGCCCTCCTTAACCAATTTACTGGCCATTTTTGAAATTAGTCATTTCCTTTCAAAATAGTTATCCCTTTGCTGGGTGACACAACTGTTCGTATATATAAATTGGCCAACCTCCCTCTCATTTGAGAGATAGAAAATAGAGTAGTTTCAAATTTATTGCTCTCATCCTTCCCTATAGTTACTTTACTTATGCTAAAATTTTCCAAAGTTATAGTATTTCAAAATGTAAATCAACAATCTTGTCACTATAGTTATTTGGTGTTACCACAATCTAAGATGTTATCAGCATGCACGTACATTTACATAAACATGCATAAACTAAATTAAATGACATTATCACACTGCTAATCATTCACATACCTGCAGATATGCTTACAGAGATCACATGGCTAAATTAAATATTTATTATAGGCCAGTAGTCAGAGACGGGGTAGGCAGAGTAAAGCTCATATCGATGTAGCAGAGATCGAAGATTTGCGGGCTAGAGTGGCGCAACTGTAGGAGAAGAACCGTCGGCAGGCCATAAAGACCACATAGTTGCTAGACCAGCGTATCGTCGAGTACATGCAGCAGTATGGTGGTCGCTTCCCTTCCTCTGCTGGCTCTGGTTCTGGAGGAGATTGATTGATTGCTTTGGTCGGTATGTTTTTTCTTCTGTTTTGTATGATTTGGTAGATGGTGAAGGTAGTTGTTGATTTATGTACTATGTTATGATACACTTAGCTGTTTTGTTATAAAATTATGTGTTTTGACTTAATTTTATGTATTTTTTTATTTGGTGAATTGTGTATAGTTTGGTTTTTGATATTTGGTTGGAATATTATATATTGGATTCTGTAGTATTGGTGGAATAGTGTATTTAGGAAAATGTGGATAGAAGGCTATATAGCAGCAAAAATATAAAAAAATTGCAGCGGATTTCCGACAGCTTCCGATGGCTTCCGACAGCTAACGAGTGAAAAGCACACTGGTCAGGCAAGCTAAACTTATCAGTTGTAAGGATCTCAGTAATAAGCGAAAGGGTGGGAATCACTCCGTTGTTGCCAACGGAACGACATATTATTCATCATATCATTCATAAGAAAGGGGACATTAGTGATTCATCTATCTATTTCAAGGGAATTCAATAAGTAACATAATTATGGTTTCTCTTAAGGACATCTATCAGTAAAGCGGATAAGGGATGAGAACCATGTAATAACTTCAAAAAGAAACATCAAATCATCATAATCTATCATAAGAACTCAATAAGAGTTATAGGCAATCATAATCAAAATCACGCTATAGCATAATATAAATGTAGCCTATATCATACTCAAGGCTATCTTCAAATAACAACATTACAAAAAGGTGAAATCGAACATAGAAAACTTCATAGAAAATTGCACGCGCTTTTCATCTTGACTAGTACTACTATTTTTTGGTACCATACGTCATGATGACTTGGGGTCATTAACATCTTAGCATCGTGATCATCTTGATTGACTATAGTCGAATATTGCGATGACACCCAAATCATAAAATCCGAGCAAAACATCATGATTTTTGGAATCTAGTAATGACATCAAGAACATCGTCATGATTCTAATCATATACCCGGTTTGTAGTACTAATAACATCTTAAATGTGTCATAACTTCTCGAATAGGAACCCAGTGGGTGTTAATGTACGTCCTATAACATACATTCACACCTATTGGTTTACTAATCATCAGCCGATGCCACATTAGAAAACATTCATAAAAATCCAAATCAAACATACACCGCCTCGTCTCATTGGCGAGTGTAAAGCACCCAACTCATTGTGTCTCATACTTTGATAAGTTTAAAGTGACATCAAGACTTGTCTCATTTCATCGAAAAGTAAAAAAAATCTATCTTAAACATAAAAACCATCATCAATTCATCATAACAATCTCGCCTCATATCCTCGGCAAGTAAAAATATCATAAAACAGTAGTTCAAAGCAGATTCGACTGTACAAGTCCGATAATAAGCGATAAGGCGCAAACACATGTCTCATACCACGTATTTTTGCCACATCATTTAATTCTCATTCTTATATGCCAAAAATCATCTAACTAGGCTATAATAAATTTAGAATAATTTTATAGAGAAAATGGGATTTTCAAACAATTTTTAGAGATTTTTAAATAAGTTATGTAAGGGAAAATCCATTTATCAAATAGATTACCTATTTATAAAATACTTTAAAAAAATAAATAATTGCTTAAAAACCCTTTAATATATATTGAAAAACATTTATCTAATTAACCATAATTTATAAATAATTTTTAGAAACTTATTCGAAACCAAAATCAATTAAAACAATCGAATTCTTCAAATATCGACATCTATCGATATTTAGATTGAAATAGAATTTAAATAAATTTTAAATTCTAAAAATTTCACAAATCAAGCCAATCCATTGTCGGATAAAAATATTTTAACATTCATTATCAAACTTATTCAAACAATTTTTAAAATCATCGAAATATGCAGTGAAACAGTTAATGAAAGTGCAAATAGGAGCAAAAGAACAATCTACCAAGCAACTGAGTTTTTGGCTGACTTTGAACGGTAATTTGGGGTACCAAAGCTACCCATATTTCAGCCATAGTATTCTGTGTCATACAATGACATGAGTACTATAACATATCCGAAATTTGGAGCAATTCGGTGCAAAATGAAAGAGTTATGATTTTTCGAACATAGCTCTTTTCAGCAAGCACAAAAAAACAAGATTTTTGGCTGTTTTGAACCAACTATTTACTATATCAAAACAACTCAAAATTTAATGAAATTTTTTGGAACCCTTACAAAGTCCAACTACTGCAACATATCAAAAATTGGTCTCAAATGGCTATAAATTGAAGAATATATGATTTTTTGAACATGATACATTTTCGGCCAACAAACAAAGAACACTTTTTGGCCAATTTCAACCAACAATTTTCAGTATCAAAACAAATCACAATACAATCAAAATTTTCGTAATTGTTTATCAACCCAACTACTACAACATATCATAAATTAGGAGCAATTGGCTGTAATTTGAGAAAGATATGATTTTTTGAATATGGTTCATTTTCGGCCAACAAACAGAGATCAATATTTGGCCGAATTCAACCAACAATATTCTATATCAAAAAAAATAAAAAATCAATGAAACTTTTCATAAATATTTTTTAGTCCATATAATTCAACATGTCAAAAATTTGGAGTAATTGGCTATAATTGAGAAAGATATGATTTTTTGAACATGGTGCATTTTTGGCCAACAAACAGAGATCAATTTTTGGCCGAATTCAACCAATAATTTCCTATATCAAAACAAATTAAAATTCGATGAAAATTTCCAAAAATGATTTTCAGAGAAACTACTACAACATATCGAAAATTAAAAGCAATTGGCTGTAAATTGAAGAAGATATCATTTTTTGAACATAGCACAATTTCAGCCAAAAAAAGAGAAAACTTATTCCAAAAATTAAACATTTCAAGCAACAAATTGATAGCAAAATTTGATATTTTGCTTTAACTTTATGTAAGAAAACTCTTACCTTACTTACCACTTGATTTATCAATGGTTTCAGCAACAATATGATGGATTTAGCAAGGAAATGGCCTTCAAGAGCCCGTAGATAACAAAATAGGAACATGCAGAAAGGAAATCAATCAAAATAAGATTACAGTAAATAGATATCGAAACTTTGGATGGATTAGAGGATCTCAAAGGTTGGAGATTACATGGCTATTCATAATTTAGAAAATTCTCTTTGTAGTTAGCAACAAAAATTGAGTAGAAATAGATTTTTTTTTTAGATGAAGATAGCCATGGGTTTACTGTCTTTGTTTTAGAAGAAGAAGAAAGGAATGAGTAATGAGGAAAAACGACATACATGTTATTTTTCTTCTTTCCTGAGGCTTATAGAATGGGCTTAGGATCTAAACCATATACCCATTAAGCCCAACAACAATAATTAGTGAAATTTACTAAGTAATTGCACACATTTCACCTATTTAACAATACAAACTCATGTTTTCTTATTTTGAAGCAAAGTTAAATTTATACATAAAAATGTATGTAAAAAAAATTGTTTTCTCAACAAAATAAAATTTATTTTAACAATAAAAATTTATTTTTAACATTAAAACCACATATTTAACAATATTTAACAATTTACACAATTTTAGTGTAATAATACTATTTTTAAAATATAACTTGATCAAAATTTTTCTCTTAGTCAAATAAATTGTGATACATCATTCTAACACTTTTAAAACAACAAAATAATATTTTCAAATAATATTTCATCTTCTATTTAATAAAAGACATGTTTTCTTCATATTTTTCCTTCTATATTCAATAAAAGGATAATACTGGCAATAATTACCTATATTATCACATTAACTTAATTAAAATACAATAAATGATTAATTTCACTCTAAAATCTCAAAAAATTTTAAAACTTTATTTCCATTAATCTGGATTTATTTCAACAATTAAATGTTGAAATACATCACTTGGTAAATTTATTAACTCAAATTTACCAAAATTCCAATACTTTCTATTTTATTTAACCAAAACACCAAACAATAAATTTTAAACCCAATATTTAGCTCCATACTTTTTGTTTATTTGAAATACACAATTTAAACCAAATTTATTTCTCCATTACATTCTATTTACCATATTAAATTATAACAATCATTATAATTTAATATCATTAGTAATCTCCAATACCAGGGTTATTACATTACTGATTGTGGTGTTGATCATAACTTTGAGTGAATTGGAGATACGTCTGTGATGAGGGTAGAGCCTTGGAATGTTATCTTAAGAGTTGGGAAACTGCTGTTAGTTGATTTAAAAGCCGCTCTCAGGTGCCATGGCTTGTTGAGAAGTACATGAAAAAGGTATTGATATATATTATTATACTTCAATGTCAAAAATATTTGTGAAATAATAGTTATTGGAAAATGCCTTGTTGGATTTTATGTCTCATTAGTCATTACGGGCTTGCAGTCAAATAGTGGAAATAGGAAATCTTGCACCTGAGAGTAAGAATCACTTTAGTTTTGTGCATATATAATTTTCATTATTACCATTAGTCATTATATACTGAAAACCAAAGGTTTAATGTACATTGTGTTTTCATCAAAATTTCTAACTGGTGGCAAACTGAAATGTACAAGATGTTAAGGTAGAAATATGGGTTTTAGACATGGTTCTGGTATTCACATAACCATAGACCATTGAAGAATGGTTCGATGGAAACAATATGTTTTTTTGCATATTCAACATCTTTAAACATAATATTGGTATCTCAAAGCCACTTGGCAATGAACAAAAATAACACTTTTTAGTATATTTTTTTTTTGAAAATCCAGGAGAACCCGGCGGACCGGTAAGCTCCTGAGGAGGGTGTAGTAAAGCCGTCCGCTGATCCAAGCCCCCATACCTCCAGGTAAATTTATATAGCATAGGGAAGCGCATGGTAGGAATCGAACCTGCGTGTTTTTACCAAAACCCAAGCCTCCTTTCCACTGCGCCGCACCCGCGAACAATACTTTTTAGTATAGTTGTATGTATGAAATAAGGCATTCATGGCCGCTAAAAAGTTTTTGCAACTTAAATAACATACTAGTTTCCTGAAGTAATACTGATTACCTCCTATTTCCACTTACCCGTTCCTCTTTTATTCGTTATAAAGCTGGGAAAATATTTATTAGACATTAATATTGTTATTTTTAGCACTTAAATAGAGTAAAATGAAACTGTTATTTTAAAAAGAAGCTGGACTAAGAATGAAAAAACTTAGATTGATTTGTCATATTTCAGGCCAGGGGAGCAAATCGACGGTGCAGTATTTATTTAGTAACATGTATGAAAAGGTAAACCTTAATAATAAAGCTTAATCAAATTTTCTAACTGTTAACGAATAATTTTTACTTTTCTGTAAAAATGAAAATGATTACTCTGTGAAACTTTCGCATTTGAGATCACGTTTCTTGTACACAAAATTCTAGCATCAAGACCTTTTTCTATAGTCTTGTTCAGCTCTACGATGTTACTCTAGTTGTATTTATTGACATATATCCTTGGTTGGGATATCGTTGTAGACTTCTTACTTGACAATAAAAGATAGGAAATGTTACATTAAACCAAGATGCTTAACAACAAAGCAACTCAACTCTGAGTTGCTTCAGCAGAGCAACCCATGGCTGTTGAAACAACTCAAAGTTAAATGGTCAAGAAATTGTTTGGCTTAGGTAGGTGTTACACATTTTAAGGAAATTATTAGTAGTTGATGCTTGTGTAGTCTTGATAACCATCATATTTTGACAACTTCTTTCATTTATTTCTTACTAGCCGTTCTTTTTACATCAAATTTGGCTCATTATACCTATTGAAATAGTAATAAACTAATAATATAATAAATTAGCCAAACTAATAAAAAATTAACCAAGTTTTGTTAAAATTAAATAACTTTTATAAAATTAACTAAGTTTAAGTTAACTAAAATTTATAAATAACAATAATATAACTAATTGAACATAGTTTTATAAATGATGATGATGATGAAGTAACTAAGTTTATAATAATAATACTAATAATAATAATTTAACTAAGTTTTTGTTAACTAAATTTTATAAATAATAATATTATAACTAATTAAATAAAGTTTAATAGACAATAATGATGACAACGATGATGAATTAACTAAGTTTATAAAATTAACCAAATGTATATTAATAATAATAACAATACTAATAATAATAATACAATTAAATTAACCTTGTTTTTAATAATAATAATAATAATAATAATAAATTAACTAAGTTTACCAAGATAATAAAAATTAACTAGTTTTGTTAAAATTAAACAAGCTTTATAAAATTAGTTAAGTTTAAGCTAACTAAATTTTATAAATAATAATATAACTAATTTAACAAAGTTTAATAAATGATAACAATGATTGTGGTGATGATAATGAATTGACTATGTTTACGAGAATTAACTAAGTTTATAATAATAATATAATTAGATTAACCAATTTTTAGTAATAATAATAGATTAACTAAGCTAACCAAGTTAATAAAAATTAACTTAGTTTTGTTAAAATTAACTCAGTTTAAGTTAACTAAATTTTATAAATAATAATAATATAACTAACTTAACAAATATTTATAAATAATGATGATGATGATAAATTAACTTAGTTTATATAATAATATAATCAAGTTAACAGTGTTTGAATAATAATAATAATACATTAGTTAACCAAATTAATAAAAATTAACCAGGCTTTGTTAAAATTAAACAAGTTTTATAAAATTAACTAAGTTTAAGTTAACTAAATTTTGTAAAGAACAATAATATAATTAATTCAACAACGTTTTATATACAACTATAAGATTGGACTTTACTTATTTCATTTCATTTATAACTTAGATTATTTATATGTCATTATTTATAATATGATATACTCGTACAATGTTGTAGATGTTTGATATTGGATTTGAAGTCCTACGAATTAACATAATTATTTGACTATATGTTGTGCTTTCATTTGTGCATTCATTGGATTTCCAAAGAGAGCAAGGTTGTGAAAAGTCGCTATGGTCTGATACCAATTGGAAGAGACATTGCAGCAGGATCGTATGAAAAGAAATGTGTAGATAGAAGAATATTAACAATAAATAAAAGCAACACCAGAGGTTTATACTGATTCAGACCACTGTCCTACGTCCAGTCTCTAAGCTCCTCTTAGGAATTTCACTAACAAAAAACAACCCTCTCTTTAGCCGAAGGAATAGGTTTACAGCTACCCGAGCAGCCGAATGGGATTTCTCGCCTCGACTGCTGAAGAGGACTTTCACAATACAAAAAGTTTGTTGACTACTAGTGTTCTAAATAACACAGATATGTCAAATCAATGTACACCCTTCCTATAATCTTTCCTTAATGATAATATGGTAGTTCGTGAAAGAGTATGGAAGATTTGAGAAGATTTGTTATCTTCGACAAATGAAAATAGAGACCTTTTGTGAATATGAATGCTATAGATAAGATAGAAAGAATTAGAGTAAGATTCGATGAAAAACATATTTGATTAAGCCTCTATTAATAGTATACAAATAGTTGCAATTATTTACGAAGAGATTCGATGATTAGATGTGATTCAAGAGTCGTGTCTCTTTGCTGAATAGTTGCATCTATTCGTTTTCAGAAGTCTGAAATAAAATTTCAGAAGTCTGTTTATAGTTAAATATATATACAACAAGGAAATAGGCAAATTCAGCCTATATTCAGATGGTTGAATATTTCAGAACAGACGTCTGAATATTTTGCTGAGTAAGTTTTTGTTTCAGCAGACAGACGTCTGAATTAAAAATTTCAGACGTCTGTTTGCTGTGCCTTGTGCATGTTTTACAATTGTGCATGTGTGTGTGTCACCAAGGAAGATTTTAACAAATACTAATACAAATAGATTCTAACTAAGCCCTTGAAATTTTCCTATTGTAGAGTTTCTTTCTGCAAAACAAGGTTAATCGATACTAATATATACACATATATGTATAGTTGTCATAATCAAAACGCTATAAAGCGACATTCTCCCCCTTTTGATAATGACAACTATATATGTGACTCCCCCTGTCGATATGCACATATTTTCTCCCCCTTTATCATTGACAAAAAAGGAGATAAATAAGTGAGGATAAATATGCACAATAATATTCATAACATACACACAATATTTTCATACATACGAGTTCACTACCAAAGCAGACACATAGTAGAGTTTGGTGCCAAATAAAGCAGAGTACCAAAAAATATATTACAAACCATAGTAGAGTTTTAGTTGCAAAAAGTATTTTAAAGATCATACCGAGATTACCAACTTTCCATGACCGTCAAGCTAGGGTCAATACTTACATCACCTCCTTTAGATCCATCATGTCCAGAGCTTGAGTCTGGGGCTTCTTCATCGTTAGAACTCGAAGGCCATTGGAATGGAGCCGGATCATAAGCTTGAGAAGATTGAGGTCCGATGCATGAAATTTTATCCTAAATTTTGTTAAGAAAGTTTCTTAAAGAATCAAACTTTTTATTGGTCTTATGCTCAAAACGCTTCAAATCTTTGTGAATTTTTAATTGATTGCGAGAGAGTACAGCCAATGCTTGCTTAGGTGGAAGATCGAGAGAAACAATTTGAATATCTTCTTTCTCTTCTTCTTCTTGAAGAAAATGACGATGACGAGAAGATGATTCCGCTATTGGAGTTTCTAGCTGTGATGCGATATGTTCTTGCCAAGCTTGGAAAGACATATGTTCTAATGTTGATGGGTTTGGGTCAATATCCACAAGCTTCAATGTTTTTGGTCCAATCTCTTTGACACTTAAGGTAGAAGTGTTGGGTATATCAATTTGACACTCAAGAAGAATACATGTAATGTAAGCACCATAATGAATTGTCTTATACTTCCGCTTATATGTAATATCCGCCCATTCTTCAAGTATGATCTTAGCCCAATTGACTTGCGTATTAGAATAAATATCATATAAAGCTTGAAAATCCCGTTTATGTACTTTTTCATAACTTCCTTTCCTTGGTTGAATTGTTCGGACTAAGACGTGATTTAGGAGACGTGCTTGTGGACGTAGATGTGTGGAGGTAAAATTTTTCATGTTAACTAAATTGTCAGACAAAAACTTATGAGAAACTTCATTACGTTCTTCCATGTTAACTTCTATAGTGTCAATATCTTGACCTTGCCGCGCGCAACGCAAAATTTGCCCTAGACGTTGAATCGAAAGAAAAATACGCTTACCGCAAACTATAGACCATACGCAATCAGTTGTATTCCTTGGTGTATGATGATCCAAGTTCAAATTAGCCAAGAAAAGTTTGACAAGCAAAGGGTAAATTTTGACATTGTTCATATTAAAATCTACTAAAGATTCGAAATTGAAGTGCCTAGCATATTGTTGGAGACGATATTTGTGAAAAGCATCAAATTTTACAATAGCCCCTTCAAAGAATTTCAAATTTTTCATAGCTTTATACCTTTCCTTTCTAATGTCATTCCATAGCCATCTTTGGATTTGATCTTCGGATGGAAGCTCGGATTCTTGTTGTCTTGAACGTTTTGGTCTATTTGCCATTGATTTTGGTTGGGTGGAAGTGTTGATTTTTGAATTTAAAAGAAAAATGGAGGTTAGGTTTTTGTGTGGTAAAAAGTGGAAAGTAAAAAAAATGAGTGGAGAAGATGAATTGTAGGATAAAGAGAGGATGTGGCTTTAATTAAAAAAATAACTCAGTAGAATTCAGGCGTCTGAAAATTTCAAAACAGACGTCTGTTTTGGAAAACTTTGAACCTAAGGGAAATTAGTTCATTTTTACCCTTTTCAGACGTCTGTTTTTGGAAACCAGATGTCTGAATTATCTTTAAAATTTTGTTGGCTTCAGCGTTCAGACGTCTGTTTTAGTGGAAACAGACGTATGTTTCCTAAAGTTTTACAATGATTTGCTTTTAGCAAATTTTATTAAAATAAATATATATATTTATTAATACATATATATAAAAAATAAGCAGTATTACAAATAGTACACATTAATTCTTTGGTGATGGTGTCTTCTTTGGTGTTAATTCTCTGCATCTCTCATTAGCCATATAGTTCTTGTCCCACGAATTTGGGCTATATTGAGGTCTTTGTGGCGAGACCCAAGGATTTATTGGATCATTCGGTGTCCGATATGAGGAATATAGATCAAATGGATTAACTGGTCGATGTAAGGGTTCACTCACATCCTTTTTTTTGAGCTACAAAATTTCAAACCAATTTGTTCAAGAAAGCTTAAGCGTTTAGCCGTTACTTTCTGTTCAAAATATAATTCACATTGAAGGTCTATTTGCTGCTGTTGATAATGATGAATTTCATCAATCTTTTTCTTCGTATCTGGAGAGATAAATAGTGCACGTTTGGCCTTCTTGGAATCTGGTGTATACCCGGTTCGATAATTTTCCCATTTATAAATAGGCTCGTGTTTTGGTGTTGGCGTAGGAAGATGAGGTGATGCGGCTGACCTATCGGTTGAGAAAGTTATGATGATGGGTGAGTTTGATTTGTTGGAGGAAATTTTTCTACAGAGTTTGAACTTTTTGTTTTGAAAAATAATTTTTTGTATTTTTTTTAGTTTTTAACATGTATATATAGGCATAGAGTTATAAGGAAAGTGTGGTGTAGAATCAATAGGAGTTTAGAGCCAGAAATTGAATTACCAGTTAATAATTGATTTTTAAATGAATGGTCTTAGAAGGATGTTTTAGTTTATGTAATATTATGTAGCTAATTCAAGTGTATAACTCAAATGGTTAAGTTATCAAACTTATAGTCAAGTGACGTAACTTCAACTCTAACCTTTGTTGTGATGATAATTTTGATTTTAAAATTCTGTAATTTATTTTTATTTTCTTCATTAAAAATTTAAATATCTTTTACTGACATTAACCCTAATTCTCGACGTAGTTTAACAAATGAATTTTATAAAGGTGGTTTGGTAAATATATCAACTGTTTGATTTTCGGTTGAAATACGTTCTAGGTTGATAATTTCTTTTTCAATATTGTCTCGTAAGAAATGATGACGAATATCAATATGTTTTGTACGTGAGTGATTTACAGGATTTTTAGACAGATTTATTACACTTGTACTGTCGCAGTAAATTATTGATTTTGATAAATTTATTCCAAAATCTCTGAGTGTCTGTTGCATATAAATAACCTGTGCATGAGCTAAAGCTGCAGATTTATATTCTGCTTCGCACGTTGAGAGTGATACACAATTCTGTTTCTTACTAAACCAAGAAACAAGTGATTTTCCGATGAAATGGCACGTACCACTTGTACCTTTTCTATCTGTCCGAGATCCACCAAAATCAACATCACTGAAAGATACTAATTCAAATGGACATTCTTTCGGATAGAAAAGACCGAAGTCCTTAGTATTATTAAGGTATCGCAGAATCCGTTTCACTGCTCTTAAATGTGATTCTTTAGAATCTTCTTGGAATCTAACGCATAAACATACACTCATCATAATGTCTGGTCTACTCGTAGTTAAATAAAGTAGCGACCCTATCATACTTCTGTAATAATTTTTGGTCAACATTTTTACCATTTTCATCTCGATCAAGATGAGCTGTAGTACTCATAGGAGTAGGTTCTCCAGAAGTGTTTTCCATTCCATATCGTTTAATTAAATCATAATATGAATGCTATAGATAAGATAGAAAGAATTAGAGTAAGATTCGATGAAAAACATATTTGATTAAGCCTCTATTTACAGTATACAAATAGTTGCAATTATTTACGAAGAGATTCGATGATTAGATGTGATTCAAGAGTCTTGTCTCTTTGCTGAATATTTGCATCTATTTGTTTTCAGAAGTCTGAAATAAAATTTCAGAAGTTTGTTTATAGTTAAATATATATATACATCAAGGAAATAGGCAAATTCGGCCTATATTCAGACGTCTGAATATTTCAGAATAGAAGTCTGAATATTTTGCTGAGTAAAATTTTGTTTCAGCAGACAGACGTCCGAATTCAAACGTCTGTTTGCTGTGCCTTGTGCATGTTTTACAATTGTGCATGTGTGTGTGTGTCACCAAGAAAGATTTTAACAAATACTAATACACATAGACTCTAACTAAGCCCTTGAAATTTTCCTGTTGTAGAGTTTCTTCCGGCAAAACAAGGTTAATCGATACTAATATATATATATATATATATATATATATGTATATGTATATGTATATGTATATGTATAGTTGTCATAATCAAAGCGCTATAAAGCGAGATTCAGCAGGTTGGACTTTTATGGTGCTAGCTTTCACTTATGCATGCAACAAAGAATTATGGGTAATCAAGCGTTTTGTTAGCACCAGTTTGGTATAATATTTTATTAGTACTAGGTATGTAAATTTGTATATGAATGGTTATTGTATGTGAGTCTAGTCATTTTAACAAAAAACTATTATACTAAAATGGTTATGGATATCTTATTTGATTATATGATTAATATGTTTTTTTAATTGCTTGAATATGATGATTATGTGAGTGATTGTTGGTTGATATAGTAGAAACAAAATAGCCATCAACGGGAAATAATAGCATGAAAAATGGTGCAAAATGATCGACAACTTTAGTAGCATTTCAAAAACGCTACAGAAATATATATAGTGGTATCGTAAATGCAACCGTAAAGTAGGGCTAAAGTTGAAAACTCATTGGTAGCGCCACAAAACCTTTTGATGGCGTTTTTAAAACGCTACAAAAAGATTATTGGGTGTTTGAGAAATGCTGCAATAAAAGGATTTATAACGGCGTTGAAATAAATGCAACTAAAAATCATGGATTTTTAGTTGCAGACTTTATCATGGTGTTTATCAAAACGCTAACTCAAGTTTTGTTAGCGTTTTTTGTGAGAAATTAAAAATAAAATTTCTTGTAGTGTTAATTTGCTATTTAAAATAGTTTAAACATTAAAATTTAATAACTCGCCCATATAGAATCCATCCAACTTGCGGATTCTTGCATTAGACTCGTATTGACGAGTAGAAGACCTAGTGTAATTTGCTGATGGCTTTGGTGTAGTATAATTTAATCGTAAATAAATACCAACTGATTTTAATTACATCAATTTGGATAATTATATAGTTTAATAAATTATACTCAATGGGTGTTATCTGTTTGGCCAATATACCCTATTATGTTAAAATAAATCTAATAGAACAATTTGGATGCCTGTTTTGTAGAATAAAACACCATTCCGCTAAGTAAATTAATTTGACATTTAATTGGCAAAGTAAATCCTCGTTCTGCTATTTTATAGATTTGGACATCTGATCATCTATCGCTAATTGACATGCCACCTAGAATAGGTGATATGTCAAACAATAATGGTTAGGTATTTAGTTTATATATATATAGTCGTTGATTATGTAAATATCAGTTATTAACTTGAAAAGTTAAATTGAATAGTATGGTACCTTGTTTAAGTACCATTGTGATCGTTAAGCCTTTTCAAATTTGAAAAGTTAATTATTGATTTGAAAGTTATTTTAAGAATAATTTTATCTATTATAAGGTTAAAATTTATTATTATTATTTAGTAATAGGATTTAAAAGGCAAATGCTATTTATTAATAATGTTTTAAAGTTAATTAATAATTTTTTTTAATAATGATTTAAGTTAACTATCTTATTAATATGATTCTTATTTCTTAAAGTTATTTAAGAATATGCAATCATTGTTTTGAAGTTATTTAATTATTGTCTTAAAATGTTTTAATTATATGTTGATTATTTAAAAGTTATTTCGTATATTATCAATATTTTAGAAGTTTATTTTTATCAATAACATAATATCGTTTTAAAGTTAACTTATTATTATGTTAATATTTTTTTAAAATTTAATTTATTAATATACTAATATTGTTTTAAAGTTATTTAAGTGTATTTGAAATATTGTTAAAGTTACTTCATAATGTTTATAATAACAACAACATCCATTCATCCAATATCAATCATCAACCATTTATCACAATCATCATCCAATTCAAACAATAACATCAATATATAACAGATAATAAACAATAGGTATTTACTGATAGTTTATATTCAATAATAAATTGAACAACTATTTAGCTGGCAGTTTATATGCAAAATTAAATTAACAACAATTTAATTCAATAAATTAAATTTAACTAGAACGATGATTAAAAATATGCCAAACAGTCATAAATAAATTTCTAATCACATCATAAATCAATTTAACAAACATAAGAAATTTTAGAAGTTGTGAGTGGGTTAAAACACTCACCTTTTGAATTTAAATTGAATTTAAATACAATTTAAATTCAAAATTTGAACAGTCTCAGAATTCATCCAAACAAGCATCAAAATGTCCGAAATTCAAATATGATCAAAACAAAAGAAACCGCGCGTAAATCGGACATCGTATGAGAAAGTTATGATGTTAGAACGATTAAAATTATAAACTTTTAAATAGAAAAAGAAAAACAAAAACAACTCACCACTGAAACAACAGCCACGTCACCATAAGTTTCCAGATTGACGAAAACCCAAGCATCTCAGCATTCTATCGTGTTCGAAAAGAAACTGCGGCCACCTTCGCGACACGTTGCCCCCTACGACCGCCTCAGGCCGCGTGCGTTCCCTTCCGCCGACGCGTCGACTTCGGCTCGACCTCCTCTACCATCCACGTTGCCGACAGAAGCCCAGAAATCCACCGGCCGCCACAGGTGGGTTAAACCCTAGCCAATTTTTTGGCGGCGATCTGACCGTCGAATCACTGCATCACCTATGCCGATGTACTCCGCTTCGTCCACTCTACAAAACCCATAATTTAATTTGACAATCGGACAATGATGATCGTCGCGCGATGAACGGCCGTGACTAAATTAAGGATTTCTAGAAAAAAGGAGCATCGAATAGGAAAACGAATTATAGAATTGTGATGCGCTATTCGAGAGCTTTTCGACGAATAAAATATGATATAGTTTGTGGAGTTTGAAATTTTGGCTTTGAATTTTGATTTGAAATTGCAATTGGAATTTAGGGTTCGGACTGCCATTGAAAGAGGAGAAGCAAATAGAATTGTATGTATAGAAATGAGGAATATGAAATAGGCTAGGGTTTATAACAAAGTATATAAGACAAAGTTGAAATAGAATAAATGGACCCGATTGATATACGCGTTGATCGATAAAATGGCCCGAAAAGCCCATTCTGACTTTGGAACGAAATTGGGTCAACCCATATATCAAAATAGATGTTTTAAAATATTTTAAAATCAATGGAACAGGTTTCAAGTTCAAATTCCATCGTATGAATAAGTTATGCAAAAATAAAGTTATTTCAAATTGATTTCAATTTCATTGATTTTTAGGCGTTTTGAGTCCGTACGATCAAACGACAAGTCCGATCGCTACGTAACTTGAAATCCTACAATAATTCACCATTACGGATCTGATGAAACTGGTTTCGTCGAAATCCAAGTCAGTGGCCAAAATGGCTATTTTTACATTAATTAAATAAATTAATAATTAATTAATTAAATCAAATATTCAATTTCAACTCTATAATTAACAAATTTCATCAATTTAAACTTTCATAATCATTAACGCTAATTTAACCAAATTTAAATGTCAATTTAGAGTTGATTAATTTATCAATTTCAATGTTAGCCTTAATTCCATTAACTTCAGAAATTATAAATTTAATTTCCAATAATTCCATTTAATTTACTTTCATTCTATTATTCAATACATTATTGTTAATTAGATGAATTTAACCTTGGATCCAAATTATTACATTAATATTCTCACAATCCATCTTAATTTCAATTAACGTAATATTTTATTTCATTTAATCCATTTATTACAGCTCAAAACCAATAAATTAATCAAACATGAATTTCAATTGTTTTCATTAAATCAATTGCCATATTATGGATAGAGTTTACATTGGTTACTTCTTGTTGAATTAACAATCTTCAATGACAAATCTAATCTACCATACTACACAAATTAAATCAATTAACTGCAATTGATTTCACATTAAATTTTAAATTCCATTTATTTGCAGCTAATTCAATTATTAAATTTAAGTTCCAATAAATTAATAAATCTTGAATTTCCATTCCTTTTATTCAACCAATTGTCATATTATGAATAAAGTAAATGTTATTTCCCATTATTAACTAAATTCACATTAGAAAAATATTTAATTTACACTTATTGCAATTTTTACCACATTTAAATTAACAGGCTAAATAAATAGGTAACATAAAATATTTGTTACCATTTACTTTCAATCACACTTATGAGTTATAATTCCCAAACGATTGTTACAATTATTTACATCACAAAAATTTCATTCAATCATCATTAACATACTATTTAATTATACTTAATGAAATTTATTCCAATTTACTAAATACAATCAATTATAATCTTACCATTGTTTCAATTAAATCGGGATTGCTCTAAATTAGTTATTTTTCAACTGGCATTAACATTACTATATTAATTTACATTAACATAACATTTAAATTGATTTATTGCACTGATTACCAGTTTTGAATTTAATAGACTAAATAAATGGTTAACTTATAAAAATTGTTACCATTGACGTTAAATTATACTTATAAGTTATTACTAACAAACAAATATTAAAATTGATTACATAACACTGTTCTTATCCAATTATCATAAATTTTATACTAATTCATCAATTAGTTCAACATCTACACTTGTTTCCTTATATTCAATTCATAGTCAAGTATGACATCTAAGTTATTTTAATAAATTGGAATTTCATTCAAATCATTAACGATTAACTTTAATCGACATTGTTACGTTTTATTTTTTTAACATTCACTTCATTATAGATTATAAAGTTTTTATTTCTTTCTAAATTTAATTACAAAATTTTATTAAAATAACCAATTTAATTATCGAAATCTACGGGTCGTTACACACTTGGTCTTAGCGAGGCCAACTATATTTTTCCTATGTGACATCAGTAGGGATGTATGTTGCTTGTGGAGGAGGACCGTTTCTCGAAGTATTGTGGGCACCTCCATGGAATCCTACATAATTAGTAAACACATCTTAGCAGTTTTTGATTATATACCTAGTATTGTTATGATGTAAACTCACGAGCATTACGGCTACTTAATTATTGTTATTTTTACCCTTAGACAATATTAGAATATCAGTGGATTTCTTGATATAAATGTTTTAGTTATTGTAAGGTAGAAATCCATTCGTGTTATGTATGGCGTGATCTTACGAGATACTTTTGATTTTAAAGGATTTTACAAGTTATAGTAAATAAAATTCCTTGTGATTTGAGTTTTTCATAATGGTTTTACCAAACAGACATGGACGTTGTTTTCTACAATGCTCGAGTCAGCCCAATCATATTTTCTAGATTTAGATTGATACTTTGTAGCTTTTAAGAGACAATCATGATTTTCCCAGATGTATTCATGTATCTTAAGATATTTTCCGCTGTTTTGTTGTTCTTGATATTTGTATGTATACATCAGCAATTGTAAGGATATGTG
Organism: Allium cepa; assembly: GCA_030765085.1. Taxonomy (NCBI): domain Eukaryota; kingdom Viridiplantae; phylum Streptophyta; class Magnoliopsida; order Asparagales; family Amaryllidaceae; genus Allium; species Allium cepa. Next base: position 353,563,789 of record CM060932.1, on the reverse strand, counting down.
GTTATAACTTTCTCGGCTGACATATGTTACTGTGCTCTGATTTTTGTTATGTATGTATATATAAGAGATTTCTTTCTGTAAAGATCTTGTGTATATTATATATTCATCTCGTCACGATATGTGATTTTGTTTTTCTTTTCTATCTTTAGCCCCAACAATTTTACTTTTTGGCACTTGGATATTCAACAGTGAATACCGTGGATGTATTAATGTCGATTTCCAAGGGTGAAAAAGTGGGGTCGTTGCATTGGGGCTGGAATTCACTACATGAGGAGTTTTGGATAAAGAGTAACAACCAAGATTCTAACAACTTCCAACTTTATTAATCCAATAAGCAACCCATTTAAAGTGGAAACACATAAGGTATTTATAGTGATCGAAACAGATGATAGATGACTGAGAATGCGTAATAAATAAGCAGGAAAAGCACCTGGCCATTGATCTGGTTGCGTAGGTAGATGTCGACAACTGTAAAGGTGTTAGGGTGTATGCGGAGAATCAGTGTCAGCTACCCCTCCACACTTGGCACGGATTTTGCATAATGCACACTAAATGCTAATGGATTGCCATAAGATCGTGGTACCTTGTACAGTAGGCCATTTGACCTGTTGTTTATCTCTGTATGCCATAGTGGCATGGTGGGCAGAGCTTACTAGGTTAAGTTCCGATGACTTTAAAGAGGATATATATTGTTACGGACCAAGTGCAAGAGTTGTACCTGGCCAGTAGATAGATAATGGGATGGGCAATATGAAACTGGGCTAAGGTCGGGTCATGTAGGTAACGGCCTTGAACAATGTGTTGGTTGTTGAGGTAATAAAGACGTGATGGCTGACACGATGGTGTTGACTATACCAGAGTCAGACTGCACCGATCTGGGTATGTGCCTGCTTGAGAGTTTAGTTGCGAGAGCTTCAAATTAGGACAACTTTCCGACTACTTGAACTGTTGCCGGATTGTCATAAGGCTAATTGGACTTTGGATCGGACCATGTGAGTCAGTTGTTAAATAGGTAGGCCGACTTTGAGTGGGTCGGGCTACGCTTGAATTTGCTTGCAATTATATTTACAAGAAAATTGAGCAACAATATCATGTGATCTTATCCAAAAAAAAAAAAAAACTAAGAAGAATTTTCAACATAGTTCAAGTTTCAAAATATATAAGATATAAAGCATCGCCTAATATCAGCATAAGTAATATAAGTTATGCTACACCTTATCAGATTTATTGAAGATAAAAATTCATATTAGTATCTTAATTATTTTCTATATAATGACATGAATCGATATATTTGTAGATACATCACTAAATATTTAAAAAGATAATGCATCCTTTAATTCAAAAGTGTTTTGCATGTTTTTATCCATTGTAAATTGCTTGTATAGAAATTTCTATTTTAATTGAATTGGAAATGACAAACAAAGTAGTGCGTAGCCAAGCCACCTTTAGTAACTAAGACAATTAAAAGTTAAGGTCACCAGATCACATTCCTTTTGGACTTATTTGTAGACCTATATTAAAATGCATGCCAAAAGAATAGTATGTAGTTGAAACAAAAGAAATTAAAAGGACTTGATGAGTAGTTATCTCCTATACGTACCAGTTTTCGTGCTTAAAATTCTAGTGTTAACTTTAATTCCCATTTCAACCTTGTCGAAACTAAAATGAATAAAAGGAATAAAGAACGAGAGATGATAGCACCAACAAAACCTTTCGAAGGAGTCGAAGGGATGCCATAACCCAAAGCCAGATGTGTTACAAGCTTTCGAAGAAGTCAATGTGCTCGAAGCATCCTTTCGCGTCAATGTCTACATTTCGAAACAGATGCTTTCACCTACACAAAGACGTTTCAAATAAAATGAGGAATATCTTTCAATGGCATCAGATAGAAACCCCTCACATGCACACCAAACCTTTCGAAACCAAAGGTTTCGCCTTCATTCAAACTACTTAGAAAGATGCCTTGATCAGAACAACCCTTTCGAAAGCATAATCAAGCATTTCGAATCGACTAAAGCCTTTAACATCCAGGGAAGGTTCCACAACTATTCGAAAGCATATCTTCGAAAGATGCCTTCTACGTCAAAACCAAAAGTATTTCAATAACTTTGAAACAACAAGAATGTACCTGCTGACAAAGTCGAAAGGTCGTGCTACTTCACACTTGCAACAATAAAGCAACACGAAGGGAAAAGGCGCAACTATCCCTATCGACGAAGATGGAAGTATTCAAACCCATTTGAAAGCATTGTAAAGGAATGCGCAAGCATCAAAGAAGATGGACGGTTTATAAAGCCACCTTTCGACCAGGTCGAAAGATCTGTGTCGAAAGGTGCCAATCCACACCCATAAATAAGACCTTATGGGTATGGTTTTGGGGATCCGGATTCGTTCATTCTTCTCTTATACTTTCTTAAATTTGTAAACTTGTAAACCTTAATTTGGAAATCAAATGAGGGGAAATTAATCAGTTTGTACATCATTAGTTTAATGAAGACAAGATTTTGATATTGGTTATTATGCAACTATTTCAAGACTTTTATTTGATTCAATTGAGTTATACTTGCATCAACTTAATTGAACGGATACCCTTCGAGTGAGTCAAAACCTCTTACTTACCAATATACTTAAGTCCTTAGCTCCAAACTACAACTCACCAAACGCTCACTTTTTAGTGAGTCGAAACCTTAAACCTAGCTTGTTTTCCCTTAGATTTCAGAATTGAACCCAAGTCATTTATAAGACCAATTTTCGATGAAGTCGAAACCCATCCAGTCAAACCATACTCTTGAATCCTTAGTGCCAACGATTAGTGTTTCAAACCGTTTCGAAAGTTAGTTTCAAAAGGATAACCAAACAACTTTAACAAGCTCGAAGGACTTAAAAGAAAGAGATATAAGTGTTTCGACTAAGTTGAAAGGTCGTAAAAGGAAGAGTTTTTCACAACAAAGAATTATTTGAAATGTTAATCAAAGCAAATAATAAGAACCTAACCTTTTATACTTGATCAAAAGAAAATAGTAAGGGCCTAAACCTCCGGTCTTGTTAAATTTCCACACCAATTTCCTTTCACCTAATTACATTCCGTGCCAATACACTTAAGACTTTACTTCATCATGGTTGGCAAAGTCAAAAGATCTAAGCAAGGTTCCTCGAAGCCACATCTGATTGGATTCTCCCATGAAACAATTAATGACACAAACCTACATGAAGAACATCTGTTAAGAATGAAGGCTTTAAGGATCATAAAGAAAAAGAAAGTTGAAGCCTATGATCCAGTTAAATGGAGTTTAAACCCTTGTCATATTGGCCCTACACCTATCTTTTCTTTAGGAGGAGGGAATAATGAAAATGACAACTTTTTTGATCAAATGATGAAAATAATTCAACACTATACCAAAGGCACAATCTTTGAGTAGGAATGATGGCTGATTAAAATGCCTTTGCACATAGATGGAGTCAAGAAATAAGTGTTACACTACCTACACCGGAGCTCCAAAGGGTATTAAAAACAAAAATAGTTGTCAAAAGTAACCAAGTAATAAAATACCTAGAAACCATCCTAGAGGAACAACCTTCACGTCGAGACTTCCTAAAGAATGCAACTTTACAACATCTATAGACAACATCTACTGCTAACCAAGGATGAACGCAATTATTGGCCATCCCAGGAGAAAATACTAAATATAAAAGGAACTTGGGAGAATCCTATTGCCACTACCATATAATAAATGGTCATGAAATAAATCAATGTAGAGCAATTGAAGGAGTGAAAATCAACCTTTTTAGACAAGGCAAAATTAATTGGTTTGAAACGAGATCCTAAACGGAATCAATAAAGAACTGCTTTACTAAAGGGAATCTACATGGTTGGGAGTGAGATGCTCCTTGAACTTGGACATTACCATAAACGGTCAAAGGCTTTGTTCACGCCGAGTTGGCCAGGTCAAAGCACCTCCTGGAGGGAGGTTAGAGTAAGCCTTTATCTACGCCACGCTATGGCTAGGATAAAGCATCGACAAGCCATTGGTCGTGCCACGCTATAGCCAGGTCAAGGCAGCTCCTAGATGGAGGTTAGAGAAAGCCTTTATCCGCACTAGGGTATGGCTAGGTTAAAGCATCGACAAGCCCTTGGCCGCGCCACGCTATGGCTAGGTCAAGATGCCTCCTGGAGGGAGATTGGGTATGTCCTTGGGTCCTGTTTTTGGATAAGCTAACCAAGAGCACTCGACAAAAATAGACTAAGATGTCCAAGCCCATGAAGCGGCACATCAAACAATGGATATGATGTCCAAAACCATGAAGCGACTTATCAAACAGCAGACTAAAATGTCCGAGCCTGAGAAGCGGCATATCAAATGATGGACTAATATGTCCAAGCTCAAAAAGCATACATGTTGAAAGAGACAAGACCTAAGGAGTAGAATAGAAATAAGGCTTAAATAAGAACCTACAACCTCCAACTAATCTTCAAAGAAGAATTTCCAAACTTCACTTATTAATATCCAAATCAAGGTTTTGGGTCATTCATTATTGAGTTCGGGACTTCACTCATTAATACCCGAATCTGGGTTCTTGAAACTTTAATTCACATTCTTCATCATACTCGAATTTGGGTTTTGAAACTATAACTATTAATTACTGAACTCACTCAATAATGCCTGAATCAGGGTTAAAGATATTTATTAAGAAGATAATTATGGACTTCTGGTGATCATCCACAAATACCCGAATCTGAGTTTCAGATCTTCTAACTTTTAAATTTCATTCATTAATGCCCAAATCTGGGTCGTTAGACTTTGATTGCATGATCTTTATCGATTTTCTTTTGGGTAGCTCCTAAAGTTGGATTTCTAAACATATATAATTAAATCCTTGGTTGAATTTATGATTTTCTATAAACGGACTTTTAATAACATCGCAATACAATTGAAGTTGAATACTTGGTTACCTCTTATCATTACCAAAGAAGGTTTTCAATACATTTAATCATATTCAATTATGAGACTGCTTTTCATATGTTAACATGATGATTTTTTTATTTTCTGTAAATGACCTGAATAGACTTCTACAATGATTTCGAGCTAACGATAAGAAATATTGTTTACTTCATGCTTTTTAGGGAATCAAAATATCCAGCAAATACAGAAACCATGGTATAAGTTATCAAAGAGATGATTCAAAAACGACATTACAAGAAAGGATTACAAACTAGGTGATATTTAAAAAATTTTCATAATTTACATAATTTATGAAACTATTTACAAGTGTACAAAACAAATATATACATTTCATAAATATGAATTAATCATGAATTTTGAATAGCCTTATTTAGAATTTCAGCAATTAAAGGATCCACAATGTGATGGATAGCAATGCGAAGAACCTCTTGAAGTTTCTTCTCTTTCTTCCTCATCTTTTCTTCATCATCGATAGACTCAAAGTTGTCTTCAAAGCACGATTAAAAGCTTTATTGATGCCTTTAAGAGTTTTATTTTCCTTTACCAAATCAGCGATACACTTATGAAGGAGATACTTCTTGCGTTCAAGCTTTTGAGTCTTAGCAGCATATGCATTTATGCGCTACGAGTACCTCATTTTCTGTTGTTCATTGAAATACTTCATCATCTCAAATTTAAATTTCTTGCACCATTCTCCTACTATCTTTTCATCTAAAACTAGTGAAGGATTAGTCATAGTAGGGAACTTTTGGATGGCAAGGGAAATAAACCATGTTAATTTAAAGCAGACGAAACAATGGAAGAAGCCGGTGAATCAATGTTTGAAGTATTATTTCCCATAATGAATTCAAGCGATGCACATTGAGCTTCACTATATTTTAACTTAATTTCCAAATCACTTACTTGTTGGAGAAGTTTAGACATCTTATCGTCAAAGCCAATTGAAGGATTCGACTTGATTTGGTGCTTCAATATGGAGATCATTTCAATCTTACTCTTAACATCCGCCTCAAGATTGACAATCTGATCATTGATATTTCTAACAATCGTCCTTTGAAGCAAATATCTTATGTACCATTCGAGAGCTACGGTATTATCTTAAAAGTGAGAAGATAAGGGATCATTAGCGAGTTTTCAATATTTGATAATAGTCGATCTTTGATGATGAAGAAACGAGATGGAAATTTAACCAAAATGGCATTATAGATAACTGTAGCTCCTAGAAAAAGAGAAAATGAAGTTAAGACAAGAATAAAAAGAGAAAATGAAGTTAAGACAAGAATAATCAATCTCTTTATTATAGCAATAAAAGGTTACAACTTAAGTAAAAATGAAACTGAAAAGTATAATTAGACATATGTTTAACATCTACGGTTTGGAAACTGCATTTGTAACTTTATTCAATGAATTAACAGAAAAATAACTGTTGAGTCAAATGGAACATTAACTCCTTTCGGAGTAATAACAGGTGAATATTTGCTATGGTCCTATTCCTCAGTAGGAGTACTATCACGACCATGTATTAATTTGGTATGATATATTCGGATTTCCTTGAATAGCTTTTCTTTTTCTTGACCAAGAAAATCAAAATGAAAACGAGGATGTTCCATATAAAGTTTTTGCAAATCTCTAAGATCAATTTTGAAGATTTCAAAATTGATTCCTTTTCGAGATAATTTCTTCTTAGTTTAACATACTGGCTTAGATATCTTTAGAGACGAAGTTCCCTAAGGGAAATTCATTTTGTAATAATGTAATAAAATACAGCTAAGTATAAAAGGATAACTAAAGAAAAAAAATTCACAAATCAATATTATTACATAATTACGACTGTTCATCGGGTTCATACGAAATCAAATTTGTCAATAATTCTAAAATAAACTTGTCCTTATAGTATTTGAGTTTATCAGGAGGCAAATCTTGGTGAATCGATCTGACTTGTAGTAAGTCCCAACATTCTCCAAGATACGTGTCAGATCCAAATTCGTCCAAGTGTCTCTTTTGTTAACGCCTAAGTAGGTCCCCACTAAAATCACCTAAGTATGAGAAATATACAGTTGGGTGTCTACAATAGGCTTTGTATAGGAAGTCTACCAAAATGTTTCTCCCCTCAATCAACATCCCAAAGAGTGTAATTAACTCCCGGTTCTCTTTTAAAAGACCATCATATCGAAGGCATGCCCTCCTTGGTCGTGGAGCGGCTTCTTGATGTTTGAAGGATGATAATATTGCCACACTTCTATTGAGTCTATGTTACTTATCAGAGAGAATATTGTGTTCTTTCAGTTGTTTATCTAACTCTCTATACAAAATATTTATTTTCGCTTAATTTCTTTCAAGCTCGGTTTTATGGGGGTGAATGGGTTTCCTCCTTATCTAGAATAAAGGATTTAAACTAGTATTATCTTGGAAGTGAAAGCCATTTAAACAAAGAATCCCATACCCAAGAGATGGAAATTGACACTTGAGAGACCTGAGTTTTCTCTCTTGGTTCTTCCACGTTAACGTAAGCGGGCAACTCTTGAGAGTCAGAAGGCACAGGGAGTTTAGGGCTTGCTTCATGAGTAGATGGATCATGATTGACCTTTTCAGAAGTCCTGGTGTTGTCATCACCATTTTTTCAGGAGCGTCAGTGTGACCACTCCTGCCACCACTTAAACTTTGACCTCTATCTACATTGGCGTCATAATTTTCATTATCATCATCATCATCATTGTTACCACCTTCTTTCTCGACGACTTCATCTTTGTCACCTTCATCTTCGGAGTCAAAGTCTACATCAAAAGAAGGGATTTTGAATGATAGAATCTTAGATGCATCGTTCTCCTCTCTTTCAGCAACTTCAGCCCCCACTCCATTCTTTTAATTTCTTCCATAACCCTGTTGACAAGAGTAAGTTCGAGCGAGTGAAAGCTCAAGTCTGGGCATTTATCGACATTGTCGGCGTAAGCGAGCATCATAGCGTCTTCCAAAGAATTGACAATGATGTCCCCAAGAGAAGTATCAAGGAATTGAGATACCTACCGCTTTGCATCAGAAATAACACTGATAGCCGACTTTAGAGAGTCTTTATTTCTCTTCATCTTTTTCTCCAGAGAAGATAGTTTTGCTGCCATCCAAGCTTTTTTGTCATCAGATTCTTTAAGGGCCATTTTCAAAGCTAAATTTTCATCAGCAAGGAATTGATGAGCTCTCCTCTCCTAAAAAATATCAGATTCTGATTGGGCAAGAAAAGCCCTTAATCACTCTAATTCTATCATAGCCTCATTTTCTCCCATGGATAGGAAGAAACTTGATTGTTTAAGTTTGAAATTTCTCCTCGAAGCTTAGACGATTCAGCAGAGGGTTTTGATGTCTTTTCATGCAATGAGAGCCAACTCTTGGAAATCTAAATGAAAAGGTACAACATAAGTCAAAAACTTAGAAAGAAAAATGATGTGCACGTAAATGTGCATACTTTTACTTCTACACTTAATCACTTTCATTTAATTAATGAGCATATTAGGGTATTTTAGATTTTCAAACCCAAAGTTAAATATTTTCAAGTCATCATTTATTCATCTTCTTATGGAGGAAAAATGTTCATTTTTGTGTATGATTTAATTTTAGAAAATTTACTTAGATATTTTAATGTTATTATGTAGGAATTTTGATTCAAATGGAAGAGGGCTTCATGGAAAATATGCATGCATAAGAGTTAGAAGACAAATGAAGAAGGAAATAAATCAATTATTGAAATCATGGAGGACCCCACCTACCCACTTACCATGATCTACAATTAGGAGCTAATGCACACGTTAGTGGACATTAAAGTTACATGCACATGTAATGGTGGACTATGCTCATGCTAATGACAACTTGGAGGCCACACTTCCTAGAGGGGTATTTTGGATAGTCTCAAAAAATATGGATTAGGGTTTTAGGCATGTATGAATACCCTTATGTTTCATGTTATGAAGCTTTTAGCAACACGTTGTAATTATTTATTGGTAGCAACAAATTATATGACAAATAAAATGGCTTCCTATGCCTCTTTTTCTTCTTTTCATTTTTTTTAAATTTTCATGCTTATTTTTATTTACATGCTCTTTTTTCTTTCAATGTATTAGTTAGCTTTAATTTATGCAAGTAGTTTATTTCTCATTTTATTTTAATTAGCTTGCACTTTTTTTTTTCTATGTTGAAATCTACATTTGTTGAAATGATAACAAATATGAGTAGTTTAACCCCTTCAATTTAGGGGTAATGAAGCTCTCTTAATCATGTAGGTTCAACTTAGTGATTTCATTTGATCTCTTTTTGTGCTTAATGTAATATTTGATGTGGTGAAATTTTGTTGTTTGGCTTTGAATTTGTTATCCTATGTTGTTGACACCAAATAGGCTATGCTTAAACAAATATAAACACAAATTTCCTCTTCATCTACGTATGATTATGTTAATGAAGTATATTTTAGAATCAAAATTTGATGGTCTATATTACAAATCAATAATAAATAGATCATGCTTAGAATAGATTTTATTTTTGATTTCATTATCATTTTCATGAGAGTTAACAAGTGGTTTGGAGTGTGTGTTAAAGTTTAATGGTTTATGTTGGGCTAATTAATAGCGTAAATAGGCCATACTTAAGATAAACACATCAAGTAAATTCACTAATGACTAAAAAAGAGAGATCATAATATCATTATGTTGATTTATGTGATCATGAGAATGGATTTGCCTCTAAATTGCCTTCTATTCTCATATTTTTGTTCACTTTCTTATGTTAGTTTTTTTGTACATTTTTTAGGTTAACACAACTTCAAATCTTGATTTAATTTGATTGAATAGAAATTTAAATCAATTCAATTCCCTGTGGTTCGACCCATACTCGCCACATACTAAAATTGTATGTCGTGTGCTTTCGGTTATTTTTATTGCAGTATTTTTCATCTATTTTCTAATCCGATAGAAAAACATCGATTTAACAAACAATAACAATAAGGTTAAGTGATATTAAGCATACCTGGAGTTGTTGTTTAACTAGAGAATGACATTGATCCATTGGATCAGAAATGGATGAGGGTAGATAGAAGTAAAGGATGGAGAACTCAAGATAGAGCGAACCATCTTCTCAAAATCACTTAAAGGTACAAGTGATGAGGATTCAAAGGAGTGCAACTCCAGAGAGGACATCGGAGTCCCCAAGTATGTTTGCATTTGTTCAATTACACAGGGAGAGCTGGAAATGACAATGCGTGATAAGGGATCAACCTTTGAGGGAGTGTCTTTAGGTAGATCAAGAGGAACTTCAACAGTTGGATTTCTAATGTTTTCTCAATATCAATAGACTTCTCATATTGTCATGGTGGAGAGTTGGAAACTTCAACGATCTTGGCTTTGTTGGAGGATGGTTCAGCCGTTGTCGTTTAACCCAACTTTCTTTTAGCAGCAATCTTTGACCTAGCAATGGCCTAAGACAAAAATGACGCACGAGTTGTAGAAGTGGGGAGAGTTGGATTATTTATAATTGGTTCAACATGAGAAGCAGCTGCTGAAAATTCAAAAATTACAAGTCAGAAAAGCAATTTTGTCACGACCCGCCGCTCTGACCGCCTCTAGTCGGTAATTAAACTAACTAGAAACGTTCAATGACGGATTGTTATTTAGTTTATAACATTTAAACAGAATCAGTCACAAAATCACAGAAACAATAATATATTTTATAAATGAACTTTTCTTTTTTATACAAATATCAGAGTTATACAATGAATTACATTTTATACAGCGGAACAATTTTTATTAAGTACAAGAAAATGTTCTGAAAAGCTTTAGCGATGCGGTAATTCCCCTCTCTCTAACTTCGCTAAAACATATCCGTTTTATTCAGTAATATATTCACTATCCAAAATTGTGAATAAAATTCCCAACCAACTTTTACTATCACAATATTTAACTTAAAGGATAATTCACTGTCCAAAATCGCGAATATATCTCCTTTAATAACTTCTATGTTTCATTTATCAAATTCAATTGGTTTCGAATTTATAAACAATCTTTACAAATTCCATTTCTATTTATAAACTTCGATTTATAAATCTAAATGGAATTTGTAAAGATTGTTTATAAATTCGAAACCAATTGAATTTGATAAATGAAACATAGAAGTTATTAAAGGAGATATATTCGCGATTTTGGACAGCGAATTATCCTTTAAGTTATATATTGTGATAGTAAAAGTTGGTTGGGAATTTTATTCACAATTTTGGACAAGGAATATATTATTGAATAAAACAGATATGTTTTAGCGAAGTTAGAGAGAGGGGAATTACCGCATCGCTAAAGCTTTTCAGAAAATTTTCTTGTACTTAATAAAAATTGTTCCGCTGTATAAAATGCAATTCATTGTATAACTCTGATATTTGTATAAAAAAGAAAAGTTCATTTATAAAATATATTATTGTTTCTGTGATTCTGTGACTGATTCTGTTTAAATGTTATAAACTAAATAACAATCCGTCATTTGAACGTTTCTAGTTGGTTTAATTACCGACTAGAGGCGGTCAGAGCGGCGGGTCGTGACAAATTTAAAAGGTAACATAATAACAAAGTACCAGTATAATGTTTAAACTTACTAGAGTGATCGGGACAAATTGGTGACATTGGAAAAAAATTCTTCGGATCACCCAAAGAAAGGAAGAGCTTGCTTCGATATGTATGTTGAACTAAAGGAGATTGACCAGGTACCCTCTGGCCCGTTGGTAGGAGGGAATGCTTTTGTAGATTCGAAGGATTCAACAGGGTTAATCTATTTCCAATCCTACTTGAAGCAGTGATCAGTGACTTTACTGTTTCTTATCTTCTTCATTTATATCTTTAGCAGAAGCAGCTGACAAAGAAATATAGATTAGCAAAGGAAAATAATGAAATCGAAAAATGAAGACTGTGATCAACTTATGGGGGGAGGAGAAAACCCTACTGATGTTGGGCAGGTATTTAATGAAAAAGAACTGCGTTCTCCAATCCCTGAATTTGTTCACCCCCTTAGATATTAGCTTTTTAGGGGGATTGACTCTTAAGATTTGGTTATTCAAGTTTCTAAGCTTAACCAGTCGAACAAGATAGTTCAAGGCTCCAGCGTTGAATAAAGGAATTCCGGACTCTAGTGCCACGAGTTCTAGGGATATAAGATATGTATAAACATTTGGTGATTGTTATATAGGAGCAATACCCTGATAGGTCAGGAACTTGGATAAGAAATATAGGAAGGGTAAAAAGCCTCCATGCCACATGCTAATTGAGGTATAGGCAAAGTACCCTTCAGAAGGGCTGTGAATGGTGTCGTTATCACTCGGAGGAATAGCTTCCACCCCAATAATGCTGAAGTCGTTGAGAATTGCATCCACCTTATCCTGGGTAGATATTAAGGAATGTTTTGAAGTGGCTTCAATATTCTAGGGTGAAGATTTGTGTCCTTCTCTGGTTTCTAGGAAGACTTTTCAAGCCCGTGATTCTGCCAGATCAAATCATTTCAGTTAGAAATTACAATTTGTTATGAAATTAACATTCTTTCAAGGATATTGGAAACCTATTACAACAATTTGAATACCAAACAAAACGTGAAATTTCATATTCTTAAAAGAATGTTAGAGTTAGAAAAATGAAATTTGTTGACCTTTCGACAGGGTCGAAAGTGAGAATAGAAGTTGACTCCCATCAAACACCCTTCAACGATGTCGAAAGCTCAAGGATAATTTTTTTATTTAAGGAAATAGTTGAAACCTACACAACCAATTTGAATAAAATATATGCTATCAACATTCAATAAAGAGGACAAAGAACCTATTGACACTGTCGAAACCCAAAAACTTAGTTTTTCAAAGGGAGTTCGAATGTTGTCGACACCCATATGCTAATTAGGTCGAAAGTTTTGAATGTGGATAACGTTGATATAAGTGAAAAGGATTTGAGACATTTTGACAACATTTGTATAAAATAATAACCAAGTCCCAAATTAGTTACAAGGGGTGCCGAGCAAGTCGGAAGGGGTATATAGTTTCGAAAGCATACCAATGACAAAATTTAAGTCGATACAGTAGGTTTCGACGGAGTTGAAAAGTTTGATTTGATTTACAACTTAAACAAAGTATAATATTCACAACTTAATTTATAAAAAATAAATAATGAATTTCCAACTCAATGCATCACCTAAAATAAATTAGGAGAAAGCATGTACTAAAGGTTTCGAAACCTATAGAATAAAGATTATGCTTTTCGAAGTATGCATTAGACAATTATGTAGCTAGACGTACTTGGTAACTTCTTCAAAAGGTACTAGTATACACTAAAGAATAACTATGCTTTCGAAGAAGTCCGCTTCATATTAATAACCTTAACCGTTCGAAGAGGTCAATTAAGAGATGTGCCATATTACCTTTCGGACCCACCGAAAGAGGTTGAGGAAGCAAAACAAAAGTTGCCACCTTTACCCCTTTCGAAGGGGTAGAGGGTAAAATTACAGCGCCAAAATATGCTTCAAACTGCAAAAGTGTCTCTATGAAGTATCTGGAAATCTCCTTCCCCAAATTCATTTTTAATTCAGAACTTCAAAAAAATTCAACATCTAAGTTGATTTAGGCGTGAATTTACAACCAAATAATCTTAAAATCCTCAAAATTTATTTTCGAACCTTTTAAATAATAATAATAATAAAATTGAAAATTGAAAAAATATTTTTCAGATGATTTCGAAAAATGAATTGACGTAAGAAATGAAACAAGAGAAGTTATAGAAAAAATGATAGACATATTTATGAACGAAAAACTTAAAATTATTTCTATAAGATTCAAGCAGAATTTCGAATACAAATTGGGCCAATGTCGAAATCGAAATTTAATATGAAAATTAAGGCAAGATAATAAAAACTTACTGATTTGAATTTCTACTGTTGGAAATAGAAATTATTTGAGAATTTAAAAACTTTTAATTCTTGCCGAAAGTTTCTTCTAATTGCAGATAAGTGAAAGAGGGCAAGAAAGGAACTTTCTTTATAAGAAAAGTCAGCATGGACGGTAAACCGTACGATCAAATTTAAATGAATGGCCAGGATTTACGCAAGAATATGAAAAGGCGGCAAGTGTAATAGGTTTCAAAAGAGTTAACTTGGAAAGTCAAGAGCATCCCTTCGCAAGGGGCGAAAATGTTACCACTAATTCCCACTTCAACCTTGTCAAAACTAAAATGAATAACAGGAAAACGGAACGAGAGATTACAACACCAACAAAGCCTTTCGTTGGAGTCAAAGTGATGCCATAGCCAAAAGCTATATGTATTACAAGCTTTCAAAGGGGTTAATGTGGTTGAAAGCTCCCTTTCGCGTCAATGTCTACCTTTCAAACAGATGCTTTCGCCTACATGAAGGCGTTTCAAATAAGAGGAGGAATATCTTTCGAAGGCAGCGGATAATAACCCCTCACATGTGTGCCAAACCTTTAGAATCCAAAGGTTTCGCCTTCATTCATACTACTTAGAAAGATGCTATGGTCAGAAGGACCCTTTTGAAAGCATAATCAAGCCTTTCGAACCGGTCGAAGCCTTTAACATCTGCGGAAGGTTCCGCATCTATCATAAAACATGTCTTCGAAAGCTGCCTTCCGCATTGAAACCTAGAGTATTTCAATACCTTCGAAACCCCAAGAATGTACCTACTGACAAAGTCGAAAGCTTATGTTAATTCACACTTGCAACAACAAAGCAACAGAGGAAAAAGGCACAACCACTCTTTTCGTTGAAGACGGAAGCATTCAAACCCATTCGAAAGAATTGCAGAGGGATGCGTAAGTGTCAAAGGAGAAAGAAGGTTTATAAAGCCACCTTTTGACCAGGTAATAGGCTCTAAGTTGAAAGGCACCAACCTGCACCTATAAATAAGACTCTAGGGGTCTAGTTTCTGCGATTCAGATTCTTTCATTCTTCTTTTATACTTTCTTGAATTTATAAATTTGCAAACCCTAATTTGGAAATCAAATGAGGGGAAATTAATCAGTTTGTAGATCATTAGTTTAATAAAGGCAAGATTTTGATATTGGTTATTATGCAACTGTTTTGAGTCTTCTATTTGATTCAATTGAGTTCTGCTTGCATTAACTTAATCGAAAAGGTACCTTTCGAGTGAATCAAAACCTCTAACTTACCAATACACTTAAGTCCTTAGCTCCAAACCATTACTCACCAAATATTCACTTTTTAATGAGTCGAAACCTTAAACCTAACTTGTTTTCCCTTAGATTTTAGGATTGAACCCAAGTAATATATAAGACAAGCTTTCGACAAAGTCGAAACCTATCCAGTCAAACCATAGTCTCGAATCCCTTGTGCCAACCATTAGTGTTTCACAACAATTTTGAAAGGAGGTTTCGAAAGGATAACCAAACAAATTTGACAAGCTCGAAAGACTTAAAAGAAAGAGATGTAAGTGTTTCAACTGGGTCGAAAAGTTGTAAAAGGAAGAGTTTTTCACAGTAAAGACTTATTCGAAAGGTTAGTCAAAAAAAATAAGATCATAACCTTTTCTACTTAATCAAAAGAAGCTTAGAAGGACATTTCTTCACCTTTATTTCTACTTTGGGGTGTTGATAAGTTTTCTTATTAACATCTAGTATATTATTTGTTTAGAATGGACAATGAACGAACGTACCACATATTCATAAATAAAAATATCAAAATTGTTTTTAAAATAGGCATTCGACACCAAACATTTATTAAGTGAAAAAAGGTTAAGCACTTTTACATAGAAGTTATGCTCGAAAAAATGTCTTTCAGTTATATCTTCATGCACATACATATACATATGTGTATACGCATAAGTATTTTAAACTAAAAATAGTGAAATTTTAAGCATAAACACAAAATTTTATAAATTCCATTATTAAGTATCAAGTCATTTTTTAAATATTCGAATTTTTAATTCGTGGGTTTTCAAATACATTTTTAGAAGGAACTTATCTATTTTCTTTACAGGTAAGTTTTTTTGGAAATCATGGTACCAAAAGTAATTTTGATAATTAAAAGGTTGATGACTATTTTCTTCAATATTTCTAAGTTAACACTATTTATGTTAAGATTTTGAAATCTTAAGGTTTTGATAAATAAATTGTTGATTAACAAACAATTAAACATTTTAAACTTCCAAAATTAACAAACTTTCGACTTTTATCTGATTAACCTAGCATTTAAAACTTCCAAAATTAAAAACTTTCAGCTTTTATCTTATACTCCCGCTTTTTCAAAAATCGAGTACTTACAAAATTTTGAAGTGAAAGTTTTTAATGAGTTAAAATTATCATGGAATAAATTGATTATTGTCTTTGGAAACCTATTAGTACGAAGAGTATAAATTTTTTACATTTTAAATAACTAATCTATGAACTCAGTTCTAGAAATAATTAATCTATAAACTTACCCATTGTGTAGAGTGGGAGGTATAACTTTCTACTTTTAGAGTATCAAATGAATAGCAAACTTTAATACCTTTACATGTAAAATAAAAATAATGCAAACTTCTCCACTATATTCATTAACTTTGTTACTAAATGCAGGCGATTATAACTTTTGCCTCTACAGTATAGTCATCCCTGCTAAAATCAGCGACCCTTCAGCCAAAAACGAAAACCCCCTCAATGGCCTCTATTGTTGGTCAGTCATCCAAAATAGAAGAAAAAAAATTATGTAACCAATATTGCCTTCCTGAATCTTCAACGCATCACTAGGCACGAATAATTTAACACATCATTTGGCCAAAATAAAAGTCAAAAATATATATTCGTAAATAATTTATCTCAGTTGCACCGTAATTACCCTTCAATTGCAACTCAGTTGCGGCCAGTCTTCTATCTGGCATATAGTAGTCATGTTTCATGAATTCTTGCAATTCCGTCTTAAGATATTTAGAGACCTTAGATAAGAATAACTCAATATTTGTTTTATTTAATAATATTACATACATCCATTTATAAAAGTTTACACTCTTTATGTAAAATCATAAAGAAAATATGTAAAAATTGACTATATGCTTTTCAAATAATATACACTCCATTTTATGTTAAGAAAGAAAATACGCAAATATAAACTGTACTCTTTTATAAATATTTAAACTTCATTCTAAATTAGAGAAGAAGATTTGTAAAAATATTTAATTGTCATTTGAAATCCAATAAAGAGCCTTACATAAATAAATATAACAGATAATCACTTAGATATATTATTTATACACTATGATATTATAAATCGTAGTACTTTATAAATGCTGAACACTGTTGAATCGGTTTAGAGCTAACAACAATAATATAGTTTACCTCCTTTTTGATGAATAATATTCAATAGGTTTTAATTCAAAATTTAGTTTGCTATTGTTCGTCATTAACTATATTTTCTTTTTAATTTTTTAATAGAAAAGTTTTCTCGATTATGGTGGTTCATAATTGTTATTATTATTTGGTGGGAGAGAACTTATAGGAAGACATTATAGTGGGTTCAATTTTAAATCACATAAAATTATTCTTGTTATTTTCCCAGTTGTTATTATTTACTTGCATTAATAAATTAACTATACATGTTACATTATTTTTATACCAATGACTCAATCATAACAAGTTTTCTGTAGTTTTTTACTATTGATGTTACAAAAATTGGATTAAATATGTTGTCAACATAGATAGACGTTTCACATTTCATTTAATGTCTAACCACATTGTTTTATATAATGAACAAATTATTGTTTATTTCTATTAGAAAATACCTTAAAGTCCTCATATATATGGACAAACTTTTTATATAAAAAATTATCAATATTAGAAACATTGCCCTTACAAGGCATGCAATTTAAACAATATTCTGTCAATCCCAATGTTAAATTAAGAATACAAAAATCTTTTAATACTGATAGTTTACATAACTTGGTATTCTTTCAAAATCTAGTTATTAAGGGAACTACATTAGTTGAACTCTTAAAATAAAAAAAAAGTTAAGGAATCAATATTCCCTTCCTGATTCTCCAACACATTAGCAGGCACGAATAACTCAACGCTTTATCAAGCCAAAATAAAAATTAGAAAACTATGTTTAGAATAATTCACCTTAGTTGCACCTCAGTTGCGCCTTAGTTACCCTTCAATCGTGCCTCAAATACGGTCAGTGTTTTATTTAGGATATAATATTCCATATTTCATGAATTCTTGCAATGTCGTCTCAAGATATTTTAAGACCTTAGATAAAAATAACTCAATATTTGTTTTATTGAGTAATATTTATATATATCCATTTATAAAAGTTTACATTCTTATCTAATATTATTAAAGAAAATATGTCAAAATTGTGTATATGCTTTTCAATAAATATACACTCCATTTTATGTTAAGAAAGAAAATACGCAAAAATAGAGCGTACTCTTTTGTAAATATATAAACTTCATTTTCAGATTAGAGAAGAAGCTAGAAATATTTAACTGTCATTTGGAATCCAACAAAGAGCCAATACATGAATAAATATAATAGATAATCACTTTGATATAAAATATACACTAAAATACTATGTATCATAAATCTTAATACTACATAAATGCTAAACAATGTTCAATCAGTTTAGAACTAACAGCAATGAAAGAGCTTACCACCTTTTTCATGAATAATGTTCAGTCGGTTTGAACTCAAAGGTTAATTTGCTATTGTTTTTCATTAACTATATTTTCTTATTTATTTTTTAGTACAAAAGTTTTCTCGGTTATGGATGGTTCAATATTACTATTATTATTTAGTGGATGAGAAATTACAGGAGGACACATTATAGTGGGTTAACTTTTAAATCACATGGAAGAGGAAGTTATTTATTTAATTTAATTAGAAGTTATAGCAAAGTAAACCACCTTGGCCTATATGGATTAAGATCCAACTTCTAATTTTATTATGCTAAAATGAATCTTTTATACTCTTTGTCTTCTTATTTTGGCATTGTATTAATCGGCAAAAAGGTAAAATAAATATAAGACAATATTTTAGCGGTTGTCACCTTGAAACCCAAATTTTTTTACAATCTGTGACATACAGATTCCAAACTAGAAGTTTAGGATGATAACTTTTGTTAATTTTAACATAATTTTGAGATTTTGTATAAATGGATCCTATTAATGTAGCAAATTTTGTTTTGATGATGGCAGTTGGAGTGTTTGAGGTATTATTTTCAATAGCGCTTGGCGTGCTGATTACTACAATAAAGAAATCTCGTAACTTTCCCAAGCAACGTGTTGTCATTTATTACGAAGACTATTAGATCGTAGCTTCTATTTAAGCATGCTTTGTAGCTGTATCACTGGTTTGCGCTTGTATTAATAAGCGCATATACAAAAGATCTACAAATGAAAACATTGAAGCAAATTCTTCAATAGCATAAAGACTAGTATATGCATTAATACCAATGGCTGTCATAACTTACATGCTTGCCTTTATTATTTTTGTTATGGTCTATCAGGTACTATGCATATATGATTTAAAATATATTTTTTTAGTAAGAATTTTTTGTTCAGAACTAAAAAATCTATTTTTTTACAGCATTGATTAGGCAAGATTGCATGCTGGAGAGTTGTGGCACAAGTCTTTATCTTTGATGCATGCATGATTGCCATTATCGCAGGACTCATTCTCAGGATGATATGTTACTATTATGGTTATAGTTTCAATTTTATTTATTAAAACATAGTTTAAAAAGTAAAAGAATTTGAAAGAAGCTTATCTAAATGCACATTTGGATAATGTGGATTTGGAGGATAATGATTCTCAGTCCTTTATTCTTCCGTAGTCATTCACGGTCACTAGAGGATGTTTACTATAAGTATCTGACTCATCCTATTTCATTTATTTCCATCATTACCAAGTTGTGAATACGGCATAAATAATCAAATATTATATTGCCAATATAGTTTGGCACTTAACCTCAAAGGCATACCATAACCACAAGACGTATTTACCACACCTATACAATAATTTGTCAAAATTTAATACTATAAAATCCATTTACATACCGCATTAATTTGGGATTTAGTAAGAAATAATAAGTTGAGTATGGCTGTCAAATGATTTGGTTTGCATGTAAATGGGTTAGATTGAAATTTTCTGATCATTATCAAGTCGAAATAAAATTCAGAAATCTATATTCAGAATAATTCATTCAGTTGCGCCTTAGTTGTGCCTTAATTACGCTTCAACTACGCCTCAATTACGGTCAGTCTTCTATTTTGCACATAGTATTCAATGTTTCATGAATTCTTGCAATTTATCTCAAGATATTTTGAGACCTTAGATAAAAATAACTCAGCTTTTGTTTTATTTAGTTATATTTATTTATATCCATTTATAAAAGTTTACACTCTTATATAAAGTCACTAAAGAAAATATCTAAAAATTGAGTGTATGCTTTACAAAAAATATACACTCCATTATACGTTAAGGAAGAAAATATAAAAAAATAAAATCTACTCTTTGGTAAATATCTAAAATTCACTTTAAATTATAGAAGAAGCTAAAAATATTTAATTGTCATTTGAAATACAATAAAGAGCCACACATGAATAATATAACAAATAATCACTTAAATATAGAATTTATACACTATAATACTTTATGTCATAAGTCCTAGTAATTCATAAATGCTGAACAGTGTTCAATTGATTTAGACTAACAACAATGACAAAGCTTACCTATTTTTTTATGAATAATGTTTAGTCGGTTTGAACACAAAAGTTAATTTGTTATTGTTTTTCATTAACTATATTTTCTCCTTAATTTTTTAATGCATAAGTTTTCTTAGTTATGGATGGTTCATAATTTCTATTATTATTTGGTAGGAGAGAACTTACAAGAAGACACACTATAGTGGGTTAACTTTTAAATCACATGGAAGAAAAAGTTCATTATTTTATTTAATTAAAATTCATAATAAAGTAAACCACCTCGGCTTATGTGGATTAAGTTTCACTTTTAATTTTTTTGCCAAAATTAATCTTTTATGCTCTTTCCCTTCTCATTTTGGCATTGTATTAATTAGGATAAGGTAGAATAAATGTAGGACATAATTTTTAGGTGTTGTCACCTTAAAGCCATATACTGTTTCAATTTGTGACTTACAAAATCCAAAATAAAAGTTTAGTATGATAAATTTATATTAATTTTGACATAATTTTGAAATTTAATATAGATGGATCCTATTGATATAGAAAATTTTGTTTTAAAAATAGCAGGCGGAGTGTTTGCAGTATTATTCTCAATAGCATTTGGGGTGTCGATTACTACAATAAAGAAATCTTGTAATTTCCCCAAGCAATGAGTTGTCATTTCATACGAAGTCTAGTCGATTATAGCTTATATTTTTGCATGTTTAGGAGCGGTAACGCTGGTTTACACTTGTAATATTAAGCATGTGTACAAAAGACTTGTAAATGTAAATAGTGAAGCAACTCTTCAATAGCATTGAGACTGGTATACGCATTAATACCACTGGCTATCATAACTTATATTCTTGCCTTTGTTCTTTTGTGATGGTCAATCAGTTATGTATATATATATATATATATATGATTCAATATATATTTTTTTAGTAAGAATTTTTTTTATTTAGAACTAATTTTTTTTATAGTATTGATCAGGTTAGATTGCATGCTGGGGAATTGTGGCATAAGTCTTTATCTTTAGTGCATGCATGATTGACATTATCGCATGACTCATTCTCGGGATGATAGGTTACTATTATAGAGGCATAATTCGAATTTTATTTATTAAAATTAATTTTAAAAGTAAAAGAATTTGGAAGATGCTGATCTATATTCACATTTGGAACATGTGGATTTGGAGGGTGATGATTCTCATTTCTTTATTCCTCCATAGTCATTTGCGGTTACTAGAGCATGTTCATTGTAAGTATCAACTCATCCTATGTAACTTATTCTCCATTACCAAGTTGTGAATACGACATACATAATCAGGTATTATATTGCTAATGTATGTTGGCCCATAACCTTAGATGCATACCTTAACCACAAAATGTATTTAACACACCTATACAAATAGTTTTCCTATATTCATCACTATAAACATTTATGTACATACCGCATTAATTATGGATTTAGCAAGAATTAAAAGTTGAGCATAACTGTCAAATGAGCTGGTTTGCTTGTAAAGGGGTTGGGTTGAATAATGTTAATCATCGTCGGGCTAAAATGAAAATAGAAATTTATATTTAGAATAATTCACCTCAGTTGCGCCTTAGTTACGCTTCAACTACGCCTTAATTACGATCAATCTTCTATCTGGCACATAGTATTCCATGTTTTATGAAGTCATGCAATGTCATCTCAAGATATTTTGAGACCTTAGATAAAAATAAATCAATATTTATTTTATTGAGTAATATATATATATATATATATATATATATATCCATTTATAAAAGTTTACACTTTTATGTAAAATTATTAAAGAAAATATGTAAAAATTGAGTGTATGCTTTTTAATAAATATACACTACATTCTATGTTAAGAATAAAATACGTAAAATAGAGTGTACTCTTTTGAAAATATATAAACTTCATTTTTAAATTGGAGAAGAAGCTAAAAATATTTAACTATTATTTGGAATCCAATAAAGAGCCATACATGAATAAATATAACAGATAATCACTTAGATATAGAATTTATACACTATAATACTATATGTCATAAATCTTAGTACTACAAAAATGCTGAACGATGTTCAATCAATTTAGAACTAACAACAATGACAGAGCTTATCTCCTTTTTTATTAATAATGTTCAATCGGTTTGAACTCAAAAGTTAATTTTCTATTGTTTTCATAATTATATTTTCTCCTTAATTTTTTAATAAAAAGTTTTCTCGGTTATGGATGGTTCATAATTGCTATTATTATTTGGTGAGAGAGAACTTAAGGAAAACATATTATAATGGGTTAACTTTTAAATCACATGGAAGAGGAAGTTCTTTATTTCATTTAATTAAAATTCATAGCAAAGTAAACTACCTTAGTTTATGTGGATTAAGATCGACCTTCTAATATATTTTGCCAAAATGAATCTTTTACGCTCTTTGTCTTCTCATTTTGGCATTGTATTAATTGGCAAAAAGGTAGAATAAATGTAAGACTTAATTCTTAGGTGTTGCACCCTAAAACCCATATATCGTTTCAATCTGTGACATACAAATTCCAAACTAGAAGTTTAGTATATTAAATTATATTAATTTTAACAGAATTTTGAAACTTTGTATAGATGGATCCTATTTATATAGCAATTTTTGTTTTAAAGATGGTAGCTAGTAGTGTTTAGGGTGTCGATACAACAATAAACAAATCTTGTAATTTCCCCAAGCAACATGTTGTCGTTTCATACAAAGACTGGTCGATTGTAGCTTCTATTTCTGCATACTTTGGAGCCGTATCGCTAGTTTGAGCTTGTACAGTTAGGAGAATATGCAAAAGACCTGGAAATGGAAACACTAAAGAAAATTCTTCAATAGAATAAGACTGGTATACACATTAATACCACTGGCTGCCATCACTTACATTCTAGCCTTTCTTCTTTTTGTGATGGTCAATCGGGTATGTATGCATGTATGATTCAAAATATATTTTTTTAGTAAAATATTTTTTGTTTAGAAATAAAAAATCTATTTGTTTACAGTATTGATTAGGGAAGATTACATGTTGGCGACTTGTGGCACAAGTCTTTATATTTGGTGCATGCATGATTGCCATTACCGCAAGACTCATTCTCGGGATGATATGTTACTATTATGGTGGAGGTACAGTTGCAATTTTATCTATTTAAAAAGTAAAAGAATTTGGAAGATGCCGATCTAGATGCACATTTGGATGATGTGGATTTGGAGGATGATGATTCATAGTTCTTCATTCCTTTGCAGTCATTCGTGGCCATTAGAGGATGTTCATTGTAAGTATCAACTCTCCTATGTCATTTATTTTCCATTATTACCAAGTTGTGAATACGAAATAAATAATCAGATATTATATTGCTAATGTAGGTTGGCACTTAGCCTCAGAGGCATACAATAATCACAAAATCTTTTACCGTACTTAAACAACTTGCCTAAATTCAGCACTATAAACATCCACTTACATACCGCATTAATTAGGGATTTAGTAAGAATTATTAAGTCGAGTATGGCTTTGCGTATAAATGGGTTGAGTTGAATTTTTTTTGTTTTATTCTTGCAAACTATGCTAACCAACATACCATGTTTGTGGGATTTACTCATTGGTATTGTTGTGTACTTCGAAGTACTCAATATTTACATTTTAAGAGGGTTATTACTCACCCTGGCATAGGTAGTAAAGAGTGCCCCTTAATTTACTAAAATTTTTTTTCGTCTTCATATTTTCATTACATGTCAGTCATTCCAAATCCACGAAATCATAATATTTTGATTAAAATCTATAGTTAGGATTAAATAAATTTATCTTACTGAACAAAAGATTAACAAATAAATATCTAATAAATGGTAGGTAAATCAAGCTTTTAAGTTAAATGGTAACCATAGTTATCTTTTTTTTTCAAAACTGTTTAGTTGCTCTATAATACTTCTATCACACTATGCACACTTGATCATTTAATTAGACTTTAGCTTTTAAAGAAAAAAGATAGATAAATTAACATTCAAATAAAAGATATATGATTATGTTATGAACAAAAGATTAATAAAACTAACTTTCGAAAAAAATAAATAATATTACTGTTTTGATCAAAAATGTGTTTTCACACTTGTGTTTTGAATTTTATTATGTGCATCAAGTCGCTTTATCTTATTTTTCTTTCAAACAAAGAGATAAGTGAATTTTTTTTTATCAATAGATATATTAATTTAACTTTTAAAAAACTAGGTCTTTGCTCTTTTTTATATAACAAGCGCATTCAATTCTTTTGTTTGTGTTTAGCTTTAGAAAAATATGGTAAGTAAAGTAGTCTTCGAATAAAAGATGAATGATAATTTCAAATATTAAGTAGGCAAATTTAATTTAGAGAAAATGATAAATAAAGGTATCTCTTTGTAGAAAATATTATATTGCATGTTTATTTTTGATTACTTTTTTATTATTTATGTAAAACGATAATGTTGTTTCTCAATTTGATCATATAGTGTCGTTTATTTTACTAGTAATATATACTATTCATAACGGAGAATACATTATTTTGTTAAGCGTATGACAATTACATCGTATTCTTAGTGAAATATACACTAAAATTTCCAAACTCAATAACATCAAAAAATGTATAACAATAGTATAAATCAGGGAAAGGGAAAAGATAATTATGTTGATCTTTTACATTCAGATTTATCATAAAATATATTTTACAATGTAAAACAAAACAAAATTTGTATAGTAAACATAGACATTAAGGACAATCTAGAACTAAAATCAATGGTGCCATAATTCAACCTATCGACATGGATAACACAAGGAAAACCAAATTGTTGTAAATGAAGTTCTACTAATTTTGTTGTTGAAGTTTAACTTGATTTTATGTTTTGGTAGCTGAAATTTTAACACATATAGTCAATCAAGGTAAATGTATTTACTTATGTAGATTATTCAAGAAGTGAGAATTCTATGTGCAGCAAGAATGTATGTATTTCATGACACTAGAAAAACCATTTTTCCACGGCTTTGGGTTCTTGCGAAATAGTTAGTGGCTAATATTTAGGCATGGCTCAAAACCTTGGCTAAATTACATTTAGCCATGGTTCTGAGCCATGGGTAATTTTCATCTAAAAGTAAAATAAAAACCTTAGTATGAGCAGCACCTGACAGTATTACATTATTCATCACAACAATGCAAGGTTTAGTAATAGATCGCTATAAAATTACAATAATAGAGCATTATGTAATATCAGTACAACAATTAAGCAGTGCAAAGTTCCACTATATAATATTACAACAATACATTATTTCATATTCAGTAAGAAAATATCAGTACAACAACAATTCATACGTACAAATGTAGCGACCCTTAAATTCAAACACTTCGTCATTGAATATCGAAACGTCTTGAAATATAGTTAAGTGTTATAAATATGATTTTACAACCTTTTCAAACAACATTTAATTAAATAATAATGATACGAAACTTGTTTTTGAAAATTGTTTACAAAAATATATTCTTCAAAGCAAAATTGAGAACCTAAAAAAAATCTGTTTATGGATAAACAACATTTCGATCGATATAATTTGTTTAAACTCTTATTGTAACGACCCAGAATTTGACCACTTGGAAATATAGTATTTAGAGTGATTTTAAATATAAAATATAAAATTTTTATGAATTAAATAATATTCGATAGGATTGGGAGTAGAAACATACGTAAAAATAGTAATATTTGCATATATCGACAAAAGTGATAAAATGCTGATTTCAGAAAAGTATGTTTCAATGGTTAAACAAATTATCTTGATTAATTTATGAGTGTTTATATTTTTAAATAGTATTATAAAAAATTATTTTTAAATTTGGTTTAAATAAATAAATAGTTTAACTAAAACGTCAAAATGTGACCGTAAAACATTTTGTCGAAAAACAACGTTTTGTCGATTAAAAGTTGTCGCAACGTCGTCGCACGTTTATTTTCTTATGTAGAAACATATATTCAAATATTGTAAGTATTAACTAATTCAGTAAAAATGTTTACTTTTACTAAATAAGATTAGAAAAATTCTAGAAGTCATTAGTAAAAGTAAGTAAGAATTAACATAAGTAAGAAAAAGTAAACATCAAATCACGTCAAATCAAAGCCAGCATAATTATGATATTCTTTACTTAATCTTTAAGTGACTAAGACATAAAGTAAGGATGTGAAAGATAATGTTAAGTATTGAAAAAGTTTAGATTGCTTTAGGTTAAAGTAAGGATAGTTTGGTAATTTGGTAAGAGGTTGTTTTGGTAAATTTACCACTTCTTTCTTTTTCTATAAATATCCACCCCCTTCTTCACTTTCATTCACATTTTCTTCTTCTTCTTTTCTAAAGCTTCTTCATATTCTTCCTCTTATCTTTAATGGCTTCCAAGCCATAGAAAAAATTGTAAAAAAATAATGTCAAAATATTTACAAAATATTCAAAAGAAATCAATGTTCATTCTCTTCAAATCAAACTCATTTTTTCTCTACATTTTACCTCTTCTTCTCACGACCATAACTTCTTCAAATCTGAATCAAAATACAAAATTCTTCTTTTTGAATCATGTATTTTTCTAGTGGCTACAACTTTAATGTTGACCATTTTGTCTCATTATGAAGATAATCATGTCACAAATCCACTTCTTTCAAGTGCATTTCCTGGCTCAGTTTTTAAGCCAGAGAATAGGCCATTTTGTTTTGATCATAACTTGATAATAATATATCCAAATTAAGAATTTTTTTTAAACCATATGAAATTTCAGTGGCTATAACTTTTATGTTGATTACTTTTTCTAGTTTTGAGCTTTGCTATATCTGAAACTCAATTCTTTGAAGTGCATTTTCGGGCTTTATTTTTGTGAATCCCAGAATAGATCTTTTTCTTTCGACCCTATCATCCTTAAAATTAACCAAAATCAAGTGATTCTTTTTTTTAATTCAAGAGAAAAGAATTTGCAACAACTTTTCTGCTAACAAGTTTTTCAAATTTTGAGAGTAAAAGAGTAAAAAACAAGAGATAATATGGCCTATTTTTCGGGTCTAATTTTGAGAATTCAAGTTCAAAGCTCCACCACTTCTTCTCTATACTTTCGGCCAACCTCCATTTCAAGCCTTGGCCAAGCATTAGGAAGGAGGAATTCGGGCTTATTTTCATTTGGTTTCGAAGCATGGTAGGAAGTGTGTGTTAGATCTTAAGTTTCTTGCCATAAAGTTTGACGGAGTGGTATCCAAAGTAAGTTATTTCTTATTTTATGTTCATTAAAACCATTGCTATGTTGAAAGAACTTTAAGTGTTAAGTTGTTTGAAAACCCTTGTTAAATAATTGTTTACTTTGTTTCCTAGAAGAATGGTTTGATTTCCTTGCTTGATATTATGTTTGGATGATTAATTAAGTAATTTAAAAGTTAGAAGTTAAATATTGAATGGGGTAAGCGAAAACGACTAGTACATGTGTTTCGTCTGTGAGATCCAAGGAGACTTGGGCGAGGGTCGAAACATGTCGAAAGGAAAGCCCGGATGCTCCAAAATAAATATTAAATTGTTAAAGTGTTATAAATATTTGATAGAATGAAGCATTGTTTATCATTTATTATTGTGTTTATTTCATTGATTGATTGTTTGAATTAGGCTCGACCAGTTTATGAGCACTGATTATTATTTATTGATTATTGACTTTGCTTGACCAGTTTATGAGCACTAATTATTATTATTGATTGTTGACTTTGCTCGACTAGTTTATGAGCAATTTATTATCCATATGCATGGGCTGGGTAGAAAATAATTGTAGGCTAACTCCTTGTGATTTATTTCACAATTTGACTATAAGGTGTTTAGCGGTAATATTTGGTTCACTTCAATTCAATGAATTGTTTCGAAAATTGGTTTTCAAATGGAATTGTTATGAAGTTTTCCCTTTAAAAGAAATAGAAATGTTTGGTAATGAATATTCTGAAATTATGATATATAAAAGTGATTTATATAAGAATGGTTTTATAAAAATGTTTTTTAAAACACAAAGAATTTCGAGGACTAAACCCGATGGTTTTAAGATGATTTTTGAAAGGATTTGGGAAATGAAAATTATTGTAGATTTGAAAGTACTTGTGAATATTAGTGTGAAATGATTTATCGCTTCGGGATATAAAACAATTTGTTATGTTACCAATGATTCGAGTAACCCATAACTAAAAAGGTAGGCATGTGTTTTTGGTATAGTCCGCTTTTAGAATAGAGGGATATACTTATTTATCGATTGTATTAAGGCTGGGACCCAGTTGCCTTGTTATTGGGAGAAACCTCCTGATCTGGTTGCATATGGTTTGATATGTTTTATTACAGTATTTGGGATTTCCAAATAAACTTTTCAAAAGTGATTTGATTTAAGATCCCGAAGTAAAGTATAATTTGAATATAAAGGATGTATATATATATATATATATATAAAATATATATTTCAAAAGTTTTGAAATAAGAATTTGAGAATAAAGTCCAAAGAGATAATTTCCGTAAAGATGATTAGATTTGAAAATCTAAATTTAAAGATTAGTCCTAAGTGGGTAGTTTTGGGAATTGAATATTTGTTTGTTGCATCGTAGGCTCCATGATTCCTATTTGCAGTAGGAGAACTACGTTGGCTTGATCCTTTATCTAATTGGGTACCCAATTAGATAGGGGTACGTAGGCAGTCACAAGTGGTAGTGATGCAGCCCCTAAAATGATATAACCCTGTCACGTTTATTTGTTAATGGTTATTGTTTATCCCGTGTTATTGTATTTTTCCTGCTTACTATTTTATTCCGCATTTGACATGTTTATTGAGTTGGCAGGAATGGCTATTGCTGTCTCTCATATCAGAGTTGTGCAGCGTTAGATTTATTTGCATTTGGTTTGTATATAAGCATACCTAGTAAACTAATTTGATTACTCTGATAACTTGTAAAATTGAAATTTTATCGTATACATTTAGTAATGTTGAATAATTATCAAATGTGGTGTATTTAGTTAGTAGTTTTCATTAGTAGTCTTAGAACAGACGGATTTTTTGGCAATTTTAACTGGTTCGAAAATCCAGGTCGTCACACTTGTGCACTTGTCTAATGATCAAAGGAATAAATTAGCAAATAATTAACACTCTCTTCTTTGTAAAGCAATAGTTGGTTCTTGAAGCTTCCATATAGAAAAGTGGCATTATCATGAGAGGGTATAATAGTGGTTAGCATAAAGGAGAAGTGATGGGGAGTGAGTCTTCCACGACATGCACGGATAGTGAATGCAAGCTTAAAGAGCACCATTTTGATCCTATACAACGAGAAGCATACCATTAGTTATTATTCAAAAACTCACAAAGCTTAAGTAAAAAAATCCATGACTTCTTCTACTTCTTCATAATTTACTAAAGCAAAATATTTCCAGATCAAATCCAAATTAGCTCAAACTTGGAGTGAAGCCATACTACCACATTTCAAAACATCCTACCTAGTGAGAACTTGGAAAAGCAAAGCTAATCTCCCCCCTCAACTGAAGGCCGTGAGCACTGATAGGGGTTTAGAGGCTAAAGTAAGGCAAAGGCAAGGAAAAAGAAGGAAGGATGGCGTTGCTAGGTTGGGTTTGGACTTGATTCTTGGATCTTGGTTGTTAGTAAGGTTAAAGGTGAGTTAACACCTCACTTTGAATGAAAATATAACACACACATATTGTGTTTGATTGTGCTAAAGTTGTTTGAATTGTTGTTGACATATGTTAAAACATTGGTTTGAATTCTTGCCTTGAAAGTAAGTGACACAAGTGATCCATATATATGGACTTGAAGGAACTTAGAATGGACTTGAATGAACTTGTATGACATATGACTAGACCTTCAATAAATCATATAGGTTATACATGGACTTTGTTTTAGATTAGACTCCTATTAGAAAGTGCACTTATAGCGATAGTCGATATAGATGCAGTTTGAATTTGCTTTGTTTTCGACGATTTCTATAGAACTTCATAGAGAGATCCTTAAGGGTTTCTCGCATATTATCATTTTTTATACATATGTTTATTGTTATTAAAAGTTTGGATAGTAAAATTTTAAATAACATCTTGAAAAGTGGCCAAAACTTGACTGGTGCAAAACTTCCCCGTTTAGACTTTATTTTTGGACTTATAGGGTTAGAAAAGATATTTAAAATTTAATTATTTTGTTTCATTTTTTATAAGTGTTTACTAACTCATATTAGAGTATTTTCAAAGTGGTTTGAGGTATTTATGAAATTTTAAGAATTAGTAGTGAATTTTTAAAGATGAGATATTTTGCCAAAATATATAGAAAACATGTTATTTAAAAGTTTTGAGGAGAATTGTAAAGTTGTTGATTTCAAGTAATATTTTGGATAAATGTTTTAAAACTTATTATAAATATTTCCAAGTATTTTAAAAGTATATACAAATGTTTTCAAAATGGAGTTAGAATTGCTAGATGGCCAAATGGTTAATTATTTAATTAATTATTTGAAAAGTGATTGACTATGCTTAACACTAAAAGCCGACGAAGTAAGTCTTATCTATTTGTGAGAGTTAAGATTGATGTCGAGTAGGGATAGAGCAGTAGATCTCTAACCTACCGGTTTCTCTCTTGGCCAACAATAATTAGTCGGTATATGTAGGAAACATTTTATTCGTGTTGATTTCTTACTTGTTTATGGAAATCATCAACACTATACTTAACATTCAAAACCAACGAGGTAGACTTATCTATTTGAGAGATTCAAGAATGAAGTGTCTAGGCAAGGGTTTGATGCAATCAGTGCTCTAACTTACCTGGCTTCACTCTTGGATGAGGAATAGCTAAATTGGAATGTCGAAAATGTGTTAAGCTTATGAATCGTGATTTGTATAAGCAATTGTTTTTTCCTAGATAATCGATTGGTCGATTGTAGAACTTGACTAAATATGAATTAAAAACTTATCAAAAATCTTCACGATTTCATATCAATGAGAAGCCCTAGGAAGGAGAATTGGTATGAAATGTCTCTAGCTTTCGCTTACTTCTGAAAGAACCAGAATTAAGCAGTAAATTAATTGAATTGCTTTCGAAGTGATTGAGATCGGTAAGTGTTTTACCTATCGAATACCACTTTAAAACTAGTATACGACTTCTTTTTTTGGAAGCTTTTATGAAGTGAAATGTCATAGAGTTAAACTGTCAATCTTATAGTTAAGTCCAGGGGAAGATCAACGTTAACATTTCAAACAATGCTATTGTGTGGGACTGTCTATCTTGCTAAGTGTTCCAAAACAGAGGACCTCGTTAGCATCCTTCGGAAGTCTTATGCAGGAATCTATGTGGAGATTTGAGATCTGTACAACATGATCAAATCCATGTAGTGATTCGTGATCCATTTGAGATATGGGAATCCATTTGGCGATTCATGTTATGTTTAATTAATGATGGCTCGAGTGAGAGATTTCGAATATAGCCATGACATCATAATGAATAAAACAAGAGATAAGATGTATAGGAATGTAGCATTTCAGCAATCGTAAAGGTGTAGTGACACCCATCTAGTATTACTTGCAGACATGCATGCGGGAGCGATGCATTCAAAACCACGACTGTCAGGATGTGGGCCAGTTTTGCATTTCCTATAGTACATTCCATAGAGATGTATGTTGCTTGGAAGGATATCTCTTATCCTTGTGTATGAGTTCAGATTTGGCTAGATCAAAGGAGATCTCAATGGAAAATTAATTATGCAAATGCACCTTAGCAGTGCTTATTGTATGCCTATTATTGTTGTGGCATTCAGACAACAGCTATTTTATATGAATTATGTGCTACACTCGAGACATTATCTATCATATCACTGTATGTTAAACTTAATGAAAGGTTGTTTTCTTTGAGGGAAAACTATTATGGGAATTTGTACGGTCTCAATAAGTACTGTTACTTATCACATATATCTTGAGTCCTCAAGCTGGTTTATCAGACTGATCTGGGTGTTTATTTTCTTACAATGATCGAGTTAGCCCGTGTATGTTTTCATATTTAATTTTAGACATTTTGGAGCTTATGAAGAAGAGCTAGATGAGTTCCTACCATAATAATCTTATTTCCTCTACACCACTATATTGTATATATCAGCATTGCGAGGACATGTAGTCATAATTATCCAAGCTGATGATAGTCCTTAGGCTTTAATTACTCTGATATTTCTATATTCACAATAATCCTCCGTACTCTTCCTTTGATATTATATATTACGTTCAATTGTGAGAACCTTATATTTTGTTATCACTTTTTTTATTCTATTGTTTTGACCTTAACTTCTTGCCTTTCCGGCACTTGGGTGCTCAACGCATGAATACCGTAGATGTATTTAGTATCGACATTTGAGGTTCCAAAAGTCTGGCCGCTATATTTTGTACTTAAGGTTGAGAAAACACCTTGGATTTGGTTGGGTATGGCTCATTAGAAATAGGGTAAACGACACCATAGAATGAGTGTCTCTTTCTTAGGAATCCTTTCTTTAGGAATATCTCTTTCTTAGGAATCCTTTCTTTAAAATAACTCTATCCTTTCATGTCCTAAAATAAGTTTACTTTGATTAGATGGTGCTATGAGTACTAGAGTCGTCAATGCTCGAGGAGGTAGAGTCGTCGATGTAGCACCGTCATAAATGGTGTAAATCGAGCAGCAAGTAATGCTTATCCAGTTGAGGAACCAAGAGTAGATATTATGGAATAGGTCATGCAGGTCAGGCCTTAGGTGAATTTTGCTTCACTCTGCTGTGATTATAAAGGGTTGGGAGATAAGAGGTTTGTTGATATGGAGACGATCGTAGAAGTTCAAACTTCAATCAAATTATGTGATTTGATATTTGGCGATATGGAGCGAGATGACGCAATAAAGCATAGGTTGGCGTCATGACATCTGATGGATCCAGCTATGGTGTAGTGCTCTACCACAACAACCAAGAGAATGACTTATCTTGGGCCCAATTTAAAGATGAGTTTAAGATGAAGTTTGTTCCAAAAGCTGGAAAGATTTTTTTATTTAGGAGCTTCTTAGATCTAAAGTAGGGGTTGTGACTATGGTGGAGTATGAGAACTAGTTCATTGCATTGTCTTGGTTCAGGATAGGATTGGTTGATACACCACTGAAGAAAAATGAATTGTTCATTGCGGGTATGCGTCCTAAGTTCCAGTGGATATGACTAATCTTGTTATGGGATTTATTGTTGCTTTGGTAAATATAGCTTTGAGGTTTAAAGCTTAACTCCAAAGCTGTCTGTTTTTACACCATTAGGGAACAACAAGTGGAAGTTTCGACGGTTGAAAGATATTTCTAGTATAGTTTGCCGTAAGTGTAGGCATAAGGGACACTTTTCTTGGAGTTGTAAGTCAGAAAAAGAAGGGCATGTGGCTAAAACATAGATAGTGAAAGCACCGACCGAAAAGTTTTCAAAGCTTGAGGCACAATTTGCACCGAAAGGTTGTTACGGTTTCCATTAGTCTTGCTATTTTGTTAGAGATTGTTGATCCTCATGAAAGAGGAGCAACTTAGTGTTTTTGCAACTTCTGTAATGGAGAAAAGGAAGTAGATTCTTGAGGGTATGTTTATGGTTTACCTATTTAGGTTTGCTTTGATATTAGTGCTTCTCATAGTTTAATATCCCCTAAACTTGATTGTTTAGTCATGTTCAACATATTAGGAACATGGGCTATTGCTTGTTGATTATTGAGTAGAGAGCTCAACCAGTTTATAAGAAACTTAACCTTTTTACATCATGGGGTAGGTAGACATTGTGAGTACATTGAACGAATACCTTGTGCATTAAGTTTCACAGTTTGACTATAAGACGTTCAGTGATAATGTTGGGTTAGAAGTTAAAATTTAGTAATAAATGTTTACTATTAACAAAAGGAAAGATAAAATATTTTGAAAATAAATATTTATGAAAATATTTATATAAGGAAGTAATTTTATATAAGTATGATTTATAAAAATGTGGTTTATAAACGAAAAGGACATAAACAAATAATTTGAGAACTTAAATCCCAGTGTCTTTAAAAAAGTTTTTCAAGATTTTGGAGAAAGTGAAAATAGTATTATTTAAAAGTATATATTTTGGAAATTGGTTTAGAAGATTGAGGCCATGTGTAACACCCCTAATTTTATTGATATTATTCAGGATATTTAATTAGAATAAATTAAATAGAATAATGTAGATAAGGAGATTGAGGTCGATTATAAAATTAGGCGGCTGTGATTATTTAATATCTAGTGAACTTTTATAAATGGTTAGGAAATTAAACATAAGGGCATTAGGATAAATAACCATACTTCCCACCCTTACACTATTCTCATTAGGTCATACGCGTTCATTTTACTTAAAACCAAACTTTATAACCGTGAGAAGCACGGCCTACAATTAGGAAAAAGAGAAGAGAAAATCAACATAAAGCTGAGGATTCAAGTTAGAAGGAATCAATCTCAACCAAGCTTCAATCTCCTTAAGGTGAATAATAATTTCCACATCTCTATTTTGATTTAAACATCATATGGTTTTGGATTTTAGGATAAATCAGTTTTATGGTATATTGAATGTTGATATGCTTGATTTTGATTTATATATGGATTGAGCAAAGTTGTTTAAAAAGTAGATATACACGATTTTAGGGTAAAACCGAGATGAAATGATCTTTAAATGCCATGGAAAAATTTATTTTTATAGAAAACATGATTTTGGAGATGGTTTTAATTTTCAAAATTATCGGAACCGAGATGGATTTTATATTAATTTTCTAGTAAAGAAAATGATTTATTAGGTTATAAATTATTTACGGCTAAACTAATGACTATTTGAGTTTGAAATTTTTATATGTCGAAAATCATATTAAAATAAAAAAATTCAAATTTTTTTCAGATTTTTTCTAAGTGTTTTGATGAGTATATAACTTAAATACTTTATATATTTAATTAAGGAGAAAGGGCATTATGTAAAATTAAATTATCATTTAAATTTTGAAATTAGTGGCTACACTTTTTTGGAAAGTAATTTTTAATCAATAGGAATTTGACAAATAAAGGCAGGTTGGTTGAAAAATTATCGTTTTAAGTTAAAAATAAAGAAACCATACTTTTAGCATATTTCAGCCAATTTCAGCGTCAGACCTTTCGACCCAGACCTTTTGACACAGTCGAAAGGTTAGCTCTCGACAAGGTCAAAGTTCAATTCATATGGTATCAGGTTACTTGGTACGAAATGAATTGAACAATGTCAAAGGGTACTTAGTCGAAAGGTTGGATGCCGAAGTGGTTGGGGCATGTTGGTTTTATAAACCAAAGATTGCCTGCTTTGCTTTTGAATAAGAGCTTTCGACTTGGTTGCTTTCGACTAGGTAAATTATTTAAATAAAGGTTTTGAACCATCCAACAAAGTCTAAAGGTTACTACCGCTTATCATTGTTTTGTTTTGAACCTTCCGACAAAGTCAAAAGGTATTTTCCGCTTTTTCCAACCTTTCAAAGTCATTGCTTTCGATTAACACGAAAGGTTTACCTGTTATAAAAACTAGCCGCTTCTCCCATTGCTTTCGAAAGGTATCAAGGGTTTCGACTTAGATGATTTACCCTTGTTTTATAAGTAAAGTATAACCCAAAGCTTTCAAAGAAGGTGTTTTAAAGGCTGAAACTTATTGTTTTAAAGAGATGCATTAAAGCTTTCAAAGTGGAGCTTTCGACAAAGTCGAAATGTTACTTCCAATGTAGTCGAAAGATTTTAAGAGAGAATTTTCAGCATGTTTTAAATTGAACCCAATAAGTCTTTGAAAGGTTTATATTTTAAGAGTTGAATGCTTTTGAAAGGTCTGAATTGTTGAATGGTGTCAATGATTTTGAAAGGTTTTGGATTCGAAAGGTTGTGTTGAAGACCTTTTGACAAGGTCGAAAGGTTTGGTTTTGAAAGGATTTAGGAGACCCTCTGACAAGGTCGAAGTGTTGGGTTTTAAAAGGTTTTTAGTGTTGTTTAATCTTTCAAAAGGTTTGCTTTCAATTGTTTCGAAAGGTCTATAAAAACCTATACTCTAAATTTTTAAGGAAAATCCATGGCTTATATAAAGGAGTTTTGTGATAATTTTAAGTATTAAATTTTGAAGAAGTATTGCTTTGATATAGTTATAAGTTAAAAGGTGTTAACTATGTTTTATGAAATGTATTTCAAAGACCTTGAACCCACATGAGTGGTATTGTTAAATTGCTGTTTTACTTCTTCAATATGAATTTATTTACATGACAACCCATAAATGTATTTTGGAGAAAAAGGGGTAGAAAAACCATTTAGTTAACTCAATAGCGAGTATAAAATTACTTAAACTCCTGAATGAGTAGAATTACATCCACGGAGTTAGGGTGACCAAAAATATAGGATGCCTAAACTTTATAATTTATGGTGTATACCAAAAGGTTCATAGTAAACCCATGAAAACTATGATTAAGTATTTATTGGAGAAAACCAACAGGTTCATAGTTAACCTATGAAAACTATGTATTAAAAACTAGTATGAGCTAAGTGATTTGTAGTGAACCCATGAAAACTATACCTAGATTAAGAATTGACACCAGTCAATAGGTTCCTAGTTAATGCATGAAAACAAGGATAAGAAAGTGGCTAATGGAAGCATTAGTAGGTTCCTAGTCAACCCATGAAAACTAGGATGTGAAGTGAGTTACTGGATAAATCCATATGTTCCTAGTAAACCCATAAAAACTAGGATAAGGTGATTAGTTATTGGAAGAACTAATAGGTTCAGGAGGACCCATGAATTGATTAAGTTAACAGGCAGGAGCCTATAGGTTCTTAGTGATCCCATGAAAACTTTAAATAGGACAAGGTGCCTATTAGGTATAACAAGGTTATTAGTAAACCCATGAAAACTAAAAAGGTTAATAGTGATCCTAGGAACTATAATTATGACAGGATGTTTGACTAAACTGGGAATGATAAATCCTAATTATTTTCTAGTATGCATATCATCATAATATTTTGAAAATGTATATTTAAACCCTTTTGGTTGCAGGAGCACAGTATATGGCTTTATAAAGGTTTTATGATAATAGTGAGGGGAAAACCCGTTCCGCTAAGTGGCATGGTCTCACTAGATATCTAAAAGGGATTGAGATGTTAGATTATTATTCATATTAGGCTTTATGTCTGACTCGAAGTTTTTATTTTCCCCTTAAACTCTTGGGTAATAATTTGATTTTGAGTAGTCTGAGATTTAAGGTTGTCGGGTTTTCTTCTCTGATGAATAAAGCTTCCGGAGTGCAGGAGGCAGATAGATATTTAAAGTTTTCTCTCTGCTATGTGTTTGGTTTGTAAAGTCATATTAATTAGCCTTACTATGTACTCTAATCAACCAAGGTAGGATCTTCATATGTCGCTCTTGGCGTATTTGTAATAATTATATTTTGTTGAATGTGGTTAACGTAATTTGGGATTACATAATGAAAACGAAATGTTTTGATTTGAATATGGAAATGTGTTTTTGAATTGCTATAATTTTTCCATATTTCTATGATCTGTGTATCAACGTATTTAGCCTCACCGTATTTAGTCACCGAAGATTATTAACTATGGATGACTGCAGCATCTGTAACTGTTAGTTTTGGGCTTCCAGGTATGGGGATGTTTCAAGTTGGTATTAGAGCATAGGTTTATGAAACTTTAAAAGAAAAGTAAAACCTAAAAGCTTTTCTCAAATATAATCCAAAAAAATTAAAATTAGATCGGGGTTTGGGTTAACGCTATAGTAATGTACTTGCATTGATACATAGGTATATATCTAAGTACATATTCCCCTCTCTCTTTGATCGTTCTTCTATATCTTACTATGGCTCGTATGCAGATATATGAGAAAGAGGATATGGAGGCAGGAAACGAAAAAGGAAATATAGGTTGAGGAAGCACCACTACAAATGGAAATGCTCGACCTAATACCCAAAGAAACCATGGTCGACAGGCTAATGCTAACCAAGATATTAAGGCCAATGTAGGTGTAGGAAATCCGCCAGTAGATGCGGGGATGGTGTCTAAGTTGTTCAATCTTTTACAAGCGGGAGCTGCCGGAAATGTGGAATGAGCTAATCCTATAGTTCCAGTTGGTTATAATTATGCTAAGCTGAGTAGAGACTATATCAGTCTTGGTGGGAAGCCATTTCTTGGCTCGAAAAATGCTGTCGAAGAAGAGAATTGTTTTTTCAATTGTGAAAGGCTTTTTATAGACTTAGGCTTGAATAATGGTGAGAAGATAAGGCTAGCCTCTAGACAGTTGCAAGGGTAAGCGCTTCATTGGTGGAACAGTGTGATGGCAGGAGTGCCGGAGGAAGAGTTGACATGGGCTGATTTCAGGAGGAGGTTCGAGTAGAGTTTCTTGTTTGAGGTTTTCAAGTCGGCATTAATGAGGAAGTTCATGAATCTTTTTCGAGGATAGATGTCTGTGACCGAGTATGCTGCTACGTTTGATGAGCTATCTCAATATGGTTATGCTTTGGTTGACACTGATGTCAGAAGGAATGAGAGATTCATTAGAGGTTTGAGGAAAGAGCTAGGCAAGATGGCTATGACTCATATTAGTGAACCTTATCATGTAATGGTGGAGATAACCGTCCGCCATGAGGAGATGCCTACTATTTCAGCTAGAGGGAAGTCAATTGAGTCCCAGCATTTTCAAGGAAGAAAAAGGAAATTCTATAAGAAGATTGGAGCCCAGAAAGAGGAGGCTACTAAGAAGGCGAAGACTGATTTGGTCTGTTATAAGTGTGATAAGAAGGGCCATTATGCCCAAGCATGCAGAGCTGGTAAAGAAAAGAAGATTGCGGAGAAGAAGAATGTGAAATGCTTGAACTATGACCAAGTTGGGCATTATAAGAACTAATGTCCGAAGCCAGTCGGGATGGACAAAGGAAAGGTGTTTTCTATTGGATCACCATCTTCTTCTAGACCTAAATAGCGGAGAAAGGGAAAACTATGATGGAAGATACACTTATGATTCAGAGCATACCAGTTAGGGTACTTTTCGATACCATTGCATCACATTCATTTATATCTCAGTATTTGGTTGATAAGTTATGTATAGAACCCACATGCCTTATTAGTTCCTTATGGGTTACAAATCCAATAGGAGGGTATGAAACTCTTGGGATAAGATGTGACCAGTTAAAAATTGATTTCTTAGGTCATAAGTTTGCATGTAGTTTGTATGTTTTTGATTTCGTAGATTTCGTGATCATTTTAGGTATGGATTAGTTAGATAGGTATTAGCTAGGCTATTTTGCTAGGATCAGGAAATGTCATTGAGGCACCAGATAGTCGTAACCGAATCATTATCTCAATAAAGAATTCCAGTAAGAGTGTTTGTGCTTTGTTGAGTGCCATGGAGGTTGAATAAGAGCTTAGTCAGGTTCATGTGATTAGAGAGTTTACAGACGTATTTGATCCGGTTACTTGATTACCCCTGAAACAAGGTGTTGAGTTTTGGATAGATGTTGTACATGTAGCTGAACCTTTCAGTGGACCACCTAGTAGAATGACACCGACAGGAATGAATGAATTGAAATGCAGTTAGTGGATCTTGAGGGAAGAAATTTTATCAGACCAAGCAGTTTGCCTAGGGGAGCAGCTATGGTGTTTGTAAAAAAACTAGATAGGTCGATAAGGATAAGCATCGACTATCGTAAGTTGAACGAAAGGATGATCAAAAATATGTACCCTCTACCATGGATGGATGAACTATTTGATCAGTCGAGTGGAGCCAGAGTATTTTTCCAATTGGATTAGGCGATGGGGTTCCGTTATTTGAGAGCGGAAGAGGATAGTATTCCTTAGACGACATTTTGGAATAGATATGGTTCATATGAATGGTTAGTAATGCCATTCGGATTGACGAATGCACCTGCTTTCTTCGTTGATTTGATGAACATAGTTTTCAGTGAGAACTTGGATTGGTTTGTGTTGGTGTTCATAGATGACATTTTGATGTACTCTAAAGGTGAAAGAGTGAATGAGATTCATCTTAGAGTGGTGTTGGAGACGCTGAGGAAGAATCAGCTGTAGGTGAAGTTTTCCAAGTGTCATTTCTGGAAGAGAGAAATTGAGTTTCTAGGTCAAGTCGTTTCAGAGGAAGGGTTGTCAATTGATCCAGTTAAGGTCGAGGCAGTCAATAATTGTAAGA
The DNA here is from genome assembly GCA_030765085.1 of Allium cepa. NCBI lineage: Eukaryota > Viridiplantae > Streptophyta > Magnoliopsida > Asparagales > Amaryllidaceae > Allium > Allium cepa. Next base: position 353,522,886 of record CM060932.1, on the reverse strand, counting down.
GACCAGAGACGGTAACCGAGATCAGGATTTTTCTTGAACTTGCTGGCTATTAGTGGAGATTCATTACGGATTTCTCATGGATAGCACCGTTATTGACTAATTTAACCAGGAAGGATATGAGGTTTGTTTAGTCCGGAAAATGTAAGGAAGTATTCCATAAGTTAAAACATTTGTTCACCAATGCGCCAGTGTTAGAAGTTTCGCATGATAACTAAGGGTTGGTAGTATACACTGATGCATGCAGGACTGGATTGGGAGCAGTATTGATCCAGAAGGGCAAAGTTATCGCTTACGCATCTTGGCAGCTTAGATCATACGAGGTAAGGTATCCTACTCACGACTTAGAGTTAGTTGCGGTGATTTTTTGCCTTGAAGATTTGGAGGCATTATCTTTTGGGAGAGAGATTTGACTCATATTACCGATCATAAGTCATTAAAGTATTTATTCTCTTAGAAGGAATTGAATATGAGGCAGCAAAGATGGATGGATTTTTTGGCTGCTTATGATTTCGGTATGGAGTATACCCTTGGAAATGGATATAAAGTAGCAGATGTACTCAGTATAAAACATCAGAATGTGGTGTTATCGATGTTGGCAGAGTGGAGGGATCTAGAAGCTGTGGCCAGTTCTGTTGTGTAGTTGAGATCTACTGCTAGTTCTAGTTAGGGTACTGCCATGTTATCATGTTTAGAAGTTCGACCAGTGCTGATCGAGAGGATAGCTTTTAAGCAAAGAGAAGATCTAGTTTTATCTAAAAGAATTCGAAAGCTTGTGGTCAGACCAGGGATTGATGACCTAAAGGATTTTATCCTTGACCAAAGAGGATAGCTGAGAAAGAAGGAACGGTTATGTGTCCCAGATGTAGAGAGCTTAAGGATATAACTTCTAGAGGAATATCATCATTCAAAGTTTACGATTTATCCTGGAGGAACTAAGATGTATCAAGATATGAAGAGGAGCTTTTATTGGGAAGGCATGAAGAGGGATGTTGGCTTGTGGGTTAGGCAGTGTGTAAACTGTCAATAAGTGAAAGTCGAACATCAGAAGGCAAGTGGGTTACTTCAGCCGAAATGGGATTCGATATTGATGGATTTTATCGACAGGTTGCCAAGGTCAAATCGAGGAAATGAAAGCATATGAGTTATTATGGACAGACTGACTAAGAGTGCCATTTCAATCTGGTAAAGTCAACCCGAATGGCACCTATTTTGCTAAGTTGTTTATAAAGGACATAGTTAGGCTTCATGGGATTCCTAGTAGCATAGTCAGGGACAAAGATGCATTATTCACTAGCGAATTTTGAAGGAGTCCACAAGAAATAATAGGTACCAAGCTCAAGATAAGTATAGCATATCACCTACAAATGGACAGGCAGACAGATAGGGTCAACAAGTAACTCGAGGATTTATTGAGAGTTTGTTTATTGGAATTTAGTGGATCTTGGGAAGATCACCTACATCTGATTGAGTTTTCCTATAATAATAGTTATCAGACTAGTATAGGAATGTCGTCTTTTGAAGCTTTGTATGGAAGTCCATGCAAATCGCCTTCATGTTGGTAAGAAACTGGAGACAGATTGGTCTTAGTTCTAGATTTGGTTTGAGAGGTGTCGAAAAAGATTGTGTTAATATGAGGATGGATGAGGGAAGCTCAATCAGGGAAAAAGAGTTACGCAGATAAGAGGCACAAAGAATTAGAATTCTCAGTGGGAGACAGGGTTTTCATTAAGGTATCGCTGATGAAGGGTGTGGTAAGTCATGAAAGTTGGCTCCGAGGTAGGTTGGTCCTTCCAGTTTATAGAAAGGGTTGGAAAGCTTACATATAGAGTAGAGTTGCTGAGTAATATGGCAGGTGTCCATAATGTATTCCATGTGTCTCATCTTTGTGAGTATGTACATGATCTAAAGGCTACTAGTCCCCAAACAGAGTTGGAGGACCTAGTAGTAGAGCCTGATTTAACTTCTGTTAGATAACCAGTTCGGCTTGTAGGGAGAGATGAGAAGAAATTGAGAACCAATACAGTCAAGTTGGTGAAGGTTCAATGGAGCGACATCGAGAAAGACTATACTTGAGAGACGGGGGACATGATTCAAGAGGCTTATCCTGATCTGTTTTGGTGGTATGTCTGTAGTAGATTTACATAGATTGGTTGCTAAGATGTTACAGATAATTGCTAGCTAGTCCTTACTGAATTTCGAGGACGAAATTCTTTAAGGAGGGGAGCCTGTAACGCCCCTAATTTTATTGACATTATTCAGGTGATTTAATTAGAATAAATTTAATAGAATAAAGTAGATAAGGAGATTGAGGTTGATTAATAAATTTGGTGGCCGTGCTTATATAATATCTAATGAACTTGTATAAATGGTAAGGAAATTAAACATAGGGCATTAGAGTAAATAGCCATACTTCCCACCCTTAACTATTCTCATTAGGTCACACATGTTCATTTTACTTAAAACCAAATTTTATAACCTTGAGAAACAAGGCCTTCCATTAGGAAGAAGAGAAGAGAAAATCAACTTAAAGCTTAGGATTCAAGTTAGAAGGCATCAATCTCAACCAAACTTCAATTTCCTTATTCAATCTAAGGTGAATAATAATTTCAACGTCTCTATTTTGACTTTTAACATCATATGGTTTCAGATTTTAAGATAAATTAGTTTTATGATATATTGAATGATGATTGTTTGATTGTGATTTATATACAGATTGAACAAGTATAACGATCCTGCCTCGACATTCGAAAATCGGCATCGAATACTTCACTTTTATTCAAATGCCGCAGATCCAAACGTCGAATTTGGTTCGCCAGAGCTTATAACACATTAAGTATAGCAACACGGCGGAAGAAAAGATAATATCATATATCATTGATACACAATTGATACAACATCAGATACAACTGAATATAAAATACAAACGACTATCAATATATCAAAGATAGATACAAGACAATAGCGGTGGTAAGACAATGTCTTCAATGCCAAACTCCAAAAACTCCAAATACTCGAAGACTTTCATATCCAAAACTGAAAGCTTAAAGAACTCCAATTCAACAAGCTTGATCCAACAACAATGCTAAAGTGAAGCAACTCAATCCAAAATGCGATTGCCAAAATCCCAAGATTGAATGCTATCGAATCTACACCTACTATTCGATTATATGAAAAACCCAACTCTAGACTGCCCGTGTGGAAAATTATGGGCACCCAGAGTTTAGGAGGAAACAATAAACTCCGGGTCAGTCATGGGACTGGTATGAGCAAACAAAAACAATTTATTTAAAACAAACAACAAAATATTTTTAAAGTTGAAATCCACAATGCTTTTTGGAAAATGAAACTGCCATAAGACTTCCCGCCACACACAATGCAAGCGCACACTTGGAGGAGATTTCTCCTTATGACAGTCAAAAATGCTTGATACGCAAAAACCAATTGATATTATTATTAGTGCATAGTGCAGAAAACCTTTCGAAAGTATAATATTAATCTTAGCCAGCATACCACATTTCATCATATGGCTACTATGGCTACCATGTTCAATAGCAGGTTAGCGCCACATTCCTTGGCAGGTTATACAACTAAAACCGTACAGGGCTCGTATTGTTTTGTTTGGATTTCCAACAAATGGTCAGGCTAAGAAACTTCCTTAATAAATGCAACGCCTCTGGAGGGACGTCCCCAACAACCTACCCGGCTCTCTACCAACATAAGGCTGGTGTACTTCCTTTCCGGGAGTAACACCTAAGATATACCATCCTTGGTCGTTCGCGACCTTTATCCGAGAGGCCCCCAACTAACAACGACAAAGCAATAAGTATGCGGCAACCACATAGGTAAATATCTGGGCTCCATACCATGATACCACCTTTAATCAAGAAGAAATGGACATACCCTAGGGGCGCGACCCCTGCAACATTCCTGTTTCGACCATTTCTGGGTTGTGAGGCTCGACGAAGTCTCGTCCACAAAGCTACATTTTTTCACAAAGCCATGCTTTGATCAACAAATGATCAGCAGCACTTTGTATGACACATTACCAAATTGGGAATGTATCACTAGTAACCATCAACTACATAACCTCTGAGCTCGTATGTCTCAGAGAAGGGTGCTCGCTAAGAGAATAAATCTTCGCCACCAAACAGAATGTATTTGATAGAAACTAGTTTTACATCTCAAAGTGTAATGTCAGACACACATCCATACAAGTCTGTTCCGGGTTCGAACAGAATCGAAGGCACTTCAAAAGAAGCCCTTGCGATCCGGGTATTCACAATCCCGATCGGACTCCTCATCACATATGGAGATCTCAATACCATAGCTACTCTGTGCAGAGTCATTCGATAGGTTATCCTATCGTTCTCATAAATACCCGATCTTCACCACCGGTCTTCAAATGCTATCCATATCGTCGTATCATTATTCTGAATGGGTTATATGACACAAGGTCCTCTCCCGGCTAAACCAAATAATGAGAGTAATATTTAAAAAACATATGGATATGGGATTTCGGTTAAGTTGTAACTTCAAAATTCAAAACTTTCCTTCAAATGGTTTAAACAAATTACCATTTTCAAATCTTTAAATGAAAAGACTTCCTTCACAAAGTTCACCCATTTTTCAAAAGGATTCATTCATAGATTTCAAAACAATTTCCTTTTCAAATTGGATTATCTCATCCATTATTAAACCAAAGACTCAATTTATAGTTTTCAAAACTATTTCCAAAGATCCATTCATAATTCTCAAAACAATTCCCATTTCAAATCTTTTATATATAAAATATACACCATTTTAAAATCCTCTTCGATTTCAAAACAAAGTTTAACAATCTTTCACTAAGTTTCATTCATAGCTTTCAAAAACTATTTCACAAATTTATTTAAAACGTGAAATCTTTCGATACAAATTGAAAATCCTTTCTTTATATGAAAGCTATTATTATTTGAAAACAAATAGTTTTTGTTTAGGAAAAATCCGATTACATTTGCACAAGCTATAACTTTTAAAGTATAAAACTTGGGTTAAATATAAATTTCAAAAACAATACTTTATAACGGTTTAAAAACCCATATAAACGCATTTATAACTTGTATAACCTTTTTGAACCAAAAATCTCAACATAGAATTCAATTTCAAATCTTGAATCTAAATTCAAATCAAACTATTTAAATTTCAAAACCTTATCAAGTTATTCAAGAAAACTTTTGTCTTTAAAAATTCGTTTTCAAAAACTTTTCATATTTAACCCAATTCCATTTCCAAAACTATTTTGGATTCAAAGTTTAAATTTAAAACCATTTCAGAAATCTGTGACTTAACCAATTTCCTCGTGCAATCCATATTTGTGTCTGTATGGTGTAGTCCAAGGGTTCTACCCAATAGCGCTACAACATCAATCATCATAGATTCAAGCACAATAATATCGATAAGCGGGATAATCCTATAACGCTTAGCTTCATTCACAGATTCACAGATATAAATTGATTACAGATAAATAATTTGCATACATCATAGCTTAATCAAAGCAATCCATATCACAGAATCAATGTAGATCAACTCAAGGCATTCATACAATTCATGCATCCAAAAGCAAAATCAATTAATTATCAAGTTAATTTAAATCAGATTAATTACATATGAACAAACACTAATCCTGGTTAATTAATATTAATTAATTTCAAACTATTTTAATTAATTATCCTTTAATCATTTACTAATTAATAAATTAATTAATTAATCGTCCTTAATTAATAAATCGATTAACCTTTGATCATTAAATAATTAACCTTTAATTAATAATTAAATCAATCTCAAATCATTAAAAAATTAATCTTTAAGTATTTAATTATTCTTTAATTAATTACCCTTTAATTAATTATCCTTAATTAATTACAATAAATTAATTAATCCTTAATTACTTAATCAACTTTAACCATTAATTAATTACTTTAATAATTATCTTTAATTAATTATTTAACTTTAATTACTTATATCAATTATTCTCAATTAATCAATTAACCTTATTTACATTAATTAATAATCCTTTATTAATCACCCCAAATAATTAACCTTAATCAACTTCATTAAGTAATTACTCCTTAAATTAATTAAAATTTTAATTAATCAAAGATAAATCATTTTGTCTTAATTAATTACCCAGAGCTTTGATTAACTTGAGATAACCCACTTACTTATTTAATCACATCATAAATTTCTAATTGAAAATACTTAAGAAAATAATTATTCCAATATAATAATTCAAAATCCCAAAACAATTTTAAACATATTTTTAATTTAAAATCCAATCTTTGAAAACTTGACTTAAAACTTGTTTATAATTTACATTTGAAAACTTGGTTTATTTTACTCTAAAACTGTTTTATTTGTAATATACTTTAAAGTTAGATTTTACAAACTTACTTTACTTTTAAAACTTCAACACCTTATTTTGTTTTTTTTGAAACCATTAAAGAAAACCCGAGCCAACTGCTTGAATAGCCGAGCCCACTCTCGAGTTTGACTTTGAATTACTTCCCTTCTGCTTCGAGACGATCATCATAGGTTACGAATTCGACCCCGAGACCATTTGTTTCTTCCCAAACACCCAAAATTCCCAAACACACCAAAACGAGCGTGCATGTGTACATTGATTCCGATAGCCTCCAATTACTTTCGTGATCACCAGCAACACGACGATGCGCTATCCCTATGATCCTGCCGCCTAAGCTTCCAAACGATCGTGACTTCACAATTTGACATACTAGAACCCAACCTGGAACCAAAACTTGGACTAAAATGCCCTACCGACGACCATCCAGCCCATTATCATCCTCACCCTTTCACCCAGGTTTTCACATTCGACCCACACAGAGCTTCCACCAGGTCCGATCGAATATAGTTCATCCACAATGATGAATTTTCCTTGCAAACTAAGTCAAACAAACCTATTCCCAGAACCCTATTTCCTCGACAATCGTTCGCCATGGAGAACGATAATTTTTTTTCTCATTTTTCCATTAATCTACAATGCTCGAGCCACCATTGACGTAAGGCCCGACCCACAAAGCTTTGCCGTGATCTGATTTTGACGAAAATGTAATTTCCATTCAACCTAAATTTTCTCGATGATTATATGCTTAAAAATCATGAAATGATTTTTAAAATTCATATCTTTCTAGTACAAATCGAGTAATAGTATCAAAACAACACATTATGATCATTAATTTTTTTGACATTTATATGATTTTTTCTTCTCTGTATATTTTGAATTTCCAGATATAAATTTTTCTCAAAAAAATATATTTTAACCCCTAGTTTTTGATGATGTAAACACATTTCATTAAGATTACGAAGCCTAAAACGAATCAAGAAGAAGGATTTAATTTATTTTTCCTTTTCTAATGGTTTTTTTTCAAATATTGTTAATATAACAAAGACATGTACCTGTATGCACACAATATGCATATACATACTTATTCACACCCAATTTTAATCACATGCAAAGCTAAATCATATATATATATATATATATATATATATATATATATATATAGTTTAAGTAGTTTACTCACCTGTGTTTTGACAGAGCAGAGAACCTGGAAAATGTTGTAGATTTGAAAACTGGAAAATTTATCTTTGCTTGCTATTGCTCTGCCTTGTTCTTGATCATGCTTTCAGGTTGTAATTTGATTTGCAAATTGAATCCTGAAGCTTGCTTGTGATGATACTTCATATTGAAGATGCTTTTTTTTTGAATTTTGATTTTATTTTAAATTTTCCTTTCTCTGATTTTGCAGATTTACTTTCCAGGCTTGAAGATCTTTGAAAGCTTGCTTACTGCCTTTAGATTTTTGAGTTTGAGTAGATTTCTTTAAGCTTAAAGTTTGTTTTAGATTTCCATGTCTGAATTCTTAAATTGCAGAGATGAACTTGTTTGAACTTTGATCTTTGCATGGTTTCACATTTCCTGAAGCTTTAAACTCAGGTTGAAGATTTGCTTTAAACTTTTCTTTGCTCTGAATCCCTCAGGTTTTATTTTTCTTTATCTTTGAATTGTGATTTTGTTTCAGGTTGAGAAATAAATGAAAGAGGCTTGAGAAGTTAAACTGAGAACAATTTTTTTTCTCTTTTCTTTCTTTTAATACATGTTTACAAATTCAAATCAAAAGAAAAGTTTTATTTTGCCCCTTGTTAAACTCAAATCATATTAAACTTACACATGTAACTACAAATTATAATATGCCTATACTTGTTAATTCATATTGCTAATATTTTACAAATGTCAAAATAATGAACTTATATGTTTTAAACCCTTAATAAATATTTATTTAATTTATAGATTTTGTTCTAAATCCTTTATTAATTTGTGAATAAATTTATCTCATGTGTACTTTAATTCTTATAATTAGATTTCAAAAGATATTTTCAGATCAAAGCTGAAATGTATACTTACATATGTATATTTTACAAATGTTCATCTTATTGATTTCCAAATACATAAAAGAAAAGTAATTTAAATATTTTATCAAATCTTATTTTATATTTTAAACTCAAGTTATTAAAAATGTTTATATTTTATTCATACATTTTTTTCTATATTTACACTTATATAACTTTTTAAATAACCTTAAGACAAATGCTTTGAAATCAAATTATACATTATTAATAAATATTTATATATATTAGTCCCTTAGAAATAATAAGTTAATAAATCCAATTTTTATTTTAAAAACACTTATCTTTAAATTTATAATCCAACTTCTATTCATAAATCAATCTATATGCACAATATTTTTATCATGTAAATTTTCAAATAAATTCCTTTATATACAATCTTTTGATACATCCACAATTAAACTTATATTTAAAATATTATTCAAATTATTTATTTCTGAATTTCCAAATAGAAATTTTATTTTAAAATCATATTTATATTCATTTATATTAATAAACAAACAAATATCTATTTAATTTGGAAAATACCAATTAAATTCACAATTTAATTACAAAAATTGAATTAATTTCCAATTTGAATTTGATTTTAAAACAGGAATGTTACAAATTTCCCCCTTAAAAAATTTCGTCCCCGAAATTTGCGAGAAAGACAACAAAGAATAGATGGATACACAAAGATAGAGAATCGACCCATCAACCAAGCTGATTACCTATTCTGTATTTGGCTCACCAAATCAGAATATCAACAATATATAGGAGAACAATTCTATCCAACACTTTATGAAATACTCGGGTTATCCGATTCTACGAATATACATGGGCATTGGTTAGTTCGAAGGATAACTAACCGTTCGTAGAATATATCTGGGCCCAATCGAACAAATAATGGATACTCAATCCTAAAGTTTACACTATCTTGTCCCTCTTCGGACTTTGATCTTCATAAGAAATCAGAATAGAATTTCAAATTTTGGTTTTGACCGAAATCGTTTCTATCGATAAAAATGATTTTTAACTTCATATTATTTTAATCAATTTATTTCAATTGAATTCAAATTGATTAAAGTTAAAACGAAAAGCTGATAGAAATTTGATGAGGAGAATACGAAATAGGAGCTTATCTACATGATTCGCAGTGCCATCATCACACCGAAGCTTCTCCCTCGAGCTGCCATGAAGAAATCGAAGAACTGAAATTGGATCAAAGGAGATTGATAGAGAAATATTGTTTCCGTTGTTGCAGGGTATTGACCATTTGTAGTGGTACTCCCCTATCCCCTATCTCGTCCTCTTTTGCACTCATACTTACTGTTAGTGGATAGTAAGAGAATTTACAGAGGCATACAAATGGATATCTTAGGGATATACTCATTCTAGGGTATATTTCACTCTATCTCTAATGAGTTACCTAATGTGTTATACTCCTGAGCTAGAGTTTCAACCTTCGCTCTGATACCAATTATAATGATCCTGACTCGACCTTCGAAAATCGGCACCGAATACATCACTCGTATTCAAATGCTGCAGATCCAAACGTCGAATCTGGTTCGTCGGAGCTTATAACACATTAAGTATAACAACACATCAAAAGAAAAGATAATATCATATATCATTGATACACGATTGATACAACATCATATATAACTGAATATCAAATACAAATGACTATTGATATATCAAAGATAGATACAAGATAGTAGCAGCGGAAAGACAATGTCTTCAATGCCAAACTCCAAAAACTCCAAATACTCGAAGACTTTCGTATCCAAAACCGAAAGCTTAAAGAACTCCAATCCAACAAGCTTGATCCAACAACAATGTTGAAGTGAAGCAACTCGATCCAAAATGTGATTGTTAAAATCCCAAGATTGAATGCTATCGAATATACACCTACTATTCGATTATCGGAAAACCCAACTCTAGACTGCCCGTGTGGAAAATTATGGACACCTAGAGTTTAGGAAGGGAACAATAAACTCCGGGTCAGTCATGGGACTGGTATGAGCAAACAAAAATAGTTTTATCTTTAAAACAAATAACAAAAGATTTTAAAAGTTGAAATCCATAATGCTTTTTGGAAAATGAAACTGCCATAAGGCCTTCCGCCACACACACAATGCAAGCGCACACTTGGAGGAGATTTCTCCTTATGACAGTCAAAAATGCTTGATATGCGAAAACCATTTGATATTATTATTAGTGCATAGTGCAGAAAACCTTTCGAAAGTATAATATTAATTTTAGCCAGCATACCACATTTCGTCGTACGCCGACTATAGCTACTATGTTCAATAGTAGGTTACCGCCACATTCCAATGCAGGTTACACAACTAAAACTGTACATGGCTCGTATTGTTTTGTTTGGATTTACATTAATTGGTCAGGCTAAGGAACTTCCTTAATAAATGGAACGCCTCTGGAGGGACGTCCCCAACAACCTACCCGGCTCTCTGCCAACGCAAGGCCGGTGTACTCCCTTCCCGAGAGTAACACCTAAGATATGCCATCTCCGGTCTTTCGCGACCTTTATCCGAGGGGCCCCCAACCAACAACCACACAGTAATAATTATGCAGCAACCACATAGGTAAATATCTGGGCTCCATACCATGATCCACCTTTAATCTAGAAGAAATGGATATACCCTAGGGGCACGACCCCTGCAACCTTGCCGCAACATTCCTATTTCGACCATTTCCGGGTTGTGAGGCTCGACGAAGTCTCGTCCACAAAGCTACGCTTTTTCACAAAGCCATGCTTTGATCAACAAATGATCAGCAGCACTTCATATGCCACATTACCAAATTGGGAATGTATCACTAGTAACCATCAATTACATAACCTCTGAGCTCGTATGTCTCAGAGGAGGGTGTTAAGCTAAGAGAATAAATCTCCGCCACCAAACAGAAATGCATTTGATAGAAACTAGTTTTACATCTCAAAGTCTAATGTCAGACACACATCCATACAAGTCTGTTTCGGGTTCAAACAGAACCGAAGGCACTTCCAAAGAAGCCCTTGCAATCAGGGTATTCACAATCCCGATGGGACTCCCGATCACATATGGAGATCTCCATACCATAGCTACTCAGTGCAAAGTCATTCAATAGGTTATCCTATCGTTCTCGTAAGTACCCGATCTTCACCACCTGTCTTCAAATGCTATCCATATCGTCGTATCATTGTTCGAAATAGGTTATATGACACAAGGTCCTCTCCCGGCTAAACCAAATAATGAGCACAATATTTAAAAACATATGGATATTGAATTTTAGTTAAGTCACAACTTTAAAATCCAAAACTTTCCTTCAAATGGTTTAAACAAATTACCATTTTCAAATCTTTAAACGAAAAGACTTCCTTCACAAAGTTCACCCATTTTTCACAAAGATTCATTCACAGATTTCAAAACAATTTCCTTGTCAAATTGGATTATCCCATCCAATTATCAAACCAAAGACTCAATTTATAGTTTTCAAAACTATTTCCAAAGATCCATTTGTAATTCTCAAAACAATTCCCATTTCAAATCTTTTATATATAAAAGATACACCATTTTAAAATCCTCTTCGATTTCAAAACAAAGTTTAACAATCTTCCACAAGGTTCATTCATAGCTTTAAAAAATAATTCACAATTTTATTTCAAACTTGAAATCTTTCGATACAAATTGGAAATCCTTTCTATATATGAAAGCTATTATTATTTGAAAACAAATGGTTTTCGTTTAGGAAAAATCCGATTACATTTGCACAAGCTATAAGTTTTAAAGTATAAAACTTGGGTTAAATATAAATTTCCAAAACAATACTATTATGATGGTTTTAAAACCCATATAAACACATTTATAACCTGTATAACCTTTTTAAACCAAAACTCTCAATATGGAATTCAATTTCAAATCTTGAATTTAAATTCAAATCAAACTATATAAATTTCAAAACCTTATCGAGTTATTCAAGATAACTTTTATCTTTAAAAATTCGTTTTCAAAAACTTTTCATATTTAACACAATTCCATTTCCAAAACTATTTTGGATTCAAAGTTTAACTTTAAAACCATTTCATAAATCTGTGACTTAACCAATTTCGTCGTGCAATCCATATTTGTGTGTGTATGGTGTAGTCCAGGGGTTCTACCCAATAGTGCAACAACATTAATCATCATAGATTCAGGCACAATAATATCGACAAGCGGTATTATCCTATAACGCTTATCTTCATTCACAGATTCATGGATATATATTCATAATAGATAAATAAATTACATACATCATAGCTTAATCAGAACAATCCATATCATAAAATCATTATAGATTAATTCAAGGCATTCATACAATTCATACATCCATAAGCAAAATCAATTAATTATCTGATTAATTTAAATCAGATTAATTACTAATGAACAAACACTAATCCTAGTTAATTAATATTAATTAATTTCAAACTATTTTAATTAATTGTCCTTTAATCATTTACTAATTAATAAATTAGTCATCCTTAATTAATAAATCGACTAACCTTTAACCATTAAATAATCAACCTTTAATTAATAATTAAATCAATCTCAAATCATTAAATAATTAATCTTCAAGTATTTGATTATTCTTTAATTAATTACCCTTTAATTAATTATCCTTAATTAATTACAATAAATTAATTAATCCTTAATTACTTAATCAACTTAACCATTAATTAATAACTTTTAATTAAGTAATTATCTTTAATTATTTATTTAATTTAATTACATATATCAATTATTCTCAATTAATTAATTATCCTTATTTACATTAATTAACAATCCTTTATTAATCACCCCAAATAATTAACCTTAATCAACTTCATTAAGTAATTACTCCTTAAATTAATTAAACTTCAATTAATCAAAGATAAATCTTTTTGTCTTAATTAATTACCCAAAGCTTTGATTAACTTGAGATTACCCACTTACTTATTTAATCATATCATAATTGAAAATACTTAAGAAAATAATTTCTCCGATATAATAATTCAAAATCCCAAAACAGTTTTAAACATATTTTTAATTTAAAATCAAATCTTTGAAAACTTGACTAAAAACTTGTTTATAATTTACATTCGAAAACTTGGTTTATTTTACTCTAAAACTGATTTATTTTTAATACACTTTAAAGTTAAATTTTACAAACTTACTTTACTTTTAAAACATCTACACCTTATTTTGTTTTTTTGAAACCATTAAAGAAAAACCAAGCCAACTGCTTGAATACCCAAGCCCAATCTCGAGTTTGAGTTTGAGTTACATCCCTTCCTTTCTGCTTCGAGACGATGATCATAGGTTACGAGTTCGACCCCGAGACCATTTGTTTCTTCCCAAACCCCCAAAATTCCCAGACACACCAAAATGAGCATGCACATGTACATTGATTCCGATCGCCTCCGATCACTGTCATGAACACCAACAACATGACCACAAACTATCACTACGATCCTGCCTACCTGAGCGTCCAAACGATCGTGAATTCACAATTTGATATACCAGAACCCAACCTGGAACTAAAACTTGGACTAAAACGCCCTGCCGACGGCCATCTAGCCCGTTATCGTCCTCATCCTTTCACTTAGGTTTTCGCCTTCGACCCACACAGAGCTGCCACCAAGTCCGATTGAATATAATTCATCCACAATGATGAATTTTCCTCACAAACTCAGTTGAACAAACCTATTCCCAAAACCCTATTTCCTCGACAATCGTTCGCCATGGCGTACGATAATTTTTTTCCTCATTTTTCCATTAATCTACAATGCTCGAGCCACCTTTGACGTAGGGCCTGACCCCCAAAGCTTCGCCGTTGATCTGATTTTGACGAAAATGTAATTTCTGTTCAACCTAAATTTTCTCGATGATTATATGCTTAAAAATCATGAAATGATTTTTAAAATTCATATCTTTCTATTATGAATCGAGTAATAGTATCAAAACAACATATTATGATCATCAAATTTTTTGACATTTACATAATTTTTTCATCTCTGTATATTTTGAATTTCCAGATAAAAAAATTTCTCAAAAAAATATATTTTAACCCCTAGTTCTTGATGATGTAAACACATTTCTTTCAGATTACGAAGCCTAAACGAATCAAGAAGAAGGATTTAATTTCTTTTTCTTTTTCTAATAGTTTTTTCAAATACTGTTATTATAACAGAGACATGTACCTGTATGCACACAGTATGCATATACATACATATTCACACCCAATTTTAATCTCATGCAAAGCTAAATCATATATATATATATATATATATATATATATATATATATATATATATATATAGTTTAAGTAGTTTGCTCACCGGTTTTTTGGCAGAGCAGAGAACCTGGAAAATGTTGTAGATTTGAAAATTGGAAAATTTATCTTTGCTTGCTATTGCTCTGCCTTATTCTTGATCATGCTTTCAGGCTATAATTTGATTTGCAAATTGAATCCTGAAGCTTGCTTGTGATGATACTTTAGATTGAAGATGATTTTTTTTGAATTTTGATTTTATTTTAAATTTTTCTTTCCAGGCTTGAAGATCTTTGAAAGCTTGCTTACTGCCTTCAGATCTTTTGAGTTTGAGCAGATTTCTTTAAGCTTGAAGTTTGTTTTAGATTTCCAGGTTTGAATTCTTAAATTGCAGAGATGATCTTGTTTGAACACTGATCTTTGCATTGTTTTACATTTCCTGAAGCATTAAACTTAGGTTGAAGATTTGCTCTAAACTTTAAACTTTGCTTTGCTCTGAATCCCTCAGGTTGTATCTGTTTATCTTTGAATTGTGATTTTTTCAAGTTGAGAAATAAATGAAAGAGGCTTGAGAAGTTAAACTGAGAACAATTTTTTTCTTTTTTCTTTCTTTTAATACATGTTTACAAATTCAAATCAAAAGAAAAGTTTTATTTTGCCACTTGTTAAACTCAAATCATATTAAACTTACACATGTTATTACAAATAATGATATGCCTACACTTGTTAATGCATATTTCTAATATTTTACAAATGTCAAAATAATGAACTTTTATGTTTTAAACCCTATATAAATTTTTATTTAATTTATAGATTTTGTTCTAAATCCTTTATTAATTTGTGAATAAATTTATCTCATGTGTACTTAATTCTTATACTTAGATTTCAAAAGATATATTCAGATCAAAGCTTAAATGTTTATTTACATATGTATATTTTACAAATGTTCATCATATTGATTTCCAAATATATAAAAGAAAAGTAATTTAAATCTTTTATCAAGTCCTATTTTATATTTTAAATTCAAGTTATAAAAAATGTTTATATTTTATTCATACATTTTTTTCTATATTTACACTTATATAACTTTTTAAATAAACTTAAGACAAATGCTTTGAAATCAAATTATACATTATTAATAAATATTTATATATATTAGTCCCTTAGAAATAATAAGTTAATAAATCCAATTTTTATTTTAAAAACACTTATCTTTAAATTTCTAATCCAAATTCTATTTATAAATCAATCTATATGCACATATATTTTTATCATGGAAATTTTCAAATAAATTCCTTTATATACAATCTTTTGATACATCCACAATTAAACTTATAATTAAAATATTATTCAAATTATTTATTTCTGAATTTCCAAACAGAAATTCTATTTAAAATCATATTTATATTCATCTATATTAATAAACCAAAAAATATCTATTTAATTTGGAAAATACCAAATAAATTCACAATTTAATTACAAAAATTGAATTAATTTCCAATTTGAATTTGATTTTAAAACAGGAATGTTACAACAAGATTGTTTAAAAAGTAGATATACACCGTTTTAGGGTAAAACAGAGATGAAATGATTTTTAAATGCCATGGGATAATTTTATGTTATAGTAAACATGATTTTGGAGATGGTTTCAATTTTAATAATTATCGGAACTCAGATGGATTTTATATTAATTATCTAGTGAAGAAAATGATTTATTGGGTTATAATTATTGAAGGCTAAAATAATGATTATTTGGGTTTGAAATTTTTATATGTTGGAAAATATATTAAAATAAATTTTCTGGAATTTTTCCATAGCGTTTTGATGAATATATAAAATTATTTAAGGTAAGTGACTTAATTGTATTATATATTTAATTAAGGAGAAGGGGTATTTTATAAAATTAAATTATCATTTTAATTCTGAAATTAGTGGCAGCACTTTTTCGAAAAGTATTTGTTAACCAACGGGAATTTGGCAAATAAAGGCAGGTTAGTTGAAAAGTTGTTGTTTTAAGTTAAAACAAAGAAATCATACTTTTAGCATGTTTCAGCCAATATTAGCATCAGACTTTCCGACCCAGGCCTTTCGACATATTCGAAAGGTTAGCTCTCGACAAGGTCAAAGTTCAATGCATATGATATCAGGTTACTTGGTACATAATGAATTGAATAATGTCGAAGGGTACTTAGTTGAAAAGTTGGTTGCCGAAGAGGTAGGGGTATGTTTGTTTTATAAACCAAAGATTGCCTGCTTTGCTTTCGAATAAGGGCTTTCGACTTGGTTGCTTTCGACGAGGTCAATTATTTAAACAAAGGTTTTAAACCTTCTAACAAAGTCAGAAGGTTACTACCGCTTATCATTGTTTTGTTTTGAACCTTCTGACATAGTTGAAAGGTATTTGCCGCTTTGTCCAACCTTTCGAAGTTGTTGCTTCCAACTAAGATGAAAGGTTTACCTATTATAAAAACAGCTGCTTCTCTCATTGCTTTCGAAAGGTATCAAAGCTTTTGACTTAGATGATTTACCCTTGTTTTATAACTGAAGTATAACCTAAAGCTTTCAAAGAAGGTGTTTTAAAGGCTGAAGCTTATTGTTTTAAAGAGATGCACTAAAGCTTTCGAAGTGGAGCTTTCGACAAAGTCAAAAGGTTGCTTCCAATGTAGTCGAAAGTTTTAAGAGAGAATTTTCATCATGTTTTAAATTTAACCAAATAAGTCTTTGAAATGTTTAAATTTTAAGAGTTGAATGCTTTCTAAAGGTTTGAATTGCTGAATGGTTTCAATGTTTTCGAAAGGTTTTGGATTCAAAAGGTTGTTTTAAAGACCTTTGGACAAGGTCGAAAGGTTTGGTTTTGAAAGGATTTTGGAGATCCTCCGACAAGGTCGAAGGGTCAGGTTCTAAAAGGTTTTTATTGTTGTTTAATCATTCGAAAGGTTTGCTTTCCAATGGTTTCAAAAGGTCTTAAAAAACCTATACTCTACATTTTTAAGGAAAACCCACGTCTTATAAAAAGGAGTTTTGTGATAACTTTAAGTATAAAACTTTGAAGAAAAATTGCCTTGATAAATATAAGTTAAAAGGCGTTAACTACGTTTTATGAAATGTATTTCAAGGACCTTAAACCCACAGGAGTAGTATTGTTAAATTGCTGTTTTACTCCATCAATTACGAATATATGCACATGACAACCCATAACTATATTTGTGGGAATAAGAGGTAGAAGAACCATTTAGGTTAACTCAATGGTGAATATTAAATTACTTAAACTTCTGGATGAGTAGAATTGCGTTCATGGAGTCGGGGTGACCAAAAATATAGGATCCCTAAACTTTGTAGTTTTTGATGTGTACTAAAAGGTTCATAGTAAACCCATGAAAACTATGATTAAGTAGTTATTGTAGGAAACAAACAGGTTCATAATTATCCCAAGAAAACTATGTATTAAAGACTAGTATGAGCTAAGTGGTTTGTAGTGAACATATGAAAACTATATCCGGATTAAGAATTGACACCAGTCAATAGGTTCCTAGTAAACCCATGAAAACTAGGATAAGAAAGTGGCTAATGGAAGCTTTAGTAGGTTCCTGGTCAATCCATGAAAACTCGGATGTGAAGTGACTTACTGGATAAATCCATAGGTTCCTAGTAAACCCATGAAAACTAGGATAATGTGATTAGTTATTGGAAGAACTAATAGGTTCAAGAGGACCCATGAATTGATTAAGTTAACTGGCAGGAGCCTATAGGTTCTTAGGATCCCATGAAAACCTTAAATATGACAGGGTGTCTATTAGGTATAATAAGGTTGTTTGCTAACCCATGAAAACTAAAAAAGGTTAATAGCGACCCTAGAAACCATGATTATGACAGGATGTCAGACTAAACTGGGAATGGGAAATCCTAATTATTTTCTAGTATGCATATTATAATATTTTGAAAATGTATATTTTAACCCTTGTGGGTGCAGAAGCACAGATATGACTTTATAAAGGTTTTTGGATACTAGTGAGGGGAAAACCCATTCTGCTAAGCGGCGTGGTCTCACTAGATATCTAAAAAGGATTGAGACGTTAGATTATTATTCATACCAGACTTTATATCGAACTCGAAGTTTTCATTTTCCCCTTAAACTCTCCGGCACTGAATTGATTTTGAGTAGTTTGAGATTTAAGGTTGTCAGGTTTTCTTCTCTGACGAATAAAGCTTCCGAAGGCGCGCAGGAGGCAGATAGATATTTAGAGTTTTCTTTCCGCTGTGTGTTTTGTTTGTAAAGGTAGATTAATTGGCCTTACTATATACTATGATCAACTAAGGGGGCATCTTCATATGTCGCTCTTGGCGTATTTGTAATAATTATATTTTGCTGAATGTAATTTAGGATTATGCAATGAACATGAAATGTTTTGATTTGAATATGGAAATGTGTTTCTAAATTGCTATAATTTTTCCATATTTCAATGATCTATGTATCAACATATTTAGCACCTGCCACGACCCGAAATCCGACGTTCGAAAATCGACACCCGTACTTCACTCGTATTCGAATGCCGTAGATTCAAACGTTGAATTCTGATTCGCGCCGGAGCTTATAACACATTAAATACAACAAAACAACGGAAGAAAATAATATATATCATTGATATACAATAGTTGATTACAATAATGATACAACTAATTATTATCAGAGATACAAGATACAGCGGAAAGAAATAACTCCAACAGCAGCGGAACACAATAGCACCAAAAGGTATTCCAAAGGATAATCCAACATGTAAAACTTCATTGCCAAATCTCAAAAGACTCCAATCCAGAAGCTCGAACCACCATCAAATTGACTTAAGCAAGGTCAGTCAACGATGTGATCGCCAAGATCCAAAGACTCCAAAGGATTAAAAATAAAAAGCTGGAGGCTACCAAAATCTACATCTACTAGCTGATTATCGGAAAATCCCAACTCTAGATTGCCCGTATGGAAAATTGTTGGCACCCAGAGTTTAGAAAGGGAACAATAAACTCCGGGTTAGTCATGGGACTGGTGTGAGAAAAGGAAAACAGTTTTAAACAAAAACAACAACAAATAATTTAAGATTGAAATCTGCAATGCTTTTTGGAAAATGAAACTACCATAACGCCTCCTACCGCACACACAATGCAAACGCAAAATTGAAGGAGATTTCTCCTTATGATATTCAAACATGCTTGATATGCGAAAACCATTTTGATATTATTATTAGCGCATAGTGGAAAACATTTTGATAGTATAATATTAATCTTAGCCAGCATACCACATTTCATCGTATGCCTACTATATCTACCATGTTCAATAGCAGGTTACCGCCACATTCCATGGCAGGTTATACAACTAAAAATGTACAGCGAGCGTATTGTTTCTTTGGATTTCCAATACTTGGTCAGGCTAAGGAACTTCCTACTGCCACATGGATACGCCTCTGCAGGGACTCCCCGAGAACTTCCTAGCTCTCTGCCAACACAAGGCAGGGTTACTCCTGCTCGGAAGTAACACCTACAAGTATGCCATCCCCGGTCGTATGAGACCTTTATCCGAGGATCCTCAACCACAAAGCAACAACCACAAAGTAATAAATTTTCAATGACCACAAGAATTAAGCATCTGGGCTCCATACCATGAACCACCCTTTTCCAGAAGAAATGGACATACCAAAGGGGCGCGACCCCTAATAACCTTACCGCATCTTTCCCATTTCGACCATTTTCTGGTTGCGAGGTCCGACGAGGTCTCATCCACAAAGCAATGCTTTTCACAAAACCTTGCTTCGATCAACAAATGATCAGCAACACTCAGCAGCACTCAGCAGGCCACACTACCAAATTGTGAATGCATCACTAGTAACTATCAACCACATAACCTTGTAGGATCGATTTCACCCTAGAGGGGGGGGGTGAATAGGGTGATAGTGTTAATTGTAAAAATTAATCGCAGAAGCTTATAAACTAATATTAACACAGATCACAGAATATTACCAGCACAGAGATAAATAGCAGAATAATAAAATGCAGAACGAAACAACACAGAATTTATCCAGCTTCGGCAAAACCCTGCCTACGTGCTGCCCCAAGATTTCTACTAGAAATTAGATAGTCCCTCGCTTACACACGTAAACTCGCTATACCCGCTATTGACTAACCTAACTCTACGCTCAAAACCTTGACCACAACTCAACTACCGAGTTGCAAATTCCCAAACTACACACCGTAGTTTGCACCCTAGTCACACGACTAGAAAAATTAAAACGGTTTAAAAAGGAAAATTACAAATTAAAAAGCAAATTAAAATTAAACCCTAATTAAAAACCCCTATATAAAAAAATATTTCTCCCTTTTAAAACAATAGGCCGGCCCTTTCTTCAATTCGACCCGTCTCTTTATTTTCTTTGCTTTGTTTGGTTGCGTATACAATGGTGGCCGTTCCTCTTTCAATTTTAGGGCTTTCGTTCGTGATTCAAATTAGGGCTTTGAAGAACCGTTACTACTTCGATCGAATCTGTGATTGTTCAAGATTTGCCTTGCTCGATCGATTTCTGGTTGTTGCTCACTTCGGCTCTTTGATGATTGAGTTCGATTTCTCCGGTATGTAATTTGTGCCTTTTTCTTCTTTTGATTTTTCGTGCTTGAACTCAATGAATTATTGCCGATGATGATGTAGGGTTTTATATAGGAATCCAATTCCTATTTTTGCGTTCGTATAGATTGATTTGAATTTGTCAATTAATTTGTTCGGCCGTTGATTTTAGCTTGGATGTTTGAGATGATTGCTGGCTTCTTCAATTCACGTATATATTTTGGTTGCTTAACATTCACGGTATTGAATCATTACGTGATGACCACGGCCCTGAATTCTTGACTTGGTTTGAATTTTCTCGGCTTTGAATTTTAACTTGGTCAATGATTTTTGCGTTGCCTTTCTTGTTGACTATGGCATGACCATCTTCACTGTAAATTGATCAATTTGAAATTTTGTTCACGGCTTATACGAGTCCTTTCTTGCATTCCTGTACTGATGCATTCACTTCATGTTTTGAGCTTCAACTGTGCTCGAGCTCTGTCCATAGTTGTTCAAGATGCTCCACTTGATCATGTACTTTGTTCTTTGCTGCCTCTATTATGTATGCATTTGCATACTGCTGTTGTTTGAATATTGTTGGATGCCATCTTCATGTACTCGATATTGTGGCATGTGGTCTTTGTATTTGCTGGCTTGAATCTCTGCATCCATGTTCTTCACTGTTTACATCATTTGACTTGTCTGGTCTGGTCTTGAGTGTGCTATTGAGATACATGCATTGATGTAAACTTGTGTATCTTGTAGCTTTCATGTTTGCTGTATCACTTACAAATATTGATGCATTTGTTTGTTGCAATTGGGTTGGTCTGCACTGCTTGTTGTAATCATGTACGAACTGATGCTGCACTTGGTCTTTGTTGTAACTGGAACTGTTGAGTTTGTTTTGTTTGCCGAGATTCTTGCTTGTAGTTGATGGTTCATTTGACTTGGAATACTGGTGCATTTGCAGTTACTTGCATTGGTGCTGTTGCAATTTGTTACGGCCTATAGTGTTCATGTAATCTTGTGTTTATTGTTGCATCCATTGCAGTCCTATATGTGTATGCATCTTCTTGTCTCTGCTCCAATCTGGTTCACTTGTACCTGATGTACATGCAGTTGATTTACTTCATGTTGCTTAGGGTTGTCTGCACCTCTGGTCAGCAGCTTATCGAATTTACATTTACACTGTGTCATTTATCTTTGCACTTGCATACTTGGTTTCCACCTTGATGTTGTGTAGCCTGGTCTCTGTTGCATGTGTTGCCTCTGGTGTAGTCTTGTCTGGTGCATTGTCTTTTGTATCACTGAGTTGAGTAACAGCTGTGGTCCATGTTGCTGCTGGTCGATAAGTATACATGCATACTTTGATCATTGCATTCATGTGTGCATTTGCAGTTGCACCTGTGTTGAATCCAGTTTCAAACACTCGGGTTTGACCTTGTGCTGAGAATTGTGACATTTATATTATTGCACGTGAGTTGAACCCGACTTTTTATTTGGGTTTGACCTGTGCTCACCTGTCCCTGTAAATCAATCAAGTGTATATATCGGTGTGCACGGCCTTGTGGCATATACAGTAATATACTGTGTATGTCACAAGTTGTTCGTGTATGATGAATTCAAATTTAAATTATGAAGAACAACCCAAATAACTGAGGCAAACAATGTTTTCAAAATCATCTTTTATTTTGAATTGCAAAAATATTTTATTTTCAATTTTACTGCGTTAGTGAATATTTTTGCAGATTTCTCAGATGCTGGATTCAAATTGGAATGCAGTTGAAGATAAATACGAATGTGAGTGATATGTAGTGAGGTGAATTGTAAATATGAAATGTGATGAAATTGTAATCAAAATTGTATATGTATAGTGAGAGCTTGAAATTGTACTATTCAAAATTGTAATAAATATTTGTTTGAATAAAATATTCGTTTGAATTCAAAATCTGTGTTATTTATTTTATTCAGCAAATATTTATTTAATCTGTGAAAATAAATATATATTAACAAATACATTTAAATGAATGTATATATGTTTATTATCATCAAACAAAAATCATATAGCGCAAAGCGCATATTTAACAATCTCCCCCTTTTGATGATAACAAACATATATTTAAGATTTTGAATATTTAAATGTATTTGATAATTTCAATTGCTCCCCCTATTTGAATGCTTCCTTTCTATATGATACTCCCCCTACATATATGACTCCCCCTACATATATGCATACAAATAAAATGTTCAAATGAGTCTATATGCATATAGAAAACTTCTTTGACCTTTTCTCTCCCTTTTTACAAAATCTTAACTTTTCTCTCCCCCTTTTGTTATCAGCAAAAGAATAATAGTAATAGAAAAGTAGAGATATAGTGATCGATATTAATTCAACATTAAAACTCAATTGAATATAAAAATTAAATTTCAATAAAAAATCAAACAAAAATCATAAATCCTTTAATTGACGCATATTCCACTTTAGAATGGTATGAATGATTTCATCAAATAAAACCATACAATTGTGTCTATTTGTGGTATTTTTATATCAGGAATTTGAATATCTACTAATCATGCATAACCGTTAGGACTTTTAAATGAGATTAGTAGTATTCCAATTTTATTTTTAAAAAAAATGAATTCAAGTATCTTCTAACCACGCATAACCGTGAGGACTTTTAAATGGGATTAGAATCAACTTGTTTATTTTAAAAGAAAGAAAAAAAAATCAACTTTTGATGTGCGTTCCATACATGCATAACCGTGAGGACTTTTAAATGAGCATGGAAGCACATAACAAATTCCAAGTAATTCACCCATGCATAACCGTGAGGACTTTTAAATGAGAGTGAATACTTTGGTATTTATTTTTTTTTATTTTTTTTTATTTTTTTTTTAAAAAAGTGAAAATGAAAAACGAACGATTCCTGTTTAAAATACCACATATCGACAAACTATATAGAATTTTGATGAATGATGGTTGATAGAAATATGATAGGTATAGAGATGGTCATGGAATTTTTACCAACAAAAAGTTTTATAACTCTTGTTTACATTTCTAAAGAAATTTTCTAATTATACTTTCTTGAGTTATAATATATAATCAATATCAACACTCATCATTTTTTTTTAATCACTATTTTTCTTTTCGATAATTTGTAGGGAGAAAAAAAATGTTAAATATTCAGCAAATTTCTAAAACACCTAGACTGAGTCGTAGCTTACAAAAACTATTTTCTGGTAGGGGTTTTGTAAAGATGTCTGCCAATTGAGAATCAGTTGAAATAAAATTTATGCAGATATTTTCTTTGGAAATATGATCTCTAATAAAATGATGTCTTACATCTATATGTTTTGTTCGCGAATGATGTACAGGATTATTTGTGAGATCAATTGCGCTTTTGCTATCACACATTAGTGGTACACGTTTAAAATTTAGGCCATAGTCATGCAAAGTTTGTATCATCCATAAGATTTGAGCAGAGCAACCGCTCAAAGCAATATACTCTGCTTCTGTTGTGGATAATGCAATACAATTTTGTTTTCTACTCGACCATGCAACTAATGAATGTCCTAACATAAAACATGCTCCACTAGTACTTTTTCTATCAACCAAATTTCCAGCATAATCAGCATCTGAAAAACCTTTCAATTCAAAATTATCATTTGATGGATACCAAAGACCAAACCGTGGGGTGTGCAATAAATATCTTATAATTCTTTTAACAGCTTTTAAATGAGATTCTTTTGGGTTAGATTGAAAACGCGCACATAAGCAGACAGAAAACATGATGTCAGGTCTAGAGGCGGTAAGATAAAGGAGTGATCCAATCATACCTCTGTACAGCTTTTGATCAACTGTCTTACCCTTTTCATCTTTGTCAAGTTTAAGTGTTGTACTCATGGGAGTTCATGCAGGTTTAGCATCTTTCAATCCAAATTTGTTGACAAGTTCCCTAATATATTTTGTTTGAGAAATGAATGTGCCTTTATTGCTTTGTTGGATTTGAAATCCTAAAAAGAATTTTAACTCTCCAACCAAGCTCATTTCAAACTTTTCCTGCATGACTTTTTCAAATTTCTCATACAATAACTTGTTAGTAGCACCATAAATGATGTCATCAACATATATTTGAACAATCAAAATATCATTGTTTTCATGCAACAGAAATAGTGTGGTATCTACACATCCCTTTTTGAACCCATTTTCAAGGAGATAAGAAGTAAGACATTCATACCAAGCTCTGGGAGCTTGTTTTAATCCATATAATGCCTTCTTTAGTTTGTATACATGGTTTGGATATTCATGACTTTCAAAACCTTCTGGTTGTTCAACAAACACATCTTCTTTTAAAACTCCGTTAAGAAAAGCACTCTTAATATCCATTTGTCTTAGTTTAAATCCTTTGTAGCAAGCAAAAGCTAACAATATTCTAATTGATTCTAGTCTAGCTACAGGCGCAAAGGTTTCATCAAAGTCAACTCCTTCAATTTGATTGTATCCTTTAGCAACTAGTCTAGCTTTATTTCTAATTATATTTCCAGATTCATCATATTTATTTTTAAAAATCCATTTTGTTCCTATAACTGGATAATCCTTAGGTCTAGGTGCTAGACTCCAAACATTATTTCGTTCAAACTGATTTAGTTCTTCTTGCATGGCCATGAACCAGTTTTCATCATTAAGGGCTGAATCTATGCTATTTGGTTCTATTTCTGAAATAAATCCACTATACAAGCACAGATCACATAGATTTTTAAAGGATGAACGAGTTTGTATACCTGCTATAGGGTTTCCAATTACCAATTCTGGTGGATGGTCTGTTTTGTATTTCAGCTTTTCTGGATCCAGATTTCTTCTGACTTCTTGAGTTGTGGTAGTTTCTCTAGCATTAGCAGTTTCTTTTGGTTTTTCAAATTCATCGTTTTCTTTCTCCTCTTCAACGTTACTTTTGGATGTATCATGTTCGTCAATGCCTTCATCAAATTTCACATTGATTGACTCTACGATTGTTTTAGTCTTTTTGTTGTAGACTCTATAAGCTTTGCTTCTCGAAGAGTAACCCATGAAGATGCCATCATCAGCCTTTGCTTCAAATTTTCCTAACTGATCACCTGTATTAAGAATATAGCAAGGACATCCAAACACTTTGAAGTAAGCGATGTTTGGTTTTTTGTTGAACCATAACTCATAGGGGGTTTTGTTAAGAATCGGTCTGATGATAACTCTATTCATTACATAACATGCTGTATTTACAGCTTCTGCCCAGAGATGCAGAGGTAGTTCATATTCATTTAACATAGACCTAGCCAATTCTTGTAAAGTACGATTCTTTCTCTCAACTACCCCATTTTGTTGTGGGGTACGTGGTGCAGAGAACTCATGTTTGATTCCGTTTTCATCACAGAAAGTTTCAAATTCATAATTTTCAAATTCTCCACCATGATCACTTCTTAACGAAACAATAGAGACTTCTTTTTCATTTTGCACGAATTTTGCGAATCTTGTGAAGTATGAAAAAGTTTCTGATTTTTTAGCTAAGAAGTATACCCATGTATATCTTGAGTAATCATCAACTAACACAAAGCAATATTTCTTGCCTCCTAAGCTAGCAATGTCATTAGGTCCAAATAGATCCATATGAATTAGTTCAAGAACTCTAGAAGTGCTTACATTGTTTTTGGCATGAAACGATGATTTTCTAAGTTTTCCCAAAGTACATGCTTTACAGATGTTTTCAGTTTCAAACTCATGTGATGGCAACCCTCTTACCAAACTTTTCCTTTTTAATTTGTTTAATAAGTTCATACTAGCATGCCCTAAACGTCTATGCCATAAATTCACTTCTATATCCTTAGCTACCAAGCATTTAGAGAGGATGAGATCATCAAAAGATAGAGAATATATATTACCTTTCCTTTTTCCTGAAAATAAGATTTCTTTTGATGATTTGTCAACAATTTTTCACATGTCAGAATCAAAGATAACATTCATACCTTTATCACATAGCTGGCTGATTGATATCAAATTGTGGTGCAGATTTTCAACATATAAAACGTCATTTAAGGTAAATGTATTGTTACCTACTTTACCTTTACCGACAATTTTACACTTGTCATTGTTCCCCATTGTGACTCTGCCACCTTTGTATTTTTCTAGGCTAAGGAACTTCGATTTATCGCCTGTCATGTGCCTGGAACAGCCAGAATCCAAGTACCATTGCTGTTGTTCCTTAGCCTGCCAGCATACCTACATGAAAAGAGAGTTTAGTGACCTATTTGTTTTTATAGGTCCATGGTTGTTAGTGGCAGAAAATTTTGAAAAATGATTTTGTGTAGACCCAAAACTATTTATAATTGTTCCCTTTGGCACCCAAATTTGTTTAACTTTGAGAGATTTTATATTTGTGCCTTTTGAAACCCAAATCGGTATAGTTTTCACATGTTTGGGTCTATACCAACAATTATTGTGACCGTGTCCAAATTTTCTACAAATTGTGCACATAGAATTAACTTGATTAATCTTGTTTTCAACAATTTTCGAATTATTATATCCAAGTCCTTGTCTAACCGTATTAACAGTTTGCTTTCCTAATAGCATATTCAACGATTTTTCACTTTTTGAAAATTTATCTAAAGTCGTTGACAATTGTTGGACTTGTGATTTGAGAGATTCATTTTCGTTTAACAACTGTGTGCACTTTTTAATAGAATTCTCTCTCCTAGTATTTTCATTCTCTTTTAAAATCAGAATTTCATTTTCAAGTGATTTTATATTGATTTCCGATTTTTTAATTTCTTCTTCAAATGTTGGACACTTATCACACTTAGGGATCCTACGTTGATAGTTCTTAACTAATTGATCAAGTTGTTCATTGCATTCTATCAAAGTATTCTTTTGAGATTCAAGTTTGGCGTATTTTTCCCTAAGTCGTTCATAACAGCCATTTACTTCATGGAAATAAATAAGTAATTCAGAATGAGTGAGTTTTGATACCTCGCTTGGCTCGTCATCATCACTGTCTGTAACTTCACCATGAAGGCACATGTTTGCTTTTTCACTCTCACTCTCGGTGTTATCACTTTCATCTTCGTCAGTTTCATCCCAAGTAGCCGCAAAGCTTTTCTTCTTTAGTTTCTTTCCTTGATTTGATCGTTTTTGAGGACATTGTGGCTTGATATGACCGGGTTTGTTGCATTTGTAACAGATGATTTTCTGTTCTTCTGGGTTGTCTAGTGCTTTGCCTATTCTGCTTTTCAATTCATGATTTCGAGCTGGATTTCCGTATTTGCGATTCCACCTTTTGAATTTCTTTATTAGTAGCGCCAGCTCTGCTTCTCCATCACCATCATCGTTATCATCATCACTTTCGGTTGTTCCTTTGAGCGCTATTGATTTCTTTCGAGTATCTCCTCCTTCACGCTCTTCCTTGAATTTCATTTCTAGCTCATAAGTGGTGAGATTTCCAATGAGTTCTTCGACTTTGAGTTTTTTTAAATCTTTCGATTCTTGAATGGCAGTTACTTTTGCTTCAAAGCTTCGTGGAAGAACTCTGAGAATTTTTCGGACTATTTCCAATTCGGTGTATGTTTTTCCGAGAGCTTTTGATTTGTATACGATATTGGAAAGTCGACCGTACATCTCTTTGACATTTTCTTCCTTTGCCATTGTAAAGTTCTCGTATTCGCTGCTTAGCATGGCAAGGCGAGATTCTTTGACTTGAGATGTTCCTTCGTGAGTCACTTCTAGTATGTGCCATATTTCCTGCGCAGTTAGACAATGTGAGACACGATTAAATTCAAATTGATCTAATGAATAGATAATAGAATTCATAGCTTTGGCATTAGTATTCTGTAATTTATTTTCTAATTCTGTCCATTGTTCCTTTGGTTTCTCTATTTCCTGATTATCTACAGTTATAGTTGGTATCCTATAACCTGTTTCAACAATATCCCAAGCGTCAATGGTTTTCAAAAAAAATTTCATCCTATTTTTCCAAAAAGCATATTCACCATTGAACATTGGTGGTCTAACTATGGATTGACCTTCTGCAAAAGCATTATTAAAAGAAGCCATTTTAAAAATTCGAATTTTTAAACAAAAAACTGATTTTTTCAAAAAAAATAGAAATTTTAAAACAAATGTTGACTTCTATTCCTAGCTCTGATACCACTTGTAGGATCGATTTCACCCTAGAGGGGGGGGTGAATAGGGTGATAGTGTTAATTGTAAAAATTAATCGCAGAAGCTTATAAACTAATATTAACACAGATCACAGAATATTACCAGCACAGAGATAAATAGCAGAATAATAAAATGCAGAACGGAACAACACAGAATTTATCCAGCTTCGGCAAAACCCTGCCTACGTGCTGCCCCAAGATTTCTACTAGAAATTAGATAGTCCCTCGCTTACACACGTAAACTCGCTATACCCGCTATTGACTAACCTAACTCTACGCTCAAAACCTTGACCACAACTCAACTACCGAGTTGCAAATTCCCAAACTACACACCGTAGTTTGCACCCTAGTCACACGACTAGAAAAATTAAAACGGTTTAAAAAGGAAAATTACAAATTAAAAAGCAAATTAAAATTAAACCCTAATTAAAAACCCCTATATAAAAAAATATTTCTCCCTTTTAAAACAATAGGCCGGCCCTTTCTTCAATTCGACCCGTCTCTTTATTTTCTTTGCTTTGTTTGGTTGCGTATACAATGGTGGCCGTTCCTCTTTCAATTTTAGGGCTTTCGTTCGTGATTCAAATTAGGGCTTTGAAGAACCGTTACTACTTCGATCGAATCTGTGATTGTTCAAGATTTGCCTTGCTCGATCGATTTCTGGTTGTTGCTCACTTCGGCTCTTTGATGATTGAGTTCGATTTCTCCGGTATGTAATTTGTGCCTTTTTCTTCTTTTGATTTTTCGTGCTTGAACTCAATGAATTATTGCCGATGATGATGTAGGGTTTTATATAGGAATCCAATTCCTATTTTTGCGTTCGTATAGATTGATTTGAATTTGTCAATTAATTTGTTCGGCCGTTGATTTTAGCTTGGATGTTTGAGATGATTGCTGGCTTCTTCAATTCACGTATATATTTTGGTTGCTTAACATTCACGGTATTGAATCATTACGTGATGACCACGGCCCTGAATTCTTGACTTGGTTTGAATTTTCTCGGCTTTGAATTTTAACTTGGTCAATGATTTTTGCGTTGCCTTTCTTGTTGACTATGGCATGACCATCTTCACTGTAAATTGATCAATTTGAAATTTTGTTCACGGCTTATACGAGTCCTTTCTTGCATTCCTGTACTGATGCATTCACTTCATGTTTTGAGCTTCAACTGTGCTCGAGCTCTGTCCATAGTTGTTCAAGATGCTCCACTTGATCATGTACTTTGTTCTTTACTGCCTCTATTATGTATGCATTTGCATACTGCTGTTGTTTGAATATTGTTGGATGCCATCTTCATGTACTCGATATTGTGGCATGTGGTCTTTGTATTTGCTGGCTTGAATCTCTGCATCCATGTTCTTCACTGTTTACATCATTTGACTTGTCTGGTCTGGTCTTGAGTGTGCTATTGAGATACATGCATTGATGTAAACTTGTGTATCTTGTAGCTTTCATGTTTGCTGTATCACTTACAAATATTGATGCATTTGTTTGTTGCAATTGGGTTGGTCTGCACTGCTTGTTGTAATCATGTACGAACTGATGCTGCACTTGGTCTTTGTTGTAACTGGAACTGTTGAGTTTGTTTTGTTTGCCGAGATTCTTGCTTGTAGTTGATGGTTCATTTGACTTGGAATACTGGTGCATTTGCAGTTACTTGCATTGGTGCTGTTGCAATTTGTTACGGCCTATAGTGTTCATGTAATCTTGTGTTTATTGTTGCATCCATTGCAGTCCTATATGTGTATGCATCTTCTTGTCTCTGCTCCAATCTGGTTCACTTGTACCTGATGTACATGCAGTTGATTTACTTCATGTTGCTTAGGGTTGTCTGCACCTCTGGTCAGCAGCTTGTCGAATTTACATTTACACTGTGTCATTTATCTTTGCACTTGCATACTTGGTTTCCACCTTGATGTTGTGTAGCCTGGTCTCTGTTGCATGTGTTGCCTCTGGTGTAGTCTTGTCTGGTGCATTGTCTTTTGTATCACTGAGTTGAGTAACAGCTGTGGTCCATGTTGCTGCTGGTCGATAAGTATACATGCATACTTTGATCATTGCATTCATGTGTGCATTTGCAGTTGCACCTGTGTTGAATCCAGTTTCAAACACTCGGGTTTGACCTTGTGCTGAGAATTGTGACATTTATATTATTGCACGTGAGTTGAACCCGACTTTTTATTTGGGTTTGACCTGTGCTCACCTGTCCCTGTAAATCAATCAAGTGTATATATCGGTGTGCACGGCCTTGTGGCATATACAGTAATATACTGTGTATGTCACAAGTTGTTTGTGTATGATGAATTCAAATTTAAATTATGAAGAACAACCCAAATAACTGAGGCAAACAATGTTTTCAAAATCATCTTTTATTTTGAATTGCAAAAATATTTTATTTTCAATTTTACTGCGTTAGTGAATATTTTTGCAGATTTCTCAGATGCTGGATTCAAATTGAAATGCAGTTGAAGATAAATACGAGTGTGAGTGATATGTAGTGAGGTGAATTGTAAATATGAAATGTGATGAAATTGTAATCAAAATTGTATATGTATAGTGAGAGCTTGAAATTGTACTATTCAAAATTGTAATAAATATTTGTTTGAATAAAATATTCGTTTGAATTCAAAATCTGTGTTATTTATTTTATTCAGCAAATATTTATTTAATCTGTGAAAATAAATAGTATATTAACAAATACATTTAAATGAATGTATATATGTTTATTATCATCAAACAAAAATCATATAGCGCAAAGCGCATATTTAACAAACCTCTGAGCTCGTACGTCTCAGAGAAGGGTGTTAAGCTAAGAGAATATATTCTCCGCCACCAAACAGAAATGTATTTGATAGAAACCAGCTTTACATCTCAA
This sequence comes from Allium cepa, assembly GCA_030765085.1. Taxonomy (NCBI): domain Eukaryota; kingdom Viridiplantae; phylum Streptophyta; class Magnoliopsida; order Asparagales; family Amaryllidaceae; genus Allium; species Allium cepa. Next base: position 353,490,511 of record CM060932.1, on the reverse strand, counting down.
AGTGTAATTATCAGACACGCATCCATACAAGTCTGTTCCAGGTTCGAACAACCGAAGCCACTTCCAAAGAAGCCCCTGCAATCTGCGTATTCACAATCCCGATCGGACTCCCCATCACATATGGAGATCTTTATACCAGTGCGACGTGGTGCAGAGACATTCGACGGGTTAACCCTTCGTTCTAAAAAAACCCGGTCTTCAAATGCAATCCACAACGTCGTATCACTATTCGAAATGGGTTATATGACACAAAGTCCTCTCCCGGGTAAACCGAATAGTGAGCGCTTAATTTAAAAACATATGGATATATGGGATATCAGTTAAGTCACAACTTATTACCCAAAACTTTTCTTTCAAATGGTTTAAACAAATTACCATTTTCAAATCTTTAAACAAAAAGATTCACTTTACAAAGTTCACCAATCTTTCACAAAGATTCATTCACAATATTTAAACAAAAGATCTATCTTTGAGACACTCTTTTGTTTGAAAACAAAGTTCACCAAATATTTCACAAAGATTCCTTCATAGCTTTCGAAATAATTCCATTTCAAATCTTTTATACAAAATATACACCTTTAAGATCCTCTTCAATTTCAAAACAAGGTTCAACCATCTTTCACAGAGATTCATTCATAACTTTCAAAACTATTATTATTTGAAAACAAATAGTTTTCATTTCGGAAAAATCTGATTACATTTGCACGAGTTAAAGCCTTTCGAGTATAAAACTTGGGTTAAATTCAAATTCCCAAAACAATACTTTTAAAATGGTTTAAAACCCATATAAACACATTTATAACTTGTATAACCTTTTTAAACCATAATTTCCAAACATAGAATTGAATTTCAAATCTTGAATTCAAATCAAATTATTTGAATTTCAAAACTTTATCAAGTTATTCAAAATAACTTTTATCTTCAAAACTCCTTTTCAAAAGCTTTTCATATTTAACCCAGTTCCATTTCCAAAACTATTTTGGATTCAAAATTCAATCTTTAAAAGCATTTCAAAAATTTGTGACTAAACCAATTTCCTCATACAATCCATATTTATGTGTGTATGGTGTAGTCCAAGGGTTTTACACAATAGTGCAACATCATTAATCATTACAGATTTAAGCACAGTAATATTGATAAGCGGTATAATCCTATGACGCTTATCTTCATTCACAGATTTATAGATAACAATATAAATTCATCATAGATAAATAAATTACATTCATCATAGCTCAAATCAAAATAGTGCATCACACAACAGGGATATCATACAATTTAACATTCAATAGAATCCAAACATTCATAAGTAGGATCAATTAATATATGATTATAATTAATGTAAACCAGATAAATTTTTTTTGGCAAGGCCAGCCGGTTTTATAGTGGACCGTCCACTTTTTATTACGAACGTAATAAAAATTGAAGTACAGGAGCAAGGTAAAAGCACCTTAACTACTAAGTAGAAAACAGAAAATACAGCACAGGTACATGACAGCTATGTCACGATAACTAAAAGAACCACAAATAACTAGCTCTCCTCCAAGGAGGTAGAATGACCAACAACCCCAGACACCAAAGTAGTGCACAATGGAACAGATCCAGAAAGACCAGCAAAGGGGCGAAACCGTAGAGCAATACAAGGGTCATAAACCACATCATCAGCACAGTAGATAAAAGATCGATCCCAGGATGGATCTGCAAGCATCATAGAATTAGAACCCGCATCCACACCGTCCAAATCAAGAACTAGAGAGTCACCAGATAGTTTATAGCGTAGGCACCTAAGGTCAAGATGATCGTCAGAAACAAACCGGAAGAAAGATTCATTGACCGGGTTATACCTCATATCAGAAATGGGATCAATCCAACACCCTTCGGGCTCATCCCAAGCTACAGGAGGCAGCAGCACAGAAGGGACTGGAGCAGCTAAAGAGGTGACAGGTGCAACACTCGGTACCTCAGAACCAGGAGGCGAAACAGGCGTAACAAGAGGCAAAGGAGGAACACTCAGAACCGGCATCATAGCTTCAGGAGCAGGATTTGAGATAGTGGAAGGGGCAGAAGCCTTGGGGACCCAGATCCTACGTTGGGGGCGCGGCAAAGGAGACTTCGGAGCAGCCGCGGATGCTACAGAATGGTGGCAATCAATAGTCGAGTGTCCAAAAGAGAGACAAGCAGTACATATATCCGGGACCCAACCATAGCGAACTCTGACTTCCACCACATGGCCGACAGCTATCTGAACAGAAATAGAAGAAGGGAGAGGCTTTGTTGGGGAAATCTCAATGAGAGCCTTCGCAAACATCAACTTATCACGCGCCACAGTATTGGAGTCAAAACATTTCAGCTTACCCACATTACAAGCTAACCAATTCAATCCAATAAGAGGCTGTAATACAGAGGGGATCTGAGAAAAATATACCCAAACAGGGATAGAGAATACTTTCTCACGTGCACACGCCACGGTAGGAGACCATGGGGTAACAATAAAGGGCCTTCCTTCAACAAAAGATGGCTCCGCATCCAGAACAAGCCGACGTTCCTCAGAAGAGGAAAACTTTAAGTAGTACATCGTATCAATCAGCTTCACATGCAAATTTCCACGTAACTTCCAAACCCTTCGTAGCACCGTAGACGCAAACGAAAGGCGGTGATGCGGATTCAGGAAAAATCCAACCAAATAGTCTGACCAAAAATCCTCACCGGCTTGCATTACGCTCGGGGGAGGAATCATCACTCCATTTTCCTCAACCAAATCGAAATCAATTGGCATGTAATTACCAGCATTACGGGGCAAGGATGTGAAAAGAGAAGACCACAATTTAGTGGAGTTCGTCGTTCCATCAGATACACGTATATCAACAATACTGGGGGCAATAGGAGCAGTGTGAATAGTAGCATCAGAGCAATTTTCAGAGACATTAGGAACAGATTTCTTTGGGGAAATTACACAAACATCTGATGTGCTTTGATCACTACAAGGGTGACTGGCAGAAGCACGCCCCTGGACAAGGCCTTGCAAACCAACGTCCACACCAGGGACACATTCAACCAACACAGTGGACTTGCCTACATCACTATCCACTACAAGATGCATAACAGGCTGTTCAACACTCTCGGACTCTTTCAAACCAACATCAGTAATAATAGGACCAAATTCGCCTGTGTCATTTGAAAATGTAGGTGACGTGCTATGATCAGAGAAAGCAGCTTCACCCAGCCCCACGTTACTACCACTCAACCCACCAACACCACACCGATAATTATCAGGCAAAATCACTTTGGTTCCAGAGATTGGCGGCACAGCGCGTGAAGGATCAAGGCCAGATGCCACAATCCCAAAATTTGCAGACGACGTAGCTGGTGATTTGGAAGCACGAAGCGGAGGAAAGTCGGAGTGGGAAAGAATTGCTGGCATGGCAGCGGATTTGAAGGGCCGTCCAGACCTAGTCGAAGAGGGTGAGGTAAGGGGGGGAGGAGAGGGACGAGGCGGAGTGGGGGACATGGAAGAAAAGACGCGATTAGAATAGGGAAGTCACGGCGAGGAAGAGAGCAGAGGAAACAAAAAAACGCGAGTCGCCAGAAACCATTGTCGCCGAGAACATGTTTTAGCCGAGAACCATTGTCGGCGAGGAAGGATGAGATTTATTAAAGATAATTAACTTAAACTTTGGGGACAGGGAGACTATGTCGCCCTGACCTTTGGTTAAGCCGGTTTTAAAGTGGCCGTGCACTTATGTCTCATACTTGTGGCCGCTGGGAATCGAACCTGTGCCACCACAACAAGATGCAGCAACTCACCTCATGTCGTAAACCACTGGACCACTAGTACTTGACATAAACCAGATAAATTATTAATTAACCAGGATTAGTAATTTATTCATAAGTAATTTATCGTAAACCAGATAAATTACTTATGAATAAATTACTAATCCTGGTTAATTAATATTAATTAATTACAAATCATCTCAATTAATTAATCTTTAAATCATTTATTAATTAACCTTTAATAATGAATTAATCAATCTTTAATTATTAATTAATCAACCTTAATTAATAAATAAATCAACCTTTAATCATTAAATAATTATCCTTTAATTATTTAAATTTTCTTTTATTAATTATACTTAATTAATTAACCACTAATCACTTGATTAATTAATTTTGAATCATAAATTAATTATTCTTAATTATAAATTAATTAATCCTTAATTATAAATTAATTATCCCTTAATCATTTAATTAATTATTCTTTAATCAATAATTAATTAGTTTTAATTATGTAATTAAAAAAATCCTTAATCATGAAGTTAATTAACCTTAATTCATTCCTTAATTGATAAATCTTAATTATTAATTAAATAAAACTTTAATTAATCGCATAATTGAATTAATCACCTTGATTAATTTATCTTTAGTAACTACATAATTAATCCTTTTAATTACATTGGGTAATTATTCTTTGAAATTACTTTCATTAAGCAATTACCATTTAATTGTTTTTGTAACGATCCTGAATTTTGAACAATTTAAATTGAAAATATTTAATTAATTTTAAATATTTGAATGATGGTTTAAATTGAATTCCTAATATAACTATGAATTGGCGATTAAATTTTAAAATTTAATCTATTGAAAGTTGAATAAAGATTTGAATCTTCAATTTTAAGCTGATTAAAAATATGTGAAAGGTTTAGAAAATTCACATTGATAATACTGAAGATAATAAAAGCTTCAAAATTGAATTTGAAAATAATTTGTTCAGTTTTGGAATTTTTTCGTTCAATTTGAATTTAAAAATAGCCTTCCGAGGCACGGTCTCGGAATTCGACGAAACCAGTTCCATTGGGTCCGTAATATTGAATTATTATCGGATTTCAATTTTCGTGGCGTTCGGAGTTGATATGTGAGCAAACGGCACCTAAACGCGTTAGAATTCGTGTTGAAAACAAATTGTATTTGAAAAAAAATGAAAATTAAAATGATAATGAAATAAAATAAGAGAAAAAGGAGATTACAAAATCTCTAGTACACTGCTAAGTATCTCCTCTACAAAAATTGCGTACCTTCAGCCACCCTACCCTATACGCCGTCGTCTCCTTTTATTTTATTTGTTCGAAAACCCTAAGCAAAATCATTCAGAGAAAAAAAATAAAGTGAGCAATAATGGCGGCCCCGTCCCTTTTCTTCGTCTTCACAAAAATTTGGGCTTTCGTGCAAATTGGGGATGCCGACGTTAATTGTTTCGATCGTCTTCGTGATGCCGGCTTCGACTTCAAATCGTTCGCCTCTGGAGACGCTTGTCGTTGCTGGGTTGAAGTTCGCCTTCGCTTGAAATTGTTGCTTTCGTCGTTTATTTGGCCGCATCATCTTCTGCTCTAGCTAGCAACAGTGAGTTTTCTCACGATTAATTTTATTTCAAGTTTTTTTAAATTTGTTTGAATTGGGGGTTTGGTTGCATGCTATGATTTGGGGTGTTATTTGTTATCATTTGCTCGGTCAATCCAGTTTAAACTGATATGGACAAGATAAGTCACTGCATGTTGGTTGTTGGGTGTTATCTGTTATCATTTGCTCGGTTACTTGAATCTAAACTGATAAGAATAGATGCTTTAAACTGATAAGAACAGATGCTATTAGTAATTTGTTTTTAAAATTGATAAGAACAGATGCTATACCAAATCCTTTTTCTCTGTTTACCTGTAAATAAATGACTTAGGCCTAGTGTGTGTTGTGATTTCGGATTTGGTACCTGGAATTGTTTTGTATAAGTGATAATGTACATGTATGAATGTGAATCATTTTTGGCTTGTGAATGATTGCTATTTAAGCTATGAATTCTGGAAGTTAAGATGATGATATGGATGTAAATCTTATTTTTGAATGTTTATTTACAAAGTTTTCTGGCTTGGGTTTTAAAAATATAGTCTTGGGTATAATTTGTGTTTAGTCTCAGATTTTAAAACCTGTAGTGTTTTGTTCTAAACAATTTTTGAATTAAGGTTCATTAAAGATATGAGTAAAAGTTTTAGATTAAAGTTTAATCTAGAATTAAATTTAAGTTGTATCCAGTTTTGAAATGAGAAATTTTGTTTTTATTTTTATTTAAATTTTATTCATTTTTAACCTTAAATTTAAAAAGGAAATTTGGAAGTACTTGGAAGTGAATTGCTTCAATACTTATTGATCTCTGCTTGTGGTGTTCTTTGTTGTTTGCTATGTATTATGCTTGCATGCCATATGTGAATGATTCCAGTTCAAAAGCCTGAGAAACCCAGTTTTTAAACCTCTGTAAAATGTCTTACATCCTGAAAATAACAAAATATACAAGCTTAAAACATTTCTTTGATGAATCTGATGCATTGCTATAATCCTTGAATCCATTGTGTGATGCTCGAATGTTTGTTTAGGTATGGGATTGAAAGTATACATGTGAATATGAGTTTATGCATATACATGTTACTGTATATATTAAGTTACCTCTCTGTTGTAAATTGCTACATCCAGATTCTTTTTGCTTCTTTAACCAGTGAGCAAACTCTTACACCCCTTTCTTTTACATTGTTTGGAATGTGGTTTATTTTTATTGTTTGTTTGTGAAATATAACTGCATGTCTGAGGTGAAGTTGAAAGTCACTTACATGAGAGCAAACCTCACCTTCTGACCTGATTTATAACTATAATGCATATATTGAAATCATGATTTTTAAAACTAAAATCACATTTTTAATTTAGTATGGAGTGAGTATTGCTGGATTGATATGTGGGTGCTCCTGTACACTTATTTTCTCAAACTGTCTTGGGTCACTGTGTTGAACCCAGTTTCATTGTCTTGACTTGATCATAGCTTTGAGTTCACTGTCATACTCCCATGTATTCAGTTGAGTGTCTGCACACTTGTGCACTTTTTGTTTGAACCCATGTATTTCATTTGAAGTAAGTTGAACTAGTTGCCTGAGTTGTTCAGGTGATATACTTGAGACTTTTAGACTTGATTTTTCTGTTGCATGCAGTGGCAGTTCCATATATATATATATATATATATATATATATATATGTCCATGTACTTGAAACTACTTGATGCTGCACATTTGTGCTTTGCCTTGATCACTTCTGCTGTTGTCACTTTTGCAGTTTGGTCTTGCATTTTATGTTATTTATGTCTTCATGTTCATGTATGTCTTTCCATTCACTGGTATCTTTCATTTTTGTCTGCACTGTCCACTGCCCTTGCGTTGCTCATCATGTTGTTAATATTCACAGTGGAGTTCTGTTGCACTTGTACCATTCTGTTGCATTTGGACTTGATGTTTCTGGTCTGCATATTATTCAGTGCTTCATTGTTGCACTATGTTGGTATAACTGTTGCATTTGGGTTATTTTGTTGCACTCAATTGTAGTCTGCACTACCATATATGTCATCATTAAGATTGTCATTAAGAGTTTTTGAATTTTGTTGCATTGGTGCATTTCTGTAGTTCCACTGCACTTTGTAGTTGCTGATCATTTTTATACATACATTCATGTATGCTTATCTTTGGTCACTGTTGTATGCACTATTGTAGTTCTACTGCACTTTGCAATTGCCCTGCACTTGGGTGGCTCTGGCTTGATTGCCTGGACTGTATTTAGTTTGTCATGTAGTTTCTTCTTGGCTTTGACATTTCTGAGTCTTTGCCTTTGATGCTATTTTGTGGTTTGCAACTGTGTCACTTGAGACTGCTGCCTGTACTTGTGTTCTTTGTTCATTGCACTGGCTGTTGTTGTGTACTGTACTTCTTTTGCTACTGTTTGGTTGATGACACTCGAATTTGATATGTAGCTGACCTTGTTTTGGTCTGATAGCTGTGTTTTTTGTTTGGTGCACACGAGTTGGCGAGGCAGTGCACATGTGTATGAATATACGTGTGTACTGCAGCCACATAGGATTGACAGATTTTTAAAAAAAATATTGAAGTTATTAATATGGAAATCCATAATAGATTTAAATTGATTCATGTGATTCATCATCTCTGTTGCATAGTTTACACACTGTAATTTGGGTTGTTACCATTTTATTTCAATTCATTGCAAATTTAATTACTTGAATTAAGATTAATCCTGACTCGAGTGTTTTTGTGTTTTGCAATAAACGCTCGGGTCAGACCCAGTATTTTACGGCTTGAAGATTTTCAGGCGGCGAAGTTAGAGAGAGTTGGGGAAATTGCTTCACTTTAGCTTTTCGAAGAATTTTTGTACTTAAAGATATATTCCGCTGTATAAAATTTAATGCATTGTATAAACTCTGATATATGTATAAAAATTCATTTATGTAAAAAAATATTATGATTATTCTGTGATTATGTGGCTGATTCTGTTTAAACTCTATAAACTGAATAACAATCCGTCATTTTGTACGTCTCAAGTTGGTTTAATTACCGACTGGGGGCGGTCAGAACGGCGGGTCGTTGACAGTTTTTATTTAAATAATAAATCTCTAATCACTTAAGACTTAAATTAATTAAAAGATAATCCATTTATCTTAATAAATTACTTTAATTATCATTAAAAACCTTTATTTAATAAACCTTGTAATTTATTATCATTAACAAATAAATTCACTCAGATTTTTAAGTTAACTAACAATTACAACACTTTTCTTTCTTTCTTAATTAACTTCTTAATAACATTAAGTTTATTCAAAATAAACTTTAAAATAAGGGTTATACATATGTTTAAAACATTTTAATCTTATTTAATTTATTTCAAAGTCCTTTACTAATTCCAACTTAAATAAAGTATAAAAGAATAAATCAAGAAATTAACTTAAACTTGCCTCGTTTAAAATTTAAAATTTAGTCAACAATTTAACTAACCCGAGCCCGACTATCAAAATTCCGAGCCAACCCCCGAGTAAAACTACAGAATTCCCGAGTGAAAACTTAATTTACCCAAGCCTCTCTTCTTTTATATTTTTTTAAAACTTGTTATTTTTAAAAAAAAATTAAAACTATTAACACACACACGAATACATGAGCCTAAACTCGTGTCAGATCGAAATTACCCCGAGTACTGCTTCGAGACACCTTCTTCTTCCCAAACATCACAACCACCCAGACTTCATCAGATACAAGTGACACATGGTGCACGTACACCCCTGAAATGTCGAATCTCCGAACAACCTCGCCGATGTCAAAAGGTCATCGATCATCTCCTGAGTTGCCACGAACACTCAGATCCATCAATTCACTTCAGAATCGAAAAAGTGCCACCCAGCATCCCACTGAAACCCAACATCGATGAAGAAAACACCTCGCCACACCGATCTAGTCCATCAAAGCCAACATCGATGAACATACACCATCTCCAGAGTCCCCTGCATCGACTCCCCCTTATGCGATCGAGCCCGATCCTCTCTCGTCACCATATGAACTCGAGAATCGACATTGTTTAAACCAGGTCCTTAAACCATATTTCATCGCCGACCAACTTAATCGGTGATCTAAAAATTCATTCGTTATTTTTCTGATAATCTCCAACCCTCAAACTTCCTTCAGCCACGAACACGACAACTCTACCTCCACCGATCGTCAAGAATCGACTAAAAAGCATTTTCCATTTATCTCTCAAATTCTCATCACCCACGATTTTGAAAATTTTGACATCTGTATTAAAAATCATGATTTCTTAACACGAACCCAAATACACAATCAAAACTTGAAAAACTAACAATCAAGATTTCGACTTGAGTTGTTTTTACTGAATTTATCTTTTTCCAGTAAAAATATCATACTGATATCTTTGTAAATATTTTAAAAAATAGTATTTGTCTAATATAAACAAATCTCTTTCAAAGATCATGGCCTAATATTGTTTATGTGAAGATATTTTGAATTTATTTGGATTTAGTTAGACCTGAACTAAAAAACAGAGCTCAAAATATATATCCACAGTAATGCACATCAACATTTACATGTATATATACATGCAGACATAATAAACAAAACACTTTCATATCCTATTTCCTGTATCAATCTCAAAAACCAAGATATATAAATAGGTTCAAGTGTGTTGCTCATTTGGATTTTGGAAAGACAGAGAACAGAGAATTTGAAAATTTGAACCTGCTGCATGCTTGATTTTGCTTAAATATGGAACTTTTGTATTTACTTTTACTTTGTTTCCAAGTTTGCTTATTTGGTCTGGAATGCTTTGCCTTTTGATTTGAGCCTGAACTTATTTTGATTTTTTTTTCTTTTCTCAGGTTTTGAGCAGGGAAGATGAGAAGTAAAGAAACATGAAATCTAGTTTCTAAAATTTATTATTTGTAAATTATTTTTTTTAAGGAAACCAATATGCCACTTGTATGATTGTATTAACACTTGTTATGTGACGCCCCACCCCGAGACACACGTTAGTAAAAGGAATTAGCGAGTAATTCTGTCTACTAACACAGAGAATAGGGTTGGATAAGGCCGACCAACATAGGATACACTAGCTAAGAACTAAACATGTCAAGTAGTGTCATCATTTTTTTTCATTTACCTCATATGTGGTTGACACGTCTAATCCATAACTATTGCGCACTATGGCGGTTTACAAACATTTCAGAACTAATGTAATATACATACATGCAGAAAGTAAATAACAGTCACAGAACAGCAAACCTAGATCAGATATATATACACACATACACCACCATACATGCCCACATAATACATCATACACGAGTGATAAAAAGGGTACTGATAATCACATACAATCATCCCACAAAAAGAATATACATCATGATAGTCAACAAAACGGTCAAAAGATAAAAGCCAGCCAAATCGATATGTCCCACAAAAGGTGATAAGCTGATCCAAAAAGAGAAGCTGTCCATGCTAACCTGCAACTCGGTCTGACCCGAGTGAAAAACACACAGGTCAGGCAACTAAATTCATCAGTAGATAAGGGCCTCAATGATGATAAGTGATAATGAGATAATCATTCTGTTGTTCCCAATGGAACGAATATAAGGTTAATCATGAATATACATCTATGAGAATCATCAAGGATCATTATCACTACACCAAAACAGGCAAATTCTAACATTTATAAGTGTTACAAATAATTTCAGCAACACTTTTTAAGTGTTACTAATGGACTGCGAGGAATGGAGCGGCCAAATTTGTAACACTTATAAGTGTTATAAACATATGTATTACTAACGCTTATAAGTGTTGTTACCTAAATATACGGTAACGCTTATAAGTGTTGGTAACGAAATATACAGTAACACTTATAAGTGTTGGTACCTAAATATACGGTAACCCTTATAAGTGTTGGTAACGAAATATACGATAACGCTTATAAGTGTTGGTACAGAAATATACGGTAACGCTTATAAGTGTTGGTACAGAAATATACGGTAACGCTTATAAGTGTTGGAAAATGATTATTTAGCAACACATATATATACACCAAAACTTAATCGCAAAGTTTAAATATAAATACTCTGCAAATAATGGTTTCCATATCACAAATAATTCATCATACATATTCAATGCAAAGTTTAAACGCTCTGCAAATGTAGTATAATATACCATAAACAATTATTTACATATCTAAAATACCACAATGTCATATATTCAGATATTATTACAACATAAGCTTCAAATTTTTTCTTCAAAATACACTTAAAGTTTAACTTACGGTTAACCTAACCATTCCTGATCATCCACTCTAAACTCTAATGGTTTTGAATATTCTTCAATGTCCAATACAACAATCCAAAGCGTCCTTCTTCAAGTTCCTGCATTTAATATAAACACTCGATAAAAACGTATACCTTCAAAAGCAAAAGGTTAAAGACTGAATTACAACTCAGGTTCTATTTTTTTTGGTATTTATGAATTCGCAAACTTAGTATGCAAAATACATGTTAATCAAACTCAATTAGCATTTGCGAATTGAGTTTGCAAACACAATTTGCATCGATTTTGCTACATGCTCAGTTTGTGTGTTCATTTTGCACGCTCGGTTTGTGTGCACAATTTTGCAAACTAATTTTGCATGCTTAGATTTGCAAATTGGTTGCATGCTTGGTTTGCAAACTCTGTTGCATGCTGGCAGCGTTCAATCGTTAAAAATAAACATGATGGTAAAGATTTGCTAACGTGGAGTGTGTTGTAATACTAGTATATCAAGATCAAAGATGATATCTCTCGTAAAGTTGATAGTAGTGATGATTCGAAAACCTTCAATAGATTATAAGAAAATATGTAGAGTGATTAGTGTTTGGAAACTTAGGTCTTGAATATAAATTATCGTTCAAAATATGTAAAGTTGATAGTAGTGTTCACGCTAAACATGTTGCATTATACTCTAGGAACGAACAATTCTATAATAATTTGTGTCATGACGGAGGAAAATTTGTTTTACAAAGCGCTAAGACCTAATATTACAAACCGTGTTCAGTGCAAATGCAACTGGGAATAATGCTCAGTTGAAATTCTGCAACCGAGTTGTTGCAACCCAGCACACTGAGATCAGTGCTAAGTTGCAACAACTGAGCATTGTGCCCAATTGCAAATGCAACTAGGCTAATGAATAATTCCACTAGTGCATATTACTATAATACATGATGACTATTACATAGTTAGCATCGCATCAAGATAATGGATTTATAGTCAATACCTGAACAATTCAGCTCACATAAACTTTCTTTCCTCCACTTACTCAAAATGTTCCAGTAGAAAATTGATAGGTCAACTCTAGAAAAGAAAAAAAAACTTAAAATCATTAGTGGACCTCAAAACTATCAACTTGACCAAAAATGTGAAAAAATAAATTATAGTTCAAATATTCTTGCAACCTGAAACAACATCATCCATTAGCCTGAAAACTTGCAACAACATGCCGAAACGTACATCATTTCATCCCAAAATGGTCACTTGCAAAATCCCACTACTTCCTACCACAACAACCCACAACCCTATCTCACAACATCAAAGCAAACTGCTATATACATCACTGCCATACTTACATATAATCACCGCCTATCTCTGACTATCTCACAACTTGCCTATCTCTGTAATCAATCGCGAATCTGTTATCAACATCAAAACTACATAGAAAAAGTATCATCAACACCGCATATCAAAGTATCACCACTATGCAGCCACAATCTATACCCAACATAATACCACTATCAATGCACACAACTGCTGTGACAACAGCTCAACCAAACAAACTTAATACCAACATCAGTCATCTCCTCCAAATCATCCACCAATACAAAACCTCCCTGACTATTCCAATACACTCACCACACAACTCATCCGACCACACAACTCTGCCTGCTCAACTTGTCTGCTGCCTCAAAAATCCATTTCATCATCTCACTTCTAAACTAAGAATAATGTTTAGTATTAAGTAATTTTTTCACCAAGAATAATATATTAGTTGCACTAAGCTAGTACCACGTAAATAAATAATGCCACATCATGCAAATCACTTATATTTGGACGTTCATGTGAATTTTTTATCTAAATCTATTCAATAATGGTGTATATCCTAGTTTATATAAATTTAGATCATACTACAATTACAGATATGCTACAGAACCGGTACTAATTTAGATTATAGCCAACAGGTGCAAACAATATAAATTAAAGGACCATTATATCGGTATATCATCCTCCCATACTTATCTGATTCAAATCCAAGGTGTCAAAAGTATTGGTATTCACGGTTCATATGCAACGTATCCTCAATATTTATAGAAAACTTTAGGATCATTTGGTATTGCTTGCTATGTACTTGACTTCATGATACATCTTTTGTAGCTAAATTGCAAATGAGGTTCCTAAGTTATGTGCAACCTCCTCATGAAACAAAATTTCTTAACCTTATATGCAACTAACATTACACATCATGATTATTCTATCGAAAGTGAGAGATGGCTGAAAGTAGTACATTGATTATCTTAATTAATGATTCAACATGATGTTGCTAAATGATGAATTACCCAATTTCAAGATATATGCACTAATAATAAAAAAAATCTCCCACATATAACTATACAAAGTAGCATTAAAACACATTCTTTCATTAAAGTAGAGTTAATTCCAAGACCGATGCACAATGTTGCATAGTAGTAACCAGGGTGATGAAAAAGGAGAAATGTTCTTGGTATACAAAAAAGATTTAAAAAAATGCTGTTATGATGCTCTTGAGTAAAAATTGAATATAATTGTCATGGTGTGAACAAAGGAGTGATATTGATGGTCTACCGAAAAATGAAAAAAATCTAGCATCCTTATCAACATATATAAAATAATTGATTTTGTTTTCCTCTTTCAAGCATCATCGCTGCGGTTAATAAGCAATCAATCAGATATTCAAAGGGATATTGGTATGGAAATTCATTCATTCATTTTGTTAAACAATGGAGTGGTGGGAATATAAGAAAATAAATGATGTCGAATTTATGTTCTTCCAAGACAATTATAAATCAGATCATGCAAAATTATATACCAGAGGTACTAATTCGAAGGAGAGAAAGAACATATGCAATATTTATAGAAATTGAAATAACCCAAATATTGAGAACAACTTAAACCCAAATGTTGAAGCTAGCCATTTGGTAACAACCACTCATGCTAGTTTCCTTTTTCTTTATTGTACTTCCAAGAAAGCCCATAAACCTGTTATTTACACCAATTGATACTATCAACACCTTATTTTATGGTACATAGGAAAAATATATACTAAGCAGTAGGCTTAACAGCATAGTAAGAAGCTAAACTAATTTGTTCCCAGCGGATCCTGACTAGTAGACTCAAATATTGTTTGATGTCCTTTGAAATGCCATTACGAAGTAAAGCTAGCTTCAACAGTGGCTCACTCTACACACTTGCACAGTGGAGAACATCATGCTCACCGTTGATTAGAATGAGAATTATCCACTTTTCTCTGGGAAAACCGAAGAAATAATTGTTTTCATTTTCCATCTAGACCACTACTTAACTCTAATATCTGAAATGAAATTCTCCTAAATTCCATATTTTCAAATTCCATTTGTCAATAACTCTCATGCATTTTAGTCTTCATTTGCTTGACGCAGATTTTTCATCACTAGTTTTGTTCTCAACCTTACAATTGCTAGCATCGATGGTATCGAATCCAATTCAGCTTCACAGTTTCAGCACCAACCACATTTTCTAAAAACATGCGGCAACATGAACCTAGACCTAGATAGCACGATCTACTTGTTGGGACGTGCATATAGCAAGAACACATTTGAATGTTGATTTTAGCTAGTACATGATCCCTCAAATAGACTAGCTAAATTTAACTATCATATGATTAAAAACAGTTAGATACTACAGTTAGAAGAATAAAAGGAAAAAAAACAAACCAATCAAACAATTAAAAAACAGGTGACAACAAATAGTTTAATCCTGAAGAGTGTTAGATAAAAATCATATAGTTTTTAATGATATTCTCGAAGGACTCAAACTGTTACCAACTATCAGAATATAAATGAGTGCTAGTTCAATGGATTGAGTTTAAGCAAATTACTGCACAGTTCAAATTGGTGATAAACAAATTGAAAACTTCAAATTACTGAACTGTTCAAGGCGAGAATAAGCTGATTTAAAACATTCACTTTCCATCTTGAATAAAGAAAGCATTAAGGAAAAGAACTGAGAATGGATAGAGCCTATTCGAATATGGTAAAAATACGTAATGATATGAATTTTATATCATTAAGGCAACACAAATCAATTATCTAACAATGAGTATGGTTTAACTATATACGTTTCAATGTTTTTCTACCTTGATCAGCTCCGCTACTTGTAGAAATATGTGTACTCCCACTTTCAATGATATCGAGAAAATTCGATCTATCACCAGTGACGTCACTTCCTAATATTTTTCATCCTTTAGATACTTTTAGATTTCTAAGCAAATGGAAAACATAGGTAAATGCAGACGATATGGTTGCATAAATATTATTTCTTCTATGCATCTAATTAAACGGTTAACGTACAAAGTGGTTACATGGACAAAAACATAATGATGAAAAAATTGCAAAATTTGATTTTGAGTAATAAATTTTATATGCAGAAGCATCCACTGACATCTAATATTAGGGCACTATAAAAAATTATTGGATTTTTAACAGTAGCGACTAACTACTATTATAGAGAACGAAAGTCATACACATCTAACAAACAGTTTACCTAAAAATTGAAAAACATAAAGCAATTCAGGTGAATCTTGAAGTTCTCATTCCTATGTTCATAGTCTATTCTCATATGCTTATGTTATCAACATGTTTGAAATATGTTTTTGGTTTCGTGAGCTTGTTGAAAATAGGAGAGGAAAATGTTTTCTTTTATGTGCAGGTCAAGTCAATTATATGAGTGTGAAAAGCTTGTTATGAAATTTGGAGGTAAAGGTATGTAATGCTACAATAAGGTTGTAAAACTGTAGATCAACAATATATATTAATATAATGAATCTTAAGATCAAATGAGAAGTAAGTATTTACCCAATATCTAATATGATGATTGGTACACAAATCCTGAAGCCTGCATCAATGTGATAAAAACTTAATAGGTTAGTGAAATCAAGCCAAGCTATTTGCAATCCAATAAAAGGAAAAAAAATAAGAAACGAAATTTCCATATAGAAGGGTTAGATGGAATGTTTTTTGGTACTTTCAAGGTAAATCCGATAACTTAAGAAGCCAAAAGTTATTTAATGTGAAATGTTTAAGATTAACACATACACCAAGTATTATCTTGTTAAGTAACTTAAAGACAAGAACTGAAGTACTCAACAAATAGCTATTGTGATTTCAAAAAAATCAAGTTAGGTGATTAGCAAACCTTCATCGATAAATTTACATTGGTCAGGTTGGCACAAAATTAAAGAAGTTTGTATCAAATTCTGTTAATAAAATATATATTGTTAAATTCACTTTTGTTATTTTCTTTTGTTTGCTCACGGTAATGTTAAAGACCTGAAAGAAAAACTCAGAATATGTTTCAATTTTACTTATAATCTTAAATAAGTTATTCACTGCTAATCATAACCTACTATTCTTCGGTCTATCATTAAAAAGACATGCATCATTAAAACAATTTAACCCGAAATGGGATCTGACTTTGATGGAAAAAATATATCATAACATTATCCATTTAAAGCATCTTGAAATCTATCATTTTCATAGTTAATGATGTGCCTAAATATAACGATTTTCCAAGTACATATTTTGATGGTATACCCTCTATATATATATTTTACAACATCTACTTACTAACATAGCAAGCAGTTGCCATAGTTGTGAAAATGTATTCAGAAGGAAAATATCCTTTAATTTAAAAGTAGGATAGTAAACATAAATATTACACAAATGATATTGTGGCTTAGAACAAGAATAGATACTTCAAAGAACAACAAGATAATTCAAAATCAAAATCGACTTTAGATACTTCAAAGAACAACAAGATAATTCAAAATCAAAATCGAACCTAAGTCGATGTACCTAGAAATGACGCACGGGATGGAATGGGAAATCGATAATAGGATGTAGAGATGAAGCGGTTGGGAAATCGTTAGTAGAATGGGAAATCGTTACCTGGAGAAGAAATGGAGGATGCGCGGAACGCGGGAATCCTAATTAAATTAAAAATTAGGTGGCCGATATTGGAGATGGAAGGGAAAGCGTTAGAAAGATGATACATATACAAGATTACACAACAGTCCAATCTTTAGTGAGTTATTTACAAATTTACCAACCGTTCTAACACTTTTTTGTGTTGTAAATTATAACCGATGTGTTGGAAAGTTTATAAAAAACATTATTTGTATTTCCCAACACTTTTTTTGGTATCCTGACACTTTTTTATTGTCAGTAGACTGTAACATTAATAAGTGTTGGAAATTAACAAATGGAAAATATTGCAAAATCACTTTTTTGGTGTAGTGTATTATATAATAAGAAGGGAAATTATTTCGAAGTACTTCAAATCAATCATAAAGATCGTCAAACTACATAAATCACATAATCTCAAACAAGTAGTGATAATATGGTCGAAACATCATGGACCATCCTATAATGTCGCTTCATTCTTACTCGAGGCTATTCAAAACATAAACATCACCCAGAAAGATTAACATCAAAATCATCAATAAAAAGAGTACTTCGCACGTGCTATTTACTTCCACTAGTACTATACTTCGGTACCATACATCATGGGATTGGGATCACCTACATTTCTACCTCTCATGCCTATGCACATGACTACGTAGCCTATAATTTCCTCCATCCCAATTGGTGACATCAAAAGACCAGAGTAATAATAATATCATAATGCTTCAGGGATGACTACTAATCTGCAACCCCACTCCACTCGAGGTCCGTAGTACTAGTCCAAACTTCCATGTGTCTCAACTTTACGACTAGGAACCCAAAAGGTATTAATGCACGTCCCATACCACGCGTCAGCACCTAATGGTTTACTTATCCTCGGTCGATACCACATCGTAAAGTAATAATAAATTAACATCAAACCCTATTAAAAAAATAAAAAAATACACATCACCTCATTTCATCGACAAAATGTAGAAAAATCCAACTCATCGTATTTCGTACCACGACAAGTTCAATGTGACTACCACACTTGTCTCCTTTCATCGATAAGTATCATAATAATAAATAGCCTCGCCTCATATCCTCGGCAAGTGTAAATCTACATCCATATGTTCCTCTATCGAATATACTCCTAATTAGGATCATCGGACCATATCTACATAATATTAGTGAAATGGGCTAATATGATAAAATGCTTCAAATATAATCAAAACGTCAAATACACACTCGAATAACATAAAAATGATTAAAATAAATAAAATTATTTATAATATACTTTTCCAGAGAAAACAGTTTTTTTTAATGATTTATAAAAGCCTTGAAAATAGAGAATACTTGTTTAAAAACCCTTAAAAATGCTTAAAAACATTTATGATTTCAGTATAAAAAGGCCAAAATTTGGCAATGCTAGCTTAGTTTCTAAGCTTTCCGGAATGACCAAGATCGTCAAATTCCGATCAGCGGTCTAAAAATTATGATCTTTTTACTATAAATCTTAACAAGGCCTGTAGCATATAGTGTGTGTGTGTGTGTGTATACATATATATTGACAGGACCGAGATAAATATGTACTATTTCAACATAGTAAACATAAGAATCTAGCAATATGACTAAAGAAAAAGTTGTTACTTATGAAATGTGCTTTCCAAAACATCTAAGATTATCGAATTCGGCCTAAAAACGAAAAAGTTATGGCCGATTCCGTTTCAGATTCAACAATAGGGAAATTCTGGTTTTGCTCTCGGGTTA
The DNA here is from genome assembly GCA_030765085.1 of Allium cepa. Taxonomy (NCBI): domain Eukaryota; kingdom Viridiplantae; phylum Streptophyta; class Magnoliopsida; order Asparagales; family Amaryllidaceae; genus Allium; species Allium cepa. Next base: position 353,471,133 of record CM060932.1, on the reverse strand, counting down.
ACAGTACAAAAATTCGATTTTGTCATAGCTAACCTTAAAATAAATAAAAAACTCAACAAATGAAAGTTGTATTATATGATATAAGCTTTCCGAAGTGACCAAGATTATCAAAATCCGATCCGTGGTTTAAAAGTTATGGCTGTTTTGCTAACAAATTCAAACTCAGCCTGATTTGTTAAAGACAGAATCAGGCTTCTGTCTTCAAACTCATTTCAGGTCATTAAAATTGCAAAATCTCAAGATACAACCTGAAAACAAATTGTTTCTTATTGAATCAGTTTCCAAAAAAAATGAGGTAAAACGGATAAAAACATGAAAGTTATGACCGTTTTACTATGATGCATTTTCAGCAAAACATGGTATAAGAAAAACCTCAGAAACTAGTAAGAATTTGCAACAAAAAGCTCCATATTTTGCACAGGCTTTCAACTTAGTTGCTGTAAATTATATACATACTATTTTCAGCAAAAGATGATGGTATTAGGCAGCAAAGGAAAAGCTTTTGGTGAATTCAAGCTCCTGCAGGACCTGTAGAAGCTTAAGTAGTGATATGCAGAAAGAAATCATTAACAAAATAAGATTATAGTAAATGAAAAATTGCAATATCTCTAGAATTGGGGTTTAAGGGATAGAAGATTACCTTATTTATGTTTTGAGCTAGGAAATCCTTCCAATTTGCTAATTAATTGAGAATTTTGACAAAGGTTTAAGGAGTGGAAGCCATTTTTATGTGTTTTGAATCTTCTGTGTTAATTTCTGGTGGAAGGAGAAATGTGAGATGTCTGTACGGTGCCTCCTTCACCTACCAGGAGCCTCTTTTGGGTATTCGGTCCAACCCAAACCCAATATTCCTTAGGAAAATTCTAGAAATGTTATTTCCCCCAATTACTCACATATTCAATCATTAACAATTCGTAATTTTTGCATTATTAGTCCGATTTCAACAAAATTAAATGCGTTGGAATCGTTATTTCGTCTAGAATTTTATTAAAGTGAATAAAACATTATTTTCCATCAATTTAAATGTTATTCTAGCACTAAACTCTCATTTTCTACAAATTTGCATATTTTGTCAAAACAATGCAAATTTGGACATATTTTGCAAAATAAAACTATATTTTCCAACCAATAAAGTGTAAATAAATTTTTTAACACTTTTAAAACATTAATACACTATTATATATCATTTTTTATTATGACTAATTAACTTATTAACCATTTCTCTTGCATTTCATCAATAAAAGGCAGATTGGCAAAAAATACAATATTGCCAAAATTAACATTTCTAATCGAATATAGTTATACAACTGCATTGAATAACTTATGAAATAAAGTAACACTTTATTACACACATGTCCAACATTTTCATCCTCAATAAATTATTTCTTCTTTATTCTCCATATTTTATTATAAAATAAAAATGGATTATTGGTCTTAAATTACCAAAATCATTTTATTAAACCCAAATAAATCTACAACCCATCCCAGGACTCAAATAAAGTGATTAACTTTATTTTCTTCATTTCATTAGCCCAATTTACTCAACTTCATTTTTATATTAAATGTAACAGCCCGCAAATCCGTACCCCTTGAGTTAACACTATTCTACAACAATCAACTCAAGATGTACAGAAATACGAACCATTTGGGTTAAAGAAGAAGAGGTAGAAGGAGAAAATAGAAAACAACTGCAGAATCTAACCATCGCAGCGGAATAAAATATAATAGATAATAAATAATCTTTACTCAAACATCAAATGTCTCTGTTTATATATTACATCATCAGAGTACAACAATCACAGCTCAACATCAATACCATACAAATAGATACACAACAACTTAACACAGCGGAAAATATATATAAACAAGTACGAGAGTACGTGTCGTCATCCAGCTCGTCTCCTGAGCTACAAAGCATCATATCCTGTATCCTAAAATACTCGGTCTGACCCAAGCATTACAGTAAATAACACCCGAGTCAGTCTAGAATACCAGCGTGAGAAAATCACACTCAATTGATTAATAAAGTTTCAAAAATCCTTTGAAAACAAAAGCATCTCGTAAGACCACGCCACAAATAAACATGTCAGGTTTTTACCTTACGATAGCTAAAACAATTTTTATAGAAATCCTCTGATATTATAATAGGGTCTATATACAAATACTTATAAAATAGCTGAAATTGCCACATCTATTAAATACCAGCTACTAGCCACAGAGTGGGTAATACAAACAAAAATCGGACAAGGCTCGTAGGGAGAATGGATTTCCAACTAATGACTAGGCACTGGGGTACCACCTGTCATAGTACGGGGCCTAGATCACCGTACCGAGGAATACGCCCGCTCCCCTGCAACACAAGGCTGGGACTACCCCTTACTGTATAATCCCGAGTGAGATCACCTCGCGGTTGGGTTCAGCAACCGCCCACTAAGCCGAAATAAAAAGGGACATCTAGACTGGAATGACCTCACCCTGCTTGGGTGCTACCCACCTAGCCTTGCTGCATAACCCCTGATTTTCAGTCATTCCCATTAGATGAGGCTTGAGGCTGAGCGTTACCTTTTTAGAACATATCTCTTAGAATGCCCATCGTCCACCTGACGATGTTTCGTAAGCATTCATCCATACAAGTCCGTCCCGGGTTCGAACGGAACCGAAGGCACTATTCCTACTACATCCATTTTGGAAATATCCTCAGGATTAGTAGCGACTAGCCCTTGTATTCACTGCCCATCTGCGAATTCAAAAAATCGTTTTTCATGAAAACGTACAAACCGGATCGAAGTGGTTTTCGAGAAATAAATCTCGATCCCGGTCTCTTCGAAACGATCAACGTATTTGTCCAATATTGATAGTCGGTTATTTAACTATCAATTAATATTCACAAACAACCATCCAAAAATAAACAATTTTCCAATTATTTATTACCTTCAGAATATCTTCACAAGATATATTTCTATTTTCAACCTTTTGAAAACAGTTTTCAAACCATTCTTTCTTTCCAGAATAAACTTTCCCAAGTATTTTCTATCTCCAATGAAATTGCCAAGCTCAAACTAGATTTTTAAAATAATTTAAAACACTTTACTTTAAAATATACTTTTAAAACATTTAAGTTAAACTACTTCAATAATTTGTGAAAAATACATACTATATAAATATTTAAAAATAAGGTTACTTTATAAAATATAACTAAATTTTTAATCTTAAAACAAACTACTAAGTCACTCTTTAAATAATTACTACTATAATAGATTAAAAAGAAAAGACTTACTTTATAATTTAAATATTTAGAAAAGTAATTTTTCCAAACTTGCTTTTTAAATCAACTTAAAAACTTTTAACTTATATTTAAAAACTTACTTTGAAAACGTACTTGGTTATCCAGGGAGAAGATCCAACTTCAATCACTTAAATCAATTTTCCCAAATTGATTTCAAATTTATCCCATTTGAAATAATTTTCTTTAATTACTTAATTCATTTCAAAATTCATTAAGTATGGACTTAATTATTATTGTCATTATTATTTTTCATTTGATTCTACAACTTTTAACTGAAATATACAAATTCAAGATTTTCCCCAATTTCTTCTTTATTCTTTCAGTAATTTAAATCTTAACTTTTAAATAAATGTTTTGTTCTTTTAAATAATAACACTGAATTTTTAAAATTCATTAACTTCCTGTTTATTCAAATTTTCCTTTCTATACTAATAATTTATTTATTAGAAATTTAAAGTCACTTTATTTCTTTTCCAATTCATTCTTAAATTTATTCAAATTTTCCTATAATTATTTTACTTACAATTTCACTTCTTTTATTTTCTTTTCCAAAATTCAATTTATTTATTTTTGGTAATTCATTATACCCAATTATATCCAATCGAACCATAACATTCAATATTCCAATATCATCCATTCTAGAATATCAAATAATCACAACAGAGGGTATTAAACAATTTAAATAAATGTTGAGGGATCCAGTTGGATCCCTCCAACCTGTTTTCCCTGCATCCACAGATATTAGCACAATATAAAATGCCAATTCCAAGTATATATCACACTATAACACATCAATCAATCCAATCATTCAAACAATTATTTAAATTTAATCATTTAAATCTAAATTTAACTTAGTGAGATTAACTCACCTTCGATTTTTGTTTGGCAATCCGACCCAACTCGGCTTGCTTCTATCAGATTTTGACCTTGTATAACAACCATACGATCTATTACTCTTTGAAGTAACTTGAACAATTTATTTCCATTTTATAAGTTTTCTCTAAGTGACTAAGAACAAATTAATTTCCATAATTCATTATTTAAAAATTTCACTAGTAAATGGAAATAGGTATATATGTGAATTTATTGATATTTTAAAATGTACATTTATTTTCCTTTGAGACTACGTATGTAAATACTTACAGGATAATCTATACAGATTTTTCAAACTTTATCTATACAAAAAAAAAATCTCCCTTTAATAAATTATTTCTAAATGACTAAAATAACTTAAATGAGCTAATTAAATAAATTGACCACCTGAATAGTTATTATATTTCTTTTCAAATCAACAAAACTGTAGTTTGCTCACTGTAAAACTGTTTCTATTTCATATATGTATATTTGTACAAATATACATATGATTTTAGAACTTTGTGTATATATATAAACATCTACTTATTCAATTAAATCAAACAAAAACAAAATGCCTCACTGCCATTTGACCCAGAAGGAACCCAGCCTCACTTCGACCCCTCCAGGAACCCTAGCTCCCCCTCCACGTCACCGCATGCTGATGTCGCATCCCCCACAGTCGACATTCGCGTGCGCTCGAGCCACCATAACTCGAGTTCGATTCCTTGCCTCGCGGTTGCCGTCGCCATCATTGACCAGAATCGCGACCGCGACCCTAAATAGCCCTCAAACTCACGATTCCAACGTGATGTTCGATCGTTGAAAATCGAACGAGGGCCTCTCTCGATCTATAGCCGATTCCAGATCGCCTCTCCCCCCTTTTTTTATGATCGAATAGATTCGATTTTGACTCTGCTCGATTTCGATTAAATGGAAGAAGAAGGGAAATAGGAATATACGTGATTTATAAAAAGGAGGAAGGGAATAGGATCGCCATTTTTTTACTTTGTTTGATTTCGTTCTGTTCTGAAGAAAGAGATGAAGCTCAGTTTATAAAAGAGGAGAGGGGACGTGATATTTTGGAAAGGAAGTGGTGTGCTCTTGAAGCCAAGACTTGATTTTTGTTAAGTTATAATATTATTTAATTTTTATCTCGGCTGTGATGTTGCTTATGTGATATTATACTTATAAAATTTAAATTAGATTATAGTTGTAAATTTCAACGTGTTTATAAATCGTATGCTCACATATCAACTCCAATCACTACGAAAATTGAAATCCGATAATAATACAATATTACGGATCCAATGGAACTGGTTTCGTCAAATTCTGAGACTGTGCCTCGGAAGGCTATTTTTAAATGTTGATTTAAACGATAAAATTTTAAAATTTAAACGATAAAATTTTAAAACTTAACAAAACACTTCCAAATTCAATTTCAACACTTTTACCTTCTTCAGTATTATCAATATAAATTTTACAAGCCTTCAAATTATTTTTAACTGGCTTAAAATTCCAGATTCAACATTTTACCCAACTTCCAATTATTCAATTTAATAATTCAATTATCAAATAAATTGTGATATTCGTAATTCAAGTTAAAATTACTCTATTGAATATTGAAAATCAATTAAATATTCTGATTTTAAATGCTCAAAAATTCTGGGTCGTCACATTCCTCCCCTTTAAAAGAATTTCGTCCCCGAAATTACTAACTAGGAAGAATAACCCAAAACCCGTTACTTTTCCCAAAACCAAACAGTTTCTAACAATTCAACATCTTACCAGCTATCTTTTTATAAAAGACCCATTATCATTCTTATTAACTTTCCAAACCTTTCCCTAGTTTCAAACTATACCATTTTTTTAACCATTCAAGTTTCAATTTAAAACCAAATTTTGAATTATCAAAATTTTCTCAAAATTTTTCTAACTCTCTAAATTTCTGAAAAATTTCGCCAGCGTCTCGTTTGCGCGGCTGGCTCGTTACAACTACAAAATGGCTCTACGGCCTCCCAATTCCAAAAAGAAAACAAAAAGCCAAGTGGCTTAATCCAAAATCCCAATCAAATTTTACAAGAATTTAACCACATACTTTTTTGTCGAGCATTTCAAATTTATCTTTCTGAAATCAAAATCAATTCTCCTTTTCCCTTTATAATACCTGCATATCCTGCTTAGCACTAATATCCAATCACAACATTTCAAAAACATTTTATTGACTCCCTTACCAAATGTCAATATTCATCCAAATATCAACTTAGAATATATTTGTAACATAAATTTCCAATTAAGAATTCACCATTCCTTACTTAAGTTTAGTATAAGCATTCTATATGCTTCATATATTCATTTTCATCTTACCACTTCAGTTTATATCTATATCTATTCAAATTAATTCTTTCATTTCCATATGAATTCAATTCATCTTTAACTCTGACTATTGGAATTTTATTTTTCATTTATACTGATTCATGCCATTATTTTAGTTAGTTTTCATTTACTAATTAATTTTAGTTGCCAATTTAAATTCATTTTGTTGTTAACAAAAATTCTCCAAAAATTTTCAAAAATTTTCTAACTCCCAAAATTTCCGAATTTTTTTGGCAGATTCTCCTTTGTACGGAGGAGCTTTTGCAATTTGACAAAAGATATAAATATATATACATCGACCCACACGGTCGGAAAAACCAAAGAGAGTTCATATTTCCTATTTTTATTGCGTAGGCGTACCTTATTTAGCATTTTAAGCAAACAGCTTATTAATTTAGCAGTTAGCGTGCCCAAAAATCCAGCCACATGGCTTCCCGGTACCTGTACTTACTCAATTTAAACATGTAAGTGCCAAATATATATAGTTTAACTATATTTCACTTATTTTCAATAGTTAAAACATATGAATTCTAAAAGAAATGCCCATTAAACACTTTTTATAAGCAATTTAAATATTAAAACATTAATTTCAATTGCTTACAACCAACCACATATCGTCTTACTTAATCCGAAAGGTTAACAACTCACAAATTTACATTTAATTTATTTTTAAGCAAACTGAACTCATATGTAATTCAGTTGCTCTCAAAATTAATTCATTTTACTTCTATCAATTCATAGGATTTTAATTACTCCTATTTGCATCCAATAACAATTTATTCTATGCAGTTTGACGAGATCTATGTGAATAAACAAGTATTTATGTTTTATAACCAATTTAAATGGATTTCAACTCAATTTATACTTAATTCTATTCCATTTTCAATTTATTCACAATCTATATATTCTCATTTTCATTGCATTTCAGATTTGAATCCATTCACTTGCATTTCATTTTATTAACCAAACTAGTTAATTCAAAACCATTAACAACTTAGGTTCATCTTCATTACCTATTAAATTTTATTCACAGTCCACTCATTTATACTTCATTTCTTATCCACATTCATTTAAATCCATTCTATTAAACTTGAAACATTCTATTTTCTTATTGTCTCAAGTTATTTCAATTCCTTAATAATTTTAAATGGTTTACAATTATTTATTCTAGAATTTCATTCCATTAATATTATTTATAACTCACCGAATTTTATTTCGATTAAAAATTTATTTTCACTTGATTTAAAACCAATCCAATATTATTAAACTCTGTTTAAGTTGAATTCATTTCAACTCTCCTTCATTCATTTAGCTTAAGTCAATTTACTTCAATTTATTCAAATTTTATACTTAAGATCATTCTCATTTTGCAAACAATGTTCTCTTTTCAATTTAACTTGATTCTATTTCAATCCAATCTCCTTTCAAACTACAAATTTATTTGATTAGTTATTATAAATTTCAAATTTCCAAGTTCGATTCATTCTCAGTTCACTTAAATAAATTACAAGGTCATTTCAATTTATTTCTACGTATTTGGATTTTATTTGCAAACCATACCATTTTCAATTTACCATTCACTTTTATGAACTCACAATTCAATCTCATTTACTTCACTAACAATCCAGGTCGAATTTGATTTATAACTTGATTTTTATTTTCAAACTTCATCATAACTCACAATCCAATTTCATTAACTAATTTATTATCTAATTAGTCTGTTTCCCAACTTATAATCCAGAACTTTGATTTTAATCTCAAAAACTCTTCATTTAAATTTTCTTAAGTTCAAATTTATTTTATAATTCAAGTTTTGATCTTCATTTTATTTTTCAATTCATCAAAAATATTTATTTTGGGTTATGTATTCCATTTTCCATTTTATAAGTCACAATTTATTATTTACACAATTCCATTCATTCAAGGCTTAAATATATTCATCTTTTATTTTAACTCAAGCCTTATGGTTATTTATATCCCAAGCATATTTTTATTCCATGCAATTTAATTCTGATTCTTTTATAAGTTATTCTAATTTATTTACTTCAATTCCAATCCTTATTCAATTTATTTTCCATTTGTTCAGGCAAGAATTTAATTCCATTCAATATCATCCATAACTCAACTGAATTTTATTCCAATTTAATTCTATTTTAACTCAAATTTATTTAACTCAATTCGATGTCAACTTAATTCGAATACAAGTGGATATTATTTTCAACCTATTCAATCAATTTCAATCTAGTCAAATTTTTATTTCCCAAATCAAGTTAATTTCATTTTTAAGTTTTTCCCTTTAAATTCCAACATTTAAAGCTTATATTTCCTTCCTGATTTAAAAATCATCTCAATTTATAAGCTTACAACCCGTCTTATCAAGATTTTTAAACACTCGGCTTTTGGTTTCAAATCATTTTTGAAATCACCATTATCTCAAATTTACACACTTCAAAAATTTTAACCCATCCGGTTTTTATTTCCAACAAATTCCCTTTGAAATTTTCAAAAACAACTAGCTTTTCTGAACAAATCATTTTTTTGGCAGCAATCCGTCACTTAGAAACTCGAAAATGAACATCGATGATGCTGCAGTCATCACCGAAGTTATTTTCCAGTGACTGAAGTGAATTCAATGCTATATCTCTTCCAAAAATTCATTTGAAACAAATTTCCTTTCAAAAATACCTCTAAAACAATAATGTTATTATTTATCTTTAAATACTTCGATAAACATTTCCAAATCTCCGGGATTTTAAACTTCTAAAGCGTGCTTAAATCAATTTTAACTATAATTCATTTGCATAGTTTCCCATTTGATTATAATTCAATTTATAATTTACATTTATAATTCGTATTTATAAATTTCATTTCATAATTGAATTTATCTTCTCAATCTTTGATTATATTTACAATTTCTAGTTAAAATTTTCACTTAACAATGATAATACTTTAATATCATCATTTCCGACATCCAAGCAACCATATATTAGCTAAATAGTTTTCAAAAGCTATTCTTTATATCAAAATATATTTTTGGGTAAAATTATTTCATTTACCCATATTTAAAACAATATCGTGTCGATTGTTCTATTCAAGTGTTTAGAAACCCCTTCAATACAGTTGCGCAGACTGTGTCGACGAAGGTTCATATGCCACTCAATAAACCAATCAACACAATATTAAAACAATTTATATTCACTAACAAATACACGCTCATATTTATTAATACGCTCAAACTCATTATAGAGTACTACGGACTCTATTTTAAATGAGTAATTCCAACCAAAGCCAAGGTTATCTCCAACCTAAGCTCTGATACCAACTTTAACAGCCCGCAAATCCGTACCCCTTGAGTTAACACTATTCTACAACAATCAACTCAAGTTGTACAGAAATACGAACCATTTCGATTAAAGAAGAAGAGGTAGAAGGAGAAAATAGAAAACAACAGCAGAATCTAACCATCGCAGCGGAATAAAATATAATAGATAATAAATAATCTTTACTCAAACATCAAATGTCTCTGTTTATATATTACATCATCAGAGTACAAAAATCACAGCTCAACATCAGTACCATACAAATAGATACACAACAACTTAACACAGCGGAAAATATATATAAACACGTACGAGAGTACGTGTCGTCATCCAGCTCGTCTCCTGAGCTCCAAAGCATTATATCATGTATCCTAAAATACTCGGTCTGACCCGAGCATTACAGTTAAATAACACCCAAGTCATTCTGGAATACCAGCGTGAGAAAATCACACTCAATTGATTATTGAAGTTTCAAAAATCCTTTGAAAACAAAATCATCTCGTAAGACCACGCCACAAATAAACATGTCGGGTTTTTACATTACGATAGCTAAAACAATTTTTATAGAAATCCTCTGACATTATAATAGGTCTATATACAAATACTTATAAAATAGTCGAAATTGCTACATCTATTAAATTCCAGCTACTAGCCACAGAGTGGGTAATACAAACAAAACTCATATAAGGCTCGTAGGGAGAATGGATTTCCAACTAATGACTAGGCACTGGGGTACCACCTGTCACAGTACGGGGCCTAGATCACCGTACAGAGGAGTACGCCCACTCCCCCTGCAACACAAGGCCAGGACTACCCCTTACTGGATAATCCCGAGTGAGATCACCCCGCGGTTGGGATCAGCAACCGCCCACTAAGCCGAAATAAAAAGGGACATCTAGACTGGAATGACCTCACCCTGCTTGGGTGCTACCCACCTAGCCTTGCTGCATAACCCCTGATTTTCAGTCATTCCCATTAGATGAAGCTTGAGGCTGAGCGTTACCTTTTTAGAACATATCTCTTAGAATGCCCATCATCCACCTGATGATGTTTCGCAAGCATTCATCCACACAAGTCCGTCCCGGGTTCGAACGGAACCGAAGGCACTATTCCTACTACATCCATTTTGGAAATCCTTAGGATTAGTAGCGACTAGCCCTTGCACTTCAATGCCCATCTTCGAATTCAAAAAATTGTTTTTCACGAAAACGTACAAACCGGATCGAAGTGGTTTTCGAGAAATAAATCTCGATCCCGGTCTCTTCGAAACGATCAACGTATTTGTCCAATATTGATAGTCGGTTATTTAACTATCAATTAATATTCACTAGCAACCATCCAAAAATAAATAATTTTCCAATTATTTATTACCTTCAAAATATCTTCACAAGATATATTTCTATTTTCAACCTTTTGAAAATAGTTTTCAAACCATTCTTTCTTTCCAGAATAAACTTTCCCTAGTATTTTCTACCTCCACTGAAATTGCCAAGCACAAACTAAATTTTTAAAATAATTTAAAACACTTTACTTTAAAATATACTTTTAAAACATTTAAGTTAAACTACTTCAGTAATTTGTAAAAAAATACATACTATATAAATATTTAAAAATAAGGTTACTTTATAAAATATAACTAAACTTTTAATCTTAAAACAAACTACTAAGTCACTCTTTAAATAATTACTACTATAATAGATTAAAAAGAAAAGACTTACTTTATAATTTAAATATTTAGAAAAATAAATTTTCCAAACTTGCTTTTTAAATCAACTTAAAAAAATTTAGCTTATATTTAAAAACTTACTTTGAAAACGTACTTGGTTATCCAGGGAGAAGATCCAACTTCAATCACTTAAATCAATTTTCCCAAATTGATTTCAAATTTATCCCATTTGAAATAATTTTCTTTAATTACTTAATTCATTTCAAAATTCATTAAGTATGGACTTAATTATTGTTGTCATTATTATTTTTCATTTGATTCTACAACTTTTAACTGAAATATACAAATTCAAGACTTTTCCCAATTTCTTCTTTATTCTTTCAATAATTTAAATCTTAACTTTTAAATAAATGTTTTGTTCTTTTAAATAATAACAATGAATTTTTAAAATTCATTAACTTCCTGTTTATTCAAATTTTCCTTTCTATACTCACAATTTATTTATTAGAAATTAAAGTCACTTTATTTCTTTTCCAATTCATTCTTAAATTTATTCAAATTTTCGTATAATTATTTTACTTACAATTTCACTTCTTTTATTTTCTTTTCCAAAATTCAATTTATATATTTTTGGTAATTCATTATACCCAATTATATCCAATCGAACCATAACATTCAATATTCCAATATCATTCATTATAGAATATCAAATAATCACAACAGAGGGTATTAAACAATTTAAATAAATGTTGAGGTATCCAGTTGGATCCCTCCAACCTGTTCTCCCTGCATCCACATATATTAGCACAATATAAAATGCCAATTACAAATATATATCACACTATAGCACATCAATCAATCCAATCATTCAAACAATTATTTAAATTTAATCATTTAAATCTAAATTTAACCGAGTGAGATTAACTCACCTTCGATTTTTGTTTGGCAATCCGACCTAACCCGGCTTGCTTCTATCGGATGTTGACCTTGTATAACAACCATACGATTTATTACACTTTGAAGTAACTTGAACAATTTATTTCCATTTTATAAGTTTTCTTTAAGTGACTAAGAACAAATTAATTTCCATAATTCATTATTTAAAAATTTCACTAGTAAATGGAAATAGATATATATGTGAATTTATTGATATTTTAAAATGTACATTTATTTTCCTTTGAGACTACGTATGTAAATACTTACAGGATAATCTATACAGATTTTTCAAACTTTATCTACACAAAAAAAATCTCCCTTTAATAAATTATTTTAAATGACTAAAATAATTTAAATGAGCTAATTAAATAAATTGACCACCTTAATAGTTATTATATTTCTTTTCAAATCAACAAAACTGCAGTTTGCTCACTGTAAAACTGTTTCTATTTCATATATGTATATTTGTACAAATACACATATGATTTTAGAACTTTGTGTATATATATATAAAAATCTACTTATTCAATTAAATCAAACAAAAACAAAATACCTCACTGCCATTTGACCCAGAACGAACCCAGCCTCAGTTCAACCCCTCCAGGAACCCTAGCTCCCCCTCCACGTCACCGTGTGCTGATGTCGCATCCCTCACAGTCGACATTCGCGTGCGCTCGAGCCACCATAACTCGAGTTCGATTCCTTGCCTCTCGGTTGACGTCGCCATCATTGACCAGAATCGTGACCGCGACCCTAAATAGCCCTCAAACTCGCGATTCCAACGTGATGTTCGATCGTTGAAAATCGAACGAGGGCCTCTCTCCATCTATAGCCGATTCCAGATCGCCTCTCCCCCTTTTTTTTTATGATCGAATAGATTCGATTTTGACTCTGCTCGATTTCGATTAAATGGAAGAAGAAGGGAAATAGGAATATACATGATTTATAAAAAGGAGGAAGGGAATAGGATCGCCATTTTTTTTACTTTGTTTGATTTCGTTCTGTTCTGAAGAAAGAGATGAAGCTCGGTTTATAAAAGAGGAGTGGGGACGTGATATTTTGGAAAGGAAGTGGCGTGCTCTTGAAGCCAAGACTTGATTTTTGTCAAGTTATAATATTATTTAATTTTTATCTCGACTGTGATGTTGCTTATGTGATATTATACTTATAAAATTTAAATTAAATTATCGTTGTAAATTTCAATGCGTTTATAAATCGTATGCTCACATAACAACTCCAATCACTACGAAAATTGAAATCCTATAATAATACAATATTACGGATCCAATGGAACTGGTTTCATGAAATTCCGAGACTGTGCCTTGGAAGGCTATTTTTAAATGTTGATTTATACGATAAAATTTTAAAACTTAACAAAACACTTTCAAATTCAATTTCAACACTTTTACCTTCTTCACTATTATCAATATAAATTTTACAAGCCTTCAAATTATTTTTAACTGACTTAAAATTCCAGATTCTACATTTTACCCAACTACCAATTATTTAATTTAATAATTCAATTATCAAATAAATTATGATATTCGTAATTCAAGTTAAAATTACACTATTGAATATTCAAAATCAATTAAATATTCTGATTTTAAATGCTCAAAAATTCCGGGTCGTCACATTAAATAAACAATATTTTCACCATTTATCTCTAATTAATTTAATTAATTCCAATATTAAATTATAATCATCATTATAATTTAATATTAGCGGTAATCTCCAAACCGGGTTTGTTACAGATTCCCCCTTTAACAAAATTGCGTCCTCGCAATTTCTAGGGAAACTGTAACAAATATAACGATTTAACCCAAAAGGAATAAGAAATAGCTTGAGATAATAGTTCTCACCATCCTCAAATGAAGATAGAAAACCTGAAAAAGAACGCTCGATAGATTCTCTAGTTTCCCAAGGCCTGCTTAAAGCTGAACCAGAAATGACTTGTAAATAGAGGATCACGGTCACAAACGATCGATGAAGGAAGACCATGCAATCGTACAATTTTCTTAATATAAAGCATCGCCAAAAGCGGAGCATTCCTATTTGACTTAATAGGAACGAAATGAGCTGACTTGGTGAGGCGATCAACAATTACCCAAATGCTCGAATGATCCGACCTCGAACGAGGTAGGCCGTCAATGAAGTCCATCGAAACTTGGTCCCACTTCCACAGTGGAACCTCTAGAGGCTGAAGAAGACCAAATGGCCGCTGATGCTCGACCTTGACAAGCTGACACGTCATGCAATTGCTTAAATAACTTGCAATGTCATGCTTCATGCCTTCCCAATAATTAAGTCGATGCATATCCACAAACATCTTACTACTACCCTGATGAATGGTGTACTTAGAGCAATGACAATCATCAAGTATGTCACGTCTAAGTGCTGGGTTAGAAGGCACAACAATAGGGTTCTTCAAACGGAGGCAACCATGAGAATCAATGGAATAATCCCACAATTCCTCATCATGAGAGTCGGTAGAACAAGACTGGATGAGGACATCGTATGAGCATCATGCCTCTGAGCCTCAGAAATATGATCAAGAAGAGATGGTCGAGCATCTATACTAAAAAATAAAGCAGGAGAATCGGATGATGGAACTCTATCACGAATATCAAAAAAAGATAGTGTCGTCAGAACATCCCATTCGGCTAACATCATAGAAACCACGGCTGAATGCTTGCGACTAAGCGCATCAGCAACTCGATTACCCTTACCAGGGGTATACTTAATATCGAAATCATATGAGGCAAGAAACTCTAACCATTGCTGTTGCCTCATATTCAAATACTTCTGAGAAAAAAGATACTTAAGAGATTTGTGATCGGTATAGAGGATAAAACGCTCTCCCAAAAGATAATGACGCCAAATCTTCAAAGCGAAGAGAATGACCGCAAGCTCAAGGTCATGGGTAGAATACTGAACCTCATTCAGTCTCAACTGTCTCGAAGCATAAGAAACTACCCGATCCTTCTGCATCAGGACTGCACCGAGGCCACTGTGGCTGGCATCGGTATATACAATAAGATCTTGGTTATATTGAGGAACCACAAGGACGGGAGCATTAGTGAGAAGCTCTTTCAATCTCTGAAAAGAAGCTTCACACTTACCGGACCAAATAAATTGAATGCCTTTCCTCGTAAGGCTAAACAAAGGAAGCACAATGCGGGAAAAGTCTTTGATGAAACGACGATAATAACCCGCGAATCCCAGAAAGGAACGAATCTCGTGAACATTCTCAGGCCTCTTCCAATTATGAATAGCCTCGATCTTAGCAGGATCGACAGAGATGCCATTGGAAGATATGACATGGCCCAAGAATTTCACTTGCTTTTCCCAAAAATGACACTTAGAAAGATTTGCTTTGAGTTGATGCTGTCGGAGAGTACTCAAAATCATTCTAAGATGTCGAGCATGATCTACTTCGGACTTCGAATACACCAAAATGTCATCAATGAAAACAAGAATAAACTTATCGAGATATTCCCGGAATACTCGATTCATGAGATCGACGAAATAAGCAGGAGCGTTCGTCAAACCGAATGGCATGACGAGCCACTCGTAAGAACCATAGCGAGTGCGGAATGCGGTAAGAGGAATACTATCTTCCGCAACTCGAAGCTGATGAAAACCAGTGGCCAGATCTAATTGAGAAAAGAACTTAGCTCCACTCAACTGATCGAACATATCATCGATTCTGGGTAAAGGATAACGGTTCTTGATGGTTAGCTCATTAAGCTTGCGATAGTCGATGCAAAGCCTAAGAGATCCATCGTATTTCTTCACGAATACCACTGCGGCACCCCATGGTGAAGAGCTAGATCGAATAAAATGCTTGGCTTCAAGCTCGAGAAGTTGCTTCTTGAGTTCCTCATTCTCTCGCATAGACATCCTCGTGGGACGACGACTAACGGGCTGAGCACCAGGGATAAGATCAATACGGAACTCAATGCCTCGCTTTGGAGGCAAACCAGAAACAGGCTCAAATAAATTGGCGAAGTCACAAACAACTGGAAAATGGGACACATCATCATCAGTATCGAGAGAATCAAGAGCAAATAAGAGGTTGTAGAACCACAATCGGAATCATGAAGCGAGAGAGATAACAGATCGGAAGAATCAGGATGTTGAAGATAAACAACTCGCTCCAAACATAAAATCTTAGCATAGTACTGAACTAGCCAGTCCATACCCAAAATCATGTCAAAGCCAAGGAAAGGAATCACATGCAGATTCGCACAGACAGAAAAACCACAAATCAAGATCTCAACGTCATCACAAAGTAAGCTAAGAGTAGCGGATCCTCCAATAGGATTAGCAACCCACAACGAAGTAAGCAAGCATGAAACATCGAACTGCAAAGCGTCTACGAGTTCCTTCGATACGAATGAGTGAGAAGCACCTGTATCGAAAAGCACTCGGATAATACGATCATGAAATAATAAGGAACCTTCTAAAACGAAAGAGTGTGTACCTCTAGGATGAGAAGCATCACCAGAGGTAGAAGCCACATTAAGCTGACCCTGACATGAACCTTTCCCCTTAATGGGGCAAGCAGCAACTAAGTGTCCCTTTTTCTTGCAATGGAGGCAACGCTTGGGATTGGGACACTCTCTAACAAGATGATCAGGGGAGCCACAATTGAAGCATGCAAAAGGCTTCGATGAAGGAGTAGATTGAGGCTGAGAAGAAGAACCACCTTGCTTCTTCTTCTTCTTAGGAGGATACGGCTTAGACTTGCGAAAGAACTTCTTCTTATTCGGGTTGGCCCGAACACTAACATCATCATCACTATCCTCTTCCTTTTCGACCGCTTCAAGCTGAAGGGCCGCATCAACAAGCTTCTCAAAAGTAAGCTCAACGCGAAGCATAAGGGCCTTCTTCAAATACTTCTTAAGTCTGGAAACGAACCTAAGATTCTTCTTGTATGGAGTAGGAATATGTTCAAGCCCATACTTAGAAAGACCCTCAAATGAAGAAACATACTCAGAAACAGAAAGCTTTCCTTGCTTGAGCTCAAGCAAGCGACGAGCTAGAGTAGCTCTCTCAGAATCAGGAATAAACTTGAGCTCAAACCGCTCACGGAACTGATCCCACTCAAGTGTGGACTCATCAATCTCAGCAATCAAAAGGTCATACCAATGAAGAGCTCGTTCTCGCAACATACTGGATGCTACAAGAACACGGTTATGGCTAGATATCTCCGTATGGCCAAAAATACGCTCACAAGAACTGAGCCAGGCCTCTACATCAAGAACAGACTCGATGCCTTTAAAGGCCTTGCCACCGAGATGAGTGAAATCACTGCACATACGTGCGAAAGCTGATCGGCGTGGAGAGGCGGGAGTAGCAGTAGTGGGAGGCTGAACGCTCCGCACTAATTCAAGAATCTGATCAATGGACATATATACACCCTCAGGATGAGAACCATTGGACTGTCCCGCCGCTGAATGGCATCCTCTACCTCGATGAGACATAGCTGAAAGAAAAGATTAAAAGGATCATTCACCGGGTAAATAGATATATTAGAAATTCAAATACATAAAAATAAGTAATACTATGGAATATACTGAACATTCCTAGACGTATTCCTTTCTGCCTACCCCAAAGGAATCGAAAAGGGACAAGGGTCAAAACATGGGTAAGGACAAAATTAAAAGTAAGGTGAACTGAATCATGATTATGGGATGATACATGTAGATGTATTATACTTGATGTATGGTATCTCGTGTACTGTTTTGTATATATCACATTATATTCTGAAACGATGCTCTGATACCAAGCTGTGACGCCCCACCCCAAGACCCACGTTAGTAAAGGGAATTAACGAGTAATTCTGTCTACTAACGCAAAGAATAAGGTTGGATACGGGCGACCAACATAGCATACACTAGCTAAGAACTAAACATGTCAAGTAGTGTCATCATTTTTTTTCATTTACCTCATATGTGGTTGACACATCTAATCCATAACTATTGCACACTATGGCGGTTTACAAACATTTCAGAACTAATGTAATATACATATATGCGAAAAGTAAATAACAGTCCAGAACAACGAACCTAGATCAGATATATATATACACATACACCACCATACATGCCCACATAATACATCATACACGAGTGACAAAAAGGGTACTGATAATCACATACAATCATCCCACAAAAAGAATATACATCATGATAGTCAACAAAACGGTCTAAAGATAAAAGCCAACCAAATTGATATGTCCCACAAAAGGTGATAAGCTGATCCAAAAAGAGAAGCTGTCCATGTTAACCTGCAACTCGGTCTGACCCGAGTGAAAAACACACGGGTCAGGCAACTAAACTCATCAGTAGATAAGGGCCTCAATGATGATAAGTGAAAATGAGATAATAATTCTGTTGTTTCCAATAGAACGAATATAAGGTTCATCATGAATATACATCTATGAGAATCATCAAGGATCATTATTATATCATAAGAAGGGAAATTATTTCGAAGTACTTCAAATCAATCATAAAGATCGTCAAACTTCATAAATCACATAATCTCAAACAAGTAGTAATAATATGGTCGAAACATCATGGACCATCCTATAATGTCGCTTCATTCTTTCTCGAGGCCATTCAAAACATAAACATCACCCAAAAAGATTAACATCAAAATCATCAATAAAAAGAGTATTTCGCATGTGCTATTTACTTCCACTAGTACTGTACTTCGGTACCATACATCATGGGGTTGGGATCACCTACATTTCTACCTCTCCTGCCTATGCACACGACTACGTAGCCTATAATTTCCTCCATCCCAATTGGTGACATTAAAAGATCAGAGTAATAATAATATCATAATGCTTCAGGGTTGACTACTAATCTGCAACTCCACTCCACTCGAGGTCCGTAGTACTAGTCCAAACTTCCATGTGTTTCAACTTTACGACCAGGAACCCAAAAGGTACTAACGCATGTCCCATAAAATGCGTCGGCACCTAATGGTTTGCTAATCGTCGGTCGATACCACATCGTAAAGTAATTATAAATTAACATCAAATCCTGTTAAAATAAATAAATAAATATACATCACCTTATTTCATCGGCAAAATGTAGAAAATTCCAACTCATCGTATTTCGTACCACGACGAGTTCAATGTGACTACCACACTTGTCTCCTTTCATCGACAAGTATCATAGTAATAAATAGCCTCGCCTCGTATCCTCGGCAAGTGTAAATCTACATCCATATGGTCCTCTATCGAATATACTCCTATTAAGAATCATCGGACCATATCTGCATAATATTAGTCAAATGGACTAATATGACAAAATGCTTCAAACACAATCAAAACGTCAAATATACACCCGAATAACATAAAAATGATTAAAATAAATAAAATTATTCATATAATGTTTTTCCAGAGAAAACCAATTTTTTTTAATGATTTATAAAAGCCTTGAAAATAAAGAATACTTGTTTAAAAACCCTTAAAAATGCTTAAAAACATTTATGATTTCAGCATAGAAAACGCCAAAATTTGGCAATGTGATTAAGAAAAATGTTGTAGCTTAGTTTCTAAGCTTTCTATAATGACCAAGATCGTCAAATTCCGATCAGCGGTCTAAAAATTATGATCTTTTTACTATAAATCTTAACAAGGCCTGTAGCATATGGTACATATATATATTGATAGGACCGAGATAAATATTTACAATTTCAAAATAGTAAACATCCGAATCTGGCAATATGACTAAATAAAATGTTGTAGCTTATGAAATGAGCTTTCCAGAACATCTAAGATGATTGAATTCAGCCTAAAAACGAAAAAGTTATGGCCGACTCCGTTTCAGATTCAACAAAAGAGAAATTCTGTTTTTGCTCTCGGGTTAGCAGTAAAAAAATACAATTTTATCATAGCTAACCTCAAAATAACAGAAAACTCAACAAATGAAAGTTGTAGTATATGGAACAAGCTTTCTGGAATGGACAAGATTATTAAAATCCGATATATGGTACAAAAGTTATGGTTGTTTTGCTAACAAATTCGAACTCAGCCTAATTTGTTAAAGACAGAATCGGGCTTCTATCTTCAAACTCATTTCAGGTCATTAAAATTGCAAAATCTCAGGATACAACCCGAAAACAAATTGTTTCTTATTGAATCTAGTTTCCAACAAAAAAAATTGAGGTAAAACGGACAAAAACATGAAAGTTATGACCATTTTACTATGATGCAATTTTCAGCAAAACGTGGTATAAGAAAAACCTCAGAAACTAGTACAAATTTGCAACAAAAGGCTACAGATTTTGCACAGGCTTTCAATTTAGTTTCTGTAAGATATATACTTACTATTTGCAGAAAAAGATGATGGTTTTAGACAGCAATGGAAAAGCTTTTGGCGAATTCAAGCTCCTGCAGGACCTGTAGATACTTAAGTAGAGATATGCAAAAAGAAATCATTAACAAAATGAGATTACAGTAAATGAAAAATTGCAATCTCCTTAGAATTTGGTAATTAAGGGATAGGAGATTACATTATTTATGTTTTAAGCTAGGAAATCCTTCCAATTTGCTAATTAATTGAGAATTTTGACTAGGGATTAAGGAGTGGAAGCCATTTTTAGGTGTTTTGAAGCTTCTGTGTTAATTTCTGGTGGAAGAAGAGATGTGAGATGTCTGTACGATGCCTCCTTCACCTACCAGAAGTCCCTTTTGGGTATTGGGTCCAACCCAAACCCAATATGCCTTAGGAAAATTCTAGAAATGTTATTGTCCTCAATTACTCACATATTCAATCATTAACAATTCATAACTTTTGCATTATTAATCCAATTTCAACAAAATTAAATGCGTTGGAATCGTTATTTCGATTAGAATTTTATTTAAAGTAAATGAAACATTATTTTCTATCAATTTAAATG
Organism: Allium cepa; assembly: GCA_030765085.1. Classification (NCBI taxonomy): domain Eukaryota; kingdom Viridiplantae; phylum Streptophyta; class Magnoliopsida; order Asparagales; family Amaryllidaceae; genus Allium; species Allium cepa. Next base: position 353,449,781 of record CM060932.1, on the reverse strand, counting down.
TTATTTTATCACTAAACGCTCATTTTCTACAAATTTGCATATTTTGTCAAAATAATGCAAATCTGGACATATTTTGCAAAATAAAACTATATTTTCCAACCAATAAAGTGTAAATAAATGTTTTAACACTTTTAAAACATTAATACACTATTATATATCATTTTTTATTATGATTAATAACTTATTAACCATTTCTCTTGCATTTCATTAGTAAAAGGCAGATTGGCAAAAAATACAATATTGCCAAAATTAACATTTCTAGTCGAATATAGTTATAGAACTACATTCAAAAACTCATGAAATAAAGTAACACTTTATTTCACACATGTCAAACATTTTCATCCTCAATAAAATTATTTCTTCTTTATTCTCCATATTTTATTTTAAAATAAAAATGGATTATTGGTCTTAAATTACCAATATCATTTTATTAAACCCAAATAAATTTACAACCCATCCCAAGACTCAAATAAAGCGATTAACTTTATTTTGTTCATATCATTGGCTCAATTTACTCAACTTCATTGTTTATATTAAATAAACAATATTTTCACCATTTTACATCCAATTAATTTAATTAATTCCAATAGTAAATTATAATCATCATATAGCGGTAATCTCCAAATCGAGTTTGTTACATGTTAATTCACTCAACACTTGTTGTTTACTTGAGTAATCATTTTACAAATGTTAAAAATCACAAAATTTATGTTTAAGTCCTTCTTTAAATAATTTTATAAAGTTTTGTTTTAAACCGCTATCTCATTTAATTTGTAATTTGTATTTTAAACCCTTAAGTATTTATATTTTATTTCTTAACATATGTAAATGTTTTACATTTTAAATTCATAAATATACAAACTATGTTTATTTATTTCAAAAGAAAATGTATTTTAATCATTTTATCAAGTCAAATAAATATTTATATATATTTATAATTTTAAAGAATGTGATTTAAAATAAATCAAACATTAATAAATAAGTATATAATATGTATATATTTGAATTTAATTCTTTAAATAGCTTTTGTAAATTTTATTTATGTCAATTTCATAATATAACTTTCAAAATATAGATATACACATGTATTATAATTCCAAAACAGATTTTGATTAATTTTATAATATATTTTATTCTTAAATTCCCAATCCAAATTTACTTTCACAATTTACTTATAAATTTATTCCAAATATTAAAATTAATTCTCAATTAATTCACAAATAAATCCAAATCCAATATATTACTCAAAATATTTATTTTTGAGTTTCATTAGAAAGTCTATTTAAAATCATATTTAAATACATTTATATTAATAAACAAACAAATATCTATTTAAATTTGGAAAATACAAATAAAATTCAAAATTTAATTCCAAAAATTAAATTAATTTCTAATTTGAGTTTGATTTAAAAAAGGGAATCCTCGAAATTTGCAAGGGAGACAACAAAGGATGGATACACAAAGATAGAGAATCGACTCATCAATCAAGCTAATTATCTATTCTGCATTTGTCTTACCAAATTAGAATATCAAAAATATGAGAACAAACTCATATAATACTTTATGAAGTACTCGGGTTACCAGATCTACGAAATATGTCGGGGTATTGGTTAGTCCAAAGGGATAACTAACCATCCGTAGAATATATCTGAATCCAAAATAACAGACAAGCGGATACAATCTTCCACAATTTTCATACACTAGGTATGGAATCCAAACTCAGATCGGAATACCCCAAATTATATATTAACGCGTCCTTCTTCGGACTTCGATCCTCATAAGAAATCACAACAAAACTTTCCAAAGTTTGGTTTTAACCGAAATCGTTTTATCGATACAATCAAATTTAGTTCCATATTTTATTAACCAAATTATTTCAATTTTAAAATTCCAACTTCATTTAAGTTAAAACGAAAAACTGATAACGAGAATATGAGATAGGAATTGGAATCTTTCAACAACGATTCGCAGTGCCACCACAGCAAAGCTTCTCCCTCGAGCTGCCACGAAGCAATCAAAAAATTGGAAGTGAACGAAGAACAAAGGAGATTGAGAAGAGTTGTTTCCTTGTTGTTACAGGGCATCGACCACTTATAGTGGTAGTTCCCTGTCCCCTGTCTCGTCCTCTTCTTACACTCATACTCACTATAAGTGGATAATAAGAGAATTTACTGAGGCATACAGACGGATATCTTAGGGATATACTCATTCTAGGGTATACTTCACCCTATCTCTAATGAGTTACCTAATGTGTTATAGTCCTGATCTAATGTTCCACCTTCAGCTCTGATACCACTTGTCACGACCCAAAATCCGGCGTTCGAAAATCGACACCCGTACTTCGCTCGTATTCGAATGCCACAGATTCAAACGTCGAATTCTGATTCGCGCCGGAGCTTATAACACATTAAGTACAACAACACAGTGGAAGAAAACAATATATATCATTGATGTACAATAGTTGATTACAATAATGATACAACTAATTGATCAATATTATTGGAGATACAAGATACAGCGGAAAGAAATAACTCGAACAGCAGTGGAACACAATAGCACAAAAAGGTCTTCCAAAGGATAATCCAACGTGTAAAACTTCATTTCCAAATCTCAAAAGACTCCAATCCAGAAGCTTGAACCACCATCAAATTGACTTAAGCAAGGTCAGTCATCGATGTGATCGCCAAGATCCAAAGACGCCAAAGGATTCAGAATAAAAAACTGGAGGCTACCAAAATCTACATCTACTAGCTGATTATCTGAAAATCCTAACTCTAGACCGCCCGTGTGGAAAACTATGGGCACCCAGAGTTTTGGAAGGAAACAATAAACTCCTGGTCATCCATAGGACTGGTGTGAGCAAATGAAAACAGTTTAAAACAAAAACAACAAAAATAGAATTTAAGATTGAAATCCACAATGCTTTTTGGAAAATGAAACTACCATAAGGCCTCCCGCCGCACACACCATGCAAATGCAGAATTGGAGGAGATTTCTTCTTATGATAGTCAAACATGCTTGATACGCGAAAACCATTTTGATATTATTATTAGTGCATAGTGGAAAACATTTCGAAAGTATAATATTAATCTTAGCCAGCATACCACATTTCATCGTATGCCTACTATAGCTACCATGTTCAATAGCAGGTTACCACCGCATTCCATGGCAGGTTATACAACTAAAACCGTACAGGGAGCGCATTGTTTCATTGGATTTCCAACAAATAATCAGGCGAAGGAACTTCCTACTGCTACATTGGTACGCCTCTAGAGGGACACCCCGAGAACTTACCCAACTCTCTGCCAACACAAGGCCGAGTTACCAATGCCCGGAAGTAACACCTACAAGTATGCCATCCCCGGTCGTTTGTGACCTTTATCCGAGGATCCTCAACCACAAACAACAACCATAAAGTAATAAATTTGCAGTGACCACATGAAATAAATATCTAGGCTACATACCATGATACCACCCTTTTCCAAGAAACGGACATATCCTAGGGGTACGACCCCTAATAACCTTGTTGTATCTTTCCTGTTTCGACCATTTTCGGGTTGTAAGGTCCGATGAGGTCTCGTCCACAAAGCTACCCTTTTCACAAAGTCATGCTTCGATCAACAAATAATCTGCAACACTCAAAAGCACTCAGCATGCCACACTACCAAATTGGAAATGTATCACTAGTAACTATCAACTACATAACCTCTGAGCTCGTACGTCTCAGAGAAGGGTGTTAAGCTAAGAGAATAAATTCTCCGCTACCAAACAGAATTTTTTTTGATAGAAACCAGCTTTATATCTCAAAGTGTAATGTCAATCACACATCCATACAAGTATGTTCCGGGTTCGAACAGAACCGAAGGCACTTTCAAAAAAACCCTTGCAATCTGGGTATTCACAATCCCGAACAGACTCCCCATCACATATGGAGATCTCTATACCGGCACGACTCAGTGCAGAGACATTCGACGGGTTATCCTTTCGTTCTCGAAATAACTCGGTCTTCACCATCGGTCTTCAAATACAATCCATGACGTCATATCACTATTTGGAATGCGTTATATGACACAAAGCCCTCTCTCGACTAAACCGAATAGTGAGCGCTTAATTTAAAAACATATGGATATATGGGATCTTAGTTAAGTCACAACTTATTACCCAAAGCTTTTCTTTCAAATGGTTAAAAAAATTACCATTTTCAAATCTTTAAACAAAAAGATTCACTTCATAAAGTTCGCCAGTCTTTCACAAAGATTCATTCACAATATTTAAACAGAAGATCTATCTTTGAGATCCTCTTTTGTTTGAAAACAAAGTTCACCAAATATTTCACAAAGATTCCTTCATAGCTTTCAAAACAATAACATTTCAAATCTTTTATACAAAAGATACACCTTTAAGATCCTCTTCAATTTCAAAATAAGGTTCAACCATCTTTCACAAAGATTCATCCATAACTTTCAAAATTATTATTATTTGAAGAAAAAAATAGTTTTCCTTACGAAAAAATCCGTTTATATTTGCATGAGTTAAAGCCCTTCAAGTATAAAACTTAGGTTAAATTCAAATTCCCAAAACAATACTTTTGAAATGGTTTAAAACCCATATAAGCACATTTATAACTTGTATAACATTTTTAAACCATAATTTCCAAACATAGAATTCAATCAAATCTTGAATTCAAATCAAATTATTTGAATTTCAAAACTTTATCATGTTATTCAAAATAACTTTTATCTTCAAACTTCTTTTCAAAAGCTTTTCATATGTAAGCCAATTCCATTTCCAAAACTATTTTGGATTCAAAATTCAATCTTTAAAACCATTTCAAAAATCTGTGACTTAACCAATTTCCTCGTGCAATCCATATTTGTGTATGTATGATGTAGTCTAGGGTTTTACACAATAGTGCAACATCATCGATCATTATAGATTTAAGCAAAGTAATATTGATAAGCGGTATAATCCTATAATGCTTATCTTCATTCACAGATTCACAGATAACGTTATAAATTCATTACAGATAAATAATTGCATTCATCATAGCTCAAATCAAAATAGAGCATCACACATTAGGGATATCAAACAATTCAACGTTCAATAGAATCCAAACATTCATAAGTAGGATCAATTAATATCTAATTATAATTAATTTAAACCAGATTAATTACCTATAAATAAATTACTAATCCTGGTTAATTAATATTAATTAATTGCAAATCATCTTAATTAATTAATCTTTAAATCATTTATTAAGTAACCTTTAATAATGAAATAATCAACCTTTAATTATTAATTAATCAACCTTAATTAATAAATAAATCAACCTTTAATCATTAAATAATTACCTTTAATCAATTAATTTTTCTTTAATTAATTATACTTATTTAATTAATCACTAATCACTTGATTAATCAATTTTAAATCATAAATTAATTATTCTTAGTTATAAATTAATTAATCCTCAATTATAAATTAATTATCCCTTAATCATTTAATTAATTAATCTTTAATCAGTAATTAATTAGTCTTAATTATGTAATTAAAAAAAAATCCTTAATCATGAAGTTAATTAACCTTAATTCATTCCTTAATTGATAAATCTTGATTATTAATTAAATAAAACTTTAATTAATCACATAATTAAATTAATCACTCTGATTAATTTATCTTTAAGTAACTACATAATTAATCCTTTTAATTACATTGGGTAATTATCCTTCTAAATTACTTTCATTAAGCAATTACCATTTAATTGCTTTTATTTAAATAATAAATCTTTAATCACTTAAGATAAATTAATTAAAAGATAATCCATTTATCTTAATAAATTACTTTAATTATCATTAAAAACCTTTATTTAATAAACCTTGTAATTTATTATCATTAACAAATAAATTCACTCAAAATTTTAAGTTAATTAACAATTAAAACACTTTTTTTCTTTCTTAATTAACTTCTTAATAGCATTTAGTTTATTCAAAATAAACTTTAAAATAAGGGTAATACATATTTTTAAAACATTTTAATCTTAATTAGTTTATTTCAAAGCCCTTCACTAATTCCAACTTAGATAAAATATAAAAGAATAAATGAAGAAATTAATTTAAACTTGCCTCGTTTAAAATTTAAAACTTAGTTAACAATTTAACTAACCCGAGCCTGACTATCAAAATCCCGAGCTAACCCCGGAGTAAAACTACAGAATTCCCGAGTAAAAACCTAATTTACTCGAGCCTCTCTTCTTTTATATTTTTTAAAAACTTGTTTTTATTTTAAAAATTTTAAAACTGTCAACACACACACGAATACACGAGCAAAACTCGAGTCAGATCGAAATTACCCCGTGTACTGCTTCGAGACATCTTCTCTTCCCAAACATCACAACCACCCAGACTTCATCAGATACAAGTGACATATGGTGCACGTACACCCTTGAACGCCGAAGCTCCGGCCAACCTCGCCGATGTCAAAAGGTCACCGATCATCTCCTGAGTTGCCACGAACACTCAAATCCATCAATTCGCTTCAAAATCGAAAAAGAGCTACCCAGCATCCTACTGAAACCCAACATCGATGATGAAAACACATCGCCACGTCGATCTAGTCCATCAGGGCCAACGCCGATGAACATAAACCATCGCTAGAGTCCCCTGCATCGATCCCCTTTATGCGATCGAGATCGATCCTCTCTCGTCGCCATATGAACTCGAGAATCGATGTTGTTTAAACCGGGTCCTTAAACCCTATTTCATCGTCGACCAACTTAATGGATGATCTAAAAATTCATTCGTTATTTTTTTGATAATCTCCAACCCTCAAACTTCCTTCAGCCATGAACACGACAACTCTACCTCCACCGATCGTCAAGAATCGACTAAAAGCATTTTCCATTTATCTCTCAAATTCTCATCACCCACGATTTTAAAATTTTTGATATCTATATTAAAAATCATGATTTCTTAACACGAACCAACACAATCAAAACTTGAACAATTAACAATCAAGGTTTCGACTTGAGTTGTTTTTACTGAATTTATCTTTTTCCAGTAAAAATATCTTACTGACATCTTTGTAAATATTTTTAAAAATTGTATTTGTCTAATATAAACAAATCTCTTTCAAAGATCATGGCCTAATATTGTTTATGTGAAGAGATTTGAATTTATTTGGAAACCTAAACTAAAGAACAGAGCTCAAAATATTTATCCACAGATATGCACATCGTCATTTACATGTACATATACATGCAGACATAATAAACAAAACATTTTCATATCATACTTCCTGTATCAATCCCAAAAACCAAGATATATAAATAGGTTCAAGTGTGTTGCTCACCTGGATTTTGGAGAGACAGAGAACAGAATTTGAAAATTTGAACTTGCTGCATGCTTGATTTAGCTTAAATCTGGAACATTTGTATTTGCTTTTACTTCGTTTCCAAGTTTCTTATTTGATCTGGATCTTATTTCCCAGTTGCATTTTGAATCTAATACTTGCTTGGGTTGCTTCTTGATTTTGCCTTTGATTTCTTTCTGGTTTGTTGTAAAAATATGGAATGCTTTGCCTTTCGATTTGAGCCTGAACTTATTTTGATTTTTTTTATTTTATCACTATTTTGATTTTTTTCTTTTCTCAGGTTTTGAATAGGGAAGATGTGAAGTAAAGAAACATGAAATCTAGTTTCTCAAATTTATGTTATTTGTGAATTAATTTTTTTTAAGAAAATCAATATGCCACTTATATGATTGTATTAACGCTTGTTAATTCACTCAGCACTTGTTGTTTACTTGAGTAATCATTTTACAAATGTTAAAGATCACAAAATTTATGTTTAAGCCCTTTAAATAATTTTATAAATTTTTGTTTTAAACCCCTATCTCATTTAATTTGTAATTTGTATTTTAAACCCTTAAGTATTTATATTTTATATCTTAACATAGGTAAATGTTTTACATTTAAATTCATAAATATACAAACAATATTTATTTATTTCAAAAGAAAATGTATTTTAAATTTTTTTATCAAATCTAATAAATATTTATATATCTATACTATAAAGCAAAACCTTGAGTCAAAGGTCAAAGTGAAGCCTTTTTGGCATTTTCGAAAATACCCCATTTCATTTACTACTGCACATCACAAAAGGAAGGATGTATTTGTCCTTTGATGAAACAGCGGAGCGGAGGTCGGTTATTACACGATCTCATCCTTCTCACCCATTATCCCTTTATCCCTCTCCCTTCTCACCCATTATCGCTCTATCCCTCTCCGTCCTTTGCTTCCCGCTTTCCACCCTAGCCCCATTTTTCTACATAACAGGCCTAAATCGAAAATGAAAAAAAATATCGCATCCCCCGACGTCAACAACAAAGGAGGGTGAAGGCTGTCGGTTTCCCACTGTCGATTTCTTCTTCGACTGTAGCCTCGCCTCCTCCAGCCTTTGTGGGTTTTGATGCGGGATTTGCACATGCCGATGGCTTCAATAAGCTAAAGCTAACAAATTCAAAAAGACCTCAAAACCCGTACCAGTTGAAAGATCGGTCCAGACTTCTTCAGAAACTCAGGTAATTTCATATTCCACCTTTTATTCCATCACGCATAAACTAACATGAATCCTCTTCTCCGATCTCTTCTTCCTAATATGATTGTATTTCTCGCAATTGGTCTGTTTTTAATGTCCAATACAGTACGAATTTCGTAGGATATGCAAAATTGATCTGGCTATGGAGATCGATTCCCTTCATATCCCTAAATCTAAGTTGAGAATAAAACGGACAGGAATAGCTCATCATAGGAGGTAAATCTAATAATTTGTCTTATGTTTAATCTGAATTTGTATCTTATTTTAGTCCATGCTTAGCTTATGCTTGATTCCTTTTTAGGTTGGTGAAATGATTTAATTGGCTTTCTTCAAAGACGTTTCAGATAAAAATATCCTGGACAGTGAATGTAAAGTCAATACAGTAAGAAGAAACTCTTATCGTTGTTAATTCTCATTATTACAAATCGAGTATGATTTTTATTTACTCAATTCACGAATAAATCCTTTGTCAGCTTCAAATCGTGTACTGAAATGATCCTTTCACATTGGAATAAGCTCCGTCGAATACCAATTTTTTGGCCTATTTAAGTTTGAGTTTCCTCTATAATTTCAACAATTAATTTGTGATTTCAGATCAATTTGTTGTCTTATTTTGCTTGAACAGAGTTTCTGGAAGTATGGTCAAATATTATTACACTTCTAAGTTTATTTACTATTAATCTGAATGGTTTTGTTATACATGAGTCAAACAGTAGGTGGAAATTATCAGTATATTGAATTATGTTGCAACTTTTTATTCTAGTAAAATTTTTGTACTGTTTTTGTTGACAGATTAAATTTTATACTGACATGTAAATATAGAAAATTTTGTAAAAAAGGGCCACGAGATGAAAGTTTTACTGATTTTGCAATTACTCATACCATTGAAAAATCCTTTCTTTTGTTATTTTCGACTGTAACTGAATGATATATTGCTAATATTATATCACATCTCCTTAAGTACACATCATTGCTTAACATCAAATCTCCTTTAGTTCATTGATGTCCTGAAGATATGTAAGACCTATTATTTCCTGCAATATTAAATGATCAATATTTTAAGTAATTGAAACTATTCATGAATATATATTGGATTCACAATTTTTATGAGAAAATTAAGCATAACTATGAATTGCTTTCTTTAAAAAATCATAAATTTTATTAATTTAGCATTTACTCATTGTCAAAAAATTTCAATCCCATGTGTGACTGACTTATATATTACCGATGTTATATTTTATATTCTTGAACTACATTATCTAACTATATTATTCCTTTTTGTAGATAATTATAGCACATTTTAAAGAAAACCAATATGATCAATGTACACAAATAAAGGAAATGCTTTCAACATTTGATGCTCACTTTAAGTTTTTTACACACACATATACACGAACGCACACATATGCGCACCTAATATATTATTATTTGAAAATTTCTTCAGACACTTTACTAATCAAAAATTCTTAATCTACATGACTTTTTATTTTGAATATTTGAGCTGATTTGCCTTTTTGATTTGTTTATATTTGTTGTTGATTATTTATAGAACATTGATACCAATTGGCGCAACAAAGTTGGTAGTGAATGTGCGGATTACCATGTCCATTTTGCTTGGGTGACTGATAATTTGAGTTCCAACCCAATAAAGCTTGAGTGAGTGGGTTTTCATGTTTACTTCTAATTTCATAGTTGATATACTTTTCTTTCTTTTTTCAGTTTTATTAATTTTTTATTTGCATATTCCTAAACTTGGTAACTAATTATAAAGATTACATCGGTTTGGATTGATACATGATATGTTGGTTACTTTAAAATAGCAATTTAATTGCATTTCAAGATATTGTGTGAATTGAATTATCGATAGCATCAACCGTTTAGATTGAGGGTTGCATGTTAAATATTTTATGCAACTTAAATGTTAAACCGTGATTATAAAATTTGAAAGCTTAGAAAAGCTCAGCCAAGAAATGTTAATTGAAATGTTTATACTGAATATTATTTAACATTAACATTGATACAAAAATCGACATCATTTGATTTTCCATGAAATACGAATTTGTTCTACCCACTTATCCACACAAATATTCAAATATTTGTGCTTTGATTTCTTATGAATTTATGTGATTGTTTGTGTTATATTATGCTCTTTAAGTCATAAATCCATATATAATCTTTATATGCAGAAATTATGGTATATCGGTTAACGTCCAAATTTGAGTTTACTCATTTGAAATCTCGCTGAATTTTCCTTCTTCCATTGCTTAGATTACTTGGAATGCATGCTTTTTATGTCTTGAACATCCTACTTTAACTACATACTTTGAAACAAGTCAAGTTAGATTATTTAAGCAAGCCTTCTCTATTAATGTTAAAGCAGAGCATCTTGGGGTTGTATTAGTTTTATAACTTATCCCACTGATTTCATACAAGGCTAAGAAACCAAATGAACCTGGACCTGCAACTTTGGAAGATGGCCTCACTTCACATGCACACACCTGAGTCCAATTCAGGGATTAACATGGCAAAATTTTGAATTTTATTTTCATATTTATTAAGTAATTAACAATGGATGATGTATTGTTTTGTGATGCAATCTTACGCCATAACATACTGGATTTTTAATTTATTAACAATAATTGTATGTCACTGTTATGATTAAATTTGATTTTTTTCTCTATCCTTTTATATAAAAACATGTTTTACTTTGAATTCAAAGATTGTGAGTTGTTTTACTTTGAATTCAAATTTGAATTTGAATAAACTAGCTTAAGTTATTGTTTTCTTATTACAAACAATGTTTTGTGCAGGTATCACTATGTGTGAAGAGGTTGGTTTACACCAATGGTCAAGGAGGAATTGTAAAAGGGGCGTACTCTAATTTCTTATGTGAGAAGACTTGGATATACATTAATGTTATAAATTACTGTTTTATATAGCTAAACCATTTGAACTTATATGAATTTACTGTTTGTAATATTTAGGTGACTTGAAGCCTGGGTCTGAAGTGAAAATCAGTGGACCAGTTGGAAAAGAAATGCTCATGCCCAAAGATCCAAATGCAACTGTCATCATGGTATTAAAAACTATTCCTTGATTCAAAATAAGTTTACTTTCATGTTTATAAACTAATTCTGTACTGCTGCATTGGTAACTTGGTACTATAACTTGAATAGCTCCTTTGTACTGTCTACATCCCATTAATCAATGCATGTATATTATCTATAATTTAAATTCACTGTCTTTACGTTCACACTATATCTGAAGTTAATAAATTGTGTATGTATTTATTCGAATTTTTCTGTAACATTTAATTTCTTTATTCTCCGACTATAAAGTGTAAGTGACCATTATTTTATTGACTTGAATTTTTTTAGGTGATAAAATTTATCTTCAAAATGAGTTAATTTAGTTCTGTTATTCTTATTGTTTTATCACCAAAAGAAAACTATTTAGTAAATTTTGATAACAGATCCAAAATATGTGACACGAGCTATATATATATACTGTTATGTAGTTTTTTCTACAAATATGTGACAACTCTTACCTAAATCTACCCTTAGTGATATGATACATAGTATGTTAAACTATTATTTATGATGCGCCTAATACCTATGTGAAATGTGAATCCGGCGGATATGACTATAAAATTTACTTCGTGAATAGTTAAATGGAAGCTGTACTATAAGTGGGCTTTGTAAAAAGCATTCAGGTTCAATTTTTTTTGTTTTTTTCTATTTAATGAAGTTGCAGTGGATTATATGCTTATTTATTAGGTGTATTTGTTTCTTAAACAATTTGATGACTTTAAATTTATGCATCCTTATGCCGGATCATCATTGAATAATAGAAGTTACATATTTTTGGTAAAACTGTTTGTTTTCTTTAGATAATTGAAAACCTTCTCTACTGTGGCTTATCATTGAGGTTGTAAAATATTAGAACTTCCATGGTAGATCTTTGATAGTATACTTATATTTTTCCACTATACTTATTCCATGCAGATATATAATGGATCTGCATTCAGATGGAGTTTTTCAAAGAATCAAAGGTATAATGTTTCATTTCATTTCTGCTCAGTTTCTTTGGTACTTATATTAGGCATAATGTTTTTTCTTTTCATTTCCCTTTTTTAATGGAGACTACAGCAAAAATAATATGATGGTCAAATTACTTACCATATCATGTAAGTTAATAAATTGTATAGACAGTATCAGTCAATGGAATGTACTATAGTAGAATAGTGAAAGTGCAATTGACATGAAGGGTCAAGCTTCATCTGAGGGATGCAGAGTACGTTAGTTGAAAAGTGTAGTGCAGCCAAACAGTTTAATATAGATAGGGATTTAAGATGTGTCTGATCTTGGCACTGGGCGAGGAGTGGAGCTAAATAGTTTGTTATTGCTGCATGTTAGGAGGTACAAGAATGGCAGTGTTGATGCTGTGTACCAAGGTGTTGCTGATGTATCATGTTGAGGTGTAACAGCGAATATGTAATGGCCTAAGGACTAAGCTATCCATCAGTAGCAGTAAGAAGGGGCTGACCGCAGTTGGGGGTTGTAAGTCATAGGAAACTGAATACGTAGTAGCAATTAACAGAGAGGATCAGCTGTAGATGTAGGAAACGAAACCATAGCAATTAAGATAGGCAAAACGAGTACTGTGGTTGCATGATTAGGTGCAATAGAGGGCCATGCTGCATGAATGTATTCAGTGATGCTGCTAGGAGTTGAGCTCAGATCTGACTGAGCTAGCGAACCTTTTAAGCGGGAGTGATTTGCAGGTGAACCAGTTTAAGTGATCAAATCTTGAGGAGTCCATATTTGTTGACATGCACGTTAGCTTGATTGCCTACTGAAATGGCTGATATGGAGGAGTTGAAGCCTTAACTAGCATTTATGTATTCATGCAAGCTTATTGGTAGGTCTGTATAATTCTTAACTTTAGAACTATCATTAATTTCAGTGCAGTAAAGACTGAAATGCAGTACATTACTTACCATATCATGTAAGTTAATAAATTGTGGATGCTGCATGTAATTATATGTTCATTTGTCGCTGACAACGAACTACAAATATATGAACGCATGATCTTCATGTTTTGAATGCACGATCTTCATGTTTTGCAGTATATTACTTAGTCTCATTCTTTGTTTTAATAAATGATTAATCTGGCATGTATGCACATAGAAAATACAACATTTTGTACTCATCGTGTCATTTTTTATGGTTAAAAAAATTCTTACAAACTGTGTTTTATAACACCAATTCCTTCTGCACACGTGCATCGCACGTGCCATAGTACTCGTATTTATAATTTAAAAGAATGTGATTTAAAATAATTCAAACATTAATAAATAAGTATATAATATGTATATATTTGAATTTTATTCTTTAAATAGCTTTTGTAAATTTTATTTATGTCAATTTCACAATATAACTTTCAAAATATAGATATACACATGTATTATAATTCCAAAACAGATTTTTATTAATTTATAATATATTTTATTCTCAAATTCGCAATCCAAATTTACTTTCACAATTTACTTATACATTTATTCCAAATATTCAAATTAGTTCTCAATTAATTCAGAAATAAATCCAAATCCATTATATTACTCAGAATATTTGTTTGAGTATCCAATTAGAAATTCTATTTAAAATCATATTTATATACGTTTATATTAATAAACAAACAAATATCTATTTAAATTTTAAAAATACCAAATAAATTCATAATTTAATTCCGAAAATTAAATTAATTTCCAATTTGATTTTGACTTAAAAACAGGAATGTTACAGCATCGTTGTATTTGGTCGCCGAAGATTAATAATTATGGATGACTGCAGCATCCGCAGCCTTTAGTTTTGCGCCTCCAAGTAGGGGATGTTACATCATGATATTTAGTATTATTATATGAAATATTTGACACTGCGTTGGAATGATTTTGGTTAATTACCAAAGGTATGGTTCGTATGTACCGAACAACTTTCTTTTGCTCGAAAATAATTTCGGTGATGACTGCAGCATCACTGGCATTCATTTTGGCATTTCTAAGTGTGGGATACTATAGGGTTATTTTTGGTAAAATGGATTTTGATTTGACCCCAAAGTATGATCTGATATACAAAAGTTATATGTATATATTATTATTTCAAAATGATTTTAAATGAAAACCGATGTATAGTTCTAAAGTTCTCTTATTAAGTTAATTCGTGGACACATGTAACTTATGTATTTAAAAAGGATGGTCTGTGTTTCATAATATGATATGTTGTTTGATGGTTTTCAATTTTTAAAATGAAGTGGACTTATGATGATTTTGGATAGTCATGAACTTTTGAATTATTATAAATTTGGAGTTAAGTGTTTTTTAAGATATAAAGTTGAGTTTATATAACACTTGAATTGAGAAGATAGCAAGTCAAAATGAATTTTAAATTTATTAATCATACTTGTTACAAATTTGATGTTTTGGTCTGTACTCTTAAGATGTAATGGAGTACTATATGTGGGTAAAATAAAATCATAAAATTTGGATAAACTTTAAGTTTTGTTTCATGAAATGATTCATAAATGGTTTAGTATTGAACGATATACTATTAGGACAATTGAAAGTGATTAAAAAGGAATTAGTGTAGCTAAGAAACCAATGGGATAAATATGTATGTTATACATAGATAGTTTTATTCGTATAACTGTTCTTGATCTAGCATTCGAGTACATGTTTTTGAGGTGGTTTATACTAGTCCAAATAAGGTTTCTCAATCAATACTTCATGGTGAACACTTGATACGGATTCAAGATACGATCCTAATGTTTTCTATTACAGTTATGGCTTTGCATGGAGAATGGATGTTTCTAATCAAGGTACCAAATCGCAGCCCGCACTAGAGAGGTCGAGTGATCTATACCAGTTTGGAAGTTAAATTTTTGCGATCGACTAAGTGATTAGATCGGATATTATGCACGGATGGTTTTTATGCATCATATGGGCTTTAGTACATTTGTGTGCTATCGTTGTTGGCTTATAAAGAGTTTGGGGAATGACTCTTCAATTTATCATAAGGTAGCATGAATAGTTGTCTATGTAATGACCCAAGCTTGTTGATCGTGACGTATGGTTAGTAGATTATTCATCATCCTTGGACGATGGAAAACTTTTGAACCTAAGAAACTATGAGCATTGGTTGCTAGTATCATGAATGCTATTGAGTATTTGTGTGCTTATTCCTTTGTTAATGTTTGAAGTGCCATGGGGAAAGGATGCTCGGAATGTTACAAAGAAGAAGGAGGATAGATTGAAGGAGTTCTATCAAGAGTTTCTTACAAACTAGGAGTTTCTACTTATCTTAATATCGTATATCTTTTGTAGTGCACCCACCGCTTGAGGTGAAGTCACTTAGTACGCATTTGAGTTTGCAATTTGGTTTGTATATAGATTCATTAGTACTATATGTATGTATCACCTTATGTATATCTCCTTTGATTATTGTTCTTAGTTCAATTCAGAGAATGAAATGTTTTAAGTGGGGGAGAATTTGGCGACCCAGAAATTCAAAACTTTGTCTTCGAATATCGAAACATTTTGAAATATAGTTAATATTATAAATATGTTTTTATAAACTTGTTAAACGTCATTTAATTAATGAATAATGATAAGTAACTTGTTTTTGAAAATTGATTACAAAAATCTATTCCTTAAAGAAAAATCGAAATGTGATCGAAAATCGGTTTATCGATAAACAACTTTTCGATTGATTTAAGTTGTTCAAACTCTTATGCACTTATCTAATGATCAAATGAACACATTAGCAACTAATTAACACTCTCCTCTTCATAAAGCAATGGAAGGTTCTACAACCTTCTATATGGATAAGAGATATTATCATGAGAGAGGTATAATGGTAATTAGCATAAAGGAGAAGTGACTTAAAGGAGAAGGGATGGGAGTTGAGTCTTCTGTGGCATGAAGGGGTGGTGAATGCAAGCTCAAAGAGCACCATTTTGATCCTATATATGGAGGGGTATACCATTAGTAATTATTCTCAAATTCACAAAGATTAAGTAAGAAAACCCATGGCTTCTTCTTCTTCTTCATAATTTCCTAAAGCAAAATATTTCAAAATCAAATCCAAATCAACTCAATCTTGGAGTGAATCCATACTACCACATTACAGAACCTATAACTTAGTTAGAACTTGAAAAAGAAAAACCAATCTCCTCCCTTAAGTGAAGGCCGTGAGCATTGATAGGAGTTAGGAGGCTAAAGCCAGGCAAAGGTAAGGAAAGAGAGGGATGGAAAGGTGTTGCTAGGATGGGTTTAGACTTAGGTTCTTGGATCTTGGTTGCTTCTGAGTTTAAAAGTGAGTTAACACCTCACTTTGAATGAAAATATAACACAAATATGTCTTATTTTATTGTGTTTGATTTGTTTGGATTGTTGTTAACATGTGTTAAAACATTGGTTTGCATTCTTGCTTTGAAAGTAAGTAACACATGTGATCCATATATACGGACTTGAACAAACTTGGAATGGACTTAATGGACCTGTATGACATATGACTTGAACTTCAACAAAGCATGTAGGTTGTAATGGACTTTGGTTTAGATTTGATTCGGATTTGAAAGTGCACTTATAGTGATAGTTGATATAGATGCAGTTTGAAATTGCTTTGTTTTCGACGATTTCTATGGAAATTCATAAAGAGATCCCTTAAGGTTCCTCACCATATTTGTAATTTTTTATATGGATGTTTATTTCTATTAAAATCTTGGATAGTAAAAAGTTGAGTAACATCTCGAAATGTAGCGAAAACTTCACTTGTGCAAAACTGCCCCATTTGGACTTAAAATATTTGAAACGATATTTAAATTTAAGTATTTTATTTCCATTTTTTACAAGTGTTTAGTAATTTAAATATTTTGATTCATTCTTTTTTCAAGTGTTTACCAACTCATATTAAAGTATTTCAAAAAGGGTTTTAGATATTTGTGAATTTTTAAGTATTGAATTTTAAATAGGGGATATTTTGTTAAAATATATATAAAAAATTTGTTATTTTCAAGTTTTGAGGAGAATTGTAAAGTTTTTTGTTTTCAAGTAATATTTTGGATAATTTTTTTAAAACCTATTATAAATATTTTCCAGTATTTTAAAAGTGTACACAAATGTTTTCGAAAAGGAGTTAGAATTTCTAAATGATCAATTGATTAGTTGTTTAATTACTTATTTTAAAAGTAATTAACTATGCTTAACACTAAAAGTAGACGAAGCATGGCTTATTAATTTATGAGAGTTAGGATTGATGTCGTGTAAGGATGAAGAATTGGTGCTCTACCCAACCAGGTTTCCCCTTGGTTGAGAAATAGTAAGTCAGAAAATATCGAAAACGCGTTAGTCGTTTTGATTTCATACTTGTTTATGAAAATCATTAATACTATACTTGACACTAAAAGCCAACGAGGTAGACTTATCTATTTGTGAGATTCAAGTTTCATGATCTATTCGAGATGTGGGAATCCATTTGGGGATTCATGTTCTGTTCAAGTGATGAAGACTCGAGTGAGAGATGCCAAACGTAGCCTCAGCATCGAAAATGACTAAAACTGGAGATAGGATGCATAGCTAAAGGGAACGTAGCATTTCAACAATCCTAAGGGTGAAGGTGACTCCCGTCTAGTATTACTTACAGGCATGCATGCGGAAGCGATGCATTCAGAACCGCGATTGTCTAGGTTTGTGCTAGATATGCATTTCCTACAGTACATTCCCTAGAGTTGTACGTTGCTTGAAAGGATATCTCTGATCATTGTGCAGGAGTTCAAATTTGGCTAGATCCGAGGAGATCAAACACACCTTAGCGACATTGATTATATGCCTATTATTGCTTTGGCATTCACACAACAACAATTTGATATGATTTATGTGCTACACTATAGACATTCTCTATCATATCACTATATGTTTAACTAAGTGAATGGTTGGCCTCTTTAAGGGGAAAACTGTCACGGTAATCCGTTTGGTCTTAATACGATTGTTACTTGTCACATATATCTCGAGTTCTCACGTTGGTTTACTAGACTGATCTATGTGTGTTATTTTCTTATCATGCTCGTGTTAGCTAGTATATGTTTTCAGCGTTAGCTTTAGATTTTTAGGGCTTATGGGGAAGAGCTAGATGCGTGCCTACCGTTGTACTCTTATTTCCGATGCACGACTATATTGGATATATTAGCATTGTGAGGTTAGGCAGTTGTAATTGTCAAGGCTTATGATACTACTTAGGTTTTAGTAACTTTAATATTTCTGTATTCAGAATAATCCTTTGTACTGTTCCTTTGATATTATATTACAATTCAGTTATGAGATTGTGATATTGTGTTCTCTCTTTTTTGTACTATTTTTTTACCCTAACTTTTTGTCTTTCCGGCACTTGGATGGTCGACGCACGAATACCGTGGATGTATTTAGTGTCGTCATTCGTAGGTTTCAAAAGTCTGGTCATTGCATTTGGTATTGGAGCTCAAGGTTAAGCAAACACCTTGGCTTTGGTTGTGTATAGCTCATTAGAGATAGGGCAAGTAACACCCTAGAATGAGTCGAGTGTATTATATATATGAGAGTGTATTAGTATTTTGAAAAGTTGATTTTATATTTATTATTTAGGAATATCTCTTTCTTAGGAATCCTTCCTTTGAAATAGAATATCCTTTCATGTCTTAAAAGAAGTTTTGCTTTGATTCGATAGTAAGAACTATGAGTACTAGTGTCGTCAATGCTCGAGGAGGTACTGGTGGAGGTGATAGGGGTAATACCATCACAAATGGTGGAAATCGAGCACCAAGGAATTCCCCTCCGACCGAGGAACCAAGAGTGGATATTATTGAAGAGGTCGTGCAGGTCAGGCCTAAGGTAAATTTAGCTTTGCTTTGCTATGATTATAAGAGGTTGGTAGGATGTTTGGTGGTATGGACACGATCATAGAACTCCAGACTTGCATCTAATTGTATGATCAGATATTCAAAGATATGGAGCTAGAGATGCAATAAAGCATAGTTTAGCATCACAACATCCAATGGATGTAGCTATGGATTGGCATTATACCAATGTAGATGTCCAAGAGAATGACTTCTTTTGGGCCCAATTTAAAGATGTGTTTGAGATAAAGTTTGTTTTGAAAGCCAGAAAGACTTTGTTATTTAGGAGCTTCTTGGATCTGAAGGAGGGGGCCATGGCTGGGTTGGAGTATGAGAACGATTCATTGCATTGTCTCGATTTGGGTTAGGATTGGTTGATACGCCACTAAGGAAGAACTAGATGTTTATTATGGGTATGCACCCTGAGTTTCATCAGGATTGGCTAATCATGTCATGGGATCTTTCGTTGGTTTGGTAAACATGGCTTTGAGATTTGAGAGTTAACTCCAAAGCTATCTATTTCAACATCAGCCTGGGACAACAAGCGGAAGTTTTAGCCACCAAGAGATATTTCTAGTGTCTTTGCCATAAGTTTAGGTAGAAGGGACATTTTGCTTGGAGTTCTAAGTCAGGGAATGCAGGGTAGATGGCTAGAACATAGATAGTGAAAGCACATATCAAAATGTTATCAAAACTTGAGGTACAGTTTGCACCGAAAAGGTTGTTACGGTTGCCGTTAGCCTACCCATTTTGTTAGAGATTGTCATATGCTCAAGAAATGGAAGCAACCTAGGGTGTTTTCTATTTTTGCAATTGAGAAAAGGAAGCAGATTCTTGAGGGTATACTCTCTGTTTATGGTTTACCTATTTGTGTTTGGTTTGATATTAGTGCTTTTCATTATTTAATATCCCGCAACCCCGATTGTTTAGTCAAGCTCAGCATGTTAGGAGCATGGGCTATTTCTTGTTGATTATTGAGTAAAGCTCAACCAGTTTATGTGCAGCTTTACCTTTTTATAGCATGTGGTGGGTAGATAGAAATTGTGGTACATTGAATGAACTCTTTATGAATTAAGTTTCACAGTTTGACTATAAGGCGTTCGACGATAATGTTGGGTTAAAAGTTAAGACTTGGTAGAATATGTTTATTATTAACAAAAGGAAAGATTGAATATTTCGAAAATAAATATTTATGAAGAGATTTATATAAGGAAGTAATTTTATATAAGTATGGTTTATAAAATGTGGTTAATAAACAAAAAGGATTTAAACAAAGAATTTGAGAACTTAAATCCCAGTTTATTTGAAAATATTTTTCAAGATCTTGGAGAATGTAATAATAGTATTATATAAAAATGTATATTTAGGAAATTGGTCTAAGAAATTGAGGTCGCTTTGGAATGTTCTTGGTTAAATACCAAAGTTATGGTTTGGTTGTATTGAACATACTTCTATCGGTTGAAAATAATTTCGGTGATGATAGCAGCATCACCAACATCCATTTTGGGTTTCTAAGTGTGGGATGCTGCACTATTGTTTTTGGTAAAATTGATTTTGATCTAATCCCAAATTATGATTTGATACAAAAAAGTTATATGTATGTATTATTTCAAAATAATTTGAAATGAAAACCGGTGTTTAGTTCTGTAGCACTCTTGTCAAGTTATTTCATGGACTTGTGTAACTTATGCACCAGGAAAGTATTGTATGTTTGTCATATTATGATATGTTGTTTGATAGTTTTCAGTTGTTAAAATGAAATGGGATTTTCAATGGCTTTGGATAGTCAAGAAATTTTGGATTATTATAAAATTTGTAGTTAAGAGATTTTAAAGAAATAAAGTTGAGTTTATATAATACTTGAATTGAGAAGATAGCAAGTTAAAAAGTGTATTAAATTATTTAATCATATTTCTTACAAATTTTATGTTTTGGTCTGTACTTTTAGGATGTAATGGAGTATTATGCCAGGATGAAATTAAGTTATAAAACATGGATAAACTTGAAGTTTTGGTTTATGAAATGATTCATAAATGATTTAGTATTGAAAGACATACTATTAGTATAAATGAATGAGATTATAAAGGAATTGATGCAGCTAAGAAAAAATGGGATAAAGAAGTATGTCGTACTTAGATAATTTTATTCGCATAACTGTTCTTTATCTCGTATTCGAGTACATATTTTGGAGGTGGTTTACACCGGTCTGAACAAGGATTTATCACTCAATTCTTCATGATGAACACTTGATATGGATTCGAGATATGATCCCGTTGTTTCCTATCATAGTATTTGGCTATAGAAGTAGAATGGAGATTTCTAATCAAGGAACCAAATTAATGTCCATGCTAGAGACTTTGTAAAGACCGAAGATTTAATTACTTTAATTTCGGATATTTAAATATATTTTTGGAATTAATCACTGGATTTTATAACTCATATTTAAACCCTTTTAAATAATAGCTAGTGATGTTGAAATAGTTTTTAAATTTTATTTACAAAAATAATTAGTTCAAAACAAAATAAAAAATGTGACCAAAAATCATTGTTTGAATTTTCAACTTCTAGGCGTCGAAAAGTTGTCAGATAACATTGTGCACATATGTGTAATATATATAGACATTTATATACAAGTTAAAATAGATTTTAGGATATACATATATATATTTATAATTATACTTTAATTTATTAAAGTGTGAAATGACATTTTATGAAAATTAAATAAGTTCAAAAGTAAAAAAGGAAAAATTATCATAACATGTCATGTCTTTAAAAACACAACTACCAAAGTTATGAAATGTATGTTGGCTTTGAAATGAAAGGGAGTGGAACAAGAAAATGATTGGAAAAAATCTAGTGGAGGGTATGTACTCTTAGGCTATTTTGGTAATTTAACTATTGCACTAGTATATAAACTCATTTCCTACGATTTTTTCTCATTTTCTAAATTCATTTATACTTTCTAAATTCTCTTCCAAGCATTCATATACACTTTAATGGCTTCCTAAACATTTCTAAAAGCCTAAAAAGTTTAGTACATCCACCTTTAAACTTATAAATTCTTGTTTAAAGCTTTCTTTCCTTGTTCAGCACCTCTCCACCAAAAACAAGCATGTACCCACCCTTAACCACCTTAGGCCAAGCCTACATACCCCTAAGACAAACCCTTTTGTCCACTTGAACCCTCCAAAAAACTCATTTTTCCAAATTAAAGCGATGACTTAGCTCATATACAATATGTAGAGGAAGCTGGCTTGATTTAGTCAACTGTTGGTGTGATGACCTAGAAATTTTAATATTTGAAATTGAAATATTTAATTAATTTAAAATATTTGGAAGATATTTTAAGCTTGAATTTCAGATATAACTATGGATTTGACAGTTAAATTATTGAAATTAATTTATTAAAGTTGGGTAAAAAAATTTGAATCCTCAGTTTTAAGCCGGTTAAAAATATTTCAAAGATTTAGAAAATTTGCATTAAGAATACCGAAGATAATGGAAGCTTCAAAATTGGATTTGAAAATGTTTGATTAGTTTTGAAATTTTATCATTTAAATTGATATTCAAAAATAGCCTTCCGAGGCACAGTCTCGGAATTCGACAAAACCATTTCCGTTGGATCCGTAATATTGTATTATTATCGGGTTTCAATTTTCGTTGTGTTTGGAGTGATCGTTTGGCTGTACGATGGATAAACGCGCTAAAATCTATATCGAAAATTCAATATAAAAGCTGGGTTCAAAAAGCTATCTTCTCCATACGATCGAATTTGGACTCGAAACCTTTTCCATTGTGTCCAGAATAGGGGTTTAACCTTATAAATGCCTAGCGGCACGCCTCGATTGGAGATCAAGATTTTGAGTTGCAAAATTGATACGATTTAAATTTGAATTTGAATTTAAAATATAATATTGCTTTTGATAATGTGGCAAGTTTTGCAACACGTATAGCTATTTGATGCATATGTCCTCCTTTGTTTCACACGCGTCTTCCTTATAGAATGAAAAATGAGATTAATCGACAGTGGCTTGAAATAAAAAAATGATAGAAGGCCGAACTTCTCTTCTTCATATTTTTGAATTAAATCGAAATAAAAATCTAGACTTCCATTTTTCTTCATCAAATACGAATTCGTTCGTTTTCCCCTCCTCCTTCTAAATCGATAATGGCCCAGCGTTTCAAAAACAAACCCATAAATCAATTTCAAAAAACACGGTGAGAAGGTAGGCGCGACATTGAGTTCGAACGAGGAATTGGAATCGAGGCTGAATTCTCGTTTAACCACAATGTCGGCGGCACTCGCGAGTAAGTCTGGGGTCGCGATGGCTTTTAGTGCACGGCGTCGAGAGATGCTTTGCCAGTCGATTTGAGGGAAGTCAAATACGAGTTTCGATAGGGGTGCCCAGCGTCTTGCGACACGTGGTGGACGGAGCATTCGCGGCAACAGATGGAGGTGATGCTAGCTGGTCGATGGAGTGGTTATGAGGCTGGGGTTTCGCAAGCTCGATCGCGATGCGTATTGTGGCGGCGACGGCTTCAGCTAAATCAGTAAGGTTTTTTTCCCATTTATATGTATTCATGTGATAACCCGAATTTTTGGGCATCTATTAATTGATAATAAACTGGGTTAATTGATAGAAATACTGATTTATAGATTGAACAAATAAATATGATAATAAATATTTATATCTCGATAAATATTTATTTGGTAATCTCCTAATATAATCACTTAAATTTACAAATTATTGTTTTAAAAACAAATAATAATGATTATATATATAGATATAAATAGATTTTAAATAGAATTATTATTTTCAACTTGAATTTGTGTTGTTTAAATATATATATATATATATATATGTATATTTGTGTTGATTAGATTTTAAATTTAATATTTGAATATGGGTTTGATATTGAATTTCAAAGGATAGATATATATCTTAAATATATTTTGGATTTTAAAATACATTATAAATGATTTTATTTAGAATATAATTGGTTTTATATTTATTTTCTTTTAAAAGTTTTGTTTATATAAATTTAGAAAAAGTATTTAGTAATCAAAGAAATTTAATTATAAAAGCTTATAAACCATTTTAAAAATAAATAAAACATACATATTTACACATGTAAGTTTAATAAAAAAGGAATTTAAGTATTTAAAAAGCATTTAAACATTTGTAGCTTAGGCATGCCATTCAAAATACAAGTGGCATATGTGTTTTCTTTTTAAAATTTTAAAATTTATAATTAGTGTTAAAAATAAACTAGGTCAAGCATATTCATATATTCTTTTCTAAATTCTTCTTTGAAACTAAAATTTTAAACTAAAGAGAAATCAAAACAATTTCAACAAAATCAAAAAACTGGAAACAAAAAAATAAAATCAAATAACCATTTCAAACACTGATCAAGCAAAGCTGGGATGAAAGCTTCAAACAAGCAAATCCAACCAGTAGGCAAATCAAAATTTCCAGATTTAGCATCAGTTTCAACATCAAAAAATTTCTAAATTTTAAAACTCAAACCTGGTTCTCTATTTTCTAGGAAGCAGGTGAGTAAACTGCTATTCTTTTAAATGCCTAAACATGTTTAAAGATTTATGCTTGTGAATAAACTATATGTTTTAAGGATAAATCTGTTGATACCTAATTCATGTGATTAATGCTTGGAAGGTGATTGAATTAATGCAAATATGTTCGCATGTGTATGTTATGAAATTGTCAAGTGTGCATACCTGTATATATCTATGATCAAGCTCTGTTTAGTTTTCAGTCTCTAAGAACAAATTCAAAAATCGATTTCACTTATTTCAATTCTTTATAGCTTACCATCTCTAAAAAAACTTGTTTATATTTAGCAGATTCAAATTTTAAAAATATTTTTAAGCACAAATAACAGATAGGTTTATTGGTAGCTGAGAATTATCAGTGAAAACGAATTATATCATAAGAATTGACCCTCACGATTTCGAGATTAAATTATAAAGCCTGATTTTTTTTGGGAATGATGATTTTTGGTAATAAAATCTAAATTTTTAAGTTTGAGATTTACGGGAAATTTTGGGTTGAACGGAAAGAGGGAAATTGTCGATTTACGTCGATCAAGGGAGAGATAAACGTCGATATCAGGTCTGAAGAAGGCTAGAGTGGTGCGGGTTAGAGGAAAAATGGTTGGAGAAATTATCATCTGCTGTTGTGGCGCAGCTAGGTGATGGTAGGGTTTGAGGGCCTACATGGGTCGACTATGTTTTTGGGTTCGACGCGACGTCCATGGTGCATCGGATTTGGTCAGGATGGGTGGAATACGAGCGTTGGTCATCAGCGAAGCTCTGAACAGGGTGTCAGGGTTTCTGGTGGTCGATGGCGGCATCGCGGAGAGATTTTTGGGATGGTGGTTTGTTCCAGGTTTGGTTATTGGAGCTCGATTTCGATTTCGAGCCTGATTTTCAGTTTGGATGGTCGGTATCGGGAGGGTTGGTCGACGGCGACTGGTCGATGGTGGTTTGGATGATCAGAACACCGGCAATGGGATGTGCACGTGTACATGGTGATTCAGGTTTCTGTAGTTTTAGGCTTAGGGTAAATGGAGATTTGTCTCGGGAATTTTGGGGCTGGTCTCGGGCTTGACTTCGAGTTCGTGAGTATTGTACGCTACAGGTTTTAAACTTTTAGCACGGCTCAAGGCTCGAGTGTTCTCTAGTTAAACCCGAAGTAAGATTTTTAAACAGTTTTAAGTTTGGATAAAAGCAAGTTTTTAATTTTAAAATAACTCTAGTTAAACTTTTTCTTATATAAATTTCTTTTATATAAATTAAATGTTATATTTATAATTTGATTTAAGAAGTGGTATGATTTGCTTAACTTAAATTTGTAAGTTATTTTAAATGGAATCAAGTGTTAATTAAAAAGTTAAAATTTATATATGATTGATAATTAAGTAATTAATAAGATAAATGGTTTATCTTAAAAGATATTTAAGGTTTGATGATTTATGATTTATTAAGTTAATAAGGTAATTAAAGAGTAATTAATTAACTTAATTAATCAAGAATATTTAAAAATATCTTCTTTTTCTCATGGCAGCAAACTCCATCCCTCCTGTACTTCTTTCATCCTCTCCCGTTTTTCCTGCTTCCAACCCATCTCTTCCCACGTTTTCTCCTATTTGTCAACATCGTCCTGCTCCTAACCCCCCTCCGCCGCCGCTGCCTTCGACGTTAACTCCCTGCGTCCCATCTTCATCATCCTTTTCTTTGTCTCCCTCTGCTCCTCTGCTGCCACTTCTACCTCAGCCTTCTCAACTGATATGGACTACCCTTTTCAAGCGTAAACCAAGTAACACAAGGAAGTACATACCAGTTGAGGTGTCCCCCGAGTTCAAGAATGAGATTATGATTCTACCACCCAGCGTTATTGAAGCAAGCACTCTTGAATGGAGCAACTATCTGGTCGGTTTTTTCCTTGATGAGCCTCTATCTTACTTAACAGTTATTCCTGAAAAAATACTGGAAACTTAAAGGATCAATCAAAGTGAGATCTAATGGTTTCCTTTTTTTTATTCTTGTTGTCCTGTGATGAAGACAGGAACAGAATTCTGCAAGGTGACCTCATTGTTATGCGAAACAAACTCTTTATAGTCAAGCAATGGGATCCTACCGTGGGAAATGCTTGTGATAGTATTTCATCTGCGCCAGTGTGGCTGAAATTCTCTAATATACCATTGTTTTCGTGGAACCATATTGGAATTAACTGGTTAGCCAACAGATTGGGAAAACTTGTTTGTATGGATGAATCAATGGAGAGGTTGGAAAGGCCATCTTTTGCTAAGTGTATGGTGGAAATAAAACCTAATCAGGGTCTGATTGATTCCTTTCCGGTTCAGCTTCTAGATGGAGGAACGCAAATTATTCATATTGAATACCACTGGAAGCCTGATATATGCTCTTGTTGTTGTGTATTTGGTCACACTGAAAATAATTGCGAAAAGATAAGAATGAATTCAAGTATGGTTATAGAGAGGAATGAAATGAAAAATAAATCTTATGAAGTCAATGTCAATGATTCTAGGGAAAGCATGAAAGAAGCTAGGAAAAAAATGAGTCAAAGGAAACAAAAATGGCAGGTTGTGAATAAAGCAAGAAGACATAAGTTTAAATCCTCCTTGGAGAAAGTCAATTTGGAGGTTGTTCATGTAGTTGACAATTCTGATGAAAAAAAGGAGCTACGAAATGATGAGCTTGAGGAGGGGGAAATAGAAAATGTTTTACCTGTTAAGATTGTGGATGATGGAGAACAGATTAGTGTTATTGATAATTCAATTATGCTAAAAGAAAATAGTTTTCATATTCTTGCCGAAATGGGTGAGGTAGCTGCTGACGAGAATCCTCTCATGTTTAATAGTGTTGGGAATGATGCGAGTGATGTAAAAATAAGTGGTAATCATGGTCCAATTGATGACAAGAAAGAACGCGCCACTGAAAAACAAGTTATTGAATGTAAACTGAATACTGATACTAGGGGTGGGCACGGTCGGTTAACCGAACCGATCGGTTACTTAACCGATTTAACCGACCAAAGTTTACGGTTCGGTTAACCGAACCGAAAATAAATTTGGACGGTTCGTACCGACCGAACCACCCAAATCTAACCGCGGTTAACCGCACAAATGTAACGGTTAACCGTTTAACTTTAGCCACTTAACTGTTTAAGTTTAGCCGGTTAACTGAATAGTTAACCGCATTTTAGAGTCAAAGCATACATTTCTCATTCACAAACAATTCAATATATTTGTTTGAGGCATAAACTGCTATATACATAATATGTTATCAACTTAATACATTTCAAAGTCACAAACAGCTCAATGCAGAATACAGCTTATAATACTACAATACATATAAGCTTAAAAAAAGTAAATGATATGTCTTATCGAGTAACTAATACAGTTCATACTTCACACAGTAAAGTCAGCGCGTAGCCCTCAACATTCAGCAATTACAATACAATGAAAGTTATAATGCATAACATGGTCTGAACTATGAAGAAAAATCCAGCAACTTGTCAATTGGCCAATTTTATAAAGTACCAGGATGAAAACTCCAAGTCCGTTGTCACAAGTTACAGCAATCAGCTCATTGGTAGAAGCTCGTTGTCTCAGGCATCAACAATTATACTTATGCACGATGATAAGCTCAAACCAACAAATGCCAATATAGTGAGTAGTAACTGTAAACATAGAACTAAGGCTTTGTTTATCAACAGATTCAACACCGTATTCATATAGTTCAAAGCTCTAAGGTTACCAAACTATAAAGCTAATAGCCCAAAAACCAGCAAACAAAATCCATGCTCTAGGCTGCTGTCACTAAATATTTAGTAAAAGATGTATAGTGGGAAAGTATATAATAAGCAAACATATAGTATAAACTATATCCAAAGTCAAGTGTCAACAACCGAGCTGCACATATGGTACTTTTTTAATGGGAAAATGGTAGCAAGTATACAGTAAGCAAATGTACATGGTTTATATTCAAGCTATTCAGCTGTGTATCAGCAAGCCAATGAAGATTTAATAATGAAATTTACATGGTTTATTTACATTTATTTACAATCACGTTTAACATACTCAAAAGTGATTGGCTCAATATACCTTTTGCCTTCTGGTGGAAAAATAGTTCATGAATTTTGTACAATGACTAGCTTACTTACTGATAATGAGTAATTTACAAAAGGACAAATTTGCAACATACAAACTAACTTACTTGCAAATTTAACTTATAATAAAGAACCGACTTACTACATATGAATAATGAAATTACTTGTAGTATAATTTGCAGTTTTGACTTATAGTTAAAGACTAGCTTATTACATATAAACTATCAAGTAGTGCTGAAGATATAATAAACACTGCATGTGAACTAGATATAAAAGATCTAATGAAGAACTGACTTACCAATGCAACCGATATAATCAAAAACATATATTGAAAGATTAAAAACTTGTAGTGGAAATACATTAATCCAACAACATAGCTAAATCACTGAAACTGCCAATACAGTTCCTATGTTATACAATCAAACAAAATTAAACTTTCTACACTAATTAAACTTCAATATGGAGCACAACTCATAAATGAGTTATTGCATGCTTGTGCATCAAACATTTGACACGTATGTGAAAAATAGGAGAATGAACTAACATATTTCCCTAAACTAAATTCATTCAACATATGAATGATTTTATCATGTCAAACATATTGATTTTGTAAACTGCACACAATAAGTTTAACAGCCCACATCAAAATAAAAATTAACATTATTAATTTACCAACACCAATAAAAACAACGACGCTTAGAAAAATAATGTAAATAAACAATGCGTAGGTTTGCGGTTTACAATGATAATGATAAGCTGAAATCATTTTAACAATTAATCATCAAGAATAGAACCATATATGTACTAAGAATCGATTAATTAACAATTACTTAAGAATTGATTCAAGTTAATTTTACTCACATGCTTTCTCTTGATGTCGTAGTTTTCTGCAATAATTGAGGGTTGAAATAGTGTAATGAGTCGCAAGTAATACGATGAATCTACCGATCTAGGGATTCGATTAGTAGATGAATATGAGCAGTGACCACTTGAGCGAATCTATGGTTTTCAATTCTTTTTTTATTTTATTTTGTTGAATGGTTGAGAGTACGCACCAAACCAACCAAAGTAATTAATTAGTAGGGCACAATATCAGTTTTGGTATGGAATAATAAATACCGGGTTGGGCTGTGTTATAAAAAACTTAATCTGTTAATCGTTAAAATGGTTGGTCGGTTAACCAATGAAGTCGGTTAACCACATTTATCGGTTAAGTCGGTTCGGTAGATGTCGGTTGAATCAGTAAAGTCGGTTAAATGCCCACCCCTAACTGATACCTTCACAGCTGCTAGAAAAAACCATAAAAACAATGATAATTTTGTTTCCCTTGCAAAGGCAAATCTGCTGCTGATCCATACCCCTCTATTCCAAATTCATCCCCACCTCTTATTTTTATTTGATATCAGTGAACAGTTTTGCTCATTAACTTCGTCACCACCAAACATTAGCAATCAAAACACCTCTGTTGCTAAATCTAACCCATCAACAACTCAAGCTAAGTCTATGCACGTATCCTCTATGCACGCGCACAACCAAAAAAGTAACATATGTAATTCTGATCCTTTAATATCTCTTTCTTCCAATGATTCTGCCATCTCCCATAAATTTGACCATCCATACAATCATATTCACGCACCTCACGCTTGGAACCCTCTCCTCCTACTCTTTCCCTCCCCCCGGATAATCCTCCCTCTAGTATTGCAAATCAGTTTGTGGTCCAACTAGCTGGTCATATTTCATCTCGTAACTGCAAGTCATCCAAAACTTTAAAGCCGCATTCTGACTTAGATCTCAACCCGAGTGCTGGAACCACTTCCTCTTCTACTATTCCAGGACTTAATGTTCAAACCACTCCTCTGACTAGGAGTAACAAAAAGAAACTCCTTTATAAACAATCTGTTGCTCAATGTTGAACAACATCGGTGCGTGGAATATGAGAGGTGCCCACTCGGATATTAAACTAATCCAATGTAAAAAGATTATTGCCACTCACTCTCTGAGTCTTCTTGCAATATTAGAAACTAAGCACTTTCATCCAAAGCTGCTAATTTCATTAACCCTACTTGGAAGATGATTAATAATCTGTCTGATGCTCCTTTTGGTAGGATTCTTGTTTTGTTTGACCCCCTCCATCTATTTCTTATCTCCTATCATTTCAACTTCTCGGCTTATCCACTTGCACTGTATCCAAGTCTCTTCCACCACTTCCTTTTACCTTACTGTTATTTATGACCTAAACTCGGTATCTGCCAGATAATCTTTTCTTAATCTCCTCCCATCGTTTAGATAAGAATCTCATCCCTGGATAGTTCTTGGAGATTTTAACTGCTCCTTTCTTTTATCTCATAGGCAAGGTGGCAATCCTCTGTCTCTTCAAGAAATCAGGCCTCTTAACCGTTGCACTCTCAATCTAACCTTATTGAGATTACTACTGTGGGTGCCCCTTTCTCTTGGAACTACTCAAGAAGATCCTCTCCTCGAACTTTCTCCAAAATTGATTTCTCCTTTTCTAATCTTTATGCTCTCACCAAATGGCCTAATATGTTCAACCTCCTTCCTATGCCTGGCCTATCTGATCACTCTCCCCAAATTGTCTCCTTTGGTGCTGCTGTTAGGATAAGAAAATCAATTTTTTTTTAATGCCTGGGTTCTTCACCCTGAATTTTTACCTATTGTTAACAAAGCTTGGTCCTCTCATTTTTTCGGTAATCCAATGTTTGTCTTACAGTGTAAGCTTAAAGCTGTCAAATCTGAATTAAAAGAGTGGTCATTGAGAAAATTTGGTAAAGGCAACTTGGCATCCTCCAGCCTCTCACTCAAATTACAACGTGTTCAAGAGTCCATGCTCACTAACACCTCTAACAGTGAGTTGGCAGCCTAAGAAGCTACCTTATCTTCCCAACTTTATAAGGCTTTGAAGCATGAAGGCCTTATGGTTAAACAAAAAACCAGAATGAAGTGGTTCAAGGATGGTGACAGGAACACTTCTTTCTACCCTTCATCTCTTAAAGCCAAACAGTCAAGAGAGTTAATTAGTGTGCTTAAGGATGATAATGGTGATTTTATCTCTGACCCTCCCCTTATTTCTAATATGTTTCTTGACTATTTCAGCAAGTTACTTGGTAACAGTAATGAATTCACTCCTTCGCTAGACCTTTTTGATTCGATTAACATTCCTAGAATTACTCCTGAAGATAATGAGTTGCTTCCTTCTGCTATTTCTAACTCTGAGATTAAAATTGCCCTTTTCTCCCTCTCAACTCTAATTCTACTGGAGGCCCTGATGGCTTCAATGCCTGTTTTTTTAAGTTATGCTGGGAACCTGTTGATCCTGTCTTCAATAAGGCTATACATAATTTCTTTAACAAATGCAAAATGATTGGTTCTATCAATGCTACTAACATAGCCCTCATTCCTAAAATGAAGAATGCCTGTCTTGTCTTTGAATTTAGGCCTGTCTCATGCTGTAACACCATTTATAAGTGTATTTCTAAGATCATTGCTAATAGACTCAAGATGGTTATGCCTAGCATTATTTCTTCCAATAAAGTTGCTTTTCTTAGTGGCAGAAGTATCCTTGATAATGTTTTGTTGTCTCACGAATTGTTAAAGGGGTACAACACCTCTCATGTATCTCCCAGAGCCATGTTCAAGCTTGATATCTCTAAAGCTTTCGACTCATTGCAATGGGACTCTGTTGTTAGAATTATGGGTTTGATGAATTTCCCCAACATTTTGTGGCTTGGATTGAAGCTTGTATCTCGACAGCGAGGTTCTCCATTATGGTTAATAACAGTAATATGGGATATTTTCAAAGTAAACAAGGTATTAGGCAGGGTGACCCGATGTCTGCCTATTTATTCATTCTAGTTATGGAAGTTTTAACTCAAATTCTTATCCACCTAGTTTATGAAGGTAGTTTTTCTGTTCACCCTAAATGCAAAAATCCCCTCATTACTTCATTAATGTTTGCCGATGACCTGGTAATTTTCTTCAATTCTAGCATGATGACATTAGTTCTATTATGGGTGGTCTCAATAAATTCTTTAAAATTTCTGGCCTGTCCATTAACTTATCTTAGTCTGATATGATGATAGCTGGTGTAGGTAATGACACGATCAACTAAATTTCAATCATTACTTCTATTCCTCAAAGAGCTGATACTTCCATGTACTTAGGAATTCCCCTGGATACATCGAGAATCTCGTATTCTCAGTGTATGCCTTTGTATGAGAGGATCACTGCTAGACTTGCTATGTGGAATAATAGGCTGCTTAGTCAGGCAGGTAGGCTCACGCTCATTAAATCTATCATCTTCTCCATGACAGTGTGCTGGTCAAGATCTTTCATCCTACCTATCAAATTGATTAATATGACTAGGTGTGCTATGTCAAATTTTTTCTGGCATGGATCTATTAACTCAAATAAGCTAACTCCATGTGCATTCTCCAAGCTTGAAATGCCACGGTCAACAGGTGGCTTAGGTATTAAAAATATGCTACTATGGAATCCTGCTGCCATTGTATATCACATTGACAATTTCCTGAATTATAAAGATAACATTTGGGTGAAGTGGTCTTACAAGCATTTTATTGTAAATAAAAATTTCTGGACCATGGCAATTCCTCACTCTTGCAGTTGGACATGGCGTAGTATTCTGAAACTTAGGACCGATATTCTTCCATGTGCTAAAAGTAAAATAGGTTTTAATGGTCGGTTGACCTTTTGGCATGACCCGTGGGTTAAGGAAGGCATTATCCTGAGTCACCTTCTTTCTTTCAACCCACAAGAGCAAACTGGTATTAGCAAGCGTGCTTTGGCATATAATTTTATTGATGATGGTCGTGTTGTACTCGCTTACTCTAGTAATCAGTATGTCAGACAACACTGGAGTCTTTTCCGTAGTTGTCATGTACCCATTGCTCTGCATGATGGTATATCTTGGTCCTTCTGTAAAGATAAGTATAAGATTAATGGCATGTACAAGCACCTTGTTAGCCAGAGTAATTGCGTGACTTTCAGCTCGTATAAGCGTATTTGGCTAAATCATAACTCAAAAAGGCATAACCTGTTTCTATGGAAGTTATTCAGCAATGCTTTGAAAACGAAAGTTCTGTTCAGATAGAGAGGAGTCAATATTGATACCACTTGCTGTTTTTGTCTAGCTGCCGAGGAAGATTCTCTTCACTTGTCCTTTAACTGTCCTTATGTTTACATGTTATGGTGCTCTACAAATATCCTCATTACTGGTAGGAGTGTATCTTTTGTTCTTCCGTTCACTCTTGAAGTCTTCATATCGATAATTTGGGATGAAAGAAATGCAATAATTTTTAGTGCAAAAAGAAAAACTATCACGCAAATGAAAGAAAGTATAGTGGCGGGATTGAGGTTTGGAATTGTTGCTTCCAAGCATGCTTTTGATCCTGTATTTCTGATTGCTCTCTCCTGAATCCTTGCCTGTCTCGGTTTCCTCTTGTGTTCCTGTTGTTTTTTTTAATTTATTTTTTTGGTATGCCCTGTATTTTTCTCTAGTTTCTTGTTACTCTGTCTCTTACTTGCCTAATTATTTAGGTGGCTTTGTTTGCTCCCTCTTTGTTCATCTTTCTTGGTATATCAATAAAATGGTAGGGGTCCATTAACCCCGTTGGCCTTGCCCAAAAAAATTAATTTAATTAATTAATGGGTAAGGATTAATAAATAAATTAATTAAAGATCAATTAATTGGTAATAAAAAATTAATTAGTTGGTGATTTGAGATTATTAATGTAAGTAATTGGAGAATAATTACTTAAATGATAATTACTTAATGTAAATAATTAAAGGGAATTACTTAATGGAAGTAATTATGGGTAATTAATTTAGATAGATAATTAAAGAATGATTAATTAATGGTTGTGGTTAATTAATTTATGAAATTAATTAATGTAATTAATTATAGTTAACTATTGATAATGAGAGTAATTAAAAGTTAATTAATTTGTGTAATTAACTAAAGGATAATTACTTAATGTAATTATAGATGATAATTAAAGGATGATTAATTAATTTCTTGAAATTTAGTTATTGTTAATTACGCAAGATTAAAAATGATTGAAGTAATTAATTTAATTTATTTAAATTAATTAGGAATGGTGTGACCAATTAATCTTTCTTATGGAAAGGTGAATCATATTGAATGCCTTGGAACTATTGATATCTCTGATATGAAATGTTTTGTGATATAATATGTTTTGGTTTGAAAAGCGATAATGTGATTATCTATCGATGAAAATTGTTGTGTAAAAGTGAAATCCTATATTTAAATTTGAATTGTATTCACTTGAATAACTTGGTTAAGATGATACTAGGTTTGGAGAGACCGGGGTTAAGTATCAGTAATACCCGAAACCACTTCGATTTGGAATCTAAAAAAAATTCTTTATACATTTGATATGTGAAATCATTAGGCTGGAATGGAATGACTTAAGTAAACTGGATCATTGAAAACTTATAATGGTACTTGGTTTGGATTTGTGAAATAAGTGTTAACTATAACAAGTTATGAACTTGTAATAAGGTACGAGCTACCAGGGTTTAAATAAGTTCTATGCATTAGTATGTCATGATAGATGGGTTTACTCACGATGGTTTCCAGCCTGACCCGGGTGTTACTTTGTTGTAATGCTTGGATTAGACCGAGTGTTACAGATTCTAAGTAAGGACATTCTGGAGCTTAGATGGCGAGCTAGATGGCAGGGATGTATAGAGTATTCCACTGAGAGATATTGTTATCTGGGACAAGTTATTTTAATTGTCCAGTGATTGTGAAATGTTGTAACTCTGATGTATTAATGTAAATTAACCGATACTGTTTTCCTTTGTATAACTGTTATTTTATATGATATTATATTTTGATCCGCTACAAATGTGAGATTCTGTGTTTTGGTGTTTTTGTTTCTCCTTTTTCTTCTATCTCTTTTCTTCTTTTCCCTAGCTATTTGGAATCTTCAGGATCGAAAATTCCGGGTCGTTACACTTGGTATCAGAGCTGAAGGTTAAGCGAGAACCTTGACTCTGGTGGGAATATTCATTAAGGATACGGTCAGTGGTACCCTAGATTGAGTTGAGTGTGTGTGTGTGTGTGAGTGTGTGTGTGAGCATACTTGTTATTTTCTTATATAAAGGTTTTAAAAATGGTTTTAATGAATGATTTTATAAAAGCTTATATTTTATATATAAAGCAATAATTGGTTGTTGGATATTGAAATTGAATAAGAATTAAGTGATATATGTGTGTGTATATATATATATATATATATATATAGATATATCAAAATGGAAATTGAATAAAATGAACTATACAGATAAGATGGATTAGGATTGGTTTCAAACCAAAATATAAAATGATTATTGTGTTTAATAATGGGATGTTGTTTTCTAGTAAACACTGATAAAGCAAAATGAAAAATTTTTAAGGAAGAAAACTTTTAGATAAGTATAACTTATAAATTGAAATGGGTTTTAAATTGTGAAGTTTTGAATCCTAAGTCTAGGAACATTTGAAATTGTTTTCAAAATGTTAAAGGAAATGGTATTATTTAGACTATTTTGAATGTGATCTTATTTTAAAATAAGGAATGTTTGGAAAATTTTAAAGGAATTTGTTTTGAATTTAAAATCAAAGGTGGTTTAAAAATTAAAGAAACTTGGTGTGTAAAGGAAATAAATATGTATATTTGAAATAAACTCTAAGGTTGAGTTTTGAATTTTCCTTGGAATGTGATGTGAAACCCAAAGTGAAGTATGTTTTTTAAACTTAAGTGGAAAGATTATTAATATGAAGTTTAAAATTTGAAATGGAAATTCAAATTGGGTAAAGTTATCTGGATTAAATTCAAGCAAATTTAATTTTGGAGTAATTAAGTAAGTTTGGAATGAACAGCCTGATGAAATTTCAAAATGAAATTGAAATTTAACGTAGGGAAGTTGAATGGGTTGTTTTGGAAGGAGTTATATAAGGTCTCAGACGGGGTTTGAGTTCTGGGAAATGTGTGAGAAATGCTATTGATGAATGTTTCATATAAATTAGATGTTTATTTACTGTGGCATATCCTAATATCATCCTGTTGTTATCAATAATTTATGAAACTGTGAATTGAGTTGTTTGAAATGAATTAAGAAATGGATTGAGATAACCTATATATCCATTACTGAGATTAAGTGGAAATAAAGCCTTATTTTGTTAATTAAAAGATTTTGATTTTTGGAATAAAATTTGAAATATAGAAATGGAATCATTTTGGACTTAAGATTTGAATGTTTAAGATAAATTGCAACTGAAATGGCTGAAAATTGGTTTCAAAGTTGAAATTGGGTAGTAAATTGGATTTCAGAGATTTTTTAAAAGGAAATTGAGTTATTATTTGAACTTTGCAATAAGTTAAGTAAATGTAATTTAAAATGGAGTATTTGAAATTTAAACTTAGAATTAAATTGTTTAAAGAATTTAATTAATAAATCAAAGTAAAGGTCGATTTGATTTAAAGGAATCAAATCAACACTTGAAATTTAACTCGAATTTATATAATTCGAGATGGTTTAAAGTGAAATGGAGCTAATTCAAATTGAAGTTTGATTTGAATAATTTGGGATTGTAATTTAAGTTGAATAAGTAAATTCAAATGGAATTTGATTTGAATTTGAAAGGAAGTTGAGGGTAAAATTCAACTTGAATTGGGATTGAATCAATTCAAAAGGAAGTAGAAATTTAAATTGAATTGATTGGAATAAAGATTGGGAAGTTGAACAGTTTGGCTCTGGATTATTTTTTTTAAAATAAATTGTTTAATGTAAACTTCCTTAAATCTATAAGCTATTTGCCATATACAATCTTTCTTTTTAAAACCAAACTATTTATACTTATTTTATAATTATTTTTGTAACTATTCAACTATTTTACAACTATTTTATAAACTAATTACTGATTCTCAACTGTTTTATAACTAATTACTATTTACACCTATTTTGCAATTATCTAACTACTTTATGACTATTTGACGATTTTCCAACCATTTTACAATTATTTACTATTTTATAACAATTTAACAACTAATAATTGTTTTTCAACTACTTATCTATTTTTAACTTTCCAAGCTATTTTCTAAATTTAAGCTGGACAGAGTTCATACTGTTTATGATTAAATATCCATTTGAGATAAGAATTGAAGTGTTAATCAAAAGGGAAACTGGGAGAAATTGTGGATAAGTGAATGGAATCAACATAAAGGTAAATAGAAAAGGAATTGATTTGGCCAATAATCAATAAAGATAAATACGTAGGATGTACATATATTATTCTATTTGCATAGTGATCTGATCCAGATTCAAGCACAGAATTTTGAGATAGTTTATCGATCTGAGCTGGGATTTTCCACTCGATTTTCGACGGCGAACCTGGATATGGATTGTTGATTGGTTATGGAAATTCTCTATCATAGTTAGGCTATGCAAGGAGAATGACGATTTCTGACCAAGAAACCAGATCTGAGTCCGCACTAGGAAGTCGGGTGAACGATACTAGTTCGGAAGGGAAATTGTGTGATCAAGTAAGCGATCATATTGATATTGTGTACGAATGATATGTGTACATCGTATGGGTTTGAATGAAATTGATATTGAAAAATTTGTGGATAAGAAGTGTAAAATGGTTTTTGAAACGAAGAGTACATTTTGTGAAATATATGATGAAGCAAAATGGAAATTGGATATTTCTATGATTAAAGGTTCACCTTATGAAGAAAAGTAATGAGTAATCAAAACTGAGTATTTGATTTGGAATAAACAAAGTTATATATCTTTGTTATATATGATAAAACTCCCCCTGTTGAATCTATTGCCGGAAGGAAAGGGTTTTTGAAAAAAGTATTTGAAGTATAAAAAGGAATTTATACAAGTATGAAGTGATCCAAATATTTTTAAAGTTATATATACATACATCTATATATATATGAAGGATCTTATGAGAATGATTTTGAGGAAAGGTTTTTTGGAACCTATGGATTTGGAAAGTCTTTTAACTTTTGGGAAAAATCAATTTTCGAAATTTGAAAAGCCTAGTTTGAGAATTATCGATTTTGGGATAATAGATTATGAGAAAGGAGATTTATATGAGATTCATACTAGGTGTATGATTTGGAAGATACTATATGTGTATAGTATAAATTGTTTTGAAAATGGTACTGGAGAAAAAGGCGCTCCCTTGAAATGAACTTCTCGGGGGTACCATAGGTTGGTACTGCCTTGAGCCTCAAAAGGGGGAAGGCTCTAAAGTGGATCCTGTGAGGAAGTCCGGACAAACTAAAGTTCTTGAGGATTATTGGGTAGCGAAAGTCGAGGGCGTTGATGCCTACAGATGCATTTGGGTTATCGAGATAGTTTATCGATCTGAGCTGGGATTTTCCACTCGATTTTCGACGGCGAACCTGGATATGGATTGTTGATTGGTTATGGAAATTCTCTATCATAGTTAGGCTATGCAAGGAGAATGACTATTTCTGACCAAGAAACCAGATCTGAGTCCGCACTAGGAAGTCGGGTGAACGATACTAGTTCGGAAGGGAAATTGTGTGATCAAGTAAGCGATCATATTGATATTGTGTACAAATGATATGTGTACATCGTATGGGTTTGAATGAAATTGATATTGAAAATTTTGTGGATAAGAAGTGTAAAATGGTTTTTGAAACGAAGAGTACATTTTGTGAAATATATGATGAAGCAAAATGGAAATTGGATATTTCTATGATTAAAGGTTCACCTTATGAAGAAAAGTAATGAGTAATCAAAATTGAGTATTTGATTTGGAATAAACAAAGTTATATATCTTTGTTATATATGATAAAACTCCCCCTGTTGAATCTATTGCCGGAAGGAAAGGGTTTTTGAAAAAAGTATTTGAAGTATAAAAAGGAATTTATACAAGTATGAAGTGATCCAAATATTTTTAAAGTTATATATACATACATCTATATATATATGAAGGATCTTATGAGAATGATTTTGAGGAAAGGTTTTTTGGAACCTATGGATTTGGAAAGTCTTTTAATTTTTGGGAAAAATCAATTTTCGAAATTTGAAAAGCCTAGTTTGAGAATTATCGATTTTGGGATAATCGATTTTGAGAAAGGAGATTTATATGAGATTCATACTAGGTGTATGATTTGGAAGATACTATATGTGTATAGTATAAATTGTTTTGAAAATGGCACTGGAGAAAAAGGCGCTCCCTTGAAATGAACTTCTTGGGGGTACCATAGGTTGGTACTGCCTTGAGCCTCAAAAGGGGGAAGGCTCTAAAGTGGATCCTGTGAGGAAGTCCGGACAAACTAAAGTTCTTGAGGATTATTGGGTAGCGAAAGTCGAGGACGTTGATGCCTACAGATGCATTTGGGTTGTGCTGTGACGACAGTGTTACTCGATGTCGCTGTGATCTACTGTGGACCATAGCAGAAATCGTGTGGAGGTAAGTGTCAACGGTCTACGCTTGATTTTGCCAGGAAGGCAACATAACATCGGTAGACTACGATCTTTGGTCGAGTGGAGAAGTTTCATTTTTTTGGCAGTAGAATTCTAGGGCGCTGATGCCTACAGTTGTATGGGTTTTTGCTGTGGTAGCAACGTAACCCCAGATGTAGCTGCGATCCGTAGCGGGTTCCATGGCGTAATCGAGGGGCGCGGAGTGCCTACAGTTATCTATGGATTTTGCCGGGATGGCAACGTAACCATCGGGTTAATTGCGACCATGGATGGGGGTGATGACTTCTAGAGCATTCTCACCAAAGTTATTTCCTCTATTTCAAAAATGTTATCTATATTTTCATAAAGCTTTCGGAAATGATTTCCAAGTATTTTCACTAGGTGTTGAAAATTGGTCTGCTAAGGACTTATAGATTTTTAGTCCTACGCCTGATCAACGTATGACTGAATTTCTGTAAGAACAAGGAGGGACTGGTTGAGACATTGAGTTATAAGAAGAATTTTTATAAAAACTAATTTATAATGTTATGTGGATTTTAAAAGTGTTTTAAAAATGATCAAAGAATATTTTAACTAGATTTACATTATTGAATAAATTCTGGCTTCATTCATTTTCGAGGACGAAAAGATTCAAAGGGGGAAGGAATGTGATAACCTGAATTTTTGGGCATCTGTTACGAGTTAATTGATAGAAATACTGATTTATAGATTGAACAAATAAATTTGATAATAAATATTTATATCTAGATAAATATTTATTTGGTATTCTCCTAATATAATCACTTAAATTTACAAATTATTCTTTTAAAAACAAATAATAATGATTATATATATAGATATAAATAGAATTATTATTTTCAAATTGAATTTGTGTTGTTTAAATATATATATATATGTGTGTGTGTGTGTGTGTGTGTGTGTGTGTTTGTGTGTTGATCAGATTTTAAATTTAATATTTGAATTTGGGTTTGATAGTGAATTTCAAATGATAGACATATATTTTGAATTTTAAAATACATTATATATGATTTTATTTAGAATATAATTGGTTTTATATTTATTTTCTTTTAAAAGTTTTGTTTATATAAATTTAGAAAAAGTATTTAGTAATCAAAGAAATTTAATTATAAAATCTTATAAACCATTTTAAAAATAAATAATGCATACATACTTACACATGTAAGTTTAATAAAAAAGGAATTTAACAAGTGTAAGTATTTAAATAGGATTTAAACATTTGTAGCTTAGGCATGCCATTCAAAATACAAGTGGCATATGTGTTTTCTTTTTAAAAATTTAAAATTTATAATTAGTGTTAAGATAAACTAGTTTGTGCATATTCATATATTCTTTTCTAAATTCTTCTTTGAAAACAAATTTTTAAACTAAAGAGAAATCAAAACAATTTCAACAAAATCAAAAATTTGCAAACAAAAAAATAAAATCAAATAACCATTTCAAACACTGATCAAGCAAAGCCGGGATCAAAGCTTCAAACAACCAAATCCAACCAGTAGGCAAATCAAAATTTCCAGATTTAGCATCAGTTTCAACATCAAAACATTTCTAGATTTTAAAACTCAAACCTGGTTCTCTGTTTTCTTAGAAGCAGGTGAGTAAACTGCTATTCTTTTTAATGCTTATACCTGTTTGAAGATTTATGCTTGTGAGTAAACTATATGTTTTAAGGATAAATCCGTTGATACCTAATTCATGTGATTAATGCTTGAAAGGTGATTGAATTAATGCAAATATGTTCGCATGCGTATGTTATGAAATTGTCAAGTGTGCATATCTGTATATATCTATGATCAGGATCTATTTAGTTTTCAGGCTTTAAGAACAAATTCAAAAATCAATTTCACTTATTTCAATTCTTTATAGCTTACCATCTCTAAAAAAACTTGTTTTTGTTTAGCAGATTCAAATTTTAGAAATATTTTTAAGCACAAATAACAGATAGGTTTACTGGTAGCTGAGAATTATCAGTGAAAATGAATTATATCATAAGAATTGACCCTCATGATTTCGATATTAAATTACAAAGCTTGATTTGTTTTTAGGAATGATGATTTTTGGTAATAAAATCTAAAATTTTAATTTTGAGATTTACGGGAAATTTTGGGTTGAACAGAAAGAGGGAAATTGTCGATTTTACGTCGATCAAGGGAGAGATGAAGGTCGAAATTAGGTCTGAAGAAGGCTAGAGTGGTGCGGATTAAGGAAAAATGGTTGGAGAAATTATCATCTGCTGTGGTGGTGCAGCTAGGTGATGGTAGGGTTTAAGGGCCTTGATGGGTCGACTATGTTTTTGGGTTCGATGCGACGTCAATGTGCATCAGACTTTGTTAGGACGGGTGGAATAGGAGCGTTGGTCGTCAGCGAAGCTCCGGAAAGGGTGTCGGGGTTTTTGGTGGTCGGTGGCGGCATTGCGGGAAGATTTTTGAGACGGTTGTTGTTTCTAGGTTTGGTTGTTGGAGCTCGATTTCGATTTCAAGCTTGATTTTCAGTTTTGGATGGTCGGGATCGGGAGGGTTGGTCGACGGCAACTGGTCGATGGTGGTTTGGATGATCAGAACACCAGCGATGGGATGTGCACGTGTACATGGTGATTCCGGTAACTGTAGTTTTAGGCTTAGGGTAGATAGAGATTTGTCTCGGGAATTTTGGGGTTGGTCTCGGGCTTGACTTCGAGTTCGTGAGTATTGTACGCTGCAGGTTTTAAATTTTTAGCACGTGTCAAGGCTCAAGTGTTCTCGAGTTGAACCCGAAGTAAAAAATTTAAACAGTTTTAAGTTTGGATAAAAGCAAGTTTTTAATTTTAAAATAACTCTAGTTAAATTTTTCTTATATAAATTTCTTTTACATGAAATAAATGTCATATTTAACATTTGATTTAAGAAGTGGTATGATTTGCTTAACTTAAATTTGTAAGTTATTTTAAATGGAATCAAGTATT
Source organism: Allium cepa (assembly GCA_030765085.1). NCBI lineage: Eukaryota > Viridiplantae > Streptophyta > Magnoliopsida > Asparagales > Amaryllidaceae > Allium > Allium cepa. The sequence continues at coordinate 353,406,139 of CM060932.1, read as the reverse complement.
AATTAAAAAGTTAAAATGTTTGAAATTTATATGTGATTGATAATTAAGTAATTAATAAGATAACTGGTTTATCTTAAAAGATAATTAAGGTTTTGATGATTTGAGATTTATTAAGTTAATAAAGTAATTAAAGAGTAATTAATTAATTTAATTAATTAATGGGTATGGATTAATAAATTAATTAAAGATTAATTAATTGGTATTAAAAATTAATTAATTGGTGATATGAGATTATTAATGTAAGTTATTGGAGATTAATTACTTAAATGATAATTACTTAATGTAAATAATTAAAGGGAATTACTTAATGGTAGTAAATATGGGTAATTAATTTAGATAGATAATCAAATAATGATTAATTAATGGTTATGGTTAATTAATTTATGAAATTAATTAATGTAATTAATTAATGTAATTAATTATAGTTAGTTATTAATAATGAGAGTAATTAAAGGTTAATTAATTTGTGTAATTAATTGAAGGCTAATTACTTAATGTAATTAAAGAATGATTAATTAATTTGTTGAAAATTAATTATTGTTAATTAAGCAAGATTAAAAATGATTAAAGTAATCAATTTAATTTATTTAAATGAATTAGGAATGGTGTGACCAATTAATCTTGCTTATGGAAAAGTGAATGATATTCAATGCCTTGGATTGGTTGATATCTCTGATATGAAATGTTTTGTGATATAATATGTTTTGGTTTGAATAATGATAATGTGATTATCAATCGATGAAAATTGCTGTGTAAAAGTGACATCCTATATTTAAATTTGAATTGTATTCACTTGAATAACTTGGTTAAGATGATATTGGGTTCGAAGAGACCAAGGTCGGGTATCAGTAATACCCGAAACCACTTTGATTTGGAATCTACAAATAATTCTTTATAGATTTGACATGTGAAATCATTAGGCTGGGTGGAATGACTTAAGTAAACTGGACCATTGAAACCATATAGTGGTACTTGGTTTGGATTTGTGAAATAAGTGTTAACTATAACAAGTTATGAACTTGTAATAAGGTATGAGTTACCCGGGTTTAAATAAGTTCTATGCGTTTGTATTTCATGATAGATGGGTTTACTCATGTTGGTTTTCAGCCTGACCCAGGTGTTACTTTGTTGTAATGCTCGGGTCAGACCGAGTATTACAGATTTCCAAGTAAGGACGTTCTGGAGCTTAGATGGCGAGCTGGATGGCAGAGACGTATAGAGTATTCCGCGGAGAGATATTATTATCCGGGACAAGTTATTTTAACTGTCCAGTGATTGTGAAATGTTGTAACTCTGATGTATTAATGTAAATTAACTGATACATTTTTCCTTTGTATAACTGTTATTTTATTTGATATTATATTTTGATCCGCTGCAAATGTGAGATTCTATGTTTTGGTGTTTCTATTTCTCCTTCTTCTTCAATCTCTTTTCTTCTTTTCCCTAACTATCTGGAATCTTCGAAATCGAAAATTCCAGGTTGTTACAATTTAGATGTAGAAAAGATAATACACTTACATATTTTAAATTACTAAGTTTATGGAAATGGTGGATAAATTGTTAAATTAACTTATTTAGTTCTTTTAATTACTAAGATGATTTATTAAAGAAAAATTTATTTTTAAATTAAATAGTTAAATGGAAATTAATTACTCGATCAGGGGAGTTAATTTGTTTAAATGGTTCATTCAATTGTTGTCATTAAAAATAATTTATTAAAGGAAATTTAGTTTTAAATTTAATTTTTTAGTTAATTAAATTTAATTAAAAGGGAAATTAGTTTTAAATCAAATTGTTGGTTAATTAAAATTATTTAAAAGGAAATTTATTATTCGATTATTTTGAATATTAATAAATTGTATAAATGTTTATACAAGGTTTAATACCGTGAAAAAAACAAGTCGTGATGGAAATAGATTGAAAATGGTTGCATACGTAAGCAAAGGTGAGATCTTCTCACTCAATTGAAAAATTAGAATTTCAGTTATTGATTGATTGTGATAGTGTGTGTATGTATATAAATGTATATATTTGGAGTGCTCGATTTCCCGCATTATATAGCGGATGAGATCCTATACGCCGCATAATAGAGGATGTTATTATATAATCCCATATACCGCGATATTCCCCCTCGAAGTGGAATTGGTATTTAATTTGTTGTGCTAACATCTGTGGATGTAGGAAAACAGGTTGCAGGGATCTAACTGGATTCCTCACATTGTTGAATTTTTTTGTATATGTTGTTATGTGATAATCGATGAATGATTATATTGGTGTTTGAAATAAATTTGGAAATAAATTTGGAATTTTATTTGGTGTTTGAAATAAATTTGGAAATCAATTTGAAATTTGATTTAGTGTTTGAAATAAATTTGGAAATCAATTTGGAAATTGATTTGGTGATTGAAATAATTTGGAAATCAATTTGGAATTTGATTTGGTGTTTGAAATAAATTTAGAAATCAATTTGGAATTTAATTTGATGTTTGAAATAAATTTGGAAATAAATTTGGAATTTGATTTGGTGTTTGAAATAAATTTTGAAATCAATTTGGAATTCAATTTGGTGTTGGAAAGTGAATATTTGGGAATCGATTTGAAAATTGTATATCAATGGATATTTGGAAATTTAAATTCACAATGGAAATTTATAAAGGAAATGGAATTTTTAAAAATAAAATAAATATTGGTTTATTTTTAATTGTGGAACTTTTTTTTACGGATTTGGAATGTAAATTTAAAATAAATCGAAAAGGATTTATTAATTGATTTAAAATGACCATTTTAAAATGGAAGGTGCATTTTCCCTGGAAAGCCGAGTATGTTTTCAAAGTAGATTTTAAAATATAAATTAAAATTTCTAGAATTGGTTTTAAAAACAATACTGTTGGAGAAATTATTTTCGATTTTTTTAAATCTTTAAAGTTAATATTATTAAATTGATTATAGAAGTAGTTATTTTAAAGATTGAATTGGTATTTGATTTAGAAATTGGTTATTTTAATAAATACACTTAATCTAGTAATTTTATTTTTAAAATTATTTGAATTTGAGTTTTATATGAGATATTGATATAAAATTTCATAACCAATGTTTTAAATAAAGTGCTTTAAAAATAGTTTTATTTTACATGTTTTCAAGTATATATTTTTTGGATAAGTGATTTAAATTATTTTAAAGTATTCGGACTCGGAAAATTTACAGTGGAAATAAATGTTTGGAAATTTATTACGTGTAACGAAAGTGATTCAAAATTTGCTTTCAAAGTGTTGAAGTATTAAAATATATCTTGCGAAGATATTTTGAAAAATAAATAATTTGGGAAAATTATTTAAATTTGGTGATTGTTGTGAATGTTGATTGATAGTTAAATAACCGACTATCAATATTGGCCTTTAAAGGGCATTTGAATTTCGATATGACCGGGGGTCGGATTCCAAACGGTTATCCGAAAACCACATCGAATCTTTGTGATGGATCTTTTGTTTAAAAGATCAAAGTGGGAATTTGTTGTGATTTACTTGAAATCTGAATGTAACACTTATTTTTTAAAAAAATAAGCGCTCATTATTCGGATTAGTCGGGAGAGGACTATGTATCACAAAACCCATTCCGGATAATGATACGACAAAATGGAATTGCATTTGATGATGGTGTTGAAGACTGAGTATTTTCAAAAACGAAAGGATTACCTGTCGAATGTCTCTGCACTGAGTTGCTCCGGTATAGATATTATATCACCCTTTGTGATGGGGAGTCCGGACGTGATTAGTGAATATCCGGATTTGCAAGGGCTTCTTTGAAGTGCCTTCGGTTCCCTTAGAACCCAAAACGGACTTGTATGGTTGTAAGTCTGACAATACACTTTGTGATATAAGCTGATTTCTATCCAAAACATTTCTGTTGGTGGTGGAGAATTTATTCCCTTTTCTTAACACCCTTCTCTGAGATATACGAGCTCAGAGGTTATCTAGTTGATGGTTATTAGTGATATACTCCCAACTTGGTAGTGTGAGATGCTGAGGCTGTTGATCATTTGTTGATCGAAGCATGGATTTTGTGAAAAGCGTAGCTTTGTGGAAGGAGACCTCGTCGGACCTTACAACCCGAAAAAGGTCGAAACAGGAAGGATGCGGCAAGGTTATTTGGGGGTAGCGCCCTCAGGGTAGGTCCACTTCCTTTTGGAAAAAGGTGGTATCATGATATGGAGCCTAGACATTCAACCTATGTGGCTGCTGCAAATTTATTACTTTGTGGTTGAGGATCCTCGAATAAAGGTCGATAACAAACGGGGATGACATACTCATGTGGTTACCTAGTTAAAGCTTCATTACAGCATGAGGTGACCTGGCCTTGTGTTGGCAGAGATCCGGTTAGGTTATCGTGGCGTCCCTCTAGAGGCGTACCCATGTGGCATAGGAAGTTCCTTATCCTGACCATTTGTTCGAAATCCAAAGAAACTATACGAGCCCTGTACGGTTTTAGTTGTATAACTTGCCTTTTACTTATGGTGGTGACCTGCCGTTTAATTGGTAGCTATAGTAGCATACTACGAGATATGTATGCTGGCTAAGATTAATATTATACTTTCGAAATGTTTTCCACACTATGCACTAATAATAATATCAAAAAGATTTTGAGTATCAAGCATGTTTGACTATCATAAGGAGAAATCTCCTCCAATTCTGTGTTCGCATCGTGCGTGTGGTGGGATGCTTAATGGTAGTTTCATTTTCAAAAAGCATAGCGGGTTTCTTTTCCTTTTCTTTGCGCAAATAACTATTTTTAAAATCTCACACCAGTCCCGTGACTGACCTGGAGTGTAACAGCTCGCATATTTAGCGATTGTATATTTAAATATAGCATCGTTAGTCGGATTATAGTTCAAAAAGCTACTTTTTGCAAACAGTCGAATTTGAACTCGAGACCATTTCCATTGAGTTCAAAATGCTGTTTGCAACCTTTTTGAGTATAAACTTCGATATGTTTAGAGCCAGCTAAAAATTTGACCTTTTCACTTAGAGCATTGGGTTTGGGTTTCAGCCCATTAGCCTAAACTATTAACTCTAGCTCAAGCTCACTCCTCTTCATTCATTTCATTTCTATTTCCTAACACTTCAAGCTTAAACAAAAATGGGGGATTAGAAAAGAGAATTAGAATTCGTAAGCCCTAGTTCCATTGCAAATCCATGTTCTAACTCCAAATTCAAAGTTAAGCTATTGGTAAGCATCCTCTTCTTCTTCTCCAACTCATTCTACCTTCAATTTTAGAAATTCCTAAAGTCTAACTTAGGAAATGTTTTCCTTTTATGCTTAGATTCAATCTTCTTGGGTTGGAATTTAGGAGTGATTGTTTTTACCTTGCTCTATAGCTTCTTCTTCATTGTTTTTGATAAAAAAAAGTGAGATTTTTATCTCACATCTATGTCTATAACCTTTATTTGTTGTTAGGTATGAATTCCTAACTTCTATTCCATGTCCATTTGCCTTGAATTGAATTGGTTTTATGAGTATTCCAAATTTTGGTGTTTGAAGTCAAATCTTTAAAAATCATAGCTTTGATGTTTGATCATGCTTTTAGTGGTGTATCGAAGAGCCTATAGGGCCGGGCCGTCGATTGGCATAAACCCTTACCCCCATTGCTCGTCTGGTTGAAATTTTGGAGGAGTTGCTCTTCATTTGATAGGCTGAAAAACAGCCCAGTGCCAGTCAGTCGACTGGCTGTAGCAAATGAATGCTCCTAGGCTGTCGGCAGAGGCAAGAAGTCCCTGTTTCCTGCAATCAGTCGACTGACCTCTGTAACCAGTCGACTGACCTTCTTGTTTTTGCCTATTCAGCCTATTTTGCTAGAAATTCCAATTTTTATTGATTTGTGGTTTTCCGATTTGTTGTTATCATTTATTATCGACCTTGATGACATCTATTTTTGAATTTTTGGGTATATCCATTTTGATGGGTTTGGAATCGATTTCTTCAGATTTAATTGTAGCGACCCGACTTTCCACTCCCGAAAAATCGCATCACTAATTAAGAAAGAAAGGGATAGAAGAAGGAAAGAAAAGAATAAAGAGAAAACAACACATCAGAATCTCACAGCAGAACGATTTAAATATAATATAGAACATATACATAGTATCATATACATCAGAGTACACAACTAAACATCTCAATTTAGACAGTTATAACATTTCTGTCTAATACAATACAAGACATCATACAGAATAACACACAGCGGAAACTCTAACCATATATCTACACGCCGAAGCCTCCTACTCCAAAGCTCCTCCAAAATTCGTCAAGAGATAACCTGAATCACTTGACTACTCATATATAATATGAGTACCCAAGAGTTTAATAAAACAGAAAATAAACACTCGGGTCGGATAGGGGTCTGGTGTGAGTAAACGGTTTAAGATTGCTTAACTTTAGAAAATCCTTTGAAAAGAAAAGGTATCACGTAAGACTTCCCACACATAAACATGGAAAAGTTTTTACCTTACGCTAACCAAAACATTTGATAGGAAATCCAGTGATATTATAATAGTGTCTAGGGTTTTCAAATAAATAAGAAATAGCCGAAATTGTTACATTTAGTAAATTCCAGCTACATAGGTATACAAACAAAACCGTAGGGTCTCGTAGGGAAAATTGGGTTTCCATCAATGGCAGGGCTACTGGGGTACCGCCCGTCACAGTACGTGGCCTAGATCACCGTACCGAGGAGTACTCCCACTCCCCTGCAACACAAGGCCGGGACCATTCCTTACTGAACAGTCCCGAACAAGACCACCCCGCAGTTGGCTGCAGACCAACTGCCCACACAGCCGAAATAAAAAGGGACATCTAGACAGGGATGTATCTTGCTCTCCAGTGGGAGCGACCCACGAAGCCTTGCTGCACCTCCCCTATTTTAGCCATTCCCGGTTGATGAGGCTTGAGGCTGCGATTACCTTTATAGGACACATTTATCTTAGAATGCTCATCGTCCGCCTGACGATGTGCTGAAAGCATTCAATCCATACAAGTTCGTTCCGGGTTCGAATGAAACCGAAGGCACTATCTCATTGCACTCATTTTGGAATCACCCTCAGAGTCAACGACCATAGCCCTTGCACTCTGATTCACCATCTCGAATTTATAAGCACTATTCCGTCAAACTCATTACGGAATCACCCACAGAGTTATACTGACGTATAGCCCTTACACCTCGAGTCTTCACTTGCTCCACTTGGATTAACGACCTAACGTTTAATTGGAATCGATGTGGTTTTCGGATACCCAAATATGAAAACCCGATCCCGGTCTCATCGAAACCAAACGCCATTTTAATGTCCAAGTTATACTTAAGGGATTTAAACAATAGATATTTCAGAAAATATCACTTAACATAAATGGATATATCATATTACACAGATAGATAAGCATCTATTATCACATGCATCTATACATATCACAAAACAGCATATATATCACATTCAGATATAGCATATTCACATCATCATCTATCAATCAATGCCATCCAACAACAACCAATATCATTAACTCATCCAACGATATATATCATCCAATCATTAAACATTCATAAACAAGTTTGATTCAACTTGATTAATTTAATAAATCCTTAAATTAAATTAATCCTTACTTAATCACTTGTATTATCTTCAATTCAACTTCTTATTCATTAATTAATTAAAAATTGGTTAATTAACTCACTTAATTATCCATTTCAATTAATCTTCACTGATTAATTATCACTTAATTACTTTAAATAATTCTTACTTAATTACCATATTAATTAATCATCCTGATTAATTACTTCCAAATTATACTAAGTAATTACCTCTTAATTACCTTTTTAAATTAATCAACCTTGATTAATTATTCTCTTAATTATTCTGATAATTATTCCTTAATTATCCTTTGATTAATTACACCTGATTAATCACTTTTAATTAATCACATTTGATTAATTACTTTTAATTAGATACTTGATTAATTATTTTTAATTAATCATATTTAATTAATTACTTTTAATTAATCACCTTTGATTAATTACTTTTAATTAATTATCTTTGATTAATTACTTTTAATTAATCATCTTTGATTAACTACTTTAATTACATTTAGTAATTAAAACTTAATTATAAACTAATTATTCTTAAATTATAAATTAATAATTAATTAATTATTTTCATTAATTAATTATTACTTCATTAATTAAATTTCTTTCTTAATTAATTACTTTAACAAGTAATTAATTACTTAATTAATTATTCTTAATTCTTTTATTCATTAATCATTAATCAAATAATTTAAATCTTTAACTAATTATTTATAAATTCTTTAATTAATAACTAAAGTGATTAACTCTTAATCACATTACTTGATTACTTTTCATAAAGTAATTATCCTTTACTTAATTACCTCAAATAATTAACCACTTAATTACTTAATTACTTCCCAAGTAATTATATAAGATTAACCCATAAGTGATTATCTAAATTAATTACTTAATTAATTATTTAACTTAATCATTTAAAATTAATTTAATGATTCTTTAATTTACTATATTAAAAAGATTCTTAAACAAGAAACCATTATCTTAATTAACACATTTATATTAACCAATAACTTTTAAATGGTTAATAATTTAATTATCTAAATTACCTTTCCAAATTTAATTACTTTTAATTTAAATCAAAATTCCAATTTACATAAGATAAATCTTTATTTCCATTGATTATCAAATTCTAAATCATAACATTTAGAAATCAATTATAATTAAACATATTTTAAAATTGATCTTTTAAATCTTTAAACTTCCCAAGAATATTAAATAAGATTAAATACAAGCTTTATTTCAAAAATATCCATTTCTTTTATTTAAAAACAATCATATTTTAATATATATAAAGCTTGTTTAAAATTTATTTTGAAACCAAATAGTTTTATAAGTAAAACTAATTCAACTTTTATTATAAATCTTTTCCAAAACCAGTTCCTTTGTTTCCAAACCCTTCAACATAACTGCAATATACAAATCATCAGACAAAACCCAAACTAAAATTCCTGCCCAAAGTACGCTCAACACAACTCGAGCTAACCTCAGAATATCACGCGACAATCCTCGAGTTCCCATAACCTTACCTTTCTTCGAGCCCTACCCACAACAAACACGAGATATACTTCGAGCCCCCACCTTCTTCTCCCACAACCCAACTTCCAGATGCACAAAGTCGTGCACATCAACGTGCATGACCAACCTCGCCAACGACGAACCCCTCTCCAGTCATCCCCAAGTCGACTCCAACTTCGACATCAACAAACTAAACCCAGAAACCACTCATTCAATCGAGAACAAAATCTCGACCTTCAACCTGAAAACGTTCGAAACCACCATCACCCAAATCCATCCCTCCACTGCAACTCCAAACTCGAGCAACCTTGCCACCACTGCCTAACCTTCCAACATCACCTCGAAACCATAGCTTCACTCGCGACAGCCTCCGGTATCCCCACGACACCGTGAATCCACGATGAACACATCGGCCAAAAACAGGTAATAAAACCCTAACTCCTCGATTAACAATCATCACAACCTATTAAAAATCCTCGAAGCATTTTTCGCATGATTACAGAAGCCCCCTCCACCTTCGAGTTCAACGGCGATGTCCAATTCGCCGTGGTTAGCCGTGATTTGGCCGAAAACCCCAAATCAGTAAATCCCAAAATGCTCATTAATTCCCCCATTAAAATTTGTGATTCAAGTACTAAAAATCATCATTTTCCATTTGCAATTCAATTATGAATCCAAAATAAAAAATTGAATTCATGAATTTCTGACCCAAATATTTTACTGTAAATTCAAGTATTTAGAATCATTTATTCACTTTAAAAACTGGTAATTGTTTCTAGATGATAGTTTACTTAAATTCAAACAACTCCTATTTATAATTCAAGTTCGAATTCGAATTCAAGAACAAGTTATTGAATTTTATTAATAAAATTTAAAACCTGTTCAGTTACAGGAACTACGCATTACTATACAGCCATTCAAAAATCATAAATCAAACATGCATCCAATACAATTTTAAATTCTTTCAGATAACATTATATTATTCATTCATATAAACAAATTAATACCACTTTTAAATCTGCTTTTAAAATCTGCATTTACTCACCTGTAAATTTTCCAGAAAATAGAAGCTGTTCTAGGCTTTTGAATTCATCTGCATGTTTGAATTTTAATCTGCGGATGCTCCATATTTGCATGTTGATTAAATTTTCCTACTATTCTCTGTTTTGAAGTTGCCTCTAACTTCATTTGAGAATCTTGTTTTAGCCTCTGTTTGAATTTCCAGACTTTACAGTTTTTCTACATTTGTTTCTTTTGATCTTTATTTGATTTGTTTTGATTCACATTTTCCTTTCCAGATTTGTATTAATTTTGTTGTTGAAGAGAGTAAAGGAATTCTTTTTCTGAAAATGAAGCTCATTTGTATTTTACAATTAAATTTTAAATTAAATTATTAGAGAGGAAGACATTTGTCACTTTCAAGTTCTTAATTAACTCACACATACACTCCTATGTTTACAAATGTCCTTACACATCCTATAATGTTTACAAGTGTTATTACTGTTTTAATTAATGTTTCATAAATGTTGCTTCTTTTTATTTTATAATTATTAAGCTATGTATATGTAATTATGTAATATAGAAATATGTATTTACCTTTTTAATAAATATTCATGTAAATTTAATTAACTTATATTTTGATTTATTTTATATAATATATGTTTATAAGCTTAAGATATCTATTTTAATTCTTTATATAGAAATTTAAAACAATTTATCTTATGTTAAAATTAAAATTGAAAGACTACTAAAACAAACAAACTTTTATTTAAATCTTATTTAAAAGCTTAAAGTACATATTTATCATAAATAAGGAATTAACTTTGTTATTTAAAATTTAAGTCTCAATTATCAATTCAAAGTCATTAAATCAAATTAACATTTCAAATTTCAAAACTAAATATATATATATATATATATATATATCTAAATAAAGTTTGGAAATACTTATTAAACTCAAATTAATAAAATTCCTATCTAAAACATATATATACAAATATATATACACATTTCAAATAGAAAAACATTTTAACATTAAATTTGTTAATTTCCATATTAAAAATTCAAAACAAATATCAAATTACAATATATACATTCATATATATTACAATTTGAAAATAAAGTTTTATTACATTAAAAAAAATTTATTTACCAAACTAAATATTTCCAAATCAAATTATTATTAACTTTCAAAAGAATTAATCTTTCCTATATATATTGTTAAGAAAAATATTAATAGATATTAACAAATTATTATCATTAATCTTTTAAAATAAATCTAACTTGTCAATTTATAATATAAAATGATCAAATCAATTTAATTATTATCAAAGATTATTAAATTGATATTGCTCAAAATTCCGGGTCGTCCCATTCCTCCCCCCTTAAAAGAATTTCGTCCCCGAAATTAAAAGCAAAGATAATTTAATAACCTAGCTATAGAATTTAAATTTCAAACAGCAATCACAAAATCAATCCTAGCAACCAATTCAAGCAATCAATTTTATCTATCCAGAAGAATTCTGAATAGAACTTACTAATATTATCTAGAGTTTCCAGATACCTATACTGGAATACTCGCTATACAAAATCTTGATTAACTACACTACCAAAACCAAGAACTCCCTCATCTGATTCTACAAATCTAAACAAGATTCAGACTAAACTCAAAACCAACTCAACCACCGGATTCTTCTAAACTACTGATTCTATCACTCGAAGAATCATACACATATTCCTCAAAAATATGTGAAATACAATGAATTTCCAGCTATCCGACCTGGCAATTCAATCCTGTAGATCAAAATCAAATCTTCAGAGAACACAGGCTACTCAAAATACCTCTGGAGCTAGCTCTCCAGTTTTACCAAATCTTATATCTCCATTGATTGGATAAAACTAAAACAATGCTCAAGTTCCAGCTTCACATTCCAAATCTCCTCAATTCTAACTGCATAACTCTTCCGATGCTCTGAGTCACCTCCAATATTCCTGATCAGTCTAACCCTTGCTGATTGCTTCAAGAAACAACAGGACCAACTCAAACCAAATCTCCAGATCCTACTCAACAAAACGGTTTTTCCAAGAATAATTTGCTGAAATCCAAAACACAACTCTATACCACAAGCATCAATGGACTTCAAACCTATATCTCATATCTGGAATAGCCAAACAGTTGCACTTGACAACCTTGCCTCCCAAATCCAGAAAATTCCTTCATACATGAATTTCCTGTAGAAATCCCTTACTGTAACATCCGATTTCTCCCATTCTAGAATAACTGCCAACTCGCTTCCGCTGCACAACTCTGATCTAGAGCAGACAAGAATGCTATCGAAGAACACAAGCAAAATCTTTCTTCATATACGGTTCATCCGACTCATAAAATCTTAGTGACCATTCCACTTGGTCAAAACATCTCAACAGAATCTTAACTTAGAATAAGATGATCAATCCAAAGAATCCTGAGCTGCCTCACCAAACTCTTCTTGCTCCAAGAGTCATCTCACTACAAGGTTGAACCATTAATATTGCTCTCAGAATCCAAGTCGATAAGAAGACTCAATCTCCGATTCAGGTTAACTTCTGATTTCCTCAAAAACGTCTGGAGAACCTCCGTCTACTTTTATAGCTTTCAACTTTACTCGAGGTGCCTCAACCTTAAACCAAGAATACTCCAAGATTCCCAAACTAATCGCAAGTCACTTTTGCGATCCCACTCAGTTCTGATTCCAAAGAACTATCTCCTCAACTAGAACAGCTTTTCCTATTCAAGATAAATTTTCAAGAATGGCTCACCTACCAAAAAAATTGATAGATCACTTCCAACAGATATCCTGCTCTACTGAGCCTCCTAAAGAAAAGAATAAGCCTTCTCCATCTGCCTGGTCTGCCAATAGTAGAATCCCAAAGATTACTGAATCATCGAGGAAACAGACCCATGCTGCTACTGCTTCCAAATTTCACTTCAATGATACTACTAAGCCAAAAGATCTTCCTTAACCACAAACTTCTTGAAAAACCAAACTAACATCCAATTTTGCCAAAAATCCTTGAGACGAGTCGACATCTTCTCAAGAAACTCGGCTCCCAACCAAACACCAATCACTTATCTTCTTAAGAAAACAATTGAGACCATGTCCGAAATGAGGTAACTCATCGACCTTAGTCTCCTACTTCAATAATGATAAGACACCCTTACTTGAGATCCAGAAAATCTCTAAACATCCGAATCTTCATTGCAGCAGACATCACAGTTCCCTTAGCTCCATCTAAATCTGGCTCCAAAAGAAACATCTTCAGAACCATCTATGGAAACTGCATCCCATCACACAGCTATTCCTTCTTGAAGCTATCAAGATACCACCCTTACCTGCTTTTGCTCAGCTGACAACTCAACTCTTGGAAATCCCGCTCACTCGAGAGCAAATTAACCTCACACTTCAAGAATATACTTCAATTCTTGAAAATACTTCCTCCGGACTCAAAGAAATCCTTTCTACAATCCACCAAAACTTATTCGAGACAGCATTAGGTCTACAATCTCGATAAACACCTCCAACCACAACATATAAACCTCTTCCATTAGTGGTAGTCGTGTTCCACACACTCCTACCTTATCTACCTTTATAACCAATGTTGGAAAATCCGAACAGATAACCCAACAGATTAGGTAGTTATATAAATATATATTTCTATATAAAAATTACAAGTATGCTCTCTCAAGATAGACACCACTCTAGAGCCAAGGTATTCACTCAACCTAATGCTCTGATACCAGCTGTAGCGACCCGACTTTCCACTCTCGGAAAATCGCATCACTAATTAAGAAAGAAAGGGATAGAAGAAGAAAAGAAAAGAAGAAAGAGAAAACAACACATAAGAATCTCACAGCGGAACGATTTAAATATAATATAGAACATATACATAGTATCATATACATCAGAGTACACAACTAAACATCTCAATTTAGACAGTTATAACATTTCTGTCTAATACAATACAAGACAACATACAGAATAACACACAGCGGAAACTCTAACCATATATCTACACGCCGAAGCCTCCTGCTCCAAAGCTCCTCCAAAATTCGTCAGGAGATGACCTGAATCACTTGACTACTCATATATAATATGAGTACCCAAGAGTTTAATAAAACAGAAAATAAACACTCGGGTCAGACAGGGGTCTGGTGTGAGTAAACGGTTTAAGATTGCTTAACTTTAGAAAATCCTTTAAAAAGAAAAGGTATCACGTAAGACTTCCCACACATAAACATGGAAAAGTTTTTACCTTACGCTAACCAAAACATTTGATAGGAAATCCAGTGATATTATAATAGTGTCTAGGGTTTTCAAATAAATAAGAAATAGCCGAAATTGTTACATTTATTAAATTCCAGCTACATAGGTATACAAACAAAACCGTAGGGTCTCGTAGGGAAAATTGGGTTTCCATCAATGGCAGGGCTACTGGGGTACCGCCCGTCACAGTACGTGGCCTAGATCACCGTACCGAGGAGTACTCCCACTCCCCTGCAACACAAGGCCGGGACCATTCCTTACTGAACAGTCCCGAACAAGACCACCCCGCAGTTGGCTGCAGACCAACTGCCCACACAGCCGAAATAAAAAGGGACATCTAGACAGGGATGTATCTTGCTCTCCAGTGGGAGCGACCCACGAAGCCTTGCTGCACCTCCCCTGTTTTAGCCATTCCCGGTTGATGAGGCTTGAGGCTGCGATTACCTTTATAGGACACATTTATCTTAGAATGCTCATCGTCCGCCTGACGATGTGCTGAAAGCATTCAATCCATACAAGTTCGTTCCGGGTTCGAACGAAACCGAAGGCACTATCTCGTTGCACTCATTTTGGAATCACCCTCAGAGTCAACGACCATAGCCCTTGCACTCTGATTCACCATCTCGAATCTATAAGCACTATTCCGTCAAACTCATTACGGAATCACCCACAGAGTTATACTGACGTATAGCCCTTACACCTCGAGTCTTCACTTGCTCCACTTGGATTAACGACCTAACATTTAATTGGAATCGATGTGGTTTTCGGATACCCAAATATGAAAACCCGATCCCGGTCTCATCGAAACCAAACGCCATTTTAATGTCCAAGTTATACTTAAGGGATTTAAACAATAGATATTTCAGAAAATATCACTTAACATAAATGGATATATCATATTACACAGATAGATAAGCATCTATTATCACATGCATCTATACATATCACAAAACAACATATATATCACATTCAGATATAGCATATTCACATCATCATCCATCAATCAATGCCATCCAATAACAATCAATATCATTAACTCATCCAACGATATATATCATCCAATCATTAATCATTCATAAACAAGTTTGATTCAACTTGATTAATTTAATAAATCCTTAAATTAAATTAATCCTTACTTAATCACTTGTATTATCTTCAATTCAACTTCTTATTCATTAATTAATTAAAAATTAATTAATTAACTCACTTAATTATCCATTTCAATTAATCTTTACTGATTAATTATCACTTAATTACTTTAAGTAATTCTTACTTAATTGCCATATTAATTAATCATCCTGATTAATTACTTCCAAATTATACTAAGTAATTACCTCTTAATTACCTTTTTAAATTAATCAACCTTGATTGATTATTCTCTTAATTATTCTGACAATTATTCCTTAATTATCCTTTGATTAATTACAACTGATTAATCACTTTTAATTAATCACATTTGATTAATTACTTTTAATTAAATACTTGATTAATTATTTTTAATTAATCATATTTAATTAATTACTTTTAATTAATCACCTTTGATTAATTACTTTTAATTAATTATCTTTGATTAATTACTTTTAATTAATCATCTTTGATTAATTACTTTAATTACATTTAGTAATTAAAACTTAATTATAAACTAATTATTCTCAAATTATAAATTAATAATTAATTAATTATTTTCATTAATTAATTATTACTTCATTAATTAAATTTCTTTCTTAATTAATTACTTTAACAAGTAATTACTTACTTAATTAATTATTCTTAATTCTTTTATTCATTAATCATTAATCGAATAATTTAAATCTTTAACTAATTATTAATAAATTCTTTAATTAATAACTAAAGTGATTAACTCTTAATCACATTACTTAATTACTTTTCATAAAGTAATTATCTTTTACTTAATTACCTCAAATAATTAACCACTTAATTACTTCCCATGTAATTATATAAGATTAACCCATAAGTGATTATCTAAATTTGTTACTTAATTAATTATTTAACTTAATCATTTAAAATTAATTTAACGATTCTTTAATTTACTATATTAAAAAGATTCTTAAACAAGAAACCATTATCTTAATTAACACATTTATATTAACCAATAACTTTTAAATGGTTAATAATTTAATTACCTAAATTACCTTTCCAAATTTAATTATTTTTAATTTAAATCAAAATTCCAATTTACATAAGATAAATCTTTATTTCCATTGATTATCAAATTCTAAATCATAACATTTAGAAATCAATTATAATTAAACATATTTTAAAATTGATCTTTTAAATCTTTAAACTTCCCAAGAATATTAAATAAGATTAAATACAAGCTTTATTTCAAAAATATCCATTTCTTTTATTTAAAAACAATCATATTTTAATATATATAAAGCTTGTTTAAAATTTATTTTGAAACCAAATAGTTTTATAAGTAAAACTAATTCAACTTTTATTATAAATCTTTTCCAAAACCAGTTCCTTTGTTTCCAAACCCTTCAACATAACTGCAATATACTAATCATCAGACAAAACCCAAACTAAAATTCCTGCCCAAAGTACGCTCAACACAACTCGAGCTAACCTCAGAATATCACGCGACAATCCTCGAGTTCCCCTAACCTTACCTTGCTTCGAGCCCTACCCACAACAAACACGAGATATACTTCGAGCCCCCACCTTCTTCTCCCACAACCCAACTTCCAGATGCACAAAGTCGGGCACATCAACGTGCACGACCAACCTCGCCAACGACGAACCCCTCTCCAGTCATCCCCAAGTCGACTCCCACTTCGACATCAACAAACTAAACCCAGAAACCACTCATTCAATCGAGAACAAAATCTCGACCTTCAACCTGAAAACATTCGAAACCACCATCACCTAAATCCATCCCTCCACTGCAACTCCAAACTCGAGCAACCTTGCCACCACTGCCGTAACCTTCCAACATCACCTCGAAACCATAGCTTCACTCGCGACAGCCTCCGGTATCCCCACGACACCGTGAATCCACGATGAACACATCGGCCAAAAACAGGTAATAAAACCCTAACTCCTCGATTAACAATCATCACAACCTATTAAAAATCCTCGAAGCATTTTTCGCATGATTACAGAAGCCCCCTCCACCTTCGAGTTCAACGGCGATGTCCAATTCGCCGTGGTTAGCCGTGATTTGGCCGAAAACCCCAAATCAGTAAATCCCAAAATGCTCACTAATTCCCCCATTAAAATTTGTGATTCAAGTACTAAAAATCATTATTTTCCATTTGCAATTCAATTATGAATCCAAAATTAAAAATTGAATTCATGAATTTCTGACCCAAATTTATATTTGACTGTAAATTCAAGTATTTAGAATCATTTATTCACTTTAAAAACTGGTAATTGTTTCTAGATGATAGTTTACTTAAATTCAAACAACTCCTATTTACAATTCAAGTTCGAATTCGAATTCAAGAACAAGTTATTTGAATTTTATTTATAAAATTTAAAACGTGTTCTGTTACAGGCAGTAGGCATCAGTATACAGCCATTCAAAAATCATGAATCAAACATGCATCCAATACAATTTTAAATTCTTTCAGATAACATTATATTATTCATTCATATAAACAAATTAATACCACTTTTAAATCTGTTTTTAAAATCTGCATTAACTCACCTGTATTTTCCAGAAAACAGAAGCTGTTCCAGGCTTTTGAATTCATCTGCATGTTTGAATTTTAATCTGCTGATGCTCCATATTTGCATGTTGATTAAATTTTCCTGCTATTCTCTGTTTTGAACTTGCCTCTAACTTCATTTGAGAATCTTTGTTTTAGCCTCTATTTGAATTTCCAGACTTTACAGTTTTTCTGCATTTGTTTCTTTTGATCTTTATTTGATTTGTTTTGATTCACATTTTCCTTTCCAGATTTGTATTAATTTTGTTGTTGAAGAGAGTAAAGGAATTCTTTTTCTGAAAATGAAGCTCATTTGTATTTTACAATTAAATTTTAAATTAAATTATTAGAGAGGAAGACATTTGTCACTTTCAAGTTCTTAATTAAATTACACATACACTCCTATGTTTACAAATGTCCTTACACATCCTATAATGTTTACAAGTGTTATTATTGTTTTAATTAATGTTTTATAAATGTTACTTCTTTTTATTTTATAATTATTAAGCTATGTATATGTAATTATGTAATATAGAAATATGTATTTACCTTTTTAATAAATATTCATGTAAATTTGAATAACTTATATTTTGATTTATTTTATATAATATATGTTTATAAGCTTAAGATATCTATTTTAATTCTTTATATAGAAATTTAAAACAATTTATCTTATGTTAAAATTAAAATTGAAAGACTACTAAAACAAATGAACTTTTATTTAAATCTTATTTAAAAGCTTAAAGTACATATTTATCATAAATAAGGAATTAACTTTGTTATTTAAAATTTAAGTCTCAATTATCAATTCAAAGTCATTAAATCAAATTAACATTTCAAATTTCAAAACTAAATATATATATATATATCTAAATAAAGTTTGGAAATACTTATTAAACTCAAATTAATAAAATTCCTATGTAAAACATATATATACAAATATATATACACATTTCAAATAGAAAAACATTTTAACATTAAATTTGTTAATTTCCATATTAAAAATTCAAAACAAATATCAAATTACAATATATACATTTATATATATTACAATTTGAATATAAAGTTTTATTACATTAAAAACTTCTTATTTACCAAACTAAATATTTCCAAATCAAATTATTATTAACTTTCAAAAGATTTAATCTTGCCTATATATATTGTTAAGAAAAATATTAATAGATATTAACAAATTATTATCATTAATCTTTTAAAATAAATCTAACTTGTCAATTTATAATATAAAATGATCAAATCAAATTAATTATTATCAAAGATTATTAAATTGATATTGCTCAAAATTTCGGGTCGTCAAATTAATTCACGTCTTTGAACGTGAAATTTTGGTGATTGATTGTTCTCACAATCCCCTTTATGGTTTGTCACTTTAAAACGCAAAGGTTTCTATACTAGTAGTAAATATTCAAACTCTTTCTCAAAGATGATTTCAACTCTATTTTTAATACAAAGTCCTTCATAAAACCATTTTCCAATCTATTAGTATATACAAACCTTTACCTCATTCGTTCGAGAAATCCAATTAAACGACTTTGCAAAACAAGTGGTATGAAACGCTTGTGTTTACTTTGTCGGTTAATTCTTAGACTCGTTCGATTAAAACTCTTGTGACAACTTTCGAGTGGAGATTTACAATTTGTTCGTAAATGCTTAAGTTAAGCAAGTGATTATGGGACATGAAGCTAAACTCATCTATTTGCTAGCTTAATGTAATTGACACTTCTTGATGATCATTGATGATCACTTTTTGTGGTTTAGACTAGCGATATGCTATGTCTCTTTGTCCACGTAGGGGACGGTACCTTGTTTTATTGAGTTTCGTCTCATTTCTTTTATAGGCTAACAGCCTATGTATTCTTTGGAGTTTCGACTCAATTTTTATGGTCCAGCGACCCATGTTCTTTATGGAGTTCGGTCCATCGGACGTACCTTTGTACTACGTTGTTGTACCAGCTTATCAGGATCATCTGGCATACCATTGCACTACGTCGTTGTTCCGAATTATTCGAGTTTCAGGTTCCTCGGGCGTACTGATATTGTACTACGTCGTTGCACCGGCTCTATGGTTAGCGACCATGGGATAGCGTACCGTTTGTGACACACGTGTTGGTGAGTTTACATGCTCCCGTTTATGATAGGCCTCCCCCTTTTTGTGATTTCTGGATTTCTAATTGATGATTTCTAGAATTTGTGTTTCGCCAGTTTTATGATTGGCATCGATATGATGTCAATATATTTGGTTTGTTGAATAGAGTAAAGAATATGATATTCTTTTTTTTGAATCTATGAGAAGATTCTTGTGATATTGATTAATCTCTGGTTGATTTTCAATTGCATACTTATCACAATATGGCATTACTGTTATCATACGTATTTGTCATATCTCTTATTCTATCTCATTTTTATCTGATAATTATAGGTAGACTGATCCGTTTATTATTTTCTTATTAAATAATACTCGGGTCGGACCGAGATGTTACAATTGCTTCTGCTTGACTCTTTACATGGAGCCATCATCTGACTTTTGTCTAACTACATTAGATTTGTAGTTTTTGTTGATATACATTTGAGATAGAGACTCCTTGATGTATACATATTCTTTTATTAGCACTTGTATCTATTCCTTTATGATATTGTGGATCTTGTTTGACCACTACTCTGATATACACTTCTATGTGTTATATTCATATCTATTTCCGCCTTTGTGATATGGATATCTGTGACTGATTTATGTTATGCTTAGTTCTATATTTGTAACCGAAGATTAATTAGCCGTTGTTTAGTAACTTTGAGTTTGTATCGGTATGTCGGATTTACTCTTGAAATGAAATGCATGTTATTCTTTTTGACATATTTATGCTCGCACAAAGTAATTACACGGATGGTTGCTTCTAAACAGCCTTATTCTTTGCGCTAGTTGACGGCATTGCTCTGTAGTGTCCTTTGCTAGCATGAGTATAGAGGTGGGGCGTCATAGCTTGGTATCAGAGCCAATCTTCGGAACAATGTAGAATAATCTAGCAAGGATCATCGTCCTGAATCCTTCTTGGGAGTCGTGCCTTAGGATTTATCCGAGTCTTAGGACCCGTTCTATCCTTTTTTTTATGATGCCTTGTTTTATCAATCATTATTGTTTGA
Organism: Allium cepa; assembly: GCA_030765085.1. Taxonomy (NCBI): domain Eukaryota; kingdom Viridiplantae; phylum Streptophyta; class Magnoliopsida; order Asparagales; family Amaryllidaceae; genus Allium; species Allium cepa. The sequence continues at coordinate 353,384,870 of CM060932.1, read as the reverse complement.
TATTCATTATGAGATTAACCTTTTTCTTCTTCTTTCTTTCTTTCTTATAAAAGAGAAATGGTTAGATCTAACTGACCCAGTGCCGGTCAGTCAAGTGCTACTCCTCAAGATGGAGTATTCGGTTTTCCTAGCAGCTTTTAGATCTTGTAAAGAACGCTCAAGCTGCCGGACCCATCCCAGAGCCTACTCATCCGAGATTCGGTTTTGCACGCTTGCGCAGAGACAATACCGATTTGGGTGGAAGGCCATTCAAGGGATCCGAGAGCATTATAGAAATTCAAGCTTGGCTCAAATCGTGCGATCGCGTCTTTTCTCGCATGAATCTTGTTGATTTACATCGAGTCCAAGTGGCTTCTAGCATGCTCCAAGAAAGAGCATTAGATTGGTATAAGCTTCTGACTTCTGAAATTATTGAAGCGGATCTTAATTGGGAGCAATTCCTGGGACGATTCGAAACAAATTTTGTGCCGGAGGCTGAAAAAGTAACTTTGTCCCAGCGTTTTATTGACCTTGTTCAAGGTGAATCTTCTGTGACAGAGTATGTCATGTCTTTTGAATCTCTCTCTAAATACGGGGTCGAGTATATTAATACCCCATTGAAGAAAAATCAAAGATTTGTTTATGGCTTTAATAAAAATCTCAAAAAGCCATTACTTTTGAACTTGGAAGTTGCTTTCGATCAACTTATTGATATCGCTCTTCGACTTGAAGAGGCGGATAATGAGAGTTAAGTTGTGTGTACCAAACAAAACTTCAACAATAGCATGAAGAGGCCTATTAAATTCAAAGGACCCAATCCAAACAAGAAAGTAAAGAAAGAACTCCGGTAGCAAAGACTCCTTCATCTAATTGGGACAATGCTACAACTGTGGTTCCATGGACCATTATGCTAATAGGTGTCCGAAACCTCTCTTTTGTCGTTATTGCAAAAGTTCGGGTCATCTTTTATCTTCATGTCCTAAACTTCCAAGCAAGAGAGAGGGAAAGCTAAATGCGCTTGGTAACACTTCTCGTGATCAAGGTATTTCTCATTCAATCCTTGATGACATTTGTTTTGTGATTATCCTATTCAAGTTCTTGTTGATATGGGTTCATCTCCTTATTTTTATATCAAAAAACTTGTTGATTTCTTTTCTTTAAATATTTTGGGCTTGATGCCTTCCCTGAGAATTGCTATCCGGATAATGGATCCGCAACGCTCAGTTTGCTTTGAAAAGATGCAAAGATTATTTTATGTGATTATTCTTTCCGATCTGATTTGAATGTTATGCGTTACTTAGACTTCGGAAAATTGATTTTTGAAAAAGGATTGGCTTAATCATTATGAAGCCATATCCTATGTCCCAAGTGGATTATTCATCTTCGACATTCTCAATCTGTTAAGCAAATTTCTATTTTTTTTTCTTTGTGATTTTGATTCCAATTTGATGGCATCATTTTATTCTTTAAGCCCACTTGATGAGGAAAGTGTTATTTCTCTCATTCAAGTAGTTTGAGAATTTTTCGGTATTTTTGAGCTTGTCTTAGGATTATCATCTAAGCAAATCTATTGAGTGGTGCTAAGGTCTTTTCAGTTTGACTTTGCCACCAGTTTTCATTAGCTATGAGTTACGGACAATAGCGTTCCACTAACCGCATTCCGCACTCATTATGATTCTTATGAATTAATTATTATGTCATTCAGTTTGTCTAGCTTATTTCATCCATTTTATGAGTTGAGTATTCTACGAATATCTCGATGACTCCATTCTTGTATTTATTGATTTGGATGAAAACAACACTTTAAAATTTTGCAGATCTTTTTCATAAGATTTATTTATAAGTATGATTGGATTTTTGTTCTTGAAACGAACAAAGAATATTCGCAAAGTTTTTAAGAGACATATTTATCATATAGAAGATGATTTTGTGATTGTATTGCCCATTGAGTGCTTTAAGAATTCTGGTCGATGCGCTTGATCAATGTTATCGATTAGGAATTTCCTAAACGCTTTGATGAGACAGTCATACACAATAAATTGACTTGTAAAATGTAATTTTTTCTAGAAAAAACGATAACATAAAGTTAATCTTAATTTTGGGAGTTTTAGAGTTTTGGAAAAGAGGATCATTTAAAAGAACTCTTTTTCGATACTCATATTCTTGTGATTCCCGAAGGGAACCAAGACTATATTGTTTATACCGATGCTAGCCGTGTTGGTTTTGGGTGCCATTCTCATGCAAGGAGAACGTGTTATTGCTTACGCTTCTATGCAAATGAAGCCAGCCGAGCCTAGATATGCCTCTTATGATTTAGAGCTCGGGGCTATTGTTTTCGCTCTTCGAATTTGGCGTCATTATCTTTTGGGAGAGAAATTTATTCCCTATACCGATCATAAATCTTTGAAGTATTTATTTTCTCAAAAGAAACTTAATTTGCGTCAACAACGTTGGCTCGAGTTCCTTACATCTTATGATCTTGTTATTCTTCGTATACTCCCGGAAAGGGGAATCGTGTTGCCAATGCCCTTAGTCGTAAGCAACAAGTTGTTGTTTCTTTGATGATGTCCGAATGGAATGACCTTTTTACCATGTTCATCGGACATTTCGATGTACCTCATTTTATTGAGCTTCATCTCATTTCTTTTATGGACTAGCGTCCGATGTTCTTTTATGATTTTTAGTTCATTGACGTACCGTTTGTACTGCGTCGATGTTCCGAATTGTATGATTTTCGGTTCATCGAATGTATCGTTATTGTACTACATCGGTGTCCCGGCTTTTTGGTTCATTGGACCTACCGTTGTACTGCATCGGTGTTCTGAATTATTCAAGCTTTGGTTCATCTGGCGTACCGTTATTTTAATACGTCATTGTTCCAAATTATTCGAGTTTCTAGTTTCTCGGGCGTACCAATGGGCAATACTATGGAAATGTTTCTAGTGTCCCGGCTTTTTCACGTTTCTCAACTATGGAAATGCCTTCGAGATTCTGATTCTATTCTTGAGTCCGGTATTATTGAAGAAATTAAAGTTTCAACTATTTGACTTATGAGCAACATCCTATTCGCATCATTGCTCTGGAGGTTGAGCGCCTTCGAAATAAAGATGTTCTTCTTGTGAAAGTTCAATGGTTCTCAAATCCTAAGGGTTGCTCTTGGAAATCCAGAGGATTAATCGAGTGAACACGTTCGAACTTACTCTTTCGTACTCTTTATGGTGAACTTCTTATTTCAAATTTTCTTTTGTGTTTTTGTGCTTTTATGGTTGTTACTCTTTATTTTCTTCTTAAGTATTGCGAGGATGCAATTTCTTTAAGGAGGGAGTCTGTAACAACCCGCATATTTAGCGATTGTATATTTAAATATTTTATTTAAATATAGCATCTTAGTCGGATTATAGTCCGAAAAGCTACCTTTTGCAAATAGTCGAATTTGAACTCGAGACCACTTCCATTGAGTTCAAAATGCCGTTTGCAACCTTTTTGGGTATAAACTTCGATATGTTTGGAGCTAGCAAAAAATTTGACCTTTTCACTTAGGGCTTTGGATTTGGGTTTCAGCCCATTAGCCTAAACTATTAACTCTAACTCAACCCCCACTCCTCTTCATTCATTCCATTTCTATTTCCTAACACTTCAAGCTTAAACAAAAATAGGGGAATAGAAAAGAGAATTAGAATTCCTAAGCCCTAGTTCCATTACAAATCCAAGTTCTCACTCCATATTCAAAGTGAAGCTATTGGTAAGCATCCTCTTCTTCTTCTCCAACTCATTCTACCTTCAATTTTAGAAATTCCTAAAGTCTAACTTAGGAAATGTTTTCCTTTTATGCTTAGATTCAATCTTCTTGGGTTGGAATTTAGGAGTGATTGTTTTTACCTTGCTCTATAACTTCTTCTTCATTGTTTTTGATAAAAAAGTGAGATTTTTATCTCACATCTATGTCTATAACCTTTATTTGTTGTTAGGTATGAATTCCTAACTTCTATTCCATGTCCATTTGCCTTGAATTGAATTGGTTTTATGAGTATTCCAAATTTTGGTGTTTGAAGTCAAATCTTTAAAAATCATAGCTTTGATGTTTGATCATGCTTTTAGTGATGTATCGAAGAGCTTATAGGGTCAGGTCGTCGATTGGCATAAACCCCTACCCCCATTGCTCGTCCGGTTGAAATTTTGGAGGAGTTGCTCTTCATTTGATGGGCTGAAAAACAGCCCCAATGCCAGTCAGTCGACTGACCTTTGCAGACAGTCGACTGGCTGTAGCAAATGAATGCTCCTGGGCTGTCGGCAGAGGCTGGAAGTCCCTGTTTCCTGCAATCAGTCGACAGGCCTCTGTAGCCAGTCGACTGACCTGCTTGTTTTTGCCTATTAGCCTATTTTGCTTGAAATTCCAATTTTTATCGATTCGTGGTTTTTCGATTTGTTGTTATCATTTATTATCGACCATGATGACTTCTTTTTCGAAATTTTTGGGTATATCCATTTTGATGGGTTTGGAATCGATTTCTTTGGATTTAATTCACGTCTTTGAACGTGAAATGTTGGTGATTGATTGTTCTCACAATCCCCTTTATGGTTTGTCACTTTAAAACACAAAGGTTTCTATACTAGTAGTAAATATTCAAACTCTTTCTCAAAGTTGATTTCAACTCTATTTTTAATACAAAGTCTTTCATAAAACCATTTTCCAATCTATTAGTATATACAAACCTTTACCTCATTCGTTCTAGAAATCCAATTAAATGACTTTGCAAAACAAGTGGTAGGAAACGCTTGCATTTACTTTGTCGGTTAATTCTTAGACTCGTTCGATTGAAAATCTTGTGACAACTTTCGAGTGGAGATTTACAATTTGCTCGTAAATACTTAAGTTAAGCAAGTGGTTATGGGACATGAAGCTAAGCTCATCTATTTGCTAGCTTAGTGTAATTGACACTTCTTGATGATCATTGATGATCATTTTTTTTGATTTAGACTAGCGATATACTATGTCTCTTTGTCCACGTAGGGAACGGTACCTCGTTTTATTGAGTTTCGTCTCATTTCTTTTATAGGCTATTGGCCTATGTATTCTTTGGAGTTTAGACTCAATTTTTATGGGCTAGCGACCCATGTTTTTTATGGAGTTCGGTCCGTCGGACGTACCTTTGTACTACGTTGTTGTACCAGCTTATCAGGATCATCGGGCGTACCGTTGTACTACGTCGTTGTTTCGAATTATTCGAGTTTCAGGTTCCTCGGGCGTAACGATATTGTACAACGTCGTTGCACCGGCTCTATGGTTAGCGACCGTGGGATAGCGTCCCGTTTGTGATACACGTGTTGGTGAGTTTACATGCTCCCGTTTATGATAGGCCTTCCCCCTTTTTGTGATTTTTGGATTTCTAATTGATGATTTCTAGAATTTGTGTTTCGCCAGTTTTATGATTGGCACCGATATGATGTCAGTATATTTGGTTTGGTGAATAGAGTAAAGAATATGATATTCTTTTTTTTGAATCTATGAGAAGATTCTTGTGATATTGATTAATCTCTGGTTGATTTTCAATTGCATAGTTATCACAGTATGGCATTATTATTATCATACATATTTGTCATATCTCTTATTATTTCTCATTTTTATCTGATAATTATAGCTAGACTGATCCGTTTATTATTTTCTTAGTAAATAATACTCGGGTCAGACCGTGATGTTACAGGTGCTTCTGCTAGACTCTTTACATGGAGCCATCATCTGACTTTTGTCTAACTACATTAGATTTGTAGTTTTTGTTGATATACATTTGAGATAGAGACTCCTTGATGTATACATATTCTTTTGTTAGCACTTGTATCTATTCCTTTATGATATTGTGGATCTTTTTTTACCACTACTCTGATATACACTTCTATGTGTTATATTCATATATATTTCCGCCTTTGTGATATGGATATCTGTGACTGATTTATGTTATGCTTATTTCTATATTTGTTACCGAAGATTATATAGCCACCGTGTAGTAACTTTGAGTTTGTATCAGTATGTCGGATTTCCTCTTGAAATGAAATGCATGTTATTCCATCTGACATATCGGTGCTTGCACAAAGTAATACACGGATGGTTCCTCCTAAACAGCCTTATTCTTCGCGCTAGTTGACGGCATTGTTCCGTAGTGTCCTTGGCTAGCGTGAGTATAGAGGTGGGGCGTCACATGGAGTTTATTGTTCCCTTTCTAAACTCTAGGTGCCCATAATTTTCCATACGGGCAGCCTAGAGTTAGGTTATCAACTGTTCCGGAGCAAAGTCAAGAAGTTGCTGTGGAGATCAGAAGGCAAGCTGGATGATAGGGTGTATCACTAGTATATGATATTATTTTTTGTTGTTTTTTGTTGTAACACTCTGATGATGTATGTATAAACTGATATAGTTCTTTGTTTTAAAGATTATTCATTTATCTACTATATGTTGTTCCGCTGCGAAATATGGGATTCTGTTATTATTTCTGTTTCTTCTTCTACCTTCTTCTTCTTTAACCCTAATAGTTCGGTTTTCCGACATTCGATTGTTCAGCATTGGATAAAGTGGACGTATCGATGTCGAATTTCGGACGTCGAAAAATCGGGTCGTTACAGAGTGGTATCAGAGCATTTGGTTAAGCGATAATCTTGGCTCTGGTGGGGATTACTCATTAGGGATAGAGTCAGTGGTACTCTAGAAGGAGTTGAGTGTAATAATAGATATGAGCGTGTATTTGTTAGTGAATATAAAAATTGTTTTGTATTGTATTGACTTATTGGTTGATTGTTTATAGATTCTGGTCGGTGTAGTTTGGCCAACTGTATCGATAGGGGTTTCTGAACCCTTAAACAAGATAAACCGATACAGTATTGTTTTAAAATAGGGTAAATGAAAAAATTTTACCCAAATTATTTTGGTATATAAAAAGAAATAATCTTTGAAAATTATTATAGTATATGGCTGCTTGTTTGTAAGGAAGTGATAATATTAAAATTATCATCATTGATTATTGAATAAGAAATTGAAATCATAACCAAAGGTTAAGAAATAAATTTGGATACAAATGCGATTTGAAAATGTAAATTGTAAATATGATTTATAATTTGAAATAGAATTCCAGAGAATTATTTGAAAGAAGATTGAAAGGTTTTGAAATTTGAAATTTTGTGGAAAAGATTAAATTCCCTTAGAGTTTGGAAACGATTTTCAAAGGTTTTGGAGGGATAAAAGCACTAAACTCTTTTCGATCGCTGGAAAATAATTTCGATGATGATCGCGACATCATCGGTGTTCATTTTCGAGTTTCCAAGAGATGAATTGCTGCCAATATATTAACAAATTGAAGTTGTTTGGAAAACTGGAGTTGGTTTTGAAAATTTAAAGGATAATTTGAATTGATTTCAAAAATGGTTTTGAAAAGATGGAAAGACTCTGAAATCCTATATAAAATATTTATGGAATATAATTGAGTTTGCCAACTTATAAATTTGAAATTGTTAGAATAAAATCTAACTTGAAAGGAGCTAAAGTTAAATTAAATGTGAAATGTAAATAAGTTGGAAAAAGAATCGAAGCTTAAAATTTGGATTAAAATTGAATATTTGGATTGAGTAAAATTAAATGAAACGGAAAATTTTCAAGTTGGATAAAACGAAGCATACTTAAATAAAATTAGCAAGTAAAACTAATTGAAGGAATGACAAAATAAATATGGTTTGAAATGAATTGAATTCAATAATTATAAATGAAAGGTAAATTGAATTCATATGGAATTTGAAATCCAGTTTAAATATAAGTAGATATTAACCGAAGTGGCAAATTGAAAATAAATATAGGAAGTATGTAAAATACTTGTATCGAACTTAAGAAAACGAATGGTGTAATTCTTAAGTAAAATTTGGAATTGAGATAATATTCTAAATCAATAAGTGAATGTAAATTAAACTGGAAGTTGTGAATTGGAAAAATTATGAATAAGTGAATGAAAATCAATGTGAATAAAAGAATAAAAAATTGATATAGCTAATAATCAATAGGTGGAACGTACATATACTATTTTATTTGCATAATGATTTGATCCATAATTTGAGCACGGAATTTTGAGAAAGTTATATCGATCCGAATTAGAATTTTTCACTTGATTTTCGACGACGAACCTGGATATGGATTTTTGGTTGATTTTGGAAATTTTCTATCATAGTTTACGGCTATGCAAGGAAAATGACGATTCTGATCATGAATCCAGACTGAGTCCGCACTAGGAAGTCGGGTGGACGATACTAGTTCTGAAGTGAAACTATATGATCGAGTGAGCGATCGAGTTTGGTATTGCATACGGATGATATATGTATATCATACGAGCTTGAATAAAATGAATATTAAAACTTTTGTAAAGAAATGTATAAAATGATTTTGATGTCAAAATTGGACATTGTTGTTAAGTAGTATATAGGTGTATTAAAGGCAAAGGAGATTGGGATTCTGATTTCGAAGATAATTTAAATTGCTTGAAAAAGGTATGTATTTAAATTTCTATATGAAATTTGATGATTTTCTTGTCTAATCACTTGGCTTTTTTTTCTTTTGAAATCTGTAGGCCCTTTGTGGCATTTTGTACTCGTACCGAGCTAGCCGTGCAAAGGAGACGCTGGACAAATTTTTCGAAAATTTTGGTAGTTAGAAAAATTTTGAGAAATTTTGAAAATTTAAAATTTGAATTTAAATTTAAATTCGAATTATGGAATAAATAATATTGTTTGGAAAACTATAAAAGAATTTTGAAATTTAGTTGAAGTGATAATGGATCTTTAATAAAAGATTTGCTTTGGCAAGTTGATAGAACTGTTTGGTTTTGCAAAAATGATAAATGGGTTAAGGATCATTCTTCTTAACTAGTAATTTTGGGACGAAATTCTTTTAAGTGGGGAAGGATGTGACGACCCAGAAAGTTTAACATTTGAAATTGAAATATTTAATTAATTTTGAATGTTTGGAAGATATTTTAAGCTTGAATTTCAGATATAACTATGGATTTGATAATAAATTATTGAAATTAATTTATTAAAGTTGGGTAAAAAAATTGAATCCTCGGTTTTAAGCCGTTTAAAAATATTTCAAAGACTAAGAAAATTTATATTGAGGATACTGAAGATAATGGAAGCTTCAGAATTGGATTTGAAAATGTTCGATCAATTTTGAAATTTTATTGTTTAAATCGATGTTTAAAAATAGCCTTCCGAGGCACAGTCTCGGAATTCGACTATACCAGTTCCGTTGGATCCGTAATATTGTATTATTATCGGATTTCAATTTTTGTAGTGTTTAGAGTGATCGTTTGGCCGTACGATGGATAAACGCACTAAAATCTATATCGAAAATTCAATACAAAAGCTGTGTTCATAAAGCTATCTTCTCCATACAATCAAATATGGACTTGAAACCTTTTCCATTGCGTTCGGAATAGGGATTTAACCTTATAAACATCTAGCGGCATGCCTTGATAGGAGATCTAGATTTTGAGTTGCAAAATTGATGCGATTTAAATTTAAATTTGAATTTAAAATATAATATTGCTTTTGATAATGTGGCAAGTTTTGCAACACTTATAGCTATTTATGCACGTGTCCTCCTTTGTTTTACACGCGTCTTCCTTATAGAATGAAAAATGAGATTAATCAACAGTAGCTTGAAATAAAAAAGATAGAAGGCCGAACTTCTCTTCTTCATATTTTTGACTTAAATCGAAATCAGAACCCAGACTTCCCTTTTGCTTCATCAAATACGAATTCGTTCGTTTTCCCCTCCTCCTCCTAAATCGATAATGGCCCAGCTTTTCAAAAACAAACCAATAAATCAACTTCAAAAAAAATGGTGGGAAGGTAGGCAGGACATTGCGTTCGATCGAGGAATTAGAATCGAGGTTGGATTCTCGTTTAACCACAACGTCGGCGGCGCTTGTAAGTCTGGGGTCGCGATGGCTTTGAGTGCGTGGCGTCGAGAGATGCTTAGCCAGCCAATTTGAGGGAGATCGAATACGAGGTTCGATAGGGTTGCGTGGCGTCTTGCGATCCGTGGTGGCCGGAGATTCGCTGCACCAGATGGATGTGATGCTAGCTGGTCGATGGAGTGGTTGTGAGGCTAGGGTTTCGCGAGCTTGATCGCGATGCGTATTGTGGCGCGATAGATTTGGCTAAACCAGTAAGTATTTTTCCAATTTATATGTATTCAGATGTAGAAAAGATAATACACTTACATATTTTAAATTACTAAGTTTGTGGAAATGGTGGATAAATTGTTAAATTAACTTATTTAGTTATTTTATTACTAAGATAATTTATTAAAGGAAAATTTATTTTTAAATTAAATAGTTAGTTAACTAAATCTATTAAATGGAAACTAATTACTCGATTATGGAAATTAATTTGTTTAAATGGTTCATTTAATTATCGTCATTAAAAATAATTTATTAAAGGAAATTTAGTTTTAAATTTAATTTTTTAGTAAATTTAATTAGAATGGAAATTAGTTTTGAATCAAATTTTTAGTAAATTAAAATTATTGAAAAAGAAATTTATTATTTAATTATTTTGAATATTAATAAATTGTATAAATGTTTATACAAGGTCTAATACCGTGAAAAAAACAAGTCGTAATGGAAGTCGATTGAAAATGGTTGTATGCGTAAGCAATGGTGAGATCTTCTCACTCAATTGAAAAATTAGAATTTCAGTTATTGATTGATTGTCTGATTATGATAGTGTGTGTGTGTGTGTATATATATATATATATATATGGAGTGTTTGATTTCCCGCATTATATAGCGGATGAGACCCTATGCATCGCATAATAGCGGATGATATTATATAATCCCATATACCGTGATATTCCACCTCGAAGTCGAATTGGTATTTAATTTGTTGTGCTAACATTTGTGGATGCAGGGAAACAGGTTGGTGCGATCCAACTAGATTCCTTACATTGTTGAATTTATTTGTATATGTTGTGATATGATAATCCGTGAATGATTATATTGATGTGAATGATTATATTGGTGTTTAAAATAAATTTGGAAATCAATTTGGAATTTGATTTGGTGTTTGAAATAAATTTGGGAATCAATTTGGAATCTGATTTGGTGTTTGAAATAAATTTAGAAATAAATTTGGAATTTAATTTCGTGTTTGAAATGAATTTGGAAATCAATTTGGAATTTGATTTGGTGTTTGAAATAAATTTTGAAATCAATTTGGAACTTGATTTGGTGTTGGAAAGTGAATATTTGGGAATCGATTTGAAAATTGTATGTCAATGGATATTTGGAAATTTAAGTTCACAATGGGAATTTATAAGGGAAAGGAAAATTTGTTTTAAAAATAAATATTGGTTTAATTTGAAGTGTGGAAAGAAATTTACGGATTTGGAATGTAAATTTAAAATAAATCGAAAAGGATTTATTAATTGATTTAAAATGACCATTTTGAAATGGAAGGTGTATTTTCCCTGGAAAGCCGAGTATGTTTTCATAGTAGCTTTTAAAATATAAAGTAAAAGTTCTATAATTGGTGTTAAAAGGAATATTGTTGGAGACAGTATTTTGTGAAATTATTTTTAAATCTTTAAAGTAAATATTATTAAATTGATTATAGAAGTGGTTATTTTAAAGGTTGAATTGGTATTTGATTTAGAAATTGGTTATTTTAATAAGTACACTTTATCTAATAATTTTATTTTTAAAATTATTTGAATTTGAGTTTTGTATGAGATATTGATATAAAATTTCATAACTAATGTTTTAAATAAAGTGTTTTAAAAATAGTTTTTATTTTAAATGTTTCCAAGTATATATTTTTTGGATAAGTGATTTACCTTGTTTTAAAGCACCCGGACATGGAAAATTTTCAGTGGAAATAAATATTTTGAAATTTACTCCACGTAAGGAAAGTGATTCAAAATTTTTTTTCAAAGTGTTGAAGTGTTAAAATATATCTTGTGAAGATATTTTGAAAAATAAATAATTTGGGGAAATTATTTAAATCTGGTGATTGTTGTGAATGTTGATTGATAGTTAAATAACCAACTATCAATATTGGCCTTTAAAAAGCATTTGAGTTTCGATGCAACCGGGGGTCAGATTCCAAACAGTTATCCGCAAACCACATCGGATCTTTGTGATGGATCTTTTGTTTAAAAGATCAAAGTGGAAATTTGTTGTGATTTACTTGAAATCTGAATGTAAAACTTAATTTTTTAAAAATAACCGCTCATTATTCGGATTAGCCGAGAGAGGATTTTGTGTCATAAAATCCATTCCGAATAATGGTACGACGAAATGGGATTGCATTTGATGATGGTGTTGAAGACCGAGTATTTTCGAAAACGAAAGGATTACCCGTCGAATGTCTCTGCACTGAGTTGCTCCAGTATAGAGATTACATCACCTTTTGTGATGGGGAGTCTGGACGTGATTAGTGATTATCCGGATTTGCAAGGGCTTCTTTGAAGTGCCTTCGATTCCGTTCGAACCCGGAACGGACTTGTATGGTTGTATGTATGACATTACACTTTGAGATATAAAGCTGATTTCTATCAAATACATTTCTATTGATGGCAGAGAATTTATTCTCTTAGCTTAACACCCTTTTCCGAGACGTACGAGCTTAGAGGTTATGTAGTTGATGGTTATTAGTGATATACTCCCAACTTGGTAGTGTGACATGCTGAGTGGTGCTGATCATTTGTTGATCGAAGCATGGATTTTGTGAAAAGCGTAGCTTTGTGGAACGAGACCTCGTCAGACCTCACACCCAAAAATGGTCGAAACAAGAAGGATGCGACAAGGTTATATGGGGTTAGCGCCCTCAGGGTATGTTCATTTCCTTTTGGAAAAAGGTGGTATCATGGTATGGAGCCTAAATATTTAACCTATATGATTGCTGCAAATTTATTGCTTTGTGGTTGTTGCTTTGTGTTTGAGGATCCTCGGATAAAGGTCGGCAACGACCGAGGATGGCAAACTCATGTGGTTACCCAGTTACAGCTTCATTACAATGTGAGGTAACCCGACCTTGTGTTGGCAGAGATCCGGTTAGGTTCTCGGGGCATTCCTCCAGAGGCGTACCCATGTGGTATAGGAAGTTCCTTAGCCTGACCATTTGTTGGAAATCCAAATAAACAATACGAGCCCTATACGGTTTTAGTTGTATAACCTGCCTTTTACTTATGGTGGTGACCTGCCGTTTAATTGGTGGCTATAATAGGAATACTACGAAATGTGTATGCTGGCTAAGATTAATATTATACTTTTGAAATATTTTCCACACTATGCACTAATAATAAAATCAAAAAGATTTTGTGTATCAAGCATGTTTGATTATCATAAGGAGAAATCTCCTCCAATTCTGCGTTTGCATTGTGTGTGTGGCGGGAGGCCTTATGGTAGTTTAATTTTCCAAAAGCATAGTGGGTTTCTTTTCCTTTTCTTTGTGAAAATAACTATTTTTAAGATTTCACACCAGTCCAATGACTGACCTAGAGTTTATTGTTCCCTTTCAAAACTCTGGGTGCCTATAATTTTCCACATGGGCAGCCTAGAGTTAGGTTATCAGTTGTTCTAGAAAGAAGTCAAGAAGTTGTTGTGAAGATCAGAAGGCAAGCTAGGTGGCGGGGTGTATCACCAGTATATGATATTCTTTTCCGCTGTTTTGTTGTTGTAACGCTCTAATGATGTATGTATAAACTAATATAGTTCTTTGTTTTAAAGATTATTCATTTATCTATTATATATTATTTCGCGGCGAAATGTCGGATTCTGTTATTATTTATGTTTCTTCTTCTATCTTCTTCTTCTTTAACCCTAACGGTTCAGTTTTTCGGCATTCGATTGTTTGGCATTGGATACAGTGGACGTATCGATGTCGACTTTCGGGCATCGAAAAATCGGGTCCTTACATTTGGTGAGTAAAGTTCTCACCTTTTTACTAAGATTTTAAAACATATATCATTGCTTAATTTTTTGTATATATGATGCACGTTTAGGTGAAAATAATTGTTGGTTTGTATGAATGTATAAGTTCTTGAATTATAGTGATGTTGGTTATGTTTTGTATGTGTTTATGTGACATGATTTGAAATTAGACTTGAAATGAAGTCAAATGTTTATATTAGTTAGAAAGTTGAGATCTTGGCTCATGTTAGTGGTTATGATGTGAATATGAATGTTATGGTTAGATAGAATACATGATGTATGCTAAGAAAGTTAGCACCTTTGCTTATTTAAACGACTTGTAATCCCTTGTGTAAAAGTGTTGAACTTGGGTTTTAAATTTAAAAATATATTCAAGTTACACTTCTTTGGTTTTGAAAACATGCCTTTATGATTTACAAAGTCGTAAACTTTCCATGAGTTAAAGTTTAAAAGATTTATAAAAATCTAACTTCAAGTTCTGAAATTACGGGTCGTATAATATAGTCGCTACGGAAGCACTTCGTAAAACGAACCAGTTTTTCCAATCTATAAGAGTTTTACTTAAGTATATTTTGTAAAAGTCTTTTCTAACTTATGCTAAGTAATTAGAAAGGTATTTATTATTTAATTAGTTAATGCCTAATAAATGATTATTTAATTAATTAAGGTAATTATTACTTAATCATTAATTAACAAAGGTAATTAGTACCCAACTATTATTTAAGTAAGATAATTATAATTAGTTAACTAATTAGTTAATTATTATTTAATTATAGGGATTTATTTATTATTTAATTATTTATTTAAGATTAATTAATATTTGATTATTTATTCAAAAGAGGGCTTAATTATTAATTATTTACTGATTACGTTAAATTTAATTAAGATTTTAAATAAGACTTAATTAAGATATAATTATTATTTAATATAGGTTTAATTTATTATTTAATTAATAAATAGGGGTTTTAAATCGCTATGCTTCTAAAATATCGATTTTGTTTAAAACTGTTTTTCTTTTTCGAAAATGTTTTTAATCAAAGGATTTCTTAGTCAATTACCCTTAAGTAACCTCAAACAAATATGAAACCAAAGTTAATGTGGTGACACATTTATGGGAAGTACGTTATCATATACTTAGCATTTAAAGCCAATGGGTAGGTTGATCCTCTATCTGTGAGATCTAGGGTTTGTTTCTAGCTGAGGGATAATGCATGGTCGAAATATCGAAAATGTGCTAGATATGGGAGGGTTAATATCCATCAATGTGTAGTAATTAAATAAAGTATATGGTTATCCATATGCAAACCTTTGAAAAATTACCCTAAGTAGCAGATTTTCCGCTATTTATTACTTGACATGTTTTTACTCAGGAAGTATATTATGTATATTAGATATCCCCGGTGAGAACTCGAATACTTCTTAAATACTTCCAAAAGAACTGGAATTGGGTTAGCTGGAAATTATTGCTTAGTTTAGAGACATCATTTTCAGATAAGTATAATTTATCTGAACCACTCCAAACTAATAACGCTCGCGATGGATTGTTAGGAAGGATGCGATGGAGATGGACTATTCGTCCTGAGGGTGATCACAAAATGGAAATTAGTAAATGTTGAATGATTATTCGATCCTGGAACAACTTGTATGGATGAATGCTAGCATATCATTGGTTGCATGGAGGGCATTATTAGCATTCCAAGATGGTCTTCTTAAAGAAAAGGTAATGTGAGATATGCTTCAAAGTTATGTGGTTCACTACTATTAGGTGTGGTCATCACCCAATCTAGATCGATATTACAGATTGTGTATGCTCGAGGCTTATTTAGGTTGTTGATCCCAACCAAGGTGATGACATATTTGGCATTATCTAGTAAGGGGTAGGGCTGGTCTTAACTTGCAGGGAGTCCATGTGAAGCTCTCGATGTATTTTATCTAGAGATACACTGTGGTAGGTGGTACCCCGGTGCCTTATCATTGTTGGAATCCATTTTCCAATACATGCCTTTAAGGACTTAGTTATGCCCAACTACTGAAATGTGAGATGCAAGCATTTCAGCTTTATTAAATATTTATTTTAAGCTTAAACATTATAACACTATCAAATGATTTTCTTTAAAATGTTTTGGTTATTGTAAGGCAAAAACCCATCCGTGTTTATGTGTGGCGTGGTCTTACGAGATACTTTTTGTTTCAAGCTTTTTAAAAAAACTTATGCTTTATTCACACCAGCCCCATGTCTAACTCGGAGTTTTATTTTTCCCTAAAACTCTTTGGTAATCAAATTTGTATGAGTAGGCAAGTGATCCAGGTTTCTTATGGATGCATTTTGGAGGAGCTTAGAGTAGATGGTTTCACTCATAGCTAGCTATTATCTTATTCCTCTTTGTTTGTATGTATGTACATAGTATCGGTTATGTTGGGATAGAAAGTCATACTGTCCCAGTTTAGAATTTGTACTGTATGACTCTGATATAATATTATTTTGGTGATGATTCTGTATGATCTTATGTTGAGTATTATATATTATTTTGTTGCATTATGAGATTCTATGTTGTTTACTTCCCTTTTATCTTTCCTTTCTTTACCCCCAATGACTCATCTGTCAAAGTAAGAAAGGCGGATTGTTACACTTGGTAGTAGAGCTTAGGTTGAGTGAACACCTAGGCTTTAGGTGGGGGTCAATTTTGAGAGCGTGTATTTGTAAATTTTATTTGTTTATATATATATATACACCTGTTAGTTAGATCATCTTTGATAGGTTTGATTAATACCCTTCCTTAAAGAATTATCTTGTCTAAGTATCTTAATAACTTACTTTATTCAGGTAGCAAGAATGAGTTTGAAAAGGGGACGAGGAAGAGGAAACAGTAGCACAACAACCACAAATGGAAGAACCTCGAATGTTAAAAGGGGTGGAATAGATGTTGAGGCTATAGCTCCAGTACAGCCTCGAGTAAACTTAGCAACTCTATGCAAGGACTTCACAAATCTAGGAGGAAAACCTTTCATGGGTACCGAATCTATCATTGAAGTACAAGCCTGGCTATGGTCATGTGAGAAGATTTTCAAAGGTTTGGACATTTTTAATGATCAAAAGCGATTATCGGCATCATGACATTTGCAAAAGTGTGCAGCTGCATAATGGGATTCTATCAACGTAAATGTTCCAGAAATGAGTTCTTGTGGAATAGTTTCAAAGACCAATCCGTGCCAGCTATGTGAAAAACTCGATTATATAGAAGTTTCATGGATCTCAAGTGGGGGGACTATCGGTGGCTGAGTATGAGACGATGCTTAATGAGTTATCTTGTTTCGGTCCTGGACTCATTGATACCCCACTAACGAAGAATAAGGTTATCATATTGGGTATGAGAGAAGAGTTCCACTAAAAGATGACCGCTCATTTAAAGGAACCACTTGTGGATCTAGTAGACATGGCCCTGAGATATGAAGAGCTTTTGAAGAAGAAGCCATCACCAGCAGTACCACCACCAAGTGGTGGTACAAGTAATCCAAATAAAAGGAAGTTTAACCCAAACATATATCAATATATATGTGTGTTTGTAGTTTGAACTATATAAAGAAAGGAAGAAATATTCATATTGAATAATTATACTATTGCACAGAATTTATATAATTCAAACAGTATTTTTTATTCAATATAATATTTTACAACACTTAAACAATACAAAGTTTTTCAGTTCTCTCTATATATATATATATATACATACATCAGTTCATACATTTTACTCTTCTCACTACAACTCTCAACACTCAGTTTTTCACTCTGTCTGCACATCTGCATCTATCTGCATTGTCCAGCTCCACTTCTCGTCCTGTCTCCTGTGTACCTGTATAATTAGCAACTACAACAGTAATCTGAAAACAAACAAATTTAAATTCGCAAAAATAAAATTTGTTTGTGTCTCAGATACATGGGTTATTGTCATCATCTTTGATTATGCAATATCTGTGCATATCAGTAATTTTATCAGGGACAGGTAACTATGAGTGGCTGCAGTACACACGTGTACATTCGTACACGTGTGCACTGCCTCACCAACTCGAGTGCACAGCTCCAACCAGAAATTCAAGGCAACAGAGACCAAGCAATGAAACTGTCTCAAAGCACAAAAGCACACGTGCACAACTTATCACAGTGAAACTCAAGCAAGCCAGACCAGGTTGCAAGATGATCAACTGGCCAAGATTACAAGTACAAGCAGCAGTGTGCAACTCGAAAATTTACACAAGTGAAAGCAGCAAAATCAAGACAGCATCAAAATACACAAAATATGGAAACTGCATCAATGCAGTACAGTACACAGTATATATATATAGTGATGCATAGCAACTGCATAGCAGCTACAAACACCAAGTGCAACAATGAACAATGAACAGAGAAAATGCATGAAAGCTACAAACTGCAACATGCTTGAAGATGGTTACCAACACAAGACTGCAACCAACAGGTCAGAGGTGAAAAAGAATGCAATGCTGAAATGATGAAGTGCATACAAACAACATTTTCAAAATGCAGTGAAGCATGCTCAGAGCTATATGAACAAATGCACCACTATGTAACAGCAATTACAGTGACAAACTGCAACAAACAAGGAACAAAAATACTGCAACTTCAACTATGGAACAACAGCTCATATGAACAAGTGTACAGAGGCAAAGTGAACAAGTGTAGCATCTGTATCAAAACAGAGGAAACAAACTCAAGTGCACATGAACATGGCAGCAGACTAGTGACAACAGACCCAACAACTAGTGCCAACATGAACATAACAGGTGAAGCATCACCAAAGACTCAACAGTTCACATTGCAGTAATATCATATCACTACAGAGAGTATGGTGATGCAGTCAACAAAGACTCAACAATGCAGAGAACTGATACAAAGAAATGGAGTGAATGCAAATAACTCGGCAATCAAATACACATCTAATCAGGTGATGCAGTCAACATCTATTCAAGGCCAGAATGATTATAAGAAGTTACAATGTCAAGTACAAGTACAGACGACAGCAACTCAAATCGACACAGGGAAGATACCAGTGAAACAGGTCCAGCAACATGAACAAATGGATGAAGTATGAAATTCGAAAGAATCAGTGCACAACTACATGCAGTAGGGAATACAAAACAAATGTGCAAGTCAGTAATCAGATGAATCACAAAATGAAAGCACAAACCAAATAAATATATGCATACACACATACAAATGTATATATGCACATATAAAGTAAACTGGTGAAAGACAGTGGCAAATATAAGGCTGTGAAGAAATCAAGCCGAAATCAAAACAAATTAGTATCCTTTGATTAAGTCTTTGATTAAATCAAAGATTTCTAATTTGGAAAGAAATCTCTGCAGCAGTCAACTCAAATTCAAATATGGACAGCATTAATTCAAATGAAGACCGAGACAACAAATGCAGCAAGAGATCTTCAAATCAATTAATTCGAATTCAAATATGGACAGCAATTACTCGAAATTGAATCAAGAAAGGAAAACCCTAAAAACAAATTCAGGAAAATTAACGACGTGAGAAATCAAATCAGACAGTGTTAATTAGGGTTTCAACCCTATAAATACACCCAAGAAATCATCATAGAACACACAGAACAATCGAGTTCAAGTATCAATTTAGAAAAGCAAAAAGAGACAATACATACCGAATACACAAGCAATGAATTCGATCGAGCGACTGCAAAACTAGCAATAGTCAACCATCAGAGAAGCAGCGAGCTAGGGCAACGAATCACAGTTCAATCGAAGAAATCGAAGCCCTAACTGGAACAAAAGGGAACGAAACCCTAATCAGATCGAGGCCGCCATTTGTTTCACAAACAAAGGAAAATGGACCGCGTGAAATAAGAGAAAGGGAAGTGGCCGCTATTTTTGTTTGTATAGGGTTAAGTTTTTTTTTAAGGCAAGATAATTTAAGTTGTTTTAAATCTAGTGCTTGCTTTTATAATTTGCTTGAATTGTATATTCTCTTCAAAACAAAACATGATAAATTATCACCTAGGGTTTAGGTGTTGACAGATTGTCTAGTTAGAGTTAGTCCAGTTAGCAGGGTTTGCAAGTTTGCAAAACTCTATAGGCGGTAGCAGGGTTTGCAAGTCTGTTAGAGTGTTTGTAAGCGTGATACTGTTTAATTCTAATAGAAATCTGGGAATGCAGCAGTAGGCAGGGGTTGCCGAAGCTGGGTAAAATCTTGTGTGTGATTTAATTTTCAGCATATTTATTTCTGTAGTTTATTTCTGAATTTAAATTAAAAAATTTGCTATAACCCTATTCACCCCCCCCCCCTCTAGGGTTAATCTAGATCCTACAAGTGGTATCAGAGCCTGGTATTTTACTTAAACTCTAGAGTCATGAATCCACCAAATAATGCTTTTTCTGAGGGGCAATCTATTGCTAGGCCACCCATGTTTAATGGGAATGATTATGCTTATTGGAAAGTTAGAATGAGTATTTATCTTAGTTCTGTCGATTATGATGTTTGGGATATTATTGAAACTGGCTATAAATCTCCCACTATAGTTGTTGGTGATACTGAAATTCCTAAACCTAAGGATAGGTGGGATGCTAACGATAAGAAATTAAAAACTACAAATGCCAAAGCAATGAACGCTTTGATCTGTGCTCTTGATAAAAATGAATTTAATAGAATTTCTCATTGTACAACAGCACAGGAAATTTGGCACACTCTGGAGGTGACACACGAAGGAACTTCTCAAGTCAAGGAGTCACGACTAGCTCTATTCAGCAATGAATACGAAAACTTTGTGATGGAAAAGAGCGAGAGCATAAAGGATATGTTTGGACGGTTTTCAACCTTGGTGTACAATGCTAGAGCGCTTGGGAAGGTCTTCACTGAAGTAGAGCTTGTACGGAAGATACTGCGAGTCTTACCAATGAACTTTGAGGCAAAAGTCACTGCAATACAAGAATCGAAAGATCTGAGTAAACTAAGCATGGAAGAGTTGATCGGAAACTTGATGACATATGAGCTTGAGCTAAAGGCAAAAGAGGAACGTAACAACTCCGAATCAAAAAAGAAGACGATTGCCTTAAAAAGCAAAGAAGAAAGCGGTGAAGAAGAAGAAGATCCAATTGAAGAGCTTGCGATGGCAGTCAATAATCTTAGAAAATGGTCAAAATTCAGGCCACGCAAGAAGAAAACAAGTGGTAATAAGTCAAAAGATTCTGATGATTCCGATAATGAATTGACATGCTTTAACTGCAAAAAGCCTGGCCACTTCAAACAAAAATGTCCACTTCTCAAAAACAACAAAGGAAAGAAAAAGAAGAAGAAGGCCTTTGCAGCAACTTGGGATGATGAAGAAGGAGAAGAAGTTTCGGATAATAGCTCAGAAGAGGCTAACTTGTGCCTTATGGCAAAATCAGATTCAGAAACAAGTTCAGAGGAATCCAGTGAGGTACGTGACTATTCTTATAAAGAACTTGTTTTGATGTATTATGATCTTACTAATACAATTGATACTCTTGAAACTAAGATTGAAAAATTGAAGTCTGACAGGAGAGAACTTGTTCGTGAGAATACTAGGTTAGAAACTGAACTTGAGAATATTCAAAACCTAGACTGTAAAAAATGTAAAACTTTAGATTCAGAAATATCAAGACTTAAGAATAGCTTCGATAATCTTGAAAAAGAAAACTCAAGTCTTAAGGAAATCATTGACACGAGGAAAAAAGATTTTATAAATAGATGCACCACACTTGTAACTGAAAACACAACACTAAAAACCAAAGTCCAAAATCTTGAGAAATCTCTGAATAACTTTTCAAGAGGAGAAAAATCGTTTAACATGTTGTTGGGAAATCAACTCTTTGCTAATAATAGAAAAGGACTAGGTTTTGGGAAAACACAGGTTGATGATCATGCAAAAGGTAAGAGTGTCTTTGTTAGAAGTGAAATTGGACATCGTGTTGAAAATTGTAGTCATAGGAATAAGAACACAAAATTTATACAAGTTTGGGTTCCTAAGAATTCTACAAACAAATTTCATGTCTATAGGAACAAAAATAAAAGGACAAAACAAGTTTGGGTTCCAAAGGGATTGTTTGTTCACAATGCTTCAGTTACTAATATCATTGGACCTAAGAGTTTCTCTAGGTCATCCTCCTCTCTCTTTATGTAGGTCTGTTGGCGGGCTAAGGAGCAACAAGAATGGTTTCTAGATTCAGGTTGTTCTAGACATATGACAGGTGATAAATCTAAGTTCCTTAGCCTAGAGAAGTTTAGAGGTGGAAATGTGATCATGGGAGACAATAGAAAGTGTAAGATTATTGGGAAAGGTGAAGTAAGTAATGGTACTTTTTCCTTGACTAATGTTTTATACGTTGATAATTTGCATCACAATCTCATTTCTATTAGCCAACTCTGTGACAAAGGTATGAATGTGGTTTTTGATAGTGATACTTGCAAAATCATTGATAAAACTTCTAATAACATTGTTTTTATGGGCAAAAGAAAAGGAAATGTTTACTCACTTTCGTTTGACAATCTAAATCTTTCCAGATGTTTGGTAGCCACTGACGAAGAGGCATCTTTATGGCATAGGAGACTTGGACATGCTAGCATGAGTCTCTTAAGAAATCTTGAAACGAAAGATTTAGTCAGAGGGTTACCACATCAGAAATTTAAAGATAACAAAGTGTGTAAAGCATGTTCCTTGGGCAAGCTTAGTCGATCATCATTTCGCCCTAAAAATATTGTTAGCACATCAAGGGTCCTCGAATTAATTCATATGGACTTATTTGGACCAAATGAAATTGCAAGTTTGAATGGAAAACGTTATTGTTATGTATTGGTTGACGATTACTCTAGATTTACATGGGTTTATTTCTTAGCCAAAAAATCTGAATCTTTTGATTATTTTTCAAAATTTGCTAAACTTGTTCAAAATGAAAAAGGAGTTTCAATTAAAACTTTGAGAAGTGATCATGGAGGCGAATTTGAAAATTCGGAATTTGAAAACTTTTGTGAAGAAAATGGTTTAAAACATGAATTTTCTGCTCCACGAACACCTCAACAAAATGGGGTGGTTGAAAGGAAAAATCGTACATTGCAAGAATTGGCTAGATCCATGTTGAGTGAGTATAAACTACCTCTAACTTTTTGGGCAGAGGCGGTGAATACTTCGTGCTATGTAATGAATAGAGTAATGATTAGACCAATACTAGGCAAAACGGCTTATGAAGTGTGGCATGAAAGGAAACCTAACATCTCTTACTTTCGTGTTTTTGGATGCCCCTGTTTTATTCTTAACACAGGTGATCAACTTGGAAAATTTGAATCAAAGGCCGATGAGGGAATTTTCATGGGCTATTCAACAAGGAGCAAGGCTTACAGGATATACAACAAACGAACAAAGACAATTGTTGAATCAGTCAATGTGAAATTTGATGAATCTGATCTGGAAAGGACGACTGAAAAAACAGGTGATGATGGGGTAGATCATGAAGGCATTAATGAAGGGACATCTACTGAGAAAGATGGAAGTAGGACTGTTGATGCTGATAGATTGAAATTCAAATCCAATCATCCTCCTGAATTGGTTATAGGAGATCCTACGGAAGGTATACGCACTCGTTCTGCATTTGATAAAAATTTGTGTGCGTTTTGTTGTCATAGTGGTTTTATTTCTGAAATAGAACCTGATTCTGTTGAAATGGCTCTTAATGATGAAAGTTGGGTTTTAGCAATGCAAGATGAACTTAATCAATTTGAGAGAAATAAAGTTTGGAAATTAGTTCCTAGGCCTAATGACTATCCAATTGTAGGAACTAAATGGGTGTTCAAAAACAAACTTGATGAATCAGGAAATGTAATTAGAAACAAAGCTAGGTTGGTCGCAAAAGGATATAACCAAATAGAAGGCATAGATTTTGATGAGACATTTGCACCAGTTGCTAGGTTAGAAGCCATTAGAATTTTGCTCAGCTTTGCTTGTTATAAAGGTTTCAAACTTAAACAAATGGATGTAAAAAGTGCATTTCTAAATGGTGATCTGAAAGAAGAAGTTTTTGTTGAACAACCCCCCGGATTTGAAAATCATGTTTTTCCAAATCATGTGTATAAACTTGAAAAAGCATTATATGGTCTTAAGCAAGCTCCTAGAGCTTGGTATGACTGCCTTTGTACATATCTTTTGGAAAATGGCTTTAAAAAGGGGAGTGCTGACACGACACTGTTTCTATTACACAAAGGAAGTGATTTTTTGATTGTTCAGATTTATGTGGATGATATCATTTATGGTGCTACTAATGAAATCTTGTGCAAGAAATTTGAACAAGTCATGCAGGCTAAATTCGAGATGAGCTTGGTTGGAGAATTGAAATATTTTCTTGGATTTCAAATCAAGCAAAGAAGTGATGGCATTTTCATTTCACAATCCAAGTATGTGTTGAAACTGTTGAAGAAATTTGGAATTGAGAACTCCAAACCATTGAGAACTCCTATGAGCCCATCAACAAAGTTGGACAAAGACGAGAAAGGAAGTGCTGTTGATCAGAAAAAATATCGAGGGATAATTGGTTCACTTCTCTATCTTACTGCTTCTAGACCTGATATTATGTTTTCTGTATGTTTGTGTGCACGTTTTCAATCTAATCCTAAAGAATCTCATTTGAAAGCCACTAAATGAATTTTGAGATATCTTTCACACACACACACAAATTTGGATTATGGTACCCTTCTTGTGAAAACTTTGATTTAGTTGGTTATTCTGATGCTGATTATGCTGGTTCATTGGTTGACAGGAAAAGCACCAGTGGGACATGTTTCATGCTAGGACATTCATTAGTTTCATGGTCAAGTCGAAAACAGAATTGTGTTGCATTATCCACCACTGAAGCAGAATATATTGCTTTAGGAAGTTGCTGTGCTCAAATTTTATGGATGATGCAAACTCTTTCTGATTTTGGCTTAGTTTATAAACAAGTTCCAGTAAAATGTGACAGTAAAAGTGCAATAGACTTATCAAATAATCCTGTTCATCATTCACGCACAAAACACATTGATGTGAGACACCACTTTCTTAGAGATCACATTGCTAAGGAAGACATTTGCATTGAATATATTTCAACTGAGGCTCAACTTGCTGATATTTTCACAAAACCCCTCCCTGAAGACAGATTTTCTAGATTACGTTTGGATTTGGGGATTATAGAAATTGACTAACCATTTTTTCATTGTTAGGTAGAAATATTCTTGGATATATACTTTCAACTTCAATTTCTAGGATTCAAACAAGTTTTGGATATTTTCCAAAGATTGATTCGAATATGGTATTCAGTACTGGATATTACATAATATAATTAACTTGGTAACTTATTCCACGATCATTTCTATTTCTACCATCTTTCTATCATTCATAATGGTTTGATAAAATAAGAAGAGTGAATTATTTTTTAAATTAAATAATAAAAAAAAAATATTTTAATAATAAATAATAAATCTCATGTATCCATTCTCATTTAAAAGTCCTTATGGTTATGCATGGATGGAACATATGAGAGAATTATTTTTATCATTACTTCATTCTCATTTAAAAGTCCTTATGGTTATGCATGGATGGAGTATGGTAACTAAGTATTCTGGTCTCGCTTAATAGTCTGGATGCTTAGACTAATAAGTAACTGCTAATCCCATTTAAAAGTCCTTATGGTTATGAGTGGTTAGTAAGTGCTTATTTTTTTTGTTTTTTGTGCTTAAATGTCAAATTAATGTTAAAATATCTCTCTTCTTATTAAAACCAATCATCGATCCATCCTCTACAATATGGAAGTTTTTACCTCGTTATGATATATTATTTTTTGTTCCTACTGCTCTATTGTTTTTTGTCAGTCTTTTGATAATGACAAAAGGGGGAGAAGAACAAGATTTTGATGAGGAAGTAAATATTTTTTGAAATATTTCAACAAATTTGGTTAAATATCGTTAGTTAATTTTCTCTAGTTCTTTTATTCCTTTGTAAATTTTGTTAACTTCTAAATAGGGAGAGGTCTTGGTTGTAGGGGGAGCATTCAAATAGGGGGAGCTAAAATTTTTTTCAAACACATGTATTAGCATTTCAAAATCTTTAATATATATGTTTGTCATCATCAAAAGGGGGAGATTGTTTGATGTGATTTTTTGTTTGATGATAACAAACATATATCAATATATATGTGTGTTTGTAGTTTGAACTATATAAAGAAAGGAAGAAATATTCATATTGAATAATTATACTATTGCACAGAATTTATATAATTCAAACAGTATTTTTTATTCAATATAATATTTTACAACACTTAAACAATACAAAGTTTTTCAGTTCTCTATATATATATATATACATACATCAGTTCATACATTTTACTCTTCTCACTACAACTCTCAACACTCAGTTTTTCACTCTGTCTGCACATCTGCATCTATCTGCATTGTCCAGCTCCACTTCTCGTCCTGTCTCCTGTGTACCTGTATAATTAGCAACTACAACAGTAATCTGAAAACAAACAAATTTAAATTCGCAAAAATAAATTTTTTTTGTGTCTCAGATACATGGGTTATTGTCATCATCTTTGATTATGCAATATCTGTGCATATCAGTAATTTTATCAGGGACAGGTAACTATGAGTGGCTGCAGTACACACGTGTACATTCGTACACGTGTGCACTGCCTCACCAACTCGAGTGCACAGCTCCAACCAGAAATTCAAGGCAACAGAGACCAAGCAATGAAACTGTCTCAAAGCACAAAAGCACACATGCACAACTTATCACAGTGAAACTCAAGCAAGCCAGACCAGGTTGCAAGATGATCAACTGGCCAAGATTACAAGTACAAGCAGCAGTGTGCAACTCGAAAATTTACACAAGTGAAAGCAGCAAAATCAAGACAGCATCAAAATACACAAAATATGGAAACTGCATCAATGCAGTACAGTACACAGTATATATATATATAGTGATGCATAGCAACTGCATAGCAGCTACAAACACCAAGTGCAACAATGAACAATGAACAGAGAAAATGCATGAAAGCTACAAACTGCAACATGCTTGAAGATGGTTACCAACACAAGACTGCAACCAACAGGTCAGAGGTGAAAAAGAATGCAATGCTGAAATGATGAAGTGCATACAAACAACATTTTCAAAATGCAGTGAAGCATGCTCAGAGCTATATGAACAAATGCACCACTATGTAACAGCAATTACAGTGACAAACTGCAACAAACAAGGAACAAAAATACTGCAACTTCAACTATGGAACAACAGCTCATATGAACAAGTGTACAGAGGCAAAGTGAACAAGTGTAGCATCTGTATCAAAACAGAGGAAACAAACTCAAGTGCACATGAACATGGCAGCAGACTAGTGACAACAGACCCAACAACTAGTGCCAACATGAACATAACAGGTGAAGCATCACCAAAGACTCAACAGTTCACATTGCAGTAATATCATATCACTACAGAGAGTATGGTGATGCAGTCAACAAAGACTCAACAATGCAGAGAACTGATACAAAGAAATGGAGTGAATGCAAATAACTCGGCAATCAAATACACATCTAATCAGGTGATGCAGTCAACATCTATTCAAGGCCAGAATGATTATAAGAAGTTACAATGTCAAGTACAAGTACAGACGACAGCAACTCAAATCGACACAGGGAAGATACCAGTGAAACAGGTCCAGCAACATGAACAAATGGATGAAGTATGAAATTCGAAAGAATCAGTGCACAACTACATGCAGTAGGGAATACAAAACAAATGTGCAAGTCAGTAATCAGATGAATCACAAAATGAAAGCACAAACCAAATAAATATATGCATACACACATACAAATGTATATATGCACATATAAAGTAAACTGGTGAAAGACAGTGGCAAATATAAGGCTGTGAAGAAATCAAGCCGAAATCAAAACAAATTAGTATCCTTTGATTAAGTCTTTGATTAAATCAAAGATTTCTAATTTGGAAAGAAATCTCTGCAGCAATCAACTCAAATTCAAATATGGACAGCATTAATTCAAATGAAGACCGAGACAACAAATGCAGCAAGAGATCTTCAAATCAATTAATTCGAATTCAAATATGGACAGCAATTACTCGAAATTGAATCAAGAAAGGAAAACCCTAAAAACAAATTCAGGAAAATTAACGACGTGAGAAATCAAATCAGACAGTGTTAATTAGGGTTTCAACCCTATAAATACACCCAAGAAATCATCATAGAACACACAGAACAATCGAGTTCAAGTATCAATTTAGAAAAGCAAAAAGAGACAATACATACCGAATACACAAGCAATGAATTCGATCGAGCGACTGCAAAACTAGCAATAGTCAACCATCAGAGAAGCAGCGAGCTAGGGCAACGAATCACAGTTCAATCGAAGAAATCGAAGCCCTAACTGGAACAAAAGGGAACGAAACCCTAATCAGATCGAGGCCGCCATTTGTTTCACAAACAAAGGAAAATGGACCGGGTGAAATAAGAGAAAGGGAAGTGACCGCTATTTTTGTTTGTATAGGGTTAAGTTTTTTTTTAAGGCAAGATAATTTAAGTTGTTTTAAATCTAGTGCTTGCTTTTATAATTTGCTTGAATTGTATATTCTCTTCAAAACAAAACATGATAAATTATCACCTAGGGTTTAGGTGTTGACAGATTGTCTAGTTAGAGTTAGTCCAGTTAGCAGGGTTTGCAAGTTTGCAAAACTCTATAGGCGGTAGCAGGGTTTGCAAGTCTGTTAGAGTGTTTGTAAGCGTGATACTGTTTAATTCTAATAGAAATCTGGGAATGCAGCAGTAGGCAGGGGTTGCCGAAGCTGGGTAAAATCTTGTGTGTGATTTAATTTTCAGCATATTTATTTCTGTAGTTTATTTCTGAATTTAAATTAAAAAATTTGCTATAACCCTATTCACCCCCCCCCCCCCCCTCTAGGGTTAATCTAGATCCTACAAAGTAATCCAAATAAAAGGAAGTTTAACCCAAACTCGAAAAGGAAGCAGGGTAAGGGAAAACCATCAGGAGGAGATCAGGGGAAAATATATGAAGATGTTGTTTGTTTCAATTGTAATCAAAAGGGGCATATTTCAACACACTATCAGCAGGCGTAGGATATCTCTCTAATGGTCCAGAAGACGCTTTGCTATAATTGTCATCAGCCTGGACACATGGTCAAGGACTTCCCACTATTGAAGAAGGGTTAATAGATTAAGGTCTATGCTATTAGTAGTTAAAGATTTCACGAATACTTTTGAAACGATTAGCAGTTTGCCTCTCCATAGAGAAATTGAACTTCGTATTGATCTAGTTCCCAATGCAAAACCCATTATTTAACCCTTACATAGAATTACCCCGAGAGTGAAGAAGGAGCTAATAAGTCAAGCCGATGATTTGGTATAAAGAGGGATGATTAAATCGAGTTGTTCGAGTAGGGGATTGGAAACAGTTCTTGTGGCAAGGTCTGACGGTTCTTTAAGATTGTGTGTGGACTATTCGGAGTTAAATAAGTAGACCATTCGAAATCAGTATTCATTACCTTGAATGGATGATAGGTTTGACCAAATTAATGGGGGAAGAGTATTTTCCCCAATTGGACCTCGCTACGGGTTTCCAACGGTTAAGGGTACCGAAGGATGGTATACCCTTTATTGTTTTTTGAAGGCCAGACCTTTTCTATGAATGGTTGGTTATGCCTTTGGGGCAAACCAATGCAACTAAATTTTTCATTGATATTATGAATCAATCTTTTAGGGATGTTCTAACTAAGTTCGTGTTTGTTTTCATTGATGACATCCTTATTTATTCTAAGACTGAAGAAGAGCATAAACTCCCTTTGGAACTAGTGTTAGAAATGTTAAGGAAAAACGTTTTAAAGGCTATGTTTTCTAAGTGCCACTTTTGGTGGTCAGAATTGAGATACTTAGGTCATGTTGCATTTCAGTTGACCCGGCTAAGGTATCTACTGTGCAAGACTTCAAAATACCCCAAACTCCTACGAAAGTTAGAAGCTTTTTAGGGATGGCAGGTTATTATAGGAAGTTCATAAATTGATTACTCTAAAATCGCCTCTCATGTATCCGAGCTGACGAAAAAGGATGTTAAATTTGAGTGGACTCCAAGAAGCATTCCTTGAATTAAAAGAAAGGTTGACCAATTCCCCGGTTTTAGCTATTATAGATAGAGGAGAGGGGTTGACTGTTTACATCGATGCTAGTATTTGGATTAGGTGTAGTGTTGATGCAGCATGGAAAGGTCATAGCCTATGCAAGTAGACAGTTAAAACCCCACAAGAAGAATTATGCAACGCATGACTTGGAACTGTTAGCCGTAGTATTTGCGTTGAAGATGTGGAGGAAATACTTCAGGGTCAGAATCATTCTATTCCACTTTAATTTATTACTAATCTTTAAGGATCCTTGTAGTAATTTCCTTTTTTAAATGAGTAAAAAGTTCGAGCTCTTTATAGATTGCAAGTCATTGAAGTACCTTTTCACTAAAAAGGACCTAAACTTGAGGTGGCAGCGATGGTAAGAATGCCTGGTGGCTTACGACATGGATATTCTCTATACGCCGGGTAAAGCAGATGTGGTAGCAGACGCTCTAAGTAGGAATGCAGTTTTGGCCCTTTTGGAAGTCACTCTGATTCTCGTTGAATGAATTGCGAGCAAACAAAGGGAAGATATTCTTCTATTGGAATTTATTCAAGGCATTAAGAAGGGCTAAAGTTCTAGTTTCGATATTGATAACCGTGGTACTTTAAGAGTGAATAGAAGATTAGGGATTCCTGATATAGATGGTCTTAGACAAGAAGTTTTAAAGGAATTTCATTGGTCTAAGTTAAGTATCCACCTCGAAGTTAATAAGATGTACAAGGATATGAAGCGAATGCTTTGGTGGCCCGGGATGAAGAAAGATATTTCAATCTATGTCGGTTGAAGTCTGATCTATCATCAGATAAAAGGCAATTGCCAAAAGACGGCTGGTTTACTTCGACCTCGTGAAATCCCAAATTGGAAATGATATCAATGGATTTTATCGATGGTTTACCCAGAACCAAAAAATAAAATGAAGGTGTGTGGCTCATTGTAGATAAGCTAATAAAGAGTGTTCACTTTATTTCGATAAAGCCAGCAAGAACGTAGCTTCATTGGTAGAAATTTATATAAGGTAGATAGTAAGATTGCATGAAGTTCTAGTAGTAAGTGATCGAGATCCTATCTTTACTAGTCAGTTTTGGGAGGCATTGTTGGTAGCTTTAGGAACAAAGGTAAGCTTGAGCATAAAATATCACCCAAAAAAAGATGGGCAAACGAAGAGAATGAATCGGAGGCGCGTATTCTAGATTTTGGAGGATCATGGGAAGATCATCTTCATTTAGTGGATTTATCCTACAATAATAGCTATCAAGTAAGCATTGGCATGGCACCTACAAAGTTCTCTATGGACATCCTTATAAGTCGCCGACGTGTTGGGTTGATACTGGAGATAGGCTAGAATTTGGACCGGACATGATCGAAGAAGCTACTTAAATGGTTGCGGTGATAAAGAGAAGGATGAAGGAAGCCCAGGATCGCCAAAAGAGTTTTGTCGATAAAGGAGAAGAGATTTGGAATTTGAAGTCGGAGACTCTGTATTTATAAAGATCGCCCCAATCAGAGGAGTTGTAAAATTTGGAAGGTTTGGGCACCCATGTATATTGGACCTTTTAAGATTATTGAAAGGATTGGACCGCTCGCTTACAAAGTTGAATTACCCGAAACGTTGTTGGGGCCCATAATGTTTTCGCATGTCTCATTTGAGAAAGTGCGTTCATGACCTATCATTGATGTGGAGCCATCAGCTTAAGAGGATTTTGTGGTAGAACCAAACTCTATGGTGATCAAGCGTCCAGTTCATATAATTATTCAGGATAAGAAGAGGTTGTCCAATAAGGTAATGAAGTTAGTAAAGATTCTATGGAGTGAGGATACCCGAGATTGTACTTGGGAGATGGTTGATCACATGAGGGAAGCCTATCCAAAATTGAAGTTAGGATAGTCATTATTTGTATGTATAGTCTATGCATTATTTTGTTATGGATGCATAATGTGTGTCCTTTGTATGGATTTCATGCTATATAATATATAACCTTTGAGTTATTATGTATTATCTCTTTGTTTGCTAATTTCAGGATGAAATTCTTTCAAGGGGGGAGAGTGTAACGACCCAGGATTTAATTACTTTAATTATGGATATTTAAATATATTTTTAAAATTAATTTATGGATTTTATAACTCAAACTAAAAATCTTTTAAATAATAGCTAATGATGTTGAGATAGTTTTTAAATTTTGTTTAGAAAAATAGATAGTTCAAAAAAAATGTGACCGAAAATTATTTTTCAAATTTTTGACTTTTAGGTGTCGAAAAGTTATCGAAAAACATTGTGTATATTTGTGTAACATTTATACACATTGATATACAAGTTAGAATACACTTTAGGATAAACATATATATTTATACTTTAATTTATTAAAGTGAGAAATGACATTTTATGAAAACTAAATAAGTTTAAAAAGTAAAAAGGAAAAATTGTCATAACATGTCATGTCTTTAAAAACATAAGTACCATTGTAAATAAATGTATGTTGGTTTTTAAATGAAAGGGAGGGGACAAGAAAATGATGTGGAAAAAATCTTGTGCAGGGTATGTACTCTTAGGATATTTTAGTAATTTAACTTCTACACTAGTATATAAACTCATTTCCTACCAATTTCCTCATTTTCTATATACAATTGTTCTTTCTAAATTCTCTTACAAGCTTTCATATACACTTTAATGGCTTCCTAAATATTTCTAAAAGCCTAAAAAGTTTAGTACATCCACTTTTAAAGTTCTAAATTCTTGTTCAAAGCTTTCTTTCCTCGTTGCAACACCTCCCCTCTATAAAACAAGCACGTACCCACCCTTAACCACCTTAGGCCGAGCCCTTATACCTCTAACCAAACTTTTTTATCCACTTGAACCCTTCAAAAATCTCATTTTTTCTAAATTAAATCAAAGACTTAGCTCATATACAATATCTAGAGGAAGTTGCCTTGATTTAGTTAACTTTTGGTGAGTAAAGTCCTCACCTTTTTATTAAGATTTTAAAACATATATCATTGCTTAATTTATTGTATATACGATGTGTGTTTAGGTGAAAATAATTGTTGGTTTGTATAAATGTATAAGTTGTTGAATTATAGTGATGTTTGGTTATGATTTATATGTGCGTATGTGACATGATTTGAAATTAGATTTGAAATGAAGTATAATGTTAATATTAGTTGGAAAGTGAGATGTTGGCTCATGTTAACGGCTCTGATGTGAATATTAATGTTGTGGTTTGAATGCATGATGTATGCTAAGAGAGTTAGCACCTTTGCTCGTTTAAGCGACATGTAATCCCTTGTGTAAAAGCTTTGAACTTGGTTAAAGTTAAAATTATATTTAAGTTAAACTTGTTTGATTTCAAAAACATGCTTTTATGATTTACAAAGTGGTAAAGTTTCCAAGAGTTAAAGTTTAAAAGATTTAGAAAACACAACTTCAAGTTTTTAAATTATGGGTCGTATAGCGATAGTCGCTATGGATGCAGTTCGTAAAACAAACTAGTTTTTTGAATCTGTGAGTATTTTACTTAAGCATATTTTATGAAAATCTTTTCTAACCTATGATAAGTAATTAGAAAGGTGTTTATAATTTATTTAATTATTTGTTCAATTAATGATTGGCTAATTAATTAATTAAGGCAATTAGTACTTAATCATTAATTAACGAGGGTAATTAGTACCTAAGAGTTAATTAAGTAAAATAATTATAATTAGTTAACTAATTAAAAGTTAGTAATTATTTAATAATTAATTAGGGATTTGTTTATTATTTAGTTATTTACTAAAGATTAATTAATAATTATTTATTTATTTAGAGAGGGTCTAATTATTAATTAGTTACTAATTAAGTTAAATTTAATTAATATTTTAGTTAAGACGTAATTAAGATTTCATTATTATTTAATAAAGGTTTAATTTATTATTTAATTAACAAATAGGGGCTTTTAATCGCTTTGTTTCTAAAATATCGGTTCAAAAATGTTTTTAATTAAGGGATTTCTTTATCGATTACCCATAAGTAACCTCAAAACAATATGAAACCAAAGTTAAAATGGCGACACATTCATGGGAAGTAAGTGATTCCATACTTTGCACCAAAAACCAATGAGTAGACTGATCCTCTATCTGTGAGATTTAGAGTTTATTTTTAGGCGAGGGATAAAGTAAGGTTAAAATATAAGAAATGTGATAGATATGAGAGGGTTAATTCCTATCAATGTGTCATGTTTAAATTAAATATATGGTTATCCATTCAAACTATGTATAACTCCCAAAGTAATAGATTGTCCACTATTTATAACTTGACATGTTTTAATTAAGAAGTATGTTATGCATATTAGAGTTCTTCAGTGAGGACTCGAATACTGGTTACATACTTCCAAAAGAACCAGAATTGAGTTAGCCAAACATTTATCTGAAGCACTCCAAACTAATAACACGCACTATGGATCGTTAGGAAGCATGCTATGGAGATGTGCTATTCGTCCTGAGGGTGATTTCAAAATAGAAGATAGTAAATGTTCAATGATTGTTCGATCCCAGAGCAACTTGTATGGATGAACGCTAGCATTGCATTTGTTTCTTAGAGGGCAATGTTAGCATTCAAAGACAGTCTGCTTTAAGGAAAGGCAATCGTGATCTCAAGCCTCACACCCGTGATTGACTAAAATTAGGGGATATGCTACAAGGCTATGTGGTTCGCTACCGTTAGGGTATCGTCATCACCCAATCTAGATCGATATTATAGGTTATGTATGCTCGAGGACCTTTTAGGTTGTTGATCCCAAGCAGGGTGATGACATATTCGGCGCTATCCAGCAAGGGGTAGTGCCGATCTTGACTCATAGGGAGTCCATGCGAGTCTCTCGGTTTTTTTATCTAGAGATGCACTGTGGTAGGTGGTACTCCGGTGCCTTGTCATTGTTGGAATCCATTTTCCAATACGTGCCTTTACGGACTTAGTTGTGCCCAACTACTAAAATGTGAGATATAAGCATTTCAGCTATATTAAATATTTATTTTAAGCTTAGACATTATGATAATATCAAATGATTTTATATAGAAATGTTTTGATTATCGTAAGGAAAAACTCGTCTGTGTTTATGTGCGGTGTGGTCTTACAAATACTTTTTCCTTGAAGGTTTTTTATAAAGTTGTAAACTTTAGCTTTATTAACCCCAGACCCATGTCTTACTTGGGGTTTTATTTTCTTTCCCTAAACTCTTGGTTACTCAAATTTTATTAGTAGCCAAGTGATCCAGGTTTCTCACGGATGCATTTTGAAGGAGCTTAGAACAGGTGGCTTCATCGATAGCTAGCTATTATCTTATTAAGCAGTATATGTATGTATGTACTTAATATTAGTTATGTTGGGATAAATAGCTATAATTGTCCTAGTTTGGAATTTGTATTGTATGACTCTGATTTAATTTTATTTTGGTGATGACTTTGTATGAGCCTACGTTGATTATTGTATATTATTCCTTTGCGTTATGAGATTCTATGTTGTTTAGTTTCTTCTTATTTTTATTTTCTTTGCCTTAAGGACTCATCTTTTGAAGTAAGAAAGGTGGATTATTATAGAGGTCAAGTGATCTATACTAGTTCGAAAGTGAAATTTTTTGATCGAGTAAGTGATCAGATCGAATATTGCATACAGATGGTTTATGTGCATTGTACGGGATTTATTACATTTGTATACTATGTTTGTTGGCTTATGAAGAGTTTGGAGAATGACTCTTCAACTTATTATGAGGTAGCATGAATGATCACCTATGTAATGACTTGAGGCTGCTGAGCGTAAGGTATGCTTAGTAGATTGTTTATCGTCCTTGGACGATGGGAAACTTTTAAACCTAAGAAAACCATGAGCATTGTTTGCTAGTGTTGTGAATGCTATTGAGTATTTGTGTGCTTATTCCTTTGTGAAGGTTAGAAGTTCCATGGGGCAGGATTCTCGGAAGGGTACAAAGAAAAAGGAGGATAGTTTGAAAGAGTTATAAAGACTAGGAGTTTCTTCTTATCGTAGTGTAGTATATCTTTTGTAGTGTACCCACAGCTTGAGGTGAGGTCATTTAGTATGCATTTTGGTTTGTAGTTTGTTTTGTATGTAGTTTCACCAATACTCTATATATGTATCTTTTTATGTCTATCTCCTTTAATTATCGTTCGTACTAGAATTCCGATGACGAAATGTTTTAAGTGGGGGAGAATGTAGCGTCCCAGAAATTCGAACACTTCATCTTTGAATATCAAACTGTTTTGAAAAATAGTTGAGTGTTATAAATACGATTTTATAACCTTATTAAACATCATTTGATTAATGAATAATGCAAAGAAATTTGTTTTTGAAAATTGTTTACAAAATATAGTCTTCAAAACAAAATCGAGAATGTTACCGAAAATGGGTTTATCGACAAACAACTTTTCGGTCGATGTAATTTATTCGAACTCTTATGCATTTGTCAACTGATCAAATGAACATATTAACAACTAAATAACACTCTCATCTTCATAAATATATGGAAGGTTCTAGAAGCTTCCATATGTATAAGAGATATTATCATGAGAGGGGTATAATGGTAATTAGGATAAAGAGAAGTGACTTAAAGAAGAAATGTTGGGAGGTGAGACTTCCATTGCATGAAGGGGTAGTGAAATGCGAGCATAAATAGCACTAAATTGGTCATATATTGTAACGATCCCATTATTTTTTCAAATTTTAATTGGTTATTAATATAATATTTGGATTAAATTGTGAGTTAATTTGAATTTTTCCAAAATAAACAAGATATGTGTTTGTTTATTTATATATATATATAAATAGACTGTAATTTTCAATTTGATTTGAAATTCAAAAACAAATAACTTATAAATAAATTGGAATTTAAAAAACTATATATTTTAAAATTAATAAAATTTGTTTTCTAATTTTAATAAATGTATGTATATATGTGTGTATATATATACATTGTGATTTGAAAGTTATGTTTTGAATTGAATAATTTTTAAAAGGGTAAATTCTAATATAACATATATATATATATATATGTGTGTGTTTATTTATTAATGTATAATTAATTTTAATATCATTTTCTTAAGGTTATATAAATAAAAAGAAAAGTTTAAATATGAAAATATAAAATACATTAATATAAAAACATATAAATATAAAACTAAATTGAAAATTAAATATAAAAATTATATAAACATATTGAAATATTTAATAACATGCACAAGGACAAGTGTAATCATCTTAATAAGAAATCAAACAAGTGTAAGTGTTTTAAAAATACAATTTAACATTTGTAAAAAGATTTTAACATGCGTGAACTAGTGTAAACTAAGTAGCATGAAAAATAAAAAATGTCATTTATTTTTTAAAAATGATAAATAATGAAAACAAGTATATATATATATATATATATATATATCTTTTCTCCTATCTTTCATTTTCTTTTCTATCTCACTTTCACAGAATGTTAAACCTGGTAACTAAAGAAACTTATAACCAGTGAAGAATAAAAATCAAATTCAAATCAAACCTTAAAAAAATCTAAAGCAAACAACAAATTCAAATCCAAGACTCATCTCAACATCAAGTAAGTTCAATAATCAAAGCAAAGTACAGATCATCTAAAACCTAGAAGCTGTAAAACCTGAGCAAATTCAAATTCAAAGAATCAATAGCAAGCAGTAGTTTCAAATCCAAGATCATTTCAAACAGATCAGCAAGAAAATAAAAAAATTTCAAATTCAAAATCAACTCAGTAAAAAGCAAGATCAGTTTCCAAAAAGCATCTTCAGTTTCAACATCATTTCCCAGTTTTAAATTTTCTAGGCCCTATCTCTCTGTTCTTCAATTCCAGGTGAGTAAACTTCCAATTTAAAAACTTAACCTATTTATATGTTATTGCTTGTGTTAAACAATCGAAGTAATGTTGTTTGCATGGATGAATTAAAGTGTTTACTTGATGTGATCATGAAAAATGCCCGCATGACTGTGTGTATGTATATCTATACATCTCTGTTGTATTATAGTCTCTAACCCATACTAGAAATTCGATTTCTCTTTATATCATAGATTTTAGGCTTCGATCTCTAAATGAAAAATTATTATAAGAATGTAACCCAATTTTTAAAAATGGTTTCGAGAATTTATATTAAGTAACTATTTCAAAAATGATAGTTTACAGTGGAAATCAAATATAAGCAAAATTCGATGTTCATAAATGCATATTTGGATTTCATAACCAAATTTGAGTTAGAAAATGATGATTTTAGATAATCATTTCAAGATTTTTAAGTTGTTATACGTTGAGATATTACGAGTTGATCAAAATTTGGATTTTTATTGAATTCAGGCGATTGACGGAGGTAGGGTCGTCGTGATCAAGGCTAAAGGAGGCTGGGGTCTTAGGGATCGTTGGAAAAATGGTAATGGGATTTTTACATCGCCGTGGAGGTAGTGCGACTTAAAACTAGGGTTTTTCGAGCAGTTTTGGTCGATGAGGTAGTCAAGACATTTGCGACGTTGATGGTGGACTGGAAGCAATCGCACCAGGGGGAAACGATGCGTGAGGTTGTGACACAACTTTGTGTTGACTGGCACAGTTCTAGGTGGTCGGAGGCGATGGCGCTGAGGTGTTTTGTTGATCGGGCTTTTGGGTTCTAGGTGCTCAAATTTGTTCTATTTCAATTGGTCGAGTCGATCGACGAACTGGGTTCTCGGGTTAATAGTGTAGGTCATCGACGACCTATTTGTGTCGGCGAAGTTGGCCAAAGGCATGAGGAACTCGTGCGCACGTGCACGAGTTATTAATTGTGTCAGGTCGTTGCCGTGTTGTGTTAGGCTCGAGGAAGTTAAGGTTTTTGCTCGTCGTGTGTGTGAAGATAAGTGTTCGGCTCAGGGGAATTGAGGTTGGGCTCGGGTTTTAATTTTAAGGTTACCAGGTTTTAAAACTTGGAAGTAAATTATGTGCAGGTTTAAAAATTTAAAATTAAACTTTGTGCAGGTTTAAAAAGCAAAGAAAATCCGAGTTTTAAAAGTGAAAGAAAATTTTAACAAGTTTTCAAAACAAAATATTTAAACAAATTTTCAAAGCAAGTGTTTATCAAGTTTTTCAAAAACAAGTTTCAACATAAATTATACAGTCATATGGTTTGAAATTTAAATTGTTTTCGATTTGAAAATTTTAAATTAGGTTAATTAATTGAATAAATCTCAAATTGTTTTGAAAATAAAATGATTTAATTAAGTGATTGGACAATTACTTTATGTAATTAGTTAAGGGATTACTAATTGGTGATTAAAGAATAGTTAATTATTGAATGAAAGTAATTAAAAATTTCTTAATGGAAGCAATAAAAAGGATTGTTTACTTCATTACATAAAGAATAATTACTTAATGTAATTAATTAGGGATTAATTAATGTAAGTAATTAAGGGATAATTAATTACTTAAAGACAATTACTTAATGTAAGTAATTAAAGGATAATTGAATAATTAAAGGTTAATTATTTGATAATTTAAGGTTAATTAATTGTTAATAAAAGGTTAATCAATAAGTAATTAAAGGGTTAGTTTGTCTATAAGATTAATTTAAGGTTAATTAATTGATGATTAAAGGTGGACTAATTAATGATTAAAGATTAATTAATTTATGATTGAAAGATAATTACTTAACGTAATTAATTAAAGGTTAATCAATTATTTAATTAACTTAAGGTTAAATTATTTATGTGATTACTTAAGGGATAATTAATTAATTAAGGATAATTAATTAAGATGGATAATTAAGGTTGATTAATTAATTTCATAAATTAATATCAAATGGTTTGTAATTAATTAACGTTAATTAAGCAGGGTTAGGTAATTAATTTATTTGGTTTAAATTAATTATGTGATTAATTTATCTTGCTTATAAATGATTGGATTATATTGAATGCCTTGAATTGTTTGATATCTCTGATATGTGTTGTTCTGTGATATGATTATTTTGGATTGAGATGTGACAAATGTAATTTATTTTTTTATGATGAAATCACATATTTATCTTTGAATGAAGATATGCGTTATAGGATTATACCGCTTATTTGTATTGTTGTGCTTGGATTTATGATGGTTCTTTATGTTTATATAAAACCCCTACACAACACACACAAAAATATGGATTTCACGAGAAATTGATTAAGTCATGAGTATTTTGAATTTAATATTATTTTATTTAAAAGTTGAATTTTGAATCCAAAATGGTTTGGAGGTGATTTGGGTTAAACCTTTGAAAGGAAATTTTGGAACTAAAATTATTTTTAATATAATATGGCTTGTTAAAGTTTTGAAACTCGGAAACTATGGTTTATAAAGGGTTATACAGATTATATAATATATATACGTGTGTGTATATATATGGATTTTAAACCATTTTTGAAGTATTTTGGGAATTTAAATTTAACCCAAATAGAACTTGCCGAGGACATGGCAGTTTGCTAATTTTCCGATTTATACTTTAAAAGGCTATAACTTGATCAAATTTAATCGTATTTTCCCAAAACAAAATACCTTTATTTTCAAACAATAATAGTTTTCATATAAAGAAAGAATTTCTAGTTTTTGTTGGAAGGATTTCGAGCCATGGGTAAATCAAATGGAAATAGTTTTGAAAGCTATGAATGAATCTTTATTAAAGATTTGGTAAACTTTGTTTTCAAATTGAAGAGGATATTAAAGATGGATCTTTCATTTAAAAGATTTTAAAGTGGAAATTTATTTAAACCGTTCAAAAGGAAAGGTTTTGGGAAACAAGGGCTAAAAGTTGTGACTTAACTAAGATCCTAATATATCCATATGCCTTTTAAAATAAGCGCTCATTATTTGGATTAGCCGGGGGAGGATTTTAAGTCATAAAACCCATTCCGAATAAATGATATGACGAAATGGATAGCAATTGAAGACAGTGGTTAAAGACCAGGTATTTTTGAGAAGGAAAGGATTACCTGTCGAATGTCTCTGCATTGAGTTGCTCCGGTATGGAAATCTCCATATTTAAAGGGGAGTCCTGTCGGGATTGTGAATATCTGGATTTGCAAGGGCTTCTTTCCTTAATTGGAGGAAGTGCCTTCGGTTCCATTCATACCCAGGATGGACTTGTATGGATGTATGTCTAACATTACACTTTGAGATGTAAAGCTGGTTTTTATCATATACATTTCTGTTTGGTGGTGGAGAATTTATTCTCTTAGCTTAACACCCTTCTCTGAGATGTACGAGCTCAGAGGTTATGCAGTTGATACTAGTGATATATTCCCAATTTGGTAATGTGGCATGCTAAGTGTTGATCGTTGGTTGATCAAA
Source organism: Allium cepa (assembly GCA_030765085.1). Taxonomy (NCBI): domain Eukaryota; kingdom Viridiplantae; phylum Streptophyta; class Magnoliopsida; order Asparagales; family Amaryllidaceae; genus Allium; species Allium cepa. Next base: position 353,343,385 of record CM060932.1, on the reverse strand, counting down.
GCATCGCTTTTGTGAAAAGCATAGCTTTGTGGGATGAGACTTCGTTGAACCTCACACCCCGGAAATGGTCGAAACAGGAAGGATGCAGCAAGGTTACAGTGGTCGCGCCCCTTAGGGTATGTGCATTTCCTTCTGGATAAAAAGTGGTATCATGGTATGGAGCCTATATATTTAACTTATGTGATTGTTGAAATTTGTTGGTGAATCTCGAGATAAAGGTCGGTCACGACCGGGGGATGGCATACACGTGACAGTTAGTTACCTAGTTACAGAGATAACCTGGCCTTGTGTTGGCAGAGATCCGGTTAGGTTCTCGGGGCGTCCCTCCGGAGGTGTACTCATTCGAAAAGGAAGTTCCTTAACCTTGGCCATTTGTTGGAAATCCAATCACCCAATACGAGCCCGATACGGTTTTAGTTGTAGAACCTTCCATTTAACGTCATAGCTATAGTAGGCATACTATAATGGTACGTATGCTGGCTAAGATTAGTATTATACTTTCTATATGTTTTCTACACTATGCACTAATAATAATATCAAAAGAATTTTCGCATATCAAGCATGTTTGACTATCATAAGGAGAAATCACCCCCAAGTGTGCGATTGCATTGTGTGTGTGCCAGGAGGCCTTATGGTAGCTTCATTTTCTAAAAAGCATAGCGGGTTTCTTTTTATTTCCTTTTGTTTGTTTTTGTACCAAACAACTGTTTTTGTTTGCTCACACCAGTCCCATGACTGACCTGGAGTTTATTGTTCCCTTCCTAAACTCTAGGTGCCCATAATTTTCCACACAGACAGCGTAGAGTCAGGTTATCAGATAGCCAGCTAGTAGGTGTAGCTTTTGGCAATCTTTGAAGTTTGTTTATTTGGCGATCTCATTGTGCTACATTGCAGCATGATTGTGGTTCGAGCTTTTATGTTGGAGTTTTGGAGATTTGGCAATGAAGATGTTATCTTTCCACTGCTGTTGCTGTTGTTTTTTTCCGCTGTTGTATATATCTCTGGTAATGTTGATCATTTCATATTGTATCATTATTGTATCAGTTTGTTGTATATCAATAAAATTCTTCTTTGTTTCCACTGTATTGTTTTCACCTAATGTGTTATAAGCTTCGGCGAATCGGATTTCAACGTTTGAATCTACGGCGTTCGAATACGGGTGATTTATTGGGTACCGATTTTCGAACGCTGAATTCGGGTCGTCATATATATAAGAAGGGGATTACCAATAGTTATTATTTCAAAATTCACACAGTGTAAGTAAGAAAAATATTTTCGCATCAAATCCAAATCAACTCAAACTTGCAGTGAAGCCATACTACCATATTACAAAACATCCTACCTAGTTAGAGCTTCAAAACATTAAGCTAATCTCCTTGAAGGCCGTAAGCATTGATAGGGGTCTTGAAGCTAAGGTAAGGTAAAGGCAAGGGAAAGGCGAGGCAAAGGGAAGGAAGGAAAAGCTTTGCTAAGTTGGGTTTGGACTTGGATTCTTGGATCTTTTTATTAATGTGGCTAAAGGTGAGTTAACACCTCACTATGAATGAAAATATAACACACATATGTTGTATTTGACAATGTTTAATTTGTTTGAATTATTGTTGACATATGTTAAAACATTGGATTGAATTCTTTCTTTGAAAGTAGGTGACACGTGTGATCCATGCATATAGAATTGAACGAACTTGGAATGGATTTGTATTACATATGACTAGACCTTCAATAAAGCTTAGGTTATACATGGACTTTAGTTTAGATTGGACTTGGATTTGAAAGTGCACTTATAATGATAGTTGTTATAGATGTAATTTGAAATTGCCTTTTTTTTTGCCGATTTCTATCGAACTTCGTAGAGAAATCCTTAAGAGTTTCTCACCATATTGATAATGTTTCATTTGTATGTTTATTGCTATTAAAACCTTAGATAGTAAAAAGTTAAGTAACATCTCAAAAAATGGCCAAAACTTCACTTATGCAAAACTGCCCCGTTTAGACTAAATTTTTGGACTTAAAAGGTTTAAAAAGATATTTAAATTTAAGTACTTTTTTTCACTCATATAACAGTGTTTACTAATTTAAGTATTTCGTTTCATTCTTTTTACAAGTGTCTGCTAACTCATATTAGATCATTTCACAAGTGGTTTGAGATATTTATGGATTTTGAAGAATTAGTAGTGAATTTTTAAAGAAGAGATATTTTGTTAAAATATATACAAAACATTTTCGTTTAACATCTTGAGGAGAATTATAAAGTTTCTATTTTCAAGTGATATTTTGGATAAATGTTTTAAAACCTGTTACAAGTATTTTCATGTATTTTAAAAGTATATACAAATGTTTTTGAAAAGGGGTTAGAATTGCTAAATGACCGAATAGTTGATTGTTTAATTACTTACTTTAAATGTAATTAACTATGCTTTGCACTAAAGGCTCACGAAATATGGCTTATCTATTTTCGAAGTTAAGATTGATGTCAAGTAGGGATAGAGCAATAGTACTATAACCAACCAGTTTCCCTCTTAGTTGAGAAACAGTAAGTCGGAAAATATCAGAAACCATATCAATCGCTTTGATTTCTTGCTTGTATATGGATATCATTAATACTATACTTGAAGTAAAAACCGACGAGGTAGAATTATCTATTTGTGAGATTCAAGATCAAAGTGTCTAGGCAAGGCTTTGACGCAACAGGTGCACTAACTTGTCTGGCTTCACTCTTAGACGAGGAATAGTTAAGTTGAAATATCAAAAGCGAGTTAAGCATATGAATCATGATTTGTATAAACAAATGTTTTTTACTAGATATTCGATTAGTCGATTATCGAACTGACCAAATATGACTTAAGAAGTTATCAAATGGCTTTACGATTTCATATCCATAGGAACCCTTGCGGGGAAGCGTTGGTACGAAATGTCTCCAGCTTTCAGTTACTTTTGAAAGAACTAGAATTGTGTTAGCCAGAAATTCATTGAATTGGTATTGAAGAGACAAGGATTTATAACTTTTTTACTTATCGAATACCACTACAAAACTAGTATGCAAGTTTTATGTCTTGGAAGCGATTTTTATGTGAAATGTTATAGAGTTGAGCTGTCAATCCTAAGGTTAAGTGTAAGATCCCCTATTTTTAGGCCCGAAACTAATTACTAGAGATGCTACAATCATCTATAGTATTAATTTTCAGTGACAAAATGTAGTAATGTTAATGGTATCCATAATATCAAAAGCAGAAGAATACGAAATATTTCAAACACAATTTCAAGACAACTTTTCTCATTACGTTACAAATCAGTATTTCATATTCAGTACATGGTCTCACAAATAAGATCAGATGAAATATAATTATTACAATATACACCAAGAGCAATATATGAAGATGCCCTATTGGATGATCAAAGTTACTAAATAGAAAGTTATAACGGCTGTCCTTACATACAACATTCAATCACAGTGGAATGGATAAATAGATAATATCCTACATGGCTAGAACTGCCTAATGCACGTCTTCGGAAGCTTTATTAATCAAAACCAACTAATCCTGAAAACCTTAACCTCAACCTACTCAAAATAAATTTTGAGCATCCGAGAGTTTAAGGGGAAAATATTAACTTTAAGTTAGACAAAAAGCTTGGTGTGAATAATAATATGACATCTTGATTTATTGATACTAAGTGAGACCATGTCGCCCAGCGGAATGGGTTTTCCCCTCAGTAATATCCTCTAAAATCAAATCTTTTGCAATCAAAATCCAACAACTAAACCAGTTATAATAAACAATATAACAATAACATGTATCCATACAATATAGGTAATCAGTGGACTATCTATCCTAACATCATAGTTTTATTAGGATGACTATAAACTTATAGTTGACCTGAGATACCAGACTTAATAATTGTTCTAACTTGCTGTTAAAGAAACTTGGACGGTCTGTCCGTAACATACTACTTCTTGGGTCAACTGATCCTAGTGGTTTTGCGTGCTCACCAATAACCTATCTCTATTATGTGCATTCCTTTCTATATGTAACCTTCTTTTAATCTTACCTATGACACTGCCCTACACACTGGAATCTTGGACTTATATTAGCTAGGGGCTACTAGCTAAAGTATAGGGCTTGCCCCTACACCAGTCTAATTTGATTTTCTAATCCCTGAGTCATTCTTTTGGTAAAATTCTGGGTTAATTACCCTATCAATATTTCCTTGAAAATAAAATCTTTTCAAATGATTTAACTCTTAAAATCATGTTGAAAATAAGGAAACAATTATCCTTTACTTTACTCAAAATACTTATGCCATGATATATGCTTTATAAAATATTGTTGATGAAACTTGAAGACAGTAGGGTCTTAGACCCTCTCAAAACTTTGGCTACAAGGCCAAAACTAAGTGAAGCCTTTACAATAATAGAACTCGGTGATGTCATCGCCATCAAAGACCTTTTCCCATTCAAAAGCATATCGAAGTCATTTAATTGAGTGTGTATGTGTATATATACGTATATATATGGGAATGATGTTGAAGTAATAACAATATAAGTGATAATGTAAAGTTATAAAAGGCTAAACTTCGATGACACTCAAAATCTTGGCTTTAAGGCCACTTCGAGGGTATGAAACTTGAATGAATGCGGCACTGATATCAATAACGTCAGCATAGTTGAAAGCAACATAGGCTTGAAGGCAAGTTAAAAGTGGCAGGTTTAAGCTCGATGGTCATCGGGTTAACGAGACAAAAGGCTCAAAATAGTACATGCAACATGCATGCTTCTTAGTATAAATGTGGCATCATGCGCATCAACTTGACCCCATCGATGACCACCTCTTTGTCTTTGTTACTATCACCTCGAAGAGGTTCCAACCCAATCCGCCTTATGCCAAACTCGTTTGACATCACGAGGCATTGATTTGTTCCACGTCGATGGCACTGGGATGAAAAGACACAACATGGCCGATGTCAACATAGCAGAATGGCAATTAACCTGAAAACTACAATATTACAATAAAAAGTATTTCCATTTCACCAAACCTTTATAATTTGACGAAATCATATTGGGTCAACAAATCTTTAAAATTTTCTTTATCGAAAAACCATCGGCCCTAAGGATTTGAAGTTGTAAAACATTTTGAAAATTAACCCCTATCTTAATTTCTAAATAAAACAATTAAGCTCTTCTTGCTTAAATAATTCATTTATCATAACAAAAAACTTATGAAAAATTCCTAAAATTGAAATAAATCAAATTAATCATAATCTTCAACATATAAGTATTTTAGGGCTAAAAATTTATTTTAATTATTTTTTATAATTAAAGCACGAAATCTACCAATTTATCCACTTACAAAATTCATATAAAATCCATCTTCACTTGAAAAATTATAAAATTAAAAAACCATTTTAAATGATATTTCTAACATTGTTTCAAAGTCACAACTCATTTGAGTGTCATATGATAGTTTTCCAACTCAAACATATCATAAAATTTCATATTTAATGTTTAAAAATCACCAACAATCATATAATCACTCAAGCAACTAAAACATGGTCTAATACTTGCAAAACAATCAGATTTACACTTAAAACTGAAACATAATAATAAAGTGAGATATATATTCATTATTCACCATGAATTGACTGAGAAAGTTGAGAATTGAACTTGATTTAGTTTCTCTAAGCCTTTCCTTGACTCTCTACCCTTTCTCCATTGAATGTTTGTTAATAGCCAGCCCTTACTTCTTTTATTTTTTGTTTTCTAAGAATGAAGTGTAAGAGGAAATGAGAGAATGAGGGTTGTGTTAAGGGAATGCATTCTCTTCCTATTTTTCCCTTGTCATAATTTCCTCCTTCTTATTATACTATAATTACTCTTATTTATTAGGCTCGACCTCTTAGTTACTAAAATCTCAATCCTCTTAACCATTTACATTATTTTATCTAATCTGTCTAATTAATTGTTCTAAATAATGTTATTCAAAATTAAGGTCATTACGATAAGTCCAATGGAGAGGTCAGCGTAAACAACTCAAATGATGCTATTTTATGGGACTATCTATCTTGAGGAGTATTCCAAGAGTGAGGATAGCATTAGCATTTATCAGAAGACTTATGCAAGAATCTATGTAGAGCTTCAAGATCTATATAAGATGCTCGATCCATGTAGTGGTTCGTGATCTATTCAAGGTATAAGTATTTAGGGATAAATATTCTGATTGAATGATGAAGACTTTGGTAAGAGACGCCGAACATAGCCTTGACATTGGAAATGACAAAAACTAGAGATAGGACGTATAGCCAAAGGAACTGTCGTGCCCCACCTCTATACTCACGCTAGCCAAGGACACTACGGAGTAATGCCATCAACTAGCACGAAGAATAAGGATGTTTAGGAGCAACCATCCGTGTAATTACTTTGTGCGAGCACCGATATGTCAGATAGAATAAAATGCATTTCATTTCAAGAAGAAATCCGACATACCGATACAAACTCAAAGTTACTACACAGTGGCTATATAATCTTCGGAAACAAATATAGAAATAAGCATAACATAAATCAATCACATATATCCATATCACAAAGGCGGAAATAGATACGAATATAACACATAGAAGTGTATATCAGGATAGTGGTCAAACAAGATCCACAATATAACAAAAGAATAGATACAAGTGCTAGACAAAAGAATATGTATGCATTAAGGAGTCTCTATCTCAATTGTGTAAAACAAAAAACTACTAATCTAAAGTAGTTAGCCAAAAGTCAGAAAATAACCCCCAGATGAGGAGTTAAGCAGAAGCACCTGTAACATCTCGGTCTGACCCGAGTATTATTTAATAAGAAAATAATAAATGGATCAGTCTAGCTATAATTATCAGATAAAAATGAGATAGAATAAGAGATATGACAAATACGTATGATAACAATAATGCCATATTGTGATAAGTATGCAATTGAAAACCAACTAGAAATTAATCAATATCACAAGAATCTTCTCATAGATTCAAAAGGAATATCATATTATATATTTTATTCACCAAACCAAATATATTGACATCATATCGATGCCAATCATAAAACTGGCGAAACATAAATTCTAGAAATCATCAATTAGAAATCCAGAAATCACAAAAAGAGGGAGGCCTATCACAAAACGGGAGCATGACAACTCACTAACACGTGTATCACAAACGTGACGCTATCCCATGGTCGCTAACCATAGAGCCGGTGCAACGACGTAGTACAATATCGGTACATCCGAGGAACCAGAAACTCAAATATTTCAGAACAACGACATAGTACAACGGCATGCCCAATGATCCTGATAAGTCGGTACAACAACGTAGTACAAAGGTAAGTCCGATGAACCGAACTCCATAAAGAAACATGGGCCACTAGCCCATAAGAATTGAGTCAAAACTCCAAAGAACTATTAGGTCGTTAGCCTATAAAAGAAATGAGACGAAACCCAATAAAACGAGGTACCATCCCCTACGTGGACAAAGAGATATAGCATATCGCTAGTCTAAATCACAAAAATTATCATCAATGATCAATGAAAAGTGTGAATTACACTAAGCTAGTAAATAAATAAGTTTAGCTTCATGTCCCATAACCACTAGCTTAACTTAAGTATTTACAAACAAATTGTCGATTTCCACTCGAAAATTGTCATAAGAGTTTCGATCGAACGAGTCAAGGAATTAACCGACGAAGTGAACGCAAGCGTTTCACACCACTTGTTTTGCTAAGTCGTTTAATTGGATTTCTCGAACGAATGAGGTAGAGGTTTGTATATACTAATAGATTGGAAAATGGTTTTATAAATGAGCTTTGTATAAAAATAGAGTTGAAATCATCTTTGAGAAAGAGTTTGAATATTTACTACTAGTATAGAAACCTTTGCATTTAAACGTGACAAACCATAGAAATGATTGTAAGAACAATCAATCACCAAAATTTCACGTTCAAAGACGTGAATTAAATCCAAGAAATCGATTCCAAATCTATCAAAATGGATATACCCAAAAATTCCAATATAGAAGTCATCAAAGTCGATAATAAATGATAACAACAAATCAGAAAACCATGAATCGATAAAAATTGGAATTTCAAGCAAAATAGGCTAAATAGGCAAAGTAGGCTGAATACAAGCAGGTCAATTGACTGGCACTCTGAGAACATTCGACTGGCTAATGCTTGGAAAAACTCTCGGGTTCCAGGTCAGCCGACTGGACTCAGAGGGTCAGTCGACTGGTGCATGTTTCCTAGTATTTCCAGCCTATACAATTGAAGAGCAAACTCAACCAATTCGCAACCGGACGAGCAATGGCGCTAGGGGTTTGTGCCAATCGACAACCCGACCTTATAGGCTCTTCAATGCATTACCAAAAACATGTTCGAACATCAAAGTTAGGATTTTCAAGGATTTGACTTCAAAACACCAAAAATTAAAACATTCACCAAATCAATCCAAACCAAAAGCAAATGCACATGAATAAGTATTAGGAATTCATACCCAACAATCAAAGATAGTTATAGACATAGATGTGAGATAAAAATCTCACCTTTTGCACAAAAACAAGGAAGAAGAAGCTATAGAGCAAGGCAAGAATAATCACTCTTCAATTCCAACCCAAGAAGCTTGAATCTAAGCTTAAAAGAAAAACATTTCCTATGTTTGGGTTTAGGAATTTCTGAAATTGAAGGTAGAATGAGTTGGAGAAGAAGAAGAGGATGCTTACCAATAGCTTCTCTTTGAATTTGGAGTTAGAGCATGGATTTGCAATGGAACTAGGGCTTAGGAATTCTAATTCCTTTTCTTTTCCCTCATTTTTATCTAAAGCTGAAGGTATTAGGAAATGAAAGTGAAGAGAAGTGGGGGTAGAGCTAAAGTTAATAGTTTAGGCTAATCCAAACCCAAAGTCCAAAGTGCAAAGGTCAAATTTTTAGCTAGCTCTAAACATATTGAAGTTTATACTCAAAAAGATTGCAAACACCATTTTGAACTCAATGGAAGTGGTCCCTAGTCCTAATTCGATCGTTTGCAAAAAGTAGCAAAATGGAATAAAATTCAACTAACGATGCTATATTTAAATAAAATATTTAAATATACAATCGTAAAATATGCGGGTTGTTACAGACTCCCCTCCTTAAAGAAATTGCATCCTTGCAATATTTAAGAAGAAAATAAAAAGTAACAACCATAAAAGCATATCAACACAGAAGAAATTTGAAATAAGAAGTTCACCTCAAAGAGCACGGGAGAGTAAGTCTAGATGTGTTCGCTCGATGAATTCCCTAGATTCCCAAGAACAATCCTTAGGATTTGAGGACCATTGAACTTTCACAAGAGAAACATCTTTATTTCGAAGGCGTTTAACCTCCGAAGCGATGATTCGAATAGGATGTTGCTCATAAGTCAAATTAGGTGAAACTTCAAATTCTTCCACAACACCGGGATCAAGAATAGAATCAGAATCTCGAAGGCATTTCCATAGTTGAGGGAAGTGAAATACGTCATGGATAGCAGAAAACTAAGCCGGTAATAAAAGGCGATAAGCCACGTTACCAATATGTTCAGCGAGGGGAAATGGACCAATATATCGAGGTGCTAATTTTCCCGATCGACTGAAACACACAACACCCTTCATAGGTGAAACACGAATAAACACAAAATATCCCAAAGAAAATTCCAATTTCCTTCTTCGGTTATAGGCATAGGATTTTTGCCTGCTTTGAGCCTCTTTCATCCTATGGCGGATAAGATCAATCTTTTTTGTGGAATCATGAATAAAGTCTGGACCTAAAACCAGCTTCTCACCGGCCTCAAGCCAACAAGAAGGAGATCAGCATGGCCTTCCATAGGGTGCCTCAAAAGGTGTCATACTAATACTAGATTGGAAGCTATTATTATAGGAAAACTCAACAGGAGAAATATGATCTTCCCAACTTCCACCAAAATCAAGAACGTATGCACGAAGAAGATCTTCAAGAGTTTGATTCACACGCTCGGTTTGTCCCTCGGACTGTCGATGATAAGCGATGCTAAAATTAAGCTTCGTTCCCAAAGCTTTTTGAAGACTCTTCCAAAATCCACTAGTAAACAATGGATCACGATCGCTAACAATGGAAGTAGGGACTCCATGCAATTTAATAATTTCTTTAATAAAGAGTTTGGTCAAAAGAGGTACGGTCCGATTAGACCGAACGGGAAAATGGCTGGATTTTGTAAGTTTATCAACTATCACCCAAAGACTATCATGACCCGAACGAGAACGGGGAAGTCCGTCAATAAAATCCATAAAAATTTGGTCCCACTTCCAAATTGGAATGTCCAAAGTTTGCAATAACACATCGGGCCTTTGAAGCTCGACCTTAACAAGTTGGTAAGTCATGCAATGCTTAACAAAGTTAGCAATATCGGATTTCATTCCATCCCAATAATAAAGTCGCTTCATATCCGCATACATTTTGCTACTACCGGGATGAATGGTAAATTTAGAATAATGTGAATCTTCTAAACTATCTTTACGAAGATTATCAATATTTGGCACGATAAATCTACCAAATTTTCTAATGTCGCCACGAACATCAATATCAAAGTCTTTCAAACCTTTAATATCAATGTTATCCCTACAATTTTGGCTAAGAAGAGCCAATTCGTGATCTAGCTTTTGTGCTTCAAGAATGTGGTCTAAAAGAGATGGATGAGCCTCAAGGCTACAAAAAACAAGAGATGAACATAAATGGGATTCACGATCTCGAATATCACAAGTGGAAAAAGTTTCAAGACATTCCATTCGGATATCATCATAGAAACAACCTCTTGTTGCTTACGACTAAGTGCATCGATAACAGATTTCTCTTTTCGGGAGTATAAAGAATATCAAGATCATAAGATGCATGGAACTCGAGCCAACGTTGTTGACGCAAATTAAGTTCCTTTTGGGAAAATAAATACTTCAAAGATTTATGATCAGTGTAGAGAACAAATTTTTCCCCCAAAAGATAATGACGCCAAATTCTAAGGGCGAAAACAATAGCCGCGAGCTCTAAATCATGAGTGGCATATCTAGTCTCGGTAGGCTTTAATTGCCTAGAAGCATAAGCAATAACACGTTCTCTTTGCATAAGAACGACACCCAAATCACAAGAATAGAAGCATCGGAAAGGAGTTCTTTTAATTTCTGAAAAGAAGCTTCACATTTGTCCGACCAAATGTATTTAACTCCTTTCTTTGTCAAACAAGTAAGTGGCACGGAAATTTTAGAAAAGTCTTTTATAAAACGACGGTAATAGCCCGCCAATCCAAGAAAGCTACGAATTTCCGTCACACTCTCCGGTCTCTTCCAACTTAGAATCGCTTCAATCTTTGAAGGATCCACGGAATTTCTAGATTCGTAAATAATATGACCGAGAAATTTCACACGAGATTTCCAAAAATGGCATTTAGAAAATTTTTCTTTCAATTGATTGCTCCGAAGAGTTTCCAACACAATCCGAAGTTGCATTTCATGCTCCTCCTTGGTTTTAGAATACACAAGAATATCATTTATAAAGATGAGAATAAATCGATCGAGAAAATCTTTGAAAACTCGATTCATAAGGTCAACGAAATAAACCAGAGCATTCGTTAAACCAAATGGCATAACAAGCCATTCATACGATCCATAACGAGTACAGAATGATGTCAAAGGAATGTTATCCTCTGCAATATTAAGCTGATGAAAACCGGTTGCTAAGTCTAACTGTGAAAGACTCTAGCACCACTAAGTTGATCGTATAGATCATCATTCCAAGGTAAGGGATATTTTATTCTTGATGGTGAGATCATTAAGCTTACGGTAGTCAACGCAAAGCCTAAGTGTACTATTAGATTTCTTCACAAAAATAGCAGTAGCTCCCCAAGAAGAGGAACCAGAACGAATAAATTGCTTCTCTTCCAATTCGGATAATTGTTTGCGCATCTCCTCATTTTCTTTATTAGACATTCGATAAGGAGGACGAGTAATAGGTAAAACTCAAGGAATTAGATTAATTCTGAACTCGATTTCTCGCTTAGGTGGTAATCCTAAAACGGGCTCAAATATGTCGGAAAATTCGCGAACAACGTGAATAAGAGAAATGACATCTTCCTCATCATCATTATCGTCATCATGAGGATTTAAAGAATATAAAGATGCAGCCAAGCTAGAATCCAAATCTTTAAGAACAATAGAAATCTGCTTAACAGATTGAGGATGTGGAAGATGAATAGTCCACTCCGGACATAGGATATGGGTTTCATAACGGTTAAGCCAATCCGTCCCCAAAATCATTCCGAAGCCCAAGTAACGCATGACATGCAAATCGGCTCGGGAAGAAAAATCATATGAAATAATCTCGACATCTTTACAAAACAAACTAAGTGTTGCGGATCCACTAGCCGGATTCGCAATTCTCAAAGAAGTCATTAAAGCCATAACACTTAAAGAAAAAGTATCAACAAGCTCTTTTGATATAAAAGAATGGGATGCGCCCGTATCAAAAAGAACTCGAATAGGTTAATCACGAAACATAATAATGCCATCAAGGATAGAATGAGAAATACCTTGACCACGAGATGTGTTACTAAGGGCTTGCATAACATTTAGCTTTCCCTCCATCTTGCCTTGAAGTTTGGGACATGAAGAAAGAAGATGACCCAAACTTTTGCATTAACGACAAAAGAGAGGTTTCGGACATCTATCGGTATAATGGTCCTTAGAACCACAATTGTAGCATTGCCCACTACTAGGGGTATGAGTCTTTGCTACTGAAGCTGCTTGCTTCCCTTTCTTGTTGGGATTTAGGCCTTTGAACTTAATAGGCCTTTTCTTGTTGTTGCTGAAGTTTGGTTTGGCACCCACAAATTCTACATCACTTTCCTTATCTGCCTCTTCAAGTCGAAGAGCGATATCAATAAGTTTTTCAAAAGAAACTTCCAATTTCAGAAGTAATGGCTTCTTGAGATTTTTATTCAATCCATATAAAAATCTCTAGTTCTTCTTCAATGGGGTATTTACATACTCGACCCCATATTTAGAGAGGGATTCGAAAGATACGACATAATCTGCCACAGAAGATTCACCTTGAACAAGGTCAATAAAACGACGGGCCAAAGTCACTTTTTCAGCTTCCGGCACAAACTTTGATTCGAATCTTTCCCGAAATTGCTCCCAAGTAAGATCCGCTTTATTAATTTCAAAAATAAGTAGTTCATACCAATCTAATGCTCTTTCTTGGAGCATGTTAGAAGCCACTTGGACACGATGAAGGTCAATAAGATTCATGTGAGAAAAGATGCGATCGCAGGATCTAAGCCAAGCTTGGACTTCGATAACCCCCTGGGAACCCCTGAATGGCTTTCCACCCAAATTTGTATAATCGCTGCACAAGCATACAAATCCGAATTTTGGTTGTGTAGGCTCTGGAATGGGTCTGGCGGCCTGAGCATTCTTTACTAGATCTAGAAGTTGTTGTGCAGACATAAATACTCCCTTCTGGGGAGTAGCACTGGATTGACCGTTGTTGGGACGACCTGGTCTAACCATTTCTCTTCTTTAAGAAAGAAAGAAAGAAAGAAGAAGAAAAAAGGTTATTCTCAAAATGAATATCAAACAATAATGATAGATAAAACAAGGCATCACAAAAGAAAATAGGATAAGACGGTACGAAGACTCGAATTAAATCCTAAGGCAAGACTCCTGAGATGGACTTAGGATGATGATCCTTGTTAAATTATTCTACATTGTTCCGAAGTTTGGCTCTACCATGCTGTAGCGCCCCACCTCTATACTCACGCTAGCCAAGGACACTACGGAGTAATGCCTTCAACTAGCACGAAGAATAAGGCTGTTTAGGAGCAACCATCCGTGTAATTACTTCGTGCGAGCACCGATATATCAGATAGAATAACATGCATTTCATTAAAGAGGAAATCCGACATACCGATACAAACTCAAAGTTACTACATAGTGGCTATATAATCTTTGGAAAAAAAATATAGAAATAAGCATAACATAAATCAGTCACAGATATCCATATCACGAAGGCAGAAATAGATATGAATATAACACATAGAAGTGTATATCAGGATAGTGGTCAAACAAGGTCCACAATATAACAAAAGAATATATACAAGTGGTAGATAAAAGAATATGTATACATCAAGGAGTCTCTATCTCGAATGTATAAAACAAAAAACTACTAATCTAAAGTAGTTAGCCAAAAGTCAGATAATAACCCCCAGATGAGGAGTCAAGCAGAAGCACCTATAACATCTCGGTCTGACCCGAGTATTATTTAATAATAAAATAATAAACGGATCAGTCTAGCTATAATTATCAGATAAAAATGAGATAGAATAAGAGATATGACAAATATGTATGATAACAATAATGCCATATTGTGATAAGTATGCAATTGAAAATCAACCAGAAATTAATCAATATCACAAGAATCTTCTCATAGATTCAAAAGGAATATCATATTCTTTATTTTATTCACCAAACCAAATATTGACATCATATCAATGCCAATCATAAAACTGGCGAAACACAAATTCTAGAAATCATCAATTAGAAATCCAGAAATCACAAAAAGGGGGAGGCCTATCACGAAACGGGATCATGATAACTCACCAACACGTGTATCACAAACGGGACGCTATCCCATGGTCGCTAACCATAGATCCGATGCAATGACGTAGTACAATATCGGTATGTCGGAGGAACCAGAAACTCAAAAATTTCGAAACAACGACGTAGTACAAAGGTATGCCCGATGATCCTGATAAGTCGGTACAACAACGTAGTACAAAGGTATGTCCGATGAATCGAACTCCGTAAAGAAACATGGGTCGCTAGCCCATAAGTATTGAGTCGAAACTCCAAAGAACTATTAGGTCGTGAGCCTATAAAAGAAATGAGACGAAACTCAATAAATCGAGGTACCGTCCCCTACGTGGACAAAGAGATATAACATATCGCTAGTCTAAATCACAAAAATGATCATCAATGATCAATAAAAAGTGTGAACTACACTAAGCTAGTTAATAAATAAGTTTAGCTTCATGTCCCATAACCACTGGCTTAACTTAAGTATTTACGAACAAATTGTAGATTTCCACTCGAAAATTGTCACAAGTGTTTCGATCGAACGAGTCAAGGAATTAACCGACGAAGTGAACACAAGCGTTTCATACCACTTGTTTTGCTAAGTCATTTAATTAGATTTCTCGAAAGAATGAGGTAGAGGTTTGTATATACTAATAGATTGGAAAACGGTTTTATAAACGAGCTTTGTATAAAAATAGAGTTGAAATCATCTTTGAGAAAGAGTTTGAATATTTACTACTAGTATAGAAACCTTTGCATTTAAACTTGACAAACCATAGAAATGATTGTAAGAACAATCAATCACCAAAATTTCATGTTCAAAGACGTGAATTAAATCCAAGAAATCGATTTCAAATCCATCAAAATGGATATACCAAAAAATTCCAAAGTAGAAGTCATCAAAGTCGATAATGAATGATAACAACAAATCAGAAAACCATGAATCGATAAAAATTGGAATTTCAAGCAAAATGGGCTAAATAGGCAAAGTATGCTGAATACAAGCAAGTCAGTCGACTGGCACTCTGAGAACAATCGACTGGCCAATGCCTGGAAAAACTCTCGGGTTCCAGGTCAGTCGAATGGACTCAGAGGCTCAGTCGACTGGTGCCTGTTTCCCAGTATTTCCAACCTATACAAATGAAGAGCAAACTCAACCAATTCGCAACCGGACGAGCAATGGCGCTAGGCGTTTATGCCAATCGACAACCCGACCTTATAGGCTCTTTAATGCATCGCCAAAAACATGTTCAAACATCAAAGTTAGTATTTTCAAGGATTTGGCTTCAAAACACCAAAAATTAAAATATTCACCAAATCAATCCAAACCAAAAGCAATTGCACATGAATAGGTGTTAGGAATTCATACCCAACAATCAAAGATAGTTATAGACATAGACGTGAGATAAAAATCTCACCTTTTGCGCAAAAAACAAGGAGGAAGAAGCTATAGAGCAAGGCAAGAACAATCACTCTTCAATTCCAACCCAAGAAGCTTGAATCTATGCTTAAAAGAAAAACATTTCCTATGTTAGGGTTTAGGAATTTCTGAAATTGAAGGTAGAATGAGTTGGAGAAGACGAAGAGGATGCTTACCAATAACTTCTCTTTGAATTTAGAGTTAGAGCTTGGATTTGCAATGGAACTAGGGCTTAGGAATTCTAATTCTTTTTCTCTTCCCCCATTTTTATCTAAAGCTTAAAGGTATTAGGAAATGAAAGTGAAGAGAAGTGGGGGTGGATCTAGAGTTAATAGTTTAGGCTAATCCAAACCCAAAGTCCAAAGTGCAAAGGTCAAATTTTTATCTAGCTCCAAACATATCGAAGTTTATACTCAAAAAGGTCGCAAACACCATTTTGAACTCAATGGAAGTGGTCCCGAGTCCTGATTCGATCGTTTGCAAAAAGTAGCATTTTGGACTAAAATTCGACTAACGATGTTATATTTAAATAAAATATTAAAATATACAATCGTAAAATATGCGGGTTGTTACAGGACCGTAGCATTTTAGCAATCCTAAATGTGTAGATGACTCCAATCTAGTATTACTTACAGACATGCACGAGGGAGAAATGCATTTGGAACCACGATTGTTTGGGCCTGTGCCAGTTATGCATTTCCTATAGTACATTTCCTAGAGATGTACGTTGTTTGGAAGTATATCTCTGATCCTTGTGCAGGAGTTCGAACTTAGCTGGATCTGTGGAGATCCCCATGGAAAATCCATTATGCAAATGCACCTTAGCGGTATTGATTATATATCTATTAATGTTTTGGCATTCGCATAGTAGCTATTTTATATGATTTATGTGCTACACCCTAGACATCATCTATCATGTCACTATATTTTAAACTTAGTGAATGGTTGATTTCTTTGAGGGGAAAACCGTTACGAGAATCCGTGCATCTCAACCGGTATCGTTACTTCTCGCATATACCTTGAGTTCTCATGCTGGTTTACCAGACTGATCCAGTTGTTATTTTCTTATAATGCTTGGGTCAGCTTGTGCATGTTTCCAAATTTATCTTTGGATCTTCTGGAGCTTATAGAGAAGAGTTGGATAAGTGCCTACCATAGTATTCTTATTTCCACTACAGTACTGCATTGTATATACAAGTATTGTGAGGATAGGCAATCCTAACTGTCCAGGCTGATGATAGTACTTAGGTTTTAGCAACTCTGATATTTCTGTATTCTAAGTAACCTTTTGTATTGTTCCTTTTATATTATAAATTATCGTTCAGTTGTGAGATTTTGATTTTATTTTCTCTTTTTTGTTATATTCTCTTTTTTTACCCTAACCTTTTATCTTTCCAGCATTTGGGTGTCTGCAAATGAATACCTTGGATGCATTAATTATCGACAATCAAGGATCGAAAAGTATTGTAGTTACATTTGGTATCAGAGCCCAAGGTTGGGCGAACATCTTCGCTTTGGTTAGGTATGGCTCGTTAGAGATAAGGTAAATAGCGCCCTAGAATGAGTCAAGTGTATTATTCATATAAGAGCGTAGTTGTATTTTGAAACTTAGATACTAAAATTATTCTTTAGGAATATCTCTTTCTCAGGAATCTTTTCGTCGAAATAACTCTATCCTTTCTTACCCGAAAAGAAGTTTTACTTTGATTAGGTAGTTAGAACTATGAGTACTAGAGCAATCAATGCTCGAGGAGGTAAAGGCAGAGGTGGTCGAAGTAGTATCGTCATAAATAGTGGAAATCGAGCACCAAGGAATGCTGCTTCGATTAGGGAACCAAGTGTGGATATTGTGGAAGTGGTCATATAGGTCAAGCTTCAGATGAATTTTGCTTCACTCTGCCACGATTATGAGAGGATGGGAGATAAGAGATTTGGCAGTATGGAGTCGATCATAGAAGTCCAGACTTGGATCAAATTCTATGATCAAATATTTAGAGATATAGAGCTAGAAGACATAGTAAAGCATAGGTTGGAATTACGACATCTGATGGATGCAGCCATGGATTGGTGGAATTCTACCACTGCAAATGTCCTAGAGAATGACTTCTCTTGGGCCCAATTTAAAGATGAGTTTGAGATGAAGTCTGTTTCGAAAGTCAGAAATAATTTGTTATCAGGAGCTTCTTAAATTTGAAGCATGGGGTCATGACTGTGACAGAGTATGAGAGCCAGTTCATTGCATTGTCTCAATTCGGGTTAGGATTGGTTTATATGCCGTTGAAGAAGAACGAGATGTTCATTGTGATGCTGTAACGTCCTGTAATTTGATCACTTTAATTAAAGATATTTCAATTATTTAAATATTCAAATATAGATTATTTTCAATAAATAATAAAATTTTAAGTAATGAACAATAATAATGAACTCATTTTGGAAAAATAGCGATAAAACGACTAAAAACCATTTTATCAATAAACAGCTTTGTAATTGTCAAAAGTCGTGCAAGGAGCTAGATATATTTATTTTTATAATAAACAAGAATATGAAATAAAAAAATTATTTTGTTTTGAAAATATTAAGGTATTTATGACTTCATCAGTGGTACATATTATCCGAATTTTTAACCAAGTAGAAACCGACCGAAGATAGAACAAACTTGTGTAAACAGGATGGTTCAAGACTTGACTAGAAAATCTAGGACAAGGGATTAACAAGGGCTAAGCTATACGACTAAGGCGACAACTAGGATCAACGAAGCCAAGAGATCAGCATCCTTTTAGTCCCGTCAACAGTTGAACTTAAACAGTTAGTGAAGTGCCATCAGAATGTAACAACTATGGTAAAAGACTATGGAAAAGATCTCCAAATTCCAAACTCTAGAAAAATCCTAAGTGCTTAGATCATCAGCGACCCATTCCTCTCCTCAAACCTTCAAACAAACAAGTTATGGAACACTAAGAAAAGAGGCAAGGCATTGTCTCGCAAACGAGCCAAGTCCATGGGTCGCCAGCGACCCATGGCATTTACTTGTTTTGTGAGCCAAACTCTCCCTGGGGGGTCTACTACCTACCTACGAGCTGACAATGGAGTGGCTTGGCCCAAAAGCTCTCCGACATATGTAAATACCATCCTACCTGCAACATAAACCGGACTCTACGGACTGGTTGCGGAAGCTCTACTAGAATTATTCTTCACTCTCTGCCTCTCTCATAAAATCTCCAAAGAATACACTTTGATTCTCAAGCGAATTCCAACTTCGGAGATTCAATCTAGCTAGGAAATAAACAAAGCCTTATAATCATACATCTCTTGTAACAACAACATGTCTATAATAAAACTATAAAGTGGACGTAGGCTACGTTAACCCCGAACCACCATAAAAAATTTTCTGTCTACTTTCTTTTACTGTTCTTTCTTGATATTTGTTATCTGTGATATTGCTCTGTCAGAACTGGGCTGGTGCTTTCAAATTCAAACCAGGGTTTTGGTCCATTTTTTGGGTCAACATTTGGGCGCTTTCACTGAGAGCCCAACTCCTGATCCATATCTGGCTATCTACTTTGGATTTCATAGGTCCATAAGTTAGATCCCTAGTCTTTACTTAAAGAACTCGCTGTTTTAAGACAATGGCTCCTAAAAGAAGAAGAACTGCGTCTGGGAGATCCATAGGGGCAGCAATAGCTGAGAAGGTGTTGTCTCCAGCAAGCTGAAGTAAATGGTGCTAACTTAAGAAATCAAGCACTAAGTTCCTCTAGTCAACATGAATTTGTCACCAGGGACGAGTTGAATAAGATGGCTGAAGAGATTAACTAGTGGGTGGAAAATAGTCAAAAGGCTCTAATGGATAAGCTTAATGTTATGATAACCCTACAATCGAACCCTGCTCCAAGGGCTATGCCTAAACCAGTAACTGCTATAGAACAAGAAAATTCCTCTATTTCCGGCCTGCATAGAAGAAATGGAAAGCAACCACTAAGAAGAGTAACAATAGGATGTAACCTGGAGGAAAATGAGAATATACCATCTGACGCAAGGCAACCAAACTTGAATTTGAATCAAGGGGACAAAAGTTCACAGGAAGAGATAGCTGTGAATCTCTTCAACTCAGAAGACGGAGAGCAGGGCAATTAGATAGAGGAGAATGTCAACACATTTGATGATGGTAGAAACGTCTAGGCCGCCCCCGTTAGGCTAAATTCTAGCCAACGGGGTCCCGTGGGAATGGCTGTCCTGAAGACAAGAGAGCCTAGGCTTCAACCCACGCACCAAGACCATTTGCAGAATAAAACACTTGGTGAAGTGATTGATTGTCGCCTCTAGGACTACCAGACATCAGAGGTGTACATAGCATACATGGTCAAATGGCTGATGGACGAAAGTAAAAGCAGAAAGGATGACGAATGGTGATCTACCCTGAGTTGGACCCTTTTTACCGAAATCTTGAACGAAAGGTAACCAAACAAATTCACTACGCCAACTATTCCCTCCTACGATGGAATAAAGGAATCAAAACCCATTTGTACAAGTATAGCTGGTGTATGGATGGAGCTAATGCTCTAGAGGTCGTTCGCTGCTGGTGTTTCCCTATTTTTATAAAAGGAGATATGTCTATGTGGTTCACCAGACTTCCCCCAAGATCTATTTCTACCATTGACCAACTTGCAATGAAATTCCTTAACTAGTTCAGGCTCTATACCGCGCAACTAAAGGACATCATATCCCTATCTGGATTAGTGTAGGGGTGCAACGAGTCATTGAGATCATTCATTAGAAGGTTTAACATTGTGGTGACATAAGTGAGCAACCCCAACGAAGACATGGTTTTTATGGCATTATCCCACTCTATTCATTCGAAAAAGGAGTTCTTGAAATGGATTAAGATGAAGCAACCTACCAACGAGAAAGACTTCAATCATAAAGCAAGCCAATACTTGAGATTGGAAGAAGCGCATTAGCTGGAAAGAAAGGCTGCTAGTAAACAATAGATAAATGCTGGACAAAAAGACGTGGCGACAAATCAAAACATGCATGACCCTGGAAATAATCAAGGAGTCACAGGGAAGAGTGGGAACTAGAAGAGAAGAAACCAAAACTCTGATAAGAGGAATAACGGTGGCAGCAACAAAATATTTAGAGTTTAGACAGAGAGACTATACTCCCTTGAATGACACTCCAGAGAATATTTATCTAGCAACACAAGAAACTGAAGAATATAAGAAACCTCTTAGAAAGGAGGCAATGGAACAACAAAAGCACTTAGGGAAATTCTGACGCTTCCATAAGACGCACGGGCACAATACAAATGAATGCCGCCACCTTAAGGACCTCATCGAAGGAATAATCCCAGACAACAAACTTCAACAATATATTAAAAACCCATAAAAACCCAATCAACCTATGGTCCCTCAACCTCCTATAGAGCAAATAAATAAAGCTGGAACTAGCGAAGAAGGGTCAAAACAAACTGACCAGAGGCTTATTATCGGAATAATATCTGGGGGAGCACATCCCGCACAAAGAAGTTGGGGAGAGATGGAGCGATATGCGAGTTCATTAAAGCATCCCCCAAAGGAACCTTGTTTAGTAATTGGTGATGAAACTCCGGTCAAGCAGCAAAAGGTTCTGAGCGATGGCACAGTGTTCCGCAATCGGGACACTGAAGGGATTGAAGCTCCAACTCTTGTGGTGGTGAAAGTAGGAATCGTTCCGGTCGAAGTCCGACGAGTGCTAGTTGATAGTGGTAGTTCAGTTAACATACTTTTCAAACGTACAATTGATCAAATAAAGATTGGCAGGAAAATCATATTTGTATGCCTGACTAAGATTCAGTGGTTTACTAGAGAACCCAAACAAACAATGGGAACAATTGACCTACCTATGGAGCATGGAGTGGGTGGGCGACGAGTCACCCTCATTTAGACTTTTGTGATCGTGGATGAAATGTCAGCATACAATGCATTCTTAGAAAAGCCTATGTTAGAAAATTTTAGAATATCATTAGCCCAATGGTTCCTTACAATGAAGTTCAGGGAGTCAGAATTATGAAGGAGACAAAAGCATAGCCCAGGAATGCTATATCAAGGAATTGCACAAGTCAAGAAGAAACAAAAAAGGAAAGGATGTGGGGAAAACCCTCCACATCCGTGAACCCTTCAAATAGCAACCACAGAGCCAGCTCTGGCTTGGGGACCATAGCCAATTCGACATGGCTTTAGACCCTAGGAAGAAGAGCTCAAGGGAGGATCGGGCAGCACCGGTAGAACTGACTGTGTCTGTCCCAGTTTGTATGGTTGGCCCAATGCGGGTCCTGAAGATTGGGTCACATCTTAGAAACAAGAAACGGTCAGAACTAACCAAGTTCCTCCGGGACAATATGGACACATTTTCTTGGACAAACTCCAATATATGTGGGGTATCACCTTAAATTGCTTGTCATGCTCTTAATATTGACCCCAAATTCACCCCAGTTAAGCAGAAAAGACACAGCTTGGGCCCTAAATGGTCCAAGGCATTGAGAGAAGAAGTAGATAACCTATGGCTAATGACTTCATTCGAGATGCAACCTACACCGAATGCATATCGAACCCGGTCCTAGTCAAGAAGTCCAATGGAAAATGGCAAACCGGCATTGATTTCTCGGACCTCAATAAAGCCTGTATGAAGGATAGCTTCCCGCTCCCTAGAATTGTTTAACTGGTGGATGGAATAGCGGGACATGAGCTGCTGTCATTTATGGATGCGTGCTCGAGATATAACTAGATCTTGATGCATGAACTATTTTAAAAATACTGGTTAACGTACCAAAGGCTAGTGAATATATGGAAATTTACGTAGACGATAAGTTAATCAAATCCCGAGTAGCTTCTAACCATCTAGATAATCTCACTGAAATGTTTGAAATACTCCGCAAATATGGAATGATTCTCAGCCCGCTTAAATGTCGCTTTGGAGTAGCCTTTGAGAAATTCCTAGGATTCGTAGTAAGTGCCCGGAGCATCGAAAAAAATCAAGAGCAAATAACAGCTTTACGGGAAGTCCAATCCCCTAAAAATAAGGGAGACCTTCAAAGCTTGAATGGGAGGGTCACAGCACTGAGTCGGTTCATCTCTAATTCTATAGATAAGTGCATACCGTTATTCGACGCACTCAAGAAAGGAACGAAAAACATCGAACGGAGCGAAGCTTACCAGACGGATTTCGTGAAACCACTGCAACACATGAAAGCCTCCCTGATTTTATCAAAGCCATTAGATGGAGAAGACATATTCATCTATTTAGCGGTTTCCCGCATGCACTGAGTGCAGCTCTCGTGCGGGAAGAAGTGAGAATCCAGCAACCTGTGTACTACATTAGCAAACAATTCACCGTAACCTAGAAGAATTACCCAAAGCTGGAGAAGCTAGCGTATTTCCTTTTAATCGCATCTCGGAAATTACGACCGTACTTCCAGGCTCATCCGACTAAAGTATTGATTGTCCAGCCCCTGAAGTAAGTTTTATACCAGCCAGAAACTCCGGACGACTACTCAAGTGGAATATAGATTTGAGCCAATACGACATCACATACTATCCAAGGAAAGAAATCAATAGGAAAGCGTTGGCTGACTTCAATGCCGAATTTACTATAAGAGATGAAGAGAAGTAAGCTCAGCCAGAAACAGACGCGTAATGGAAGCTCTTCGTTGATGGCATATCAAATCTGTATGGGAGCAGGGGTGGTGATCGAAACCCTTGAGGGGTGAGCCATTAGCTACGCTTTGCACTTGGAATTGCTAGCAACAAACAAAGAAGCAGAGTATGAAGAGTTGATCGCTGGATTGAAGGTTGTGAAGGAACTCAAGATAAAATCTATTCACATATACAACGACTCACAGTTGATCGTCTATCAAGCGAAAGGGTAATACCAAGCGCGTAGAGAAAATCTCGCCCCGCACTTGTCCAAAGTACAAGAAGTGCTAAGCGATATCGAGCACTACACGATAACTCACATCCCACAGGAGCAAAACACCAAGGCAGATTATCTGGCTAAGCTGGCAAGCTCTGGAGAAGCCTAGTTATTGGGATTGGTTCCGGTGGAAATGCTAACCAACCCAAGAAGAGACGAAATGGACGTAGATTGGATTTTGGAGACCATCGTCGAAGTAGATATATGGATGACACCGATAAAGAACTATCTGCTTGTAGGAACCCTTCCAACTGACCGAAATCAATGGAAGAAGCTCCTCCGAAAGACGCTGCGGTTCATGGTACAGGATGGAATACTCTATCAAATGTGATTCTCAACCCCTCCCATTAGGTGTGTGACTGACGACGAAGCACAACAAGTCCTGAAGGAAGGCGATTGGGGAGACCACACTGCGGGGCAGACCTTGGCAAAGAATGTCCTTCGATATGGATACTTCTGGCCAACAATAAATTGCGATATGTAGATCATGCCTGAAGGTGCGATCGTTTTCAAAGGTTTAGAAAAATCAAGAGAACTCCTTCAATAGAGCAAATGCAGATGGTTAGCCTATGAACATTTGCAATATGGGGGATCATCTAATTGGCATCCTTCCAATAGCAAAAGAAGGAGAAAATATGCTATAGTTGCTGTAGATAATTTCACAAAGTGGGTCGAAACGGAGCCGTTGGCCGCCATAACCACAAAGAAAGTTATTAACTTTGTTACTAAAAACATCATTTGCAGGTTTGGTGTACCGCAAAAGATCATCACTGATAATGGAATACAATTCGAAAGTACCAAGTTCAAAGACTTCTGCAGGCGCTTTCGAATCGAAAAAAGATTTTCCATATTGGCTTATCTTCAAGAATATGGGCAGGTGGAAGCAATAAACAAGATCAACAAGTCACTATCAAAAGGCGACTAGCGAAAGCAAAAGGAAACTGAGTTGATGAACTCCCACTCGCACTATGGGCTTATAGACCTGCACACAAAGCGACAATTGGCCACATTCCGTTCGCATTAGCATATTGTGAAGAAGCAATGATTCCTATTGAATTAGAAGTCCCTTCGCACCGAAGGAAGAATTTTAATCAAGAATGAAACGAGTAACTCCTGCTCGAATTGCTAGACATGGTCGATGAAAAAAGGGAAGAAGTAGAGTTGAGAACTGCTGCCCACCAAAAAAGGGTTGCACAGTACTTCAACTCCAAAGTTCATAGTCAGACCTTTGAAATTGGAGCTCTTGTTCTCAAGCGAGTTTACCTTATTTCGAGGGCCTTCAGAACAAACTAGGAAGGACCACATATCATTAATCAATAGCTTAGGCATGGGACTTTCGAGCTGACAACCGTCGATAGGGTCGTCGCTCCAAGAGCCTGAAATAGCGAATCGCTCAGTTGTTATTTCATTTAAAAAACTATTCTATGTATTTTCTATTTTTCAGCAAATAAGCCATCCTAGAAATGCCCATGGCATTGTAAATAGGAAAAGAATTTGCCATGTTTCCTTAATAAAGTTTGCTTCTTGAACCAACCAAACCGTGTCCATAATAATTACCCGCCGAGTCGACGGAAGCAAATCGACTCATACCGTTGGATCGGTGGAACTCGATCCTTACCTCTTAAAAAACCGATGTTGCCCCAACAACCCCGGAAGGTCAAGAAACTAACTCCTACGTGTTGCCTGGAGATAGGCAGTACCAAGGAGCAACTAAAAAACTAACTCCTCCTTGTTGCCTAGAGATAGTGCACGCCGAGGAACACCAAATTGAAATTCCTCATGTTGCCCTGAGAAAGGTGATGCCAAGGAATATCCAAAGACGTGCATTCAAACTGAAACTCCTCACATTGCCCAAAGATAGGCGATGCCGAGGAACATCCAAAGTTGTGCATCTTGTAAGCCGCGCATCCAAACTGAAACTTTTCGCGTTACCCGAAGATAGGTACCGCCGAAGAGAATCGAAAGCCGTCCATCTAAGAAGTCGTGCATCCAAATTTAAACTCCTTACCCTGCCAGGAGATAGGCAACGCCAAGGAGCATCGAAAGCCACGCATCTCATATGCCGTGCACTTAAGCTGAAACTCCTTACGTTGCTAGAGATAGGCAATGCCGAGGAACATCAAAAACGAACTCCTCGCCTTGCCTGGAGATAGGCAATGCCAAGGAACATCGAAAATGAACTCCTCGCGTTGCCCAGAGATAGGCAACGCCAAGGAAGCTCAAAATAAATATCTTGCGTTTCCCGAAGATAGGCCACACCGACGAGCATCGAAAATCACACATCTCATAAGCCACACACTCAAGCTGAAACTCCTCGCATTGCTCGGAGATAGGCAACATCAAGGAACATCAAAAACGAACTCCTCACGTTTCCCGAAGATAGGCAACGATGAGGAACTCATCGCATTGCCCGGAGATAGGCAACGCTGAGAAAGCTCAAAATAAACATCTTGCTTTGTCTGAAGATAGCATTGCCGAGAAGCATCGAAAACCAGATAGGCAACGCCAAGAAGCATCGAAAACCAACTTCTCGCTTTACCCGAAGATAGACAACGCGAAACACATCCAAACTTACACTCTCTATGTGACTCATAGATAGGCGGCGTCAAGGAGCACCGAATGCCGCGTACTACACAAGCGGCACGCTAAATCCCAAAATAATAGCCCCTCACATGACCCGATGATGGGAAACACCGAGAAGCGTGAGAAACACACGCATATAGCCAGGAATAGTTAGTGCTAGAAGGAAGGCACTCAATGATTGACAATACATACCCATGCGTAAATTGCATACTTACTTGAATACTAGCAGAAACTGAGACTACATGCTAATGTCGCAAAACTTCCAAAGAATGGAAAATCGAGTCATGACTTTGCCAGATTTTCAATATAGATTATCTAAACCCAAAGTTACCAGATACTTGAAAATTGTTTGATGTAAATAGCCCTGTGAATTGGGGGGCATACACCTGCATTAAGATAGAAACACACAAACATGATAAGTTCAAAAGTTCTGTCACTCCAAATAATAAGTTCACAAGTTCCATCTTAATGTTTTATGAACTTCCAAACAAAAAGTCTACATCTGTTTTAAAATTCCAAACAAAAATTTCAAAGTTTTAGAGTTTTCAAAATTTTATGAATTTCTAAAACAAAAATTCTCTAAGTTCTATTAATTTCTAAAGTTCTATTAACTTCCAAAGTGTTGATAATTTCTAAGTTCCATTGCTTTGAATGAATGGCTTTGACTGTAATCACAGAACTAGAAAAGTATGATATGAAACAAGCACAAGTACACAGAGCACATATAAACAGATAAGTAAAAGTACAGTCAAAATATCAATGTATTGCTTATAATTTTATGTAAATAGGATCAAAATATGGGGTCGTACCCACACAACAACGACCAACAAAAGGAAAATACAGATACTATAGTAAAGACGCAAAGTGCAGACTCTGCACTTGAATATTACTCAAAAAGAAACAAAAAAATCAGTCTTCTTGCAAGTTGTTGGCCAAAATCAAGTCCATCCACACACCGGCTGATCAACGCTTCTTGCCACCGCTACCCTTTCCAACATTGGTTGGTAGTTTCTACTTCCTTTCAGGAAAAGTGTGGTTGCTGGTAACATCAATGAGCACTTCGGTGGCAATGTTCTCCTCTTCCTCCGAGACTTTGTCAAAAGTGCCACCCATCCCTTTGTGCTTTCTCAATTTGCGAGAACTCATCGATGCCTTGATTTCCTCCACCTTTTCCTTCTTAATAGTAATCAAATCGTGTCGAGTCTTTTATGGCTGCTCCATCTGCATGTCCTGCTCCTTGGCTTCTTTTGCAGTTACATCACCTTCCAAAGGCACCGAAGGGTCATCTAGGCCATGGAGCATAGCTATCTTCTCGGCTTTTGGCCTCTGTTGCGAGCTGGATGCGGATGTGGGAATTGAAGCAAGAACATATACAATCGCAGAAGATGGGAAAATAGCAGCAGGCACGAGCGCCGATGTAGCTGGCGCGTCAATAGGAAAAGTGGATGGACCTATAAGATCAAAAATGAAAGCATTAAACTCCTCTTGCTCTTGTGGCATAAGTTGGAAGCTCCCGAATTCAAGAGAATCATGGACGTTACCTACACTAGAGTAACGATCATGAATGACGACCTCCAATTCACCACCTTCACCTTCTTTTGAGGGATCCACCACGTAAGGAATAATATCAAGTTCTAAACTCATTGGCTGGTCATGAAGCTGCTTTGATCGTTAACCTACGTCGAAGATAGAAGGCCTGGTAAGCACATCGGTGGCGGTCATCAAGGCAGCATCTGTGGCTTCTTTCTTTCATTCATGTCGAAAAATCTCATGTCCTGTGAGTAGCTCTTTCTTGGATTCATCGTTAAGATAAGCGGCTCGCAACTCTTGATATGAATAAACATCGCCGCTCCCAGCAAAGTGAGATAAGATTTCCTCCCAAACAAGGGTAAGAAGACGTGGATACTTCAGGCCGAGATAACTGAGGCTCCCTTAATGCAACAAAGAGTTAACATAAAAGTTCAGAATTGTCGCATCCAGCTTCTTCATCATCCTGTCGAAGGCATGTTGGAGATCTAAGTAATTCGCTTTCGTCGTAGCCTTCTCAACCTCAACGGCAATCTTGTCCACACTAAGTTGCGCGACCTGAGCATGTGGCTTGATGATGGTCTCGACTTGGTTGGAGATGGTTTTTTTGTGCCCTTCAAAAATTAAATCATGGTCCATGATGGTTTTTCTTTGAGCTTCAATGATGGCATTACAAGCGACTACTTCTTCTTTTAGCTTCGCCTCCTCTACATGAGTCTTTTTAATCTCGTGCCTCCAGACAATCTCAACTTTTTCATGCACCTCCTTCAACTCCATCATCATGCCAATGGTTCTCCTACTTTCACGAAGCGTTGCCTCCTTCTGTTCTTCCAACTGTTTAATCTTATCATCTCGATCAACCAACGTCTTCCCAAAATCGTCTTTCTCAGATTCGAAGGAAAGGATCTCCTGATAGTTATTTCTATTTGTATCAGGAAGCTATTTCCAGAGCTTCTCCCATCTCCCAACCTATTCTACATCGTCCTGGATAGCTTGAAGATAACGCATGAAAGAATCCCTACGAACAGGGTGGAGATCTAGTTCAAACTTAATCCCCTTTTAAGAACCAACCCGAAAGCGTTGCCTCAAGCTTAGGGCGACCTGAAGGAAGAACATAGGTAGGCTTCTGGTGGGGGTGAGAAGCACCATGAGCGGCAGTAATAAGGGAAGAGGACGAAATATGTGCTGGAGGTAGAATCAGGGTAGAAGGGATGGGAATTTCTTGGTTTGTGGAAGAGTGCTTCGAAGTAAACTCTAAATGATGGGGCGATAATCAAACTTTGACTTCTTTGATAGTTCGTCTCTTTCCTCAAGAGATCTTCTTTTCTTATACCCGCCTTTATATGAACGAGTTCGATCTCTCTCTTCCTAGCGATGGGTGTCAACTTCGATTTCCTTCCTCCACCTGTATTCTTCCTCCGTCTCTTGAACTTGATGGTGGATGGAGGAGCGCATGGGGTACGGCTGTGAATCGATGAAGTCTTCGAAGTCATCATAAAAGCCTCGTTCCCTCATCCTACCTAGAATAGGGCACACATAAAAGTTTCATAAGCATGATATAAACTTAGCAAATATATAAAGAGATAGAAATAATTGTAATCCTAGTGCAACTTGTTGTGTTTCCCTAATAGGGGCCTAAGATGTCGTCGAAAACCAGAACAAAGCAGCTGTCATAAGTTGGATCGGACTGACTTCGGTTATTATAGGGGGGACTAAGCTAACTACTGGCACGATATGGCCCAAACAGGAAGGTGTTGTGTCAAATTCAAAGTCCGTTTTCATGAGCGCATCGAAGTCGACAAAAACATCGCTGAAATCTCTGATCCCCGCTCCAACATCCTTACTCGGAGAATCTTGATGTCTTTCGGTTTTAGGGGCTTTGCCTTTGCCACTTGCATCAGAAGGAGGAGAACTCGGGAGATCGGGACTCATTCCTGGAGTCTCATCGCAAGACTCTAAGTCTTTACCCTTAGATTCTTACTAAAAGTAATCAAAAGCAGCAGACTCGTCACTACTACTCTCAAATTCCCCTTCTTCTTTCTTTGAGTCCACCACATCTTTGCCTACTCTATGCGTGAACTCGTCTTCTCCTTCCTTGGGATTGGGGGAATTTTAACTGAACTGCTTAGTCTAGTGGCTATAGCGTATTCCTCCCCACGGGCCTCACCGGGTGATCGCCCGGACGGGCTACCTCTCTCTTGGCCTTCCTCGGAGCCGTGGGATGAAGTAATGGATCTTGTGTGAACACTGGATTAGCCCGGAGAGGGTGTTTCAATCTAATTTGCGGATCTACCTGGAGCCAACAGCCCATATCGATGCAAGTTCTCGTCAGTTAGTAGAACTTTGACGCACCTCTCCTCGACATTGATAGCCATTAAAGTTTGGCAAATTTCATCAAGGTCACATCTTTATTCAGCCTTGGGATAACTGCAAGAGATGTGTAATCAATTAGAAACTCCATCACAATGCCTCGGAGCTCGACTAATAGAAAAGAGAAGCTTACCCGGTGTCGTCCACCAACGATTGAACCCCTTGGGGGCATCTAACAAAAAAGTACCACGTCTTGAACTATGATAAGTTGCTTTGCAAGCGTAAGACAATATTTTGATTTCTCTGGGCTTCGATTATAATCAAAGAGGGACAGTTATCTCTCCTCTTGAATGCTAGAAAATACCGCAACTCATAAAAACTTGGAGCGCGGTTGAACGTCCACATGAAAAGGACATGCAAGTAAGTAAGGATGGCATAGCTAGTCGGATGAAGCTGGAATAGGGCAATTTCCAAGTTCGAGAGCGTCTCGTGTGGAAAATTGTTGAAGGGATGCATGGTTCCATTCAAACACGTATCGATGAAAATAAGTGTACCCCAGGAGGGTATATGAGCGAACTCGTATTTCGCCAGCAAACGTGTGTCCTTTTTATGAATCTTATGCTATATACGTACATTATGAAGAACCTTGACAAAAACCACCGACGAAGCTCTTTTAGGTGGATTAAGCGGGACTCGAAAGTTAGCAGGCATGCGGTCCACAATGGGCCCATCCAGAACTAATTGACTGTATTGAGCTTGTGAGGTGGATGATGATTCAGCTTTATAGAGCGACAGGCTTCGCATGCTTGACTTACAACATTTAGATGGATGCTTCATTCTATATAATAGAACTCACGTCCGAAAATAGTCAGGTAAATCTATCCTAAATTCATAAGTTTTCCTATCACGCTTTAATTCCTAAGAGACATTAACTTGTAATCAAAAAGTCGAATTTAATTGCAAACTGGGGCAAGTGCAGTGTGCTATATATATGGAATAAACTCGATGCTCGGTACACTACAAACGCTCTATCCTGTGTAGATAGTTCACTCACAGTGGAAGAAGAAATGAACTTCCTATGTCGGTTCGTTTTGCATTTTTGATTCTTCTTTTTGTGCACTTACCCGTTGTTGATCAATGATCGATAACGGATCCGTTGTCCAAAGCGACACGGAAAACTCTTCTCCTTACAGGAAAGCCGAACGTACAGCGAGTGATCAAGGTAAGTTTGAGTCCGTGGAAGAAATCGAGATCGACTGGTGAATGTGCATGACACGCAATGATAGCCATGAAACTGGACACAACTCAATTCTGGTCTAATGGACGAAGATAGAAAAACGTGTCAAGCACTGGGCCGAAGCCCGAATGTCGTTCCGAGAAACAATTCGAGACTCGATTTACTATCTTCTTCCATTAAACGGCAATCAACTCAAACTTCTCATAATTAACATTGCAAATGGACACTAGTCATCAAGTCATTATATGAACGTCGTAATTGGCAAACCAACTAAGCAGACCCACCTCAAACTGATTGCTAAGGCACATAAAGGATCACAAATCAAACTGAGCAAGCTATGGAATAAATCGGTGTCGAGCTAACTTCAGGTCGGCAATAAGATAGGGTCGGCTATAGTTCAACAGCAAGCTATGGTTTGGACTTAAACGAGATGATGAGATGGCTAGGGTTTCACGAGATAGGCGAATGCTTGGATGGATCAACGGTGTATGGATTCAAACAAAGTAGGGAAGCAGGTAGAGATGATGCTTGGATTGCCTAGGTCAAATCGTTGGAAGGGTTGGTTGCTTAAAGGAGTTAAGTAGTTTGGGTCGAATAAATGATTTAGGCAGCTCAAGGAGTATAAGTAGGTAGGTAGAAAAGCAAAAATATTTGCTACGTAATCGGGTCGCCAGCGACCTAACCGTCATGGGTCGCTAGCGACCCGACCTATCTTCTTAAATGACAGAAAAAATTTCCTATGCAATTAGGTCACTGGCGACCTAAAAAAATCATAATAAAATAATATATAAGTAATGGAAGAGAGGAAAGAAGCTTCGTTTATTCTACTCAAACTCAATCATTTACGACTATTCAACATTCCACGGATGTTGGGAAGCTACAAGCAGAAATGTGATATATTGTGACAAGTAGTAGCAGTCAGAACCAAAGAACGACGACCAATAACGTTGGGCTAACGTATTCATAGAGTTCTAATATAATTACTAGGAAATCAACAAATGGATATTGAAAGCGATAACTTCCAGAGCACACCTTGTTTACAACGAAGACGTACTCTGGGGGTCAAATGTTATCCAGGTTTTCAACCGAGTAGAAACCGACTGAAAAAAACAACCTTGTATATATGGGATGGTTCAGGGCTTGACTAGAAAAGCTAAGACAAAGGATCAACAAGGGCCAAGCTGTACGACTAAGGCGACAATTGGGATCAACGAAGCCGAGAGATCTGCATCCTTTTAGTCGCATCAGCAGCTGAATGTAAACAGTTAGTAAATTGCCATCAAAACGTAACAACTATGATAGAAAACTATGAAAAACATCTCCAAATTCCAAACTCCAGAAAAATCCTAAGTGCTTATATCATCGGTGAACCATGCCTCTCCTCAAACCTTCAAACAAACAAGCTATGGAACACTAAGAAAAGAGGCAAGACATTGGTTCGCAAACGAGCCAAGTCTATCGATCGCCAAAGACCAATGGCATTGACCTATTTTGCGAGCCAAACTCTCCCTAGGTCGCCTACTACCTACCTATGAGCTGATAAGGGAGTGGCCTGGCCCAGAAGCTCTCTATCCCATATAAATACCATCCTACCTGCAACATAATCTGGACTCTCCGGACTGGTTGCGGAAGCTCTACCAAAATTATTCTTTATTCTCTTCCTCCCTTATAACAATCTCCAAAGGAATACATTGGGATTCTCTAGTGGATTCGAACTCTGGAGATTCAATCTAGTTAGGAAACAAACAAAGCCTTGTAATCATACATCTCTTGTAACAGCAATCAGTCTATAATAAAACTATAAAGTGGACATGGACTTCGTTAACAGCTGAACCACTATAAAATACTCTATCTACTTTCTTTTACTTTTCTTTCTTGATATCTTTTATTTGTGATATTACTCTGTCAAAAGGGGCTGGTGCTTTCAAATTAAAACCAGGGTGTTGGTCCATTTTTTAGGTCAACAGTACCCTTATATTTAAATATTGATTTACGAATTTAAAATGATATTTAATGATTTAGTAATTATTCTAGGTATTCTAATAATTTTTTAAAATGATAATAAGCCATTTTATTTATTATATAGTGATAGTAAATCATTTATAATAGTTTTGTAAAGATATATATTTGAATTGGAAAATATAAGAAAATAGATATCGCTTTATCGATATAATAACACTTTTTGTAGACAAATTTTTAACATTTATTTATATGGTTTAATAATTCAAATGAGATCATTTTAATTAATTAATAATGAAAAGAAATGAGTTTTCAAATTTTGTTTACATTTCATGTAATTTAGTTAATAAGTGAAAATGTGACCGGGAATCGGCCTTCCAATTTTCAATGTTTAATAAACGAAAGTCAGTTCAAGTCGTTGCAACATTGTAGATGACCCAAAACATATTTATAAGCATGTATACGTATCAAATACTCAAATATAGATATATATATATATATAAATATAAATACATATATATATATATAAGTATATATACACATTTGGGAAAATATATTTCTAAAGACTTCACCATTAAGCAAACTAAGTCCAGCAATTAGAGCTTAGTACTCGACTTCATTGTTTGTTGTAGGGAAATAAAGCTTTAAAGCATATATTGACCAATCTTTGGGAGTTACAAGCACAATCCCAACTCCAGAACAACGATCGTTGGATTCTCCATCTATATAAAACTTCCACCGTACGGTAGGATTCCACTGCTCTTTGAGAAATCATTTTGTGCAGTAAATTCTACTATAAAATCTGCTAGTGCCTGACCTTGGTTAGTCCTTTGAGGAAGATAAGTGATATCGAATTGTCTAAGTTCGATATTCCACTTGATTAACCTTCCAGACGTCTCAGGTCGCTGCAAAACCTATCGTAACGGTTGGTCGGCGTAAACATTAATTGTATGTGCCAGAAAGTAAGGGCGAAGTTTTTGTTTTGCAATCGACAAGCAATATGCTTGTTTTTCTATCTTCGGATAGTTCCTTTCAGCCCTTTTCAATTGCTTGCTAACATAATAGACCGGCCTCTGAATTTGATTCCCTTCTTGAAGCAACGCGACACTTATTGCGTGTACCGACATGGCTAAGTAGACATATAAATCTTCAGGATCCAATGGCTTTGATAAGATGGGAGGTTTCTCCAAGTGGTTCGCCAAAGCTTGAAATTCATCTTTATAATCCTACTTCCATTCAGAATTCCTTTTTCCTCTACTGATTAAGTCAAAGAAGGGAATACATTTATCGGTGGCTCTGGAAATGAATCAGCTTAAGGCAGCGACCTTCCCATGTAGGCTATGTACTTATTTAATAGTCTTTGGCGCTTGGATATTGTGAATAGCTTGGATTTTCTTGTGATTAACTTCGATTCCATGGGCATTAATAATGAAACCAAAAAACTTTCCTAATGCAACACCAAAATAACATTTTAGAGGATTAATCTTTATTTCATAATGTCGGAGGATATTGAACATTTCTGCCAAGTCTTTAATGTGATCGGTATACTATCGTGACTTCACGAGCATATAATCTACATATACCTCAATCGTTTTGATCTGATCTTAAACATTCTGTTAACTAGGCGCTGGTAGGTTGCTCCTGTATTTTTTAATCCAAATGGAATCACCACATAGCAAAATAAACCAACATCGGTAATGAAGCTAGTATGCTCTTGATCGGAAATGTGCATTGGGATTTGGTTATATCCTAAGTATGCATCAATAAAAGGTAGCAATTCGTGTCCGACGGTCGAGTCTAACATCTGGTGGATTCTTGGAAGGGGAAAACTGTCTTCTGGACATACCTTGTTTGAGTCCGAGAAATTAACGCATGTTCTCCATTTCCCTTTTGTCTTTCTCACAAATACGGGATTAGATACCTATTTAAGGTAAAGTGCATTGCGACTAAACTCATTGTCTTTGAGTCTATCCACCTCCTTTAAAAGAGTGGCGGATCTCTCTGGATACATACCACATCTTTTTGTTTCACCGCAACATACCTCGGGTCGATATCCAATGCTTGGCTCATAATACAAGGGACATATTCAGTGGCATGCAAGTGTTGTGTATCTAAATCCTAGGCTTTCCTCTTCCAAAATCCCTCTTTCATTCTCGGCTTCTATCTCCGCTTTTCTTTTGCCAGTTTGGTTTGTTTCGGACATTTATTCAAACTTTTCCAAAGCTTTCATCAGACTGCTTTACTGCAATATTACCTCCCTCTCCACTTGGTCCTGAAACATTCTTCTTCTTGAAGGATTTGGCTTTCTCCTTTCTTAAATATTAAGCCGCCTTTGAATAAAAGCATTCCAACGTTGCGGGTGGCTTGCTGGCTAACCAATCGCTAAAATCATATTTTGGATCAATCCCTCTTATCAGGTCCACCAATATTGCATGGCCAATCAGATTATTGATTTCTATAACAGCTATATGGAATTTCTCTAAATAATCTTTCAAAGATTCTCCCAGAGCCTGGGTCGTGCTGAATAGGGACATTACATTCTTGGGGCGAGTTGCATGCATTCAGAACTGCTCCACAAACCTTGTTGCCAAATCATCAAATCTAGATATCGACTGCGGGGGTAACCTTATTAACCACATCATTGCTATCCCAAAGAGAGTTATGGGAAAACATCTACACTTGCATCATCTGCTCATGTGGAATCTATCAGCCATTCAGATCTTATGACGTGCTACCTGGGGTTAGTTTTTCCCTCATAGACAGCCATCGACGGCATATTAAACTTCCTTGGATATTCTACGTGTGGAATATTATAAGTAAATGCGGTATGGCTTCTTAAAATTCCCCAGTTATCATTGGTCAAGCCTTGGCTTTCTCTCACTAGCTGTCTAACCATAGCCGACAAGTCCGACGTTTGGATAGTTGGTGCCAAGTGATGGTCGTGTTCCACCACACATGAATGGCCTGGTCGATGTCTATAAGCTATTCCACGCCTTCTTGGTTCAATTATCTTCTAGATGTGTATTCACTTCATTATCATTTCGGGGAAGCATTTGGTCAACATTTAATTGAACTCCATTATCCAAATAGCCGTAGTAGCTCCAGTTCGAATCCCAACGTCCATAGGTTAGTTCCCATCTCTGGTTTAGGGACTGATAGTTCCTAGTAGACCACGATGGTCTTCTTATTGATGTCCTAAAGTTTCTAATGATATCCGTCTAATATGTGATGCATATGCCTGTGATACTAATCCGATGAATTAGAACTCTCCGATGCCGTGTAAGGGGTAAGGTCCCTCCTAACCATTCCGTTCTATTGCTGAGCGAGTTTGTTCATTAGTTTGATATTGGCTTAGATCTACTGATTTAACATTCGACGGCTATTCATTTACTATCTCATCAAATTCTGGAATTCGGTTATTGTAATAGAATCGGCTGGATTCTGGAATTCAACTGGTTCAGCATTCACGTCCATTGGTTGACTGCTCAGGCCTCCTAGCTAGATAGTAGTGTTTTCATTTCCTTCGACATTTTAAGAAGTAATTTATATTCCTCACCATTATTGATAGTGTTGCTTAGATTTTGCAAATCTGAGTAGAGTGAGCAAAATTATGGAAGATAACAATAGATCTCCTTCGTGGGACTGATGCAGTCCAGTAGAAACCAAGGGATACTGATAAGCTCAGAATCAAGGTTCTCAGTGAAAGCACAAAAATGTTTGCACCAAAAATGGTTAAAAACACCCAAGAATAGTGTTTGTAGAGAAGTAAATGAATAAAAGCAAAATTGAACTGAGTTAGTGAACAAGTAAGAAATATAGAATAAGCAATAATCAAAGACACGGAGGTTTATAGTGGCTCCAGATTGTATGCCTAGTTCAATTTGGAAAATTTTATTACTCTCTTGTGAATCTGATTACAACAGTAGAATAAAACTAACACTTGATTACAATGGAATCATGAGTCACCAACAGCATCCAGATCCTGAAAATGAACCCATAGGTCTGTATTTATAGGGTGAGCTAATGAGATATTCGTAAAGATTTCAATAGAGGACTCTCCAAGCCCATAGGGGCTCATCATAACGATCAGCAAACATTGTTTATTATTTTAGAACGATCGATTTAAATATACATATCAACATTTTTGTCTCTAATTGCCATGCAATCGTTTATGTGGGGGGGTGCCATATGCCTCTATACCTTGCTCGTAAAATATGAAGTCACTCTACGCTGTAGATTGCGAGATATAGATCAATCATGGTTGCATTGGATTGTTCAATGAGCTACACCGGCCACTATGAAGGATCGACACAAAAAGATCGAACAAATTGATCTACATTCCTTAAACCTCAAGATTTTGGCATGCGATCATTTTTCTAGGCTCCAATCTTCAATATACTTATGCTCTGAAAGTTTCAAGTGAATTGGCCATATGGATTTTGAGATATCGATCGAACTTTGCTGATTTAAGCAGTTTTAAAGATCGTTCCCGATCGATTCATATAAATCTTCCCATTGTCTATAACTTGAGCGTATGAATGGCGCTCAATTTGAAATTTTGAATATAGCTTAATGGGGCTATGCCGGCTACTCCATACTAATTGCACCTCGATTGGGCCCCTGTCCGGATTTGCTCAACCATCGTCAACAGTATCGCATACAACTGGTTCTCAAGGCTGGTAATTATCCGTTTCTAACCAAGTTAATGATATCGCGCCTTACCAAATGGTGGGAAAACATAAATAAATTTTCAAAAGATAGAAAAGCCGTTTTGATCGATATAGCTTTTAACTATTTGTAACACTTTTTTGCGGCACTTTTTAATAACTTTTGCAAACAATGGTTTTAACTTAATTATTATTTCCTGAATCCTTTGTAACCTTTTCAAATAAATAATTAAGTAATTTAAAGATGATTAAGAGGTTTAAAAATGAGTATGCAGAAATGAATAATAAATTTGTTCCATTCGTGAGTGTCATGGAAAATCCGACCGAGGAATGGAACAGATCGAAGGGAAAGCCGATGTACTCTACAATAATTAAAAATTGTATCAAATAACTTGACCATCTTATGGTGACAAAGAGGTAGTCTCCAGGTTTGGGTTTGGGAAACCAGTTGTCTGCCCTTCCTAGCTACCTAGACTGACCCGACGAAGGGGATAGTTAATTTGAATTACTTGGATCAAAATTTCCCAAAGTATAAAAGATTTAATTGTTCCAAATTCAAACAACTTAGATGGCATAGAAATGATCTTCTTATATTTGGTATTAAATTCCAAGGAGGGAATTTGTACTATCCATGTGAATTTAAAAGGTGATTTCGCCGTTATTCGATGGATAGTAAAGGTTGAATACGGAAATTGATAGTGAGTAGAATTAGTATAACTTCCATGATCCTTTTTACTCAATAATGTTTTCTACTATGATATTTAAATAATTAGTCATTTGGAAATAGCTTCCTAAATAAAAGATGAAAAGATTTGAAATTATTCTAAGACTCGAATAGGGTTAATTAACCAAATGATTTGATAAATGAGGCTTAATGATTTCATATACTTTCAAGAAGATAAATGGAATAATGTCTCGCTAAGATATTTATGAATGAATAAAAAGATAAATTAAATTGAACGATGATTGATAATCACACATGAACTTAACATTTTTTAATCGAAGATTGGTTCGGAGGAACCGGGGTTGAAATTAGGTAACTCTACCTGAAAACCACTTCAAAACAATGTATACGTTCGAAAGAGAAGACCTGCTGAAGATGATAACATTTTAAGACGGGGATCCTAATGAATAAGGGCTGCTTGCCACTAGTCCCTTGGGGTGAAATTTACCATATCATACATTTATGGTGGCAGTGATGCTCTATTATGAAAATCTTCGATTGCAATGACTAATTGCTACTAATCCTATGGATAATTACCGACGGGATGTAGTAGGAGTGCATTTGGTTCCGTTCAGTCCTAGAACGAAATTGTATGGACGAATGTCTGGCATGGCATTTCTGAGATCAAAATGTTGACTTTTACATACGTACATCTGTTTGGTGGTGGAGAAGGCGATTTCGCTTATCTTAATTCCCTTCTCTGAGACGTGCGAGCTTAGAGGTTGTATGTTCATGAAAGTCAATAGTGATCAAAGGAATTGCAACGTGGCATTAAAAGTGGAACCTGTGACAATCAAAGCGTGGCTTTGCGAAAAGCAAAGCATAGTTTTGTGGAGCGTAGCCTCAGCAGCGTCACATCTCAGGAATGATATAGGATACTATGTGGTCTTAAGGATAAATTTTAGGGTATTATTTGGGAAAGATGTCCCTCTGGGCACTTGTTGCCTTATTGTATGAATGGAAAGGTATGGAAACTAATGGAGATCGTGTAATCACATTGCGTAATACTCTATTTCATGGTAGTGTAGCAGTAAAGTACAAAGGCTGACAGAGGTCGTGTAAAGCTACTGGTGTGAACTAGGATTATTGTATGTGGATTTTCGAGTCTGGATGGTCACTAATTCTCTATCATGTTGGAAATCCAATTCCAAAACGTTGCCTTTAGGTTTTGATTGTAGAACCTACTTTTGTAGATAGTATGCCCTCATATTTAACTAATGTAATAATTTTGGCTATTTTGATAGATTATTACAAAAGTGTTTTCAAAGGAAAGTCTCTAAAGATAATATTAATTTAGTTTGGTATAAAAGTGTTTGGTTATTATATGGTAAAAACCCATTCGTATTTATGTGTGGGCATGGTCTTATGAATACCCTTCTTTTCAAAGGTTTTGATTGACATTAGCATGATCAATAGATTAAAAAATTTCGAGTATCTCATGTTGGTTTATCAAGCCTGATCCGGGTATTTTTAATACTCGGGTCAGATCCGAGTAGTTTTAGGTATAGTTGAAGATGCTTGGAGTTTTCAGAGGAGAGCTGGATATCTTCATCTACGTATGGACGTATTCTATTATCTGTTGCATCTATTGCATTTGTTTTTTTCATCATTTTGAAGGACAGAGGGTTTATAACTGCCCAGACTGAATCTAGGTTAGACTCTGATATAATATTCAAAATTTTATACTGTAAAGATTATTTTTGAAATAATATATGTCATTTCATTCGTGCGAGATTCGATTACATCTTTATTCCCTTTTTCCCTAACAATCGGGCTTTCTATCACTTGGATTTGTGGCACATGTTCACTACAAGAAATTTTATTTTTGGTGGCATGCAAAAAACGCTACCAAAACTTACGGTAGCGTTCGTGATAAAGCCCGCAACTAAAAATTCATGATTTTTAGTTGCATTTATTTCAACGCCACTATAAATCCTTTTATTGTAGCGTTTCGAAAACGCCATCATAGATCTTTTTGAGCGTTTCAAAAATGCCACCAAATGATTTTTTGCACTACCAATAGAGTTTCCAACTTTACCCCTACTTTACGGTTGCATTTTACACTATATGTATTTCTGTAGAGTTTTGAAACGCTACTAAAAGTTGTTGATCTTTTTACACCATTTTTCATGCTATTATTTCCTGTTGATGGTCTGTTTTGTTTCTACTATATCAATCAACAATCACTCACATAATCATCATATTCAAACAATTAAAAAACATATTAATCATATAAACAAATAAGATATCCATAACCATTCTAATACAATAGTTTTTTGACAAAATGACCAAACTCACATACAATAACCGTTCGTACACAAATTTACACACATAGTACTAGTAAAATGTTATACCAAACTGGTGCCAACAAAACGCTTGATTACCCATAATTCTTCGTTGCATGCACAAGTGAAAGCTAGTAGCAAAAAAGTCCAACCTTGCTCTCTTTGGACTACCTAAGAAAGTACCATAGACGATTGAGCTAAGCAAGTACAATAAACAACTGAACTACCTACTAAACAACTAGTGCTGCTACTGCTCATTTCTTCAGAAATGCCGATCTACCTTTATACAAGTAATAACCAACAATTAGATTCAATTTATAAT
Source organism: Allium cepa (assembly GCA_030765085.1). Lineage (NCBI taxonomy): Eukaryota > Viridiplantae > Streptophyta > Magnoliopsida > Asparagales > Amaryllidaceae > Allium > Allium cepa. Next base: position 353,301,770 of record CM060932.1, on the reverse strand, counting down.
CAATACTGAAACTTTAACCAAATGTGATATTGCAAATGTGTAATTTGATATTGCAAATGTGATACCTGAAGCTTTATCCAAAATATCAGCAGCAAGTCATTATCTGCATAACACAACCAAACTATAATAGTTCAAATACAAATGGCATGCATTCAAAGTTTAAATCATCTCAATTGCAAAAATTTAAATGTCATGACTTATATATTAATTAACTTAAACTTATAAATTATCCCAAACTTAAATTTTATTAACTTGGTTAATTTTTATAAATTATCCCAAACTTATAAATTTTTCATAAACTTAGCTAATCTATTATTATTAGTTTAAACTTAGTTAATTTATTATTATTATTATTACGAACTTAATTAATTTTATAGACTTTTTTAATTTTTCTTATAAAATTTAGTTAATTTTTATAAACTTAGTTTTAATCATTATTGTTGTTGTTGTTATTAATTAATTATAAAACTTAGTTGACTTATTAATTTATTATTATTATTATTATTATAAACTTAGTTAATTTTTATCAAACTATAGTTTATTGTTATTATTATAAACTTAGTTCATTTTTTTATCAACTTAGTTTATTCTTTTTAATATTATAAACTTGTTAATTTTTATAATACTTAGATAATTTTTATAAATGTATTTAAGTTTAGTTAATTTTTTCAAATTATTGTTTACTATTATTATTATTGAACTTATAAATTATCTCAATTGCTAAAACTTAAAATGTCATAACTTATATTTTAATTAACTTAAATGTGTAGATTATCTCAAATTTAAACTCTATTACCTTATTTAATTTATATAAATTATCTCGAATTTATAAATTTTTCATAAACTTAGTTGATTTATTATTATTATAATAATAATAATAAACTTAGTTAATTTTATAAATTTATTTAATTTTTATAAAACTTAGTTAACTTAGTTAATTTTTATAAACATAGTTTTTGTTATTATTGTTATTATTGTTATTAATTATAAAATTTAGTTGACTTAGTTAATTATAAAACAACAGATGAATGTCACAAACCAAGATGTTTGTAGAACAAAATTACAGGATCGTGTTTAGTAATAGTATAGAACATAAGGTCAAATAATCTTGCGATAAAATACAAAATAACTAGATAAGCATTGGAAGATCACATTACCTAAATTAAGAACTCTTAGCCATCGCCATTGGCCCATCACTTCTAATGCCACACTGAACATGGCTGCTGTCCATCATATCTGAATCTCATCCCTTCAGCTCTAACAATTCTGTTTAATTACTTATCCGACCACATCTATGGATGTAAAGCAACATATACTCATACTGAAATATCTTAAATGAATACAGAACTATAAATGCTGAAAAGTAAAAAAGCAATGAAATAGTGCGTAAATAACATTTACTGCTTGATTATACCATCCCTACCGACTTCAAGTCTTAATATAATACTGAGTAATGCATAATAATATACAGCTTTACGTTTCAATCAACAAATGATAAGATCCCAAGAGCCAACAATTATGTAGAAGTTAGCTGGTGAGTGGTCACCAATATGAGCCTAATAAGGATATAAGAGCCCGTGATGCTTCCATTTAATTTTTCACCATTTTAGTGAACCAGAACAAAATGTTTAGGAATTAGACATACCTGCGCTGCTTGGAGAATCGAAGAACCTTTTGCTAGTTTTGCAGCTACACATCTGTTGCGCCCATTAATGTAACAACTTGTCAGGAGGTTGTTCATGTAGCTTCCCATGCTTGAAACTCAATAGAAGTTTCAATATGCCATATCAGATAAATAAGCTTAAACCCTTTCAAGTCAAATACAACTAAGCAAGCAATGTTTCATAGAAAACATGATAAATTGATGTGTGACCTTCACATTTACTTGCCAGAAGTAGAGCTAACCAAGCTGAGGTGAATGCTAACGCTAATTTGACCCATGGGGAAATGCACCTTGCAGTTCTGCATAATCATGATGGCGATCAACCAGCTTCAGCTGCTCATGCTTGGGTTTTAACTACATATTCCATTGGTCTAGTGTAATCCGATGAATTGATTTGTGCATCAGTACTCGCTATTCAGTTAGTTGATATTCATGGTGTCCTTGCTACTACATTGTCGATGCCATTTTCTACATGATTAAAGAAAAACCCTGAAAAGGTATGTTGGAGTGGTGGACAAAACATATACAGTGTAGGGGCTTAATTTCTTTTATTACTATACTGTCGACGCCATTTTAATTTTTAGAATTTAGCGAGTTCATTCACTTTTTTTTTCTTTCTTTTCTCTTCGTTCTATGGCTATGGCGACATGATAGAACATAAAGTTTGATAGCGGTTTATTGGTAAGTAATTTCCCACTAGCATGTGCCGCTTATGAATTACTATGATATATGTATACATGATATAAATATAAAGAATTAGGAGAACTTACTGTATAGGTGCTAATTTTAGGCCAGACTTGTAAATCACCAGTATTAACGTACATAACATCAACATAAAAAGTATTAAATCTAAAGAATTTCAGAGCTAATAAAACTAAATTATCATTGTGCAGATATTGATGAATGCAAAGAGTCATTGACAAGCTTATGTGCACCAGAAGCAAAATGTAAGAATCAGATTCCAGAATATACTTGTGAATGCCCTCCTGGCAGCTTGGGATATGGATTCAAAGGCCAAGGTTGTAAGAAGTGCCTTAAGATTATCCTCACATGTGCAGGTTCGATCAGTTCACATTCATACTGAAATATGCATAGTTAAGAATTACATATTATTGATTGATAAAGATGCTTTTAAAATAACCAAAGTCTTATAAAATAAATTTTGACTCTTAACTTATTTTCTTTATTCACATTTCCTCCATACTGAGGAAACCAATATATAAATAATAAAAGAAAGGCAACTAATTTTCACCAACTATTTAGTTTCAGTTGAATCCAGATTAAAATTTCTAACTCGAAAGAATTTCAAAATCCAGGAAGTGTCATTGTCATTGGAGACATATTTGCATGCTTCACTTTTTGTTACCGTACTAAGAAAAAAAGGCAAATCAGATCCATGTACTTTCAACAAAATGGAGGACTGCTGATAAAGCAATATATTGACGGGTGTTCCATAATCCAAACAAGGTTTTTTTCCTCATTCGAGCTTAATAGAGCAACCAAAAACTACAATAAAAAATGAAATCTTGGAAGTGGAGGAAACGATAGTGTCTATTCTATATAGTTTAAGTTAGACAATGTTAGACGCAAACACACACTTTTATTTTAACTCATGTTCTATATAATGTGGTAGATGTTACTGTTAGTACAAATAACAACCCGTACCTATGTAGTAAGCATTTAGTATTAACCGTTTCTTTAATTCCACGTCTACCCTTAACATGATTCATTAAGAATACATGGCCAGAAGCTGATCAAACAAAATAGCAGTATTTCCATAACAAATTAGTAGATATGTCGGTGGTATGGAGAAATAACAGAGTAAAATGTTTCTCAAATTATAATCAAGAATCATTATGACTCACCGTAGGATTGAAATTTGGACTTTAAAGACCATCTGACCCAGGGTTGCATGCGCACGACACACGATTGATTCTGAAGTATTCAAGTATGGGAGTAGCAAAATAAAAACTATAGCTATGAGGTATGTACTATGACAAATCAGTATGTCATACACATACCATGTACAATATGTACCCTAAGGCATACAAAGACATAGGCACATTTATTATTTAATAATGTTGATGCCAACAAAATACTATGTCACGTGTCAAACATGATAAGCGTGGTTCAAATTCCTGTTACATACATGTCACTGATCGCCCATAATATAATACCACAGGAGAATATATGGTAACATTTAACTTAAACTGGTTCAATGATACGTGATAACAGTACTAGACAACATTAGCTGTAGCATAGAGAAAGCAACAACTTACCTGAAACTCACGCACTTTAAAAGTAGGAATAAGAATGGCAAACTAAAGTGCACACCCATGTGCAACTCATTCACTAGCATTTATAGTCCTTCTCGGCTCCTTCCTAAAGAACTCAGACAGAATCCTAATGATTGTTGGTACTCTAGATCCAGACCCAATAACCTCAATAGAATGAATATTCTTCACTGTCAAACCTGCATCTGTCAATGCCTTTTCTAATGTTCCTTTAACCCTCTCAAGAATGGGTGCAAATTACTCCATGTTAATTTTTTTACATCATTTTTAATATTTTCTCCATGCTAATTTCAGTCAAACTTTTTGTCCATTGTGCCTAAAATGGAACGAGGGTGCATACATATGGACTTAAGTGCACATTTTTTGTAAATTTACTCAGAAAATTACTTTACCTTTAAAGAAACATAAAATTTTTAATGGACTAGTATCATTTCGTTTTTCTTTATTTTGACTGATTTTGTTTGATTTAATAGTTTTAAATACATTTTTTCATTAGCTGTTGATAAACGGTTGCTTTGGTCATGTTTGAATTCGCAAAAGTTAATAAATAAACCAAATGGCCTTTCAACAAACAAAAACAAACTCCAAAACTAAATTGAATTGAAATTTTCAAATAACAAAACCCACTAAAACGTAAAACATAGCATTTGATTCATTCAGTTTAATTTGTTGGGATCAAAAGTAGCTAAATTATCTTGTTATAAATTACGGTTAAAATAATTTGCCAGGTTCATCTTCATGTAAAGATATTGTTCTCAAAATAATTAAAAATATATATAAAAATAAAAAACAAATAAATATTATGTATGGATTGGTTATGCTAAAATGTCCAAAAAAAACTCTTTTTATCTTAAAATAAATGCATGAATCTGTGTCTATGTTATAAGACAACGATAAACTAATATATTGATATTGATAAGTATGCTTTTTGAAAAATAAATTCAGTTTTACATCACGTTTAACTGATTGGCGTAGAATTTTAAGATGTTAAGGCGAAGAAATAATCTGAAAGACTAAAGGTGAAACCAAACCAAATCGATGTATTTATTAACCAGAATCAATTTAATCAAACATATTCAATTCGATCTGCTTGAACAAACGATCACCCTTAGTTTTGATGATATTTGTATACACTCCTGTTTTAAAACATGTGCCTAAAATTTAAAAGAACAATAATGAGAAGCCCTTGCAACTACTAAGTATAATTAAAGTGAAGCGTTTATTACTAGTTCTCAGTACGCAGGAAAATAATTTGAAATGTCTAAGTGGGATGATTTGATAGTTCAGTTAAAGCATAACAAAAGTCATCAGTAAGTTACTTACCCTAGTGATTTGCAACAAATCAAGAATGAGCCCGAGATCTTCAATATAATCATCCCATTTAGCCTTTCCAAGTTCTTTTGGTTTTTCAGACAGACCAAAACCAGGAAAGTGTGGAGCAATCACGAAATCCTGCTTTTGTAATCAGAGATATTTGGTGCTTCCATGTGTACCATATTTCAGGGAACAATCTAATAAAAATCAAAGTTGAAATTTGAATTCAAATCTTGTTCAAATCTTAAAAAAATGGAAAAAAAGGTTATAAAATCAACGATTCTATAAAAATTTCACCATTTTAGTACGACATAGGAGGTTGAGAAGTGAAGCAATGCCATGGAGGTGGTAAGCGATGATGAGATGAGGTTCTAAAATGAATATTTTTCACGAAGAGGTTTTTTTTTTTTCAGGCTTGAAATGTTTGTTTTAGGATTTTGACGGAAGGCAAGGAAGCGACAAGGATTCACCGCCTTCTAAAAATGTTTGGTAGGATAATTGTAACAGCATTTAATTTTTTAGCTCTTTAATTATTTATATCAATGGTTGCACTTAGTCTAGCAACCAATTATTGATTTTCTTGTAGTGTGAATAATGAGGATGTATTAGTGTCGATTTTCAAGGGTCGAAAATATCGTTCGTTACATTTGGTATCAGAGCTTAGGTTGAGCGAATACCTAGGCTTTGTTGGAGGACGTTTCATTATAGACAGGGTTAGCAATACCCTAGAATGAGTGACTCATTAGAGATAGAGTTAGTGATACCCTACAATGAGTTTGTGAGTATTTATATATATGGACGTGTATTTGTTATTTGATATAAAATTGTTTTATGGTGATTAATCTGTTGAGTGGTTATAAATTCTAGTTGGTGTATGAAGTGCTTCATGTAATCGATAGGGATTCCAAAATTCATAAACAAGGCGAATCGACACATCATTTTAAAAGGGCTCTATTTTATATATATATATATATATATATATATATATATATATATATATATATGTATATATAATAAAAATATCGTGTAATTTGGAAAATTTATAAGATGTTATCCCTTTGGAAAGTTCCACGAATAAGGTCTTGATCTGTTTGGTGATGGTGGGAATAATATTCTAAGTATCGACCATATATTGGCTTAGGCAAATGGTATCGAACACTTGGTAAATTATTCTCCTTATCATTACATGATCAAGGAAAGTTCAAATCCGAACAAGTCAAATCAAGTTATTTGGATAAAAAGATTTTTGGTCCAGAAATAAAATGGAATGAAACTACTGATGATGTTTTGGTATATCACTTAGGGGCTGGATGACTTCTCTTATATTGGTTAATGAGTTCTGGTTGACTCCAAAGCAGGCATGAATAGTACGTGCATAAGAAGAGGCAGAAGAGAAATTAAAATTAGGATCTTATGTTGGTATCTTTTGCTAGAGATGTATAAAGAAAGGCATTATGTAGTTCTATGTAAGGATAGGAAAGAAAAGGAAAGCAGAGAAAAAGAAGAAATAATTTTTTTAGGGTTGATATATTCTATTTCAAGTGTAACAGGCAATGACATTTTCTATGTGAATGCCTAAAAACAAAGAAGAAACCCAGAACTCAATTAGGAAAGGCAAAGGGTTGCTACTGTTCCAAAAGACTAGGACATATAACCAAAGAATGTTCCCAAACTTGCATTTGGTGCTTCCAAGGGAAACACTTAATGAAATACTGTCGAAAAATGAGGGTAGCAGATAAAGTAGTGTCTACTTCAAAAGGGATCCAAGAATAGTATATATAGCAGCTCAAGTATCTATATATAAAATAGTGACGTATGATAGGCTGTATTCCATAGGGGTTATCCCCAAAGTTTGTAACACAGGTTAGGATTTGTAATGAATGTATAAATACAAAGTTAATTAATAAATCTCTTTTGATCATTCTCTTTGTGCATTTCTTCTATCTTCCATCAAATCAATTTAAAACGATATTTAGAAATAAAAAGGTTAAAGTAATATTAGAAATCGCTTGTCAAAAAGTTTTTAAATTAAGAAATTTATTTAAGAATATATTTTTAAATTAAGAAATTTATTTAAGAATATATTTTATAAAGGTATCTTTACAAAATAAAGTGTAAAAGATATATGTTTAATAAAAAGGAATTTTAAGAACTCCTATCTTAATCTTTTGAAAATTTAAAGAGAAAGTTATCTAGTGGAAGTTATTGAAAAATTAAATAAGAGGTAAATCATCTTTTATTTTGAAATGGTTTCTTTTGGAATAAGTGAAAAAGTATTTTGTGAATAAATACCTAAAAGAATAAATGGTCAACCAAAGATAAAAGTTTCATAAAGGTTTTGGAAAGTTAATTAAATATGATGTTATACATAGATCACTTTGTCACGACCTAGAATTTTACTGCTTTGATTTGTGAACAGTTAATTAATTTTAATTATTCAATATACATGTTTTATGAAACTCTTTTAAATAATAAATGATGAAGGTGAAATAGTTTGCAAATTTGTTTACAAAAATCTTTTGTTTGAAGAAAGATAAAAAATATGGCCGGAATTCTTTTTCGAATTTTCAACTTTTCGTCAGCTAAAGTTTGCCAGAAAATGTTACGAACATTAGTGTATAATTAGAACGCGTTATTTTTAAAAATGTTAGAACTGTATACGTGTGCTTATAATATGTGTATGTATTCACCTTAGTAATATGAAAAAAATTGTAAAGCATGATGCAACATTAGGGAGAAACATGTGTATATATAAACCACTCAATGGATAAATCAACGCAAAACATTTTTTTATATTAAATAACAAAACGCGCTCACATATATAATACTCTCAAACTCATTCTAAAGTATTTCTAACCCTGACGCTTGTGAGTCGCTCATTCTTGGGTATTACTAATCCCATCTATAATGAGTTTTACCCCACCAAAGCCTTGGTATTTACTCAACCTAAGCTCTAATACCAAATGCAAAGACCCGCTTTTCTGCACCATTTAAGTCGTAAGTAATCCACGCATGTCCAACTCAAACCGAATGGAAGGGCAAATAGTTAAGGGTGTAAAAGAAAATAAGATAGAACAAAACAGAAAATAGAATCTCACACGAATGGAATAACATATATTAATTCGATATAAAATCTTTACAACGGAAAAATTTGAATACAATATCAGAGTCTAGAATACAATATCAAAATCTAACCTAGATTAGCTTGGATAGTTATAAACCCGCTGCCCTTATAATGCTGAAAAATAAAAACAAATGCAATAGATGTAGCGGATAATAGAATACGTCCATACGTAAATGAAGATCTTCAGCTCTTCTTTGGGAACTCCAAGCGCCTTCAGTTAAGCCTGAAACTACTCGGTTTTGATCTGAGTATTAAAAATACCCGGATTAGGCTTGATAAACCAGCATGAAATACTCGAAATTTTAAATGTTTAGATCATGTTGATATCAATCAAAACGTTTGGAAAAGAAAGGTATCTCATAAGACCACGCCCACACATTAATATGGACGGATTTTTATCTTATGATAACAAAAATATTTTATACTGAAAACACTTTGATATTATCTTTAATGACATCGGTTTTGAAAACATTTTTCAAGTAAATATATATAAAACAACTATCAATACCCGGACTAAGTTTGTGGTAATATATCCGGATTAGGTCAAACAGAATATACCTGGACGGAATATATGATACCAAAGGGGTAGCTAAAATGTTTGCAAAACATTACAGCTATTTTGGGACTACAATCAAAATTGTAAAGCTTGTATTAGGATTGGATTTCCAACATGACAAGAAACTAGTGACCTGATGCGGTGTTTTGGTTGCAACAAACATATATCCAATGGTTACACATCCAAGGATTCAAATGCCACTATAATGCTGTCAACAACCGATGGGAATCAATATTAATGGCTGCTCGTCCAATGACTTAGACACCACTTATTCCACCAATGGAAGGCTGTAGCCTTTTTCGAATTTCATCCAATAGCCCTTAATTATGTCTTCCAGAACACATAGTGTCATGTATCATTACCCGGTTATGAGGCTAGAGATGCTACACTCTTCTTTTCATAAAGTCATGCCTTGTTTTTCAAAACCACGCTTTATTTTTACACAAACCATACTCCACTTAGAATGCCACATTTCCATTCCTTCAATTTCTATTGACTTCAACGAATATACAACCTTTGAGCTCGTACATCTCAGAGAAGGGTGTTAAGCTGAGAGAAGTTGCCTTCTCCGCCACCAAGCAGATGTATGTTTGTAAATGTCAATGTTGTGATCCCAGAAATGCAATATTGGACGTTCGTCCATACAAGTTCATTTTGGGACTGAACGGAACCGAAGGCACCCCTCCTACCACATCCTTATGGGAATCACCTCTAGGATCAACAGTGAGTAGTCCTTGCAATACGAATATTTCAAAGCACGATAGGACAACCGCCATAATAAATATCTTTATATTGAGAGCGACCTAGAGAATGTCAACAATCAGCCCTTCTACTATGAAGATCTTCGTTCTTCAATAATCATCATCTTCAACATGCCTTTATCATCAAGATGTCTTCATTTCTGGATGTATACATCGGTTCGAAGTGGTTTTCGGATAGGAGTTACCCAAATCCAACCCTAGTTCCTTCGAACCAATCATCTATAAAAAGATATCAGGTATATAGGTGTTTATCACCCAACATTCAATTAATTAACCTTTTCGTTTAAATCAAATTTCTCTTAGGGATTTATTCGTTGAATTATTTCTTTATCTTTTTCAGAGTATATGGAATCATTAAGCCTCATTTATCAAAAATTTTAGTTAATTAAAACCTTTTAAACTTTGGAATAATTCTAAATCAATTCACCATTTTACTTAGGAAATTTTTTTCAAATTATTTATTTAAATCTCATATTGGAAAACATTATTTTATAGCATCTGGGCTTTCCCTTCGACATGTTCCATCCCTCGCCCAAGCCTTCTTAGATCTCACAGACGAAACATGTGTACAAGCCATTTCCGCATACTTCTTTCATTTCTTCGAAATGACTTATAAAACTTCCAAATCATTATTTAAAATACTTAATTATTCTTTTTAAAAACCATTTATAAATATATCAAAAATAATGGTTAAGTTTAAAATCATATTTCATAAGTTATAAAACTGCTGTGAAAAAGTTCCACAAATAGTTTATTAAAGCTTCTTTGATCAAAACAACATTTATACTTCACATACGTTCATTTTTCCATAATACTTAAGGAATGTATTTGTGAAGGCTCGCAAATCTGTACCCCTTTTGAGCTGAAAAAATTCCACAACAATTCAGCCGAAAGTGGAACAAATGTACGAGTCTTCGGGTTTATAGAAGAAAGAGGTAGAAGAAGAAGAAAAGAAAACAACATCAAAATCTCACATATCGCAGTGGAACAAATATAATAGACAAATGAATATCTTTAAAACAAAGAACTATATCAGTTATTACATTACATCACATTACATTATCAGAGTGTTACAACAAAAAATAGGGGAAAAGAATATAACATATACTAGTGATACGCTTCGCCATCCAGCTTGCTCCTGATCTCCACAGCATCTCTTTTTCGACTTCGCTCTAGAATAATGATAACCTGACTCTAGGCTGCCCATGTGGAAAAATTGTGGGCACCCAGAGTTTAGAAAGGGAACAATAAACTCCAGGTCAGTCGTGGGACTGGTGTGAGATCTTAAAAACAGTTATTTTCACAAAGAAAATAAAAAGAAATTCGTTATGCTTTTTGAAAAATGAAACTACCATAAGGCCTTCCGCCACACACACAATATAAATGCAGAATTGGAGGAGATTTCTCCTTATGATAGTCAAACATGCTTAATATGCAAAATCTTTTTAATATTATCATTAATGCATAGTTCAGAAAACATTTCGAAAGTATAATATTAATCATAGCCAGCATACAACCATTATTGTATGCGTACTATAGCTATCATGTTCAATAGCAGGTTACCGCCACATTCCATGGCAGGTTATACAACTAAAACCGTACATCGTGCGTATTGTTTCTTTGGATTTCCAACAAATAGTCAGGCTAAGGAACTTCCTATTGCCATATGGGTATGCCTATGGAGGGACGTCCCGAGAACTTAACCAGCTCTCTGCCAACACAAGGCCGGGTTACCTCTGTAACTAGGTAACTACTACACGAGTATGCCATCCCCTGGTCGTTTGCGACCTTTATCCGAGGATCCTCAACCACAAAGCAACAACCACAAAGAATAATTGATTTACAGCAACCACATAGGTTAAGTATCTGGGCTCCATACCATGATACCACCCTTTTCCAGAAGGAAATGACATACCATAAAGGGCGCGACCCTCATAACCTTGCCGCATCTTTCCTGTTTCGACCATTTTCGAGGTGTGAGGTTCGACGAAGTCTCGTCCACAAAGCTACACTTTTCACAAAGTCATGCTTTGATCAACAAATGATCAGCAACATTTCGTATGCCACATTACCAAATTGGGAATGTATCACTAGTAATCTTCAACTACATAACCTCTGAGCTCGTAAGTCTCAAAGAAGCGTGTTAAGCTAAGAGAATAAATTCTCCGCCACCAACAGAAATGTATTTGATAGAAACCAGCTTTACATTTCAAAGTGTAATGTCAAACACATCCATACAAGTCCGTTCCGGGATCGAACGGAACCAAAGGCACTTCAAAGAAGACCTTGCAAATTCGGATATTCACTAATCACGTTTGGAATCCCCATCACAAAGGGTGATAAAATCTCTATACCGGAGCAACCCGGTGTAGAGACATTCGACAGGTAATCCTTTTGCTTTCGAAAATACCCAATTTTCAACACCGTCTTCAAATGCAATCCCATTTCGTCGTATCATTATTCGGAATGAGTTTTATGACACAAGGTCCTCTCCCGGCTAATACGAATAACAAGCGCTTATTTTAAAAATAAGTGTTACATTCAGATTTCAAACAAATCACAACAAATTTCCACCTTGATATTTTAAATAAAAGATCCATCACAATCACAAAGGTTCGATGCGGCTTTCGAATGTCCATTTGGAATTCGACTCCCGGTCGCATCGATATTCAAATGTCATTCAAAGGAAAATATTGATAGTCGATTATTTAACTATCAATCAACATTCACAACAATTACCAGATTTAACTAACTTTTCCTAATTATTAAATTTCAAAATATCTTCGCAAGATATGTATTTTTAACGTTTCAACCATTTGAAAAAAAAATCAATTCACTTTTCACTAGCGGAATAAGATTCCTAATATTATTTATTTCCATTGAAAGTCTGCCGAGTTCAAATACTTTAAATCACTTATCCACAATATATACTTGGAATCATTTAGATAAAACTATTTTATAACATTTATTTAATAATAGTTATGAAAATATTATATAAATGTCTCATATAAAATTTCAAGTCCAAACTAACTTTAAAATAAAATTAGTAGATAGGGTATAACTTTTTTTAAATACCCATTTTCTAAAACAAATATCAATTTAATCTTTAAATAATCACTTTTATAATTAATTAAATAAATCTTTACTTTAAAGATTTTCAAAATAACTTAAGAAAATAATTTCTCCAAAATATTCTTTTTTTTTTTAAAAAACATCTCTAGAACTTTTAATTTATATTCGAAAGCTAGTTTGAAAACACACTCGGCTTTTCAGGGAAAGTACACCTTCCATTCTAAAATGGTTCATTCAAATTAATTTATAAATCTTTCTGGATTTATTTTAAATTTACGTTCCAATCCGTAAATTCCTTTCCACACTTTTTTTAAATAACCCAATGTTTATTTTTAAAACGAAATTCCATTTCCTTTATAAATTCCCATTGTGAATTTAGATTTCCAAATACCAACTGATATACGATTTTCAAATCGATTCTCAAATATTCACTATCAACACTAAATCAATTTTCAAATTGATTTCCAAATTTTATTTTAAACACCAAATCAAATTCCAATTTGATTTCTGGATTTATTTCAACACCAATTCGATCTTCAATCAAACACCAAATCAATTTTCATATGGATTTCCCAAAGATTTATTCACTATTAACACCAAATCAATTTCCAAAATTATTTTTAAAATAAATTCCTTTATCTCTTCCAAATTATTTAAAATCCGTATTTTTAAAATAAATTCTTCACCTTTTGAATAATATTACTTGAAATCCATTTACTAAACCTTTTCCCATATTTTGGAATTTTATTCAATAGGATTCAAAAATAAAACCTTATCCTTTTAAAATTTCTTCTTTTAAATTTATCAAATTCAAAAATAAATTTTACTATAATTTTCAGTTTTAATTTTAAAAATCCAATTTCATTTATTTTCGGTATTCTATGATACCAAAAATAGATTTGGCTAAACTATAGCCTTCAATGATTTCAATCACCAATATAATTACACAAAGATTATAAATAGTCAATACATAACATTGAAACAAATTAAAATGTTTTAAGGAATCCAGTTGGATCCCTCCAACCTGTTTCCCTACATCCATAGACGTTAGCACAACAATTAAATACCAATTCCACTTCGAGGTGGAATATCATGGTATATGGGATTTATAAAATATCATCCGCTATTATGCGACGCATAGGATCTCATCCGTTATATAATGCTGGAAATCAACAACTCCAAATACATATATAATACCAATTCCACTTCGAGGTGGAATATCACGGTATGTAGGTTTAAATATAATATCATCCGCTATTATGCGGCGTATAGAGTCTATTTTAATACAACTGATAATAAATTATCATCCAAGCATACAATCAACAATTTAAATTAAACTATCACAATTCAACAATCAATCAATAAATGAAATTTTCAATTATTATAATTTGACTGAGAAGATCTTACCTTTGCCTACGTATGCAACCCATTTCCAATCCAAATTGTTTTCTCCACGATTTTGACCTTGTATAATTAATTTATACAACTTATTAACATTCAAATAAATCGAACAATCTATTAGCATTTTATAATTTTGATTCAACTAATAATTTAATTTTAAACTAGGGATTTAATTTAGTCAACTAATAATTTAGTTTAAACTAATATTCCCTCTAAATTATCCTTTAGTATCAAAAATAAATTTAATAAGATAATTAACCAAGTTAATTGCCTAAATAAATCGAACAATCAACTATCCCTTTTTATTAACTTTAATTTAAACTAGTTTTCCTTTAATAATCTATATAAACCAAAGGTCCATTTTTTTTTTAATTTATCCAAATCAAAACGTTTGAAAATCCCTTTTCAAACCTATATAATTTTTAGTAAAACTAAATTTAAAGAAATTACTTTTTGTTTTTTTCCCTATATGTATAAAAATATATTATTTACTAAAATAAATAAAAATAAATAAAAGTATACCTTACTGACAACAACCACAACGTCAACATCTACTGGCCAACGACTCCGTTCAGGCTGCAAAGACCAAATCCTCCTCATGCACGCATAGTGCCCTTGAAACTACCGTCGCCACTGCCCCTCAATTTCACTGCCCTCTACGTGAGCACGAGCCCAAGCATTGCCCTCGACACCACCAAAAATCCCCAAACAAGATCGCGACTATACAGCTCCCCTTCCCTATGCGCACCGAAACCCTAGCTTTGCCTTAAACTGCACGCGACCTGCCTCCATCACCAGATCACCTCGAATCGCCACTTCCTTGAACTCGATCCAAGTGCGACTCGAGCTAACACTCGAATCTTTGCCGCCGACCTACTCGCGTGGGCGACACCATAGCATTGACGCACATGGCTCGCAAATCATATTGAAATTGATTATGATTTCATTAAGGAGCGAATTCGATCACTGCTCGGTGAATTCGAAATAAATTAAGAATACAGGGGGAAAGGGGGACGAACGAATTGAATTATGGGAAGATGCTCGGCCATTTTTATGAATTTGAATTTCAATTCAATCTGCTATACGTTTTTCTTTGAGGAGCGGATTTGATTATAAAGCGATTCGTTCGGCCATATTTTTTTCTTTCATTAGTTTTTGAATTCCATTGCAAGGAAGTGTCGTGCATTTGAAAGAAGGGCAGAATAAACATTAGCGTGATGAAGACGCTTTGCTACTGTAGCCTGAAGTGAATAAAAAGACAACTGATGTGAAGGAATTTTGAATGATATTTGACTAGGATATAAATATAAATATAAATTAATTCAAATTCAAATCCAAATTGTCCCGATTTACGTAGCTTAAAATCTTGGCATCCTATCGAGGTGTGCTGCTAGGCGTTTATAATGTTATATCCCTATTCCTAATGCAATGAAAAAGGTTTCGAGTCCTAACTCGACCGTATGGAGAAGATAGCTTTTTGAACCCAGCTATTAAATTAAATTTCTATTGAATTTTCAAAGCGTTTGCCTATCGTACGGCCAAATGACAACTCTGAATGCTACGAAAATTGAAACCCAATAATAATACAATATTACAGATCCAATGGAACTGGTTTCATCGAAATCCAAGACTGTGCCTCGGAAGACTATTTTTAAATATTGATTTAAATGATAAAAATTCAAAACTGAATAAATCATTTTCAAATTCAATTCTAAAGCTTCCATTATCTTCAGCATTATCAATATAAATTTTCTAAGCCTTTGAAATATTTTTAATCAGCTTAAAACTAAAGATTCAAATTTTTATCCAACTTCAATAAATTAAATTCAATAATTAAATTGCCAAATTCGTAGTTAATTTTGAAATTCAAGTTGAATCATCATTCAAATATCTAAAATCAATTAAATATTTTAATTTCAAATGTTCAAAATTTCCGGGTCGTCACATCCCTCCCCCCTTAAAAGAATTTCGTCCCGAAATTACTAGTTAAGAAGAATGATCCTTAACCCATTTGCTATCTTTCCAAAACTAAACAGTTTTATAAACTAGCCCAAGAAAAATCTTTTGATTAGAGACCCACTATCATTTCATCTAACTTTCCAAAATCAATCATAGATTCCAAACAACCTTGTTTACTTAACCAATTCAAGTTTCAAATTTCCAAAAAAAATTCTCAAAATATTTCTAACTCTCGAAATTTTCGAAAAATTTCGCCAGCTTCTCCTTTGCGCAGCTAGCTCGGTACGACTACAAAAATGGCAACACGGCCTCTAGATTTCAAAAAGAAAAAAAATCCAAGTGGCTAGACATGAAAATCATCAAATTTCATACTGAAATTTAAATACATACCTTTTTGTCGAGCAATTCAAAATTTATCTTCGAAATCAAAATCCCAATTCTATTTCCTATAACATACCTGTATATTCTACTAGCCATAATATTAAATTACAACATTCATATATCATTTTGCATATTTCATTACAAAAGTTTGAATACTTCTTATACCGTTTTTACTTCACTATTGAAGTTATATATCTATTATCATTCAATCTTGCATTTTCAATTTCCTTTGAATTCAATTCACAATTTAAATTCTATTTGGATTCATTTTACCTTCTTAATATTGAATTTTATCAATTATCTTTCATTCACAACTGCACAATTTTAAATTAGTTCATTACAAATTCATTACAAATTCCAATTCATTTTATCTCAAACCATTTCTTTATTTCACCTTTATTATCTGTTCACCTCGAACTAATTTTACAACTTCATTTTATTTCACACAATTCAAATTGGTTTTCGATATTCAGTTTCAATTCCCGTTTTATTATTTTGTTCGTTCAAAAATTTATTTTCAATTCACCATTTTGGTTTATAACCACTTATATTTAACTTGGATTTCAAACTCCATATGAATTTAACTTACCTTTATTTTATAATTATTGAATTCAATTCATTTCAAACAATATTAATTTGTCATTTCTTCAATTATTTTCACTTACTAATTTCATTTTAATATTTCGCTTTGTTTATCACAAATCAAATTCATTTGGTCGTTCGTTCCACTGGAGAGGCTCGCGATTTGTTTAATAGAGAGGAGGAAAGGAATCGATAGATTGAGAGGAGGGAGGGGCTTGAGCGAAGAGATTTCGTTCTGCCATGCTTTATGATTTTTGAACGATTGAAAAACTCAACTTCGATTTGAATTTGTTTCAATATTGTGTGTTGATTTATTTAAAATCTGTGTGTGATTATACTGTGATTGAAATCGTTGAAGGCTATAATCTAGCCAAATATATTTTTGGTATCGTAGGATACCAGAAATAAATCAAATTGGATTTTTGAAATTTAGTAGAAAATTTATAATAAATTAATTTTAGAATGAATAAATATAAAAGAAGGAATTTGTTTCAAAAGATACTAAATTTGATGTTTGAAATAAATTTGGGAATCAATTTGAAATTTGATGTTTTGAAAATAAATTAGGAAATAAATTTGATATTGATTTGGTAAAAACAATGAATATTTGGGAAATCGATCTAAAATTGACTTGATGTTTAAGAATAATTTTGGAAAACCAATTTTGAAAATTGATTTGGTGTTGAAAGTGAATATTTGGGAATCGATTTGAAAATCGTATATCTGTGGATATTTGAAAATTTAAAATTCACAATGGGAATTTTATAAAAGAAAGGGAAATTTGTTTTAAAAATAGATATTGTTTTATTTTTAAAATTGTGGAAAGAAATTTACGGATTTGGAACGTAAATTAAAAATGAAATTTACGGATTTGGAGCGTAAATTTAAAATAAATCCAGAAGGATTTATTAATTGATTAAAAGAAAGATCCATTTTGAAAAGGAAGGTGTATTTATCGCTGAAAAGCTGAGTATGTTTGTAAAATAGCTTTTGAAATATGAGTTAAAAGTTCTAGGGTTGGTTTTAAAAGAATATTTTGGAGAAATTAGTTTCTTAAGTTATTTTGTAAATCTTTAAAGCAATGATTTATTTAATTAATTATGGAAGCAATGATTTAAAGATTTAATTGATATTGGTTTTAGAAATTGAATATTTAAATAGTTATATCCTATATATATTATTTTTATTTAAAAAATAGTTTGGACTTGAATTTTTTTATGAGACATTAATAAAATATTTTCATAACTAATATTTAAGCAAGTGTTTCAAAATAGTTTTATTTTAAATATCTCTAAGTATATTTTGGATAATCATTTTAAATTATTTTAAAATATTTGAACTCGGTAGATTTTCAGTGGAAACGAATAAATATTTGGAAATGTCTTCCGTGTAAGGAAAAAAATGATTTGAAATTTGTTTTCAAGGTATTGAAATGTGGAAAAGTAATTTGAAATTTGTTTTCAAAGGATTGAAAGGTGGAAATTGATTTGAATTTTGTTTTCAAATGGTTGGAGCGTTAAAATTATATCTTGCGAAGATATATTGAAAATGATAATAATTGAGGGAAGAATTATTTAAATCCTAGCGATTGTTGTGAATGTTGATTGACACTTAAATAACCGACTATCAATATTGGCCTTTAAATGGCATTTGAATTTCGATGCGACCGGGAGTTGAATTCCAATTGGATATTCGAAACCCACATCGAACGTTTGTGATTGTGATGGATCTTTTGTTTAAGAAGATCAATGTGGAAATTGTTGTGATTTGTTTGAAATCTAAATGAACACTTATTTTTAAAAATAAGCGCTCATTATTCGAATTAGCCGGGAGAGGACCTTGTGTCATAAAACCCATTTTGAATAATGATACGACGAAATGGGATTGCATTTGAAGACGGTGTTAAAGACTGTGTATTTTCGAAAGCGAAAGGATTACCTGTCGAATGTCTCTACACCGGGTTGCTCCGGTATAGACATTTATCACACTTTGTGATGGGGATTCCGGACGTGATTAGTGAATATCCGGATTTGCAAGGGCTTCTTTTGAAGTGCCTTCGGTTCCGTTTGATCCCGGAATGGACCTGTATGGATGTGTGTATGACGTTACACTTTGAGATGTAAAGCTGGTTTCTATTAAATACATTTCTGTTGGTGGCAGAGAATTTATTCTCTTAGCTTAACACGCTTCTCTGAGACATACGAGCATAGAGGTTATGTAGTTGATGGTTACTAGTGATACATTCCCAAACTGGTAATGTGGCATACGAAGTGCTACTGATCATTTGTTGATCAAGGCATGACTTCGTGAAAAGTGTAGCTTTGTGGACGAGACTTCGTCGGACCTCACACCCCGGAAATGGTTGTAACAGGAAAGATGCGGCAAGGTTATGAGGGTCGCGCCCTTTAGGGTATGTCATTTCCTTCTAGAAAAGGGTGGTATCATGGTATGAAGCCTAGATACTTAACCTATGTGGTTGCTGCAAACCTATTACTCTTTGTGGTTGTTGCTTTGTGGTTGAGGATCCTCGAATAAAGGTCGCAAACGACCGGGGGATGGCATACTCGTGTAGTAGTTACCTAGTTACAGAAGTAACCCGGCCTTGTGTTGGCAGAGAGCTGGTTAAGTTCTCGGGACGTCCCTCCAAAGGCATACCCATTTGGCAGTAGGAAGTTCCTTAGCCTGAACATTTGTTGGAAATCCAAAGAAACAATACGTGTCCTGTACAGTTTTAGTTGTATAATCTGCCATGGAATGTGGCGGTAACCTGCTATTGAACATGGTAGTTATAGTAGGCATACAATTATGGTTGTATGCTGGCTAAGATTAATATTATACTTTCAAAATGTTTTCTACACTATGCACTAATGATAATATTAAAAAGATTTTGCGTATTAAGCATGTTTGACTATCATAAGGAGAAATCTCCTCCAATTCTGCGTTTGCATTGTGTGTGTGGCGGGAGGCCATATGGTAGTTTTATTTTCAAAAACATAGCAAATTCTTTTCTTTTCTTTGTGAAAATAACTGTTTTAAGGTCTCACACCAGTCCCATGATTGACCTGGAGTTTATTGTTCCCTTTCTAAACTCTGGATTCCCATAATTTTCCACACAGGAAGCCTAGAGTCAGGTTAGCAGTTATTCGGGAGCAAAGTCAAGAAGTTGCTATGGAGATCAGGAGTTGGAGATGGATGGCGAGGCGTATCACTTATATATGTAATATTTCTTTTCCGCTGTTTGTTGTTGTAAACCCTGATAATGTGATGTGTAAACTGATATAGTGATTTTGTTTAAAGATATTCATTTATCTATTATATTTGCTCCGCTGCGAAATGTGAGATTCTGTTATTGCTTCTGTTTCTTCTTATATCTTCTTGTTCTTTAACCCTAACGGTTCGGTTTTTCGGCATTCGACTATGCGGCATTTGATATAGTGGAGGTATTAATGTTGACTTTCGGGCATCGGAAAATTGGGTCGTTACAATGACTGACCTTGCTTATCTTCGTGAAACGTGATGGGGGGTTTCCGCTTTTTGTTTGGTGGCGAGTAGAAGACTCTTACCGCTACACGTCTTCTTTAAGGGGTTGGTTAGCCGTAAGGCGTGACAGTCGAAAGGCTGGCCGTAAAAGCAAGGACAGAGTACCATTGTATGCCACGGCAGGGCTGGGATGGTTGAAAAGATTACCAGTCGAGATTAGCCACTGTCGATGGTTGAAAATCCAAGACCTTTACAGTATTTGGATGGAAAAGTGGATTAAAGTGAAGATTTTCCTTGGTTTTGGTGAGATTTGATTTGATGTTTGCTTTTTGACTTTTTTAGTTACTTACTTGCTTTTACTAACGACATTCTACAAGTTTCTAATGATACTTAGTAAAATTAAAATTGATTATTTGTAACATGTGTATATATATGTGTGTGTATGTGTTAAAACATGTTAACAAAGGTGCAGCAACGTTGCGACAACTTATATTGAACAAAGGTTGATTTTTGATAAAATGTTTTATGCCACATTTTGATGTTTTTGTTAAACTATTTATTTATGTAAACAAAACTTGAAAATTAATTTGTTATCCTCCTTAAATAATTAAATAAAATGTATTTGACTTATAAAACCATATTTAATAATATTAAAATTCAATTGTAAAAATACGGTGTTGATTTGTCAACGTGCGACGAAATTTGTCAATCTTTATAAAAACAAGTTTTTTATACTTATAAAACTTTTATCAATCACTCATTATCATTTTATAAGAATTTAAAAGGAGTATTATCATTTTAAAAAAAAATTGAACATATATCAAATTTTATCACAAACCGGCGTTTGTCAATTTTATAATGAAAATCCAAAATCTCTTATTTTTGTAAACCATTCTAAAATTAAGTTTATCATTCTTATTTATTACATAAAACATTATTATTCAAGTTTAAAAACTCTATATTTGAATATTTAAATTTTCTATTTAAAAGTGGTAAAATTACGGGTCGTTACACCTACGTCTAGTCCAACATAATTCTTTGTATGGATTTCTTTTCAACTTGTAAATGCAAAAACAATTTCGATTTTAAAGGCCACAAGACACACACAGAGAATCCTGACCTCTGGGTAGACTCACTTGATTGGGCTGCAAGCACACCCACTAGATTTACGGTCTACTAAGCACACGTAGTTGATTTTACCGACTACAATCACACCTAGTTGATTTTACGGGCAACAATCGCACTCCACGAGTATAGCAGTATGATTTAATATAGTTTTATAAACTCAAATCTTATATATTGATTTCAATTGATCCTATAACTCTTGAATAGCACTTTAATCTTGATTTGAGTGAGAGAAATGAGAGAAATCAAAGAAATCAGAGAGTAGATGAAGGAGGATCAAACTAGTGATGATTGAATTAGATTTTGGTTGAATTTCGATGGAGTTTGGGTATATTTTGATTTAGAAAACGAGAAGAGTGGAAAGTGGAGAGAAGAATAAGAAAGTAGATGTTAAAAATTCATTAGGAAGTTTAGTATATATAGGGAAACAACAGTTATGTCCACTCACGAAGAGATATGACAAAAATGGGTTTCCATTTAAATTTGAATTCTGATAATTATGACCACTATGTCGACGTACAGAGACTGGATATGTTGACATATCCTTTACAAAATTCAAAAACACTTTAAACTGTTATTTTGAAAATCCATTGCTTTGTAAAATAACTTGATACTTTGTAGAATCATTTTAATATAGTTTATACACATTTTAATCTAAATATTACTTAATAAAACTTTAAAAAAATAATTTTAAAAGATTTAATAGGAGTATTCAATATAATGTAAATAATATATAAAGTCAATATAATTATAACTTATTAAAGTGTAAAAAAAATTCAATATATATAAACTTAAAAATAATAAAATAATATCATTATCAACATAAAAGATTTAGAAATCATTTTAAGAAATATTTTAAAAAGATTATTTTAAAACCAGGTTATTTTAAAAAGTGATTTAAGAAAAATTAAAGAAGGAGAGAGAGATCAAGAATGTGATATCAAGATTTTAACATAAATTATGCGACCTTATAACTTATCTAGAATATCTTGAATTCTTCAATACTTATGAATCTTCAATAAGCAACTTGAGTCTTCTTAATCAACACCTATCTAATATCCTGCACTATATACTAATATATCTTGATTAAACATTAGTATCTATATTTTTTATAATGTCCTATAGTTGCTACCATCAAAACCAAAACATAAGGTGCTAACAATCTCCCCCCTTCTTCGATGATAACAAGTCTGTATATGAAATATAATATAACCCTCCTGGGTTACAAAACTCCCCCTTAATCTATGCCTAATTTTATGTATTTCTTCCCATTTGTCCTCAACAAAAATAACCAGCTAAACTATAACTCTAACACTAACTCTTACTCTAGTTCTTGCTTTAACTCCCCCTAAATAAAATACGAACTGATATATATAGACACACACACACACACATAAGAATTATATATAATGATGATGAGAATGATTGTATAAAAACAATAAGTGATATTTAAAATAAGATAATCATGAAATGATAACAATGATATACAAGAAATAATAAGTGATAACATAAATCATTGACAGTAACCAAACCAATCTATATATTCATTCAATACCACACCATAATCCAATCACATCTTAAAAATACATAAAAGTAAGTAAAAAAAATGTTAAATTAAATTAAAAATACACACCTCATAATCAAATTAACGAAGACAAGTACTATCCTAATGTGATTTCCTATTGATCAGTGAATTGTGAATAGGACAATAAGGATAATAAAGGTAAAAATTCCACTTTTTTACGACGAGATTTCAGTCTCGATCGAAACATACTTCTCCTATGCATCAGACTTCATCAACTTCCTCCATGTATTCTTCCCCTTCTTCTTCTATCTTTTCTTCCTCTTTTTCCTTATCATTGCTACCTTGAATGGGATTATGAATGTCAAAATTTGCAGAATCATCTTCAATAACTTTTGGATTCATAAGGTTAACCAATAGATATTTTTGCAAATTACGAAAAATTCTACTTTGTTTCTCTTGTTCTTTGGACATACGAAGTTGTACTACTTGTATTTCAGTCCACATCTCAAGAATATTTTTTATTTCTCCTTCCAATTTAATAACTTTGACCATAGTAGTGTTGTGGAAGGGGCCTTGGGTAGAAGAAAGGAAGGAAAACGATGAATTCTCTTCTCTACAATGTTTGAGATTAGAAGGGGCAATGGTTTATTTGTTTAATAAGTTTAAAATAAACAAAATATAGAAAAATGAGGAAGAAAGTCGAAATTTATTATGTAACCACCAATTTGAATTTTAGAGGAAAATTAAAAAAAAAAACAGAATTTACCCTTATATGTCGACATAGGGGGATAAGCTATGTCGACATACATGTTATAATTTTAGTTATTTTGTTTTTCTTTATATTTTGTAATTTTTACTTCATTACTTTTATATTTTCGATAGAGAACAAATTCCTAACCCTCTTCTTAACTTAGTAAAAGATGTTTGATTCAATGGTTTTATTAATATATTATCTATTTGAATTTCAATGTATAAAATTAAAGTGATATTATTTCTTTATTCACATTATCTCGTAGAAAATGGTGTCTTATATCCATATGTTTATTTCTCGCATGATTAGTTGGATTTTTAGATAAATTGATTGCACTAGTACTATCATAGTCTATGGGTGATTTAGTAAAATTTAAACCCAAATCTTTTAATGTTTGTTGAATATAGATGTTTGCAACCAAATTGGCTACGACACCCAAGAATAGATTTTTGTATTGAAATAAATGAAGAAACTAAATTAAAATGGAGGAATATGTCAAATTAACAAGAAAATTACAGCAGAAAACAAGAACAATAGGATTTATAGTGCTTCGGCGTTGATTGCCTATGTCTATTTTGAATAGTCTCAATATTGATTAACAATAATTTTGATTACAGTAAGAAAAAGAAAAAGGACAAGAGAATAGTGGAGGAATGTGATTACAATAATATAGCTATTTAACCAACAACATAAAAATCCTCATAATGACCCCCTAGGCTTGTATTTATAGGTGAAGGCATCACTAATCTGACATGAACTTCGACTACAGCACCTCCTCATCGATATAGGCCCACCATAGGGAGTGCTAGCCCAAATCTCAATGGAGAAGGATCAGTATTGATCCCTCCATATGTTGAATTTTGGGCAGCGATCCTATGGTAGCTTTCTCATGCTCGAATATGATGGTATCTCAAATGTCATGATGATTGGATGTGTGAAGCTCAGGTTCTATCTTGATCATTTGTTCGAATCCCCATTTATGTCATTGCTGCCGATCCCTCCAATACCTTTTGCCAATCCAAAATGCTTAGAACTTTACGCCAATCCCTCTAGCTTCATAGATATACACCGTCCATCTTGCTTTATAAAATGTATGACGATCCATAGTGCTCACAACATTATGCCAATCCCTCTGGCTTCATAGATATATGCCAATCCTTCTTGCTTTATAAATGTATGTCAGTCCCTCCATTTTCTGAACTCTATATTGATCCTTGGAGTCTTAACAAGTCATGTTGAACTAAGAATTATCACCTATGTTTACCCCTCTTTTATACTACTCATGCTGATTATCCATTCAAATAGACATATCGATCAATCCATTTCACTTTACTATACCGATCCCTCTAATATTTTATCTTATGTTGACGAATGACCATGCCGATCCCAATTCCATCCAAACTGGTTTCCATATTCCGACAACCTGTGTGTCTATCAAGTCTGTTCAATCTAGGATTTGTATAATTGTCTGAACCCTATTTTTTGTCTCATACCACTACTTCACGGTCATCGTTCATGAAAATAGTCGAGTCTAACTTGCGTGATCAGTCCAATATAGCTGGGTCAGGATATCGGGTAACACTTGCCCCCATAGTACGTCTTGTGAGTAACATGACGTGCTTTGAATCGAAAAAAGTTAGAGTTGCCGAAAAGGAATCCATCCAACTTCCCGGTTGATTTCTATTTCTTCATCAACTTTCAACAATATAAGTCGGATGTCACATTCCGTCAGCATACACAAATTCAGTCATGCATGGCTTATAGGTCTTCTTCTACCCGATTCGATCTCGAACTTGAGAGTTTTAGGCTTGATTGCATTGTTAGTTGATTTCAAAAGATTGAACTTTCAAATCGTTCCTATGCTTATCCTCATACACGTTTCTGTTGTTGGCTCCCAGACGTGTTTGGACGTTTACAGGTCATTGCCAATTTTTATAGTATTCTGTTTGCTCATGTTTTTAGTCGAACCTTTATGATAACGATCGTCAAACATCTTTCAGTTGTCCACCATTCCTCTTCTTCCATTTTTCATTCCATTCATTTTCATTTTACTTCATTTTTCATCATTCGTTTATACTATCATTATATATATATTTTTTATAGTAGACGGATCGACATTCGACATGCTGATCCCTTGCTACAGATACGTGAGTAGGGATCGGCGGATCTTAGTGTCGATCCCTCCTCCCCATCTTTGAATATGTCACCCCTATAACTAGTCCCTTCTCCATATTCCTATATATAAAAACTTGTTTCCCCTTCTTCTTTTACTTACCTTCTTTTAGATTACCAACTTTTGCATAAATATTCTACCGAACCCATATTATTGTCGATTGCCCTTGACGAACAAAGAAAAATCCTCAACTTTAGAACTAAACTGAGCATGTAAACAAGCACTTCCTCCATGTCATCTTTCGTTCATCCTCAATCCACAGCTCTAATCACTCGTCTATAATTAAATATAGTATATATAGGTATGACTTCTCTTTTAATCGTGTAATTGATTTATGAATCTCTAGCTTTGGTGAGTTTGAGTGTTTTTTAAGTGGACGACTTAGTTGTTGCATCGTGATATAAGGGTAAGGAGGAGAAGAAGGAGATGGAGAAGAAGATGGAGAAGTAGGGTTCGGGTGAGAAGGTATTTTGCGATTAATGAAGAAGATAGAGAGTTAATCCCTAGAATTTGTCAGAGAGGGATCGATGTTCGGACTGAGGGAGTTTGAGGTTGTTTGGCGAGGGATCGGTGGGATGTGATACTGATGAGGGATCGACATGGTAGTTACTTGGTGAGGGATCGTAGGAAATGTCTATGGAAAGAGATCGATAGGTTGAGATCTTGGTGAGGGATCGGCATGAAATGCTTGGAATATGGGATCGGAATAGAGTGAATGGATCGATATAGACACTAAAGACCAACTTAATCTAAGTCATTTGAACACTTGACTTCATATTGCCTTGCCTGAATATAAGATGAATAAGGACAATGCGACTTACATACTTGGGCCATCAGACTTAAGCTTAAATGAACAAAATTCCGAACTTCTCAATATGAACAACGCAAAAAACTGGCTAATAAACTTGAATAGTAAACATCATATTTCAATATGCCGATAACCGATCCTAAATATTTTGTTGCCGATCAACTTTCTTGTCGATTAAGACGCTTAGCGATGACGGTCTCCCTAGAAAAAACTCCAAGTTTTATCATTTTATTCTTGCTTTTCTGATTTCAAATTGTTTATGCTTGTTTCACACTGTATTGCACTACACTAGTCCCTACTTGACACGGGGGAAAAGCTTATTATTTCTAATCTTGATTGTCTACTAAGTATAGCTGACATAGATCATAGACGCACGAAGCATTCAGTCAACATATCTTCTGCATAAGTGGCGAGACACATCGGTTCTGAAGCAACATCAAGTTCTGCCACTATATCCAAAAGAGCTTCTTTGAGCCACCACGTAGAACAACCAGAAGCATCTAATCCTCAAATTAATCTCTTCTCTGATATTCCAAGTCTACCAACATAAACCTTCAGCTTGGCTCCTGATGCCATTGAGGGTGCCATTGTTCTAGATAAACCCACAACTCACAAGATTCTTGAATCAGCGAAGCTGCTCTTCGTTGATTGTGCTCTATCCATGGGATCCCGTTCAAAGATGTATTAGTTCCAATGAGGCAAGATAGACATCACTTGCCCTCAGCCGGATATACAGCATGTAACAAGTTCATGTGCTGGGCTGGATGCATTCCACCTTTTAAATCCTTCGTTTAGGAAATGTTAAGGTATCTTGGGATCGCCCCTACTTAGTTGCATCCCAACATCTACGCTTTTATTCATGGGACTTTCCTCTTATTCATGAACGTTCTATTACTTCGTCCGACTCTAAAAGACATCGGATTTATCTATAACTTTAAGAGATGATCATGGAGTCCTTCTTACATCTTCCTTGAACCTTTGCCGAACTGTCAAATCTTGAAAGGAGCATGGAAAAAAAAATTCCTTATTTAAGCACGAGTGGTTCTACGTGCGATGTCCTCCCGGCTTCACAAGGAGATGGTTAGAAGGATGTAAGTGTTATTTCCATTTTCCTTTTAAATTCGATGACTCAAGCCATAAATTCTCCTTTGAATATACTAACATGCGAAGCTCTTTCAGGCGTTCGTCCACTTCCCGAAGGTGCTAGGTTTTATAGAGGCATCACCGCCAACCACACCACTCTCGTTAAGGACCAAGATGTTAAACTTCTTATAACTGACGAGCTGCTATCTTTATCCGAGCTATTAGAGGACGGCAGTAGAATCAGCCTCTCCAGAAGCCAAGCTGTTCCGAAGATTGTTGTTGAACGAAGAGAAGAAACAACCAACCCCATTGTGTCCCCTACCGAGGGGACTCGGGAAGGTACCGAAGAGGGGGAAATCAAAGATTTTAAGATGATGAACCTAGAGACGATGACGTAGGCCTTGAAAAAGTGCCGATGGTTGGTCCGTCGCAAATCGGACAATCATTGACATCTTCGAGGAGAAAGAAGAAGTTGGTGTACCGACTACGCAAAAGAAAGGCTGGATCAGATCCACAATTCGTTATTACTCCCCTCAAAGAAGAGTCATCTTCTCAGCGATTGAAAAGTTCATCAACAGGATTCTCCGACCTTCAAATTCTGATAGATGTAATGTCCTAAGACTTTCCCAATATTAATATCGAAGGACTCAACTACCCTACTAGAAGCGACGAAGGCGTCCAACCTTCCAATAAAGGGGCGAGCACTTCGATGAGAGAAGCCACCACTACCAATCATTGGGGGGAACACTAAGACACTCACAAACACTTCACTCCACTGCACACTTGTTATTAATCTTTCATACGAAAACTTTTAATATGTTCTATTTGGTTTTTACAGGTGCAATGTCTCATTCTTGTGCTTTTGACCGTCTTTGGGGTTCTTTTACTTATCACCGCCAAAGTCAAGACTCTGAGTCTACGCGACGTAAAGAGAAGGATGATGGACGAGATAGAGATTATTGTTTGAGGGAGTCCTCTTCCTCATCTAAGCGGTAGTCCCAATCCCATGGTTCTAGTCATGACGAACACCCTCACCTTCCTGCTCATAGTGGAGAAAAATCTCTGTATCATGGCCCTTACCCTGCCGTGCCTCACGAGCAACATTCTGGCTCGTCGAGTTCAAGGCAGTCATGCGACCGCTGCTCCTATAGGCATCCACTTTCCACTTCTGGTCCTCTTCCACCGGTAGTTGCTCCCGATTCCACTATAGTAGACAAGTCAGCTAAACTTAAAGCAACTTTTTCGAATATCTACTTTGACTGTCTCAAATTCCTGCCCTCTATACATGTCATTCTTAGACACGCCAAATAAATCTCATTAGCGTTTGTGAACGATGTATTCATTCACCACGAACCATTCATTTATTTGGTTGAGAAAGTTTTCGAAGTCTACATAGAGCATCAGTATAAAGTCGACCGTCTCAAGTTGGAGGCCATCTATAACAAAGATATCATCAAGCATCAGGACGCTAAGTTGCTTGAATATAAGATCCAGCTTGTAGAAGTTGAAAAGAATTCAACGGAGACTACAGAGGCGGTAAGTCGCCTGGAGACTTCTCATAAGAAGGAACTTGATGCGGCACTTCGACGCAGTGGCACGCATGCTTTAGGAAAGGACTCCTTGTAAAAAGGAGAAAGACATTATAGCTCGCTCCATTGAAGAGCTTGAAGAATTGTTAAAGAAGGAGAGGGAGGAGAAAATTAAGGCGCAAGAGGAGTCGCAGAGATACTGCAAGGAAATCGTCGAGCCAAGGAGCTGGAGAACAAAGCTCGACGAACAATTCACCAAGATTGAAGCTTTGAAAGAAAGTCCTATGAAGTGGATAGAAAAGAAGTGCTTGAACAAGCTAACTCCAAGGTAGAGGCTTCCATCAAGTCCAGTAGGAATGAGATTAAGGACTTGTTCGATCCACTAAATATCGAATATAATGTTAAGGTCCTTCTCCACCGAGACTTAAGCTTCCTTGGCGAGGGATATCTTGAATCACTTACGGAAGCTTAGGAGCATATCATCAAGATAAAGAAGGATGAGTTGGGAGAAGCATAACTCAATAAAGAATAACTTGTGAGAGAAGCGATTTGAGGAAACGAATTGTCTGATCTAGCCGCCTAACTTTAATTTTTTAAGGTTTCTACACCGACTAAGGAAGGAGAGGATATCGTTGAGTCTTCTGGAACTGATCCTAAGGGTTCCCCTCCTGTCCAAGTAGCTGAACCATCATCTTCTCATGATACGGAGCACAACCTGGGCTATGATCTAGATAGGCCTGGCTTTGGACCACATGTTATATCCCATTCTCAAAGGAAGCACTTCGGCAACCATTGAAAGCCAACCGGATGTTGGTATCGTACTGAACTTCTTTAAATTTAAAAAGTTTTTGTTCCCCATGCACAATGTCTTTCAAAATGTCCATGCTTTAAAAAAAATTTGTAGGTCTTTCGGGCCCTAATCAGACTCTTGGGAGCGGTGCTGCATGGAACAGTAGGAGAAGACAACTGAAATCCCAACGCTGTTTATATCCCGAGGCCAGATGCTTAAGTCATCGATGCACTTGATGAAGATAAGCCCGAAAATGCACCCCATGCCGATGAATCTAAAGATGTAATGATCACAGGTGCTTCGACGCACACTACTAAAACCAATATGAAAGAGTAGATCGAGTAGGAGGAAAAGTTAAAGCATAAAGTTAAAGGCGAGCCCGGCGAGTTGGAAGTTGAAGATCTTGATCTTATACCACCGCAAGTTATTCCACCAGGCGGGACAATTCCTGGCGAAATCCATCCTTCTTCTTCAAGCATTCCGACCAAGGGTGGCAAAGGGTCCTGGAAGAGAAGCTTAACCGACTCCATCCTAAAAAAACCAATGAGGGAGAGAAAGTCGAAGAAGTAGTCATTACTTCATGTAATTGTACATAGTTTGAATAATTATTTCTTTCCTTAGTCATTGTGTTTGAGTACGAATATTTTTTTTAAATAATTGCACTGGAATTTCGAGACTTGTGGATAAAAGTTTTTGCTTTCAATTAGTCATTGTGTAAATTGTTACTTTGGTAGTTGAACGAGTACTTTCCATATTAATGTTCTTGTAATTTAGTGATTGCAAATTCCGTTAACAATTCACCGTCTCTATCTCATGGCCTCTTTGCGGTTGTTAACTTAAGTTGTAAAAACTACTAAGTCGGAGCTGTAGTGAGCTGTCATATCTAGTCTTCAGTAGTTTGTATTCCTCCCGTTGATTTCAGGTCGGAGTTGGTGGGATAGAGAACAGTCAGAATCTGTTTATCCTTCCGTTGGTTTTACATGCCAGTCCGAAATCTGGGGACTTAGAGTTATTTTGGAGTGGTCGGTTCATGCACGATTTATGTTTTTTTCTTAATCCGCACTCTGGGGACTCAGAATTGTTCCATGACGGTCTGTTCACACTCAATTTGTTTATACTCCGATCCACACTCTGGGGACTTTGAGTTTTCTTGCAAGCGGTCGGTATCCGCCCGATTTATGTTTATACTCCAGTCCGCATTCTAGGGACTTAGAGTTTTCTCATGGGCAGTCGGTATTCGATCGATTTATGTTTATACTCTAGTCCGCACTCTAGGGACTTAGAGTTTCTTTGTGGGCAGTCGGTATCCGCCCAATTTATGTTTATACTCCAGTCTGCACTCTAGGGACTTAGATTTGTTTCGTGGGCAGTCGGTATGCCCGATATGTGTTTATACTCAAGTACATACTCTGCGGACTTGCAGTTGTTTTGTAGGCAGTTGGTATCTACCTGATTTGTGTTTATACTCCAGTCCGCACTCTAAGGACTTAGAGTTGTTTCATGGGCAATCGGTATCCGCCCGATTAATGTTTCAGTCCTCTGTCTAGGAAAGAATTTTTCAATCTCTGAATTATCGGCCACATTTGTTCCCTATTGTGTATCTCATCCTCCAGATCATTCGTGGGAATCGTTAGTCGAGCAAATTAATGGAACTCATCTTGTTCGACACCATCGGGGAATAGTATGATCAATCGTCTTCAAACTTCGGGAGCATGTTCACATATCATATGCATCGATATCAAGTAGTTTCATTATGTACATAGCATAAAATGCAATGACAATCATATAAGCAAAAGAAGTTTAGGTCTTTATTCGTTAAAAGGAAAAGAACAAACTATTCTTTCTTATTACATATTTGGAGAAATAAAATGCTAAAGAGAATATAGAAAGTAAAGAGAACTGAAATGCAAAGGAAATGTTCTAAGTGAAATAGCGTCGTAAATGCTTGCTATTCCACGCTCTTGGAAATGTACTTCCATCGACAGTTTCTAGCTTGAAAGTTCCTTCTCCAAACCTTTGTTTAATGACATATGGTCCTTCCCATGTAGATTCATGTGTGACGGGGGCGGAAAAACCCATTTTAGGATGAGATTGCCAAATTGAAATGCTCTCGATCGAACTTTAGTGTTGTAATATTGGGCGACTCGATGTCGGCGTATAGCTGCTCTCAATTTGTCTTCCTCATGCTTCTCATCTATAAATTCCAAGGATTCCATGAGAAGATCGTTGTTCATTTTAGGGTCGTAGTAAGTCACTCGATGAGAAGGAACTTCGAGTTCCACTGGAATAGTAGCTTCGGAGCCGTAAGCAAGAGCGAATGGAGTATGGCCAGTCGCGGACTTGTGAGTGTTTCTATAGGCCCAAAGCGTCATAGGAAGTTGATCCACCCACTTGCCTCTAGCCTTCTCCAAAAGCTTTTTTAGAATAGACATGATAATTATGTTTACAGCTTCAACCTGTCCATTTTCCTGAGGGTGAGCGACCGCTGCAAACAACTTTTCAATGCAACAACTCCGACAAAATTCTTTCAATTCAACACTATCGAACTGAGTCCCATTATATGTTATGATTGTTCGTGGAAGACCAAAGCGCATATGATGTTTCGGACAACGAAATTGATTACTTTCTTGGTCGTGATTGTGGTTAACAGTTCCGCCTCGGCGCATTTGGTGAAGTAATCAACCGCGAAAATAGCGTACTTCGCACCACCATTAGAGATTGGCAAAGAGTTGATGATGCTAATCCCCCACATAGCGAACGGCCATGGACTGACCATTTGTGTGATCTCTGTCAGTGGAGCTCTTAGGACCTTTACATATATCTGGCATTTGTCACACCATCTCACAGAATCAGCAGTATCTCGGTTTTCAGTTGGCCAATAATATCCGTAACGGAGGATCTTCATTGTCAAAATTTTCCTTCCAGTGTGATTGCTGCATTCTCCCTTATGAACTTCTTTCAGAACACGTTTTATCTCATCACGAGTGAAACACCAGAGTAAGGGAACGAAAAACCCTTCTCTATACATAGCTCCTTCTTACATATATATTATGAAGCTTTATGAAGGACTTGTCACTTTTCATTTCTCCTTTCAGGCAAGATTCCATGCAACAAGTAATCTTTAAATGGAGTCATCTATGATTCCTACTCGGATTCTGCTTCCAGTACTTGATCAGCTTCCATCATATTTATACTTGGGGTATGTAATATCTCGACCAGAACTAAACCCATCAATTGTGCATTCCAGTACTAGTGAACTTAGCAATGAGCCAGCCTCTCTGTTTTACTTACCTGGGATATGTGAAATGTCATAATATTCGATATCTGCCAACAAATCCTGAAATCGAGTAAGGTATGGGGCAGGTCGTTGTCCCTTAGCCTTATAGTCCCGTCTAACTTAATATACCACTAATTACGAGTCGCAAAACATTTGAAGCGACTTCACTTCGAGCTCTTTAGCAAGTTTAAGTCAAGCAATCAACGCTTCATACTCAGCCTCGTTGTTTGTAGTAGGAAAATCAAGCTTCAAAGCATAGAAAATTGATAGGTTCTCAGGGGTTACAAGCACAATCCCAGCTTCGGAATAGTGACCATTAGATGCTCTATTAGTGTACAACTTCCATCAAATGGTAGGGATTCTGCTGCCTTCAAGAAGCTCGTCTTGCATGGTAAATTCTACTATAAAGTCAGCCAGGGCTTGACCCTGGATAGCTCTTCGGGAAAGATATGTAATGCCAAACTGGTTGGGCTTGATGTTCCACTTAAGCAACCTTCAAGACGTCTCAGGTTGCTGTAAGACCTATCGTAACGGCTGGTCAGTGTAAATGTTGTTCAGATGTACCTGGAAGTACGGGTGAAGTTTTCGTGATGCAATTAGCAAGCAGTACACCAATTTCTCCATCTTTGGATAGTTCCTTTTTGCTCATGTTAACCGCTTGCTGACATAATACACCGGCCTTTGTATCCGGTTCGCCTCGCAAGTCAAGGCGGCACTTATAGCATGCGCTAATAGTTCCAAATAGATGTACAACTCCTCATGATCTATCGGCTTTGACAAGATAGCGAGTCTCTCCAAATGATTTACCAGAGCTTGAAACGCGTCTTCACAATCCCGTGTCAATTTAGTTTCTCTTTCCCTTCCTAATCAAATCAAAGAAATGAATGCATTTGTCAGTTGCCTTGGAGATAAATCGACTTAAAGCAGCAACCTTCCTATTCAAACTTTGCATTTGTTTAATAGTTTGGTTGCTTGAATATCTCGAATAGCCTGAATCTTTTCTGGATTAACTTCAATTCCTCGAGCATTAACAATAAAGCGCAAGAACTATCTTGACGCAATATCGAATGAGCATTACAAAGGATTGATTTTTATGTTGTAAAGTCAGAGGATGTCGAACATCTCCACCGTATCTCGAATGTGGTCATTTGATCGACGTGACTTCACGAGCATATCATCTACATAGATTTCCATTATCCTACAAATTGATCTTTAAACATCCAATTAACTAAGCGTTGATAGGTTACTCCCGTGTTCTTCAACCCAAAAGGCATCACCACGTAACAGTATGATCCAACATCCGTCACAAAGCTAGTGTGTCCCTGATTTCGGACATGCATCGGGACTTGATTATTTCCTAAGTATGCTTCCATAAAGGATAACAGTTGATGCCCTACAGTTGAATCAACTAGTGATCAATCCTTGGAAGGGGAAAACTATCTTTAGGACATGCCTTGTTCAAGTCTGATTAGTCGATGCACAATCTCCACTTCCCATTTGCCTTCTTCACCAGCACGGGATTAGATATCCATTTAGGATAAAGGGCATCGTGAATAAAACCATTGGCTTTTAGTATATCCAACTCCTCTTTAAGAGCAACGGATCTCTCCAGATCCATGCCTCGCCTTTTCTATTTTACCAAAACATAATTTGGATAAACGTTTAATGCATGGCTTGCGATGGCAGGCGAGATCCCACACATGTCAGAATGAGTCCAAGCAAATACATTGAAATTCACTTGGAGAAAATCAAAAAGTTATCTCATCAATGGTGGCTGAGCAGTGATCCAATCTTCAAGACCCATGATGGGTTGTCGTGACTGACTGTTACATCAATCGTCGGCTCAACGGGCACCGCCTTTCTCTCCTTGGGCTCCACTTTGTCATCCTCGGATCTATATCTCTATAGAACCAACCGTGGCGTCCAAGCCAAGGCTTAAGTGTCATATGTTAATCTTCAGTAACTTGGATGTGGACAGATTTGTCCACACCCTTTCCCTTCTCCTTAAGTTAAGCTTCTCTCAACTCAGCCACATAACAGGCATGCCCAGTCGCTTGATCACCATGCACCACTCCTACTCCATCATCATTCGAAAATTTCAAAGTCAAACACAATAGGGTGAGTGCTGCTCGAAATTCAACCAGGGCCAGTCGGCCTATAAAAACATTGTACGGTGATTCAACATTCAAAACAATGAACTGTAGCGTTCACACTCTCCTACGTTCGCCTTCCCCCAATTCGACTGGCAGCTTGACATAACCAGCTGCCTCAGTAGCTACACCATTGAAACCATGTATCGAAGCTTTAGATGGTTTCAAATCTTTAGCCTCCATTCCCATTTGATCATAACACTTCTTCAAAATAATGTTTACCGAAATTCCACAATCAATCAAAATTCTTCTCACCAGAGCAGGGCCAATCGTGGCAGAAATGAACATTGGGTCAATCATAGGAGCCTCTACTCTATCTGCATTCCTGTTTCTAAACACTATATCATCAGTAATCGTACGTTGTTGCTTGGTCGAAGTTCCATCCTATGTATTTGAATAATACTCAAAATCCACATGCCTTATCGCGCTAGCATATCGCTCCATTTCCTGCCAACTCCTATCTAAAGGATGCGGTCCTCCAACTATCGTTTTTATCACTAATCTTCCTCTGGTCTGCACAGATTCCTCATCTTTACGTGAAGCTTTTCCTCCATTGAGGTCAGATGTCCCATGTTCGCCATCCTGTAGAGTTTTAAAGAACTGCTGCAACTTCTTTTCCTGAATAAAATTCTTAATAGCATCCTGGATATGCCTGCACTCGTTCTTATTGCGCCTGTAATACCCATGAAATCGGCTATACTTTCCGGCCTGTTTCTATGCCTCTGTTGACTCCTTTGGACATGGCTTCTTGTACTGAAAAGCATTACATGTGGATAAGTAGATATTCTCTAAGGATGCATTTAGAGGCGTGTATTTGTCATACATAGGAATCCTAGGCTTTGATCTTCCGGGTTCCCTCTTCCAGTCTTAATTCCCTTCACCATTTCTCTACCGTTGATTTGGCTTGTTTTGAACATTAACCTGAACCTTCCCAGAACTCTCATCGGACTGCTTTACTGCAATGTAGCTTTGTACCGCTTCTCTTCACGATCCCACTATATTTCTTTTTCTAGGTGACCTGGCCTCTTCCTTCCTCGTAAACTGAGCCACCTTTGAATAGAAGCGTTCCAACGTAGCCAGCGATTTTCCAGCTAGCCAATCACCGAACTCAGAATCCAGATCAATCCCTCTCGTCACAGCCATTAGTATAGCATGGTCATTTGGGTTACCGACTTCTATAGCAGCGATATGAAATCTTTCCAAGTAATCCTTTAGAGATTCACTCGGAGTCTGGATTGCTTGGATAGTGACATCATGTCTTTAGGGCGAGTAGCGTGGATTTGGAACTACTCCATAAAATTTGTAGCTAATTCATAAAACCTTGAAATTGATCGTGGGGGTAGCCTTTTAGACCACATCATCGCGATCCTAGAGAGGGTTATTGCAAAGCAACTACATTTGGTTGTGTTATTGTTTCTCGCTGAGCCCATCAACCATTCATACCTTATAATGTGCTGCCTGGGGTCGTTTTTTGTCTCATGGGCATGTTGAACCTTCTTGGGTACTCCGCATGTAAAACATTGTTAGTAAATAGGGTATGGCTCCTCGAAATTCCATAATCATCATTCGTCAAACCCTAGTTCTCCCTCACCGGCTATCTGAACATCGTCGATAAGTTCAGTTTTTGAATCGATGGTGCGAAGTGGTGGTCACACTCCACCTCACATGAATAGTCCGGTCGATGTCTACGGTCCATTTCGTGCCTCCTTGGTCTATCATCGTCTTGATGTTCACCGTGAGCATTCATCTCGTCGTCATTCTGGAGGGGTAGTTGGTCATCATTCAAATGAACTCCTACAACCAAGCTTTTGGAAACCGCTCTAGGTCGATTCACCAAGTGCAATTAGGGAACCCCTCCATTGGAGGAGGGTTGGTACCGATCCCTGGGGAGGGATCATCACTGATTCTTCTTGGCAGATAATGTTGGTCTGCCAAGCGATGCTCTGATGTCCCTGTTTCCTATCCTTCGACCCTGTGATGCCTACGCATGTGATGTTCGTCTAATGAGGTTGAACTCTTCGACGGCAAGTAAGAAGCAAGATTCCTTCTTGTGCTCTAACGCTGCTATTGAACAATATGGTTTATTAGGTTAGCATTAGTCTGGATTTGCTCATTCAGCTGCCTACGGCTCTCCATAAACTCCCGCGTCAAGTTATTGAATTTAGCTTTAGTTATTAAATCAACGGGGTTCTGGACTTTAGCAGACTCCAAATTCAAATTTGCAGGCTGGTTGCTTGGAGCTCTTTGTTGAATGCTGGCAGTTTCATCTACATCAACATTCTGGGAAGTTGATCTAGCATGCCTCACCATTTTGGATTTCTTTGCTTAGATTTTAGTAAATCCGAGTTGTATCTACAAGCTTTTGAAGAAGAATCTGGATCTCCTTCGGGGGATTTTCTCAATCCAGTAGCAGCAAAGAGGATCCTAAAGGGCTGAAAATCAGATCTCTCAATGAAAGCACCAAATTTTTTGCAACCAAATTAGCCATAAACACCTAAGAATAGATTTGTGTAGTGAAACAAATGAAGAAACTAAATTAAAACGGATGAATATGTCAAATTAACAAGAAAAACACAGTAGAAAAATAGAACAATAGGATTTAGAGTGGTTCGTCGTTGATTGCCTACGTCCACTTTGAATATTCTCTTTATTGATTAATAGTAATCTTGATTATAGTAAGAAAAAGCAAAAGACAAAAGAATAATGGAGTAAATTGATTGCAACAATAGTGCTATTTAACCAACAGCGTAAAGATCCTCAGAATGACCCCCTAGGCCTATATTTATAGGTGAAGGCGACTACAAATCTAACTGGAACTTCGACTATAGGACCTCCTCAACGATATTTTCCCACTATAGGGAGCGCTAGGCCCATATCTCAATGGAAAGGGATCGGTACCGATCCCTCCATATGTTGAATTTGGGGCAGCATTCCCTATGGTAGCTTCCTCATGCTCGAATATGATGGTACCTCAAATGTCATGATGATTGGATGTGTAAAGCTCGGGTTCTCTTGATCTTTTGTTCGAATCTTCGTTTATGTCATTGTTGCCAATCCTCTAATAAGATGTGCCGATCTAAAATGCTTAGAACTTTACATCTATCCATCTAGCTTCATAGATATATACCGATCCATCTTTCTTTTCAAATGTATGACGATCCATAGTGCTCAGAACGTTACACCATTCCCTCTGGCTTCATAGATATACGTCGGTCCTTCCTGCTTTATAAATGTATGTCGGTCCCTCCATTTTCTGAACACTATGCTGATCCCTCGAGTCTTAACAAGTCATGTTGAGCTAAGCACTGTCACCTATGCCGACCCCACTTTTACACTACTCATGCTGATTATCAATTCAAATAGACATACCGATCCTTCCATTTCACTTTACTATACCGATCCCTCTAGTATTTTATCTTATATTGACAAATGACCATGCCGATCCCTATTCCATCCGAACTGGTTCCCATATTCTATTTATTGTTTCACAATAATCTTGATTACAGTAAGAAACAACAACAGACAAGAGAATAATTAAGGAATTTGACTACAATAATTAACTAACACCGTAAAGATCATCAAAATGACCCCCTAGGCCTGTATTTATAGTTGAAGGCGACCACCAATCTGACTAGAACTTCGACAATAGGACCTCCTCATCGATATGGGCCTACCATAGGGAGCGCTAGGCCCAACTCTCAATGGAAAGGGATCGGTACTGATCCCTCCATATGTTGCATTTGAGGCAGCAATCCCTATGGTAGATTCCTCATGCTCGAATATGATGGTATCTCCAATGTCATGATGATGGGATGTGTGAAGCTTGGGTTTTCACATGATCTTTGGACGAATCTCCATTTATGTCATTTCTGCCAATCCCTTCAATAAGCTGTGCTGATTCATAATGCTTAGAACATTACACTGATCCCTTTGGCTTCATAGATATACACCGATCCATCTGACTTTAAAAATGTATGTC
Organism: Allium cepa; assembly: GCA_030765085.1. Classification (NCBI taxonomy): domain Eukaryota; kingdom Viridiplantae; phylum Streptophyta; class Magnoliopsida; order Asparagales; family Amaryllidaceae; genus Allium; species Allium cepa. The sequence goes on along the minus strand of CM060932.1, from coordinate 353,261,993 downwards.
GATCCATAGTTCTCAGAATGTTATGTCGATCCCTCTGGCTTCATAGATATATGTCGATCCTTCATGCTTTATAAATGTATGTCGATCCCTCCATTTCTTGAACGCTATGCCGATCCCTTGAGTCTTAACAAGTCATGTTGAACTAAGCGCTATCACCTATGCCGACCCCTCTTTTACACTAATCACGATGATTATTTATTCAAATAGACATATTGATCCCTCCATTTCACTTTGCTACACCAATCCCTCTAGTATTTTACCTTATGTTGACAAATGGTCATGTCGATCCCTATACCGTTCAAACTAGTTTCCATATGTCTGACATCCTGCATTGTTTGCCTACCAACTCTGTTTAATCCGGGATTCGTATAACTATCTAAACTCTATTTATGGGTCCTATAGCCATTGCTTCACGGTCATCCTTCTTGACAACAGTCGAGTCTTTCTTGCATGACCAGTCCAATATAGCCGTGTCAAGGTACTGGATAACAATAGATAACCTGTTAAAAGCTAATGCTGCTGAAATATATTTTGCTTATGTCATAGACAGATACAGAGTATTGCTTCTTACTAAACCATAAAACCATAGAGTGTTCCAAAAAGTGATAGTTCCACTTGTACTTTTGCAGTCTGATTTGTAACCATCATAGTCAGCATCGATATATGAAATTAATTCAAAGGAGTCTTCTTTTGGGTAAAAGAGTCCACATTCTAATATGTTGTTTACATATCTCAAAATTCGTTTTATGGATTTTAAATGAGTTTCTTTAGTTGAGATTGATATCTTGCACAGAGACAAACACTATTCATTATATCAGGTCCACTAGCACCTGTATAGAGCAGTGATCCAATCATTCCTTTATATAATTTTTGATCTACATCTTTTGAATTTCCTTCTTTATTTAATTTTTCATTAGTTTCCATGAGAGTTGGTTTACCACTGGCATTTTACATACCATATTTCTTAACTAAATCTTTAGCATATTTTTCTTGACTAATAAAAATTCCATTTACTTAGTTATTTTTTTGTAATCCTAGAAAATAATTTTGTTTTCCCATATGACTCATTTCAAATTCCATAGTCGTTAGTTCCGAGGATTCCTTATTTAGTTTATTGTTGGAGATCCAAAAATGATACCATCTACATATATTTGTATTATCTGAATATCATTTTTATCTCTTTTAATGAAAAGTGTACTATCTACTTTGCCTATTTCAAAATTTGATTGTGATAGATAAGATTTAAGTCTATCATACCAAGCTCTTGGAACCTGTTTTAGACCATAAAAAGCCTTATTTAATTTGTAAATATGATTGGGTAGTTTTACATCTTCAAAAAATGGGGGTTCTTCTACATATACATCCACTTTAATAAAATCATTTAAAAATGCACTTTTAACATTCATTTGATATAACTTAAAATTATTATGATTACCGAAAGCAAGTAAAATTTGTATAGCTTCTAATCTAGCTATGGGTACAAAGGTTTCATCAAAATCTATTCCTTCTTTACGACAATAACCTTGTGCAACTAGTCGAGCTTTATTCCCCACAACCTCTCCTTGTTCATTCATTTTGTTTCTATATACCCATTAAGTTCCTATTATGGATTTATCCTCAGGTCTTGGGACTAATTCATACATTATTTCTTGTAAACCGATTCAATTCCTCTTGCATAGCAAGAATCCATGAATCATCATTTGATGCTTCCTTTGGATTTTAGGTTCAATAGTTGAAATAAAAGCAACGTTACTCATTTTATTTAGTTGATTTCTAGTGTTAACAACATATTCAATATTTCCAAATATATTTTCTATAGGATGATCTTTCAAGTATCTTGTTCTTTTATTTGGATATGAATTCTATGAATTATTATTATTCTCATTTTTGATAATCTCATCATTACTAATTTCATTTGCGTTATCAGTATTTTCTTCTTCATCAATATTTCGATTATAAACTTTAAAATTGCCATCAAATGAGAAATGTAATTTCTATTCAATAGTATTAGTTCTAGTATTGAAAACTCTATAAGCTTTGTTCTATTTGAATACCCAATAGATATTCCTTTATCTGATTTAGCATCAAATTTATCCAAATTATTTTTAGTGTTTAAAATAAAAAAATTACTACCAAAAACTCTAAAGTATAATACTTTAGGGTTTTTATTTTAGAATAAATCATAAGGTGTTTTCTTAGTTAATGGTCTTATTAAAAATTTATTTAGTATATAACATGCCGCAACAACTGCTTCAGCCAAAATATTTTTTATTAAATTACTATCATTTAGCATAGTTCTAGTGCACTCTTAAATTGTCCTATTTTTATGTTCTACCTCTCCATCTTGTTGTAGTGATCTTGGAATGAAAAATTATGAGCTATACCTTTCTTATTGTAGAAATTCTCAAAATTTTCATTTTCGAATTCGCAGCCATGATCACTCTGACCAGTTTTAATTTTACTTGTAATTTGATTTTGAATTCATTGAACCAAGATTTCAAAATTTTCAAAAGCATCGCTTTTAAATTTTAAGAAAATCGTCCAAGTAAACCAAAAATAATTACCTACAATTACGAATACATATCTACTGTGATTTAAAGATTGTATCCGTGAAGGACCGAAAAGGTCTAAGTGAAGAAGTCAAGGGTTTGAGAAATAGAAATCATATCTTTTGAATTAAAAAACATTTTCTGTGTTTTCCTAATTGACATGCATCGCATAAATTATTAACTTTAAAATTAATTTTGGGAAGACCTCTAACTAGATCACTTTTAGAAATTTTAGATATTAGTGAAATTCAAATGGCTAAATCTTTTATAACAATCGAAGGATCACTTGATTCAGCTAAAAGACACAAATTATCATTTGATATTTTCATACTTAATATATAGATGTTTCGTTTCCTAATACACTTAAAGACAATGTTTGACTCATTGTCTTCAATGTGACATTTATCTTTTACGAATTTAATTTTAAAACCCTTATCACAAAATTGACTAATACTCAAAAAATTATGCGTTCCAAACTAACAAAACATTAGAAATAGTAGGAGTTTTAGAATTACCAATATTATCGATGCCAATCACATATCCTTTAGAGTTGTATCCAAAATTTACTAGTCCACCATTTTTGTAAACTATATCTTTTAAAATCTTTGGATTTTTAGTCATGTGTCTTGAGCATCCACTATTCAACATCTTGTGTCCTTTTTGATCTGCAGAGTTTGATCATCAGCTGCATGTTCATCAAAAGCCGTGTAACACGTCTGTTCCTGCAATTTATACCTTTTAAAAGGTCCCATGACTTTTTATAATGAATAGTTGCAAATCTATGAAACAACATTATAATGAATTTGCAAATTATTTTTTCAAAAATAGTGTTGGAAATATTATCAAAAATTGCCATTAAAACTTTTTTCAAAAATCAGATTATGAATACATTGAAAACCAATGCTCTGATACCAAATATGAGTTAGTGGAATAAATTTTTGAAGGCTAAATTAACACTAGCGAGGAGATGAATAGCGTTTAATAGATTGTATCAATATTTTTCAAATTCTTTAAGATTCTACTTGGAAAGATGTTATTAAAAATCATAGAAACAATCACAGAATCAAAGTGTAGATAAAAGTAAATGTAGTAAAAGTCAAAAGGAAAGAACACAACGGTGTACTATACTGGTTTGAAGTTACTCCATATCCAGTCCTAGACAAATCCTCGTATGAATTTCTTTTAACTGGTAAATGCAAATACAATCGCAATTTCAAGGCTACAAGACACGCCCTCCATGTAATGAGCCAGAATTTCATCACATTAATTTCCGAACATTTAGTTAATTTTAAATATTCAAATAATAGGTTTATAATTAAAATAAAAACTCCTTTAAATAATAAATATTGAAGATAAAATAGTTTCAAAATTAGTTTACAAAAATACTTAGTTATAGGAAAAAATTGAAAATGTGGTACGAATTCATCTTTTGAATTTTCGACTTTTCATCGGTTAAAATTTATCGAAAACATTATGAACTCTTTAACATAATTATACAAATTTCTAAATAAGTTAGTATATGTATTTTTTGTATGTATTAGTGTATGCATATATGTATTCATACCTAAGTACATAAAGTTTAAAATATAAATTTATTAAAAAGTAAACATCACATCACACGAATAGGTTTAAACATTAGTACATATGTAATTAAATGGATGTTTTCTCATAAAGAGTAGGGAGGGGGAAAAGAAGGTGGCTCAAGGACATGAGATGGAGGAGGCTAGGTGAGGTGGCAAGAGAGTAGTGGACGATAAAGGACAAGGGCATTAGGTAATTCACATTTTTCTCTTGCATATAAATACCCCTTTCACTTCTTTAATTTTACCTCTTTTACTTTTACCATATCTTTCTCATACTTAATCAAATGAAGTTATTCTTTTCTTCAAATCATGTCAAATTCCAATGGCTACTACTTTTTTCTTGATCACGTCTTCAAATTTCGAGCATAGCTATGTCAAAATGTCAATTGTTATAGAGCGTTTTTGGACCCAGAATTTCATGTCGGATGTAACGACCCGTAAAATTCGATAATTAAATTTCTTAATTTAATAAGATTTTTGGTAACTTAATGTTGAAGTAAATAAAAATTTAGTGAAATATTAATGGAAATAATAACTTGGATAAGATTGGCAAGTTAAATTTTAATAACTTGAATGTAACAGTATAAATGTAAGTTAATTGTTAATAACTTGAATGTAATCCCAATAAGTGAAACAATGTAAATGTTAATTTTATTCTTATTTTAATAAAAGAACGTTACCAAGATGAAGTGATTAATTTGATTTAAAATCTTAATTAATGTGCGCATAAATTTATAATGGGATACAAGAGGTAAATTAATAATTTAAAAATGTTAACTTACCAATAAAATAATGTATAAGGAATGGAAATGGAATAAATTAGTGTATGAACTAATGGTAGCACTTGTTGTGAGCTAATAAGTAAATTTAAAATGTAACAGTGCTAATTTAGGTTAATAATTAATAGGTTGAATGAAATGTCAATTAATGAATTTATTAAAATTGTAAAGTTATAATAATATATGGTAATTGGTTGGGAAGAATAAAGATAACTAAATGTGATTTATTGATAATTAATATTATAACGGAAAGTGTGAATGTAAATTAAAAAGGAAATGTAATTTTTTTTATAAGGCAGTAATTGGATGTAAATTAAGGAAATACGTTATTGCAAGTTAATAATTAATGAACATCAATGAACATTCCAATTTAATATAATAATTCAAATGGTATAACTGGGTTAGAGGATGATGTAAGGTAATAAGTAATTAATTCAATGCAATCAAATTGAGTAAAACGACTGTTTAGGTTATAATTGATTGTAAATAGAAATATTTGATAATAAATTGAATATGAGAAAACAAAGGCAATTAGTGAATTAATTAATGAATTCATAAAAATAAATAGTAATGAAATAAAATCAATGTCCTGTAGGTGATTATAATATTGTTTGGAATTGAGAACTTATAAAGTATGAAACCAAGTAAATAACTAATGGAGAATATAAATAATAATTAATGTACATATTTAGCAAATACAATAAAATTGGAATTAAATGTTATGCAATTGAAATAAAGATTAAATTAGAAATGGAATAAAATTAGCGTTACATATGGAATTTTAATCTGGATTGATAAGTAACGAACATATAAGAGCAATTAAAAAGCAAGAAGGTGGAAATTAATATAAGTTGCTTGTTTATTTAATGTGTTAAATAAACTTTAGTAATCAATTGTAATAAAATCTAAATTTAACGTTTGTTAATATAAATGAAAGTAATAATCGGAAATAATGTTAATTTTGTTTATAAAATGACAGTTGGTTGAATAAAAGGAATGCAAATTAAAGTTGTCAAAATATTGGAATCTAATGTATGATAATAGGATTGATTGCAATTAAATGAAATTAACTATTTAAATATTACGTTAATTGAAATTTAGATGGATTATGAGAAAATATTAAGGTAATGATTTGTAAATCCAATGTTAATTTTATCCGTTTGATAATAATGAATTGAATATTAGAATGGAAGTGAATTTAATAGATTTTTGGGAATTCAATTTATAAATTTGAATATAATGAAATTTAAAATTTAACACTGCAATTGATAGATTAATCAACGATAAATTTGACATTTAAATTTGTTTATATCATTGTAAATGATTAAGAAGTTAAAAATGTAGAAATTTGTCAATTATCGAAATAAAATTGAAAATTTGATTTAATAAATTAATTATTAATTTATTTAATTAATGGAAAAATAGCCATTTTGGCCACTAACTCGGATTTCGACAAAACCAGTTTCATCGGATCCGCAAAAGTGAATTATTGTAGAGTTTCAAGTTTCGTAGCGATCGGATTTGTCGTTTGATCGTACGGACTCGAAATGCCTTGAAATTTATGAAATTGAAATCAATTTGAAAAATATTGATTTGAGCATAACTTCTTCATACGATGGAATTTGGACTTGAAACTTCTTCCATCGCGTTTAAAATGTTTAAAAACATCTATTTTGATATATGAGTTGACCCAATTTCATTCCGAAGTCGAAACGGGCTTTTTGGGCCACTTTGGCGTTAACGCGTAAATCTGTCTTATCCATCTATTCAAATATCAACCCTGCCTATATATATCCAGCTATAAACCCTAGCACCCTCTTTTCCTCATTTCTATACATTCTATTCACCTCCTCACTTCAATGGCAGACAAACCCTAATTTCGATTGCAATCCCAAATCAAATCCAAACTGAAATTTCAAACTCCACAATATATGCCAAATTTTATATCAGTTCGAAGCTCTCGAAGAATATAATTTGGATCTGCAACTCGTTTTTTGATTCAACCACTACAAAAAATATATTAATTAACAGCATTATACACCAGCGTTTGAAGCAATAATGCTGTTTTAGGCCAATAGAAAAACGTAATACGTTGTATAATTAACCCAGGCTAAAAATAAATGGCGGGTTTCCAATTAATTTTAGAGGCCGCGTTCTTTCACCATTACTTCCCTTTTATTTCCCCCGCTTCACATAATATTCTCCTTCCTCCCTGGAAACCGTAAAATAGCTCTACTCTTCTTCTGATTCTATTCAGTTGTATAAAGATCAGATCTACCAATGCCTTACGCGACAAAATATTACTCTTCATTCGCTCCGTCTTTCTTACCTCTACCCAAATGTATCTATATTTTTTTGCTTTACTTCATCGCGCTTCAAGCCTTCCATGCCACCCTCACCTACCCTACATCTGCAATTTATGCATTTATACCACTAGTATAGTTCCGATTGTTGGCTAAATTTGCATGGAGAGACGCATGACAAACTTGAGCATCCGCAGCAGATCCACTCGATCCAATTTTGGACTTCATCACCCAATTCAGATTCCAATTTTCAGGTATTACTCGTTCTACTTTTTTCTAATTTTAGTTTGTTTGAAATTAATGTTGTTTTTATTCTTTTGGCTATTTTCTGCTTTTAGCTTGCAAGAATACAAATTCATTAGATTGAAAGATGGAAGTTGAGAGATTGTATAGGCTATGAGGTCAAGGAAGTTCAAATTTATACAATTCCTTATTTAGTAGATTAAATTGCAGGATGTTTTAATATGATATTTTCATTTTTCGCTCCTGTATATACTTGCTTACAAATATGGTAAATATGAGAAAAAAAACCATGGAAATATGATTATATGCGTAAGTTCATGTGTGCAATGGTTTGGTATGTAACACTCCCTCTATTTTTATTTTGTTTTTTTAAAACAAAAGGTAATTGCGTAGTATAAGAAGAAGGAAAAAAATATGCTAGAGTATTGATACCATTTCTTCATTGATACTTAATATAGAAGAAACATTCCCATATCTATTGCAATAATTCAGAGCAGACCACACCTGCAGTTTTGAAAAAGATGTTGAATTTGACACCAGCGAACCCATGAGACATGAAATATAAAGTAAAACTCATGGTTATGAGATCCTTATATGGGAACATGCACTTAAGATCTTCATGTACAAAGCTGATGGGGCTGACAAAGAAGGTCTATATTGTTTATATGACTGGGCTGCAAAATAAGTTATTAACAGTCTCTAAATTGTAAAGAAGTGGTCTATTTTAAATAAAGAAAAAAAGGAATGAGGCATAAATCCTAGCTAGTGCATGTATGCATTTCTAGAACTTCCTAAACCCGTAGCTTTGTTTATATAGGATAGTGGTAAGTTAGAATAAGAACATATCCTAGCTAGTGTAGGCTATGTAGACCTATACATGCATTGATGATTTTATTTGTACTAGTTTTTCCTTTGCATTATTTTTAAAGGTACAAGAAGTTGCTCTATTCCTATCCATGATGAGTTTTACATCAGTCTTCATGGTATGGGTTATGAAGAAGGAATGTACCACAGTTCTTGCAACATATTTAGTAGTCGTATTATGTTCTTAGAAGTTGGTAGTATTAACATTGTTTAATGCATATGTTTCTTCTATTTATATCTAACTATAGGTTCCACTTCAGATTTTGACTGGCATTAAAATATATGCAACTTCTTTGACTCTTTCAACCACATGTTGTTGTACACAACACTTTAATAACTTTTTACAGAAATGAAGATTTATGTTTAATATTTTAGTGTAGTCTGTGATACAATGGAAATCACCATCTCATTTTTCATGATGCAGATGAATTGGGATGATATGCAAGCGGAAATTCAAAAATATCTACTTGACTTAACCCCTGTTTTGGAGAGGGGAACTCAAATTAGAGTTTTCAGATTAAGGAACAGGTTTATTAGATTGAATTCTGTTCTCCGTGCTTTGAAATGATTAACCAGTTTTCTGATTTATCTATGCTTTGAAATAAGTTTAAATATGTCATCATGGGACCTGAATCTCTATCGATTAATGCATGGAATCAAATACTAATCTTTCTGATACAGGAGATTTGCAAATGAAGCTGAGAGTTTGGAAACTGATGTGAATTAGCATACACCAAGGTAGGATGAACTTAAGGAGTAGATTGAACTGACTTGCAAGCTTTTGTTTCTTGGAAAGACAAGACAGGTTCAGAGACTTGCACAATAGCATATGCACTATCATGTGCATCAAGGATTGATAGTGAGGAGGTGACAATAGATGTGGAAACTGGTTGGGTATGCTATCTAAAATTGACCGATAACAAAACAGTGTAATAAAGAGTTGCTTATAAACTTGTTTTTCTCTGAATCGGGCAGGAAGGAAAAGATGTTTTAGCTGAATTGACCAAGGCGATGGAAAGATAATATTTTGATATGTATATTACAACACTGGTAATTGCTCTTAATTATATTTTCCTTTCATTTTTCTTCGCTTGTAAATTTTGATCTATTGCTGTACTTATGAGATGTGAAATTACGGTGTTGATGTAGGTCAATGATACCATAGGAATTGCTTATTTTCTTGTATGCATTTGTGTTAGTTTGGCTTTATCATATCAAGAAAATGGTTCCAAATAGATCGTGAGAATATAATAAGTTATTGGATGTATAGGACATGAACTACTATTCATTTTTTTCTCATTACAAGAAAATTAGCTACTTATGGCAGCCATGTACAACATTTAAATGCTACGTGCTGTAGTTAGGCTAATGGAAATAATATATAGCTAAATATCAACGCTGTGTAGAAATATTAAGCAGAATTTTATGGCGGGTTCACAAATATTTTGATGCCCGCGTTTTCATTATTTACTCACTACAACTTCACCTGTTTCTTCCCCATCTTTCCTAAGTATCATGAAAGCCCTTAAACGAATATATTCTTCCAAGCCATATCCCCTTACTACTGTTTGAACTTGAAACTTCCATGGTAGATAGTTTGTTTCATCCAGTTGGGTTTGAATTAACTGAGGTTGTGGACTCACTATGATCTTTGATATGTTTTCTGCAGTACTTGATGGTGCAGGATCTGATCTTGAGTTTGCAGATGTTGATGAACTGTTATCTATGTCCCCTTCGGCCATGAATAAAATCATGAAAGAATGAATAACAAGATATTAAAATGAAAGAGAGAACCAAGAACTTGATTCGTAGAAAAATGCTGAATGAAAGCAAATTTTTCAGGTGAACTTGCCTAATTTCTTGTATTGGATCGGAGAGCAGCCAGTGATCTTGATCATTGGCAAGGCTTGATGATGATCTCAGTTTCAGTTTTCTTGATTTTCTTAATAAAAAAACTGAAAGCAGCCAAATAGTTGAATGAAGATGATTTTCTGATAACTCTTCTTGGCACGGCTTGATGATGAACTAAATGATTTAATGAATTCAGAGAACTGAAACTCTAGCAGTTTCAGATGATGAGTGCAGAACTCTGATGATCTGCAGCCAATCCAAATGATGAGATAATCTCTGATGAATCTTGGCAAAGTATTGATCTGTTGTTAAACAGTTCTCAAAAGCTCTGATACCATATTTGAAATTGAGATAAAGTTTGATATGAAATCAGAATGTTGTTTGATTCAATCATATATTGCTTTCTGTTACATACAGCCATCGATTGCTATTTATAAAGAGCACTGAGATATGTATGTGGGTAATTGGGCTTATACATAATACAACCCGTTATCCTAATATAAGATAAAAACCTACATTGTATTAACACAGCCGCTCATTTCATTTCGTTGCTTATGTTTCTTCATTTTCTTCTGATAGTCCTGATTCAAATCAAATCATTCAGAACATACAAATTGTATTATTCATAAAATTCAGACTATAGCATAAATATAAAGCAATTTTGTGCTACTAAAATATTGAACCATGCTGAAGCTACAAAGTTACATTACATTGGGATTGTAACAACCACATCTTACTAAGCCAAAATGCACAAGGATACAACAAAAATATAATAATTACATACCTTAATAAGCATAATGCTTCAAAATCATTTCATACCAAAAATGAAGCCTAACGAAACACCTACTATGTCCAACACAACTCTAATACTGATTTTGTTGTCTCATGCATTTGGAATTTCGACATGTAAACTTAATCACGGTGCTTTATACTTGTCCCGACCCTTTAATGGCTCAATATTATTGATAGGAGGTCTGCGGCTAGCTTTCTGGTGGTAGTCTTTGTTCACCTGTTTCTTATAAGCTAAATGAATCTGGGATATAACTATTGAAGAATTTAGCCCTTAAACGAATTTGCATTCAGAACCCTGGGTAAGGGTAAAATTGTTATTAGATATGTTTTATATCGGTTTGTTATAGTTCAAAGTTGAATTTAAATTTCTACAAATTATTTCCTTTACCAACTTGATCTGCTCAAATGTTTGGTCTGCTCATCTGATGTTGCGTATCTTTTTACGAATATTTTAGTAAACAACTGATAGTTTGTAGCTTTCTTAATAACTTATTCTTTTTTCTCAAGGTGCTATATAATTAAGGTACCGTGTTTATAGGTTTGAGCTTGGAATTAAATATTAAGTAGATTCTAGGAGAATTAGTTTTGCTACAATGAAGTTCATGAAGCTTGGATCGAAGCCTGATTTATTTCAGACAAATGAAAGGATGTGAGGTAGGGATTCATTGTTAATTTGATACGGTTAAATTTAGATGTACATCAGCTTGTTATGCTAAATGCTGAATTTAACCTATGAATATCTGCTTGCTTGTACTTGCGTGAGATTTGTTAACCTATAATTCTTAGCCCTAAGTAATTTCTTGCATTGAAATTCATATTTTTTGTTTGCATTCTATTTAGCATAGAGACTGTTTATATTTCAAATTTCTAACTGTAGAAGTTTTATATAATTTATCTGTAAATTTCTATCTGTTAAAGATTTACATTAGCTTGCGGCAAACTAAAAATATATTTTTTTAGCGCATTTCACCTATCCTAGCTAATCATATAAACTAAAAATATATGGGGTTCAGGTCGCGGTGATGGTCAACAGTTCGTATTGGTTTTTTGCGATTTTTTTCTTTGGTTGTCTGGGAGAAGTGAGGAAGGTGATATTGTTCTTTGTTTGCTGGTGAAGTTGGTTGTTTTGGAGTGGGTGGTCAGGTTGGTTTGTATGTAGTGTTGAAGTTGTGGTTGATGAACTGTCAGACGGTTTAACATACCATATATTGGCTAGGTTTCGGCTTAACATACCATATAGTGATTTTTTGACGCAGTTAAGCATTTTAGCATATGAAACTTCAAATTTTTAGATGGCGTTTACCCACTGACTTCAAATTTCTTCATTGCAGGTAATTAAAGATGGCGATGACACATTCTTCTTCTGGAGCAAGTAGCAAGCATATGAAACTTTTTAGATGCACATTTTGTTGTTGGCATTTGGTGCGGACTTACTGTATTGATATTATATTTTTGTTTAACATATAACGTGCCTTTGTTTAACAGAATTTGTGGCAACTTGGTTTACTTTGTTATTTTTGTTTATGGATATTATTGGAACTTGGTTTATGGATGTCTTTTGTTTATTAATATTGTCTTAACTAGTTTATGTAACTAATTAATAGTTATTAGAACATGTTATACATGCTAGTTGCTTAATATACTCAAAATATAGTTTTGGAAGTGGAATATTAAAGCTGTTATATAAATAGAAGACAACGTCTGATTAAAGCTGTCAATGAAGAAACAACAGCGTTCAATTCGTGCTGTAATTATCTTTAAATAGTCAATAACAGCGTTTAGTACATACTGTCGAAATAGTTGATGATTCAATAACAGCATTTATAAAAAGCTGTTGTAAACAGTTAAAGTAGAATTAAAACATCTCCGACAACTAAATTATTAACACTGTAGATGTAACGACCCAACTTCCAAACTCCAGGAAATTGCATCGCTAAGAAGAAAGAAAGGGATAGAAGAAGAAAAGAAAGAGAAAGAAGAACACAAACAACATCAGAATCTCACAGCGGAACGAATCAAATATAATATATCACATAAATACTTTACATAGTATCATATACATCAGAGTTTTACAGCCAATACAACACATACTAGACAGTTATAAACACCTGTCTAGTTATACAACTCTAAACAGTACAAGATACAACTCAGAGAGACGACTCAGAGATATCAACACAGCGGAAAATAGATAACTACAACGCAGAAGCCTCCTGCTCCATTTGCTCCTCCATAACTCGTCAAAGCAATCCTGAATCACTTGACTACTCATACATAATATGAGTACCCAAGAGTTTAATAAAACAGAAAATAAACACTCGGGTCAGACAGGGGTCTGGTGTGAGTAAATAGTTTAAAAGTTGCTTAACTTTAGAAAATCCTTTGAAAACAAAAGGTATCACGTAAGACTTCCCACACATAAACATGGAAAAGTTTTTACCTTACGCTAACCAAAACATTTGATAGGAAATCCAGTGATATTATAATAGTGTCTAGGGTTTTCAAAATAAAATACAGAAATAGCTGGAATGCTTGCATCTCACGTTCCAACATAGTTGGGCACAATCAAAACCGTACAGGCACTTATTGGATTTTGGATTCCATCAATGGCAGGGCTACCGGGGTACCGCCCGTCACAGTACGTGGCCTAGATCACCGTACCGAGGAGCCACCCTAACTCCCCTGCAACACAAGGCCGGAACCGTTCCTTACTGAACAGTCCCGAACAAGACCACCCCGACGGTTGGAGCTCAAAAACCGTCCACACAGCCGAAATATAAAGGGACCTCTAGACAGGGATGTATCTTGCCCTCCAGTGGGCGCGACCCACGAAGCCTTGCTGCACCTCCCCTGTTTTAGCCATTCCCGGTTGATGAGGCTTGAGGTTACGATTACCTTTAGAGGACACATCTATCTTAGAATGCTCATCGTCCACCTGACGATGTTCTGAAAGCATTCAATCCATACAAGTTCGTTCCGGGTTCGAACGAAACCGAAGGCATTATCTCGTTACACTCATTTTGGAATCACCCTCAGAGTTAACGACAATAACCCTTGCACTCCAAACCACCATCTCGAACCTATAAGTACTATTCCGTCAAACTCATTACGGAATCACCCACAGAGTTATACTGACGTATAGCCCTTACACCTCGAGTCTTCACTTGCTCCACTTGGATTAACGACCTAACGTTTAATTGGAATCGATGTGGTTTTCGGATATCCAAATATGGAAACCCGATCCCGGTCTCACCGAAACCAAACGCCATTTTAATGTCCAAGTTATACTTAAGGGTTTTAAACAATTAACTCATTTAATTTTTATCTATTTCACTCAGATAGATAAACTACATATTCACATCATAATAGATAACTCATAACATTATCACAACAGATAATCATCACAACAGTCAAACATCACAACAACAATCATCACAACCAAATAATCCATCATACTATAATTAAGCATCCATATCCTATAGATACTACTCATCTCATTTCTGAGATCACAACCATCCAAAGGTATATCAATATCATCCATAAGCAATGATATATTATCCATCATTTATAATTAATTTAAAATGAATTAAATTAATTACAACTAACCTTAATTAATTTAAAATAAATTAAATTAATTACTCACCTATAAATCCTGCTTATAAATATATTGATTAATCAACCTAGTTAATTAATCATTAAGTATTAAACTTGATTAAACATCTCTGATTGATCATTCACTAATTACAATAAGTAATTAGTCTTAAATTAACTCCATAAAATTAATTAACCTTATCATAAGTAATTAACATTTAATTACTTAATTTATTAATTAACTATAATTAATTACATTCACCTTTAATTAATTACAATTAATTAATCACTTAATTAAATAATTAATTCTTAATTAAACAATTCTTAATTACATCATTAATTATAATAATTAATGATCTCTAATTAATATTTAAATTAATTACTCAATTAAAATTAATTACAATTATTAATCACCTTGATTAATATTTAAATCCAGTAATTAACTACCTTAATTACTCATTTATAAATTAATTATCCAATAATTAATTATCTATCTTAATTTATCCTTGATTAATTACAAAAGTAATTATCCAAATTACTTTCTTAAAATAAATCAACTTTCCTTAATTACATTCCAGTAATTATCAATTACAACTTCTCTAAGTAATCTGCTCCATAAATTACATTAAGTAATTATTATCATTAAATTATTAAATTATTTCTTAAATTAATTAAACTAAATTAATTAATTTAACAAAGCACATTATTAGAATTAATTACAAAAAGTAATTAACCTTAATTACTTTTATAAAGAATTAATACTTAACAAATTATAATTGATTATCTTCAATTAATTAATCTAATTAATCCATAAAAATTAATTACATTAATTAATTATTAATTAATTATCCTTAGATAATTAACTGCATTTCATTTAATTCCTTACTTAAGAATAATTACCTTAAATTAATTATTCATTAATCATCTTTAATTATAAATTAATTCAAGTTATTATTTAAAATCAAATAAATAAGTAAATTCTTAATTATTTCCAAAATAATTCATTTACTTATTTATAACTTAATTAATATTCAAAATGTATTAAAATAATACATTCCTAAAATTTACTTCAACTTTCAATTCAAAGTTAACATATCATAATTTTATTTAATACTTAAAGAAAGAATTCTTTTAAATTCAAACCTTATTAGAAATCAAATTCATATTTAAATTCTACTTAATAACATTTTTGTTCAATATTCAAAACTTTTCAAACTGATTTGAATTAAAACAGGTTTTAAAGTAAAAACTGAAATCATATTTGAATTTGATTTCAAACCCAATTTTAAATCTTGCTTATCATTCAAATGTTTCATTTTGAATTCAAAGTATTCCTGAATCTGATTCAAATTCACACCTGAATTTGAATTTTAATTTTAAACACTGAATTCCTTTAAAAAATTTAAAAAAAAAAACCAAAACTGTTTTTAATAAAAATCTGGATTTAAATCCTGAAAACTACCCTTACTGTTTTTTCCAGATTTAAATTTAAATCTTCCTTAAATTTAAATTTATCATTTAAACTTTCTGAATTCAAAACTCACTTGAATTCAATTCAAACCTATACTTATTTTAAATCATTGCTTTTAAATTTTTTTAAAGAACAATACAGTTTTTAAAATAAAAACTGGATTCAAAAAAAATCCTGAAACCTATATTACACTTGTTTTCAAATTTGAACTTAAACCTTATTTTAAATTTAAATTCATCATTTAACTTTTTGAATTCATAAACTTATTTGAATTTAAATCATAGCCTTTAAACACTTTTAGGTTTCCAGATTTTAAAAAAAACAACAACACTGCACAAATTTACAACCTGAAACTACACTTACACTATTCCCAGATTTAAATTTAAAACTTCCTTAAATTTAAATTATCATTAAAACTTTCTGAATTCAAAACTCACTTGAATTCAATTCAAACCTATACTTGAATTAAATCATAGCTTTTAAACATGTGGAGTTTTTTTTTTTTCAGGTTTTAAAAACACAACTTTCAGGTTCTCTGCACTCAACATATCCCGAGACATCAATAATTTACTTCGGGTCAAAACCCTGCTTGCTTCGAGCCACAATACCAAATGCACGAGTGTGACTTCGAGTCACCAAACCTGCACACCACCAAAACTTCCACCAGTGACCAAACTCCTCTGTGCAACTACGACCATTACTCCGGCGACTTCCAGTCACCTCCACCATCCTTTCCAAGAAGCAAATCAATCCCTCAACTTGCTAAAGTCCATCCACAACTCCTCTGTAGCCTGAGAATCAGGATCAAGAAAATTAACAACCTGGAAACTACTTCACCAAGGCAGACCAAACCTGTCAACTCTCACCACCATTCTTTGGCCCTCTTCCCTTCATTCTCCCCACTCTCTTCAGCCACATTCAAACTCCAGGCAAAACACCCAAGTTCCAGATTTACTTTATGGTTTGATACCCCCAAAAATTCCAACTACTGCACAGACTAAATTTACTAACCCCTCAGAAGCTCTTAAGACCTGAAGCATGTTTTAATACCCATGTTTTAATCATGCATTAAAGCTTTAACTCGTTTGAATAAATTAAAGATGTTTGGTAATTTTATTTTATGAAACTGTTGTCTACTGTTATTGATTTACACAAGTACAGTTTCCACTTTTCTAAACTAAAATTTTACAGGCTCAAATCTATGTTAAACAACATAATTTGTTCACACAATAATCTCTAGCTATGGTTCAATCATATGGAAGAGGATTTTTATTTAAATCCAAGAAATAAGAGAAATATGTTTGTAGAAATTCACATTCCACTTTTCTGCATACTCAAGATTTATGTATGCAGGCCTAGTCACACAACAGCCAAACATATATCAACTCATGCACATATAAAATTTTAAACAACATATAAATTTGGGGTCACTCACTATCAAAAAGAACAGAGCAGTTCTTAATTATCACTGTTTAACAGTTTCCTATTTGAAAGGCATTTGAATTATCTTTAAGCTTTGCAAATCTTGTTAACTTAGTTTTTAAGAGTATAAAGTAGAAACTGTTTTTAAACAAATATTTACTCACCTTAAATGCAAAATAGAAAGCATCCATCTGCAAGTTCATTTCCCTGCAAATCTGAATTTCCATTGCATGCTTGAATCAGAGCTTGCTCCTAGTTGAAAATGGTATGTGCTTGATGCTTGCAGGCCTTGGAACTGCATGCTTCCCATTTCAACTTGCTTGCATTGATCTTTGAAGATTAAGTTGTTTGCAGGTTACAGATGATGCAGATTTGAATTTTCTTAAGTTGAAGACATGTGTTTGCAGGTTTTTAAAGCTTTGATTTGCAGATTATTGATTGAGTATGGATTGAGGATTTTAGAGTGAAATGAATTTTCAAATTTCTTAGATCTGAATTTTGATTTAGTAGAAGATAAAAAATGTTTGAAAACAAAAGACATGTTTTAAGTTTTATTCAAAATTGATTTAGTAATGCCACTTGTTATTTGAATGTAAAGATTTATTTACAAGTGTCAATTTTAAAATATGAAGCTTACACATGTAAGATTTTAAATATAAAGATAAATTCTATGTTTACAAATGTTTTTAATTAAAGATAAAACCAATTCTAATTAAATTTTAAGACGTCTATATATGTTTCATATGTATTTAGTCTTTACAAATGAATTATCCAAACATATACAAATATTTGTTTGAATATTTTAAGAATTATTTTAAAACCAATTTTCAAAAGAGAACTTTTAAAAAGAAAAGAACACATGTTGAATTCATTCAAAAGTTTCAAATCAAATACTATACTTAAATATAAATAAACTTTATTATAAAAATACAATTCTTAACTATATATATGTATAACAAAATATTTACTATAATTACTTTCTAAAAATATAAGATAGATTTATAAATTGACTTATGAAAAGTTTTAATACTATTTCCAATTTAATTTAATCAATTCATAAATTATATACCTATATATATTATAAATTTGAAAAGATCTTTTATTAAATTTAAAATTAAAAATCAAAACTCCTATTTACAATGTATACACATATATACATTATAAATAAAATATTTTTAAATCAATTGAAAAAGGAAATTTTATCATTTAAAATATTTTCAACATTTTAAAACAATAAGCTTCTCAAATTAAATCATTATTATAAATTTTCAAAAGAATATCATTTATTAACAAAATAATTATAAATTTTCAAAAGAAAATTATGTTTGAATTGGATTATTAAACCAGTATTTCACATTTTAAAATAAATTATAAATGAAATTATTAAATAAATATTGCCCAAATTTCCGGGACATCACATTCCTCCCCCCTTAAAAGAATTTCGTCCCCGAAATTTAAAAGCAAAGGTAATTTAATAATCTCCTTAAAGATTTTATTTAATACACAAGCATATATCAAACATATGCTAACAATCAAAACAACCAATTCAACCAATCAAACAAATCTAATTATCCAGACAAATTCTGGATAAAATTCTATCGAGTTTCCCCAAGTATATATATACCGGGATACTCGCTCAAGAGAATCCAAACAATCAATACTAAGAAATTCCAAAAACTCCTATACAGCTATATCTACAACACAAGACAAGATATCAGACTGCAAACAAGTCTGACTCAACAACCAAAACTCCAGAACTGCTGGTTCCACAACCAGAGATAGATCATACACGTATTCCCTCAGAGATACGTGAAACTCATCGAATCCCAGTTATCCAAACTGGCAATCCAATCCTGTAGATCAATCACTTAACCTTTGAGAAAAACAGAAAGGTCCAATCTCTTATCCACAAATCTTTCCTGTCGATCTTGGGCTGCCTCCAACTTCTAGATCAATCCAATCCATCACACAAACTCTGCTACAAATATCAGAAGACTTCAGACAAACTACACTTATTCGGAAAACAGAACAGATGCACAAGACATCCAAGTCTCCAGATTAAAGTGAATTTCCCATAGAAATCCTCTGATCCAAGACAAAACACAAACCCCCAAATGAATCGGGTGCTCCTATTCTGGAATAGCTTCCACCATGCTTCCACCGCGCAACTCTGATTTGAGAATGCTGTTGATGAACATAGTACAAACTTGATCAACTTATCCCTAAAACATTGTTCATCAATTCCCATAAAACCTCCAAAAACCAAGTCGAAACAGAACTCAATCTCCTGATGCGGATGCAAAACTTAACTCCTTTGAAGACATCTAGAAGATATCAAACCACTTCGATAACTCAAACATCTTCTAGAGATGCTTCAATCCAAACAAAGGTTACTCAAAAAACTTCCGGATCATCGCAAGTCACTTTTGCGATTCTACTCAGTTCAGATCGTTCTCTCTTCAACAAACAGAACAGCTAAAGCCTTCAAATCAAAAGGGAAACCAGTGGTCCACCTTCAACCACAAACATCACACCCAGCTGATCTTCCAGAAGAAATGGACAAGCTTCACCATCTGCCTGGCCTACTGACAAAAGAATCACATAGACTTCAGAACCATCGAAGAGACAGGCCACTCATTGCTGCTACTGCTGCCAAAAACTTCCTTACCCAAAAACTTATCAAACCTCAAAACTATACCAGCCACTTCCACAAAAGAGCCTTCAGAAGACAGATATCCCTCAGGAAACTCGACTCCTATCAAGCACAAAACACTTTGCCAAACTGAGTCTCGAACTCAAATACAGACAGAACTCCTATCAAAGGTTGCCAAAATACCAATGCTGGCTTCAGCACTCCAAACTGATCCAGACTCAAGAAAAATCCACTCACACGAGTGAAATCAAGCTTAAAATCCAAAGATACACTCCGAATCTTGAAAAGATTCTCCTTCAGAGATCAGTGAAATCCTTCACACCAAACTGCCAAACTACCCAAGATGCCCAACACTGCCCTAGCAGATCTCTTCCAAGCTCAAACACTCGGAACTCCAACCATTGGTAGTTGTGTTACACACACCACTACCCTATCTACCTTTATTACTTATATTGGAAAACCTGAACAGGTAACCCAACAGATAGGTAGAATTAAATATATTTATATTTAAAATTACAAGTACGCTCTCTCGAGAAAGACACCACTACAGAGCCTAGGTATTCACTCAACCTAATGCTCTGATACCACGTTGTAACGACCCAACTTCCAAACTCCAGGAAATTGCATCGCTAAGAAGAAAGAAAGGGATAGAAGAAGAAAAGAAAGAGAAAGAAGAACACAAACAACATCAGAATCTCACAGCGGAACGAATCAAATATAATATATCACATAAATACTTTACATAGTATCATATACATCAGAGTTTTACAGCCAATACAACACATACTAGACAGTTATAAACACCTGTCTAGTTATACAACTCTAAACAGTACAAGATACAACTCAGAGAGACGACTCAGAGATATCAACACAGCGGAAAATAGATAACTACAACGCAGAAGCCTCCTGCTCCATTTGCTCCTCCATAACTCGTCAAAGCAATCCTGAATCACTTGACTACTCATACATAATATGAGTACCCAAGAGTTTAATAAAACAGAAAATAAACACTCGGGTCAGACAGGGGTCTGGTGTGAGTAAATAGTTTAAAAGTTGCTTAACTTTAGAAAATCCTTTGAAAACAAAAGGTATCACGTAAGACTTCCCACACATAAACATGGAAAAGTTTTTACCTTACGCTAACCAAAACATTTGATAGGAAATCCAGTGATATTATAATAGTGTCTAGGGTTTTCAAAATAAAATACAGAAATAGCTGGAATGCTTGCATCTCACGTTCCAACATAGTTGGGCACAATCAAAACCGTACAGGCACTTATTGGATTTTGGATTCCATCAATGGCAGGGCTACCGGGGTACCGCCCGTCACAGTACGTGGCCTAGATCACCGTACCGAGGAGCCACCCTAACTCCCCTGCAACACAAGGCCGGAACCGTTCCTTACTGAACAGTCCCGAACAAGACCACCCCGACGGTTGGAGCTCAAAAACCGTCCACACAGCCGAAATATAAAGGGACCTCTAGACAGGGATGTATCTTGCCCTCCAGTGGGCGCGACCCACGAAGCCTTGCTGCACCTCCCCTGTTTTAGCCATTCCCGGTTGATGAGGCTTGAGGTTACGATTACCTTTAGAGGACACATCTATCTTAGAATGCTCATCGTCCACCTGACGATGTTCTGAAAGCATTCAATCTATACAAGTTCGTTCCGGGTTCGAACGAAACCGAAGGCATTATCTCGTTACACTCATTTTGGAATCACCCTCAGAGTTAACGACAATAACCCTTGCACTCCAAACCACCATCTCGAACCTATAAGTACTATTCCGTCAAACTCATTACGGAATCACCCACAGAGTTATACTGACGTATAGCCCTTACACCTCGAGTCTTCACTTGCTCCACTTGGATTAACGACCTAACGTTTAATTGGAATCGATGTGGTTTTCGGATATCCAAATATGGAAACCCGATCCCGGTCTCACCGAAACCAAACGCCATTTTAATGTCCAAGTTATACTTAAGGGTTTTAAACAATTAACTCATTTAATTTTTATCTATTTCACTCAGATAGATAAACTACATATTCACATCATAATAGATAACTCATAACATTATCACAACAGATAATCATCACAACAGTCAAACATCACAACAACAATCATCACAACCAAATAATCCATCATACTATAATTAAGCATCCATATCCTATAGATACTACTCATCTCATTTCTGAGATCACAACCATCCAAAGGTATATCAATATCATCCATAAGCAATGATATATTATCCATCATTTATAATTAATTTAAAATGAATTAAATTAATTACAACTAACCTTAATTAATTTAAAATAAATTAAATTAATTACTCACCTATAAATCCTGCTTATAAATATATTGATTAATCAACCTAGTTAATTAATCATTAAGTATTAAACTTGATTAAACATCTCTGATTGATCATTCACTAATTACAATAAGTAATTAGTCTTAAATTAACTCCATAAAATTAATTAACCTTATCATAAGTAATTAACATTTAATTACTTAATTTATTAATTAACTATAATTAATTACATTCACCTTTAATTAATTACAATTAATTAATCACTTAATTAAATAATTAATTCTTAATTAAACAATTCTTAATTACATCATTAATTATAATAATTAATGATCTCTAATTAATATTTAAATTAATTACTCAATTAAAATTAATTACAATTATTAATCACCTTGATTAATATTTAAATCCAGTAATTAACTACCTTAATTACTCATTTATAAATTAATTATCCAATAATTAATTATCTATCTTAATTTATCCTTGATTAATTACAAAAGTAATTATCCAAATTACTTTCTTAAAATAAATCAACTTTCCTTAATTACATTCCAGTAATTATCAATTACAACTTCTCTAAGTAATCTGCTCCATAAATTACATTAAGTAATTATTATCATTAAATTATTAAATTATTTCTTAAATTAATTAAACTAAATTAATTAATTTAACAAAGCACATTATTAGAATTAATTACAAAAAGTAATTAACCTTAATTACTTTTATAAAGAATTAATACTTAACAAATTATAATTGATTATCTTCAATTAATTAATCTAATTAATCCATAAAAATTAATTACATTAATTAATTATTAATTAATTATCCTTAGATAATTAACTGCATTTCATTTAATTCCTTACTTAAGAATAATTACCTTAAATTAATTATTCATTAATCATCTTTAATTATAAATTAATTCAAGTTATTATTTAAAATCAAATAAATAAGTAAATTCTTAATTATTTCCAAAATAATTCATTTACTTATTTATAACTTAATTAATATTCAAAATGTATTAAAATAATACATTCCTAAAATTTACTTCAACTTTCAATTCAAAGTTAACATATCATAATTTTATTTAATACTTAAAGAAAGAATTCTTTTAAATTCAAACCTTATTAGAAATCAAATTCATATTTAAATTCTACTTAAT
This sequence comes from Allium cepa, assembly GCA_030765085.1. Taxonomy (NCBI): domain Eukaryota; kingdom Viridiplantae; phylum Streptophyta; class Magnoliopsida; order Asparagales; family Amaryllidaceae; genus Allium; species Allium cepa. The sequence continues at coordinate 353,238,429 of CM060932.1, read as the reverse complement.
AACATTTTTGTTCAATATTCAAAACTTTTCAAACTGATTTGAATTAAAACAGGTTTTAAAGTAAAAACTGAAATCATATTTGAATTTGATTTCAAACCCAATTTTAAATCTTGCTTATCATTCAAATGTTTCATTTTGAATTCAAAGTATTCCTGAATCTGATTCAAATTCACACCTGAATTTGAATTTTAATTTTAAACACTGAATTCCTTTAAAAAATTTAAAAAAAAAACCAAAACTGTTTTTAATAAAAATCTGGATTTAAATCCTGAAAACTACCCTTACTGTTTTTTCCAGATTTAAATTTAAATCTTCCTTAAATTTAAATTTATCATTTAAACTTTCTGAATTCAAAACTTACTTGAATTCAATTCAAACCTATACTTATTTTAAATCATTGCTTTTAAATTTTTTTAAAGAACAATACAGTTTTTAAAATAAAAACTGGATTCAAAAAAAATCCTGAAACCTATATTACACTTGTTTTCAAATTTGAACTTAAACCTTATTTTAAATTTAAATTCATCATTTAACTTTTTGAATTCATAAACTTATTTGAATTTAAATCATAGCCTTTAAACACTTTTAGGTTTCCAGATTTTAAAAAAAACAACAACACTGCACAAATTTACAACCTGAAACTACACTTACACTATTCCCAGATTTAAATTTAAAACTTCCTTAAATTTAAATTATCATTAAAACTTTCTGAATTCAAAACTCACTTGAATTCAATTCAAACCTATACTTGAATTAAATCATAGCTTTTAAACATGTGGAGTTTTTTTTTTTTCAGGTTTTAAAAACACAACTTTCAGGTTCTCTGCACTCAACATATCCCGAGACATCAATAATTTACTTCGGGTCAAAACCCTGCTTGCTTCGAGCCACAATACCAAATGCACGAGTGTGACTTCGAGTCACCAAACCTGCACACCACCAAAACTTCCACCAGTGACCAAACTCCTCTGTGCAACTACGACCATTACTCCGGCGACTTCCAGTCACCTCCACCATCCTTTCCAAGAAGCAAATCAATCCCTCAACTTGCTAAAGTCCATCCACAACTCCTCTGTAGCCTGAGAATCAGGATCAAGAAAATTAACAACCTGGAAACTACTTCACCAAGGCAGACCAAACCTGTCAACTCTCACCACCATTCTTTGGCCCTCTTCCCTTCATTCTCCCCACTCTCTTCAGCCACATTCAAACTCCAGGCAAAACACCCAAGTTCCAGATTTACTTTATGGTTTGATACCCCCAAAAATTCCAACTACTGCACAGACTAAATTTACTAACCCCTCAGAAGCTCTTAAGACCTGAAGCATGTTTTAATACCCATGTTTTAATCATGCATTAAAGCTTTAACTCGTTTGAATAAATTAAAGATGTTTGGTAATTTTATTTTATGAAACTGTTGTCTACTGTTATTGATTTACACAAGTACAGTTTCCACTTTTCTAAACTAAAATTTTACAGGCTCAAATCTATGTTAAACAACATAATTTGTTCACACAATAATCTCTAGCTATGGTTCAATCATATGGAAGAGGATTTTTATTTAAATCCAAGAAATAAGAGAAATATGTTTGTAGAAATTCACATTCCACTTTTCTGCATACTCAAGATTTATGTATGCAGGCCTAGTCACACAACAGCCAAACATATATCAACTCATGCACATATAAAATTTTAAACAACATATAAATTTGGGGTCACTCACTATCAAAAAGAACAGAGCAGTTCTTAATTATCACTGTTTAACAGTTTCCTATTTGAAAGGCATTTGAATTATCTTTAAGCTTTGCAAATCTTGTTAACTTAGTTTTTAAGAGTATAAAGTAGAAACTGTTTTTAAACAAATATTTACTCACCTTAAATGCAAAATAGAAAGCATCCATCTGCAAGTTCATTTCCCTGCAAATCTGAATTTCCATTGCATGCTTGAATCAGAGCTTGCTCCTAGTTGAAAATGGTATGTGCTTGATGCTTGCAGGCCTTGGAACTGCATGCTTCCCATTTCAACTTGCTTGCATTGATCTTTGAAGATTAAGTTGTTTGCAGGTTACAGATGATGCAGATTTGAATTTTCTTAAGTTGAAGACATGTGTTTGCAGGTTTTTAAAGCTTTGATTTGCAGATTATTGATTGAGTATGGATTGAGGATTTTAGAGTGAAATGAATTTTCAAATTTCTTAGATCTGAATTTTGATTTAGTAGAAGATAAAAAATGTTTGAAAACAAAAGACATGTTTTAAGTTTTATTCAAAATTGATTTAGTAATGCCACTTGTTATTTGAATGTAAAGATTTATTTACAAGTGTCAATTTTAAAATATGAAGCTTACACATGTAAGATTTTAAATATAAAGATAAATTCTATGTTTACAAATGTTTTTAATTAAAGATAAAACCAATTCTAATTAAATTTTAAGACGTCTATATATGTTTCATATGTATTTAGTCTTTACAAATGAATTATCCAAACATATACAAATATTTGTTTGAATATTTTAAGAATTATTTTAAAACCAATTTTCAAAAGAGAACTTTTAAAAAGAAAAGAACACATGTTGAATTCATTCAAAAGTTTCAAATCAAATACTATACTTAAATATAAATAAACTTTATTATAAAAATACAATTCTTAACTATATATATGTATAACAAAATATTTACTATAATTACTTTCTAAAAATATAAGATAGATTTATAAATTGACTTATGAAAAGTTTTAATACTATTTCCAATTTAATTTAATCAATTCATAAATTATATACCTATATATATTATAAATTTGAAAAGATCTTTTATTAAATTTAAAATTAAAAATCAAAACTCCTATTTACAATGTATACACATATATACATTATAAATAAAATATTTTTAAATCAATTGAAAAAGGAAATTTTATCATTTAAAATATTTTCAACATTTTAAAACAATAAGCTTCTCAAATTAAATCATTATTATAAATTTTCAAAAGAATATCATTTATTAACAAAATAATTATAAATTTTCAAAAGAAAATTATGTTTGAATTGGATTATTAAACCAGTATTTCACATTTTAAAATAAATTATAAATGAAATTATTAAATAAATATTGCCCAAATTTCCGGGACATCACAGTAGAAACATAATACAGCACGTTTGAAAACGCTGTAAAAACATCATTGACAGCTTGTACGAAACGCTGTCAAAGTGATTTTTCAACAGCGTTTATCAAAAAGCTGTTGTAAGTTCTGTATATACGACAGCATGTCGTTATACAGCGTTTGAACTAACGTTGTTGCATCATATTACAGCGTTTATCAAACGCTGTTAAAAGCCTTTTGTGGTGTAGTGAACGTATTATTTGTCTAGAAATCGATGGACCATTTTCGGCCGTTCATCGCTCGACGATGAACTTCATCTGATCGGAAATTCCTTTCTGGGTTTTGTAGAGAGGGCCGAGGGGATCGCATCCATGTGGGTTTCGGGTTGAGTTGACAGTTGGATTTGGCGCAAATTTGGATTAGGGTTTTATAGGTGGGCGGCTGCCGATGCTTTTCGCGACCGGTGGTGGTCGAGATGGAGCCTGGGAGGTCAGCGGCGTGGCTAGAGGGGTGGGGCGTGGCCTCGACGGCCGTCGGCGTCCTTGGGAACGCGACGTTGGGCGAAGGAATTTCGTGTTCGATCGTGGGTATGGGGTTACTATAGCTGCATGTAGCGTAGTAAGATGGTGACGAGGCCGGTATTGTTATTTATTTAAATTTTATTTTTAATTTAATTTCAACATGTTCAAATCAATGTAACTTGTGCATACGAAATCCGTTTACGCGCGGTTTCTTTTGTTAGGTTCGTATCTGAATTCCGAAGATTTTGGCGCTGGTTCGGACGAATTTGGAGACTTTGCAAATTTTGGGTTTAAATTGGATTTAAATTCAATTTAAATTCAAAATGTGAGTGTTTTAACCCACTCACAACTTTTAAAATTTCTTATGTTTGTTAAATTAAATTTTGTGGTGATTTTGCATTTATTTACGTCTTTTTCGTATATTTTTAATCATCATCTCAGTTATTGCATTTATTTAAATTAAATCGTTATTTAAATTTATTATTGAATATAGCTGCCAGTTAGTTACCTGTTATATATTATCAGTTATATATGGATATTGATTTATTGTTTTGGATGATGATTGTGATGGATGTATGATTTTTAGGATGGATGAATGGATATTTTGTTTATATCATCATAATCTGCAAGTTATTATGCATTTTTATTTCATTCGGGATTGCGGTTTGAAATGATATATAACCGTAAATTTTTATTTTAAATTACGGATTGAAATGATAAATATCTGTATAACTTGACCATGGGATAGAAAATTATATACAGACACCGCGGTCTATATATAATAATATTTTGAAATGATATCTATGGTTTTGTAAAGAATATATATATGATTTTATGAGATATTGATTTGGGTGTTTGATAAAGGTTATTTTATATATAGTAAATTTTTGGTTTTAAGCTATGTATAAAATTGGTTTAAAGTATAAAATAAAGTTTGATTTTATTAAATATAATATGGATAAGTATTTACTTAAATTATATTTAATATAGAGTTATATTGATTTTTTTTAAATCAAGGTTGAGAAGATAGTTGAAATTTGTTGAGATTTTATTTAATTAAGAATTATATTTAATAAGAATCCATTTGGAACTTTTTGAAATTTAGTTTTAAAAGAATATGGTTTTATAACAAAATTCGGGGTTAAGATGATTTAAGTGAATATATCAAGTCTAAATAAATTGAGGAATATTAAATTGTTGAAATTTGAAGTTTATTTAAAGGATACTGAATTTATTAATTAAATATTTCAAAACTAAATAATAGTAAAGTAAATTTGGTATATATATATAAATTATAAAAGTTAGTTTTGAAACATTGAATATTAAAGCTTTGAAATATATGAAATTTGAAATGGTTTATTTGAGGATTTAAATCTGTATTGGAATTGATTGCGAAATTAAAGAAGTTAATTTATTATATAAAGTAATTTAGTAGTAAACCATTTAAGTATTGGAAGTTATGTTTCAAAGTTATGGATTTCAAGGTATTATATTTGAAAGTGCTATGATTTTGGGAAAAGGATATGTTTGAAATAAAAATGATATTATATGGATTTGGGATTTCTTTAAAATTATATCATATTGATTTGATTTTAAAACAGAAATGATATCGTATTTATACGGCTTTGAAATGGATATTATATGCTGGTTTTGAAGTATAATTATTTTAAATTGACCGCGGTGTTATAATAACGTTGGGTTGTTAAAGAGACCGGGATCGGAAGTTGTCATACTCTCTACCAACTCTGAAAACCACTTTAACAACCGTGTACGCAGTGGAGATTCCAGAATGAAGTAGGATGGTGGTGGCATTTCCTTTAAGGTAAATACATGGACCCGACTCCCGTGAGTTGGCATAAGGTGGCTAAAACAGAAGCGATTCTCGGGCCAAGGAGGTAGCTCCTCTTATCGGACGCACTCCTTCGATATTATACTCTGACTTTTGGATTTATTCGATGGCCACTTTTGATTTTTTATTTTGAGGGTGTTGTTTGAGGTGGGCGGTAGTAGCTGCTATGCGTTACCACTATCCCGGATAGCAATTGGTATATCTACCCTGGCATTGCCTAGTTGTGCCGTGTCACCTACCCTATCGCGCCTTGTACGAGTTTGGTTTTCTCCTGTAGCCCGTGTGGTATCCTCTGGTGGCTTCTCGATCAGGAGGGACTATGATATTGGATGGACTACTGGGACTATTACGTGTTAAGGGCTATATGGGTAACCCCTTAATGCTGTGGAAAAAGTAAGTTTATTTTACTATTAGACACTATTATAATAGCGAAATATTACTACATAGTAAATAGTTTGATGGATCCTTAGGAGATGTGAATCCCGAGCATCTCATGAGTTACTGCATTCACGTTAGACACTGGATAGGAGATGTCAAATCCCGTAAACATCTCTGACATCGTTACACTCATATTTATTTCTGTTGATTTAACTAACATAAGATCTTTTAGTTCTGACTCGAGTGTTTTGCCTTTTCAATCCGCTCGGGTCAGTCCGAGCATTTCAGGATCGAAGACTTTATTTCTGGAGGATGAAGACAAAGATTTTATTATTATTATATTATATTGTTCCACTACACACTGTATTCCGCTGCATCGATTATTATTCGTTGGTATGTGCAACTCTGATTTGTATTGTATAAATATAATCAAACGTTTATAAAATAGCTTCATGAACTGTATATTTGATTATTATATTTTATCGTTCCGCTGTAAGATTCTATTTTGTTTTTTTTCTTTCCCTGCTTTTTCTTATTTAGCCCATAACAATCCGCCCTTCTGTATGGTTTAAGTCTGACGTGTGTGGTTTATCGTCGATTTTAAGCATGCGGAAAGGCGGGGCATTACATCGGAAAACAGTGCTTCTTCTTTTCTTCAAAACTAATCAAAATTAGGTAATTATTTTGTTGAAATTGTAGAGAAAAGAAATTTTCACAACTTTCCTCTATTACCACCTACAAATGGTAATAGAGAAATGAATGTTTTCCCTAATCAAGGCCTTTATCATATTCCTTAGCCGATTGGGCCACCTATCTACCTCTTCCTTCCTAGTGGTCACTATGTTCTCATCCATCTGACGTCCATCCATTTATTTGTTCAAGTCGGTCTATAGCTATTCGGTCTCCTTCTCAACTTTATCTAGTCTCTCCTTGAGGTCCGCTACCATCTTCTCCACCTCATCCCACGCCTCGACCGCCTCCCTTAACGACTTCTCGGCCACTTCAGTTGCCTCTTTTGCTGCTTTCTCTCCCGCTTTTTTCACCTTCTTCGCTTGGACGGCCTTAGCCTCTATCATAGTCTGCACCTTTCTCTCTCTCGACCTTTTGGTCCCTTTAAAGTTTCTCCACTCATCTTGGATGCCTATGCAAGCATACCTAGACTGAAAAATCTATGTTAGAATAATAACTAAGTAAAAAAGGAAGGAAGCTCATGGTTGGTAGCTTACTAGCAAGGCCTCCTAAGTCTGGGCATTCACCACTGCCTTTAAGAATGTCGGCCCTGGCTAGTTCGAGCCCATTAAGGGTACAAGAGGATCTCCATGGACATAAGTTGGAAGGCCATCAATAAGCATTTCACGTTCTTGGTTTCCTTGCCATGGAAGATATCCAAAGATACCTATCACAGTGGTGTCACCTTCTCATCGGTATTTAACTCCTCCATGTCATAAATATAAAGGAACTTTGAGAAAGGAGTGCCGGCTCAATTTCCATGGAGAGGCTGGGTGTGTCTCTCTTCCTTTTCTTTCTCCCAATGAACAACTAGAGTGACCACATATGGAGGAAGGGCACATCAATGATTTAGTAGCTGGCTGTGGATGCATCGAGTGCCCTTGGCACTATAGGTGTTGTTGGTGTAGTGGACACTTAAGGCACATCGGTCTGAACGACCTCCTCAACCTCATTGAAGGCACAAAATCTAGCAGGGTGGCTACTACAACAACAAAGAAGGAACAAGAGTGAGTTAAAGAGCCAAGTAAAAGAAAGAATAGTGCAAGTAAGCTACTATTTGAACTAACCCGGCCTTACCTTGTAGCAAGAGGTAGGCAAGACAAGACCGAACTGCCTATACTAGCTTGATCAATCCCGGTTGGAGACTCACTTGGGGTCACGATATCACATTCGAGGTATGGTGGGTCATAAGCGAGAATTGGCTTGAAGGAGAGACCTGAATCCTTACCAACACCTGACTCTATCGACTCTCCCCGTATAGTATGTTCCTCAGAGCTGTCCACTTTATCCTAAAAAATGATTGGAAAACCATGAGGAGGCACCAGGACATCACCCAACTAGCATGGGTTGTACTCTTCCCATATAGGGAATGGCACAAAATAACTAAGTTTATCAAGATCTACTTATTGTCACTTCTCAGGCTCCTCACCCATAACGTCGACATCATATCTTTTTACCGCTTTAGTTATCAGCCTGGCCATGGGGTCTTAGAACTTGAACTAGGAATAGTTATGCTTTACTTTCTTCAACGGCTTCTTTACTATGATGACCCACACTAAGACTATTATTTGGCTCCCCTCATTAGTCCAACCCGGTGGAGGTTAGCATCAGCCAATAGGACCTTCAAGTCCTAATATGGTTGCCAGCCGACTTCAATCGATTAACAAGGTCACTCTACAAGCCATGCCAACATCGGCATAATCAATAGAAGAAATTTTCAATTAGCAAGTTAAGCAATAGAAAGAAAGGAATGGGATGAAGGGAAAAGAGAAGCAAAAAATACTTACTGGGTTTAGAACTCGAGGTGCTAATGCATGAGGTTAAACTATATGGAACATAAAGGTAGTTCCCTATCCAACCTAGGGTGGCATTGTTAAGGACCTCTATGAAGACAATAGGCTTGGTGTATTCCTAAAAGTGCAAGTATGTTCCGACCAGGTATCAGGGTTCCTTTTGCGGTTGAAACCATATTGACTAAAGGAGCGGTCAACTTGGGAAGGTTGAGTTCAGTGCAAGAAACATAAATCATGCAGAGGAAATGGTAACTGTTTTGAGTGATGTGACCAAGGGAAATCCCAAAAGCACTAAGGATAGATACGAAGTAGGGATGCAGAGGCAGCATGACTCCCACCTTGATGTACCCTAAGGAAAATGTAAAGTACACTAAGGAGGGTGGCAGGACATTTGGTAGCTGTGGGATATCTAACCATCGAACGTTGCATTCGTAGCCGACCAAACTCACGGCCAAGTTGACTTTCCCATCTACGGCTCAAATGCTTTAAGGCTACCAGCATCAGCAGAGGTTCATTTGCCAACAGAAGTTGATCTTAACATGGCCATCTGAAACATAAGCGATATATGTTAGACAAAGCCCCATCATCTTTGCTTGACACCATTCTAGAGTGGAAACAGGATGATCGTCATCATGGCATGCCTAGGTCAGGCAACCCATGAATGCTGATTATCGACTAAAACACCTAAGCTAATTAATTTGCCTTATAGCCATTGTCTATTACTTAATTATTTACTGAAAGCCCATGGCCATAGAGTTGGGCGTAATCCAAAATCCATTACCAATATTATTACTAATTTCATTATCAAAAATTACATCCCTACTATTAAGTTTGTCAACATCAATCGGCCACCGCTGACATAGCACCGATGGTTGATAGACATTTAAAGATAGATAGAGAAAAGCAAATTACAAATAAAGCATCATAAAGAACAATAGCAATATCAAGCGTTAGAAATAGCATGAAAATAAAGAAAAAATTGGAAAAAACAACAACTAGAAAGCTTAAGACTTTTCCATGGCCATGGCCTTCATAGTAAAGAAGGAGGAAGTCTTACATTTTCTCGAAGAAAGTTTGAATAGTCGAGAGTATTTTAAAGGTTTTAAAGAGCTTTTGGTAGCTAAAATTTTAATTGCTTCGGTAAAGAGTGGAATGGGAGAACTTGTAACACACTATAAAATTAATAGTAATTAATAAATAATTATTAAGGCTCAAAAATGAAATTTGAGCAAATATCATAATTTAGGCACAAAACTTGCATCGTTATGTTCGTAGTGATTTTCTTAGCAACTTTCATATTTAGAGTTTTGCGACCGAAGCTAAACGAAGAAGTTATTAACATATGAAGTTTTTGAAATGAACGGTTAATTTGGATCAGTCACCACTAACGGATGACCACCTATAGAAGAGCGATCAACCGGTCAAGTACAGGAGGTTAAGGTTGAAACTTGGCCGAGCAGACCGAATTTATGTATTTTAAATCTAATGGATATGATTGATTTGAACGCCTATAAATTTAGTCCTAGCTCCTCACTTTTCTTCTCATAATTAGATTTTATCAGAGTAGTGGAGCTTTATCATTTTTCCTTCTCCATTATTCCTATTAATTATAAAATATTTTATTATATATACACATTTGGGGAAGGACAGAAAATAAAAGAGAAGAAGAGAAGGTGTGAATCGGTATTATGGAAAAAAGTAAATTTCATAATTATACATATATATTCCTCTTAAACCCCAAATTTCTCTTAAATAAATAATTCTAGTAAGTGCGCGCGCGTGTGTGTATCGTTATGCATATTCTTTTGGATTAGAATGGAATAGTGGTCAATTAAAGGGGTGAATTCATATTTGGAAGATATGGAAAGCATGGAAGGTGGTTGAAAAATTATATGATTTATTTATAACATTGGAATATATATCATTGAGTTTTATTTAATTATTATGCATTTGCTAGATCTATAGAGTTGTAGGCTTAAGAAGTCCGTATTAAATTTAAACCTCACCTACACATTTTGTAAATTAGGTATATGGAATAGGAATGATATTTACAACCTTATATAAAAATTTGGAAATTAGTCCCTAAATTTTTTAAAGTAGGATGTTTATAAGATTACAAGATTTATTCTAAATTTATGATAATTAGGTTGTAAATTATTAGTATTGATTTAGATTGCCCTAATTTGACTTAGAAAGTGAATTTCTATATTTTAATTTATTGGAAGCGTGGTGGGTACAATTTAGTTGTATCTATTTTGATATAACTTCCGTAAATTATCTTATTCCGTAACCATGTGTAAAAATTTTGTTTGAAATAACAACGAATATACCAAAAATGAAGGAGATGTGTAAAGTATGGATGTTCTTATTCACAGTTTGCACTATCTATTTCAACAAAAGAAAAGGGATAATTCTTCGTAATTTCAAACATAGCAAATGTCTTTTGGGTAATTTATGGAAATTTATAATGGCAGTCCTTTTTGGAAAGGATAGCTCTAATATATTAATATAGAAATAAATGTTCCTTAAAGAATGCATAAGTAATATGTGTTCTAGAATTCATAAGAGTACGAATTAGTGGGATAAAGATAGGAACACACACACACACAAATACATACATACATACATACATACATACATACATACATACATACATATATGTGCGTGTATGTGTGTGTATACATATCATAATATACATCAATATCAATTAGTTATTATTAGGGTGACTAGTTAGTAACAGTGTAGTGAGTCATGGGACAAGGAGGTTTGAATGGAAAAGAGACAATATTTCCAAAATTAGCAGGGAAATATAAGTGCGGTTAAAAGGGAGTTACATGAACTAAATGGGGACATAAATGTGTTTAATGGGATTGGCCACAGGATTTAATATGGCATTTATGGTGAAATGAAATACGCATAATAGGTTGAGTTAGAACTAATAAATAAGTTTATTAGAGTTTATCCAATTAAAATAATAATGACCATTTATTATGGACAATTGACTTTATGGAATATAATAAATAAGCATATAGTACATGAATTAAATGTTAGAAGACAGTGTAATATTCATGGTAAGAAATTTTACATCCTTAATTATATGTTTACAATGAGCGTGAATTAGTGGGCTTAGCCCAACATTTAGACTTTAGGATGATTGGTTTGGTTTGGTGGGTTGGGATGCGAGATCAGTAGAGTTACACAATAGAAGTCTACCCTTTACCTAGAGGTTACTAGTAGTTGTGTGTACTTGCTCCTGACGTGGGACATCTCCAAACATAGGACCTGCGGGAAAGAGAAATGCGATTGCATATAGGTAGGGAAAAATATATCAAGGTTCGCCACAGATTTGAAGTATTAAATGGTCTGGTACTATTAGGCAAAAGGGGTTTGCTTCTTTTTTTATTAGAGGTATTAAGTAACCAAACTGGGCATTTTCCCTGACTTACATTAGATTAGACTAAATGAGATTTCGCCATGGGAGGTCGGCAGGCTGTGTCAGTATTATTATTGAACTAGGATTTAGTATTAAGGTTGGCGTATAGGTTATAATCACTAGTAGTCCTGAAGAGTCGGTAGTAAAGACTCGGGTTATCCCATGATGGATTTTCGCTTCCTACTATTGTAAGGTCCGTATGGGATACGCAAAGACCTCAAAATTTAATTAGTTAGTTGTTTTTTGTCGGAGATGCGCTACTTAACCCATATATGAGCCTTTGAAATGCATTAGTAATATGGCAGATCATATTATAAAGTCGTATAGGGATCATCAGTACTTATAGCTAGAGCCGATTGATTAGCGATTAGATTATAGAGGGCCACTTCCGGGTTGAGTTATTAAATGGTTGTTTGGTAGCTTTCTTTATATTTAAGAAATATTAAGTGGTCGGGGTTTCTTGGGTAGTATAACGTTTATATCTACATAGGCATATATGTATATATATATATGTATGTATGTGTATATATATATATAGTTATACCTCGAAGGATGTTAGGCATATCATACACATAGATGGAATTATACAGTATAGCCATTAATGATGGACATAATACTTAAGTAGGAATCGATCGACAGAAATTAGTGTAATGGACAAAGTATGTAATTTTCCAATCACCAGAACATTTTCTTGACCTCTTCTCATTACAACCCACATGATAGATTTACAAGGACAGGCTACTGGTGCAATTAAAGTGCTTAGTGGTTCTATAATGATGGAGTTATAAAAAGTTATAGTAGGGATAAACCGAGGATATAGCGAAAAATAGTAAAGGTGCAAAAAGCATCAATAGATATAAAACCAAACATTAAAGTTACTTTGTTCTCTTTCTCATATCAATTGTGTAGGAAAAAGAAATATTGTTCAGTCTTATATAATAAACCCCAAGAATATCATGATTTATGTGGACCAGATTTATCGACTACAATAGGTTTCTAATTTACATTGAGCATTTATGCCTTAAAATTAGGTATTTACCCGAACGCGATTGATTTGATTTAAAGAAGAACTACTCAATCTTACTGTTTGTTTATAAATAGTGCAAAAGCGGGTACTAAAAAGCCTCATTTTACTAGGTTTGATGGAAAATAGAGAGGATTAAAGTGGAGCTACTATTTAATAGCACTAAATTTAAATAACGTAGTAGTCGAAAAGTGCTACATGCTATAGTGGGGATTTTGCAAGGCTTAAGCGGGGCTTTAACTACATAAAATGATGAAGTCTTCTTATTCATGCTCAGCTCCAGCAAGGCAATCATATACTAAAGGAATATTATTGATTCCAAGGTAGTAGCCTTGGTCAGCATATATTTTCTATTATATTTTCCTATTCCATTGTGATTTTGTTCTTTGATATACTAATGTTTTTTATAGGTTACCAAAACCAATGATCCGTGTCCTAATGGAGTTAAGTTTTGATTTAGTCAGAGTGGTCCCATTAATGGATGGGTTGTTGCATCTGGTATAAGAACTTATGTTCGTCGATCATATGAGTTAAGATACATTGAGAGAATGTATTTGTATTTTTAGCTATAATTATGTATATTACACGGCAAACTCTGTGAACTCCAACTATAGAAGTAGTTGCGGCCATATTCTAAAAATATGGATTAGGCAACTATGAGTTGGAATAATAAATAGAGTTAAATTTATACACCTACCCTGATTACCTCATGGAGTGTAGGCCATGTCAAAGGGCGCTGACCAAGAACAACATGAGCACGACATATAGAAGAACTCCAGAAGCTAAATGGTACTTTACTCCTTTGTTAGGCTTAGGTTTCCGTATAACTAGGGATTACGATGTATTGCCAATTGAAGGCATACATTTCATCCAAACAGATGGGAGATAAGAACCTATATGTTGCAAGCATCTAGAAGCAAGGTGTGAAGAAGGATTGAGCAAGTTCCCATAAGAAAGTTTGCATTAACTACCACATTAGGATAGTCAGATTTTAGTATATACTCTAAATAGGAAGAGGTTAAGAGAAAAAAAGAAAAGAAGATAAGTCCAAAAGAAAGAACGATTGAAGTCCATTTTTGAGTCAAACCACATGCGAATGAATTTAACGAAATGATTTTTGAAAATTCCTTGTAATGTTTTGATGGCTTTTCAAAGGGATTTTTTAAAAGGGACCCTATAACTGAAAAGTTGTCTTGAAAAAGAAAGAAATTTTGGAAATTATAATGGGCTATTTTGAAATTCCTAATTTAAAATTGGATTGAGTTAAAAGTTTTCAATTGAAAGGTTTTTGGTAAATGGGTTTTTCATTTTGAAATGAATGGAAAAGAAGGCGTATGTTTGGCTCGATGATTTTTCCTATTTTTGTGAATTTTTAAGTTTTTAAAATTCTTTCTCTAAAGGACGGATAAATGGAAATGGCACTTGATTGAAATAGGGTAAAGATAGTAGAAGGGTAAGAATGCCCGATAGTGAAGATAGGAGGAATATTCCTGTACAAGGAAAATACAGAGAAAAATAGTTACAATATATTTATACATCTCTTTCCATGTTAATAAAGGAAAGCTCAATGGCTAAAGCAGGAGGCGAATTCACTGCAATAAGTTAATGAGAAAAGCAATAAAAAAGGAAAAGAGCACTGTAGTAGAAGCCAGTTAGGTAGAGAAATATAAACAGTAGCGACACTAGGAAATTTAAATAGGAACAACGTTAGGAATTTATACGAAATAGTGTTAGTAATCTAACTAAGAATGGCATAGGAAATTAGAGGCAAAGCATCGAAAGAATTGATAAATTCCTATACGCTTAGGCTTTGGTTTCCATTTAATGTCCAATAAATGTCTATTACCTGTATTAATTTCCATTAATGTCAAAATTAGACAATCTCTAATCAATCCACATTTATTTCCTTTAATCTATTTACCAATTTCAAAATCCATATACTACACCTATTTAATTCCCTCATAACATCTTTGCTTAGTCCCTTTTTTAATCTATTTAACTCTTATTAATTACAAATTTATTGCTAGTCCGTGAGATGATTGTTTTGATGACAACAACCTTAGAGTAGGATTATAAAATATAAATACTAACATTATAGTTTAGAAATATATGTATATGCAGGATTTAACCATGCAGGTACCAAGTATGAAGACTGTATAATATAGAGATTCAAGATATCAAGATTGAAGACTCATGAGTATTAAGAATATCAAGATTATCAAGAGTTCAAGATTTCAAGTAATTTATTTTTTTAATTAGGAATTTTGTTAAAGCTCCTAGAAAAGCACTGGCATCTTAAAATCTAATTTATTTGTGTAATGGAATCCACTTCGAGCCCGTTAAAGCGATGGAACCCTAAGCAAGATGGAACCTACGAAAAATCTAGTGGAACATTATTTTGTATCCGCTAACTTTTTATTCAAATGATTTTACAAAATTATCTTGTTTTCAAAATGATTTCAAAACCATCCTTTTAAAAAGAATCAAAAACATTTATCCTGATTTTAAATACTTTTAGCCTCAAAATAATCTTTATTTTCAAAATCAAATTATCCTTTATTTTAAAACAATCTCTAATAATAATAATATATTTAACTTTTAATATTTATATTTAGATTTAAATATAAAATTATAGTAAAATTATATTTATATATATATATATTATTCTCTATATTTATGTATTTTAACTATAGTCAAGTGTATTTACAAAAGTTTAAAATAGTTTTAGTATATGATAAAAGTTATTTCCAAAGAAAAACTAGCCATCAAAATTTCCTTTGGGATGTCGACATGCTCAATATACCCATGTCGACATAGTGGCAGTTCGGTTCAAAATTTAAATTTCAAAAGAAGTGTTTATTTGTCATATCTCTTCACCAATGGACAATGTAATGACCCGAAATTTTCGAAGCTGAAAATTCCAGATAGTTAAGAAAAAGAAGAAAGAGATCAGAAGCACCAACATCTCACATTCGCAGCGGATGAAATATAACAAATAATAGTAGTTTACAAAGCAATACTATATCTGTCGATTACATTTTAATACATCAGAGTTACACATTTATACAAACACTGGAATATACACAATTACTGTGTCGTAGATATACAATAATATAATATAGCGGAAGCACTACATACGTTCTTGCCATCCAGCTCACCTCCTGAGCTCCAGAACGTCCTAACTTGAAAATCTGTAATACTCGGCCTGACCCGAGCATTACATCAAAGTAACACCCGGGTTAGGCTGGAAAACAGCGTGAGTAAACCCAACTAACATGGAATACCAAAGCAAACAACTTATATAAACCCGGGTAACTTATATCAATTTAACAAATTCACAATTTGCTATAGACAACACTTTTTCCACACGTCAATTTCTAAGTACCAAACTTAGATAAAATAATCCAATTCACTTAAATCATTTTTATTCCAGCCTACTGATTTCACAAATCAATTTATAAAAATTCAAAGTGGTTTCGGGTATTTCCCAATACCCGACCCCGGTCTCTTCGAAACTCAAGTTATCCTAACCCAAGTTATTCAAATGAAATACACCGCATTTCATATCAGAGATATCAACTCATTTCGAAACATCCAATACCATTCAATCATCCATAAGCAAAGCTTAGTCACATATAAATCAATTCAATTGATTCTAATTGAATTTCAAACCTCAATCACTTAGATCCCTTCATTTAACATTAATTAATTCCAAATCAATTAATTAGTCAACCCAACATTATTCTTCTAAATTAATCACCCTGGATTAATTATTTCTCAATAAAATTCAAGTAATTATCTTTAATCAATTTCACATTATTAATTATCCTTAATTCCAATCAATAAGTAATCCTAATTACTTCATAAAGTAACTAACAATATTAATTACATTAATCCTTAATTACTTATATTAATTAACTTCTCATAAGTCACTTTTTCTTGATTTATAAATCTTAATTAATCAATCTTTTATTACGTCATTGATTATATAAATTATGATTTTCCATTTACATTTCAATTTATCCTAATTTAATTTAATTACCTCAAATAATTAATCATTTATTAAACCACACATATTAAACCCTTTTGATTTACCTCAACCTGTAATTATCTACCTTGTCATTTACTTCATTAAATAAATTAATCACTCCTTAATTAATTACCTTAATTAATCTATTGATTAATTTCACAAGTAAGTGTACCCAAATTATTTTTGTTAACAAATTATCATTCAATTAATTACATCCAGAAATTATTAAATAATTTACTTTCCCAAGTAATTATTAATTCACTACTCCATAACTATTAATTAATAACCTTCATTGTTAATTTATAAAACTTAATTACCCATTTGTAAATCTCTAATTACGAATTAATCAATCACTAATTACAAATCAATTACTTAATTAGTCTTTAACTTAATTCATAAGTTGTCAATCTTAATCATACTTAAGGTAAACATCCTCTTGTTAAATAGTAAATCACATTACCAAAACATTTACCTTTAAAAAAAAACCTTTACCGATATTTATAAAATAATTAAGTTATAAATATCCTTTAAGTATTCAACATACTTAATTTAACAAGCAAGCTGTTCTTAATTAAAGTTTGAAAGACCTTTAATTTAAAGAATTAATAAATGATTAAACCATCCCATTTTTTACATTTCCACAGAATTAATCAAACAGATTTCAAATTTGGTTCCCTGACTTCGGGTTAGACCCGATGATAACTCGACCCTGCTTCGAGTTATCTTCCCCTCCCTCGGTCTATACATATATTGTTCCTTTTAATAAGTTTAAGTTTAAAAACAAAATGCCTTCAATTTTCAAACTCTGATGAACCAAGTTACTCAGATGAACCAAGAAATTACAACTTCCAAACTCTGAAAAGAATAACAAATAAAATGAATTTACTCACAGAAATTAGGTTGCGGGTCACCACAGCTCCCAACCCTAGATCCATGCAATCGCCTACCTCCACACGGTCACGTCTTTCCCAATACCAGAACGAACCCTAGCTCGTTCCCTAGATTCGAGCCGTCGCTCCCCTGCCATTATAACCCAAGCTTCGTGAGCTTCCAGCATCGCCTACGGCCATCGGTGCTGCCTCCAAATCGAGATCGCCTCCTTCCAGGCGACTTGACACACCCATCAGCCATCGCACTCTGCCCCGGCCACGACATCACGTGCTCGCGCGAGAATTACCCACGATCCACCGTCTTTCCTGCTCTCTCGTATTTTTTTCTTTCGAATTCGAATTGAAGTTCGATTTCAGCCGAAGATTGAAGGGAAAAAGAGTCTCGGTTTGATTTGATTTCGATTTGGGATCTCCTCGTTCCGCCATTTACAAGCAGAGGTGGAAAAAGAATTTGATTTCGTTCAGCCATTAATTCGATTTTTTTTAAATGAGTTCGACTTTCTGTTGAAGGTGAGAGGGCTGGTGATAAATATTGTTTTGAGGTTAGCTTCTTGAATACGAGTGTTAATTAAATATTTAAATATTGAAAATTTCTTTTTGCATAAAGCGAAACCCTGAACCCCAAATCAGATATGCCGACAGACGTTCATAAGGTTCTACCAGCATTCCGAACACAATGGAACATGTTTCGGAGGCTAATTTGATCGTATGTGCGAGTTACAAAAGAAAACGATCAAATTTCAATTAATCGATTAAAAGAATTTCTAAGCGTTTCGAGCTGCCAAGGTCAAATGACAACTTCGATCACTACAAAAATTGAAATCCGAGAATAACTAACTATTACGGATCCAAAGGAACTGGTTTCGTCAAATTCCGAGACTGTGCCTTGTAAGGCTATTTTTAAATATCGACTTAAACGATATATTATTAAAATTGAACAAACCACCTTTAAATAAAATTTCAACCATTCTATTATCTTCAATATCATCATTATAAATTTTATAAGCTTTCAAATTATTTAAACAGGCTTAGAAATTTCAGATTCAACAATTTACCCAATTTCAATTATTAAATTCAATATTTAAACTATATAATTCAATGATTTAATTATCAAGTAAATATTGATATCTGGAATTGAAGTTAAAATTAACTTTTAAATATTTTAAAATCAATTAACTATTCAAATTTAAATTGTTAAAATTTTCGGGTCGTCACATTCCTCCCACCTTAAAAGAATTTCATCCCCGAAATTACTAATTAGGAAGAATGGACTAATACCCGTTTACCTTTTCCCCAAAACCAACAGTTTTATCAACATCCTACCAACTATATTTTATTAAAGACCCATTATCACCTTAACCAACTTCCCAAAACCTCTATAGTTTCAAACAATACCATTTTTACTCAATCAATCAAATTTCAATTTAAAACCAAATTTGGAATTATCAAAATTTTCTCAAAAATTTTCTAACTCTCTAAATTCCCGAAATTTTTTGCCAGCGACTCCTTTGCGCGGCTAGCTCGATACAACTACAAAAGGCCTCTATGGGCTCCCAAATTCCATAAGAAAACAAAAGCCAAGTGGCTAGGTCAAAAATCCCAATCCAATTTCATACAGAAATTTAAATACATACCTTTTTGCCGGGCAATCAAATTTATCTTCTAATATCAAATCCAATTTCTTTTTCTATTTATAATATCTGCAGAACCTATTTAGCAATAATATCCAATCATAGCCTTTCAAATCTTTTCATACTTTCCTTACAGAAGTTTTCATATCCACTTCTGTTCAAACTAGTTTTCCCTATTTTCATACGAATTCAACTTACTTTCAAATTTTGAATATTGGATTTTATCTTTCAAGTATAACTGATTCATATTAGTTTCATCTACTAATTTACTTAAATTTTCAATTTGAAATTGTTTTGTCGTTAACAAAAATTTTCCCAAAAATTTTCAAAAATTTTCTAACTCCCAAAATTTTGGAAAATTTTTGGCAGTCTCCTCTGTACGGAGGAGCTTTTGCAATTTGACAAGAGATATAATTATATATACATCGACCCACACGGTCGGAAAAAGCAAAAACATTCATATTTCCTATTTATATTGCGTAGGCGTACCTTTATTTAGCATTTTAAGCAAGCGGCTAATTTATTTTAGCAATTAGTGCAACCAAATCCTGCCAAACGGCCTTCAGGTACCTGTACTTACTCAATTTATATATGTAAGTGCCATATATAGAAAATCTATTAGCATTTCACTTATTTTCAATAGCTAAACACAAGCATTTCAAAAGCAACAAACACCAAACGCATACCATAAGCGATTTATATACCTTTAAAGATAATTCAATTGCTTTCAACCAATTCATAAGCCATTTCATTCAATTTTATTGGGTTACAACCCAAGTGCTTATATTCAATTTATTTTTAGTCCAAACTAGTTCATATTCACTTCAATTAATTTCAAAATCAAGATATTTAACTTCTCTCAACCCATAGGATTTTAATTACTTTCACTTACATCAAACGACATCCATTCTATGCAAATTCGACAATATTCTCTTAATAGAGTATTTATTTTTAGTCTATAACTATTTTAAATTAATTTCACCTCATTCTATGATTAATTCCATTTCATTTCCAATTCATTCACCAACCATACACTACATTTCATTCATGTCCGCATTGATTTCATTTTTAAAATTATTTTATTGAGCTTGACAACATTCAATGCTTATACTAATATCCATCTCCCAAAAATAAATTTAACCCAAACCTTTTATTTAATAACCCTCCATTCTAATAACCTAATACCAACTAAAACTTTGGTTTAATTTTTATTCATCAGACTTCATCCACCTATTATTTAATCCCATAACCCATTTTATATTTTTAATTCACTTACTTAATTCATTATCAAATCCAAGTCGAATTCTATTTACAATTCGAATTCATTTCAAAACTACATTATTAACTTATGATCCAATTGTTCAACCGAGTTAAATTTCATCAATATATTTTATCCAATAGTTTATATAATTGATTAGCTTATTTCCAACTTTTAAATCAATGTTTGATTTTATTGCAAAAAATCACTTCATTAAATTTTCCTGAATTCAAACATTTTCATACTTCCAGTTTGGATTTTCTTCATCTTTCAAAATTCTAACACCTTGTAACAAACCCCATATTTATCAAGTTTATATTTAAATATTTTATTTAAATATTATACGTTAATCGGATTTTGGTCCGAAAAGCTATTTTTTGCAAACGGTCAAACTAGGACTCGAGACCACTTCCATTGAGTTCGAAATGCCGTTTATAACTTTTTTAAGTATAAACATCGATAGGTTTGGAGTTAATGAAATTTCACTAACTTTTCATGCTTTGGACTTTGGGTTAGTTTAGCCTATTAAGCCCAAGTTCCAACCCCCTTCTCCTCACTCTTCATAAATTCCTAACCAACTTGAAATTTGCATTAATGGTGAAGAGAATGGGAAATTAAAAACTCCAAGCTCAAATTTAATTGCTAATCCAACATTCAACTCCAAATTCAAGTAGAAGATATTGGATTCAAGCTTTGGATTGCTTCTCCATTGGCTTCAAGCTTCATCTTCATCCATTTTAGTGAAAAGGTGAGATTTTTATCTCACACTCTTTCTTATAACTATCTTGGACTGTTGGGAATGGTTCCCTATCACTTTAACATGCACATTTGCATTTGGTTTGGATTGGATTGGCGAAAAACTCCACTTTTTAGTGTTTTTGGTGAATTTCCAGCCTTAGGTCGTTCTGGACCCTTAGGTCGCTCAGGTTCGTGGCTTGCGCGCGTGGAAAAGTCGCCTGGACATTAGGTCGTAGGTCGCTCGCGAGTTAAGCCTTAAGCCGAAGGTCGTTCGTGAGTTAAGCCTTAGGTCGTTTGGCCTTTATAACGATAGGTCGCTCGCGTGTTAAAACTTTAGGTCGCGCTGACCTTAAGTCGTAGGTCGTCTCCGACCTAATATTGCCTCTACTATTTCACTAGGTCACGCGGGCCTTAGGTCGTAGGTCACTCGGTCCTACTTCTGTCCCTAAGTCGCGTAACCCCATCACCTTTAGGTCGTTAGGCCTTTATGTCGTTAGGTCGTTACACCTATAACCCATTAAGTCGCGAATACCTTTAGGTCGTGAACCCCATTAGGTCGTAAACCTCTTTAGGTCGTCTGTCCCTTAAGCAGTTAGGTCGTTCGACCTGTGATGCCTAAGGTCGTTTGACCCGTGTTACGTTAGGTCGTGTAACCCCTTAGGTCGCTTGACCTTGTTTCCTGTTAGGTCGCGTGACCTTGTTTTTCTTAGGTCGTGAACCTTGTTAGGTCGCTCATCCTTAGCTCGCGTACCTTCTTAGGTCGTGCACCCCCTTAGGTCGTTAGACCTCATTTTCTTTTTAGGTCGTAGGCCGCTTGTCTTCACTAGGTCGTACCGTTTTGGACGGGGCGCTGCCCCCTGCACCCCCGCGACCTGACCGGGCAGGTCGAACCCCGTAGCAGGGGCGTTGCCCCCGCACCCCCACCTTGGGGGGTTGCCACCCCCCTGGACCCCCCCTCCGTAGGGGATCTTATCTGAAAAACATTAAACAGAACTTGTTGAGCAGATTTCCTTGGATTTTTATCACATCTTCGAATGTGATCTTTGTGATTGATTGTTTCTACAATCGCTTCTGTGATTTGTCACTTTAAAATATAAAGGTTTCAAAACTAGTAGTAAATATCAAAACTCTTTCAATAAAAGGATTTAAACTCTATTTTTTTTATAACAAATCTCTTTTCTTAACCCGTTTTCCAATCTATTAGTATATACAAACCTTTACCTTACTCGGATGAGAAATCTAATTAAACGGCTTAGTAAAACAAGTGGTATGAAACGCTTGCGTTTGCTTCGTCGGTTAATTCTTGGACTTGTTCGATTGAACCTCTAGCGACAATTTTATTAGTGAAGATTTACAGTTTGTTCGTAAATATTTAAGTTAAGCTAGTGGTTATGGGACATGAAACTAAACTTTTATATTTACTAACTTAGTGTAATTGACACTTCTCGTTGATCATGACGATCATTTTATGATTTAGACTAGCAATTGTGCGATGTCTCTTTGTTTGCAAGGTTCGACTAGACCTCATTGGTGTGATTCCGACTCACACATATCTCTTTGTCCACAAGGTTAGTCTAGACACCATTTGTGTGATTCCACTCACGCATACCTTTTTGTTGCGAGGTTAGGCTAGACACCATTTGTGTGATTCCACTCACACATACCTTTTTGCTTTTTGGTTAGCCTAGACCTCATCTGGGCGATTCCGACTCACCCATATGGGGTAGCTCACCATGGTCTTCGGACCGTCATGTGATATGCCTCTTTCCTTTTTTCTGTGATTTCTGGATTTTTTGTGTTGATTTCTGGAATTTATGTCATTGACTTGTTATGAGTACAAGTTTAGGGTATGATGCCCTCTTTGGATCTTTGAGAAGATTCTTGTGATATTGATTGATCTTCTGTTGATCATCATTTTCATACTTATATCAGTACGTCAGTATGGATATTTTATGTTTATGCCATATCTTTTATTTTTATATCATGTCATCTGATATTTATAGCTAGACTGATCCGTTTATTATTTTCTTAAATAATACTCGGGTCAGACCGAGATGTTACAGGTGCTTCTGCTTGACTTCCTCCCGGGATTTGCTACTCTGACTTTTGGCTAACTATTTAGATTGGCAGTTTTTGTTGTATACACTTGAGATATGGACTCATAGTTGTATTCTTTTGTATAGCACGTGTTGCTATTCTTTTGTATTATTGTGGATCTTTTTGACCACTACTCTGATGTACACTTTCATGTGTTAGTTATATATTCATATCTTCTTCCGCCTTTGTGATATGGATGTCTGCGACTGATTGGTGTTATGCTTATTTCTATGTTTGTTTTCGAAGATTATTTATAACCACTGTGTGATAAGCAATTACATGGATGGTCGCTCCTCAAAAGCCTTATTCTCCGTGCTAGTGGACAGCACTACACCGTAGTGTTCTTGGCTAGCGTGGGTATAGAGGTGGGGCGTCACACACCTTTATTTAAAAATTTAGAAATGCTTTTAAATTCACATCATACTAATAAAATAGCTCTTTATAAAAAAAATACTTCTTATAACTCGATGTCTCAACCATTCCATCCTTGTTCTCACAGAAATTCAGTCATACGTTGATCAGGCGTAGGACTAAAAATCTATAAGTACCTGGTAAACCCGTTTTCAACACCTAGTGAAAATACTTGAAAAATAATTTTATTGAAAATATAGAAAACAGTTTTTGAAAATAGAGGAAATATCTTGGGTGAGAATGCTCTGGAAATCATCACTCCCATCCATGGTCACAGTTACATTCTAGGGTTACGTTGCCATCGCAGCAAGAGTCCATGTAACTGTAGGCTCTCCGCGGCCTCTCGATTACGCCATGAAACCCACGACAGATCGCGGTTACATACCAGGGTTATGTTGCCATCACAGCAAAAGTCCATGTAACTATTGGCTCTCAACGGCACACACGATTTTCGCTGTCAAAATGAAACTTCTCCACTCCTGCATAGGTCGCAGTCTACCGATATAAAATCAAACGCAGACTGTTGGCTCTCAGTAGCACACTCGACTTTCGCTATGTTACCATGGGTCGCAGTCTACCGATATAAAATCAAACGCAGACTGTTGGCTCTCAGCGGCACACTTGACTTTCGCTATGGTACACACTACTCATAATCCCTAGGAACTAGTTTTGTCCGGACTCCTCATGGGATCAACTTTAGAACCCCCTTGGGGCTCAAGGCAGCACCACCCGGTGGCACTCCTGAGAAGTTCATTTCAAGGGAGCGCCTTTTTCCCCAGAGCCATCATCAAAACACTTTATACTATACACATATAGTATCTTTCAAATCATACACCTAGTATGATCTCATACAAGGTTCCTTTACACAAAATCGATTATCCCAAAATTGATAATTCTCAAACTAGGCTTTCCAAATTTCAATATTGATTTTATCCAAAAATCAAAAGCCTTTCCAAATCCAAAGGTTCCCAAAACTTTTTTCCAAAATTCTCATAAGATCCTTTATATATATATATAGATATATAAAAAATTTAAAAACTTTGGATCCTTTCAAACTTGTATAAAACTCCTTTTATACTTCAAACACCTTCAAAAATCCTTTTCTTCCGGCAATAGATTTAACAAGGGGAGTTTCATCTTACATATGACAAAAATATATAACTTTGTTTATTCAAAATCAAATATTCCAATTTGATTACTCTTTTCAATATCAATCTCATTCATATCCATACGATGTACACATATCATCCGTACGCTATACCAATCTGATCGCTCACTCGATCACACAATTTCACTTCCGAACTGGCATCGTCCACCCGACTTCCTAGTGTGGACACAGATCTAGTTTCTTAATTAGAAACCTTCATTCTCCTTGCATAGCCATAACTATGATAGAGAATATCTAGAACCAATCAACAATCCATATCCAGGTTCGCCGTCGAAAATCGAGTGAAAAATCCCACTCGGATCGATATAACTATCTCGAAATTCTGTGCTCGAATCTGGATCAAATCACTATGCGAATAGAATAATATACGTACATCCTACGTAATTATTTTCATTGATTATCAGCCAAATCAATTCCCTTTCTATTCACATTTCCTTTAATTCCCTTTCACTTATTTACAATTGCCTTAATTCTCATTGAATTATCACTTCAATTCTTATCTCAGTTGGGTATTTAAATCAATAACAGTTTGAACTCCGACCAGTTTATATATAGAAAATAGCTTGAAAATTTTAAAAATAGACAAGTTGTTGAAAAATAATTATTAGTTTGCAAAATAGCTATGAAATAGTTAACTAATTTAAAAATAGTCAAAAAATAGTTGAATAGTTTCATGAATTTTAAATAATTGCAAAATAGTTGTAAGGTAGAAATTAGTTTGTGAAATAGTTGAAAAAAATAGTAATTAGTTTAGAAAACAGTTGAAAAATTGTTAAATAGCTCCAAATATAATTGTAAAACAAGTATAAAATAATTTAGCTTTAAGAAAGAAAGGTTGTATATATTTAATAGCTTGGAAAAATAAGTTTATATCAAAACAATTTATATTGAAAATAGTCAAGAGCCAACTGTTCACTTCCCCAACAATTCAACTTAAATTTCCACTTCCATTTAATTGACTCAATTCTAACTTGAATAACTTCAATTTCTATTGAAATTTATTAAACCCAATTCAAGTTGAATCAATCTTGATTCCTATCCCAATTTAAACCAAATTCCATTTTAAATTATATTTACTTATGTATTTCAAGGTTCAAATAAGAGTTCAATACAATTTTATTTTAAAAATTTAATTTATTATTAAATTTTATCTTCCAGTTTGAAGCCAGTTCTTAAACAATTTTAATTTACAAACTCAATTATTCAAATTTTCAGTTTAAAGTGATTCCATATCCTTAATTTCAAATTAAAGTTAGATTTCCCTTTTATCTCAATAATGGATATATTACCACACTTCATTTCTCATTCATTTAAACAAAACCAATTCGCAATTTAAGTATTTTTTTAATAACAATAGGATGATATTATCCAATTTATTTTAAAACGTCCATCCATTTCCAATTTCCAGATCCCAAACCCATTTTGAGATCACACAAACTACCAATTCAAATTAACCATTTAACTTTCTAAGTTAAATTCCAATTTCATCTTAAAATCTCCAATTCAAGTTGTTCATTCAAACTTATTTTTGATTTATGTATATTCCTTATTCATACATATTATTTCATTTATACACGAGGTCATCCTTAAATTTTAGACCACTTTTGGTCTTTAATTCAAATCAAATTTTCAAACAACCCATTGTTTGCAACAAGTCCCGGTTATCCAAATAATACTTATTTATTATTTTTAATTACTTCGAAACAAAATTTTCAAATTTTGGGACCATATTTAGAATTTCATTTTCAATCAATTAAATTTTAATTTGGTTGTATTTCTATTTCTACTTAACTTAGTTCCAATTCAAGACTTTAATTTGGTTGTATTATATTACTTCTAAATTTTAATTCCAATAATTTAACAACCAATCACCTTAACATTTATTAGAAGGAAATATTGCTTCATATATCAAAATATATTTTAATATGAAATCATTTAAAACCTTTATATAAGAAAATATCAAGTACGTGCTCATATATATGTATATATATACTCAACCCATACTAGAGTACTACGGACTCTACTTAATGAATAACTCCCACCAGAGCTAAGGTTCTCGCTTAACCTTTCAGCTCTGATAACAAATGTAACGACCCGAAATTTTCGAAGCCGAAAATTCCAGATAGTTAAGAAAAAGAAGAAAGAGATCAGAAGAACCAACATCTCACATTCGCAGCGGATAAAATATAATAAGTAATAACATTTTACAAAGCAATACTATATTTGTCGATTACATTTTAATACATCAGAGTTACACATTTATACAGACACTGGAATATACACAATTACTATGTCGTAGATATACAATAATATAATATAGCGGAAGCACTCCATACGTTCTTGCCATCCAGCTCACCTCCTGAGCTTCAGAACGTCCTAACCTGAAAATCTATAATACTCGGTCTGACCCGAGCATTACATCAAAGTGACACCCGGGTCAGGCTGGAAACCAGCGTGAGTAAACCCAACTAACATGGAATACCAAAGCAAACAACTTATCTAAACCCGGGTAACTTATATCAATTTAACAAATTCACAATTTGCCATAGACAACACTTATTCCACACGTCAATTTCTAAGTACCAAACTTAGATAAAATAATCCAATTCACTTAAATCATTTCATTCCAGCCTATTGATTTCACAAATCAATTTATAAAAATTCGAAGTGGTTTCGGATATTTCCCAATACCCGACCCCGGTCTCTTCGAAACTTAAGTTATCCTAACCCAAGTTATTCAAATGAAATACACCACATTTCATATCAGAGATATCAACTCATTTCAAAACATCTAATACCATTCAATCATCCATAAGCAAAGCTTAGTCACATACAAATCAATTCAATTGATTCTAATTGAATTTCAAACCTCAATCACTTAGATCCCTTCATTTAACATTAATTAATTCCAAATCAATTAATTAGTCAACCCAACATTATTCATCTAAATTAATCACCCTGGATTAATTATTTCTCAATTAAATTCAAGTAATTATCTTTAATTAATTTCACGTTATTAATTATCCTTAATTCCAATCAATAAGTAATCCTAATTACTTCATAAAGTAACTAACAATATTAATTACATTAATCCTTAATTACTTATATTAATTAACTTCTCATAAGTCACTTTTTCTTGATTTATAAATCTTAATTAATCAATCTTTTATTACGTCATTGATTATATAAATTATGATTTTCCATTTACATTTCAATTTATCCTAATTTAATTTAATTACCTCAAATAATTAATCATTTATTAAACCACACATATTAATCCCTTTTGATTTACCTCAACCTGTAATTATCTACCTTGTCATTTACTTCATTAAATAAATTAATCACTCCATAATTAATTACCTTAATTAATCTCTTGATTAATTTCACAAGTAAGTGTACCCAAATTATTTTTGTTAACAAATTATCATTCAATTAATGACATCCAGAAATTATTAAATAATTTACTTTCCCAAGTAATTATTAATTCACTACTCCATAACTATTAATTAATAACCTTCATTGTTAATTTATAAAACTTAATTACCCATTTGTAAATCTAAAATTACGAATTAATCGATCACTAATTACAAATCAATTACTTAATTAGTCTCTAACTTATTTCATAAATTGTCAATCTTAATCATACTTAAGGTAAACATCCTCTTGTTAAATACTAAATCACATTACCAAAACATTTACCTTCAAAAAAAATCCTTTACCGATATTTATAAAATAATTAAGTTATAAATATCCTTTAAGTATTCAACATACTTAATTTAACAAGCAAGCTGTTCTTAATTAAAGTTTAAAAGACCTTTAATTTAAAGAATTCGTAAATGATTAAACCATCCCCCTTTTTACATTTCCACAGAATTAATTAAACAGATTTCAAATTTGGTTCCCTGACTTCGGGTTAGACCCGATAATAACTCGACCCTGCTTCGAGTTATCTTCCCCTCCCCGGTCTATACATATATTGTTTCTTTTAATAAGTTTATGTTTAAAAACAAAATGCCTTCAATTTTCAAACTCTGATGAACCAAGTTACTCAGATGAACCAAGAGATTTCAACTTGTAAACTCTGAAAAGATTAACAAATAAAATGAATTTACTCACAGAAATTCGGTTGTGAGTCACCTCCCAATCGTAGATCCACGCAATCGCCTGCCTCCACACGGTCGTGTCTTTCCCAATACCAGAACGAACCCTAGCTCGTTCCCTAGATTCGTGTCGTCGCTCCCCTGCAATTACAACCCTAGCTTTGTTAGCTTCCAGCATCGCCTACAGCCACCGGTGCTGCCTCCAAATCGAGATCGCCTCCTTCCAGGCGACTTGGCACACCCATCGGCCATCGCACCCTGCCTTGGCCACGGCATCGCATGCTCGCGCGAGAATGACCCGCGATCCACCGTCTTTCCTGCTCTCTCGTATTTTTTCTTTTTAATTCGCATTGAAGTTCGATTTCAACCGAAGATTGAGGGAAAAAGAGTCTTGGTTTGATTTGATTTCGATTTGGGATCTCCTCGTTCTGCCATTTACAAACAGAGGAGGAAAAAGAATTTTATTTCGTTCGGCCATTAATTCGATTTTTTTTTTAAATGAGTTCGACTTTCTGTTGAAGGTGAGAGGGCCGGTGATAAATATTGTTTTGAGGTTAGCTTCTTGAATACGAGTGTTAATTAAATATTTAAACATTGAAAATATCTTTTTGCATAACGAGAAACCCCGAACCCCAAATCAGATATGCCGATAGATGTTCATAAGGTTCTACCCGCATTTCGAACACAATGGAACATGTTTCGAAGGCTAATTTGATCGTATGTGCGAGTTACAAAAGAAAACGATCAAATTTCAATTAAATCAATTAAAATAATTTCTAAGCGTTTCGAGCTGCCAGGGTCAAATGAAAACTCCGATCGCTACAAAAATTGAAATCCGATAATAACTAACCATTACGGATCCAATGGAACTGGTTTCGTCGAATTCTGAGACTGTGCCTCGGAAGGTTATTTTTAAATATCGACTTAAACGATATATTATTAAAATTGAACAAACCACCTTTAAATAAAATTTCAACCATTCTATTATCTTCAGTATCATCATTATAAATTTTATAAGCTTTCAAATTATTTAAACAGGCTTAGAAATTTCAGATTCAACAATTTACCCAATTTCAATTATTAAATTCAATATTTAAACTATATAATTCAATGATTTAATTATCAAGTAAATACTGATATATGGAATTCAAGTTAAAATTAACTTTTAAATATTTTAAAATCAATTAACTATTCAAATTTAAATTGTTAAAATTTCCAGATCGTCACAGACATGGTTGTTGTTTTCTATAAATAGTGGCTGTTTTCAACGAATTTTCATTCATATTTTCTGGTTTTCATTTCTCTTCATCTTCCACATTACTTTATACATTTTCCTACCATTACTCTGCCGAAATCAGCATTGAATCTAACTAGATTATCTCTGGTTTGATTCTCTATCACTATCTCAACAAGATCCTCAGTGCTATTTAGAGTTATAGGCTTATTTGTATTCAATTAAACGAGAAAAGGTGTGATTGTGGCCTTGGAAATCAATCAAGCGAGAAAAGATATGATTGTAGCATTGGAAATCAATTGAGTGAACTTGTTGCCCGGGAAATCAAGTATCTCTACGCAGAGGATTGTGAATCTGAAGGGTGTACCTCGTTGCTTTGAAATCGAGGGTGTAATTGTACAACTGCTTTTGAAAGGAAATCCGTACTTGTGTG
Organism: Allium cepa; assembly: GCA_030765085.1. Lineage (NCBI taxonomy): Eukaryota > Viridiplantae > Streptophyta > Magnoliopsida > Asparagales > Amaryllidaceae > Allium > Allium cepa. The sequence continues at coordinate 353,207,616 of CM060932.1, read as the reverse complement.
CGGGACTAGATGTAGGGTAACTTCGAACCAGTATAAAATCTGGTATGTTCTTTCCTTTACTTCTTTTACTTTATGTCTGCATCCGTGTTTGATTCTGGGATCATATCTGTGTCTGAATATTGCATACGTTTGTGTTTAAATTAACAAAAACTCAAAAAGATTTAATAATTCCTTAAAACACTATTCACCCCCCTCTAGTGTTTATCCTAGCCTTAAGGCTCGTAATCCACATTTCTCACATTTGGTATCAGAGCGAGGTTTTCAAAAGTTTCATAACCTGAATTTTGAAAAGTTTTCAAAATGGCTACCAACACTGGTACTGTTACTAACACTATTATCCTTGTCACCAGTTCATTTGTAGAAGGTCAGTCTACTGTTAGACCACCACTTTTTAATAGCTGTAACTATGCATATTGGGTATGTAGGATGAAAATATATTTGAAATCTATAGGATTAGACACTTGGAATATCACACAAACTGAATATTCCGAACCCACAACTGATTTGGCACAGTGGACCGTTGAGCAAAAGACTGTTGCACAAAATAGTTCTAAAGCAATGAATATTCTGTTTTGTTCACTTGATAGGAATGAATTTAATAGAGTGTCAGTTTGTAAGTCTACATATGAAATCTGAAAAACTTTGCAAGTGACTCACGAAGGAACAAACAAAGTTAAACAGACCAAAATTTCCATGCTCACAAATCAGTTTGAATTATTTAAAATGAATTCTAATGAGTCTATTTCAGATATGTATAGCAGATTTTAGGATATTGTGCATTCTCTAATATCCTTGGGAAAGGAATTTTCGGAAGAAGATCAAGTCAGAAAATTTTCAAATTCTCTTACTCCAGAATGGGATCAAAAGACACTTGCGATCGAAGAGGCAAATGACATCAGTACCTTAAAGATAGAAGAATTAGTTGGAAATCTAATGTCGTTTGAAGTACCAATGATTGGGAGAAGAGAAAGCAAAGCATTTGAAAAGAAATCAATGGCATTAATGCATTGACCGATGGATCAGACTCAAACGGCGATAATGATGAAGAGATAGCCTTTATGACCAGGAATTTTTGGAAATTTATGAAATACAGAAAGATGAATAATCTCAAGAGAAACAACTATATGAACTCTGGAAATCAGAATGTAGTGCCAAATAATGTCAAACGTTTCAACTATGATGAACCAGGTCATATCAAAAGAGACTGTCCGTATCTAGATAGGGAATATCCTCCTATCAATAATGATTCGGTAAAGAAACGGAAGCGTGCATTTACTGCTAATCTAGATGACTCAGACTCGTCCTCAAGCGATGATGATCAGAAGATAGTTAATTCAAATATGCGTTTCACAGCAGTTCATGAATCGGACGAATTCAGAGAAACGGACTAAGAAAAAGGTACACATTTACAATGCAATTTGTTGAAATTGCATGCTTAGTATTGGATGCTTGATTGCTTGATTGATTGATTTTGAATTGGTGTGTTATCTGAATTTTAATTTTTACTATTATTTTATTATTATAATAATAATTATTTTTTTAATTTTATTTTTAGAAGTATTTTAATATTTTATAGAATATACTATAATTTCAGAATTATTCCAAATATATATATATATACATTAAAAATAATAAGTATATATATATATATTAGAATACTTAGGAAAAATAAATCATAGAAATTCAAAGACATATGTTGACATGGTCACTACCATGATGCCGACATGGGTACAGAATTTGAAATTCAAAATTTGAATTCAAATGGTTGAATTTCCCTCCACCTTTTCACTTCATTCAATTCTCTGAAAAGGCATTTTTTGACTAGAGAACATGTCCTTTAAGAATCTATTTATTCACTATATTTTATCACATCTTTTCACTCTCATTTTCAAATTCAAACTCTCTCTTCAAAACTTCAAGCTCTCTACTCTCTGCTCTAATGGCTTCATCAAGCAACCCCTCCACCATGAGAATTTTCAAAAAGATAAAGGAGCAACTCTTCAATGTTCCAGAGGCAATAAAAGCATACATCAATTATGCTAACTATGCAAAAGTCCATCCCGGAATATTTGCTATATTTCAAGATTTCTCTTCTTATGAAATTGATTCTTTTTTTTGCAAACAATCAAATTCTTAGTCTTATTGATGCTTCTCAAAATGATTTCGTTTGTTATCCACATCTTGTTAAAATTTTCTATGCAAATCTTAATCGTGGATTTTATATTGGAAATGATGAAGAAATTTGGAATAGTGTCAAAAGCATTAGAATTGTTTTGAATTGTGATCTTTTGGGTACCATTCTCAATTGCAAGAGTATGGGAATGGATCTTTCTAATTTAAAATTGATGAAAATGATCGTGAGACATTTCATCACATTTTCGAAGGAAATGATGATTTTTAATTCAAAAATCAAAACTTTCGACCAAAAGCTAGAATTGTTAATCTTCTTTTACAACATACTTTGACACCAAGATCGGAAAATTTTAACAATCCTACCTCAAAAATTTGCAAAGCACTTTTTTCTATTTTTGGAAACTATGATATTAATTGGGCGCAAGTTATTTTGGATAAACTTCATCCCCAAATTCTTGAAATGGGTGAGAACACTTTGTATCATGGAATTTATCTCACTCGGATTTTTAACTATTTTGGAGTGAATTTTGAAAAGAGAATAATTTGTTTCTACAAAAGTTTTCAATCATTCCAACATTTCTCTTATGAAAATTCCATTTGTTTTTCAACCTTATGAGACTCTTGCCGGAAAGGAAGAGCATTTGGCTCATGAGGAAATGGAAGAAGAGGAAGAGGAAGAAGAAGAAGGGGATGAAATGGAAATTGAAGAAGAAGAAGAAGGTGAAACTTCTTTGGAAACCATTGATTATCCTCCTAATCCAACCAACAAAAACCTTCTCAAAAACCAAAAGACCATTGTTAAGAATCAACGGATTCTTAAACGATCCGTTAGTAAGAGGTTGGACAAAATTTCATCCAAGATGAACAAGTTTATTTCCAAAGTCAGAAAGAAGCTTGAATTATCTTCATCGTCATCATCCTCTAACTAGTTCTACCTTTTCATATCTCGTTGTATTAGTTTTAGTTTATTTTCATTTGATTGTTCGTGTAGTTCTTTGTGTTTAATCATTGTATCGTGTTATCATGAAATGAAATGAAATTTCTTTTCTGTTATCTAGCTTATCTTATCTCCAGAATAAATGTTAGTATATTATACACATATATATACACACAATTATTCACAAAGTCAAAATAACTCATCAAAATTCACTGGACCATGTCAACATCCCCCCTATGAGCATGTTGACATGTACAAGTCAGAAATGACATTTTATTTTGAATTTGAAATTTGAATAACTACCTTATGTCTATTCATTTCAAACGAATTTCTACACCTATAAATACCTATTTATTCCAAAATTCATCACTGACACTACACCAGAAAAGGCTTTTAACAGCGTTTGATAAACGCTGTAATACGATACAACAGCGTTAGTTCAAACGCTGTATAACGACATGCTGTCGTATTTACAGAACTTACAACAGCTTTTTGATAAACGCTGTTGAAACATCACTTTGACAGCGTTTTGTACAAGCTGTCAATAATGTTTTTACAGCATTTTCAAACATGCTGTATTATGTTTCTACAGCGTTAATAATTTAGTTGTCGAAGATGTTTTAATTCTACTTTAACTGTTTACAACAGCTTTTTATAAACGCTGTTATTGAATCATCAACTTTTTCAACAGCATGTATTAAACGCTATTATTGACTATTTAAAGATAATTACAGCACAAATTGAACGCTGTTGTTTCTTCATTGACAGCATTAATAAAACGCTGTCTTCTATTTATATAACAGCTTCAATATTCCACTCTATTTTTGAATATTCCAGAATTATATTTTGAGTATATTGAAGCAACTAGCATATATAACATGTTCTAATAACTATTAATTAGATACATAAACGTTTACATGATATATACGTTCAGTATATTACAATTACAAATATATACGTTCAGTATATTACAATTACATGATATATACGTAAACTGCTAACAACTCCTTGCGGCAAATCAATAAAAAAGACTGCAATTGCAACTGCTAACAACTGCTACTACTAACTCTCCATTCACAGCAAACTCCTTACGGCAACACTCAACAATATCCTGCTCCTCCTTGTAAACAACTATTGCATTACTTCTGACAATCAATACTCATTGCCACAATCGACAAACAAAAATGCCTCGCCTCCTTGAACTAAAACCCCTCATCTCACTGACATCCTTCTCCTTTGCCAAATACCCCGCACTGTTATGAAACCGTTAAGTCAGAATAAGCCCGCTGCATTAATTCAAACACTTCCTGAAACAAACACTACCACATCAACACTGCCTGTTACTTGCCAACATATCTATTAACAGCCCTCTGCAACTCTTATGTTACACTACAATACCCCCACCACCAACAAACTCATCTTGCACCTGACTGCACTGCGCTCCCCACCTCACAACATTTTTGTCATCATCTCTGGAAACCATCATCCCCTTGCCAGACTTCTGCATACCAACCTTCCTTCCACAGTACTGTATTATACAACATCCTTACAAACATACCTGACCAATCTCCACCTCTGCCATAACATCCCTGACAGCAAACAATTCCATCTGCTCTCGATTTCCCTGCTTCAGTAATCCAAAATAAAAATCAACTGATTTAAAATTGATCAAAGGACTCATAATTTATGTTTTTCATTACAACTTTCAAATCCTGGATTATCTCAATAGTCAACATTTAATGATGACTACAAAATCAAATATGAATCATGTCTAAGTGTTGTGTTTATTTGAGGAAGTGCCGACTAACATTTTTTTGACTGTCAAAAAAATGACCAAGAGATAAAACGTGGACTTATCAATACAAATTCTTTTCTTGTTATTACAACGAAACACACAACAGTTGACGAATAACCAAGACAAAAATCAATCAGTTCAGTAGTCAATATTTTGATTATTTCACAGCTAGCAACTGGCGATTATTAAAAGAATCTGAGTCATATTGCTAACAACGCACATTAAGTAAAATTTGAGATTAACATTGAAATTTCAAAGCATCGAAATTATATTTATGCAGTAGATACCAGAATAATAAAAGATGTGCTTACCCTAGTCAACGAGAGATTTATGTTCCTTTCTTCATTGAAAAATCAGTAGGGGGATCACAGGGGAAAGCATGTATTGCATCATTACTTGGAATTTACTAAATTTGTGTGCTTATAGTAAACTTGTGCGCTTAGCCGCTTACAGTAAGTTCCCATCTGCAAGGCATTTCCTGCAAAAGACGATCAGTGATGTCGAACAAGAATTTCTTTTAAATGTGTAAACATCAAAGTGGTGTTAAATTGATTATGTTAATCAACGTAATTAGTGCATATGGTCCTATAAACCAACTATCATACATCAAAAAGAAAATGATAATAATTTTTATTATTTATTAACATAAACTAATCCTTGACACCAACAACTTTCATTCAAGAAAAAATAGGCAATTGAAGTACCTTACGTAGTATAGTATAACAATAATCCTCAAGATTACCACTTACGGATCGAGTAGATACTAATAGTAATAAAGAAGACCGTGTGATAACCTATTAAATATCACAAGATTGAAAACCATTACCACAATGCAAATTATGGTGTAAAAATTTAAAAGAGATCTGCAGAAATAGTACTTTGGGTTTCGGTTAAGCTTACATCCCAATATTTAGTTCAAAATTTAACCCTTTTTCAATATTGAAATAACACAAGTTTACAGTTCGTCCGTCTAAAATTTAACCCTTTGGGTTTCAGTTAAGCTAGAAGTAAATTTTCCATTATAATAACCTAGTTTTAAGCTAAATACTATGTTAAAATAAAGATGTAAGTTGATGTACAATTAACATGTACACACATTAGTATTTAAGAGTCATAACCATGCACCTTTTTTGTTTGAGAAAGTAAGAAAGAAAGAGAGAAGCTTCAGAAGCCCTGCCACAGCCAAAGCAGAAACACCTACAATAAAATCACACATTTATTACCCATTACTTGTATATTATTGCAAGTTGAAAAAAGCAAAGTGACAAACATATTAGATACAACATTGATAATAAGATATTCAGTGCTAGTGTTCTTCTTAAAATTAGACTTAGCAAACAAATGTACAAAATGGAAAAAAAAAACATTTCTGTAGCTGCCAATTTCCCATTATTTAACAAACTGGTAACACTGGTATAACTCAGCTTCCCTAAATGAAAATGAGAGAGCATTGAAAGCATATGTACGAAAACTTTTACAATATAACCATTCCTCGAAGCATCGTAGACTCTTTCTCCTTCAAATTTTTGGTAAAATGGTCATCTGGCAGTCCCAGACCATGTGCCAGCATCTCCAATATAACCATTCTAATATGAACATTAAGCACAAATGCACTGGTAGAACACAAATGCACAATCTGAACATTAAGCACTGAAATATGTTAAGGATAATTTCAAATTCTCCAAATCATATTAGTTATAAACTTATTAGTTATTATAAAAAAAAATAACTTAGTTAATTTTTATAAACTTATTTAATTATTATAAAATTTAGTTAACTTGGTTAATTTTATAGATAGGTTAATTTTTATAAACTTATTTAATTATTATAAAATTTAGTTAACTTGATTAATTTTATAGATAGGTTGATTTTTATAAGATTTAGTTAATTTTTACAAAAAATATTTAATTTTAAACTAGATTAATTTTTATAAAATTTAGTTTAATTAGTAAAAAATTTATAAAACTTAGCTAAACTATTAAAAAAAATTATTAACATGGTTATTTTTTACAAAATTTAGTTAATTTTTATAAACTAGGTTAATTTCTATAAAATTTAGTCTACTTAGTACATTTTTATAACATTTAGTTAAATTTTGTAAAACTTGGTTAATTTAGTTAAAATTTTATAAAACTTAATTAATTTTTATAAAACTAAGTTAACTTAGTTCATTTTTTAATGCTAATTTAATTTTTATAGATCTTATTTAATTTTTTATAAATCTTAATTGTTTTTCATAAGACTTATTTAATTTTTATTAACTTTATAAAATCTAGTTAATTTTATAAAACTTCGTTAACTTGGTCAAATTTTATATAATTTAAATGATTTTTATAAACTTAATTAATTTTTATAAACTTAGTTAATTTTTATAAACATGGTTAAATTATATAAATTAGCTAACATAGTTATCTTTTATTAAACTTACTAGTTTCTTCACTCACGGTATTGATCATATTAATTAGCTTGACGAATGGCCAAGCAATTCCAAACATGACAGCTAGTAGCAGCTCAGTAATTGCAGCAACACAAGATGAAGCTGGTGGTCGCAGTGGAGTTGAAGTAGCTCAGCAAAGTTCAAGTAGTGGCAGTGGCTTAGGTGGTAACAGTGGCTCATCAGATTCAGTTATTTTTTTAACTTGGTTATTAACTTGGTAGCAGTGGCTTAGTTTAATTTTATTAACTTGGTTATTTTTACAAATTTAGTTTTTTTTTTCAAAACTTAACTTCTAAGAATTACAGAAAAAATAAGTGAGTATAGTTTCTTTATTAAATACAGAAAGATTTATCAAATGAAGGATATGAATGCTTATCTAGCTCAGGATTATTGTTGCTGTCGATGATGATTTTCCCCAAAGCATTGTGAACATGTACATCTTGACTTCCCTCACTCATAAGATGTTCCAAGAATTGTGTGAGCAGTCAAAGACGATTTCTACAAAGACATAAGGCAGCAGGTGTAAACAGCAGAAATTAAAACAAGAAGAGTATAGTGTTGAAAATAAGTATCATATTATAAACCTTTTTTCACATTCATCCACCAGAGGCTCTACAGGGAGAAGAGATCAAACTGAGAGGATAAGACCTTTAATAAAATCTTCAGAGCACTCATCATCCAGCAATTGGCCAACTACTAATAGAGCGTTACTTGGATTCACCTGATACAAGATGTGCATAGTCAGCCTACATATCAAAATCATATAAAATGATGTTACCTTTAAAGAAAGAAGCTTACCTTCTGGACATAGCCTTCAATATATCGAAGCATACCTCCTAGACACGTAACAATTATGATACAGGAAATGCGTAGATGAAACAAAATGAATATTTAGAGCAATAATAGATTTACCTATTAGCAGAGCATGCTAGTTTCTAAAATATGGAAGCAATATTTTCCCCATAGTGTAGCTCACCACCGAATCAAGTCCTAATAATGAGAATGTGAAATATAAAGGATTTCATTGTTATACCACATAAAGTGGAGGAGTTTAGGACATAAAAGCAACATTTCGGCTGTAGATAATATCCAAAGCAATAAAGAAACCTACATATGCATCGAAATAAGGATAAACACAGTGAAACATATATCAAAATATGCAGAGATGAAAAACATGTTGAGAGAAAAACTACATCCTAAAAAGCCAAAGAAAAAAAAATTAGATTAAAAACTTTGATAGTTACCTGCTTCTTATATTTTAGCTACATCCTAAAAAATTAGATTAAAAACTACATCCCTCTTCATATTTTAGCTATCTTTGTTTTTCAGTCGACTTATGACAGGCTTCTTATAGTATATATTTTTCTTTTTAAATATGACTGATCAGTTCCATTTTCTTTGTTTCTTAAATTAAATGTTTTACCTGATTCCAAATTCTTTGTTTATTTATTAATTTTGAAATTTATGCATGAAATTAATTATACACCAATTTTGGTTGAACTGCTTATAGTTTTAATTAAACATAGAAATGTAAGATTTAGCTATATTTTATCTATTTATATACTTAGTTAATTTTTATAAATTAAACTTGTTACTTTTTATAAAACTTGGTTAACTTAGTTAAAATTTTATAATAGTAGTTAATTTATATAAACTTATTTAATATTTATAAACTTATTTAATATTTATAAATTTTAGTTAACTTATTATTATTATGAATCTTAGTTTATTATTATTATTGTTATTATAGAAGATTTAGTTATATTTTATATTTTTATATACTTAGTCAATTTTTGTAAATTAAACTTGTTAACTTTTATAAAACTCAGTTAACTTAGTTAAATTTTTATAATACTTAGTTAATTTTTATAAATTTATTTAATATTTATAAATATTAGTTAACTTAGTATTATTATAAATCTTAGTTAATAATAGTAATAATAATGAGAATTATTATTATTATTATTATTATTATTATTATTATTATAGAAGATTTAGTTATATATATTTTTTATATATATTTAGTTAATTTTTATAAACTAAACTTGTTAATTTTTATAAAACTTAGTTAACTTAGTTAAATTTTATAATACTTGGTTAATTTTTATAACTTATATAATATTTATAAATCTTAGTTGTTTATTATTATTGTTGTTGTTGTTGTAGAAGATTCTGTTAATTTATATTTTTATATACTTAGTCGAGTTTGTTAAATCTTTATAAAACTTAATTAATATTAGAAACTTGGTTTTATAATAAAACTTAGTTAACTTGGTTAGAAATTAATAAAATTTAGTCAATTTTTATAAATTTGTTTAATTTTTATTAAAACAAAGTTAACTTAGTTAACATAAAACTTATTCCCATGCAGCCTACACAAAAAGAAAATGATGCTAACAAGCATTAGTAGTGCCGTCAAACCTAGTCATGGAATCCTTGATTAGAAGGAACAAATTCAAATACTTCCTTGAAAGATTCAAGTGCCTCTACAACAACAAATACCTAAAAAAAATTACAAACATACAAAGAAATAAAGACTGCAAACATACAAATACCTCATTGGCAAATAAGGACTACATACATACAAACATACAAATACCTCCTAGTTGGTATCTTTGAAAAAATTGCATTTGCAAAGTACCCTCCTTTTTATGGAGATTGCATAGAAATACTTCAAAATTTTCCTCAAACATATCTTCAAACTCTGCCGTACAACAATTACATGCAAATCGCATCGATCTTACCCTTCTTTTAAGCTGCTTTACACGAAGTAGAATTCTACGTTTCGCTCGTGCATGTTTCCAAATCCACGAACAAAAAGTTAAACTATGTTTTTCTAGAACTAGGGAAAACTGGTCAATCACTACCGACATATGTTTTTTAAACTATGTTATAGTCTGAAAGATATAATAAACTACCAAATTACAAAAAAAATTAATGAAAAACATCGTAACATATATGTATTAGCTCACTGAACAGCACAAAGGATCATGGGAAATCGAAAATGGTGAAGTACAAAAATATGTACAGGCAAACAAATTGTGGAGGAGTTATTGGCAGTTAAATAATATAAGCAGCATTTAACATGTACTACAACGGGTATGTTCTGTGGTGTCTTTTAACACTGGTTTGGTTAACAAAGAACTAGGGTAAGAAATAAAAATCAATAGTAAATACATGTACGAGAACTGACTAATTCACATATCACCGTATATAAGGACATGAAAACTTTTTTTCCGAAACAATGTTTATACATGATCAAACATGGGCTTTGGATTCACAAAGTCATTTTTGAGCAAAAGCATAGAGTAACTTTCAGTCCTTACCGACATTTGACGGTCTCGACTGTGCTGAAAAGTTGGTATGCTCCTTGTCATATCCTGAACTGGGTAGAAGAAATTTTCAAAACCTATGAAGATGGTTGCACTCAGTCAATCGATATTGTCAGCTCATCTGAACACGACATGTTAGTCATATTTAGGACAGCTAAAAAACCAAAAATGGTGCATAAAGCTTGTCATCATCGGGTAAGGAAACAGTCAGAAATAGTCAATGGTATTTTTTTATAAATATCTACAAGTCAATTAGAAACAATGTTTATACTCGATAACTTCTAATACTTCTTTAACATTGGACGTAGTATGTGATATTCATTTGTATGTATTACATTGCACTCATTCTCAACAAATAATGTTACACGCATTCAAAGGTACTGCAACATTTGCTGAACCAGAACCATGCTCAGAGAAGCTCTCAATCTTTGGTGATGAGTATGGAACAATATGGTTTTCTCTTTCACTGTTTAAGGACTTCAACTCATTCTCTAACAACTCAATTTCATATTCAGTTTGTTCTCTCCTTGGGAATTTTAACTTTCAGAACTTGTAGCTTATTTGTAGCAATATATTTATTAGATCTGGAATCTCCAGTGTCGGCTTATCACAATCCATGTATCTTAATCTCTTGGAGAATTGATAACCGACCCTAATTAAAAAACAACAAAAAAGACCCTATTTTCCTAGATATCCAAATTCTTTAAAATAAACATATTAACATACAACAATCTTAATAAACTCATTAACATCAATTTACCAACAAAATCGATCCAACAAATTTTGATTTAGGGCAATCGAAAAACATATACGGAAATAACAGAATCGATAAACTAATTGAAGAACCCATTTTAAACCTAAACAAAATCGACGAATGGTTGAAAATAAGTACCTGTAGAGGGAGCAGCTAGCGGTGATGATTCAGATTCGAAATCGAAAGAATGGTGAAGGGAGATGTCTGAATGATGAAGCGGCACTGATGAAGGCGAATTTCAGTGATTGGAAGAGAGGGTTAATTTCATTTTAGGTAGTGGAGGTGTTAACGAGATGAAAGGCCGAGAAAAGTAAACAGGCGAAGTGAAAAATGAGGCGGCAAAGTTATATTATTTTAGGTTTTCTCAGCGTTCACACGTAATAATTTCCCTCCAAGATTTTCGTTGACAGCACTGAAAGGAGAAACGCTGAGGATAGCTGCTGTCAAAGTTGTTTTTTCTTGTAGTGTGAATATTATTTCTTATCCACTTTGTCTCTTATTCTTCTCACAAACTCGAATTTGGCCAATGCAATTCATAAGTTATCTGAGAATCTTGAAGAAACTCTTAATTCTTTCAAGAATATTCTTTCATTCTTCGTAACCAGCAACACTTAGAATTGATTCAAATGCATATGATTAAAGAGCAACAAAGGCATTTCGATGTTATACGATGGATGATTTCCTCCATGTGCAAGGATGATAACGAAACACATCCTCCAGTCTCTCTTGCTAATGATAATGAAAATTGGGATGCATTAAAGCAGGCCCTATATTTGGAGAAGAAGGATGGATGGAAGTTCCTCGTAATGTTTGATTTGATTGGTTTGTTTGATTTGGTTTGTTTGATTTGAATTGTTTGATTTGATTTGATTTGATTTGGATTGATATTTGGTGTGAAAAACATGTATAAATATGCATTGATATTTATATGATCTTTAATTAATTATCATGTCTATCAGTATAATTATCTCTTAATCTATCTATTATATACTCCATTGTATTGTTTGTTAATGCATGTACTTTAGTACAAGAATGAGGGGGAGTTATATAGTTTGGAGTTATTTTTTGTTGATGACAAAGGGGGAGAAGAATAAAATAGGATAGTTAGGCATAGATTAAGGGGGAGTAATTAGGATAGACGTAATATTTTATAAACAAAGGTTGTCATCATCAAAAAGGGAGAGATTGTTAGTCCGTGAGATGAAGGTTTTGATGACAAAACCTTAGAATAGAATTATAAAATATAAATACTAACATTATAGTTTAGAAATATATGTATATGCAGGTTTTAACCAAGCAGGTACAAAGAATGAAGACTGTACAGTATAAAGATTCAAGATATCAAGATTGAAGACTCATGAGTATCAAGAATATCAAGAGTTATAAATCATAGAAATTCAAAGACTCATGTCGACATGGTCCCTAACATGATGTCGACATGGGTACAGAATTTGAAATTCAAAATTTGAATTCAAATGGTTGAATTTTCCTCCACCTTTTCAATTCATTCAATTCTTTGAAAAGGCATCTTTTGACCAGAGAACATGTCCTTTAAGAATCTATTTATTCATTATCTTTTATCACCTCTTTTCACTCTCATTTTCAAATTCAAACTCTCTCTTCAAAACTTCAAGCTCTCTACTCTCTACTCTAATGGCTTGTTCAAGCAACCCCTCCACCATGAGAATTTCCAAAAGATAAAAGAGCAACTCTTCAATGATCTGGAGGCAATAAAAGCATACACAAATTATGCTAACTATGCAAAAGTCCATCCCGGAAAGTTTGCTATATTTCAAGATTTCTCTTCTTATGAAATTGATTCTCTTTTTGCAAACAATCAAATTCTTAGTCTTATTGATGCTTCTCAAAGTGATTTTAATTGTTATTCAAATCTTGTTAAATTTTTCTATGCAAATCTTAATCGTGGATTTTATATTGGAAATGATGATGAAATTTGAAGTAGTGTTAAAGGCACTAGAATTGTTTTGAATTGTGATATTTTGGGTACCATTCTCAATTGCAAGAGTACGGGAATGGATCTTTCTAATTTTAAAATCGATGAAAATGATCGTGAGACATTTCATCACATTTTTGAAGGAAATGATGATTTTGAATTCAAAAATCGAAACTTTTGACCAAAAGCTAGAATTGTTAATTTTCTTTTAGAACATACTTTGACCCCAAGATCGAGAAATTTTAACAATCCTACCTCAAAAGTTTGCCAAGCACTTTTGGCTATTTTTGGAAATAATGATATTAATTGGACGCAAGTTATTTTGGATGAACTTCATTCCAAAAATCTTGAAAGGGGTGAGAATACTTTGTATCATGGAATTTATCTCAATCGCATTTTTAACTATTTTGGAGTGGATTTCAAATATCATTCCAACATTACGCTTATGAAAATTCATTTGTTTTTCAACCTTATGAGACTCTTGCCGAAAAGGATTAGAACTATTTTGTGCAACAGTCTTTTGCTCAACGGTCCACTGTGCAAAATCAGTTGTGGGTTCAGAATATTCAGTTTGTGTGATATTCCAAGTGTCTAATCCTACAGATTGTAAATATATTTTCATCCTACATGCCCAATATGCATAGTTGCTGCCATTAAAAAGTGATAGTCTGATAGTAGACTGACCCTACAAATGAACTAGTGACAGGGATACTAGTGTTAGTAAGAATACCAGTGTTGGTAACCATTTTGAAAACTTTTCAAAATTCAGGTTATGAATCTTTTGAAAACCTTTCTCTGATACCAAATGTGATCTAAAGACACTTGCGAAATGTTTGAAAACTTTTCAAAATTCAGGTTATGAAAATTTTCAACCTTGCTCTGATACTAAATGCGGATTACAGATCTTAAGGCTAGGATAAACACTAGAGGGGTGGGTGAATTGTGTTTTATGAAATTACTAAATCTTTTAGAGTTTTTGTTAATTTAAACACAAATTTATGCAATATTCAAACACTGATATAATCACAGAAACAAGCACAGATGCAGAAATAAAGTAAAAGCAGTAAAGGAAAGAACACACCAGATTTTATACTGGTTCGGAGTTACCCTACATCCAGTCCCACACACAATTACAAATTTCCTCTCAAAATCAATCTTTACAATTACACCCTCGATTTTAAAGCAACGAGGTACACCCTCTAGATTCACAATCCTCTACGTAGAGATACTTGATTTCCTGGGCAACAAGTTTGCCCAATTAATTCCCAAAGCTACAAACACACCTTTTCTCACTTGATTGATTTCCAAGGCTACAATCATGACTTTTCTCCTATAAATGATTACAAAGAAGCCTATAACTCTGAATAGCACTAAGGATCTTGTTGAGGTAGTGGTAGAGAATAAAACTAGAAATGATCTAGTTAGATTCAATGTTGATTTCGGCAGAGTAATGGTAAGAATATGTATAAAGAAATGTGGAAGAAGAAGAAGAGGAGTGAAAAGCAGAAAAATATGATTAGAAATTCGTTGAAAACAGCCCCTATTTATAGAAGAACAACAGCCATGTCCGTTCGTGAAGGGATATGATGAATAGACACTTCTTTTGAAATTCATTTTTTTGAAATCAACTGACACTATGTCGACATGGGTAACTTTGGTATGTCGACATCCCAAAGGAAATTTTGGTGTTTTTCTTTTTCTTTGAAATAACTTTTATCTTGTATTAAAACTATTTTTAACTTTTATAAATATACTTAACTATAGTTAAAATACATAAATAAATATGGACAATAATATTTTGGTATATATATAATTTTACTATAATTTTATATTTTGATCTACGTATAAATATTAAAAGTTAAATATATTATTATTAAAAGATAGTTTAAAATTAAGGGTAATTTGATTTTCAAATTAAAGATTATTTTGAGGCTAAAAGTATTTAAAACAAGGATAGATGATTTTGATTCTTTTTAAAAGGAAGGTTTTGAAATCATTTTGAAAACAAGATATAATTTTGTAAAAACATTTTGAATAAAAGTTAGTGGATACAAAACGATGTTCCACTAGATTTTTCGTAGGTTCCATCCTACTTAGGGTTCCATCCCTTTAACAGGCTCGAAGTGGATTCCATTCCATGAATAAATTGGATTTTAAGATGCCAGCGCTTTTCTAGGAGTTTTAACAAAATTCCTAATTAAATTACTTATTCTTGAAATCTTGAACTCTTGATAATCTTGATATTCTTCATACTCATGAGTCTTCAATTTTGATATCTTGAATATCTATACTATGCAGTCTTCATTCCTGGTACCTGCATGGTTAAATCCTGCATATACATATATTTCTAAATTATAATGTTAGTATTTATATTTTATTATCCTATTCTAAGGTTGTTGTCATCAAAACCATCATCTCAAGGACCAACAATCTCATAGATTAAGGGGGAGTTATTAGGATAGAAGTAATATTTTATAAACAAAGGTTGTCATCATCAAAAAGGGGGAGATTGTTAGTCCGCGAGATGATGGTTTTGATGACAACAACTTTAGAATTGGATTATAAAATATAAATACTAACATTATAGTTTTGAAATATATTTATATGTAGGATTTATCCAGGCAGGTACCAAGAATGAAGACTGTATAGTATAGAGATTCAAGATATCAAGATTGAAGACTCATGAGTATCAAGAATATCAAGAGTTCAAGATTTCAAGTAATTTATTTTTTAATTAAGAATTTTGTTAAAACTCCTAAAAAAGCATTGGCATCTTAAAATCCAATTTATTCGTGGAATGGAATCCAACCTACGAAAAATCTAGTGGAACGTTGTTTTGTATCCGCTAACTTTTTATTCAAATGAATTTACAAAATTATCTTGTTTTCAAAATGATTTCAAAATCCAACTGTAGCGACCCGACTTTCTGTCACCAGAAAGACGCATCACTATTTAAGAAAGAAAGAAAAGAAAGAATAACAACACATCAGAATCTCACAGCGGAACGAATGAAATATAATATATAACATATATACAGTATCATATACATCATAGTACACAACTATACATCTCAATTTAGATAGTAATAACATTTCTGTCTAATATACAATACAAGAACATCCATACAGAATAACACACAGCGGAAACTCTATCTATATATCTACACGCTAAAGCTTCCTGCTCCAAAGCTCCTCTAAAATTCATCAAGGATAACCTGAATCACTTGACTACTCATACATAATATAGTACCCAAGAGTTTAATAAAACAGAAAATAAACACTCAGGTCAGACTGGGGTCTGGTGTGAGTAAACGGTTTAAAATTGCTTAACTTTAGAAAATCCTTTGAAAGAAAAGTTATCACGTAAGACTTCCCACACATAAACATGGAAAAAAATTTACCTTACGCTAACCAAAACATTTGATAGGAAATCTAGTGATATTATAATAGTTTCTAGGGTTTTCAAGTAAATATGAAATGGCCGAAATTGTTACATCTATTAAATTCCAGCTACTAGCCACAAAAGTGGGTAATACAAACAAAACTGTAGGGTCTCGTAGGAAGAATGGGTTTCCAACAATGGAAGGGCTACTGGGGTACCGTCCGTCACAGTACATGGCCTAGATCACCGTACCGAGGACCACTCCCGATCGCCTGCAACACAAGGCCGGGACCATTCCTTACTGAACAGTCCCGAACAAGACCACCCCGCAGTTGGCTGCAGATCCAACCCACAAAGCAGACATAAAAGGGACATCTAGACAGGGGTAAATCTCGTCCTACTTGGGCATGACCCACATAACCTTGTTGCACCTCCCCTGTTTTAGCCATTCCCGGTTGATGAGGCTTGAGGCTGCGATTACCTTTATAGGAAACATTTATCTTAGAATGCTCATCGTCCACCTGACGATGTTCTGAAAGCATTCAATCCATACAAGTCTGTTCCGGGTTCGAATGGAACCGAAGGCACTATCTCGTTGCACTCATTTTGGAATCACCCTCAGAGTCAACGACCATAGCCCTTGCACTCTGAATCACCATCTCGAACCTGTAAGTACTATTTCCGTCAAACTCATCTTGGAATCACCCAGAGTTATACTGACGAATAGTTCTTACACCTCGAGCCTTCACTTGCACTCCACTTGGATTTACGACCTAACGTTTAATTTGGATCGATGTGGTTTTCAAATATAAAACCCGATCCCGGTCTCACCGAATCCAAACGCCATTTTAATGTCCAAGTTGCACTTAAGGGTTTAAACAGTAGATATTCAGAATATCACTTAAACATAAATGGATGATTCATAACACACAGATAGATAATTCACTATTATCACATTCATTCATACATGTCACAAAGCAGCATATATATCACATCTCAGATATATCACATTCATATCATTACATATCAACCAATGACATTCAATATCATCCAATATCATTAACTCATCCAATGATATTTATCATCCAATCATTAATCAACCATAACAAGTTTGATCCAAACTTAATTAATTTAATCAATCCTTAATTAAATTAATTCCTTACTTAATCACCTGGATTATCATTAATCCATCTTAATTATTCATTAATTAGTTACAAATTAATTAATTAAACATCACTTAATTATCCATTTCAATTAATCTTCCTTGATTAATTATCTCTTAATTAGTTTAAGTAATTATTCGTTAATTACAATTTTAATTAATCATCTTGATTAATTACTTCCTAGTTATCCAAGTAATTATCTCTTAATTACCCTTTAAATTAATCACACTTGATTAATGATTCTTTAATTATTCTGATAATTATTCCTTAATTATCCTTTAAATAATCACACCTGATTAATTAATCACACTTGATTAATTACTTTTAATTAATCACACTTGATTAATTACTTTTAATTAATCACATTTAATTAACTACTTTTAATTAATCACATTTGACTAATTACTTTTAATTACATTTAGTAATTAAAACTTAATTATATATTAATTATCCTTTAATTATTAATTAACAATTAATTATTTATTTCCATTAATTAATGATTACTTCTTAATTAATTACTTTAACAAGTAATAAATCACATTATTAAATTTTCTTAATCCTTTTATTAAATAATTAGTCTTCAGTTAATAAATAAATTTAAACCTTTAATTAATTATATTAATTAATTCTTTAATTAATAATACAAGTGATTAACCCCTAATCACTTCCACCTAATTACTTTCATAAAGTAATTAACCTCTAATTACTTTGTTAAATAATTTTCTTTTACTTAATTACCTCCAGTGACCAATTACTTAATTACTTAATTAATTATTTAACTAATCATTTAAATTTAATTAAATGATTCTTAACTTCTATGTTAAAAGATTCTTAATCAAGTAAATCATTACCTTAATTAAATCATTTCTATCAACCAATAACATTTTAATTATTAACAATAATTGAATTATTCCAATTAAATTCATATATTTGTTTATCTTTAAATTAACCAAACTTCTAAATTACTCAAAATAAATCTTTATTATAATTGATTACCAAATTATTAATCACTAAATTTTATTTAAAATAAAATATATTAGAAATCAATTATAATTAGAAAAATCTAAACTTCAAATTAAAACCTTTAAATCTTTGAACTTTCCAAGTTATTAAATAAAATTTAATACAAACTTTATTTCAAAAATTCACTTATTTTATTTTTAAAACTTTCATATTTTAATATATATAAACTTGTTTGAAACTTAACTTTGGAAACAAATTAGTTTTATAGGTAAAAACTTGTTTAACTTTTGACTTAAAACTTTAATCATTTATGAAATAAATTTTCTTTGTTTTCAACTTTGTAAACACTGCTGTTACATTATAAAACTTCCTGAACAAAATAAAATCTGCTCAACAACAAAAAAAACCTCAAGCAATCCACTGCAAAATATCGTGTTTACCCCGAGTTACCCCATCCCTAAACCTATAATTATTTTTAGGTGAAAGATTACATGATATCAAACAACTTTTGTTTACAAATTAAAGGCCAATTCGAATTCAAAATCTAGTTATTGAATTTATTATAAGATTGAGACCTGTTATTTTACACAGAGTATAAGTTCTAACAACACAGGCATTTCAAAATTCATCATTCAAACATGCATCAAGTATAACTCAAATATTTTCAGATAACATCATGTTATTCATTCACAAGAACAAGTTGGAACCAAGTTTAAAACTGTTTATTTTTTGAAAAAAAGTCATTTACTCAACTTAATATCAGAAGACAGAAACTGATTTTCCAAGCTCCGAAATTTTCAATCTGCATGATGAATTTAATCTAGCTGCTGTATTTCCAGATTTGCATGTTGATGTTTCCTGAATTGCTTGTTGATTACTGAATTGCTTGATTGTACTTGAAGATTTTGCATTGATGTTGTAATTTCCAGATTGAATTCCAGGTTTTCTTCTTGTTTTTCATATTTGAAATTCCAAGTTTATTTTTTTCAGATTTCTTTTTTTTATTTGTATTCAATTTGTGTTTTGGTAGAGATAAAGAAAAGATTTTAGCTGAAGATTAAAACTAATGTTCTTGTTTTACAATTTAATTTTAAATTTAAATTTTATCAAGAGAATGACACTTGTTCTTTATTTGTTCTAATTAACTTACACATGTCTCTAACATAAATTAAAAAGTTACAAGTGTTTTTAATGTTTAATTAATATTTACAAATGTCTTTAATGAGCTCAAAATACTTACAAGTGTTATTTTCTTATTTATAATTTATTTAAGTTATATATAAGTAATTATGTAATATTCACAAGATTATAAAATGTTTTTATCTTATATAAATAAGCTTTTAGATTTAATAAATATACAAAAGTGAATTCATGTAAACATTTATTTGTACATAACTTATGCTTTGATCAAATCAATATATCATATGTTTATAAATTTGAGAAATTGAGTTTAACTCTTTGTATAAAAATTTTAAAACAAACTTATCATATGTTAAAATTTTAAAAGGAAAGAATATTAAAACAATTGAACTTTTAATTTAAATCTTATTTAAAACTCAGGTCCAATATATATATATATATATATATATTGAATAAGAAATTAACTTTGTTATTAAAATTTAAATCTCAAATATCATTTTTAAAAGCATTAAGTCAAATTAAAATTTCCAATTTACAAATTATGTATATATATTAAAGTTTGAAAACACTTTATTAAATTCAAAATAATATAATTTTTCCCATTTCTAATATATATACAAATATATATATACACACACACACACATTTACATTATAAATAGAAAACATTTTTAATCACTAGTTTTGATAATTACTATATTAAATTTTGAAACACAATCCAAACCATAATATATATATTCATATATATTACAATTTGAATATAAAGATTTTATTGCATTAGAGACTTCCTATTTACAAGATATATCAATATATATATATATATATATATATATATATATATATATATATATATATATATATTATAAATAGAAAATATTTTGATTAAATTTTGATAAATATATCTTACCAAAAGAATCAAAAACATCTATCCTGATTTTAAATACTTTTAGCCTGAAAATAATCTTTATTTTCAAAATCAAATTATCCTTTGTTTTAAAACTATCTCTAATAATAATATATTTAACTTTTAATACTTATATTTAGATTTAAATATAAAATTGTAGTAAAATTATATATATATATATATATATATATAATTCTCTATATTTATTTATGTATTTTAACTATAGTCAAGTATATTTATAAAAGTTTAAAATAGTTTTAGTATAAGATAAAAGTTATTTTCAAAGAAAAATAAACCATCAAAATTTCCTTTGGGATGTCGACATGCTCAATATACCAATGTCGACATAGTGGCAGTCAGGTTCAAAATTCAAATTTCAAAAGAAGTGTCCATTCTTCATATCTCTTCACGAATGGACATGGATGTTGTTCTTCTATAGATAGGGGTTGTTTTCAATGAATTTTCATTCATATTTTCTGGTTTTCATTTCTCTTCATCTTCACATTTCTTTATACATATTCCTACTATTACTCTACCGAAATCAACATTGAATCTAACTAGATTATCTCTAGTTTGATTCTCTATTACTATCTCAACAAGATGCTCAGTGCTATTCAGAGTTATAGGCTTCTATGTACTCAATTAAACGAGAAAAGGTGTGATTGTGGCCTTGGAAATCAATCAAGCGAGAAAAGGTGTGATTGTAGCCTTGGAAATCAATTGGGTGAACTTGTTGCCCTAGAAATCAAGTGTCTCTACCCAGAGGATTTTGAATCTGGAGGGTATACCTCATTGCCTTGAAATCGAGGATGTAATTGTACAATTACTTTTGAAAGGAAATCCATACTTGTGTGCAGGACTGGATGCAGGGTAACTCCGAACCGGTATAAAATCCGGTGTGTTCTTTCTTTTACTGCTTTTACTTTATTTCTGCATCTGTGTTTGATTCTGTGATCATATCTGTGTCTGAATATTGCATACATTTGTGTTCAAATTAACAAAAACTCAAAAAGATTTAATAATTCCTTAAAAGATTATTCACCCCCTCTAGTGTTTATCCTAGCCTTAAGATCCGTAATCCGCATTTCTCACATTTATTGCCCCTTAAATTTGTAACTAATGTCCGTAAATCCTAATCCATTAATCATTATGCTTTTAATAACTAATATGCATATATTCGTAAATTATGCTATTTATATATATATATATTTTTTTGAAAATTAGCCACGGTTATATATATATATATAATTACTAATTTATAAACTAGAAAATTCATTTCCACGTTCTAATTTATTATAGCTATCCTTATAAAAAGGATTACCATAATAACTTTCCATAAATTAACCAAAAGTGAGATATTTTCTTCGTTTGAAATTACTAGAAATTATATCTTTCCTTTTTATTGAAATAAATAATGTAAATTACATAGAATAATATCCATACTTTAAACATTTCTTTCCCTTTTTGGCATATTCCTCGTCAATTCAAATGCCGCAATTTTGTATATATTTTCGAATTGGATAATTTATGGTAACTACATGGAAAGCACTACAAATAAATCAAAATACAGAAATTCACATTCAAAGGGAAAACTAATTTACAACCCAATTATAGATCCAGAATGATTTTACAACTTTACTAATATTCTATGAATAAATATTTAGGACCGATTCAAATTTCCAGATCAGGTTGTACATACTATTCCTATTCCAATTACCTATTTCATTGAATATGTAGGCGATAATCATTTACGTTTTTTTAAACCTACAACCCATTAGATCTTATTTGGGCATTATATTTGAATAATAATTCAACAAGATAAATTTTAATGTTATAAACAAATTACATAATTTCACACTCGCCTTTTAAGATTTCCAGATCTCTAAATCTAAATATAATCCTATACCTGACTCATTTTCCTCTCTAATCAAAAAGAATATGTATAACAAGGTGTATACATACTGTTAGAATTACAGATCTAAGAAGTGATTTAGGGTTTAGGGGAAAATAGATTTATAATAATAAAAGTTATCTTTTTTTGCAATATTGATTAACTCCTCTTATTCTCTTTTATTTTCTACCATTCTCTAATTATATATTTATATATAATATTTTATAATTTTTAGAAGTAGCGGAGAAGAGAAAATGGAAGAAGATTGCTACTTAGATAAGAAAATATGAGAAGAGAAGTGAGGGTTACGTCTTTATTTATAGACGCATGAAGCAATCATAACCGTTTGATTAAAATAATTAAATCCGGGCTGTTGGCTAAGATTCAAACCCTAGATGTCACGTTCTAAGGTTGACCGCACCCCTATAGGCAGTCGACAACTAGCGGCCAACCAGCCCATGTAGGGGTCGATCGGTGGGGTCCTAAATATTAATGGTTTTCATTGCTATATTGGATTTTTAGTTATTTTCGCTCTCTTCAACCGCTAATAACTTTTTCATCTGACTTCGATCGCGTAGCTTGAAATATGAAAGTTGCTCAAAAAATCACCACGAATACAATGGTGTAAGTTTTGTGTCTAAATTCCAACGTTTTCTCAAATCCCTTTTTGGAGCTTTATTAATTATTTACTAATCAATATAAATTTTATGGGGTGTTACATTCTCCTCCTTAAAAGGTTTCATCCCCGAAATTTCTCAAGGGTCGAATCATATAACATAGCGCACAACCAATCTAAACTAACAAACCAATTAGGGTAGCCAAACATGTAAAGTGCATGGAGTATAACAACATATAAGATATATATATATATATATATATATATGTATGTATGTATGTATGTATGTATGTGTGTGTGTGTGCGTGTGTGTACAATGATTCTAAATTACGCCTCCTATATGAATGCATTATTTTAGTGACAATTTGAAAATATGATGCAAACAAGCTAAATATACTGCCAGTTCATGTAAAGACCTGTTATTTTCCACCATTCAAATTGACAATAATCCACACATGCTGGACTTGAATAGTACAAAATAACAGATTGTAATAAAATTCGAAGCAAATAAAATCAAATCACAGAATCATAGAAACAGAACATAAGAAATGAAATATAGATAACTAGATAAGCTGATAAATCTCCAACGATTCCAGACCTCCAAAGAGTGGAAATCCAAATCTGTGAATAACTCAGGCTTATCCGAGCGTAAAATAAAACAAAAAAACTCGAGTTAGGACATACATACTTATCTAATGTAAACTAACTCAAGTGAACTGTAGTAAAGGTACAAGTAACTTAGAAGATGCTTAGGACCGTCCATCCTCTAAGGATCCGTTAAACTATTTACTATGTAGTATAATGCGCTATTATAATAATGTTTATCAGTAAAATAAACTTACTTTAAAATAGCGTTAAGGAGTGACCCAATATTCCCCTTAACACAAATAATGCCAATAGTCTGTACAGTACCTGCATATCTCCAGATCGGGAGACTATGAGAAGATACTGCATAGGTACGACACAAATAGAAACTCGTAGTAAAGGCTCGATATGGTAGGTGACACGACACATAAGGCAATGCCAGGGTAGATATACCAATTACGACACTCGATCTAGTGGTAATGCAGCAGCCACACATGCCCACCTCGGAACACATTCCCAAATCGGAGGGTGGCCACCAAACAATCACAAGAAATAGAATGGTATCGAAGAAATGCGTCCGACCAGAGGAGCTACCCCTTTTGGCTCGAGACCGCTCCTTTTTCTACCACCTTATACCAACTCACGGGAGTCGGGTCCACGTAATATACCTCAAGAACGTCGCCACTATCCTACTTCATTCTGGAATCTCCACCGCGTGCACGGTTGTCAAAGTGGTTTTCGGTATCGACAGAGAGCATGTCCATATCTGATCCCGGTATCTTTGCCAACCAATCGTTATTATAACCCGTGGTTATAAATTTCAAAACAATATTTTATACTTCAAAATAAATATTTATTCAAATCTAAATCTTTATCAAAATAAAGATCAAATCATTTCCAAAACATTTCAATATCAAAATATCGTATCTTCAAAACTCCCTTTTCAAATCATTTTTTGAATTCAAATCCAAATATCAGACTTAAATACCATTTTAAAATTCAAAGATAGCATTCATTTATTTCAATTCAAATCATCTTTTAAAATGATTCATTTTCCAATTAAATTTATTCATCTAAATCATTTTAAAATGAAGTTATTATTCTTTAAAGTCAAGTATTCAAATTTCAAAGTTTCAAGTCATTCTACGCTCATTTACTAAGTCAAAACCCATAATTATTAAAATTTCAACCTTTCGCGGCATTTAGAAAAAAATGCTATAAGTTATACTTGAAAACATTTTAATTCAGTAAAGACAGCACTTAAAACCGCTGTTAAAACTCAGTTTCAGTTATTTTTTTAGTTCAAAACAGCAAAGACGGCATTTTTAGAAATGCTGTAATAGCTCAGGTTTCAAAACAAGGATTTTTATTCATTTCTGCAAAGACAGCAGACCACTACAGCATTTACAGAAATGCTATAATAGCTCTGAGTTAATTTTTTAGCCTATTCAATTTATTACAGCAACTACAGCATTTCAGAACTGCTGTAATAGCTCTTTTATTACCCTTTTACTTCATTTCTAGAAACCATAGCACTTCTGAATGCTATTAAAAGTGATATCCAGATTTTAGTGTATTTCAAGCAATTAATATTCTTCATTTTAAACCCTTTAACCATTGTCAAAATCGTAATTTAACATTTAAAAATGGCCATTAACATATCATTAACATATTATTTTATATAATAAGCTTCTTATAATTAAATCCAATTTCACCAAATTACTTAATAAATTCAAGTGTAAAAGTTTCCAATTCTTCACATTTTTAAATACTTAAATTTTCTCCATTATTTTTCTTCAAAAAAAATTTAACTTCCATTTTTATTTCCTATAACCAAATTTTTATTTACAAAATTTCAATTTCTACTTAAGTTATATTTTCAAAATTCAATGTAACCATTTATTTTTCCAACATTTTAACTTATAGAAAATTCCAAATTTCTATATTTAATATTTAAAAATCCAATTTAAATCAAATTTTCATATATATACACTTTTAAAATTACTTAAAAATTCCAGAAAATTTATAAAAATAACCATGGGCATCTATATAATTTTCTAACCTAGGTCAAGTGATAAGGATATATATCATTTCAATCAGCAGTTTACAAATAAAAATCCGGGTTCTATCATTTCAAACCCACAGTCCCAAGTCAATATAACACTTAAAAACCGTTCAGGCCTATCATTTCAGCCCATAATGATTTTTTCCTATTCCAAAGTCCGTTCGGGTATGTATCATTTCAATCCATAGTGAACCTAATCTACAAGGAACTTGCAGTGTGATAAATAGATATAAATGAACAGTTTAACATTATACAACATTAACAGGTGATATGACATGTAATTTAACAGGTATAACATCATATATGAATAATCACAGGCAGTTGTAGCATCATTTATAATTCTACACATTCAAATGTTGTTGCTTCACAATTGCATAAGTATATAGTGTCGTGTGAGATTTACTCACCTCTAAATGCTGGAGATTGCAAAACCAATAACACAACAGAATCAAAGCAAACTGACAAGACTACAGACTTTGAGTGGAGAGCGAGATCTAATGCTACAACTCTTGTGTTACAACCCAAATAAAATCAAAACAATTTATAAATACAATACCATATTGAAATGAAATAACTTTTAAATAAAAAGAGATTTGAATGTCAAATATTTTACCTTGTTTTCTCATATGCTATGCACGACCTGGGGATACATTTGGCTCAGGTTTGGACATGACATGGCTCAGGTTGGTCATGTAAATGCATGGCATAAAGGATAGAATGATGGAGAAGGTTACAACATGGAAATGTGAAGAGTTTTAGGCAATATAGTGGTTTTTGGTCATCAAAGTGGTTCGGCCATGGAGAGTGGGCTCGATTTATGGGTGCACCATGACTGGACAGTGGCTGGAGGGGTGTTTGGTGGTCAGGTCAGAGATGGTGGGGGCGGTATGGTGGTGGTTAGGGTGGTGTTTGAAGTAGATGAAGCAAAGATGGTCAAATAAGTGTGCTTCATGGCTTTAGGTTGCATTTTTTGAGGGGTTTGATCACCATGGAGGGCTCAGCCATGGTCAAGATTGGGGGAGTAGCTAGTGACGATGGCAGGGAAGATGTGTAGGGGGTGGTGGCCATGGCTATGGAGAAGAGGCCGATCCAAGCAAAGCAAGAAATCAAGGCAAAGTTCATGAAAATAAGAAGAAAAGGAAGAAGAAAGTAAAGCCATTACTCAATGTTTTTGCTCTAGCCGTGAATAGAATGGAGATGTGGATTTTTTTATGTGTGAGAAATGAGAAAATACATGGTTACACACAACAAAAGTCACGGCCAAAGAGGAGTAATGGAGGAGTTGTGGAAAATGAAGAGTTTGCAAATTAAAAAGGCTTAAGTTTTCAAAGCTTTTAAAAACCTTTCATATTTCTTTTTCTTTACTTCAAATAAACAAATTAAAATCATAAATTTACTTTTATAAACCGAAACCAAGTGAAACAAATATGAAAATAAATAATTAATTTTAAAGAAAATATAAAATTTTAAAGAAAATATAAAAAAATAAAAGAAATTGATTAAAAATCCAAAACAGTGTCCAAAAATTACAAATAAATCACTGCTAGTCTTGGAAAAATATCCACTTCATTTTAAAAATATTATGAAGTAAAATTTTGAAATAAAATAATTTATTTATCATTTCTAAAATGAAATAAATAGTTATATTGGAGAAAAATAGAAAAGGAACTAGTGAAATTGTTTAAAAATTGAAAACAGAGCATGAAAATTACAAGAAAAATACCTTATCTCTAGAAAAATTCTTACTTCACTTTAAATATATTTTAAAACAAAATTTTAAGTAAAATAATTTCTAAAACATTTTCAAAGTGAAATATAACCAATTAAAATAATGTCTAAAATGTTGGGTTATTACACTCTCCCCCACTCAAACCTTTTCGTCATCGAAAAGAATGGAAACAAGGAAATAAGAAAAACAAGATAGAAAAACAAAATAGTACCTAGAATAAACAATTCCGGGTTCGAAGCACGAATGATCTCCTCCATCTCCCAAGTACAATCATGATCATCAGTGTTCCACTAAACTTTGACCAAACTAACAGATTTCCTTCTTAGCTGCTTCGTACCTTTGTCGACAATACAAAGTGGCTTCCTCTCGACAGTCAGATTAGGCTTAATATACAAGCTGTCAAGAGGGGAAGGCTGAACAAACAAAGATGGGTCATGGAGATACCGGCGAAGATGTGAGATGTGGAATACATCATGCACTCCAGAAATCTTCTCGAGTAACTCCGGATGATAAGCTAAGAAACCAACTCTTTCCAAAATATGGAAAGGACCATTGAATCTAGGAGAAAGCTTCCCTCTACGACCAAAGAGAAGAACATTCCATAAGGGAGAGACCTTAAGGAAAACCATATCGCCAATAGCAAACTCAAGCTTCCTCCTACACCTATCATCGTACTTCTTTTGCCTATCCTGAGCAACCCTCAACCTTCTCTAAATCTCCCCAACTCTCTCTGAAGCTACCAAAATCATATCAGGACCAAGAACCAGACGATTACGGGATTCAATCCAGCAAGATGGGGATCGACAAGGTCGTCCATACAAAGCAGCAAATGGAGACGTCTTGATACTGGCCTGAATTCAAAGATAGAAAGAGATAGATGAAAGATTAAGATAAGCTTAAAACATAAGATAAGATTATACCTGATAACTATTATTGTCGGTGAATTCGACAGGATGCAAATGATCTTCCCATGATCCACCATAATCAAGCACACAAGCACGAAGAAGATCTTCGAATATCTGATTCACTCTTTCCGTTTGACCGTCGGTCTGCGGATGATAAGCAGTGCTCAGATTCAGATGAGTACCGAAAGATTCCTGAAAAGCTTTCCAGAACTGGCTGGTAAAGATAGAATCACGATCACAAACAATACTGAGGGGAACACCATGGAGACGAACAATCTCCCTCATGTAGATCTCAGACAAGCTAGAAGCAGAACGGGTAGACTTGACCGGAATGAAATGAGCAGATTTGGTCAGCCTATCCACAATAACCCAGATACTCTCATTGCCTTTCCTAGTCCTCGGCAATCCATCAATTAAGTCCATGGAAACCTCCCACTTCTATTAGGGAATATCAAGGGGCTGCAACAAACCAGGGGTCTTCTGATGATCGGCTTTGACTTGCTGACAAGTCGCACACCGACTAACAAAGATAGAGACATCCCGCTTCATCCCTCTACACCAATAAAGCCTCCTCATATCCTGATACATCTTCGATACACCGGGATGAATAGAAAGTCTAGATCGATGATTCTCCCGAAGCAACTCCTGCCTCAATCCATCAACATTCGGGGCACAAATCCTGCCATTATCCTCAAAATACCACTATCATCAATCTGAGCTCCACCACTACCACTACCACCACCACCAACCCTGCTCCGAACACTCTCCTTCATCAATCTAAGCATCCTATCCTCATCCTGTTTAGCCTTGATACGATCCAGAAGAGGAGAAGAAACAACATGCTGATACAACAAAGCCTTCTTCCGACTCAGAGCATCGGCCACAACATTAGCTTTACCGGGAGTATAGCTAATATCGAGGTCGTAAGAAGACAGAAACTCAAGACAACGAACTTGCCTCTGATTCAAATCCTTCTGGGTGAAGATATATCTCAGAGACTGATGATCAATGAAAAGCTCAAACTTAGCTCCAAGAAGATGATGCCTCCAAAGCTTCAAAGCAAAGACAACAGCAAGCAACTCTAAATCATGAGCAGCATAATTAGCTTCATGGGTTTTCAACTGACAGCTGGTATAGGCTATGACTTTACCATCCTGCATGAGAACAGCACCCAATCCCTCACGACAAGCATCAGTATATACCGTCAATCCCTCACTTCCGTTCGAAACGGTAAGAACTGGTGCAGAAGTTAGCTTGCTCTTTAACTCATTGAATGCCACTTTACACTTCTCATCCCAGATAAAATTAACATTCTTAAGAGTCAAAGCAGTGAGAGGTGCAGCAATCCGAGCAAAATTCTCGATGAACCTCCGATAGTAACTGGTAAGGCCTAGAAAACTACGAATCTCAGAAGGAGTCTTAGGAGTTTCCCAATCCTGTAACAGAAATAGGGAAAAATAAGAACCATGGAAGAGATAGAATGATTAAATGAAGAAGGAAAAAAAAAGAAAGACTTACATTGATCGCAACGATCTTGGCTGGATCAACAGAAACTCCATTACCAGAAACGATATGTCCAAGGAATCGGACTTCATCTTTCCAGAATGGCAATTAGAAAATTTATTCAATTGATGAATTCTAAGAATCTCCAAAATAGATTTCAAGTGCGACTCATGCTCTACCTTGTTCTTAGAAAAGACAAGATATCATCAACAAAGACTAGAATAAATTTATTAAGCACATCACGAAAAACACGATTCATAAGATCCATAAAGAAAGCAAGGGCATTAGTCAAACCAAAAGGCAAGACTAACCATTCATAAAGCCCATTCTCAGTACGGAAAGTAGTCTTGGGAATGCTTTCCTCAGCAACTCTGAGCTGGTGAAAACCTATGGCAAGATCAAGCTGAGAAAAACAAGTGGCACCATAAAGCTGATCAAACATATCATTGATGCGAGGCATTGGATATCTATTTTTCATAGGAGCTTGTTCAGCTCCCTATAATCAACACACATCCTCAAAGATCCATCAGACTTGGTGATGAAAACCACCGCTGCTCCCCATTCTGAATGGCTAGGTCTAGTCAGACCTTTGGAGAACAAGTCATCAATTTTCTTTGCTAACTCAACCTTCTCACGAGGTGCTATTCTCCTATGAGGAAGAACAACAGGTCGAACTCCAGGAATAAGATCAATGTGAAAATATATCTCCCGCTTAGGAGGCAAAGCAGTGACTTCACCAAAAACATCTGGAAAGAGTTTGACCACACGGGTCGAATGAAGATCACCAGGAGCGGAATCCAGAGAATAAATAAAACTTCCTGCAAAATCTTGAGGCATGCGGCACTGAATAACAAAGGAATTACCCAGATCATCCTCAACATAAATAGACCACGCTTTACAAGAGATATGAGCATCATGCCTACCAAGCCAATCACCACCAAGCAATAAATCAAAAGCATTGAAGCCCAAAACATAAAAATCACCACTAAAGTAATGATCAGAATAAAGAAGCTTCACTTGTTTACAAATCCTATTAAGGTTTGCGGGACCCCCAATTGGATTTGAAGCACATAAGGATTCAGAAACATACTCAGGAGAAAGAAGATGCTCGAACTTATCACACAAATCAACGGATATAAAATTATGGGATGCACCAGTATCAAACAGAACACGAACATGATGCTGAAATAAAGAAAAAGAACCTTGGAGAGTACCTTGGTCATCACTAGGAGCTAGAGGGGAAGGTGCTGGAGAAGAGGCAGAGGTGACAGCAAATATACCAGAAGGCTTACCCTTCTGCTGGGTGGGGCAATCCTTCCTGAAATTGCCAGGCTGGAGACAGATGTGGCAAAGATCATGCCTAGCTGACTGAGCTGGCGGAGGAATGATAGCACCAACACTAGTAGGATAACTATTCGCATAGTGTCCCTTCTGGTTACACTTGAAGCAGGTGATGGAGGAAAGGTCAACTGGCTCTGAGATGGAGCAATGATGAAGATCCCAAACCAGGAATCTTGAGCCAATTCTTCTTCTGCTGCTGGAAACTAAACGTTCTCTTCTTAGAATTTACAGAAGAACTTTGGGATGAAGGAGCACCAACTGAAGAAGGACCCTTAGAAGTAGGGTTCTCATAATGAAGAGCCATGTCCATAAGCTGGGTAAAAGTAGCACTCGGGATGAGCACCAGCAATAAACTTCTCATTCTTCTTCAGAGGAGTGTCTATCAAACCAGGTTCGAACTTAGAAAGTTCGTTAAACTTCCTCTCGTGCTTTGAAAAAGACATGTTTCCCTGCTTGAGGTCCATGAACTCCCTATAAAGTTGGGATTTTCCGGCTTCGAGCACCCACTTAGCAATGAAAGCCACCCTGGGAAGAATGATAGATAAGCTTAGAAAAGGCACAAAAAGATAGAAAAATAGAATTCAAAAGAAACACAAGAAGATACCTAAACTGTTCCCAAGTAAGATTAGCCTCAACGGTGTCAGCCGTAACAGACTCCCACCAATCTTGGGCAGCCTCCTACAACTGCCATGCGGCTAACTGATGCTTCTGGGCATCAGTAATCTCAAGACCAGTAAATATCCTCTCGACACTCCTCAGCTATTGCTAAGCCTCAATGATAGACTCAGAACCAATGAATTTGGTTCCACCAAGCTGATTAAATTCTTTGCAAAGAACAGTGAAACATACAGGAGTTGGGGCTGGAGCTGGGGCTGGAACTGGGGCAGCACCATGACCCTAACCTCTAACACTTCTAGATTCATCCTGAAAATTCAAGAATGAATATTAGGACAAAGGTAGAGATAAGTTAAAGATAAGACAAGACAAGATAAATCCACTTGGATGAACATCCTAATTACAGAAATTTCAAACAAGGTAGATACAAAAGGAAAGAAGTTAGAAAAATTTGCTTTTAAAACAAGAAAAATTTATATCAAAATAATCTTTGAAAAATCCTTTAAAAATCATTTTAAAATCATTTCATACTTTGAAAATACGTTCTCTCACAAAGAAATGATTCTAAAGTTAATTTCACCCATTCTAGGGTATTTCTACCCTATCTCTAATGAGTTTATGCTCCGCAGGCTAAGGTTTGCCTAAAAACCAAAGCTCTGATACCAACTGTAACGACCCGTTATTTTCCACCATTTAAATCGATAATAATCCACACACACCGGACTTGAATATTACAAAATAACAGATTGTAATAATTTCGGAGCGAATAAAATCAAATCACAGAATCACAGCCATTGAACATCAGAAATGAAATATAGATAACTAGATAAGCTGATAAAACTCCAACGATTCCAGACCTCCAGAGAGTGGAAAGCCAAATCCGTGAATAACTCAGGTTGACCCGAGCGTAAAATAAAACACAAACACTCGAGTCAGGACATATATACTTATCCAATGTAAACCAACTCAAGTGAACTTTAGTAAAGGTTCAAGTAACTTAGAAGATGCTTTGGACCGTCCATCCTCTAACGATCCGTTAAACTATTTACTACGTAGTATAATGCGCTATTATAAAAGTGTCTATCAGTAAAATAAACTTACTTTAAAATAGTGTTAAGGAGTGACCCAATATTCCCCTTAACATAAATAATGCCAATAGTCTATACAGTACCTGCAACACGAGACCCGGACTATCCCTTTCTGGATAATCCCGAGTAAGATCACCCCGCGGTTGGGATCAGCAACCGCACCACTAAACCGAAATAAAAGGGACATCTAGACAGGGATGATCTTACCCGGAAATGGGTGCTGCCCACCAAGCCTTGCTGCATAACCCCTGATTTTCAGTCAATCTCGGTTGATGAGGCTTGAGGCTAAGCGTTACCTTTTAGATCGTTTCTCTTAGAATGCTCATCGTCCACCTGACGATGTTCTGAAAGCATTCATCCATAAAAGTCCATCCTGGGTTCGAACGGAACCGAAGTCGCTATTCCTACTACATCCATTTTGGAAATATCCTCAGGTTTAGTAGCGACTAGCCCTTGCACTTCACTGCTCCATCTTCGACTCCAAACTCGTTTTCCACGAAAACGTACAAACCGGATCGAAGTGGTTTTCGAGAAATAAATCCCGACCTCGGTCTCTTCCAAACGATCAACGCATTTAGCCAATATTGATAGTCGGTAATTTAACTATCAGTTAATATTCACCACATCCATCAACATAAATAATTTTCCCCAAATTATTTATTTATCTCAAAATATCTTCGCAAGATATATTTTCATTTTCAACCCCTTTTAAAAATAGTTTCAAACTACCTTCTTTTTTCAGAATAAATTTCCCAAATATTTTCTATTTCCTCTAAAATCACCAAGCACCAAATTTTAGATTTTTAAAATAATTTAAAAATGCTTTATTGTAAAATATACTTTAAAACATTAAAATTGAAAATTATTTTAATACTTAATTAAAAATAATACTTTAGGAATATATAAAATAAGGTTACTTTATAAATATAAATTAGATTTTCTTCTTTAAACAAAATACCAAATCAACTTAAAATAATTATTAAGATAATAGATTTTTCTAAAAAATAATAATTACTTTAGAATTTAAATATTTAGAAATAATAAATTTTCTAAAACGTGCTTTTTATAGAACAAATTAAAACTTTTATCTTATGTTTGAAAATTTACTTTGAAAACGTACTTGGCTATCCAAGGAAATATACTTCTCTTCATATTCTTTAAAAATAAATCACTATTCACTTTTAAACAAATGTTCCCATTCCTTTAATAAATTCCAATCGTGAATTTATTTTCCCAAATATCTGCTGATATATTACTTTGCTTTTATAAACCCAGATTATAAATTCCATAGCCACATTCTCCTTTAAATTTCCAATTTCAAACACTTGAATCAATTTCCAAATTGATTTCCAATTTACTCCCTTTTATTCAAAAATCCATTAATTTCCGATTTTATTCCTTAATTATGTTTTAAAATACTTTTAACTGAAAATACCAATTTTAGATTTCTCAAATTACTTCTTAATCCTTTTAAATAAATTTAGACTTTAAATTTTAAAATAATTCTTTATTCCTTTAAAATAATATCACTAAATTTTACAATTCATTAATTCTGTTTACTCAAAATCTTTTTTTTTCATACTCCAAGTTATTTATTAGTATTTTAATATCACTTCCATTTCTTTTCAATTCATTCTTACTTTATTCAAATTTTTTATAATTATTTCGCTTAAAAAATTCACTTCTTTTATTTTCTTTCAAAAATCCAATTCATATATTTTTGGTAACTCATTGTACCCAAATATATTCAATCAAACCATAGCATTCAATATTCTGATATAATTCATCATAGAATATCAGATAATCACAACAGAGAATATTAAATAATTTAGATAAATGTTGAGGAATCCAGTAGGATCCCTCCAACCTGTTTTCCCTGCATCCACAGATGTTAGCACAACATAAATACCAATTCCACTTCGAGGTGGAATATCGTGGTATATGGGATTAATATAAATCATCCGCTATTATGCGGCGCATAGGGTCTCATCCGCTATATAATGCGGGAAAATCAATCATTCCAAGATATACTATATACTATTATATATAATATGACACATCAAATCAAATCAATCAATTAGTTATTTAAATTTAACCATTTAAATTTAAATTAAAATTCAGCTGAGTGAGATTAACTCACCTTTTATTTTGCTGTTTGCAATCTACTTCCATCTCGACTATATCCTTCATGATATTTGGACCTTGTATAAACAATTTATGATTTATTAATATTTGAAATAAATCAACAATGAATTACTATTATTTTACCATTTAATAAGCATTAATTAGCTAATAATTTTATTTAAACTAATAATTTCCTTTTGATAAATTTACTTACCTAATTATTTATTTAAATTACTTTTCCTTTAATAAAATATCCTTTTGTAACTAAAACAAATAAATAAGTTTTATTAAACAATTTAATATTTATTATTTTTAAAATAATATTTAAAATATGTATACATATATTTAATATGGGTATGTGTATATACTTTATTTTCTCTGTCCAAAATTTAATTACAGGTAATTAAACTTTTATATATGATATAGGAATGTTACCTGTAAATTTAATTGCTAAGTAGGAAAAATTACAAATAAATTGTTTTAATTTATTTACTTCCTTACTGAATTTGAATTCATAAATATAAAGTCAATACTTATTACTAAATTGAATATAATTAGTTTTATACCTTGTTACAAGATCAAATATAAAGTTAAATATGTTTTTCTCCTTTTTTTTAAACATGCAGATATAAACTTTAAATTGGGAAAGAAAACAAATAACCTCACCAAACTAAACTGCGCAACTACCAGCGTCTTGCGTCGACCACGACCTCTCGCAAGCCTCCATCCCCAACCCTAAATCCATCTGAAAACCCCACCATGCTCGACTTCCGAAATCGTGCGCGAAACTCACCTAAAGTCGCGCCGCCGTGTCTTGCCCATCGACGCGGAATGAACATCGTGCTTCCTCCAGATCTCCCCTCCATCGCGATGACGCTGCCTTCATCGCACGAGCGACCATAGCTCAAAGACGCGACTCTTCCCTCTTTTTCCCAAAATTGGTGCGCTCGAGTACGACTCGCGATTCGAGTCGAAATCGAGTTCGATTCCGCTGCACTTTTTTTCTCCTTTCGACATTCCCTATTGAATAACGGCTTCAGCCATTGATTTGTGATTCTGATGAGAAGAAGGGATCGCGGCCTATTATTTATTTATTTTTGTTTTTAGCTGAAGAGGCTTTGGCCATTATTTTGTTATGAATGAATGGTTTAGAAGAAAGCTCGGCTTTTAAAAATGAGGAAGGAGGCATATTGAAGAAGGGATAGAGTAGCGTATAGGGCTTCTGGCTACAGGGTAGGAAAAGCGTTGATGGTGAAAGAATTTCGGCTGAAGAAAAATTTGACGAGTAAGAATATATTAGATTTGAATTTGAATTTAAATTTAAATCGTTTCGATTTACGTAGCCAAAAATCACGAACTCCTTTCGAGGCGTGCCACTAGGCGTTTATAAAGTTTTGTCCGTATTTCGAACACAATGGAAAAGGTTTCGATTCCTAATTCGATGGTATGGAGAAGATAGCTTTTGGAACAGTTATTATATTGAATTCGATATAAATTTCAGCGCGTTTATATATCGTACGCTCACACAACAACTCCAATCATTACGAAATTTGAAATCCAATATTAATACAATATTACGGATCCAATGAAACTAGTTTCGTCAAATTCCGAGACTGTGTCTCGGAAGGCTATTTTTAAATTCAATCTAAACTATAAAATTTTAAAACAGAACAAATCACTATTAAATTCAATTTTAAAACTTCTATTATCCTTAGCACTATCAACATAAATTTTACAAGCCTTCAAATTATTTTTAATAGGCTTAAAACCGAAGATTCAATATTTTACCCAACTTCAACTTATTTAATTTAATAATTAAATTATCGAATAAATGGTGATATTTGAATTCAAGTTAAAAATTAACTTTTAAATATTTAAAATCGATTGAATATTCCGATTTCAAATATCCGAAAATTCCGGGTCATTACATTCCTTCCCCCTTAAAAGAATTTCATCCCCGAAATTACTAGTTAGGAAGAATGGTCCAATACCCGTTTTACTTTTCTCAAAACCAACAATTCAACAACCTACCAACTATCATTTATAGAAGACCCATTACCATTCTTACTAACTTCCCAAACTCTCCCATAATTTGAAAACAATATCATTTGCTCAATCATTCGAATTATAATTTAAACTCAAATCTTAAATTATCAAATTTTTCTCAAAATTTTTCGAACTCCCTAAATTTTCGAAAATTTTGCCAGTGTCTCCTTTGCGCGGCTAGCTCGGTACAACTACAAAATGCCTCAACGGGCTCCCAAATTCCAAAAGAAAACAAAATGCCAAGTGGCTAGATAAAAAATGCAATCAAATTTCATACTGAAATTTAAACGCATACTTTTTTGTCGAGCAATTCAAATTTATCATCTGAAATCAAAACCAACTTTCTTTTCCTTCATACTACATGTATATCTTACTCGACAATAATATCCAATCACAACATTCAAAAACATTTTATTGATTTCCTTACAAAATGTCAATATTTGTTCATTCAAATATTAACTTAGAATACATCTGCAATATCAGTTTCCAATTAAAAATTCACCATTCCTTTCTTAAGCTTAGCATAAGCATTTAATATGCTTCTTTATTTATTTTCACTTCCCCACTTTAGTCAATATCTACTTCTATTCAAATTGTTTCTCCAATTTCCATATGAATTCAATTTATCTTCAACTTGGTATATTAAATTTTATCTTCCATTTATAACTGATTCATAATCGTTGTTTAAAATTAGTTTCATTCACCAATTTATTTCAATTTTCAATTTAAAATCGTTTTATCGCTAACAAAATTTTTTTAAAAATTTCTAACTCCCAAAATTTTCGATTTTTTTGGCACAGTCTTCTTTGCACGAAGGAGCCTTTGCAATTTGACAAGAGATATAAATATATATATACATCGACCCACCCAGTCGGAAAAACAGTAGCAGTTCATATTTCCTATTTTTATTGCGTAGGCATACCTTTATTTAGCATTTTTAAGCAAGCGGCTTATTATTTTAGAATTAGCACGTCCAAATCTAACCAAACGGCTTTCCGGTACCTGTACTTACTCAATTCAAACATATAAGTACTAAATATATGCAAATTTATTAACATTTCACTTACTTTCAATAGTTAACACATAAATTTCACATATAAAGCATGTTACGTAATTTCCATAAGCACATATAAGGTTTCGACACTTTTTACAATTGCTTACAACCTATTCTCAACCCATTTCATTCAGTTTAAGTGGTTTACAACTTACTCGCTATATTTAATTCATTTTAAGCAAAACAAACTCATATTCATTCCAATTGATTTCAAAATCATCCTATTTCACTTCTAATAACTCATAGGATTTTATCTAATCTCGTTTACATCAAATGATCCATTTTCTTATGCAATTTGACAATATTAATGGGAATAAATAATTACTTAAGCTTTTTAACCATTTAAATAGATTCCAACTCAATTTGCACTTGATTCCATCCCATTTTAATTTATTCACAAACTTTCATTGCATTTTCTTTCATATCCAAAAGTTTGATTCCAAACCATTTTATTAAACTCGACAACCAATATATTAAATAACAATTTCACAATATACTTAGGTTATTTATTTTCTTCAAACTATTCCACCCGAAACTTAAGTTTATTTTATTCAACCAACTTCCATTCAAATCTTTGATTTGATTTTTTTTCCTTTGATCAAATCCCAACCATTTTACTAATTTATTCGATTAGTTTATTCTTTTATCCATTTTTAAATTTTAATTCATATTAACACTTCATTATTGAATTTATTAGTAATAAGGCCATTCAATTTATGCTTGAGTTGGATTTGTTTACAATTCACACCAAATCTATTTTAATCCAATTCAATACTTACTTTGTTTACATTTATTTATTTAAGTAAGAATTCTATTCCATTCAATATTATCTATAACTCAACTGAATTCATTTCAATTCAATTTTATTTAACTTAACTCCAGTTAAATCTAGCTACATACCATTCTTACGAATTTTGTTACGCAAGGACTTAATTCCATTTATTATCATTCCAATATACAAATTCTCAACTCATGTACCTACTCACCTGAATCAATTAGTACTTACAAATCTTAATTCCAATACTTTGTTTAATTTAGTCCAACCTGACTAATTTTCCCATTTCACATAATTTAACACAATTCAAATTTAAATTCCAGTATTCAGTTTTCATTTTTTGTCTTACTTACAAATTTGAATAAATTTGTCCTCCTACAAATTCACTTCCAGTAAATTTTTACTTTTATTTACTAGGTTCAGTTACATTCTATTTCCATTCAAATTTTTTACACTTCTTTAAGTTTCCAATTTATCTATATTCCATTCCCATTTCTTTTAATTCAGTACATTGTATTGGTTTACTATCTTATTTTGTTTCCTACTTCATTTAATTTAACTCTTTCAAGTTGAATTTTATTTCAACAAATTCCAAATTTACAAGTTATCAAACTTATTATATGCCATAAACATTCTTAGTTAAGATTCTAGAGTTTAAACAGTCTTTTAACATTTCCAAAATTCCCTTTGAAATCAATACTGTGTCAGTTTATCTTGTTTAAGAGTTTAGAAATTCCTATCGGTGACATGGAGTCCCACATATCGACCAGAATCCATAAACACTCAATAGATAAGTCAACACAATATAAAACAATTTTATATTCACTAACAAATACGCGCTCATATTTATTAATACACTCAAACTCATTCTAGAGTACTACAGACTCTATTTGATCAGTAATCCCCACCAGAGCCAAGGTTATCACCAACCTAAGCTCTGATACCAACTATAATGACCCACAAATCCGTACCCCTTGAGTCACCATAATTTTACATAAATTAACTCAAGTTGAACAGAAGTACGAACCATTTGCGTTAAAGAAGAAGAGGTAGAAGAAGAGAAAACAGAAAACAACAACAGAATCTTACTATCGCAGTGGAATAAAATATAATAATTATTCAATGATCTTTACACAAAAGAAAACTATATCTGTTTATATATTACACCATCGGAGTACAACATCAATAACATACAACTGGATACACGGTGGAATAGTAATCAAATGCGGAAGTACGTATCGCCATCCAGCTCGTCTCCTGAGCTCCACAACATCATATCATGTATCCTATAATACTCGGTCTGACCCGAGCATTACCGTTAAATAACACCCAAGTCAGTCTGGATTACCAGCGTGAGAAATCACACTCAACTTGATTATTGAAGTTTCAAAATCCCTTTGAAAACAAAAGCATCTCGTAAGACCACGCCACAAATAAACATGTCGGGTTTTTACCTTACGATAGCTAAAACGTTTCTTATTAAAATCCTCTGATATTATAATAGGGTCTATATACAAATACTTATTAAAATAGTCGAAATTGTTACATTCATTCAATTCCAGCTACTAGCCACAGAGTGGGTAATACAAAAGAAACTCGTAAAAGGCGCGTAGGGAGAATGAATTTCCAACCAATGACTAGGCACTGAGGTACCACCTGTCACGGTACGTGGCCTAAATCACAGTACCAAGGATCACTCCCGACCGCCTGCAACACGAGACCCGGACTATCCCTTACTGGATAATCCCGAGTACGATCACCCCGCGGTTGGGATCAGCAATCGCGCCACTAAGCCGAAATAAAAGGGACATCTAGACAGGGATGACCTTATCCGAAAATGGGTGCTGCCCACCAAGCCTTGCCGCATAACACCTGATTTTCATTCATTCCCGGTTGAGGCTTGAGGCTAAGCGTTACCTTTTAGATCGTTTCTCTTAGAATGCTCATCGTCCACCTAACGATGTTCTGAAAGCATTCATCCATACAAGTCCGTCCCGGGTTCGAACGGAACCGAAGGCACTATTCCTACTACATCCATTTTGGAAATATCCTCAGGATTAGTAGCGACTAGTTCTTGCACTTCACTGCTCCATCTTTGACTCCAAACTCGTTTTCCACGAAAACGTACAAACCGGATCGAAGTGGTTTTCGAGAAATAAATCCCGATCCCGGTCTCTTCCAAACGATCAACGCATTTGGCCAATATTAATAGTCGGTGATTTAACTATCAATTAATATTCACAACATCCATCAACGTAAATAATTTTCCCCAAATTATTTATTTATCTCAAAATATCTTCGCAAGATATATTTTCATTTTCAACCCCTTTTAAAAATAGTTTCAAACTACCTTCCTTTTTCAAAATAAATTTCCCAAATATTTTCTATTTCCTCTGAAATCACCTAGCACCAAACTTTAGAATTTTAAAATAATTTAAAAATACTTTATTGTAAAATATACTTTAAAACATTAAAATTGAAAATTACTTTAGTACTTAATTAAAAATAATACTTTAGGAATATAATAAAATAAGGTTACTTTATAAATATAAACTAGATTTTCTTCTTTAAACAAAATACCAAATCATCTTTAAATAATTATTACGATAATAGATTTTTTTTTAAAAATACTTACTTTAGAATTTCAAAATTTAGAAATAATAAATTTTCTAAAACATGCTTTTTATAAAAAAAAATTAAAACTTTTATCTTATATTTAAAAATTTACTTTGAAAACGTACTTAGCTATCCAGGGAAATATACTTCTCTTCGTATTCTTTAAAAATAAATAACTATTTACTTTTAAACAAATGTTCTCATTCCTTTAATAAATTCCAATCGTGAATTTATTTTTCCCAAATATCTGCTGATATTACTTTGCTTTTATAAACCCATTTTATAAATTCCATAGCCACATTCTCCTTTAAATTTCCAATTTCAAACAGTTGAATCAATTTCCAAATTGATTTCCAATTTACTCCCTTTTATTCCAAAATCCATTAATTTCAGATTTTATTCCTTAATTATGTTTTAAAATACTTTTAACTGAAAACACCAATTTTAGATTTCTCAAATTACTTCTTAATCCTTTTAAATAAATTTAAACTTTAAATTTAAAATAATTCTTTATTCCTTTAAAATAATATCACTAAATTTTACAATTCATTAATTCTGTTTACTCAAAATCTTTTTTTCATACTCTAAGTTATTTATTAGTATTTTAATATCACTTCCATTTCTTTTCAATTCATTCTTAACTTATTCAAATTTTCTATAATTATTTCGCTTACAAAATTCACTTCTTTTATTTTCTTCCAACAATCCAATTTATAAATTTTTGGTAACTCATTATACCCAAATATATTCAATCAAACCATAGCATTCAATATTCCAATATAATTCATCATAGAATATAAGATAATCACAACAGAGAATATTAAATAATTTAAATAAATGTTGAGGAATCCAGTTGGATCCCTCCAACCTGTTTTCCCTGCATCCAAAGATGTTAGCACAACATAAATACCAATTCCACTTCGAGGTGGAATATTGCGGTATATGAGATTAATATAAATCATCCGCTATTATGCGGCGCATAGGGTCTCATCCGCTATATAATGCGGGAAAATCAATCTTCCAAGATATACTATATACTATTATACATAATATGACACATCAAATCAAATCAATCAATTATTTAAATTTAACCATTTAAATTAAAATTAAAGTTCAGCTGAGTGAGATCAACTCACCTTTTATTTTGTTGTTTGCAATCTACGTCCATCTCGACTATTTCCTTCATGATATTTGGATCTCGTATAAACAATTTATGATTTATTAATATTTGAAATAAATCAACAATTTATTATTATTATTTTACCATTTAATAAGCATTAATTAGCTAATAATTTTATTTAAACTAATAATTTCCTTTTGGTAAATTTACTTACCTAATTATTTATTTAAATTACTTTTCCTTTAATAAAATATCCTTTGGTAACTAAAACAAGTAAATAAGTTTTATTAAACAAATTAATCTTTATTATTTTTAAAATAACATTTAATACGTATATTTAATATGGGTATGTGTATATACTTTATTTTCTCTGTCCAAACTTTAATTACAGGTAATTAAACTTTTATATATAATACATGAATGTTACCTGTAAATTTAATTACTAAGTAGGAAAAATTGCTAATAAATTGTTTTAATTTATTTACTTCCTTACTACATTTGAATTCATAAATATAAAGTCAATACTTATTCCTAAATTGAATATAATTAGTTTTATCAAGCGTTAGAAATAGCATGAAAACAAAGAAAAAATTGGAAAAAACAACAACTAGAAAGCTTAAGACTTTTCCATGGCCATGGCCTTCATAGTAAAGAAGGAGGAAGCCTGACATTTTCTCGAAGAAAGTTTGAATAGTCGAGGGTATTTTAAAGGTTTTAAAGAGCTTTTGGTAGCTAAAATTTTAATTGCTTCGGTAAAGAGTGGAATGGGAGAACTTGTAACACACTATAATATTAATAGTAATTAATAAATAATTATTAAGGCTCAAAAATGAAATTTGAGCAAATATCATAATTTAGGCACAAAACTTGCATCGTTATGTTCGTAGTGATTTTCTTAGCAACTTTCATATTTAGAGTTTTGCGACCGAAGCTAAACGAAGAAGTTATTAACATATGAAGTTTTTGAAATGAACGGTTAATTTGGATCAGTCACCACTAACGGATGACCACCTATAGAAGAGCGATCAACCGGTCAAGTACTGGAGGTTAAGGTTGAAACTTGGCCGAACAGACCGAATTTATGTATTTTAAATCTAATGGATACGATTGATTTGAACGCCTATAAATTTAGTCCTAGCTCCTCACTTTTCTTCTCATAATTAGATTTTATCAGAGTAGTGGAGCTTCATCATTTTTCCTTCTCCATTATTCCTATTAATTATAAAATATTTTATTATATATACACATTTGGGGAAGGACAGAAAATAAAAGAGAAGAAGAGAAGGTGTGAATCGGTATTATGGAAAAAAGTAAATTTCATAATTATACATATATAATCCTCTTAAACCCCAATTTCTCTTAAATAAATAATTCTAGTAAGTGTGCGCGCGTGTGTGTATCGTTATGCATATTCTTTTGGATTAGAATGGAATAGTGGTCAATTAAAGGGGTGAATTCATATTTGGATGATATGGAAAGCATGGAAGATGGTTGAAAAATTATATGATTTATTTATAACATTGGAATTTATATCATTGAGTTTTATTTAATTATTATGCATTTGCTAGATCTATAGAGTTGTAGGCTTAAGAAGTCCGTATTAAATTTAAACCACACCTACACATTTTGTAAATTAGGTATATGGAATAGGAATGATATTTACAACCTTATATGGAAATTTGGAAATTAGTCCCTAAATTTTTTAAAGTAGGATGTTTATAAGATTACAAGATTTATTCTAAATTTATGATAATTAGGTTGTAAATTATTAGTATTGATTTAGATTGCCCTAATTTGACTTGGAAAGTGAATTTCTATATTTTAATTTATTGGAAGCGTGGTGGGTACAATTTAGTTGTATCTATTTTCATATAACTTCCGTAAATTATCTTATTCCATAACCATGTATAAAAATTTTGTTTGAAATAACAACGAAT
Source organism: Allium cepa (assembly GCA_030765085.1). Lineage (NCBI taxonomy): Eukaryota > Viridiplantae > Streptophyta > Magnoliopsida > Asparagales > Amaryllidaceae > Allium > Allium cepa. Next base: position 353,162,714 of record CM060932.1, on the reverse strand, counting down.
ATACCAAAAATGAAGGAGATGTGTAAAGTATGGATGTTCTTATTCACAGTTTGCACTATCTATTTCAACAAAAGAAAAGGGATAATTCTTCGTAATTTCAAACATAGCAAATGTCTTTTGGGTAATTTATGGAAATTTATAATGGCAGTCCTTTTTGGAAAGGATAGCTCTAATATATTAATATAGAAATAAATGTTCCTTAAAGAATGCATAAGTAGTATGTGTTGTAGAATTCATAAGAGTAGGAATTAGTGAGATAAAGATAGGAACACACACACACACAAATACATACATACATACATACATACATACATACATACATACATACATACATACATACATACATACATATGTGTGCGTGTATGTGTGTGTATACATATCATAATATACATCAATATCAATTAGTTATTATTAGGGCGACTAGTTATTAATAGTGTAGTGAGTCATGGGACAAGGAGGTTTGAATGGAAAAGAGACAATATTTCCAAAATTAGCAGGGAAATATAAGTGCGGTTAAAAGTGAGTTACATGAACTAAATGGGGACATAAATGTGTTTAATGGGATTGGTTACAAGATTTAATATGGCATTTATGGTGAAATGAAATACGCATAATAGGTTGAGTTAGAACTAATAAATAAAGTTTATTAGAGTTTATCCAATTAAAATAATAATGACCATTTATTATGGACAATTGACTTTATGGAATATAATAAATAAGCATATAGTATAGGAATTAAATGTTAGAAGACAGTGTAATATTCATGTTAGGAAATTTTACATCCTTAATTATATGTTTACAATGAGCGTGAATTAGTGGGCTTAGCCCAACATTTAGACTTTAGGATGATTGGTTTGGTTCAGTGGGTTGGGATGCGAGATCAGTAGAGTTACACAATAGAAGTCTACCCTTTACCTAGAGGTTACTAGTAGTTGTGTGTACTTGCTCCTGACGTGGGACATCTCCAAACATAGGACCTGCGGGAAAGAGAAATGCGATTGCATATAGGTAGGGAAAAATATATCAAGGTTTGCCTCAGATTTGAAGTATTAAATGGTCTGGTACTATTAGGCAAAAGGGGTTTGCTTCTTTTTTTATTAGAGGTATTAAGTAACCGAACTGGGCATTTTCCCTGACTTACATTAGATTAGACTAAATGAGATTCCGCCATGGAAGGTCGGCAGGCTGTGTCAGTATTGTTATTGAACTAGTATTTAGTATTAAGGTTGGCGTATAGGTTATAATCACTAGCAGTCCTGAAGAGTCGGTAGTAAAGACTCGGGTTATCCCATGATGGATTTCGCTTCCTACTATTGTAAGGTCCGTATGGGATACGCAAAGACCTCAAATTTAATTAGTTAGTTTTTTTTGTCGGAGATGCTCTACTTAACCCATAGATGAGCCTTTGAAATGCATTAGTAATATGGCAGATCATATTATAAAGTCGTATAGGGATCATCAGTACTTATAGCTAGAGCCGATTGATTAGCGATTAGATTATAGAGGGCCACTTCCGGGTTGAGTTATTAAATGGTTGTTTGGTATGCCTTCTTTATATTTAAGAAATATTAAGTGGTCGGGGTTTCTTGTGTAGTATAACGTTTATATCTATATAGGCATATATGTATATATATATGTATGGTTATACCTCGAAGGATGTTAGGCATATCATACACATAGATGGAATTATACAGTATAGCCATTAATGATGGACATAATACTTAAGTAGAAATCGATCGACAGAAATTAGTGTAATGGACAAAGTATGTAATTTTCCAATCACCAGAACATTTTCTTGACCTCTTCTCATTACAACCCACACGATAGATTTACAAGGACAGGCTACTGGTGCAAGATGGGAAGTGCAATTAAAGTGCTTAGTGGTTCTATAATGATGGAGTTATAAAAAGTTATAGTAGGGATAAACCGAGGATATAGCGAAAAATAGTAAAGGTGCAAAAAGCATATTAGATATAAAACCAAACATTAAAGTTACTTTGTTCACTTTCTCATATCATTTGTGTAGGAAAAAGAAATATTGTTCAGTCTTATATAATAAACCCAAGAATATCATGATTTATGTGGACCAGATTTATCGACTACAATAGGTTTCTAATTTACATTGAGCATTTATGCCTTAAAATTAGGTATTTACCCGAACACGATTGATTTGATTTAAAGAAGAACTACTCAATCTTACTGTTTGTTTATAAATAGTGCAAAAGCGGGTAATAAAAAGCCTCATTTTAGTAGGTTTGTTGGAAAATAGAGAGGATTAAAGTGGAGCTACTATTTAATAGCACTAAATTTGAATAATGTAGTAGTCGAAAAGTGCTACATGCTATAGTGGGGATTTTGCAAGGCTTAAGCGGGGCTTTAACTGCATAAAATGGTGAAGTCTTCTTATTCATGCTCAGCTCCAGCAAGGCAATCATATACTAAAGGAATATTATTGATTCCAAGGTAGTAGCCTTGGTCAGCATATATTTTCTATTATATTTTCCTATTCCATTGTGATTTTGTTCTTTGATATACTTATGTTTTTTATAGGTTACCAAAACCAATGATCCTTGTCCTAATGGAGTTGAGTTTTGATTTATTCAGAGTGGTCCCATTAATGGATGGGTTGTTGCATTTGGTATAAGAACTTATGTTCGTCGATCATATGAGTTAAGATACATTGAGAGAATGTATTTGTATTTTTAGCTATAATTATGTATATTACACGGCAAACTCTGTGAACTCCGACTATAGAAGTAGTTGCGGCCATATTCTAAAAATATGGATTAGGCAACTATGAGTTGGAATAATAAATAGAGTTAAATTTATACACCTACCCTGATTACCTCATGAAGTGTAGGCCATGTCAAAGGGCGCTGACCAAGAACAACATGAGCACGACATATAGAAGAACTCCAGAAGCTAAATGGTACTTTACTCCTTTGTTAGGCTTAGGTTTCCTTATAACTATGGATTACGATGTATTGCCAATTGAAGACATACATTTCATCCAAACAGATGGGAGATAAGAACCTATATGTTGCAAGCATCTAGAAGCAAGGTGTGAAGAAGGAATGAGCAAGTTCCCATAAGAAAGTTTGCATTAACTACCACATTAGGATAGTCAGATTTTAGTATATACTCTAAATAGGAAGAGGTTAAGAGAAAAAAAGAAAAGAAGATAAGTCCAAAAGAAAGAACGATTGAAGTCCATATTTGAGTCCAACCACATGCGAATGAATTTAACGAAATGATTTTTGAAAATTCCTTGTAATGTTTTGATGGCTTTTCAAAGGATTTTTTTAAAAGGGACCCTATAACTGAAAAGTTGTCTTGAAAAAGAAAGAAATTTTGGAAATTATAATGGGCTATTTTGAAATTCCTAATTTAAAATTGGATTGAGTTAAAAGTTTTCAATTGAAAGGTTTTTGGTAAATAGGTTTTTCATTTTGAAATGAATGGAAAAGAAGGCGTATGTTCGGCTCGATGATTTTTCCTATTTTTGTGAATTTTTAAGTTTTTAAAATTCTTTCTCTAAAGGACGGATAAATGGAAATGGCACTTGATTGAAATAGGGTAAAGATAGTAGAAGGTTAAGAATGCCCGATAGTGAAGATAGGAGGAATATTCCTGTACAAGGAAAATACAGAGAAAAATAGTTACAATATATTTATACATCTCTTTCCATGTTAATAAAGGAAAGCTCAATGGCTAAAGCAGGAGGTGAATTCACTGCAATAAGTTAATGAGAAAAGCAATAAAAAAGGAAAAGAGCAATGTAGTAGAAGCCAGTTAGGTAGAGAAATATAAACAGTAGCCACACTAGGAAATTTAAATAGGAACAACATTAGGAATTTATACGAAATAGTGTTAGTAATCTAACCAAGAATGGCGTAGGAAATTAGAGGCAAAGCATCGAAAGAATGGATAAATTCCTATACGCTTAGGCTTTGGTTTCCATTTAGTGTCCAATAAATGTCTATTACCTGTATTAATTTCCATTAATGTCAAAATTAGACAATCTCTAATCAATCCTCATTTAGTTCCTTTAATCTATTTACCAATTTCAAAATCCATCTACTACACCTATTTAATTCCCTCATAACATCTTCGATTAGTCCCTTGTTTAATCTATTTAACTCTTATTAATTACAAATTTATTGTTAGTCCGTGAGATGATTGTTTTGATGACAACAACCTTAGAGTAGGATTATAAAATATAAATACTAACATTATAATTTAGAAATATATGTATATGTAGGATTTAACCATGCAGGTACCAAGAATGAAGACTGTACAATATAGAGATTCAAGATATCAAGATTGAAGACTCATGAGTATTAAGAATATCAAGATTATCAAGAGTTCAAGATTTCAAGTAATTTATTTTTTTAATTAGGAATTTTGTTAAAGCTCCTAGAAAAGCACTGGCATCTTAAAATCTAATTTATTTGTGTAATGGAATCCACTTCGAGCCCGTTAAAGCGATGAAACCCTAAGCAAGATGGAACCTACGAAAAATCTAGTGGAACATTATTTTGTATCCGCTAACTTTTTATTCAAATGATTTTACAAAATTATCTTGTTTTCAAAATGATTTCAAAACCATCCTTTTAAAAAGAATCAAAAACATTTATCCTGATTTTAAATACTTTTAGCCGCAAAATAATCTTTATTTTCAAAATCAAATTATCCTTTGTTTTAAAACAATCTCTAATAATAATATATTTAACTTTTAATATTTATATTTAGATTTAAATATAAAATTATAGTAAAATTATATATATATATATATTATTCTCTACATTTATGTATTTTAACTATAGTCAAGTGTATTTATAAAAGTTTAAAATAGTTTTAGTATAAGATAAAAGTTATTTCCAAAGAAAAACAAACCATCAAAATTTCCTTTGGGATGTCGACATGCTTAATATACCCATGTCGACATAGTGGCAGTTCAGTTCAAAATTTAAATTTCAAAAGAAGTGTTTATTTGTCATATCTCTTCACCAATGGACATTGTAATGACCCGAAATTTTCGAAGCTGAAAATTCCAGATAGTTAAGAAAAAGAAGAAAGAGATCAAAAGCGCCAACATCTCACATTCGTAGCGGATAAAATATAATAAATAATAATAGTTTACAAAGCAATACTATATCTGTCGATTACATTTTAATACATCAGAGTTACACATTTATACAGACACTGGAATATACACAATAACTGTGTCGTAGATATACAATAATATAATATAGCGGAAGTACTCCATACGTTCTTGCCATCCAGCTCACCTCCTGAGCTCCAAAACGTCCTAACTTGAAAATCTGTAATACTCCGTCTGACCCGAGCATTACATCAAAGTAACACTCGGGTCAGGCTGGAAACCAGCGTGAGTAAACCCAACTAACATGGAATACCAAAGCAAACAACTTATATAAACCCGGGTAACTTATATCAATTTAACAAATTCACAATTTGCTATAGACAACACTTATTCTACACGTCAATTTCTAAGTACCAAACTTAGATAAAATAATCCAATTCACTTAAATCATTTCATTCCAGCCTATTGATTTCACAAATCAATTTATAAAAATTCAAAGTGGTTTCGGTATTTCCCAATACCCGACCCCGGTCTCTTCGAAACTCAAGTTATCCTAACCCAAGTTATTCAAATGAAATACACCGCATTTCATATCAGAGATATCAACTCATTTTGAAACATCCAATACCATTCAATCATCCATAAGCAAAGCATAGTCACATACAAATCAATTCAATTGATTCTAATTGAATTTCAAACCTCAATCACTTAGATCCCTTCATTTAACATTAATTAATTCCTAATTAATTAATTAGTCAACCCAACATTATTCATCTAAATTAATCACCCTGGATTAATTATTTCTCAATTAAATTCAAGTAATTATCTTTAATTAATTTCACGTTATTAATTATCCTTAATTCCAATCAATAAGTAATCCTAATTACTTCATAAAGTAATTAACAATATTAATTACATTAATCCTTAATTACTTATATTAATTAACTTCTCATAAGTCACTTTTTCTTGATTTATAAATCTTAATTAATCAATCTTTTATTACGTCATTGATTACATAAATTATGATTTTCCATTTACATTTCAGTTTATCCTAATCTAATTTAATTACCTCAAATAATTAATCATTTACTAAACCACACATATTAATCCCTTTTGATTTACCTCAACCTGTAATTATCTACCTTGTCATTTACTTCATTAAATAAATTAATCACTCCATAATTAATTACCTTAATTAATCTCTTGATTAATTTCACAAGTAAGTGTACCCAAATTATTTTTGTTAACAAATTATCATTCAATTAATTACATCCAGAAATTATTAAATAATTTACTTTCCCAAGTAATTATTAATTCACTACTCCATAACTATTAATTAATAACCTTCATTGTTAATTTATAAAACTTAATTACCCATTTGTAAATCTCTAATTACGAATTAATCGATCACTAATCACAAATCAATTACTTAATTAGTCTTTAATTTAATTCATAAGTTGTCAATCTTAATCATAATTAAGGTAAACATCCTCTTGTTAAATGGTAAATCACATTACCAAAACATTTACCTTTAAAAAAAAACCTTTACCGATATTTATAAAATAAGTAAGTTATAAATATCCTTTAAGTATTCAGCATACTTAATTTAACAAGCAAGCTGTTCTTAATTAAAGTTTGAAAGACCTTTAATTTAAAGAATTAATAAATGATTAAACCATCCCATTTTTTACATTTCCACAGAATTAATTAAACAGATTTCAAATTTGGTTCCCTGACTTCGGGTTAGACCCGATGATAACTCGACCCTGCTTCGAGTTATCTTCCCCTCCCCCGGTCTATACATATATTGTTCCTTTTAATAAGTTTAAGTTTAAAAACAAAATGCCTTCAATTTTCAAACTCTGATGAACCAAGTTACTCAGATGAACCAAGAAATTACAACTTCCAAACTCTAAAAAGAATAACAAATAAAATGAATTTACTCACAGAAATTAGGTTGTGGGTCACCACAGCTCCCAACCCTAGATCCATGCAATCGCCTACCTCCACACGGTCGCGTCTTTCCCAATACCAGAACGAACCCTAGCTCGTTCCCTAGATTCGAGCCGTCGCTCCCCTGCCGTTATAACCCTAGCTTCGTGAGCTTCCAGCATCGCCTACGGCCATTGTTGCTGCCTCCAAATCGAGATCGCCTCCTTCCAGGCGACTTGACACACCCATCGGCCGCCGCACTCTGCCTCGGCCACGGCATCACGTGCTCGCGCGAGAATGACCCGCGATCCACCCTCTTTCCTGCTCTCTCGTATTTTTTTCTTTCGAATTCGAATTGAAGTTTGATTTCAACCGAAGATTGAAGGAAAAAACGTCTCGGTTTGATTTGATTTCGATTTGGGATCTCCTCGTTCCTCCATTTACAAACAGAGGTGGAAAAAGAATTTGATTTCGTTCAACCATTAATTCGATTTTTTTTAAATGAGTTCGACTTTCTGTTGAAGGTGATAGGGCTGGTGATAAATATTGTTTTGAGGTTAGCTTCTTGAATACGAGTGTTAATTAAATATTTAAATATTGAAAATTTCTTTTTGCATAAAGCGAAACCCCGAACCCCAAATCAGATATGTCGACAGACGTTCATAAGGTTCTACCAGCATTCCGAACACAATGGAACATGTTTCGGAGGCTAATTTGATCGTATGTGCGAGTTACAAAAGAAAACGATCAAATTTCAATTAATCGATTAAAATAATTTCTAAGCGTTTCGAGCTGCCAGGGTCAAATGACAACTTCGATCGCTACAAGAATTGAAATCTAATAATAACTAACTATTACGGATCCAAAGGAACTGGTTTCGTCAAATTCCGAGACTGTGCCTCGTAAGGCTATTTTTAAATATCGACTTAAACGATATATTATTAAAATTGAACAAACCACCTTTAAATAAAATTTCAACCATTCTATTATCTTCAGTATCATCATTATAAATTTTATAAGCTTTCAAATTATTTAAACAGGCTTAGAAATTTCAGATTCAACAATTTACCCAATTTCAATTATTAAATTCAATATTTAAACTATATAATTCAATGATTTAATTATCAAGTAAATACTGATATCTGGAATTCAAGTTAAAATTAACTTTTAAATATTTTAAAATCAATTAATTATTCAAATTTAAATTGTTAAAATTTTCGGGTCGTCACATTCCTTCCCCTTTAAAAGAATTTCGTCCCCGAAATTACTAATTAGGAAGAATGGACTAATACCCGTATACCTTTTCCCCAAAACCAACAGTTTTATCAACATCCTACCAACTATATTTTATTAAAGACCCATTATCACCTTAACCAACTTCCCAAAACCTCTATAGTTTCAAACAATACCATTTTTACTCAATCAATCAAATTTCAATTTAAAACCAAATTTTGAATTATCAAAATTTTCTCAAAATTTTTTGCCAACATCTCCTTTGCGCGGCTAGCTCGGTACAACTACAAAAGGCCTCTACGGGATCCCAAATTCCATAAGAAAACAAAAGCCAAGTGGCTAGGTCAAAAATCCCAATCCAATTTCATATAGAAATTTAAATACGTACCTTTTTGCCGGGCAATCAAATTTATCTTCTAATATCAAATCCAAATTCCTTTTCTATTTATAATATCTGCAGAACCTATTTAGCAATAATATCCAATCATAGCCTTTCAAATCTTTTCATACTTTCCTTACAGAAGTTTCATATCCATTTCTATTCAAACTAGTTTTCCCCATTTTCATACGAATTCAACTTACTTTCAAATTTTGAATATTGGATTTTATCTTTCAAGTATAACTGATTCATATTAGTTTCATCTAATAATTTACTTAAATTTTCAATTTGAAATTGTTTTGTCGTTAACAAAAATTTTCCCAAATATTTTCAAAAATTTTCTATCTCCCAAAATTTTGGAAAATTTTTGGCAGTCTCCTCTGTACGGAGGAGCTTTTGCAATTTGACAAGAGATATTATTATATATACATCGACCCACACGGTCGAAAAAAGAAAAAACAGTTCATATTTCCTATTTATATTGCGTAGGCGTACCTTTATTTAGCATTTTAAGCAAGCGGCTAATTTATTTTAGCAATTAGTGCAACCAAATCCTGCCAAACGGCCTTCAGGTACCTGTACTTACTCAATTTAAATATGTAAGTGCCATATATAGAAAATCTATTAGCATTTCACTTATTTTCAATGGCTAAACACAAGCATTTTAAAAGCAACAAACACCAAACGCTTACCATAAGCGATTTATATAACTTTAAAGATAATTCAATTGCTTTCAACCAATTCATAAGCCATTTCATTCAATTTTATTGGGTTACAACCCAAGTGCTTATATTCAATTTATTTTTAGTCCAAACAAGTTCATATTCACTTCAATTAATTTCAAAATCAAGATATTTAACTTCTCTCAACCCATAGGATTTTAATTACTTTCATTTACATCAAACGACATCCATTCTATGCAAATTCGACAATATTCGCTTAATAGAGTATTTATTTTTAGTCTATAACTATTTTAAATTAATTTCAAATCATTTTATAATTAATTCCATTTCATTTCCAATTCATTCACCAACCATACACTGCATTTCATTCATCTCCGCATTGATTTCATTTTTAAAATTATTTTATTGAGCTTGACAACATTCAATGCTTATACTAATATCCATCTCCCAAAAATAAATTTAACCCAAACCTTTTATTTAATAACCCTCCATTCTAATAACCTAATACCAACTAAAACTTTGGTTTAATTTTTATTCATCAGACTTCATCCACCTATTATTTAATCCCATAACCCATTTTATATTTTTAATTCACTTACTTAATTCATTATCAAATCCAAGTCGAATTCTATTTACAATTCGAATTCATTTCAAAACTACATTATTAACTTATGATCCAATTGTTTAACCGAGTTAAATTTCATCAATATATTTTATCCAATAGTTTATATAATTGATTAGCTTATTTCCAACTTTTAAATCAATGTTTGATTTTATTGCAAAAAATCACTTCATTAAATTTTCCTGAATTCAAACATTTTCATACTTCCAGTTTGGATTTTCTTTCATCTTTCAAAATTCTAACACCTTGTAACAACCCCCATATTTATCAAGTTTATATTTAAATATTTTATTTAAATATTATACGTTAATCGGATTTTGGTCCGAAAAGCTACTTTTGCCAAACGGTCAAATTAGGACTCGAGACCACTTTCATTGAGTTCGAAATGCCGTTTACAACTTTTTTAAGTATAAACATCGATAGGTTTGGAGTTAGTGAAATTTCACTAACTTTTCACGCTTTGGACTTTGGGTTAGTTTAGCCTATTAAGCCCAAGTTCCAACCCCCTTCTCCTCACTCTTCATAAATTCCTAACTAACTTGAAATTTGCATTAATGGTGAAGAGAATGGGAAATTAAAAAATCCAAGCTCAAATTTAATTGCTAATCCAACATTCAACTCCGAATTCAAGTAGAAGATATTGGATTCAAGCTTTGGATTGCTTCTCCATTGGCTTCAAGCTTCATCTTCGTCCATTTTAGTGAAAAGGTGAGATTTTTATCTCACACTCTTGCTTATAACTATCTTGGACTGTTGAGAATGGTTCGCTATAACTTTAACATGCACATTTGCATTTGGTTTGGATTGGATTGGCGAAAAACTCCACTTTTTAGTGTTTTTGGTGAATTTCCAGCCTTAGGTCGTTCTGGACCCTTAGGTCGCTCGGATTCGTGGCTTGCGCGCGTGGAAAAGTCGCCTGGACGTTAGGTCGTAGGTCACTCGCGAGTTAAGCCTTAAGCCGAAGGTCGTTCGCGAGTTAAGCCTTAGGTCGTTTGGCCTTTATAACGATAGGTCGCTCGCGTGTTAAAACTTTAGGTCGCGCTGGCCTTAAGTCGTAGGTCGTCTCCGACCTAATATTGCCTCTGCTATTTCACTAGGTCGCGCGGGCCTTAGGTCGTAGGTCGCTCGGTCCTACTTCTGTCCCTAAGTCGCGTAACCCCATCACCTTTAGGTCGTTAGGCCTTTATGTCGTTAGGTCGTTACACCTATAACCCGTTAAGTCGCGAATACCTTTAGGTCGTGAACCCCATTAGGTCGTAAACCTCTTTAGGTCGTCTGTCCCTTAAGCAGTTAGGTCGTTCGACCTGTGATGCCTTAGGTCGTTTGACCCGTGTTACGTTAGGTCGCGTAACCCCTTAGGTCGCTTGACCTTGTTTCCTGTTATGTCGCATGACCTTGTTTTTCTTAGGTCGTGAACCTTGTTAGGTCGCTCATCCTTAGCTCGCGTACCTTCTTAGGTCGTGCACCCCCTTAGGTCGTTAGACCTCATTTTCGTTTTAGGTCGTAGGCCGCTTGTCTTCACTAGGTCGTACCGTTTTGGACGGGGCGCTGCCCCTTGGACCCCCGCGACCTGACCGGGCAGGTCGAACCCCGTAGCAGGGGCGTTGCCCCCGCACCCCCACCTTGGGGGGTTGCCACCCCCCTGGACCCCCCCTCCGTAGGGGATCTTATCTGAAAAACATTAAACAGAACTTGTTGAGCTGATTTCCTTGGATTTTTATCACATCTTCGAATGTGATCTTTGTGATTGATTGTTTCTACAATCGCTTCTGTGATTTGTCACTTTAAAATATAAAGGTTTCAAAATTAGTAGTAAATATCAAAACTCTTTCAATAAAAGGATTTCAACTCTATTTTTAATAACAAAGCTCTTTTCTTAACCCGTTTTCTAATCTATTAGTGTATACAAACCTTTACCTCACTCGGATGAGAAATCTAATTAAACGGCTTAGTAAAACAAGTGGTATGAAACGCTTGCGTTTGCTTCGTCGATTAATTCTTGGACTTGTTCGATTGAACCTCTTGTGACAATTTTATTAGTGAAGATTTACAGTTTGTTCGTAAATATTTAAGTTAAGCTAGTGGTTATGGGACATGAAACTAAACTTTTATATTTACTAACTTAGTGTAATTGACACTTCTCGTTGATCATGACAATCATTTTATGATTTAGACTAGCAATTGTGCGATGTCTCTTTGTTTGCAAGGTTAGACTAGACCTCATTGGTGTGATTCCGACTCACACGTTTCTCTTTGTCCGCAAGGTTAGTCTAGACACCATTTGTGTGATCCACTCACACATACCTTTTTGTTGCGAGGTTAGGCTAGACACCCTTTGTGTGATTCCACTCGTACATACCATTTTGCTTTTTGGTTAGCCTAGACCTCATCTGGGCGATTCCGACTCACCCTTATGGGGTAGCTACCCATGGTCTTCGGACCGTCATGTGACATGCCTCTTTTCCTTTTTCTGTGATTTCTGGATTTCTTGTGTTGATTTCTGGAATTTATGTCATTGACTTGTTATGAGTACAAGTTTAGGGTATGATGCCCTCTTTGGATCTTTGAGAAGATTCTTTTGATATTGATTGATCTTATGTTGATCATCATTTGCATACTTATATCAGTATGTTAGTATGGATATTTTATGTTTATGCCATATCTTTTATTTTTATATCATGTCATCTGATATTTATAGCTAGACTGATCCGTTTATTATTTTCTTAAATAATACTCGGGTCAGACCGAGATGTTACAGGTGCTTCTGCTTGACTTCCTCCCGGGATTTGCTACTCTGACTTTTGGCTAACTATTTAGATTGGCAGTTTTTGTTGTATACACTTGAGATATAGACTCATAGTTGTATTCTTTTGTATAGCATGTGTTGCTATTCTTTTGTATTATTGTGGATCTTTTTGACCACTACTCTGATGTACACTTTCATGTGTTAGTTATATATTCATATCTTCTTCCGCCTTTGTGATATGGATGTCTGCGACTGATTGGTGTTATGCTTATTTCTATGTTTGTTTTCGAAGATTATTTATAACCACTGTGTGATAAGCAATTACATGGATGGTCGCTCCTCAAAAGCCTTATTCTCCGTGCTAGTGGACAGCACTACACCGTAGTGTTCTTGGCTAGCGTGGGTATAGAGGTGGGGGCGTCACACACCTTTATTTAAAAATTTAGAAATGCTTTTAAATTCACGTCATACTAATAAAATAGCTCTTTATAAAAAAAATACTTCTTATAACTCGATGTCTCAACCAGTCCATCCTTGTTCTCACAGAAATTCAGTCATACGTTGATCAGGCGTAGGACTAAAAATCTATAAGTACCTGGTAAACCCGTTTTCAACACCTAGTGAAAATACTTGAAAAATAATTTTATTGAAAATATAGAAAACAGTTTTTGAAAATAGAGGAAATATCTTAGGTGAGAATGCTCTGGAAATCATCACTCCCATCCATGGTCACAGTTACATTCCAGGGTTACGTTGCCATCGCAGCAAGAGTCCATGTAACTGTAGGCTCTCCGCGGCCTCTCGATTACACCATGGAACCCACGATAGATCGCGGTTACATACCAGGGTTACGTTGCCATCATAGCAAAAGTCCATGTGACTATTGGCTCTCAACGGCACGCACGATTTTCGCTGTCAAAATGAAACTTCTCCACTCCTTCATAGGTCGCAGTCTACCGATATAAAATCAAACGCAGACTGTTGGCTCTCAGCAGCACACTCGACTTTCGCTATGTTACCATGGGTCGCAGTCTACCGATATAAAATCAAACGCAGACTGTTGGCTCTCAGCGGCACACACGACTTTCGCTATGGTATACACTACTCATAATCCCTAGGAACAAGTTTTGTCCGGACTCCTCACGGGATCAACTTTAGAACCCCCTTGGGGCTCAAGACAGCACTACCCGGTGGCACTCCTGAGAAGTTCATTTCAAGGGAGCGCCTTTTTCCCCAGAGCCATCATCAAAACACTTTATACTATACACATGTAGTATCTTTCAAATCATACACCTAGTATGATCTCGTACAAGGCTCCTTTACACAACATCGATTATCCCAAAATTGATAATTCTCAAACTAGGCTTTCCAAATTTCAATATTGATTTTATCCAAAAATTAAAAGCCTTTCCAAATCCAAAGGTTCCCAAAAATTTTTCCAAAATTCTCATAAGATCCTTTATATATATAGATATATAAAAAATTTAAAAACTTTGGATCCTTTCAAACTTGTATAAAACTCCTTTTATACTTCAAACACCTTCAAAAATCCTTTTCTTCCGGCAATAGATTTAACAAGGGGAGTTTCATCTTACATATGACAAAAATATATAACTTTGTTTATTCAAAATCAAATATTCCAATTTGATTACTCTTTTCAATATCAATCTCATTCATATCCATACGATGTACACATATCATCCGTACGCTATACCAATCTGATCGCTCACTTGATCACACAATTTCACTTCCGAACTGGCATCGTCCACCCGACTTCCTAGTGCGGACACAGATCTAGTTTCTTGATTAGAAACCGTCGTTCTCCTTGCATATCCATAACTATGATAGAGAATATCCAGAACCAATCAACAATCCATATCCAGGTTCGCCGTCGAAAATCGAGTGAAAAATCCCACTCGGATCGATGTAACTATCTCGAAATTCTGTGCTCGAATCTGGATCAAATCACTATGCGAATAGAATAATATACGTATATCCTACATAATTATTTTCATTGATTATCAGCCAAATCAATTCCCTTTCTATTCACATTTCCTTTAATTCCCTTTCACTTATTTACAATTGCCTTAATTCTCATTGAATTATCACTTCAATTCTTATCTCAGTTGGGTATTTAAATCAATAACAGTTTGAACTCCGATCAGTTTATATTTAGAAAATAGCTTGAAAATTTTAAAAATAGGTAAGTAGTTGAAAAATAATTATTAGTTTGCAAAATAGCTATGAAATAGTTAACTAATTGAAAAATAGTCGAAAAATAGTTGAATAGTTTCATGAATTTTAAATAATTGCAAAATAGCTATAAAATAGAAATTAGTTTGTGAAATAGTTGAAAAAAATAGTAATTAATTTAGAAAACAGTTGAAGAATTGTTAAATAGCTCTAAATATAATTGTAGAACAAGTATCAAAAAATTTGGCTTTAAGAAAGAAAGGTTGTATATATTTAATAGCTTAGAAAAATAAGTTTATATCAAAACAATTTATATTGAAAATAGTCAAGAGCCAACTGTTCACTTCCCCAACAATTCAACTTAAATTTCCACTTCCATTTAATTGACTCAATTCTAACTTGAATAACTTCAATTTCTATTGAAATTTATTTAAACCTAATTCAAGTTGAATCAATCTTGATTCCTTTCCCAATTTAAACCATATTCCATTTTAAATTATATTTACTTATGCATTTCATGGTTCAAATAAGAGTTCAATGCAATTTTATTTTAAAATTTTAATTTATTATTAAATTTTATCTTCTAGTTTGAAGCCAGTTCTTAAACAATTTTAATTTACAAACTCAATTATTCAAATTTTCAGTTTAAAGTGATTCCATATCCTTAATTTCAAATTAAAGTTAGATTTCCCTTTTATCTCAATAATGGATATACTACCACACTTCATTTCTCATTCATTTAAACAAAACCAATTCGCAATTTAAGTATTTTTTTTAATAACAATAGGATGATATTATCCAATTTATTTTAAAACGTCCACCTATTTCCAATTTCCAGATCCCAAACCCATTTTGAGATCACACAAACTACCAACTCAAATTAACCATTTAACTTTCCAAGTTAAATTCCAATTTCTTCTTAAAATCTCCAATTCAAGTTGTTCATTCAAACTTATTTTTGATTTATGTATATTCCTTATTCATACATATTATTTCCTTTATACACGAGGTCATCCTTAAATTTTAGACCACTTTTGGTCTTTAATTCAAATCAAATTTTCAAAAAACCCATTGTTTGCAACAAGTCCCGGTTATCCAAATAATACTTATTTATTATTTTTCATTACTTTGAAACAAAATTTTCAAATTCTGGGACCATATTTAGAATTTCATTTTCAATCAATTAAATTTTAATTTGGTTGTATTTCTATTTCTACTTAACTTAGTTCCAATTCAAGACTTTAATTTGGTTGTATTATATTACTTCTAAATTTTAATTCCAATAATTTAACAACCAATCACCTTAACATTTATTAGAAGGAAATATTGCTTCATATATCAAAATATATTTTAATATAAAATCATTTAAAACCTTTATATAAGAAAATAACAAGTACGCGCTCATATATATGTATATATATATACTCAACCCATACTAGAGTACTACGGACTCTACTTAATGAATAACTCCCACCAGAGCCAAGGTTCTCGCTTAACCTTTCAGCGCTGATATCAAATGTAACGACCCGAAATTTTCAAAGCCGAAAATTCCAGATAGTTAAGAAAAAGAAGAAAGAGATCAGAAGAACCAACATCTCACATTCACAGCGGACAAAATATAATAAATAATAACATTTTACAAAGCAATACTATATCTGTCGATTACATTTTAATACATCAGAGTTACACATTTATACAGACACTGGAATATACACAATTACTATGTCGTAGATATACAATAATATAATATAGCGGAAGCACTCCATACGTTCTTGCCATCCAGCTCACCTCCTGAGCTCTAGAACGTCCTAACCTGAAAATCTATAATACTCGGTCTGACCCGAGCATTACATCAAAGTAACACCCGGGTCAGGTTGGAAACCAGCGTGAGTAAACAAAACTAACATGGAATACCAAAGCAAACAACTTATATAAACCCGAGTAACTTATATCAATTTAACAAATTCACAATTTGCTATAGACAACACTTATTCCACACGTCAATTTCTAAGTACCAAACTTAGATAAAATAATCCAATTCACTTAAATCATTTCATTCCAGCCTATTGATTTCACAAATCAATTTATAAAAATTCGAAGTGGTTTCGGATATTTCCCAATACCCGACCCCGGTCTCTTAGAAACTCAAATTATCCTAACCTAAGTTATTCAAATGAAATACACCACATTTCATATCAGAGATATCAACTCATTTCAAAACATCCAATACCATTCAATCATTCATAAGCAAAGCTTAGTCACATACAAATCAATTCAATTAATTCTAATTGAGTTTCAAACCTCAATCACTTAGATCCCTTCATTTAACATTAATTAATTCCAAATCAATTAATTAGTCAACCCAACATTATTCATCTAAATTAATCACCCTGGATTAATTATTCCTCAATTAAATTCAAGTAATTATCTTTAATTAATTTCACGTTATTAATTATCCTTAATTCCAATCAATAAGTAATCCTAATTACTTCATAAAGTAATTAACAATATTAATTACATTAGTCCTTAATTACTTATATTAATTAACTTCTCATAAGTCACTTTTTCTTGATTTATAAATCTTAATTAATCAATCTTTTATTACGTCATTGATTATATAAATTATGATTTTCCATTTACATTTCAATTTATCCTAATCTAGTTTAATTACCTCAAATAATTAATCATTTATTAAACCACACATATTAATCCCTTTTGATTTACCTCAACCTGTAATTATCTACCTTGTCATTTACTTCATTAAATAAATTAATCACTCCTTAATCAATTACCTTAATTAATCTCTTGATTAATTTCACAAGGAAGTGTACCCAAATTATTTTTGTTAACAAATTATCATTCAATTAATGACATCCAGAAATTATTAAATAATTTACTTTCCCAAGTAATTATTAATTCACTACTCCATAACTATTAATTAATAACCTTCATTGTTAATTTATAAAACTTAATTACCCATTTGTAAATCTCTAATTACAAATTAATCGATCACTAATTACAAATCAATTACTTAATTAGTCTTTAACTTATTTCATAAATTGTCAATCTTAATTATACTTTAGGTAAACATCCTCTTGTTAAATACTAAATCACATTACCAAAACATTTACCTTTAAAAAAAAATCCTTTACCGATATTTATAAAATAATTAAGTTATAAATATCCTTTAAGTATTCAACATACTTAATTTAACAAGCAAGCTGTTCTTAATTAAAGTTTGAAAGACCTTTAATTTAAAGAATTCGTAAATGATTAAACCATCCCCTTTTTTACATTTCCACAGAATTAATTAAACAGATTTCAAATTTGGTTCCCTGACTTCAGGTTAGACCCGATGATAACTCGACCTGCTTTGAGTTATCTTCCCCTCCCCCGGTCTATACATATATTGTTTCTTTTAATAAGTTTATGTTTAAAAAAAAATGCCTTCAACTTTCAAACTCTGATGAACCAAGTTACTCAGATGAACCAAGAAATTTCAACTTGCAAACTCTGAAAAGATTAACAAATAAAATGAATTTACTCACAGAAATTCAAATGTGAGTCACCTCCCAACCGTAGATCCACGCAATCGCCTGCCTCCACACGGTCGTGTCTTTCCCAATACCAGAACGAACCCTAGCTCGTTCCCTAGATTCAAGTCGTCGCTCCCCCGCCATTACAACCCTAGCTTTGTTAGCTTCCAGCATCGCCTACAGCCACCGGTGCTGCCTCCAAATCGAGATCGCCTCCTTCCAGGCGACTTGACACACCCATCAGCCATCGCACTGTGCCTCGGCCACGGCATCGCATGCTCGTGCGAGAATGACCCGCGATCCACCGTCTTTCCTGCTCTCTCGTATTTTTTCTTTTTAATTCGCATTGAAGTTCGATTTCAACCGAAGATTGAAGGGAAAAAGAGTCTTGGTTTGATTTGATTTCGATTTGGGATCTCCTCGTTCTAACATTTACAAACAGAGGAGGAAAAAGAATTTGATTTCGTTCGGCCATTAATTCGATTTTTTTTTAAATGAGTTCGACTTTCTGTTGAAGGTGAGAGGGCCGGTGATAAATATTGTTTTGAGGTTAGCTTCTTGAATACGAGTGTTAATTAAATATTTAAACATTGAAAATTTCTTTTTGCATAACGCGAAACCCGAACCCCAAATCAGATATGCCGATAGATGTTCATAAGGTTCTACCCGCATTTCGAACACAATGGAACATGTTTCGAAGGCTAATTTGATCGTATGTGCGAGTTACAAAAGAAAACGATCAAATTTCAATTAAATCGATTAAAATAATTTCTTAGCGTTTCGAGCTGCCAGGGTCAAATGACAACTCCGATCGCTACAAAAATTGAAATCCGATAATAACTAACCATTACGGATCCAATGGAACTGATTTCGTCAAATTCTGAGACTGTGCCTCGGAAGGCTATTTTTAAATATCGACTTAGACGATATATTATTAAAATTGAACAAACCACCTTTAAATAAAATTTCAACCATTCTATTATCTTCAGTATCATCATTATAAATTTAATAAGCTTTCAAATTATTCAAACAGGCTTAGAAATTTCAGATTCAACAATTTACCCAATTTCAATTATTAAATTCAATATTTAAACTATATAATTCAATGATTTAATTATCAAGTAAATACTAATATATGGAATTCAAGTTAAAATTAACTTTTAAATATTTAAAAATCAATTAACTATTCAAATTTAAATTGTTAAAATTTCCAGATCGTCACAGACATGGTTGATGTTTTCTATAAATAGTGGCTGTTTTCAACGAATTTTCATTCATATTTTCTGGTTTTCATTTCTCTTCATCTTCCACATTACTTTATACATTTTCCTACCATTACTCTGCTGAAATCAACATTGAATCTAACTAGATTATCTCTGGTTTGATTCTCTATCACTATCTCAACAAGATCCTTAGTGTTATTCAGAGTTATAGGCTTATTTGTAATCAATTAAACGAGCAAAGGTGTGATTGTGGCCTTGGAAATCAATCAAGCGAGAAAAGATATGATTGTAGCATTGGAAATCAATTGAGTGAACTTGTTGCCCGGGAAATCAAGTATCTCTACGCAGAGGATTGTGAATCTGAAGGGTGTACCTCGTTGCTTTGAAATCGAGGGTGTAATTGTACAACTGCTTTTGAAAGGAAATCCGTACTTGTGTGCGGGACTGGATGTAGGGTAACTTCGAACCAGTATAAAATCTGGTATGTTCTTTCCTTTACTGCTTTTACTTTATGTCTGCATCCGTGTTTGATTCTGGGATTATATCTGTGTTTGAATATTGCATACGTTTGTGTTTAAATTAACAAAAACTCAAACGTCATTTTAATGTCCAAGTTGTACTTAAGGGTTTAAACAGTAGATATTCAGAATATCACTTAAACATAAATGGATGATTCATAACACACAGATAGATAATTCACTATTATCACATTCATTCATACATGTCACAAAGCAGCATATATATCACATCTCAGATATATCACATTCATATCATTACATATCAACCAATGACATTCAATATCATCCAATATCATTAACTCATCCAATGATATTTATCATCCAATCATTAATCATCCATAACAAGTTTGATCCAAACTTAATTAATTTGATCAATCCTTAATTAAATTAATTCCTTACTTAATCACCTGGATTATCATCAATCCATCTTACTTATTCATTAATTAATTACAAATTAATTAATTAAACATCACTTAATTATCTATTTCAATTAATCTTCCTTGATTAATTATCTCTTAATTAGTTTAAGTAATTATTCGTTAATTACAATTTTAATTAATCATCTTGATTAATTACTTCCTAGTTATCCAAGTAATTATCTCTTAATTACCCTTTAAATTAATCACACTTGGTTAATGATTCTTTAATTATTCTAATAATTATTCCTTAATTATCCTTTAAATAATCACACCTGATTAATTAATCACACTTGATTAATTACTTTTAATTAATCACATTTAATTAATTACTTTTAATTAATCACATTTGACTAATTACTTTTAATTACATTTAGTAATTAAAACTTAATTATATATTAATTATCCTTTAATTATTAATTAACAATTAATTATTTATTTCTATTAATTAATGATTACTTCTTAATTAATTACTTTAACAAGTAATAAATCACATTATTAAATTTTCTTAATCTTTTTATTAAATAATTAGTCTTCAGTTAATAAATAAATTTAAACCTTTAGTTAATTATATTAATTAATTCTTTAATTAATAATACAAGTGATTAACCCCTAATCACTTCCACCTAATTACTTTCATAAAGTAATTAACCTCTAATTACTTTGTTAAATAATTTTCTTTTACTTAATTACCTCAAGTAATCAATTACTTAATTACTTCACCAAGCAATTATACTTAATTAACTCCAAAGTGATTATCTTTAGTTAATCACTAATTAATTACTTAATTAATTATTTAACTAATCATTTAAATTTAATTAAATGATTCTTAACTTCTATGTTAAAAGATTCTTAATCAAGTAAATCATTACCTTAATTAAATCATTTCTATCAACCAATAACATTTTAATTATTAATAATAATTGAATTATTCCAATTAAATTCATATATTTGTTTATCTTTAAATTAACCAAACTTCTGAATTACTCAAAATAAATCTTTATTATAATTGATTACCAAATTCTTAACCACTAAATTTTATTTAAAATAAAATATATTAGAAATCAATTATAATTAGAAAAATCTAAACTTCAAATTAAAACCTTTAAATCTTTGAACTTTCCAAGTTATTAAATAAAATTTAATACAAACTTTGTTTCAAAAATTCACTTATTTTATTTTTAAAACTTTCATATTTTAATATATATAAACTTGTTTGAAACTTAACTTTGGAAACAAATTAGTTTTATAGGTAAAAACTTGTTTAACTTTTGACTTAAAACTTTAATCATTTATGAAATAAATTTTCTTTGTTTTCAACTTTTTAAAACACCGCTGTTACATTATAAAACTTCCTGAACAAAATAAAATCTGCTCAACAACAAAAAAAACTCAAGCAACCCACTGCAAAATATCGTGTTTACCCCGAGTTACCCCATCCCTAAACCTATAATTATTTTTAGGTGAAAGATTACATGATATCAAACAACTTTTGTTTACAAATTAAAGGCCAATTCGAATTCAAAATCTAGTTATTGAATTTATTATAAGATTGAGACCTGTTATTTTACACAGAGTATAAGTTCTAACAACACATGCATTTCAAAATTCATCATTCAAACATGCATCAAGTATAACTCAAATATTTTCAGATAACATCATGTTATTCATTCACAAGAACAAGTTGGAACCAAGTTTAAAACTGTTTATTTTTTTTTTAAAAAGTCATTTACTCTACTTAATATCCAGAAGACAGAAACTGATTTTCCAAGCTCCGAAATTTTCAATCTGCATGATGAATTTAATCTAGTTGCTGTATTTCCAGATTTGCATGTTGATGTTTCCTGAATTGCTTGTTGATTACTGAATTGCTTGATTGTACTTGAAGATTTTGCATTAATGTTGTAATTTCCAGATTGAATTCCCGGTTTTCTTCTTGTTTTTCATATTTGAAATTCCAAGTTTATTTTTTTCAGATTTCTTTTTTTTATTTGTATTCAATTTGTGTTTTGGTTGAGATAAAGAAAAGATTTTAGCTGAAGATTAAAACTAATGTTCTTGTTTTACAATTTAATTTTAAATTTAAATTTTATCAAGAGAATGACACTTGTTCTTTATTTGTTCTAATTAACTTACACATGTCTCTAACATAAATTAAAAAGTTTACAAGTGTTTTTAATGTTTAATTAATATTTACAAATGTCTTTAATGAGCTCAAAATACTTACAAGTGTTATTTTCTTATTTATAATTTATTTAAGTTATATATAAGTAATTATGTAATATTCACAAGATTATAAACTGTTTTTATCTTATATAAATAAGCTTTTAGATTTAATAAATATATAAAAGTGAATTCATGTAAACATTTATTTGTACATAACTTATGCTTTGATCAAATCAATATATCATATGTTTATAAATTTGAGAAATTGAGTTTAACTCTTTGTATAAATTTTTTAAAACAAACTTATCTTATGTTAAAATTTTAAAAGGAAAGAATATTAAAACAATTGAACTTTTAATTTAAATCTTATTTAAAACTCAGGTCCAATATATATATATATATATATATATATATTAAATAAGAAATTAACTTTGTTATTAAAATTTAAATCTCAAATATCATTTTTAAAAGCATTAAGTCAAATTAAAATTTCCAATTTACAAATTATATATATATATTAAAGTTTGAAAACACTTTATTAAATTCAAAATAATATAATTTTTCCCATTTCTAATATATATACAAATATATATATATATATACATATATATACATTTACATTATAAATAGATAACATTTTTAATCGCTAGTTTTGATAATTACTATATTAAATTTTGAAACACAATCCAAACCATAATATATATATATATATATTCATATATATTACAATTTGAATATAAAGCTTTTATTGCATTAGAGACTTCCAATTTACAAGATATATCAATATATATATATATATATATATATATATATTATAAATAGAAAATATTTTGATTAAATTTTGATAAATATATCTTACTAAAAGAATCAAAAACATCTATCCTGATTTTAAATACTTTTAGCCTTAAAATAATCTTTATTTTCAAAATCAAATTATCCTTTGTTTTAAAACTATCTCTAATAATAATATATTTAACTTTTAATATTTATATTTAGATTTAAATATAAAATTATAGTAAAATTTTATATATATATATATATATATATTATTCTCTATATTTATTTATGTATTTTAACTATAGTCAAGTATATTTATAAAAGTTTAAAATAGTTTTAGTATAAGATAAAAGTTATTTTCAAAGAAAAATAAACCATCAAAATTTCCTTTGGGATGTCGACATGCTCAATATACCAATGTCGACATAGTGGCAGTCGGGTTCAAAATTCAAATTTCAAAAGAAGTGTCTATTCGTCATATCTCTTCACGAATGGACATGGATGTTGTTCTTCTATAAATAGGGGCTGTTTTCAACGAATTTTCATTCATATTTTCTGGTTTTCATTTCTTTTCATCTTCACATTTCTTTATACATATTCCTACTATTACTCTGCCGAAATCAACATTGAATCTAACTAGATTATCTCTAGTTTGATTCTCTATTACTATCTCAACAAGATCCTCAGTGCTATTCAGAGTTATAGGCTTCTATGTACTCAATTAAACGAGAAAAGGTGTGCTTGTGGCCTTGGAAATCAATCAAGCGAGAAAGGGTGTGATTGTAGCCTTGGAAATCAATTGGGTGAACTTGTTGCCCTAGAAATCAAGTATCTCTACCCAGAGGATTTTGAATCTGGAGGGTATACCTCGTTGCCTTGAGATCGAGGATGTAATTATACAATTACTTTTGAAAGGAAATCCATACTTGTGTGCAGGACTGGATGTAGGGTAACTCTGAACCGGTATAAAATCCGATGTGTTCTTTCTTTTACTGCTTTTACTTTATTTCTTCATCTGTGTTTGATTCTGTGATCATATCTGTATCTGAATATTGCATACATTTGTGTTCAAATTAACAAAAACTGAAAAAGATTTAATAATTCCTTAAAAGATTATTCACCCCCTCTAGTGTTTATCCTAGCCTTAAGATCCGTAATCCGCATTTCTCACATTTATTACCCCTTAAATTTGTAATTAATGTCCGTAAATCCTAATCCATTAATCATTATGCTTTTAATAACTAATATGCATATAGTCGTAAATTACGCTATTTATATTTTTTTTCTATTTTTGAAAATTAGCCACGGTTAATATATATATATATATATATATATATATATATATATATATATATAATTACTAATTTATAAACTAGAAAATTCATTTCCACGTTCTAATTTATTATAGCTATCCTTATAAAAAGGATTACCATAATAACTTTCCATAAATTAACCAAAAGTGAGATCTTTTCTTCGTTTGAAATTACTAGAAATTATATCTTTCCTTTTTATTGAAATAAATAATGTAAATTACATAGAATAATATCCATACTTTAAACATTTCTTTCCTTTTTTGGCATATTCCTCGTCAATTCAAATGCCGCAATTTTATATATATTTTCAAATTGGATAATTTATGGTAACTACATGGAAAGCACTACAAATAAATCAAAATACAGAAATTCCCATTCAAAGGGCAAACTAATTTACAACCCAATTATAGATCTAGAATGATTTTACAACTTTACTAATATTCTATGAATAAATATTTAGGACTGATTCAGATTTCCAGATCAGGTTGTACATACTATTCTTATTCCAATTACCTATTTCATTGAATATGTAGGCGATAATCATTTACGTTTTTTTAAACCTACAATCCATTAGATCATATTTGGGCATTATATTTGAATAATAATTCAACAAGATAAATTTTAATGTTATAAACAAATTACATAATTTCACACTCGCCTTTTAAGATTTCCAGATCTCTAAATCTAAATATAATCCTATACTTGACTCATTTTCCTCTCTAATCAAAAAGAATATGTATAACAAGGTGTATACATACTGTTAGAATTACAGATCTAAGAAGTGATTTAGGGTTTAGGGGAAAATATATTTATAATAATAAAAGTTATCTTTTTTTGCAATATTGATTAACTCCTCTTGTTCTCTTTTATTTTCTACCATTCTCTAATTATATATTTATATATAATAATTTATAATTTTTAGAAGTAGCGGAGAAGAGAAAATGGCAGAAGATCGCTACTTAGATAAGAAAATATGAGAAGAGAAGTGAGGGTTACGTCTTTATTTATAGACGCATGAAGCAATCATAACCGTTTGATTAAAATAATTAAATCCGGGCTGTTGGCTAAGATTCAAACCCTAGATGTCACGTTCTAAGGTTGACCGCACCCCTATAGGCAGTCGACAACTAGCGGCCAACCAGCCCATAGTAGGGGTCGATCGGTGGGGTCCTAAATATTAATGGTTTTCATTGCTATATTGGATTTTTAGTTATTTTCGCTCTCTTCAACCGCTAATAACTTTTTCATCTGACTTCGATCGCGTAACTCCAAATATGAAAGTTGCTCAAAAAATCACCACGAATACAATTGTGTAAGTTTTGTGTCTAAATTCCAAAGTTTTCTCAAATCCCTTTTTGGACCTTTATTAATTATTTACTAATCATTATAAATTTTATGGGGTGTTACATTCTCCTCCTTAAAAGGTTTCATCCCCGAAATTTCTCAAGGGTCGAATCATATAACATAGCGCACAACCAATCTAAACTAACAAACCAATTGGGGTAGCCGAACATGTAAAGTGCATGGAGTATCACAACATATAAGATATATATATATATATATATATATATATGTATGTATGTATGTATGTATGTATGTATGTATGTGTGTATGTGTGTATGTGTGTACAATGATTCTAAATTACGCCTCCTATATGAATGCATTATTTTAGTGACAATTTGAAAATATGATGCAAACAAGCTAAATATACTAGCAGTTCATGTAAAGACCTATTATTTTCCACCATTCAAATCGACAATAATCCACACATGCCGGACTTGAATAGTACAAAATAAAAAATTGTAATAAAATTCAAAGCAAATAAAATCAAATCACAGAATCATAGACACAGAACATCAGAAATGAAATATAGATAACTAGATAAGCTGATAAATCTCAAGCGATTCTAGACCTCCAAAGAGTGGAAATCCAAATATGTGAATAACTCAGGCTTATCCGAGCGTAAAATAAAACAAAAACACTCGAGTTAGGACATACATACTTATCCAATGTAAGCTAACTCAAGTGAACTGTAGTAAAGGTACAAGTAACTTAGAAGATGCTTGGGACCGTCCATCCTCTAAGGATCCGTTAAACTAGCTATTATAATAATGTTTATCAGTAAAATAAACTTACTTTAAAATAGCGTTAAGGAGTGACCCAATATTCCCCTTAACACAAATAATGCCAATAGTCTGTACAGTACCTGCATATCTCCAGATCGGGAGACTATGAGAAGATACTGCATAGGTACGACACAAATAGAAACTCGTAGTAAAGGCTCGATATGGTAGGTGACACGGCACATAAGGCAATTCCAGGGTAGATATACCAATTACGACACTCGATCTAGTGGTAATGCAGCAGCCACATATGCCCACCTCGGAAAACATTCCCAAATCGGAGGGTGGCCACCAAACAATCCGAAGAAATAGAATGGTATCGAAGAAATGCGTCCGACCAGAGGGGCTACCCCTTTTGGCTCGAGACCGCTCCTGTTTCTACCACCTTATACCAACTCACGGGAGTCGGGTCCACGTAATATACCTCAAGAACGTTGCCACTATCCTACTTCATTCTGGAATCTCCACCGCGTGCACGGTTGTCAAAGTGGTTTTCGGTATCGACAGAGAGCATGTCCATATCCGATCCCGGTATCTTTGCCAACCAATCGTTATTATAACCCGTGGTTATAAATTTCAAAACAATATTTTATACTTCAAAATAAATATTTATTCAAATCTAAATCTTTATCAAAATAAAGATCAAATCATTTCCAAAACATTTCAATATCAAATTATCGTATCTTCAAAACTCCCTTTTCAAATCATTTTTTGAATTCAAATCCAAATATCAGACTTAAATACCATTTTAAAATTCAAAGATAGCATTCATTTATTTCAATTCAAATCATCTTTTAAAATGATTCATTTTCCAATTAAATTTATTCATCTAAATCATTTTAAAATGAAGTTATTATTCTTTAAAGTCAAGTATTCAAATTTCAAAGTTTCAAGTCATTCTAAGCTCATTTACTAAGTCAAAACCCATAATTATTAAAATTTCAACCTTTCGCGGCATTTAGAAAAAAATGCTATAAGTTATACTTCAAAACATTTTAATTCAGTAAAGACAGCACTTAAAACCGCTGTTAAAACTCAGTTTCAGTTAATTTTTAGTTCAAAACAGCAAAGACGGCATTTTTAGAAATGCTGTAATAGCTCAGGTTTCAAAACAAGGATTTTTATTCATTTCTACAAAGACAGCAGACCACTACAGCATTTACAGAAATGCTATAATAGCTCTGAGTTAATTTTTTAGCCTATTCAATTTATTACAGCAACTACAGCATTTCAGAACTGCTGTAATAGCTCTTTTATTACCCTTTTACTTCATTTCTAGAAACCATAGCACTTCTGAATGCTATTAAAAGTGATATCCAGATTTTAGTGTATTTCAAGCAATTAATATTCTTCATTTTAAACCCTTTAACCATTGTCAAAATCGTAATTTAACATTTAGAAATGGCCATTAACATATCATTAACATATTATTTTATATAATAAGCTTCTTATAATTAAATCCAATTTCACCAAATTACTTAATAAATTCAAGTGTAAAAGTTTCCAATTCTTCACATTTTTAAATACTTAAATTTTCTCCATTATTTTTCTTCAAAAAAAATTTAACTTCCATTTTTATTTCCTATAACCAAATTTTTATTTACAAAATTTCAATTTCTACTTAAGTTATATTTTCAAAATTCAATGTAACCATTTATTTTTCCAACATTTTAACTTATAGAAAATTCCAAATTTCTATATTTAATATTTAAAAATCCAATTTAAATCAAATTTTCATATATATACACTTTTAAAATTACTTAAAAATTCCAAAAAATTTATAAAAATAACCATGGGCATCTATATCATTTTCTAACCTAGGTCAAGTGATAAGGATATATATCATTTCAATCAGCAGTTTACAAATAAAAATCCGGGTTCTATCATTTCAAACCCACAGTCCCAAGTCAATATAATACTTAAAAACCGTTCAGGCCTATCATTTCAGCCCATAATGATTTTTTCCTATTCCAAAGTCCGTTCGGGTATGTATCATTTCAATCCATAGTGAACCTAATCTACAAGGAACTTGCAGTGTGATAAATAGATATAAATGAACAGTTTAACATTATACAACATTAACAGGTGATATGACATGTAATTTAACAGGTATAACATCATATATGAATAATCACAGGCAGTTGTAGCATCATTTATAATTCTACACATTCAAATGTTGTTGCTTCACAATTGCATAAGTATATAGTGTCGTGTGAGATTTACTCACCTCTAAATGCTGGAGATTGCAAAACCAATAACACAACAGAATCAAAGCAAACTGACAAGACTACAGACTTTGAGTGGAGAGCGAGATCTAATGCTACAACTCTTGTGTTACAACCCAAATAAAATCAAAACAATTTATAAATACAATACCATATTGAAATGAAATAACTTTTAAATAAAAAGAGATTTGAATGTCAAATATTTTACCTTGTTTTCTCATATGCTATGCACGACCTGGGGATACATTTGGCTCAGGTTTGGACATGACATGGCTCAGGTTGGTCATGTAAATGCATGGCATAAAGGATAGAATGATGGAGAAGGTTACAACATGGAAATGTGAAGAGTTTTAGGCAATATAGTGGTTTTTGGTCATCAAAGTGGTTCGGCCATGGAGAGTGGGCTCGATTTATGGGTGCACCATGACTGGACAGTGGCTGGAGGGGTGTTTGGTGGTCAGGTCAGAGATGGTGGGGGCGGTATGGTGGTGGTTAGGGTGGTGGTTGAAGTAGATGAAGCAAAGATGGTCAAATAAGTGTGCTTCATGGCTTTAGGTTGCATTTTTTGAGGGGTTTGATCACCATGGAGGGCTCAGCCATGGTCAAGATTGGGGGAGTAGCTAGTGACGATGGCAGGGAAGATGTGTAGGGGGTGGTGGCCATGGCTATGGAGAAGAGGCCGATCCAAGCAAAGCAAGAAATCAAGGCAAAGTTCATGAAAATAAGAAGAAAAGGAAGAAGAAAGTAAAGCCATTACTCAATGTTTTTGCTCTAGCCGTGAATAGAATGGAGATGTGGATTTTTTTATGTGTGAGAAATGAGAAAATACATGGTTACACACAACAAAAGTCACGGCCAAAGAGGAGTAATGGAGGAGTTGTGGAAAATGAAGAGTTTGGAAATTAAAAAGGCTTAAGTTTTCAAAGCTTTTAAAAACCTTTCATATTTCTTTTTCTTTAATTCAAATAAACAAATTAAAATAAAAAATTTACTTTTATAAACCGAAACCAAGTGAAAAAATATGAAAATAAATAATTAATTTTAAAGAAAATATAAAAAAATAAAAGAAATTGATTAAAAATCCAAAACAGTGTCCAGAAATTACAAATAAATCACTGCTAGTCTTGGAAAAATATCCACTTCATTTTAAAAATATTATGAAGTAAAATTTTGAAATAAAATAATTTATTTATCATTTCTAAAATGAAATAAATAGTTATATTGGAGAAAAATAGAAAAGGAACTAGTGAAATTGTTTAAAAATTGAAAACAGGGCATGAAAATTACAAGAAAAATACCTTATCTCTAGAAAAATTCCTACTTCAATTTAAATATATTTTAAAACAAAATTTTAAGTAAAATAATTTATAAAACATTTTCAAAGTGAAATATACCCAATTAAAATAATGTCTAAAATATTGGGTTATTACACTCTCCCCCACTCAAACCTTTTCGTCATCGAAAAGAATGGAAACAAGGAAATAAGAAAAACAAGATAGAAAAACAAAATAGTACCTAGAATAAACAATTCCGGGTTCGAATCACGAATGATCTCCTCCGTCTCCCAAGTACAATCGTGATCATCAGTGTTCCACTAAACTTTGACCAAACTAACAGATTTCCTTCTTAGCTGCTTCGTACCTTTGTCGACAATACAAAGTGGCTTCCTCTCGACAATCAGATTAGGCTCAATATACAAGCTGTCAAGAGCGGAAGGTCGAATAAACAAAGATGGGTCATGGAGATACCGGCGAAGATGTGAGATGTGGAATACATCATGCACTCCAGAAATCTTCTCGAGTAACTCCGGACGATAAGCTAAGAAACCAACTCTTTCCAAAATACGGAAAGGACCAATGAATCTACGAGAAAGCTTCCCTCTGCGACCAAAGCGAAGAACATTCCATAAGGGAGAGACCTTAAGGAAAACCATATCGCCAATAGCAAACTCAAGCTTCCTCCTACGCCTATCATCATACTTCTTTTGCCTATCCTGAGCAACCCTCAACCCTCTCTAAATCTTCCCAACTCTCTCTGAATCTTCCAAAATCATATCAGGACCAAGAACCAGACGATTACGGGATTCAATCCAGCAAGATGGAGATCGACAAGGTCGTCCATACAAAGCAGCAAATGGAGACGTCTTGATACTGGCCTAAATTCAAAGATAGAAAGAGATAGATGAAAGATTAAGATAAGCTTAGAACAGAAGATAAGATTATACCTGATAACTATTATTGTAGGTGAATTCGACAGGATGCAAATGATCTTCCCATGATCCACCATAATCAAGCACACAAGCACGAAGAAGATCTTTGAGTATCTGATTCACTCTTTCCGTTTGACCGTCGGTCTGCGGATGATAAGCAGTGCTCAGATTCAGATGAGTACCGAAAGATTCCTGAAAAGCTTTCCAGAACTGGCTGGTAAAGATAGAATCACGATCACAAACAATACTGTAACGACCCGGTATTTTCAACCATTCGCATCCATTATAAGTGTATAGGCAGACACTCATGCCGGAATTGAATTGCTCAAAATACCGCGTTGTAAATAAAAATTTGGCAAATCTCAGAATATACAGTAAATAAAAATTACAGATCACAGACACAGAGTATATAAAAATGCAGCGGAAGAAAAAGAGATAGTAGTTCATGAAGCTACTATATAAAATATAAGATACATCAGAGTTAAATAAGATACAACAGAAGAGTAACAGGATACATCAGGTACAAATCAGATACATCACTGAACCACTGGATACTGAAACAAAATAGATGGCTGGATCTTCAAGGAAAGCTTCAACGCCGAAGGTGAATCTTGAATGCTAACTCAATCAATCTGACTCGAGCGTAAAGCAAAATACAAAACACTGGAGTCAGGACATAAATACTTATAAACTATAAATCAACTCAAGTGAACAGTAACAAAATGCATCAGTAACTTAAAGGATGCTTGGGACCGCCCATCCTCTAAGGATCCGTTAAACTATTTACTATGTAGTAATATACGCTATATACGGTAGTGTCTAATCAGTAAAGTATAATCATATAGAAAATAGCGTTAAGGGGATGGTGAACCTTAACGCGGTCGGATGTTTAAAACCAAAATCGTACTGGGCTCGATATAAGGATATGACACGGCACGCAAGGCAATGCCAGGGTGGAGACACCGTTTGCACTCCCGGACCGGTGGTGACGGCAAGCCAGCAGCTTCCGCCCACCTCGAACAATACCCCCGAATCAAAGTGGCGCCACCGAATCGAATCCCAACAGTAATAGAATGATTTCCGATGGAGCATGCTCGATGAAAGGGTGCGACCCTTTGTATAGCCCGGTATAGCTCCTGTTTTAGTCATATATGCCAACTCACAGGAGTTGGGTCCACGTAATATATACCTCGAGAACGTCGCCACCATCCTACTTCATTCTGGAATCTCCACCGCGTACACAGTTGTTAAAGTGGTTTTCGGTATTGGCCGGCTATAAGACAATATCCGATCCCGGTCTCTTTAACAACCAATCGTTATTATACCCCGTAGTTATAACTATAAAACATATTTTATACTTCAAAATAAAATATCATTCCAACCCAAATCTTTATCAAAAATAAAGATTAAATCATTTCCAAACCATTTCAAATATATCATCATACCATATCTTTCAATTCAAATATTTATCAAAGTAAATATCATGTCATTTCTAACCATTTTTATTATCAAAACATTTTAATATCAAAATGTCATATCTTTCAAAACTTCATTTCAAATCATTTTAATATACCAAAATATCATATCTTTTCGAAACCACATTTCAATCATTTAATATATCAAAATATCGTATCTTTAAAATCCTTTAAATTCAAAGATAACATTCATTCATTTCGATTCAACCCACTCTTTAAATGACTTATATTTCAACGATTTAATTCAATTAAAATCATTTTAAAAGTGTAATTATTATACTTTCAAGTCCAGTATTCAATTTTCAAAGTTCCAAACCATTCTGAGTTCGTTTGCTAAGTCAAAAACCATAATTATTACAATTTCAGCATTTCACAGCATATAGAAAAAGCTATTACAAGTTATACTTGAAAACACTTTGATTCAACAAAGACAGCATTTAAAACTGCTGTTTAAACTCAGTTTTTAGTTGAATTATAGTTCAAAACAGAAAAGACAGCATTTCAGAAGTGTTGCGGTAGTTCAGATTTCAAAACAAAGGTTTTATTTGATTTTAGCAAAGATTGCAGACCACTATGGCATTTCCAGAGAATGCTATAAGAGACCTGAGTTCAATATTAGCCTATAAGTTCAACTACAGCAACTACAGCATTTCAGACCTGCTGTAATAGCTCATTTTTCACAGTTTTAGTTCAATTCAGAAACCATGGCATTTCTGAATGCCATTAAGAGTAAATTCTAGGTTTTGTTGTATTTTCAGTAATTAAATAACTTTAATTCAAAACAAATAAACATTTTAGAAAATTCATTTTTAACATTTAAATGTTCATTAACATATCATTTGACATATTATTTTTATACAATAAATTTCATATAACTAAGTCCAATTTCAACAATTTACCAAATAAAATTCAAGTGTAAAAGTTTCCAATTCTTCACATTGACAAATAAACTTAACACTTATATTTTATTTTCATTTGACAAAAATTTAACCAAATTTCCTATTTTTATTTAATTAACTTAAACCTTTAATTAAAACCAAATTCACCTTTTCCATTTAAGTTATATCTTAAAATTTCACCTTTCAACAGTCATTTATTCAACCACTTAAATTCATAGAAAAGTTCGATAATACTTTAATAAATCATTTAAATTAAGATTTAAATCAAAAATCATATTTACCAATTTCCAAATATAATTAAATTCCATTTTATTTAGATAGCTTAAACATCATTTCAACCAAAATTCCACATTCCAAACATAGGGCATATTTCACAAATCAAATTTTAGCCATTCATAAATTACATTTTTAACACATAGAAAAATCACAATTTATTTATTTAAAACATTTCACAATCCATTTGAATCAAATTTCATAAATTTATATTTTAAAAATACTTAAAAATATTCAAAACACTTTATAGAATAACCACGGGTCTGTATATAGTTTCTAACCTAGGTCAAGTGATACGGATATGTATCATTTCAATCCGCAGTTTAAAAAGAAAAATCCGGGTTCTATCATTTCAAACCCGCAATCCCAAGTCAAAATGAAAAATAAAAAAACCATTCAGGCCTATTATTTCAGTCCGTAATGATTTTATTCTAACAGGGAACTTGCAGTGTGATCATATACAGAAATAATATAAACAATGTCAATATCGTAATATACAGTCATATATCAGATGTCAGGTGAAAATTAACAGTTTTAACATGGTAATAACATGGCATAACATATCATATGATTCTCATTAACTTGCATAAACATTTTTATTACTAAATACTTGTCATCAATTCACTTTCCATAAGTATAAATGCCAGAGTGAGAAAGACTCACATTTTTCAAAGCTAGAGACCAAAACAACATACAAGCACGACTCCAAAGGCACGACAAGCACAATTGCACGACTTTTGATTTGAGTTGAAAGATAGCCAAGATATGATTTTGTATCAACAACCCAAAACAAAACAAACAAGACAATATATAAACATTCAACATAAAATAACATTGAAACAATTTTGAAATACAAAGCAAAATGAACAAGATAGATTGGACCTTGCTTCAACCACTTCAATGCTTGGCCTAAGGGACACTTATGCTTAGCTATGATGATGCTTTGGCTCAGGTATGACATCATATATGTCAGGTTTAACATCATATAGGCAAGGCAACAAGTTGAGATGAAGGTGTAGTGGTGCAACATAAAGCATATATAGGGTCAAGGTTAAATAAGTTGAGTTTTTGTGACATTCTTGGATCGGCCATGGGAATGTGGTGGCTTGGCCATGCTTGTACAGGTCTGGACAGTAGCTAGAGCGGCGGCCAAAGATGGTGGAGTGGCTGGTGGTGGTGGCTAAGGGGTGGCCAAAGCAAGATATGGAGGGTAGGTGATAGTATGTGTGGTCTAGGCAATGTTTTAAGGAGTTTTGTGGAAGTTTTTTGGTGCTAGCTTCAATGGATGGGCACGGCTTGGTCATGGTCTGATTTGCAGAGGGTGTTGGATGATGTGGCAGAGGGTGGAGGTCAGGTCAGAGGTGGTGGAGGTGGCTATGGTGGTGGTTAAGGTGGTGGTTGAAGGAGATGAGGCAAAGGTGGTCAAACTAGCATTGTTCAAGGGCATTGTTGCATTTTTTTGGAGTTTTGGCACCATGGTGGGCTCGGCCTTGGTCAAGATCGGAGGGGTAGCTGGTGATGATGGAAGGGAAGAGGTGTAGGAGGTGGTGGCCGTGGCTATGGAGGAGACGCCAAGCAATACACATGAGAAAACAAGGCAAAATATAAGAAAACAATGGAAAAAGAAGAGCAAAAAGAAGAGGAAAAGAGGATCCATTACCAAACCTTTCTAGCTGTGAAAAATGAAGTGGAGAGGAATGTTTTCACGTGAAAATGAGGTAAGAAATGCATAGCTACAAAAAAGAAAGGACGGTCAAAGGAAATTAAATCTATTAATTGGAAAAGAAACGGAAGAAGAAACGTTAAAACGGTTTTACGTTTCTTTGCTTTCAAACCTTTTAAACTTCCTATATATATTCATATACATCTTAAATAACTGAAAACACTTATAAATTTCAATTAGAATTCGATAATATAACAGATAAACAAAATATTAATAATTAAATATTAATTAGATATGATTAAAATAAGAAAAATAGCACAGAAAGTGAAAACTTGACTTAAGAATTAGAAATAACTTCAATACACTTTGGAAAAATTTACTTTAATTTAAATACATGTAAAATGAATAAAATAAAGTTAAACACAGCAAATAAAAGTGAGTGCATAAAATAAATAAATAAATTTTAATTATATATAATTAAATTAAGAAAATGGCTTAAAATTGTAGACTAGGCTTTAAAATTAGAAATAAATTCAAATGAACTTAAGAAAAATTATATTATCATTTTAAAAATACTTAAAAGTCAAAATATACATAATATAACATATTATCACATATTAAAGTAAAATATAACAAAGAAGAAGTAACTTATACAATTTAAAATAGTCATTGTTAAATAACCCTATATACGCACAATATTGTAAGGGGTATAACTTTCACAATTTACATCCGATTTCAACAAAACGAAAAGTGGCGTTCTTAGAATTTTATGTACACTCATAATAAAAGAAAAAAAATTAAATTTTTAAACTTTTAAAATTTTAAGTTGAAAGTCACAGTTTGACTATTTTGACCAAAATCAGCATTTCAGGCAAATATTCAACTTACACAAGTTTGGAATTATAACTCATATAAAGATCAAGATTATATTTAAATAATAAATTTAATCATTTCAAATAAGTAAAATAAGTTTTTAAATCAAAATATTACACACAAAAAATTAAAATATACAATAAAATAATTACAAAATACAGGGTTGTTACACTCTCCCCCACTCAAAACTTTTCGTCCCCGAAAAGGAATGAGGTATGGAAGGGCACAGAAAAGATAGAGTGAAATAGGATTAAGATAAGATGACAAGAAGATTGAAGTTATACCTGATAACTGTTGTTATAGGTAAGTTTAACAAGATGGAGGTGATCTTTCCAAGATCCTCCAGAATCAAGAACACAAGCACGAAAAAGGTGGATTCAAAATGATTACCAAAGGTCTATCAAAGATTATAGAAAGATTTCTAAATAGAAATATTATAGAAAGATGCCTATACCGGTCTATAGCAAGATAAGGATGATAAGGACAACCAAAAGATAGTTTGAAAAACAAAATAAGGACATGAATTTGAAAGCATGGAGATTTCAACTTAAACAGAGAATAAATCTTTACACAAGTAAACTAAATCTTAACTATCTCAAATTTCATTATCTTATTATCCTATCATCTTAAATTAACAATTTTTAGAACCATGGGTTTGAAAAATAATCATTTATTACACTCACATTGTACTTAATAAATTTTATTCTTCTTTATTCCTAATCAAAATTAAATTTATTCCTCTCAATATATTTATCACTCATGTAAATATATTTACACTTTTTTGTAACTGCTTTCTTTTATTCTTAGTTCTTTTAGCATCATTTTATTGTAAGTTATTCAATTACCCTTTATTATATTTACCTCTGTTAATCATTTTATAATTAAAATTTAAGTGTATAACATTTATTATAACCACTCAAATTTTATTTATAAAATCTTTTTATATTGTATATTATTCAATTACATTGTTAACTTCTGAAATTAAGGTAAGTTATATTTGAATGCAATTGTATTATACAAATAAAATTTCCAATTCAATCATTTCAAGCTTAAATCATTTATTCAATTTTTTTTTATTTTCTTTTTATAACTGAAATTATTCTTTAAAAATAGAATTTAAGAATTAAAATTACTGATTTCTTCAGACCATTTAGAGATAAGAAATAATATAGATACATATATAATATGTCAAATCAAATTTCAATCATATCTATATATATATATATTATAAATCAAGTCATATTTTAGAAATTCAAATCAATTTAATTTCCCAAAACAAAGCTGTAGCAAGACTACAGAACAGTCTCTTAACTTCAAAACTCGAAAATGAACGTCGATGATGTCGCGATCATCACCGAAGTTATTTTCCAGCGACAAAGAGAAGAGCACTAATTTTAAACCTTTAAAATTCTTTGAAAACAAATTCTATTCAAAATACTTTAAATAATATAACCCTTTAAAACTTTAAACCAAAGTTCGAAATAATCGGAATTTAAATCCTTAAATTATTGTTTTAAATTCATTTCAGTTCCCAAATAAATTTATAAACAAATATTTATAGATCTATTTGTAGAACAATAAATGATAAATCAAGTATTATCATTTCAAATTATCAATTTAAATCATTTCATTAAGTTCCATAAATTTACTTATATATCAAAATTTATTTCATTAACCAATTTTTTTTTTTAAATATATTGTGTCCGTTTATTCTGTCAAAGTGTTTTAGAAATCTTATCGATAGCGCTGATCAGACGTATCGATCAGAAACCCAACTCAACATCAACAACTCAAACAATATAATATATAAAACATTTTAATTTTAAATACTAGTTTTCAAATACACTATACATGAATAGATTTTCAAAGAAGGATAGAGATTCAAATTTTTGATTAACACAAATCAAAGGAGATTATGATTTAAAAATTAGTTGGAAACAAGGATGACATGATTAAATAACAGAATAGGAAGATGAATAAGCTTATATAAATCACGGGCAACCTTAACTGGGTCAACCGTGACTTAAAGAATAAGATCAATGTTGATTTTTCTAGGGTAAATCTTCATTCGATCTCAAGAGTTAGAGTTTGAAATAACAAAAGATATCAGCATCTAAACCAAGGATAGATAAGAATCTCTGGTGAATCGATGCTAACTACAAAGGAGTTTTCCCCCTTTTTCAATTAAATTTGAAATTGGCGTGACCGCCAACTCACTAGAAAGATCATTCGAAGCGGAGTTATGGAATGCTCCAGAGTCAAAAGAAGATGAATAGTGAGGGATACGAATGGATTTTGGAACCCTAGGGAGTGTTCCAAAATTCAAAAGAATCGAGTCAAAAGGGAGAGATTCAAACTCGAATGAAAGTGATTCTGTAAATACATTCACTCCATATGCTGAGTTTTGCCTAGAGCTACCAAAGCTCTGATACCAACTGTAACGACCCGGTATTTTCAACCATTCGCATCCATTATAAGTGTATAGGTAGACACTCATGCCGGAATTGAATTGCTCAAAATATCGCGTTGTAAACAAAAATTTGGCAAATCTCAGAATATACAGTAAATAAAAATTACAGATCACAGACAGAGTATATAAAAATGCAGCGGAAGGAAAAGAGATAGTAGTTCATGAAGCTACTATATAAAATATAAGATACATCAGAGTTAAATAAGATACAACAGAAGAGTAACAGGATACATCAGGTACAGATCAGATACATCACTGAACCACTGGATACTGAAACAAAATAGATGGCTGGATCTTCAAGGAAAGCTCCAACGCCGAAGGTGAATCTTGAATGCTAACTCAATCAATCTGACTCGAGTGTAAAGCAAAACACAAAACACTCGAGTCAGGACATAAATACTTATAAACTGTAAATCAACTCAAGTGAACAGTAACAAAATGCATCAGTAACTTAAAGGATGCTTGAGACCGCCCATCCTCTAAGGATCCGTTAAACTATTTACTATGTAGTAATATACGCTATATACGGTAGTGTCTAATCAGTAAAGTATAATCATATAGAAAATAGCGTTAAGGGGATGGTGAACCTTAACGTGGTCGGATCTTTAAAACCAAAATCGTAGTGGGCTCGATATAAGGATATGACATGGCACGCGAGGCAATGCCAGGGTGGATACACCGTTTGCACTCCCGGACCGGTGGTGACGGCAAGCCAGCAGCTTCCGCCCACCTCGAACAATACCCCTGAATCAAAGTGGCGCCACCGAATCGAATCACAACAGTAATAGAATGGTTTCCGATGGAGCATGCTCGATGAAAGGGTGCGACCCTTTGTGTAGCCCAGTATAGCTCCTGTTTTAGTCATATATGCCAACTCACGGGAGTTGGGTCGACGTAATATATACCTCGAGAACGTCTCCACCATCCTACTTCATTCTGGAATCTCCACCGCGTACACAGTTGTTAAAGTGGTTTTCGGTATTGGCCGGCTATAAGACAATATCCGATCCCGGTCTCTTTAACAACCAATCGTTATTATAACCCATAGTTATAACTTTAAAACATATTTTATACTTCAAAATAAAATATCATTCCAACCCAAATCTTTATCAAAAATAAAGATTAAATCATTTCCAAACCATTTCAAATATATCATCATACCATATCTTTCAATTCAAATATTTATCAAAGTAAATATCAAGTCATTTCTAACCATTTTTATTATCAAAACATTTTAATATAAAAATGTCATATCTTTCAAAACTTCGTTTCAAATCATTTTAATATACCAAAATATCATATCTTTTCGAAACCACATTTCAACCATTTAATATATCAAAATATCGTATCTTTAAAATCCTTTAAATTCAAAGATAACATTCATTCATTTCGATTCAACCCACTCTTTGAATGATTTATATTTCAGCGATTTAATTCAATTAAAATCATTTTAAAAGTGTAATTATTATACTTTCAAGTCCAGTATTCAATTTTCAAAGTTCCAAACCATTCTGAGTTCGTTTGCTAAGTCAAAAACCATAATTATTACAATTTCAGCATTTCACAGCATATAGAAAAAGCTATTACAAGTTATACTTGAAAACACTTTGATTCAGCAAAGACAGCATTTAAAACTGCTGTTTACACTCAGTTTTTAGTTGAATTATAGTTCAAAACAGAAAAGACAGCATTTCAGAAGTGCTGCGGTAGTTCAGATTTCAAAACAAAGGTTTTATTTGATTTCAGCAAAGATTGCAGACCACTATGGCATTTCCAGAGAATGCTATAAGAGACCTGAGTTCAATATTAGCCTATAAGTTCAACTACAGCATTTCAGACCTGCTGTAATAGCTCATTTTTCACAGTTTTAGTTCAATTCAGAAACCATAGCATTTCTGAATGCCATTAAGAGTAAATTCTAGGTTTTGTTGTATTTCCAGTAATTAAATAACTTTAATTCAAAACAAATAAACATTTTAGAAAATTCATTTTTAACATTTAAATGGTCATTAACATATCATTTGACATATTATTTTTATACAATAAATTTCATATAACTAAGTCCA
Organism: Allium cepa; assembly: GCA_030765085.1. NCBI lineage: Eukaryota > Viridiplantae > Streptophyta > Magnoliopsida > Asparagales > Amaryllidaceae > Allium > Allium cepa. Next base: position 353,121,597 of record CM060932.1, on the reverse strand, counting down.
ATTTCAACAATTTACCAAATAAATTCAAGTGAAAAATTTCCAATTCTTCACATTTCGACAAATAAACTTAACACTTATATGTTATTTTCATTTGACAAAAATTTAACCAAATTTCCTATTTTTATTTAATTAACTTGAACCTTTAATTAAAACCAAATTCACCTTTTCCAATCAAGTTATATCTTAAAATTTCACCTTTCAACAGTCATTTATTCAACCACTTAAATTCATAGAAAAGTTCGATAATACTTTAATAAATCATCTAAATTAAGATTTAAATCAAAAATCATATTTACCAATTTCCTAATATAATTAAAGTCCATTTTCTTTAGATAGCTTAAACATCATTTTAACCAAACTTCCACATTCCAAACTTAGGGCATATTTCACAAATCAAATTTTAACCATTCATAAATTACATTTTTAACACATAGAAAAATCACAATTTATATATTTAAAACATTTCACAATCCATTTGAATCAAATTTCATAAATTTATTTTTTAAAAATACTTAAAAATATTCAAAACACTTTATAGAATAACCACGAGTCTGTATATAGTTTTCTAACCTAGGTCAAGTGATACATATATGTATCATTTCAATCCGTAGTTTAAAAAGAAAAATCCGGGTTCTATCATTTCAAACCCGCAATCCCAAGTCAAAATGAAAAATAAAAAACCATTCAGGCCTATCATTTCAGTCCGTAATGATTTTATTCTAACAGGGAACTTGTAGTGTGATCATATACAGAAATAATATAAACAATGTCAATATCGTAATATACAGTCATATATCAGATGTCAGGTGAAAATTAACAGTTTTAACATGGTAATAACATGGCATAACATATCATATGATTCTCATTAACTTGCATAAACATTTTTATTACTAAATACTTGTCATCAATTCACTTTCCATAAGTATAAATGTCAGAGTGAGAAAGACTCACATTTTTCAAAGCTAGAGACCAAAACAACATACAAGCACGACTCCAAAGGCACGACAAGCACAATTGCACGACTTTTGATTTGAGTTGAAAGATAGCCAAGATTTGATTTTGTATCAACAACCCAAAACAAAACAAACAAGACAATATATAAACATTCAACATAAAATAACATTGAAACAATTTTGAAATACAAAGCAAAATGAACAAGATAGATTGGACCTTGCTTCAACCACTTCAATGCTTGGCCTAAGGGACACTTATGCTTGGCTATGATGATGCTTTGGCTCAGGTATGACATCATATAGGCCAGGTTTAACATCATATAGGCAAGGCAACAAGTGGAGATGAAGGTGTAGTGGTGCAACATAAAGCATATATAGGGTCAAGGTTAAATAAGTTGAGTTTTTGTGACATTCTTGGATCGGCCATGGGCATGTGGTGGCTTGGCCATGCTTGTACAGGTCTGGAAAGTAGCTGGAGCGGCGGCCAAAGATGGTGGAGTGGCTGGTGGTGGTGGCTAAGGGGTGGCCAAAGCAAGATATGGAGGGTAGGTGATGGTATGTGTGGTCTAGGCAATGTTTTAAGGAGTTTTGTGGAAGTTTTGTGGTGCTAGCTTCAATGGATGGGCATGGCTTGGTCATGGTCTGATTTCCAGAGGGTGTTGGGTGATGTGGCAGAGGGTGGAGGTCGGGTCAGAGGTGGTGGAGGTGGCTATGGTGGTGGTTAAGGTGGTGGTTGAAGGAGATGAGGCAAAGGTGGTCAAACTAGCATTGTTCAAGGGCATTGTTGCATTTTTTGGAGTTTTGGCACCATGGTGGGCTCGGCCTTGGTCAAGACCAGAGAGGTAGCTGGTGATGATGGAAGGGAAGAGGTGTAGGAGGTGGTGGCCATGGCTATGGAGGAGAGGCCAAGCAATACACATGAGAAAACAAGGCAAAATATAAGAAAACAATGGAAAAAGAAGAGCAAAAAGAAGAGGAAAAGATGAGCCATTACCAAACCTTTCTAGCCGTGAAAAATGAAGTGGAGAGGAATGTTTTCATGTGAAAATGAGGTAAGAAATGCACAGCTACAAAAAAGAAAGTACGGTCAAAGGAAATTAAATCTATTAATTGGAAAAGAAACGGAAGAAGAAACGTTAAAACGGTTTTATGTTTCTTTGCTTTCAAACCTTTTAAACTTCCTATATATATTCATATACATCTTAAATAACTAAAAATACTTATAAATTTCAGTTAGAATTCGAAAATATAACAGATAAACAAAATATTAATAATTAAATATTAATTAGATATGATTAAAATAAGAAAAATAGCACAGAAAGTGAAAACTTGACTTAAGAATTAGAAATAATTCAATACACTTTGGAAAAATATACTTTAATTTAAATATAAGTAAAATGAATAAAATAAAGTAAAACACAGCAAATGAAAGTGATTGCATAAAATAAATAAATAAATTTTAATTATATATAATTAAATTAAGAAAATGGCTTAAAATTGTAGAGTAGGCTTTAAAATTAGAAATAAATTCAAATGAACTTTAGAAAAATTATATTATCATTTTAAAAATACTTAAAAGTCAAAATATACATAATATAACATATTATCACATTATAAAGTAAAATATAACAAAGAAGAAGTAACTTATACAATTTAAAATAGTCATTGTTAAATAACCCTATATACGCACAATATTGTAAGGGGTATAACTTTCACAATTTACATCCGATTTCAACGAAACGAAAAGTGGCGTCGTTAGAATTTTATGTACTCTCATAATAAAAGAAAAAACTTAAATTTTTAAACTTTTAAAATTTTAAGTTGAAAGTCGCAGTTTGACTATTTTGACCAAAATCAGCATTTCAGGCAAATATTCAACTTACACAAGTTTGGAATTATAACTCATATAAAGATCAAGATTATATTTAAATAATAAATTTAATCATTTCAAATAAGTAAAATAAGTTTTTAAATCAAAATCTTACATAAAAAAATTAAAATATACAATAAAATATTTACAAAATACAGGGTTGTTACAAATACTGAGGGGAACACCAAGGAGACGAACAATCTCCCTCATGTAGATCTCAGACAAGCTAGAAGCAGAACGGGTAGACTTGAATGGAATGAAATGAGCAGATTTGGTCAGCCTATCCACAATAACCCAGATACTCTCATTGCCTTTCCTAGACCTCGGCAATCCATCAATTAAGTCCATGGAAACCTCCCACTTCCAATTGGGAATATCAAGGGGCTGCAACAAACCAGGGGTCTTCTGATGATCGGCTTTGACTTGCTGACAAGTCGCACACCGACTAACAACAATAGAGACATCCCGCTTCATCCCTCTCCACCAATAAAGCCTCCTTATATCCTGATACATCTTCGACACACCGGGATGAATAGAAAGTCTAGATCGATGATTCTCCCGAAGCAACTCCTGCCTCAATCCATCAACATTCGGGGCTAAAATCCCGCCATTATCCTCAAAATACCACTATCATCAATCTGAGCTCCACCACTACCACTACCACCGCCACCAACCCTGCTCCGAACACTCTCCTTCATCAATCTAAGCATCCTATCCTCATCCTGTTTAGCCTTGATACGATCCAGAAGAGGAGAAGAAACAACATGCTGACACAACAAAGCCTTCTTCCGACTCAGAGCATCGGCCACAACATTAGCTTTACCGGGAGTATAGCTAATATCAAGGTTGTAAGAAGCCAGAAACTGAAGACAACGAACATGCCTCTGATTCAAATCCTTCTGGGTGAAGATATATCTCAGAGACTGATGATCATTGAAAAGCTCAAACTTAGCTCCAAGAAGATGATGCCTCCAAAGCTTCAAAGCAAAGACAACAGCAAGCAACTCTAAATCATGAGCAACATAATTAGCTTCATGGGTTTTCAACTGACAGCTGGCATAGGCTACGACTTTACCATCCTGCATGAGAACAGCACCCAATCCCTCACGACAAGCATCAGTATATACCGTCAATCCCTCACTTCCGTTCGGAACGATAAGAACTGGTGCAGAAGTTAGCTTGCTCTTTAACTCATTGAATGCCACTTTACACTTCTCATCCTAGATAAAATTAACATTCTTAAGAGTCAAAGCAGTGAGAGGTGCAGCAATCCGAGCAAAATTCTCGATGAATCTCCGATAGTAACTGGCAAGGCCCAGAAAACTACGAATCTCAGAAGGAGTCTTAGGAGTTTCCCAATCCTGTAACAGAAATAGGGAAAAATAAGAACCATGGAAGAGATAGAATGATTAAATGAAGAAGGAAAAGAAAAAAATGACTTACATTGATCGCAGCGATCTTGGCTGGATCAACAGAAACTCCATTACCAGAAACGATATGTCCAAGGAATCGGACTTCATCTTTCCAGAATGGCAATTAGAAAATTTAGCCTTCAATTGATGAATTCTAAGAATCTCCAAAATAGATTTCAAGTGCGACTCATGCTCTACCTTGTTCTTAGAAAAGACAAGGATATCATCAACAAAGACTAGAACAAATTTATTAAGCACATCACGAAAAACACGATTCATAAGATCCACAAAGAAAGAAAGGGCATTAGTCAAACCAAAAGGCATGACTAACCATTCATAAAGCCCATTCTCAGTATGAAAAGCAGTCTTGGGAATGCTTTCCTCAGCAACTCTGAGCTGGTGAAAACCTATGGCAAGATCAAGCTGAGAAAAACAAGTGGCACCATAAAGCTGATCAAACATATCATTGATGCGAGGCATTGGATATCTATTTTTCATAGGAGCTTGTTCAGCTCCCTATAATCAACACACATCCTCAAAGATCCATCAGACTTGGTGATGAAAACCACCGCTGCTCCCCATTCTGAATGGCTAGGTCTAGTCAGACCTTTGGAGAACAAGTCATCAATTTTATTTGCTAACTCAACCTTCTCACGAGGTGCTATTCTCCTATGAGGAAGAACAACAGGTCGAGCTCCAGGAATAAGATCAATGTGAAAATATATCTCCCGCTTAGGAGGCAAAGCAGTGACTTCACCAAAAACATCTGGAAAGAGTTTGACCACACAGGTCGAATGAAGATCACCGGGAGCGGAATCCAGAGAATAAATAAAACTGCCTGCAAAATCTTGAGGCATGCGGCACTGAATAACAAAGGAATTAACCAGGTCATCCTCAACATAAATAGACCAGGCTTTACAAGAGATATGAGCATCATGCCTACCAAGCCAATCACCACCAAGCAATAAATCAAAAGCATCGAAGCCCAAAACATAAAAATCACCACTAAAGTAATGATCAGAATAAAGAAGCTTCACTTGTTTACAAATCCTATTAAGGTTTGCGGGACCCCCAATTGGATTTGAAGCACATAAGGATTCAGAAACATACTCAGGAGAAAGAAGATGCTCGAACTTATCACACAAATCAACGGATATAAAATTGTGGGATGCACCAGTATCAAACAGAACACGAACATGATGCTGAAATAAAGAAAAAGAACCTCGGAGAGTACCGTGGTCATCACTAGGAGCTAGAGGGGAAGGTGCTCGAGAAGAGGCAGAGGTGACAACAAATATACCAGAAGGCTTACCCTTCTGCTGGGTGGGGCAATCCTTCCTGAAATTGCCAGACTGCAGACAGATGTGGCAAAGATCACACCTAGCTGACTGAGCAGGCGGAGGAATGGCAGCACCAACACTAGTAGGATAACTATTCGCATAGTGTCCCTTCTGGTTACACTTGAAGAAGGTGATGGAGAAAGGTCAACTGGCTCTGAGATGGAGCAATGATGAAGATCCCAAACCAGGATTCTTGAGCCAATTCTTCTTCTGCTGTTGGAAACTAAACGTTCTCTTCTTAGAATTTACAGAAGAATTCTGGGATGAAGGAGCACCAACTGAAGAAGGACCCTTAGAAGTAGGGTTCTCATAATGAAGAGCCATGTCCATAAGCTGGGTAAAAGTGCCATGAACATGAGAAATGAGACGGCTGTAGCACTCGGGATGCGCACCAGCAATAAACTTCTCATTCTTCTTCAGAGGAGTGTCTATCAAACCAGGTTCGAGCTTAGAAAGTTCGTTAAACTTCCTCTCGTGCTCTGAAAAAGACATGCTTCCCTGCTTTAGGTCCATGAACTCCCTATAAAGCTGGGATTTTCCGGCTTTGAGCACCCACTTAGCGACGAAAGCCACCCTGGGAAGAATGATAGATAAGCTTAGAAAAGGCACAAAAAGATAGAAAAATATAATTCAAAAGAAACACAAGAAGTTACCTAAACTGTTCCCAAGTAAGATTAGCCTCAACGGTGTCAGCCGTAACAGACTCCCACCAATCTTGGGAAGCCACCTACAACTGCCATGCGGCTAACTGATGCTTCTGGGCATCAGTAATCTTAAGACCAGTAAATATCCTCTCGATACTCCTCAGCTATTGCTAAGCCTCAATGATAGACTCAGAACCAATGAATTTGGTTCCACCAAGCTGAGTAAATTCTTTGCAAAGAATAGTGAAACAGACAGGAGCTGGGGCTGGAACTGGGGCAGCACCATGACCTAACCTCTAACATTTCTAGATTCATCCTGAAAATTCAAGAATGAAAATTAGGACAAAGGTAGAGATAAGTTAAAGATAAGACAAGACAAGGTAAATCCACTTGGATGAACATCCTAATTACAGAAATTTCAAACAAGGTAGATACAAAAGGAAAGAAGTTAGAAAAATTTGCTTTTAAAACAAGAAAATTTTATATCAAAATAATCTTTGAAAAATCCTTTAAAAATCATTTTAAAATCATTTCATACTTTGAAAATACGTTCTCTCACAAAGAAATGATTCTAAAGTTAATTTCACCCATTCTAGGGTATTTCTACCCTATCTCTAATGAGTTTATGCTCCGCATGCTAAGGTTTGCCTAAAAACCAAAGCTCTGATACCAACTGTAACGACCCGTTATTTTCCACCATTTAAATCGATAATAATCCACACATGCCGGACTTGAATATTACAAAATAACAGATTATAATAATATTTGGAGCGAATAAAATCAAATCACAGAATCACAGACATAGAACATCAGAAATGAAATATAGATAACTAGATAAGCTGATAAAACTCCAGCGATTCCAGGCCTCCAGAGAGTGGAAATCCAAATCTGTGAATAACTCTGGTTGACCCGAGCGTAAAATAAAACACAAACACTCGAGTCAGGACATATATACTTATCCAATGTAAACCAACTCAAGTGAACCTTAGTAAAGGTTCAAGTAACTTAGAAGATGCTTTGGACCGTCCATCCTCTAAGGATCCGTTAAACTATTTACTACGTAGTATAATGCGCTATTATAAAAGTGTCTATCAGTAAAATAAACTAACTTTAAAATAGCTTTAAGGGGTGACCCAATATTCCCCTTAACATAAATAATGCCAATAGTCTGTACAGTACCTGCAACACGAGACCCGGACTATCCCTTACTGGATAATCCCGAGTAAGATCACCCCGCGGTTGGTATCAGCAACCGCACCACTAAACCGAAATAAAAGGGACATCTAGACAGGGATGATCTTACCCGGAAATGGATGCTGCCCAACAAGCCTTGCTGCATAACCCCTGATTTTCAGTCAATCCCGGTTGATGAGGCTTGAGGCTAAGCATTACCTTTTAGATCGTTTCTTTTAGAATGCTCATCGTCCACCTGACGATGTTCTGAAAGCATTCATCCATAAAAGTCTGTCCCGGGTTCGAATGGAACCGAAGTCATTATTCCTACTACATCCATTTTGGAAATATCCTCAGGTTTAGTAGCGACTAGCCCATGCACTTCACTGCTCCGTCTTCGACTCCAAACTCGTTTATCACGAAAACGTACAAACCGGATCGAAGTGGTTTTCGAGAAATAAATCCCGATCTCGGTCTCTTCCAAACGATCAACGCATTTGGCCAATATTGATAGTCGGTGATTTAACTATCAGTTAATATTCACCACATTCATCAACATAAATAATTTTCCCCAAATTATTTATTTATCTCAAAATATCTTCGTAAGATATATTTTCATTTTCAACCCCTTTTAAAAATAGTTTCAAACTACCTTCCTTTTTCGGAATAAATTTCCCAAATATTTTCTATTTCCTCTAAAATCACCGAGCACCAAATTTTAGATTTTTAAAATAATTTAAAAATGCTTTATTATAAAATATACTTTAAAACATTAAAATTGAAAATTATTTTAATACTTAGTTAAAAATAATACTTTAGGAATATATAAAATAAGGTTACTTTATAAATATAAACTAGATTTTCTTCTTTAAACAAAATACCAAATCAACTTTAAATAATTATTAAGATAATAGATTTTTCTAAAAAAAATACTTACTTTAGAATTTAAACATTTAGAAATAATAAATTTTCTAAAACGTACTTTTTATAGAACAAATTAAAACTTTTATCTTATATTTAAAAATTTACTTTGAAAACGTACTTGGCTATCCAGGGAAATATACTTCTCTTCATATTCTTTAAAAATAAATCACTATTCACATTTAAACAAATGTTCCCATTCATTTAATAAATTCCAATCGTGAATTTATTTTTCCCAAATATCTGCTGATATATTACTTTGCTTTTATAAACCCAGTTTATAAATTCCATAGCCACATTCTCCTTTAAATTTCCAATTTCAAACACTTGAATCAATTTCCAAATTGATTTCCAATTTACTCCCTTTTATTCAAAAATCCATTAATTTCAGATTTTATTCCTTAATTATGTTTTAAAATACTTTTAACTAAAAATACCAATTTTAGATTTCTCAAATTACTTCTTAATCCTTTTAAATAAATTTAGACTTTAAATTTTAAAATAGTTCTTTATTCCTTTAAAATAATATCACTAAATTTTACAATTCATTAATTCTGTTTACTCAAAATCTTTTTTTTTTCATACTCAAAGTTATTTTGTTAGTATTTTAATATCACATCCATTTCTTTTCAATTCATTCTTACTTTATTCAAAATTTTTATAATTATTTCGCTTAAAAAATTCACTTCTTTTATTTTCTTTCAAAAATCCAATTCATATATTTTTGGTAACTCATTGTACCCAAATATATTCAATCAAACCATAGCATTCAATATTCCGATATAATTCATCATAGAATATCAGATAATCACAACAGAGAATATTAAATAATTTAAATAAAAGTTGAGGAATCCAGTAGGATCCCTCCAACCTGTTTTCCCTGCATCCACAGATGTTAGCACAACATAAATACCAATTCCACTTCGAGGTGGAATATCGTGGTATATGGGATTAATATAAATCATCCGCTATTATGCGACGCATAGGGTCACATCCGCTATATAATGCAGAAAAATCAATCATTCCAAGATATACTATATACTATTATATATAATATGACACATCAAATCAAATCAATCAATCAATTATTTAAATTTAACCATTTAAAATAAAATTAAAATTCAGCTGAGTGAGATTAACTCACCTTTTATTTTGCTGTTTGCAATCTACTTCCATCTCGACTATTTCCTTCATGATATTTGGACCTTGTATAAATAATTTATGATTTATTAATATTTGAAATAAATCAACAATGTATTACTATTATTTTACCATTTAATAAGCATTAATTAGCTAATAATTTTATTTAAACTAATAATTTCCTTTTGATAAATTTACTTACCTAATTATTTATTTAAATTACTTTTCCTTTAATAAAATATCCTTTTGTAACTAAAACAAATAAATAAGTTTTATTAAACAATTTAATATCTATTATTTTTAAAATAATATTTAAAATATGTATACATATATTTAATATGGGTATGTGTATATACTTTATTTTCTCTGTCCAAAATTTAATTACAGGTAATTAAACTTTTATATATGATACAGGAATGTTACCTGTAAATTTAATTACTAAGTAGGAAAAATTACTAATAAATTGTTTTAATTTATTCACTTCCTTACTGAATTTGAATTCATAAATATAAAGTCAATACTTATTCCTAAATTGAATATAATTAGTTTTATACCTTGTTGCAAGATCAAATATAAAGTTAAATATGTTTTTCTCCTTTTTTTTAAACATGCAGATATAAACTTTAAATTGGGAAAGAAAACAAATAACCTCACCAAACTAAACTGCGCAACTACCAGCGTCTTGCGTCGACCACGACCTCTCACAAGCCTCCATCCCCAACCCTAAATCCATCTGAAAACCCCACCATGCTCGACTTTCGAAATCGTGTGCGAAACCCACCTAAAGTCGTGCCGCCGTGCCTTGCCCATCGACGCGGAATGAACATCGTGCTTCCTCCAAATCTCCCCTCCATCGCGATGACGCTGCCTTCCTCGCACGAGCGACCATAGCTCAAAGACGCGACTCTTTCCTCTTTTTCCCAAAATTGGTGCGCTCGAGTACGAATCGCGATTCGAGTCGAAATCGAGTTCGATTCCGCTGCACTTTTTTTCTCCTTTCGACATTCCCTATTGAATAACGGCTTCAACCATTGATTTGTGATTCTGAAGAGAAGAAGGGATCGCGACCTATTATTTATTTATTTATTTATTTAGCTGAAGAGGCTTTGGCCATTATTTTGTTATGAATGAATGGTTTAGAAGAAAGCTCGGCTTTTAAAAATGAGGAAGGAGGCTTATTGAAGAAGGGATAGAGTAGCGTATAGGGCTTCTGGCTACAGGGTAGGAAAAGCGTTGATGGTGAAAGAATTTCGGCTGAAGAAAAATTTGACGAGTAAGAATATATTATATTTGAATTTGAATTTAAATTTAAATCGTTTCGATTTACGTAGCCAAAAATCACGAACTCCTATCGAGGCATGCCACTAGGCATTTATAAAGTTTTGCCCGTATTTCGAACACAATGGAAAAGGTTTCGAGTCCTAATTCGATGGTATGGGGAAGATAGCTTTTGGACCAGTTATTATTTAGAATTCGATATCAATTTCAGCGCATTTATATATCGTACGCTCACACAACAACTCCAATCATTATGAAATTTGAAATCCAATAATAATACAATATTACGGATCCAATAAAACTAGTTTCGTCAAATTCCGAGACCGTGTCTCGGAAGGCTATTTTTAAATTCAATCTAAACTATAAAATTTTGAAACGGAACAAATCACTGTTAAATTCAATTTTAAAACTTCTATTATTCTTAGCACTATCAATATAAATTTTACAAGCCTCAAATTATTTTTAATAGGCTTAAAACTGAAGATTCAATATTTTACCCAACTTCAACTTATTTAATTTAATAATTAAATTATCGAATAAATGGTGATATTTGAATTCAAGTTAAAAATTAACTTTTAAATATTTAAAATCGATTAAATATTCCGATTTCAAATATCCGAAAATTCCGGGTCATTACATTCCTTCCCCCTTAAAAGAATTTCATCCCCGAAATTACTAGTTAGGAAGAATGGTCCAATACCCGTTTTACTTTTCTCAAAACCAACAATTCAACAACCTACCAACTATGATTTATAGAAGACCCATTACCATTCTTACTAACTTCCCAAACTCTCCGATAATTTGAAAACAATACTATTTGCTCAATCATTCGAATTATAATTTAAACTCAAATCTTAAATTATCAAAATTTTCTCAAAAATTTTCTAACTCCCTAAATTTTCGAAAATTTTGCCAGTGTCTCCTTTGTGCGGCTAGCTCGGTACAACTACAAAATGCCTCAACGGGCTCCCAAATTCCAAAAGAAAACAAAACGCCAAGTGGCTAGATCAAAAATCCAATCAAATTTCATACAGAAATTTAAGCACATACTTTTTTGTCGAGCAATTCAAATTTATCATCTGAAATCAAAACCAACTTTCTTTTCCTTCATACTACATGTATATCTTACTCGGCAATAATATCCAATCACAACATTCAAAAACATTTTATTGATTTCCTTACAAAATGTCAATATTTGTTCATTCAAATATTAACTTAGAATATATCTGCAATATCAGTTTCCAATTAAAAATTCACCATTCCTTTCTTAAGCTTAGCATAAACATTTAATATGCTTCTTTATTTATTTTCACTTCCCCACTTTAGTCAATATCTACTTCTATTCAAATTGGTTCTCCCATTTCCATATGAATTCAATTTATCTTCAACTTGGTATATTAAATTTTATCTTCCATTTATAACTGATTCATAATTGTTGTTTAAAATTAGTTTCATTCACCAATTTATTTCAATTTTCAATTTAAAATCATTTTATCGCTAACAAAAAAATTTAAAAAATTTCTAACTCTCAAAATTTCCGAATTTTTTTGGCATAGTCTCCTTTGCACGAAGGAGCCTTTGCAATTTGACAAGAGATATAAATATATATATACATCGACCCACCCGGTCGGAAAAACAATAACAGTTCATATTTCCTATTTTTATTGCGTAGGCGTACCTTTATTTAGCATTTTTAAGCAAGCATCTTATTATTTTAGCAATTAGCGCGTCCAAATCTAACCAAACGGCTTCCCGGTACCTGTACTTACTCAATTCAAACATATAAGTACTAAATATATGCAAATTTGTTAACATTTCACTTACTTTCAATAGTTAACACATAAATTTCACATATAAAGCATGTTATGTAATTTCCATAAGAACATATAAGGTTCCGACACTTTTTACAATTGCTTACAACCTATTCTCAACCCATTTCATTCAGTTTAAGTGGTTTACAACTTACTCGCTTATATTTAATTCATTTTAAGCAAAACAAACTCATATTCATTCCAATTGATTTCAAAATCATCCTATTTCACTTCTAATAACTCATAGGATTTTATCTAATCTCGTTTACATCAAACGATCCATTTTCTTATGCAATTTGACAATATTAATGGGAATAAATAATTACTTAAGCTTTTTAACCAATTAAATAGATTCCAACTCAATTTGCACTTGATTCCATCCCATTTTAATTTATTCACAAACTTTCATTGCATTTTCTTTCATATCCAAAAGTTTGATTCCAAACCATTTTATTAAACTCGACAACCAATATATTAAATAACAATTTCACAATTTACTTAGGTTATTTATTTTCTTCAAACTATTCCACCCAAAACTTAAGTTTATTTTATTCAACCAACTTCCATTCAAATCTTTGATTTGATTTTTTTCCTTTGATCAAATCCCAACCATTTTACTAATTTATTCGATTAGTTTATTCTTTTATCCATTTTTAAATTTTAATTCATATTAACACTTCATTATTGAATTTATTAGTAATAAGGCCATTCAATTTATGCTTGAGTTGGATTTGTTTACAATTCACACCAAATCTATTTTAATCCAATTCAATACTTACTTTGTTTACATTTATTTATTTAAGTAAGAATTATATTCCATTCAATATTATCTATAACTCAACTGAATTCGTTTCAATTCAATTTTATTTAACTTAACTCCAGTTAAATCTAGCTACATACCATTCTTTCGAATTTTGTTATGCAAGGACTTAATTCCATTTATTATCATTCCAATATACAAATTCTCAACTCATGTACCTACTCACCTGAATCAATTAGTACTTACAAATCTTAATTCCAATACTTTGTTTAATTTAGTCCAACCTGACTAATTTTCCCATTTCACATAATTTAACACAATTCAAATTTAAATTCCAGTATTCAGTTTTCATTTTTTTTCTTACTTACAAATTTGAATAAATTTGTCCTCCTACAAATTCACTTCTAGTAAATTTTTACTTTTATTTACTAGGTTCGGTTATATTCTATTTCCATTCAAATTTTTTACACTTCTTTAAGTTTCCAATTTACCTATATTCCATTCCCATTTCTTTTAATTCAGTACATTGTATTGGTTTACTATCTTATTTTGTTTCCTACTTCATTTAATTTAACTCTTTCAAGTTGAATTTTATTTCAACAAATTCCAAATTTACAAGTTATCAAACTTATTATATGCCATAAACATTCTTAGTTAAGATTCCAGAGTTTAAACAGTCTTTTAACATTTCCAAAATTCCCTTTGAAATCACCTACATCCAAAATTCCTTGCATTTCTAAAATCAAATTTATCTTTTGCAAACAATTCCAATTTAAAATAATTTAGTAGCAATTTCTCTCTTGGAAACTCGAAAATAAACATCGATGATGATGTAGTCATCAGCGAAGTTATTTTCCAGTGACCAAAAGAGTTCAATGCTTTTATCTCTTTTAAAACCCTTCATATATTTTTAAATTCCAAATCTCTCTAGATTTTCAAATCCGATTCAAAATATTTCTCAAATATATTTTATTTTTCCCAACTTTTGAGAATCATTATCAAATTCAAAGGAATCTAAATTTCCAAATTCCAAATCCCAAATCCTTTAAATTTATATTCAAACATTACTTTGAAATTTTATCTTATTTTAATAATTAATCACACTATAATTCACATTTATTGTTAACATTTACAAATCTCATTTGTTTATGAATTTGTTTCTTAGTTTTTAATTATGTTTTCAATATCGTATTCAATTACAATTAACATTTACAAATCCCATTTACTTGTTAATTTATTCTTTAATCTTTGGTTATTATTTCAATTTCTTATTCAATTCTCATACAATGATAATAATTTAATATTATCACTTTCTAACAACCAAACATCCATATATAACTATAACAATTTACGAAAAATTATTTCCTTTATATATAAAATAATTTTGGGCAAAATTATTTCATTTACCCTATTTAAAACAATACTGTGTCAGTTTATCTTGTTTAAGAGTTTAGAAATTCCTATCGGTGATGTGGCGTCCCACATATCGACCAGAATCCATAAACACTCAATAGATAAGTCAATACAATATAAAACAATTTTATATTCACTAACAAATACGTGCTCATATTTATTAATACACTCAAAATCATTCTAGAGTACTACAGACTCTATTTGATGAGTAATCCCCACCAGAGCCAAGGTTATCACCAACCTAAGCTCTGATACCAACTATAATGACCCACAAATCCGTACCCCTTGAGTCACCATAATTTTACATAAATTAACTCAAGTTGAACAGAAGTGCGAACCATTTGGGTTAAAGAAGAAGAGGTAAAAGAAGACAAAACAGAAAACAACAACAGAATCTTACTATCGCAGCGGAATAAAATATAATAACTATTCAATGATCTTTACACAAAAGAAAACTATATCTGTTTATATATTACACCATCGGAGTACAACATCAATAACATACAACTGGATACACGGTGGAATAGTAATCAAATACGGAAGTACGTATCGCCATCCAGCTCGTCTCCTGAGCTCCACAGCATCATATCCTGTATCCTATAATACTCGGTCTGACCCGAGCATTACCGTTAAATAACACCCAAGTCAGTCTGGATTACCAGCGTGAGAAATCACACTCAACTTGATTATTGAAGTTTCAAAATCCCTTTGAAAACAAAAGCATCTCGTAAGACCACGCCGCAAATAAACATGTCGGGTTTTTACCTTACGATAGCTAAAACGTTTCTTATTAAAATCCTCTGATATGATAATAGGGTCTATATACAAATACTTATTAAAATAGTCGAAATTGTTACATTCATTCAATTCCAGCTACTAGCCACAGAGTGGGTAATACAAAAGAAACTCGTAAAAGGCGCGTAGGGAGAATGAATTTCCAACTAATGACTAGGCACTGGGGTACCACCTGTCACGGTACGTGGCCTAGATCACAGTACCAAGGATCACTCCCGACCGCCTGCAACACGAGACCCGGACTATCCCTTACTGGATAATCCCGAGAAAGATCACCCCGCGGTTGGGATCAGCAACCGCGCCACTAAGCCGAAATAAAAGGGACATCTAGACAGGGATGACCTTATCCGAAAATAGGTGCTGCCCAAGCCTTGCCGCATAACCCCTGATTTTCATTCATTCCCGGTTGATGAGGCTTGAGGCTAAGCGTTACCTTTTAGATCATTTCTCTTAGAATGCTCATCGTCCACCTAACGATGTTCTGAAAGCATTCATCCATACAAGTCCGTCCCGGGTTCGAACGGAACCGAATGCACTATTCCTACTACATCCATTTTGGAAATATCCTCAGGATTAGTAGCGACTAGTCCTTGCACTTCACTGCTCCATCATTGACTCCAAACTCGTTTTTCCACGAAAACGTACAAACCGAATCGAAGTGGTTTTCGAGAAATAAATCCCGATCCCGGTCTCTTCCAAACGATCAACGCATTTGGCCAATATTGATAGTCGGTGATTTAACTATCAATTAATATTCACAACATCCATCAACGTAAATAATTTTCCCCAAATTATTTATTTATCTCAAAATATCTTCGCAAGATATATTTTCATTTTCAACCCCTTTTAAAAACAGTTTCAAACTACCTTCCTTTTTCAAAATAAATTTCCCAAATATTTTCTATTTCCTCTGAAATCACCAAGCACCAAACTTTAGAATTTTAAAATAATTTAAAAATACTTTATTGTAAAATATACTTTAAAACATTAAAATTGAAAATTACTTTAGTACTTAATTAAAATTAATACTTTAGGAATATATAAAATAAGGTTACTTTATAAATATAAACTAGATTTTCTTCTTTAAACAAAATACCAAATCATCTTTAAATAATTATTACGATAATAGATTTTTTTTAAAAAAAAAATACTTACTTTAGAATTTCAAATTTTAGAAATAATAAATTTTCTAAAACATGCTTTTTATAAAAAAAATTAAAACTTTCATCTTATATTTAAAAATTTACTTTGAAAACGTACTTAGCTATCCAGGGAAATATACTTCTCTTCGTATTCTTTAAAAATAAATAACTATTTACTTTTAAACAAATGTTCTCATTCCTTTAATAAATTCCAATCGTGAATTTATTTTTCCCAAATATCTGCTGATATATTACTTTGCTTTTATAAACCCAGTTTATAAATTCCATAGCCACATTCTCCTTTAAATTTCCAATTTCAAACAGTTGAATCAATTTCCAAATTGATTTCCAATTTACTCCCTTTTATTCCAAAATCCATTAATTTCATATTTTATTCCTTAATTATGTTTTAAAATACTTTTAACTGAAAACACCAATTTTAGATTTCTCAAATTACTTCTTAATCCTTTTAAATAAATTTAAACTTTAAATTTAAAATAATTCTTTATTCCTTTAAAATAATATCACTAAATTTTACAATTCATTAATTCTGTTTACTCAAATCTTTTTTTTCATACTCTAAGTTATTTATTAGTATTTTAATATCACTTCCATTTCTTTTCAATTCATTCTTAACTTATTCAAATTTTCTATAATTATTTCGCTTACAAAATTCACTTCTTTTATTTTCTTCCAACAATCCAATTTATAAATTTTTGGTAACTCATTATACCCAAATATATTCAATCAAACCATAGCATTCAATATTCAAATATAATTCATCATAGAATATAAGATAATCAAAACAGAGAATATTATATAATTTAAATAAATGTTGAGGAATCCAGTTGGATCCCTCCAACCTGTTTTCCCTGCATCCAAAGGTGTTAGCACAACATAAATACCAATTCCACTTCGAGGTGGAATATCGCGGTATATGAGATTAATATAAATCATCCGCTATTATGTGGCGCATAGGGTCTCATCCGCTATATAATGCGGTAAATCAATCTTCCAAGATATATTATATACTATTATACATAATATGACACATCAAATCAAATCAATCAATTATTTAAATTTAACCATTTAAATTTAAATTCAGCTGAGTGAGATCAACTCACCTTTTATTTTGTTGTTTGCAATCTACGTCCATCTCGACTATTTCCTTCATGATATTTGGATCTCGTATAAACAATTTATGATTTATTAATATTTGAAATAAATCAACAGTTTATTATTATTATTTTACCATTTAATAAGCATTAATTAGCTAATAATTTTATTTAAACTAATAATTTCCTTTTGATAAATTTACTTACCTAATTATTTATTTAAATTACTTTTCCTTTAATAAAATATCCTTTGGTAACTAAAACAAGTAAATAAGTTTTATTAAACAAATTAATCTCTATTATTTTTAAAATAACATTTAAAATATGTATACGTATATTTAATATGGGTATGTGTATATACTTTATTTTCTCTGTCCAAACTTTAATTACAGGTAATTAAACTTTTATATATAATACAGGAATGTTACTTGTAAATTTAATTACTAAGTAGGAAAAATTGCTAATAAATTGTTTTAATTTATTTACTTCCTTACTGCATTTAAATTCATAAATATCAAGTCAATACTTATTCCTAAATTGAATATAATTAGTTTTATACCTTGTTGTAAGATCAAATATAAAGTTAAATATGTTTCCTCCTTTTTTTTAAACATACAGATATAAACTTTAAATTGGGAAAGAAAACAAATTAACTCTCCGAACTAAACTGCGCAACTACCAGCGTCTTGCGTCGACCACGACCTCTCGCAAGCCTCCATCTCCAACCCTAAATCCATCTGAAAACCCCACCACGCTCTACTTCCGAAATCGTGCGCGAAACCCACCTAAACTCACGCCGTCATGCCTTGCCCATCGACGCGGAACGAACATCGTGCTGCCTCCAGATCTCCCCTCCGTCGCGTCGACGCTGCCTCCATCGCACGAGCGACCATAGCTCAAAGACAAGACTCTTCCCTCTTTTTCCCAAAATTGGTGCGCTCGAGTACGGCTCGCGATTCGAGTCGAAATCGAGTTCGATTCCGCTGCACTTTTTTTTTCTCCTTTCGACCTCCCCTATTGAATAACGGCTTCGGCAATTGATTTGTGATTCTGAAGAGAAGAAGGGATCGCGACCTATTATTTATTTATTTTTGTTTTTAGATGAAGAGGCTTCAGCCATTATTTTGTTTTGAACGAATGGTTTAGAAGAAAGCTCGACTTTTAAAATGAGGAAGGAGGCGTATTGAAGAAGGGATAGAGTAGCGTACAGGGCTGTTGGCTACAGAGTAGGAAAAGCATTAATGGTGGAAGAATTTCGGCTGAAGAAAAATTTGACGAGTAAGAATATATTAGATTTGAATTTAAATTTAAATCGTTCAGATTTACGTAGCCCAAAATCATGAACTCCTATCGGGACGTGCCGCTAGGCGTTTATAAGGTTTTGCCCGTATTTCGAACACAATGGAAAAGGTTTCGAGTCCTAATTCGATCGTATGGAGAAGACAGCTTTTGGACCAATTATTATATTGAATTCGATATAAATTTTAGCGCGTTTATATGTCGTACGCTCACACAACAACTTCAATCATTACAAAATTTGAAATCCGATAATAATACAATATTACGTATCCAATGAAATTAGTTTCGTCAAATTCTGAGACTGTGTCTCGGAAGGCTATTTTCAAATTCAATCTAAACTATAAAATTTTAAAACGGAACAAATCACTGTTAAATTCAATTTTAAAACTTCTATTATCCTTAGCACTATCAATATAAATTTTACAAGCCTTCAAATTATTTTTAATAGGCTTATAACTGAAGGTTCAACATTTTACCCAACTTCAACTTATTTAATTTAATAATTAAATTACCGAATAAATGGTGATATTTGAA
This sequence comes from Allium cepa, assembly GCA_030765085.1. Classification (NCBI taxonomy): domain Eukaryota; kingdom Viridiplantae; phylum Streptophyta; class Magnoliopsida; order Asparagales; family Amaryllidaceae; genus Allium; species Allium cepa. The sequence continues at coordinate 353,101,997 of CM060932.1, read as the reverse complement.
TTCAAGTTAAAAATTAACTTTTAAATATTTAAAATCAATTAAATATTCCGATTTCAAATATCCAAAAATTTTGGGTCGTCACAGTGGTTTTCGGTATCGACAGAGAGTATGTCCATATCCGATCCCGGTCTCTTTGCCAACCAATCATTATATAACCCGTGGTTATAACTTTCAAAACAATATTTTATACTTCAAAATAAATATCAATTCAAATCCAAATCTTTATCAAAATAAAGATCAAATCATTTCTAAAATATTTCAATATCAAAATATCATATCTTCAAAACTCCATTTTCAAATCATTATTTGAATTCAAATCCAAATATCAAACTTAAATACCCTTTTAAAATTCAAAGATAACATTCATTTATTTCAATTCAAATCATCTTTTAAAATGATTCATTTTCCAATTAAATTTATTCATTTAAATCATTTTAAAGTGAAGTTATTATTCTTTAAGGTCAAGTATTCAAATTTTAAAGTTTCAAGTCATTCTGAGCTTATTTACTAAGTCAAAACCCATAATTATTAAAATTTCAGCCTTTCGCAGCATTTAGGAAAAAATTGCTATAAGTTATACTTGAAAACTTTTTAGTTCAGCAAAGACAGCACTTAAAACTACTGTTAAAACTCAGTTTTAGTTAAATTTTAGTTCAAAACAGCAAAGACAGAATTTCCAGAAATGCTGTAATAGCTCAGGTTTCAAAACAAGAATTTTTATTCATTTCTGCAAAGACAGCAGACCACTACAACATTTACAGAAATGCTATAATAGCTCTGAGTTAAGTTTTTAGCCTATTTAATTTACTACAGCAACTACAGCATTTCAGAACTGCTGTAATAGCTCTTTTATTAGCCTTTTAGTTCATTTCCAGAAACCAGAGCACTTTTGAATGCTATTAAAAGTGATTTCCAGATTCTAGTGTATTTCCAGCAATTAATAATCTTCATTTTAAACCCTTTAAACATTGTCAAAATCATAATTTAATATTTAAAAATGTTCATTGACATATCAACTAACATATTATTTTATACAATAAGTTTCTTATAATTAAATCCAATTTCACCAAATTACTTAATAAATTCAAGTGTAAAAGTTTCCAATTCTTTACATTTTTAAATAAACAACTTAACACTTAAATTTTCTGCATTATTTTTCTTCAAATAAAATTTAATTTCCTTTTTTATTTCCTATAACCAAATTTTTATTTTAACAATATTTCAATTTCTACTTAAGTTATATTTTCAGAATTCAATGTAACCATTTATTTTTCCAACATTTTAACTTATAGAAAATTCCAAATTTCTATATTTAATATTTAAAAATCCAATTTAAATCAAATTTTCATATATATACACACTTTCAAAATTACTTCAAAATTACAGAAAATGTATAAAAATAACCACGGGCCTGCATATAGTTTTCTAACCTAGGTCAAGTGATACAGATATATCATTTGAATCCGCAGTTTACAATTAAAAATCTAGGTTCTATCATTTCAAACCTGCAGTCCCAAGTCAAAATAAATAATTAAAAACCATTCAGGCCTATCATTTCAACCCATAACGATTTTTCCCTATTCTAAAGTCCGTTCGGGTATGTATCATTTCAACCCATAGTGAACCTAATCTACAGGAAACTTGCAGTGTGATAAATTGACATAAATGAATGGTTTAACATTATACAACATTAACAGGTGATATGACATGTAATTTAATAGGTATAACATCATATATGAATAATCACAGGCAGTTACAACATCATTTATAATTCTACACATTCAAATGTTGTTGGTTCACAATTGCATAAGTATATAGTGTCGTGTGAGATTTACTCACCTCTAAATGCTGGAGAATACAAAACCAATAACACAACAGAATCAAAAGCAAACTGAAAAGACTACGGACTTTGAGTGGAGAGCGAGATCCAATGCTACAACCCTTGTGTTACAACCCAAACAAAATCAAAACAATCTATAAATACAATACCATATTGAAATGAAATAACTTTCAAATAAAAAGAGATTTGAATGTCAAATCTTTTACCTTGCTTTCTCATATGCTATGCAGGACCTAGAAATACATTTGGCTCAGGTTTGGACATGACATGGCTTGGGTTTGCTCATGTAAATGCATGGCATAAAGGCTAGAATGGTGGAGGAGGTTACAACATGGAAATGTGAAGAGTTTTAGGCAATATAGTGGTTTTTGTTCATCAATGTGGTTCGGCCATGGAGAGTGGGCTCAACCTGTGGGTGCACTATGACTGGACAATGGCTGGAGGGGTGTGTGGTGGTCGAGTCAGAGGTGGTGGCGGCGGTTATGGTAGTGGTTAGGGTGGTGGTTGAAGTAGATGAAGCAAAGGTGGTCAAACAAGTGTGCTTCACGACTTTAGGTTGCATTTTTGAGGGGTTTGATCACCATGGAGGGCTCGGCCATGGTCAAGATCTGGTGAGTACCTTGTGATGATGGCAGGGAAGATGTGTAGGAGGTGGTAGCCGTGGCTATGGAGAAGAGGCCGATCCAAACAAAGCAAGAAATCAAGGCAAAATTCATGAAAATAAAAAGAAAAGGAAGAAGGAAGTAAAGCCATTACTCATTGTTTTTTCTCTAGCCGTGAATAGAAGGGAGATGTGGATTTTTTTTGTGCATGAGAAATGAGAAAATACATGGCTACTCACAACAAAAGTTACAGCCAAAGAGGAGTAATGGAGGAGTTGTGGAAAATGAAGAGTTTGGAAATTAAAAAGGCTTAAGTTTTCAAAGCTTTTAAAAACCTTTCATATTTCTTTTTCTTTGATTCAAATAAACAAAATTAAAATCAGAAATTTACTTTTGTAAACCGAAACCAAGTGAAAAAATATGAAAATAAATAATTAATTTTAAAGAAAATATAAAAAGAATAAAAGAAATTGCTTAAAAATCCAAAACAGTGTCCAGAAATTACAAATAAATCACTATTGGTCTTGGAAAAATATCCACTTCTTTTTAAAATATTATGAAGTAAAATTTTGAAATAAAATAATTTATTTATCATTTCTAAAACGAAATAAATAATTATATTGGAGAAAAATAGAAAAGAACTAGAGAAATTGTTTAAAAATTGAAAACAGGGCATGAAAACTACAAGAAAAATACCATTATCTCTAAAAAAATTCCTACTTCACTTTAAAAATATTTTAAAACAAAATTTTAAGTAAAATAATTTCTAAAACATTTTCAAAGTGAAATATATTCAATTAAAATAATGTCTAAACTATTGGGTTGTTACAATTCTATATGTATGCAAATTTTCAAAAATCTTTTTCCATACAAAAATTTCCATACTCGCGCGAGTAGGAGTATGGCTCAACCAATTTTTCATCTAATCCCAAGCATCCAAAACCTAGCACACAGTTTTTAACATCCAAAAATTTTAAAAATTTAGTTTATTGAATCTATACTTCTATATTGAAAAAGGTATTTAAATGGAAAATTTTACAGTTCAACCCTTCTTTTGGATACCTATTCCACTACAACTTGGAACCTTCTCTTCTACCCCCAAAACTTTTCCAACTACAATTTGCATAAGGAGATTTATATTTGAATGTTAAAGTGTAATTGTCCTAAGCATAAGTTTTGTTTTACTATCAACAAGGTATGAAAATTGAAATTCCAAAGCTAAAACAACATTTTTCCTTTGTTATTATGTATGTTTAATATACTTACCCTAGTTGAATGGTAAAATTTATACTTACTAACACATCAGTGGCCCTTACGCTAGTATATGGTATTTAAAATCAAAAGTTTTCTCCTTTCAAAAAAAAAATTATAAACACAATTTCCAAATGAATTTCCAACTTGCAAAATAGTTTAAAGAGTTGAATTCCTAAAAGCATTTAAACAACATATTTATTTATTTATTTTTAAAACACTTGAATAAAGTCTTCCAAAAACATTTGAACTCAACTTTTCAAAATTTACAAAATTACTTGAAATTCCTTTATACAAAATTTATCCACCATTTTTTTTCTAGAACATTCCGCTACTTTTAAAATTACTTCCAAAGCATTTCCAAAACTATTTATCAAACAATCAATAAACTCCCAAATCACTTTTTGAAAATATTTCATATCACTTCAAAATACACCACCATCATTTCATAATTTACAAATACTTCAAAACCAACTTTTCTAAAGTGTTTAAACAAAAATTCTCAAAACTTTTGAAAATAATTTTTCAAAATACCTACTGCTCTATCTTTAAAACAGATCAAACTTCATCTTAACGTAATTAGGTATGATTGACCCTAGTACTACGCAATTAATCTTAGATTCAGGGAACCTTTTTATTTTTACTCTAAACAACAAACTACCTACAAATATATTTTTTAAATTTTAGCTTTTACGGCATAAGGATAATGATCCTTGATTCTGCAATAACCTTTCCCTATTCTTTGTTTGCTAAAATTCATTTTCCTCAAAATTCTAAAATTTTGGGATCTAGCTATTTTTTTAATTCCTAGTTGCAGACTTAATTTCCTAATCAATTTATAATCTTCCAACCATACCTACAATTTTTATCACTAGTTAAGTGTCCTTATAAGATTTCCTAATTTACATTATTTTTCAATATGTTTATATTTACATAGTATTCTAATCCAATCCATACAATCAATGATAAAACAGGAACATATCTCATACCATATTGTACGATTTTCTAATAACCTAAGGGAGAAAACTAGCGATTACAATCCAAAAACCCTAAAAGAAAATTTTGCTGGAAGCTGCTATTCATCATCAACTAGTGTTAATGATGTTCTAGACCTAACACCCCTTACTAAATTAAGATGGACATTCCTACTATGCCATTCAACTATCACACAACTTCCTTAACTCTCATTCTTGGCTTCTAATAACTGCGGTCCATCCGTTACTTCAAATATTGAATCCAGTTATGGGATGGATTATGTAATCCCATAATGAAGTGAGTAAGAAAAGCGACAGTGCAAATTTTGACCCATTCATTGGAAAATTGGTTTGGCGGAATAACTCCTACCACATATCTTGCCTTCATCGGCCTTAAGTCAATCCACATCAATTATGTGTGTTCCATTTTATTACTCTCTTCTCCAACCAAACTACTATCTTCTCCTATTCAATCTCCAATAAAATACTTTTAAATTGATACCAATATCCATTATATATAATGGAGATTCCTTTTTGCTACCGTACGAGCATTTGTAGCCATTTCATTCATAGCATAAACCTTTATCTCGTCATACCTAGGCAGTCATACCTATTTATCCTATGTCAAAAATTGGTTTGGTTTTCACCTTTCTTTACAAAACTAAAACTTCCCAATCATGAAGTACCAAATCCAAAACCTTTATTTTAAAAATATAAACTTAGAAACCCTTTTTTAGAAGTTCAAAAGTTGCTTGTTTCAAAAAAGGACCTATGAAAATTTTAATTTTCCAAAGACATTCTAATCAAAGACTCACTCCTTTAAAAGGATTTTCAACACAAAACATTTATTTATGATTAAACCAATTCTCATACCAAGCCATTTTTATAAACATATTTTTTAACTTAAATCAATAAAAACCGGAGTAGACGAGGACAACTTCCATCCTATTATTTTCCTATTCTTATGCTATCTACGCTTCTACCTTTGATGGAAATTTTTATAGCATAAGAGAGGGACTTCCAAAAGATATTTGTATTTGCAACATCTATCTAAGTACTTGCAACATGTATGCGCAATTACTACTGATTTATGGATTTTTTCCATTCTTCCTACCCTGTTCCTATTATTTTTCTACTATATTATTTCTAACTACTAATCCTATTTTTATATATGCATTCCTAATGCTATTTCTATCTAAATTATCGGGTATTCTTACCCTTCTATTCTCTATACCCCATATGAATCAACTGCCATTTCCAGTTATCCACGCCTTAAAAGTAATTTAAAAACGAAACTTCCAAATTTACAAAATAGGAAAAATCATCGACCCCAACCTATACTCTATTTTGCTTTTATTTCAAAAATGAAATATCCTTTTATCAAAAATCTTTAAATCCAAACTTTTTAACCCAGTCAATTTTAAATTAAGAATTTCAAAAATGGAAAACCCTTTTTTTACCAAACACCTTTAATTCAGAAAATTTTGACTCAACAAATCTAAAATTATGAATTTTCTAGTTTTCTTGCTTTGTCAAAACAACAACTTCCTACTAAATCCTTTAAAAAACTCATTCAAAACATTTTAGAGAACTCCTAAAAATATTTTAATCAAATTCTTTCACATGGGATTGGATTTAGAAATGGATTTTAATTGCCATTCCTTTTGGACTATCCTTCTGTTCCATTCATCCTTAACTTATCTCCATCTACAAATCTAGCTTATATTCTTTTGGCAATTAGCATACACTTTCTTGCAAGAACGTACTCTACTCCTTCTTCCTTTCTTCTAGATGCTTGCAACATATATATTCTTATCTCCTATCAGTCTGGAGTAAATGTACATCTTCAGTTGGCAATCCATCAAAATCCAGAATCATAACAGCCTAGGTCCAACAAAGGGGTCAAGTACATTCCAGTTTCTGAGGTGCTTCTATATGTCACGATCATGCTCTTCTTGGTCCATTTCTTACGATACGACCTGCACCTCGTGGTAATCGGAGTAGGAGTAAAATTTAATTCTGTTTATTTTTCCAACCCATAATCGCCTCGTCCATCCTTTCGGAATATGGCCGCGACCCTTCTTTTGTTGAAATTTGTAGAGTTGGCGTGTATATATATATATAAGTAAAAACATAAATATGTTATCTTAGCATATCCAAATTCCTATGATCAACTAACCTAAGCTCTGATACCAAAAGTAATAACCCGCAACTTACTGGCCCTGAATTTCCACTAAATCGAAACTCAAGACCAGTAGGGCACTAATCGTTAGTTTTGGTTACCTATAATAAACAAAAGCATGTCAAATTACGATAAATATAAACTCATATTAGAATTTAAAAATATAATATAACATGAAAATGGCTACTATCTTGGAATATTATTTCTCGAGTGTTCAATTGCCCTGTCAGCGTCATGAATAAGAAGACTTCATTATCTACCATTCCCATCTTACTCAAATATCCAGTCCTTCTAAGTCTAACCTGGGTTGTTGTGGGAAGGGGTTAAAACAACATTTTGATGATTGGAAATTTATATATTTTACTCAGCCCATTAATTTATGCCAGTTGATTTCCATTTAAATGTTATGTTATTATTTACGGCTAATCCGTTTAAATCTTATATGCACGTACGATATTTTTAATCTAACCTTTTTCATGGTATCGTTTTTTTAGCAAGGCTAATGGGGTTGAATGGATCCCTCTATTTTATTAATCAAACCGACCGTTAGGGAGGTTTTCTTACTGTCATTGGCCAAAATCAATTTTTCTGATGCCAAAAAAACGTGGATCTTGTCTCATCGCGGTTTCCCTAAAAACGTGGATCTTGTCTATCGCGGTTTCCCTAAACTTCCTCCTTTTATTTCGCGCATCAAAGATTCCAAATTCAAATATATTATGATTTTCAAATTCTAAAATATCAATTTCAAATCAAAAATTTTGAATGCTTTGATTAATATTTAAATTTGAAATTCATATGTTCATATTCAAATCTCAATTTATTCTTTTTTAACATATTATCACTTAATGTTTAAGTAATGTTAACAAAAATTTTAAATGTATATTTCTTATCAAAGTTATACAATCGAACGACCGGTTTCTCCACCGTTGTACGGTTATACTAGTTACCAAAAATAAACATATTACCAAAGAATAAAGAAAAGTTGAAAAAAATACAAGAAAATCCACAACAAACACATGGACATAAACAAAACATAAGAATAGGACGAAGGATTGCTAAGTATTGTTGACAAGACCTATTGCCTTAGCCAATGATCGGTCATTAGAGTCAAGAATTTGACTTCCAGACTTCCATAAAATTTTCCTACGAATATGAACCATGCAATCATGCAAAGATATTTCCTTATTATCACATTTACCATTAAAGACCGGATAATTCCTCTATTTCCCGACTCATATACCACTTTTTTCAGAGCAATTAAAATGCAGCGGGACATTAAAATTTTCCATCTCGTAGACTTCAATATAAAGGAACCATTCATCATTTGAATTGTGAGAAACCAACCTATTATCAAAGCCATCTAAAACTCTATCCCATATATAATAAGAATAATCACGTTCAAAATAAAGATGAGCAGCAGTTTCATTAGCTTTATGACACAACAGATCCATAGTATCAGAAATAATAACTCTAAAATACAAATTTGATTTTGTCTGAATTGCATTCCTCGGCATTTTGCATACAAATTTTTTTTGCATAGGAATATCGTAAGTAATCTAAACTTTAGAATGCCATGGAAAATAATCAACAAATGGATCATCAAAGATCAGCTTGTATACACTTTTAATAGACCAAGTTTTACCACATCAAAGTAATATATCACAATCAGAACTCAAGAAGAATAGAGATTGAACATCATTTTAAATCTCTCTTATAACAGCACTGCTATAATGAGGAAGATTCACTTGACCTTCGCGCAAATATCCACTCACGGTGGTAGCTAGAGGATAGCAGTGTGAACTATTAGATTTGAAGATAGCACTTTGGAAAGAATCAATCCTTGCTTAGCCCATGGATCATGCCAAAAACTTAATTCGATATTAGCAGTAGGAATAAACTGAACAAGAGGAGAAAGAACCGATCTAGGTTTTAGGAGAGATCTAAACATCTAGCTACAGTTATCAGGTAACTGCATAGTCTAGAAATTCTCACTTTTAATATAATGATTATTAATCCATTGAGACCATAAGTTATTTCCATTTTCAACAAGGACAGAGAAGAGTGAAGATATAGCAGTTCTATTCCATATAAAGATATTGCTAATACACAACGCACCTTTTTTCCTAGGGTATTTTGTAACTTATTAAAAGCAATAGGAATCAATTTCCTAGAATTATAACCACCAGACTACGAAAAATGATTCATAGCTTTTGATATCATATGCAGCAGTTTCATTGGTAGAATAAACATTCTAGCCCAATAAGTGTGCATGGAAAAAACAATAGAATTAATAATAGCGAGTTTGAAATTAACAAGCAAAAAAAAAAAAATTACAGAGCTTGGCAGCCATGGCTGCCTTCAAAAAACTTATGAATAATCCTATCTACAACCTCGATCAGTTAGAGGGGCCTTCACATTCTTCTCCACCTAACTCTCCTCCACCTTTGCCGATTCCAGTGCCGTCACCACCACCACTTCTTGATAAATCAACCTCTTCCATTGATGAAGAAGGCTTTCAAACTGTGCACAGAAGAAAATCGAAACTGTTGAATAAAGGTGCTGTCAATGCAGTGATCTCTCATCAGAATTCCCTGAAGCAAGTGAATCAATCAAGACAGCATACCAGAATTGTAAATCAGGCATCATATAACTCGAGAATCAATGTGAATGAAAGAATTCCATCAAGAATTACTGCAAGAAATAGCCAGAAAGAGATGTGTGTAGAAAATCACTTTAGAAATTCAAGAAATTACTCAAGAAACCCTCAATTTAAGGAGAATTCAACATCTCAAATAAACACTAACCAGAGTAAGCCTTCTTCATGGGCAGAGTTGATCAAGAGAGGAGGTTCAAACACTGAATTTGACCTCAAATATTCTGCTCCTCTCTCCATCAATGAAAAGAAGATAGTGGTGGTGAGTGCGGAGGCGAGCAAATGGGCAAAGACTAAATGGAACTTCTCAGTTTTTGCCTATGTCTTTGGCAATAGACCCGCTTATAATCATTTCAAGGCTGTAATTGTTAAATCCTGCAAATCCATGGGTAATTTCGACATCTTTACTCGAAATAATGGTTTCTTTTTAATCAGATTTTTCAATGCTTCTGATTGTGATAATGCAATTAATGGGGGGCCATTTTTTATAAATGGAAAGTTGATTATTATAAAAAATGGAGCAGTAAAATCAATCTTGACAGAGATCTATTATCCTCTATGCCTATTTGGATCAAACTGCCTGAGTTAAATCTTAGACTGTGGGATAGTGAGATTCTAAGTGCAATTGCTAGTATAGTTGGCACTCCCTTAAAATTGGATGAACATACTGCAAAAGACACTAGGCTTTCTTTTGCTAGAATTCTTGTGGAAATAAAAGCAGATTTTGATTTGCCAAATGAGGCTACAATTTCATTGCATGATGGTGAAAATTTGATTCAAAATATTGAATATGAAGGGATTCCCCCTAGATGTAAATCATGTTTATGTTTTGGCCATTCTCTGGAAAATTGTGATTCAAAAATGGTTTGGAAAGAAAAACAAAGTATGCAAGGAAAAACTTCTGTTATCAACAGCATATTTCCAGAACATATTAATGATATTGTTAACACAGCAACTCCTCTTTTCAACAAGGAAAGTAACCCTCATCAACTAGAAGACAATGTTGGTCAGATTGTCATTTTTGAGGGTACAACTTATGTGCAAGAAGCAATTTCAAGAAAAGAATCTCAAGAAAGCAGCAAAGAACAATCTAAAAATAGTAATGAAGATGGTATCTCTTCTAAATCATCAGAAGCAACAAGAAAAATTAATGAACTTATTACTGTGCCTCAAATATCAAGCATAGAAGATTCGGCTATACAAGCATAAGTCATTAAAAATCAGTCAGTAGAAGAAACCACAGTTGCAGAAGCAATGAATCTGGATGCTAGTTCGATTATTAACAATTTACTTAGTAAGGAACCTTCTGAAAATCACTTCAGCTTTTTAGCTACTCATTTATCTACAACTACCAAAAATCCTGTCTCTGATCTTAGCATTCAAAAAGCTATCAGTTTAGTCTCAAATCCAGCTTCTTCTTCAAGGAAAAATAAAAAACAAGTGAAAGAAAAAAGAAAAAGCAAAATGAAAAGCATTAAGGAAATTGTAGATAATGAAAGTCAAGAAGAAACAGGAGACAGTGAATTTAAAAGGAAATATATTATCAAAAACTCCAAGTGGGAAGACCAACTGAAAGCACTAAACAAAACCTCATACAAAAAGAAAGGTAGAAGGATTGAGTCTTTTGAAGAAGAAGGCAATCACAGTGCTTAAGCTGTTTTGCCATCGTATCCTTTGGTGTATCCTTTTGTTTACTTGAGTTTTATTTTTTATCTCTTAGTTTATTTTATGATGATTATTTCTTGGAATGTAAGAGGGCTAAATTCCCCAATTAGAAGATTAGACTTGTCTAATCTTCTTTCGACTTCAAATCCTAGCATAGTTGGTTTACTTGAACATAAATTAGATAATTCAAAAATCACCGAGTTTCAATTAAAAAATTTGAATAACTGGAGTGTTATAAATAATAATCAAATGGGAGGTTATGGCAGAATTATGGTCTTATGGGACCCAAAAATTTGGGACATTTATCAACACTTTATAAATTTTCAATTTATACATTGTAAATGCACAAACAAAGGTGGTTTTCATATTGAAATTACTTTTATCTATGCTTCTAATAGTGAAATTGAAAGAGATTCACTCTGGAATAACCTTGAACTTATGAATGCTAACATGAGGAATCCATGGATTATCATGGGTGATTTTAACACTGTTATGCATGGTTTTGAAAAAAGAGGGGGTATTCCTATCCCCTTCAAAAAATTGGAGAAACTCAATAATTTTTTTATTAAAACTGGTCTTTATGAACCAACAATTTTTGCTAATAAATATACATGGAAATCTGGAATTTTTAGAAATATTCATTGTAAATTAGACAGAATTTTAATTAACCAAAAATTTACAAAAAATTTCAAAAATTTCAAATGTCTTACTCCCCCCAAGCCACTAGTGATCACACTCCTATTCAAATTTATCTTGATTGCAACAATAATATTACTAAAAAGAATTTCCCTTTCAGGTTTGTGATTGGCTAGGTTTATGAGAATAATTATAGAGAAACTGTTAAAAATTGTCTTTCTATAAATATAGTGGGTATTGCCCAGTTCAAATTTCGTAAACTGGTTCAAATCACCAAAAGCAAATTAAAGATCTGGAACAAAAACAAAACCAATATAGACATTAAATCTCTAAGAGAAGAATGTGAATTTAGGCAGAATGCTTTGGATAATGATTGCTCAGACAAAGATAATATCAACAAATTTTTCACTGCCCAAAATATCTAGCCAAATCTCTCCATGTGCATTCTATAAATCTTAGACAGAAAGCTAAAATTGACTGGTTGAATCATGGGGACGAAGCCAGTAAATTCTTTTGTGCTAAGATGTCTAATAGAAAATATAGAAATGATATTGGGAAAATCATTGATATTAATGGTAATACTATAAATAATATGTCTTGTATAGAGGAAAAAGCTATCAATTATTTCAATTCTCTTTATAATTATAATTTCTCATCTAATGATTTTCCAAATATTGAGCCCAAATACAAATTAAATGAAAACAACAAAGAAATTCTTTTAGCCCCAACTAGAATTGAGGATATTAGAAATATCATTTTTAACTCAAATAATGATAACAGTCCAGGCCCTGATGGCTTTGGTGCTAAATTTTATAAAAGTCACTGGGTAGAGATTAAAGATCTTTTATTTGACTTAATTTCTGAATTCTTTAGGACTGGGAAGCTTTTAAAAAAATCTTAATCATACTTTCATTGCATTAATTCCAAAAATTCCTATTCCTAATAGCTTAGAAGATTATAGGCCTATAGCCTGCTGTAACTTTGTTTACAAAATAATTTCCAATATTCTTAGCAGCAGGATAAAAATATTTTTAAAGCATTTAATTTCTGAGAACCAGAGTGCATTTATTCCTGGTAGGCTCGTTGTTGAAAACACTTTGTTATCACATGAATTAATTAGGAACTTCAACCATAATTACAAAAATCATATGTGTGTTAAAATTGATTTAAATAAAGCTTTTGACAAAATTAATAGATAATTTATTATACACATTATGAAACAAATGGGATTTTGTACGAAATTTCGTGCTCTTATCTTTGAGTGTATTAGCAAAGTGTCTTTTTCTATTTTGGTTAATGGATCTCCTAATGGGTTTATTCATAGCAACAGAGGTATTAGACAAGGAGACCCATTGTCTCCATATCTATTTACTATTGCTATGGAGTATTTCACTATTCTTATGGAGACAGAGCTAATAAAAGGAAATATAAAACCCATTAACAGAACCAAACCATGCATTACTCATTTACTTTATGCTGATGATTTACTTATTTTCTTAAATGCAGACACACAAAGTGCAAAATCTATAGCTAACATCTTTGCCAAATTAGAAGTTCATGCTGGTCTAAAAGTTAATAACTTCAAAAGAAAAATCTATTTTAGCAAAGGCTGTGCTAATAAATTGGACATTTTAAACATCTTAAAATTTAAAGAGAGTAATCTTCCAGTCAAGTATCTGGGACTACCTCTTAGTGCTAATCAAGTGAATGATCAAGACTGCACAAGATTATTGGATATAATTCAGGCTAGATTTGAAGGTTGGGCTAGTAAACTTCTGTCAACTACAGGCAGAATTGAACTTACTCACACTGTGATCATAGCAATCATTATGTACTGGGTCCAAGCACACAACATTCCAGCAAAAGCTATTCATAAAATTGAAAAAATTTGTGCAAATTTCATTTGGAATGGAAAACATCATAAAATTGCACGGGACAAAATTTGTAAATCAAAGAAAGCTGGTGGCTTAGGCATAAGGAATATCAAAGATTTAATGGAAGTATGCAATCTTAAATTATTTTGGAGATTTGTTAATGGCAATTCTCTGTGGGCAAAATGGATGAAAGCAAAGTATCTCAAAAATAAGAATTTTTGGACAACAGGTATTGAAAATCACCATTCTTTTGTTTGGATGAACATTCTCAAAAGCAGGGACACTGGAATTAAACTTCTGGAAAGAAAATTTAAAAATGGCGATCAAATTGATCTATGGTTTGACCCATGGATTTTTGGAAACTATTTAATTAGCCTTGTGGGGTGGAATAATTTGTTTACATTTGGTGAAGTCTCTGGAAAAGTTAATATCATTACCCAATATGGTAGGTGGAATGTCATGGCACATCCAGCTACATTTATTTTTAAAAATGCCATCCAAAATATTTCTATTGACCCAAACCAACATAAAGATAAATGGGAATGGAAATTATCTTCAAAAGGTACTTTCTCTTTTAAGAAAACATTGGAGTTTTTAAAAGGCTATGAAACAGAGGTCGATTGGCACAATGTTATATGGAGTAAAGCTAACTGTCCAAAAATGTCTTACTATGCTTATTTTGCTATTATCAATAGACTTCCCACCAGAGACAGATGTCTGAAGTGGAATAAAAAAAGGGAAACAAAATGTCTTCTTTGTAAAAATGAAACAGAGAGTATTAATCATTTGTTCTTTGATTGCATTTATTCAAAGCATATTTGGTTCATTGTCAAAACCAATCTCAAAATCAATCAAAATCAAGCTGTTCAAAACATTAGAGAAAGCATCAGTTATATCCAACATAACTTCAAAGAAAAATCCAAGGAATTCAAAAAAGCTAGCATCATGCTCACAGCATCCATTTTCCATATCTGGAAAGAAAGAAATCAAAGGCTACACTCTCAAAAGGAAACGGAAAGCATTCAACTTTGGAAAAAAATTGAATTGGACAGTTAAATCATTCTCAATAAGCATAGAAATCACAGAAATCAAAGAGCTCAATCAGAGAATTCAAACTGGAAAATGGATAAATATGAAGAATATCTAGAATCTTTCTTACAATATGGGAAAACCATTAATGATTTTCCCAGCACTTCATCACAAAGATAGCAGCAGGATGAAAAAGCCCATGAATGACATTGCATCCACTCGAGATCATCTCAATACTGGAAGGGGCGGCTTTCACCAACACAATAGGAATTTCTCCTACAACACAAAGGGAAGTTATCTTAATACTAATACAGTTTGTAATAAAGTTAATGAATATTCGAATTCTTATACTTGTTATCAAATACCTTATAGGGGCAAAAGCTACCGCGCATACAATATTGGAGATTCGGCAGATATCAATCTACATATGGACAAATATCGCCAACTGATTATTAATAATCAGATTGTAGATGATAACTACTATCGAAGTAACATCAACAATCAAATTTATCACTTATCTGAATGGGAGATAGGGTATAGCAGCTCCAACAATTTCTACGTTCAAGAGGAGCCGAACCCTTACAACCTCAACAGCTATTTCAATAACCAAAAAAGGTCGTCTTTCCTCGAATGCGAAGATCCTCGAATTTATCATGACAAGAATCAGAGCTATGCGAAGCATTCCGCCCAAAGTAATTCTGCTGACAGCAGTATTATCTACCATGGTGATAATATTATTAATTCTACAACCTCTGCTATAGATCCTCCAGATTCGCAAGCTGAAGATGCTCTAAACAACAAAGATTTCTATTACAAAGAAGATGATGCAAAATCTGCTCATACGAGGCAAATTCTTAAGCTCGCAAATCAGCGCCGCAAAGGCAAGAGGGATTGGAAGCCCCCATGAGTTTGTTCTCTCATTCTTTTTTATGACTTTTAGCCAGAAGAAGAAGTTTCCGCCATTATTTTTTTCTTCTCGTTGTTTTGTTATGTGGAGGCACTGTTGCCCCTAGGGTTGTGTATTGTGTCTTTTTGTGTTGTAGTCGGGTATGTTTACCCGTAACACTTTATTTGGGCCGGGCCCTTTTTACTAAGTTTCAAAAAAAATAGCGAGTCTTTCCACTCGACTTAGATTTTTATTATTCCAAATATGAAATCTAGGAGAGATTTTTTCAAACATTGGCAGACAATGAGTAGTTTTGAGTCTAGAAGAAATTAAAGGAATGCCCGAATAAAGAACACCTTTAGCAAGCATGATAATCCCACAGTTACTAATCAGATCATTAGCATACTCATAAAGGACCCCTGCCACTGCAAACTGTAATCTAGATGGTTTAATAGAGAAACCTATAATTTATTTAAATGTCATCAAGTCAGCATGGATGCAAGCAATAAAAGACTGAATAGGTTTCGAAAAAATAATCAAGTTATTAGCAAATAGAAGAGATGTAAGAATAGGCTCTTGTAATAAGGAAGAAGAATGAATCCCTTATTTCTAATAGAAATATTAAATAACTGAGTAAAAACATCCATGACAATAATAAAAAGAAAAGGATAAACCCGGCCTCCTTGTCTAAGCCCACTTCTAGCTGAAAATTAACCATAATTTTGACCATTAATGCCGACTAAAAGATAAACTAATGATATGCAAGTTTTTATCCACTTAGAAAATTCTAGCGAAAAATACATCTTATAGAGAATAAGATGTATCGAACCCCAATGAACAAAATCAAAGGCCTTCTTCAAGTCAATCTTCATAAGACATCTTTAGGAAATATTAGCTCTAGAGTAACCTCTGAAAAGCTCATGAGATAATATGATATTATCCTAAATGTTTCTACCATGTATAAAGCCACTTTTATTATGAGAGTTTAAGGAAAGTAGAATTAATTTCATCCTGTTAGCAATAATTTTTTGATATGCGTTTGTACACCACATAACGTCATGCAATTAGTTTAAAATCACAAACAGTAGTAGGATTATCCATCTAGGAATTAAGCAAAGATTAGCAGCATTTATACCTAACACAAGCTTATTAGTTTTAAAAAATTTTTGATAACTTTGAAGTAATTTGATTTAATAATGCACCAAGCTTTTTTGAAAAAATGACCACCAAAACCATCATGGGCACAAGAGCTTTTGGAGCGGATAGAGAATAAAGCATTAATTCTTTCACATTAGAGATATCAGCAGCGAGGTTTAGGGCTTCATCCTCACTAATCTTAGGCAATGATAAGTCATTTAACAAAGACAAATTATAGTCCTCCCGATCATTTCCTAAGAGATTTATATAATTGTAACGACTCTATCGTTATACCCATATTATTAAATAACATTATAAATAATGTTATCTAATAACACGAAGAATGCTGCTTGTTAAGTGTGATCAAATGCGAATATACTTTTAAGCTAACCCTAACATGTCATAATTACTATTTTACAAAATATTTGGAATAAAATTTGACACGTACCATCTCATTCTAAAGTAATAAACAGGCCGATTTCTTAAAACCAGAACTGTATATCATACAAAACAATTGTCACATATCACAACTGAATAATATACATCTTGTACAAGTACATACTCTGAGTCTATAAAATATAATACTAGACCCACATAATATACATCCAAATCAAGTTACTATCTCAAAATATACATCTCATCATACACATACATACATATACATACATAGATACACACACACACACATACATACATACATATATTTATATATTCTACAGAAGGTAAACTGAAAAGTCCAAATAGTCTATCTTTATGTTAGTACACCTACCTAAAAGCATGCATGTCTTGTAACCTAAAAAGGCACGACCTGACCCGGGTATTATAAAATAAGCGGATCAGACCATCTCTAAATATCCAAAGGGTGAGAACAAGATATACCACAAGGATATATGACATATAAATAAATACAGATGTCATATATAAACAAGTCATCAGGATAATTTAACGCAAAATTCATCTCTAAACACAGGAATATTTTAAATTATGAAACATAAACAAATCACAAAACCTTGGAATCTATCTCAAGACAAAGACATAATAACAAAAATAGATTAGTCACAATGTCCAAATTTCCTGAAAATAATAGTATCTCAAAATCCAACAAAACCAAATCCATACCTATCACAATGATCGTCCATACTTATCACCAGTGTTGTACTCATGCAGTGGAAAAAAAATCTGGTATCATCCACACCGATCTAATACCAAGGATCATCCATACCGTGAAAAACAAAATACCAACCGATCTCAAGCATCGTTAGTACCATTCACAGTGATTGTCCATACCGATCAAGATGATCGTAGAAACATAACTCAAAGATCGAAGAAGCTATAACTTATACCAATCATAAGGATCGCATAAAAATCTAGTAGTATATCTCTTAAGATCTATTGGCCTGAAATCCGAAAATTAAAAGAGAACCCACTTTAAAGCATCAAATATCACTTTAGTAATCAAGAGAATTGAACTAAAACGTCACATACCACTTGGTGAAATTCAAGTATTTACTAGAAACTAGTAAATCTCAACCATTACGGATATAACTGGAAAACCTGAACTATATATTTCTTAAAGATCTATCAGCTTACACAAACGCCATACACCAAAAGAGAATACAACGCTAAGGTGTTAAATACTTTCCTAAAGGAAACCACAAGGATTTAAACAAAGCATCCTATACTACCCGGTGAAATTCAAGTATTTGCTAATGGGTTAGTAAATTCCACTCAAACATTCTGTTTAATGAGTTATACCATGTTCGATGAAGCGTTACTTAAAAGCATTTAAATCAATCAATAATACTAAATCGACCATTAGTATTCCTCATATTAAGAATTAAGGCTTTCAAAATTTCATCTCAAAATTTTCTCCGAATCACTAAATAAAAATAAATCACCAAATCCAAGAATCAAACTCGAAAAAATACAAAGCCAAATAGGAAAATCACAAAAGTCAATATGAGCTTCTAGTTTTGAAAGAAAGTAATATAATTTTTATCTTCTAGAAAATGATTTCTAAATACTTTAAATTTATAAATACTTACTTTCAACTTCTCATTTTTAAAATCATAAACTCTTTTGTTATTTAACTATATATATTTATCGCTAGATAAAATAAACCATAATTGGATTTTAATGCCAAAAATGCTTTTATATGTAAATATATAGTTGTTCCAAATTCTTACTAAAAGATTAATAGTTAGCAAACCTTATTCCAAAGACTACATATATAAGTAATATTTTATTTTAGAAACCATAAATGCTCATGTTTCAAAATCATATTAATATACAAACATTTATTTAAAAACAAGATAGGTTCATATTTCAAAACCTTACATTGAAATCCATAATCATTTCTACTAATTCTATAATATACATTTATATATATAGTTACTTATTATAGTTACTTACAAAACGAAATTTCAACCTACATGAAATCAACAACAGGTGGAACCGCACATCATAAAGTAATATGACAAAAGAAGGCAGTCAACATGTCAAAACAATAGGGAACAAGAAAATATAAAGTAACGACCCAACTTCCAAACACCAAGATTTCTTTGACTACCATGATTTTTATTTCTGGTAAGTTTGGTTTTGTGAATTTTCTTGCTCCTCGGCGGCCTTGACTTGAGATTCTACACTGCTTCATCATGTCGCATACCCTCCATTTTGCATTTGGCTTCAGCCAACACAGCACTGTTTAATTTTGTCCATCCCTGTAGCATCGGCATAGGCTTGAGAATTCATGTATTTGAATTTACATTTGTCTGCACTTGCACACTCACTTTGGTTTCATGATACCTGTGCATTGCTGTTGGGATTGCATTGAGTTGTACATTCACTTGGCATTCACTTCGGTCTTGATTTGATTTGGTTATTAAATTTCACTGCTGTGTTTTCGGCCATCATCGTTGCATTGATATTGGTGGATGTGCTGTATTTTGTGATAGTTGATTCAGTGAGCATTTTTGTTTCAAGAATGCTTTCTGCTTGATCCTTTGCTGTTTTGGTGTCGAATTTCTGGTGTATTTACACATTCGAATTTATATTTGCTCTTTATTTTGTCGTCTGGTTGTACACATGAGTATTTTTGAAACTTGGCATTTGAATAAAGTTTTTTTCTTTTAAATTTGCAGTAGTTTGCTAATTATTTCTTATGAAATGTCTGCTGGTTATCACTACGTATATACATACATATTTGTATGTATATATGTGTGTGTGAATGGCATTACTGCAGCTCCAATGTGTTCATTGCTGTGTTGTTTTCATGCCTTCATTTTGCTGCGTATATATATGCTCCAATGTGAGTTACACTGCTCTGGTCTGAGCTGATGCTTGACTACTTGTACATTTGTATTGAACCACTGTCTCACTGTTTTATGTACCTTGTTCATATTATGTTGTTGTTTGGGTTTCATCTCTGTTCCATGTAGCATGTTTGCATATTCGTGTGAACTGGCATTCGAACTTGATCTCCTTCGAGTTAAATTTTTGTCTGCTTCGTGTCTTGGATGAGGCTTCACTTGATCTGTGGTCTTGTTTCATTTCTTTTGATGGTGTACATTGATATAACTTACATTGACCCTCATGTGCATATGCAGACTATGTTGGTGTGGGTTTATGCCTTCTTACTTGTGAACTGGTCTTTGACCATTTACTTGTAGCCGACCATTCATTTGTTACATGTCCCTAGTTTTGACTTGTATTCAAAACTGATCTGTTTCATTATGGTTTCATGCCTTGTAGTTGCATTCCATTCCATGTTTATATTGTTGCATACATTCCTTACTGTCACTATGCACTGGTCCATTGTTTTAGTGAAGTCTGACTTGGTTGTGAGGTTTCCAGTGATTTAATTCCATCCTGTCTGTTCATTTTCTTACATCATTGGGTGGCACTTGCTATCCAATTAACATGTGCACTTCCTTCATATGGTCTGTACATTGTGAAGCCTCATGATCATATATATATGCGTGTGACTGGGTATACTTGTGGACTGGTCTTCATTTGCATTGTGCAGTAGCTTGAACATTTAGCTTGTTATATTGGTTATCTTACTGGACTTGTGGAGTTCTCTGTGCACTACTGCACTGTTGTTGCTGCCGCGGTTGTGTTGAGTCACTGACTTGACCTCTGCATTTCGTAAGTGACTTAGCTTTGTAGTTACGACATGTTTCTCTTACATGTTCATATGTTTGTGCATGTCACTATTCAATTTTTATTGCACCTGAGTTTCATATTGATTTTGGAATTTCACCTGTGTTGAACCCGTCTTTTTATTTTGGGTTTGACCTTGTGCCCGATTGTGTACATCATTACTGTAGTGGCAAGGCAGTGCACGCAGGCGTGAACTGCAGCCACACGGTATTGAGTTTTTGGGTACGACATCACTATAGTGGCAAGGCAGTGCACGCAAGCGTGAACTGCAGCCACACGGTATGGTTTTGTGATATTCTATTTTGTTTTGATTTATTAATCTTTTGCGTAGTTCATGTGCTGTAGTGGCGAGGCAGTACACGCGTGCGTGTACTGCAGCCCTACTCATCTTAATATTTTAATTGATATTTCAATGGTTTGAACTGTTCTGTTTATTTCAATTCAATATTCTTAATTGCATTCTGATTTGGTTTAATTACTGTCGTCTATTCATTATTTGATTATTATTGCTTCTGTGCACTAATAACTGAGTTTGAATTAGACTGACCCGAGTATTATTTTCTTTTGAATTTAATACTTGGGTCAGACCGAGTATTTCAGGTTGTAGATATTCTGCTTTGGGTTGCTGCTAGAGCTATGAAGTTCTTTCATATCTTTTGGAGTAGTCGTCGTCATTTGTTGTAGTCTGAAAAATTGTATAGGAAGATATGTATTCATGTATACTATATACGTTAATGTACTTGCATATGTAACTTCCTGAGTCGACTGTGGTAGTTGTATCATATGTACCGTGTCATATGTATTATATCAAATGTATTGTAACTGACATCAGTTATTGTATATATGAGACTTTCTATTTTATTTGTGTTCCGCATTATATTATCTGTGTAATATTTTATATTTACTGTTCTAAACTATTATGAACCATCGTAGTTCGTTTTATACTGGTATTGGGGTATGTTGATGGGAGAAAATAAAATCAGAGATGAAAAATTACGAATACTTCTATATATATATCACTCCTATCGAGATAACCAGTACTAGTGTAAGGCCTAACTATTGATGGCCGCTCCTCAACAGCCTTATTCTCCGGGCTAGTTGACAGCACTACACCGTAGTGTTCTTGGCTAGCGCGGGTATAGAGGTGGGGCGTCACACTTACATCATCATTAATTAATTACAAATTAATTAATTAACCTCTAATTTATCATCTTAATTAATCAATCCTGATTAATTATACTTCAATTAATTTCACTACATTAATTACCCTAACCAAATACAGTAATTATCCTTTAATTACTTCATTAATTAATTAACTATAATTAATTACATTTAACCTTAATCAATTACAATTAATTAATCACCCCTAACTACTTATTAATGATAAATTAATCTTAATTAATCAACTTCATTAATTATATTAATTAATGATTCTTAATTATATTTAATTAATTACTCAACTAAATTAATTATCTTCAGTAATTAATCTCACTTAAACCATAATTATTAATCACCTTTGATTAATCTCATTCTGTAATTAACTTCCCTTAATTACTTATCAGATTAATTATTCCTTAATTAATTTCTTTAATTGATCCCTTGATTAATTATATAAAATAATTTAATCCAAATTATTTCACAATCCCAACATCATCCACTAATTACATCCAGTAATTATCTTTAATTACTTCACTGGGAAATTCTACTTCATTAATTACATAAAGTAATTATTATCGACCCAAATGATTAAAATTAATTAAACTTAATTAATTAATTTAAACCAATCTCAATAAACCCCATTAATTACATTAAGTAATTAATGTCTTATTAAACTTAAATAAATTTCTCAATTTATTATCATTAATTAATCTAATTAATTATTAAAAATTAATCATATTAATTAATTCTAAATAAACCTTAGTTAATGACCATCATTAACTATTATTAATTCTTTAATTACCTTTCTTTAATCACTTCTTAATTAACTCTAATTTAAATTAATTTAAATTATTAATTATAAATTAAATAAATGAGTCACTCCATAATTATCCTATTTATTTAATTATTTTAACACCTTAATAATTTCTAAGATAACCCATTCCTTATAATAATTTTATTAATATTAAAGTGTGCTTAGAACATTTTATTTTAAAATTTAAGTTCAAATTTCATTTTGAATCTAAAATTCAAAATGATATTTATTTAAGCATTAACCAATTTAAATTCCATTTATATTCTTTTCAAAATAAATGTAATAACATTTATTTCTTACCTTTTAAAACTTATATAAGATAAACCTTAATTTCTTAATTTAATTTAAATTAAGTTTTGAGTACATTATTATTTTCAATTACAAATTCAAGTTAACAAATCATTTAACTTCCTTAATAAACCTTTAATAATGACTTCATTCAAATAGAAAATCAAATTTAAATATTTGTCTGAAAACAAATTTACTTCTAATAAACAATTTAAATTTAAACTTGTTCAAATATCCAAATTTTTAAATTCAAAACATTTGAATCCATTCCTTATTTAAATCTTTTAATTAAACTTTAATTAAACTTTTGCTTTACAACTTGATTTTAAAACTCCTTATTTAAAAATACAAATTCATTTTTAAAAACTTGAAGATTTAAAGGTCCTTAAGAATACTGGACTTAAATTTGAAATTCAAACTACTATTTAAAATTTTGTTTCAGATTCAAAATGAAATTCTATTTTCAGAAAAAAAACTGTCAGGTTTCTTATATTTTTTTTTGTTTAAAAAAAACTGAAACCACTTTCAATTTTTTTTTAAAACTTCAAAGATTTCAAACTTTTTGAAACTATAATTCATCCTACAGATTTGAATTTGTTTAAATCTTATCAACACAGCTTATTCATTAAAATTTTGGTTTAAATTTAAATCTTCAGACAGTTTTCACAGAAAACTGTAATATTGCAAATTACCCGAGCCATCCTAAAAACTGCTTCGAGTCATCATGCTAAAAACTCCGAGTAATCGCACCAAAATCACGAGTAAAAATCGCGTGTCCTTCTCTGCCTTTACCTGAACATCATCAGACAAGTTACCTCACCGTGCATATGCACGGTGACTCCAGCCCTTATTGATCATCGGCGATGATCAAGACACACCAGAAACCAACATCGTATCCCACCTCAATCATCAATTCTTGCTTTAACCCTCGAATTCGAATTCGAGAGTTCTAAACCCAAACCTGGAACAGAATGGTCAAGCCCATCCCAAACCTGTCATCACTTCAACATCCGTCCTCCGACCACCGAAGATCTTCCACCACTGATCACAGACCCACCTACGACCAAACTATCAACCCCTAAAACCCCGTTCAACTCGAACTTACCTACGTGTAGTACTGACTCAAACAAGAGGCCTAGTTTAAACTAGGGCTACTGACAAATAATCACAACTGCTACTTCCATGTTGATTTGTTTCAACATCAAATATTTTTCCCTGTATCAATGATAACTCCACTACCTTCAAGATGAATCCCGGCTCTCCAATTTGCGGAGATCATCTAAAAATCCCCCAATTCCATTTTTTGTTCAACAAAGAACTGCACCTCTCCCTTTAATCTATAAATTATGATTTTTATATTGAATTTCATATTTTGCTTTGTGTTTCTATTTTATATTACTGAATTCATAAATTTACAGAGTTTGATTTTTACTTTGTAAATCAATCACCGCTGTTATTTATTTTATTTTTCTTTTTAAAACTTGAACAAAATTTAAACTTTGATTCTCAATTTAACAAACACATTTGTATGAACCTGAAAACACTAACATATATTATATTGTGTAATGATGGTGTTTAAACAAATTCTTGCATCTGGAAATAAAATACAGAGGACATCATGATCAAGTTATTCATACATTTCTACAGAAAAACAACTATTAAAAATGCATATATCATTACACTGAAACATGAAAATCAACAAGCAACTTTCTAAAATACTTAAACTTCATTAAATAGGATGTTACTCACCTTATAAATTTGAAAACAGAGCGTCCAGTTTAGATTTTGAAGAGCCTGAAACTGAAACCCCTATTTTTTTAAACTTTGCACTCCAATGCTTGCTTTAAAACTTTGAGTTGCTTGTTACAGAACTCTTGCATGCATGCTTTGTTTCTTTAATTTGAAACTGTAGTTGCTTGAATAAGAAATGCAGGTTTCAAAACTTGAAATTGCAGGTGCTTTTACATTTGAAAAATATGTAGGATTGTTTTGATGCAGGTTTGATTGCATGTTGAACTGAGGCTTTTGAAGATGATTTTGTTTTGATTTGTAAGAAGAATTTGCATGCAGACTTAATTGAATAAGAAATGCAAAGTTTCCTTGCTTTTCTTTTGGTTTGAGAAGTGGATTGTAGATTTGAAGAGGTCTACAGATTTTAATCTTTGAATGGAAGTGTTTATTTTTCCTTTCAGATTTGCTTGTCTTCAAATTTTTGGTAGAAGAAAAGAAAATGAAGGAAAGAAGTTTTATGTAAACTGAAATTATTAAAAATAAAAACAAAAGAAAATGTTAAAACAAATTTTTGACACTTGTCTCACAATATAACATTTGTCAAAACTTTATTTTATCATTTAACAAGTGTTATGTAAAACCTTAAGATGTTACACTTGTCTTATAAAAATAATTAGTATTTAATTAAAAGTTTACTTAGTATTTATTTAAAAGTTAATTAGTATTAATTTAGTATGTTATTATAAGATGAATGTAAACCTATGTTTAATAAATTAGTTAATCATGTATTTATTTACATGTAAATAAATTTTAAAATGAATAAATCAAATTTAATTTATAAAATAAAGTTTAAACAAATATTTCAAAATCAAACAAATTAAAAACATTTATACTTTAGTTTTCAAAGCTTTGAATTTAAGTTCAAATAAATTTTGAAATCTAGTTTATTTACAAATATAACTACACCATTTAAATTTTGAAAAACAATTATTTTTATTAAAAATTTATTTGTTAAAACAATGTATTATTATATTTAAAAATGACTACAAAATTAGATAACCATAAATAATTTATAAAAGAATTTGTCTTCTTATTAATAAATTATTTATTTTATCACATTATATTTAAAAGAAAATCAAAATAACCTTATTGTTATTTATTTAAATTTAAACTTGAGTTAAACATATTTTAAATCATTTCAACATTTATCTTATGTATTTAAAACCATATTTATTTATTAAATGATCTTTTAAAAGTTTAACTTTTAAATAAAAACATAATTCTCAATTTACTAAAGATACATATTTTATAGGAAACATGATTTATTTATTAATCAGATTAAAACAAGATATATATACAATATATACAATATTCTATATATATTATAAATAGAAAACAATTTATTAGATTTAAAAGGATAAAATCTATCAATTAACTATTTATTTTATTGAATTATTAAATTAATTCAAATCTTATTACAAAGATTATGATATCAATTTAATTTTCATTTCAGATTATTAAATTGATATTGCTTTCAAATTCCGGGTCATCACATATAAAGTACATACCAAACCATATTTTCGAAACAACAGGACAATGTGCAATATCTGAAACAAAAGAACAAAATGAAACAATATGAAGCGTGTGCACAAATTTCAAAACAACATGAATGCAGGACCATATTTCAATACAACAGCATGCATGACCAAACTAACAATGCAACATGCATATGTAAGGATGTACAAAACCAAAGATATATTTTTACTACTATTCACAATGAAGCATTTTGCATATATGTCTAAATTAATGTGCACAATTGCACATAAGTGCATGACACCTCAAGGCAACAAGACAAGAGGTCAGTTGACAAGTAAACGCAAGGTCACATGCAATTAATGCAAAAGTAAAGATGTGTGACCACTTTCAAGATTAAGGACTTACAAAGTAAAACAACAATTATATGTTACTATTCAAAAAAGGGGAATTTGCTCTTAAGTCTAATTACCGTGTTTAATTGCATCATGGCATTGCACATGACAAATTCATCATAACAAGGCAGGGACATGAAAAACCACTAATCTAGAGAGTAATAAATGAAACTAATTTCAAGGCAAAAGCAAGGAGGGACGAGCGTGACCAAATTTTTAGAGCGGCGTACAATAGTTGCATGTCCAGTTTTCCAAACAAGGACTTGCAAAAGAAAATCAAAGCAACAAATGACAGAAGGCAGCAATATGTACATATGGAGTAGCCAATGTATTGAAACAAATGGTCGGGATATATAAAATCAAAGCAGCAATTAAAATCAACCAGCACTTAAAATCAATATAAACACTAGTCACCATGTTAGTTCCTGAGATGATGGTTTTGATGACAACCTTAGGACTTGTTATAAAATATAAATATTAATCTTCTTGTCTAGATATATATATGTATTATATATATATATATGCAGATGCTGAAGAATGAAGATTGTACAGTATAAAGATTCAAAACTGAGTATAGAGATTCAAGACTGATGATTTAAGATTGAAGAAACCAAGACTGAAGACTCATGGGTATCAATAGTTCAAGATATCAAGAGCTCAAGATTTTAATAGTTCAAGAGTTCAAAATATCAAGATAAGTAATAGTTCAAGATTTATGTTAAAATTTCATAATAGCACTAAAATATTTATTTGGATTTTAATCGTGAAATGGAATCCACCTTCTTGCTTTAATAGTGGGATGGAACCCACGACCTCTTTAGTGGGATGGAACCCACGACCTTCGCTAGTGGAATGGAGACCACGAAATTTTCAAAATTATTTATTTTAAGATTTTTTTTAAAACTACTTTTAAAATTTATCTCTCTCAGTTTAAATATTTTAGTCTTAAACTATTTTTATTATCTTTTATATTTTGATTTCGAAATCATCTCTTGTTTTTAAACTATCTCCTGGTTTTAATATCGTAGCCTTTAAATCTCAAAAATATATTCTATACTTAATTTTTAATATTACTTTTATATTATAGATTATATATTATTTTGAAGATTACTTATTGATTTCTTTTATAAGTTTAAACTATATTCAAAATGGTTTATAAAATTCAAAAATTGTTTTGACAAGTTTTAGAAAGAAAATCTCATTTGAAAACAAAAATCAATTTTCAAAATTAACTACGGCATGTCGACATACCCTACCCCTCGATGTCGACATAGTAGCTGTAGAAATTCAAATTTCAATTTTTCAGATGAAGTGTCTGTTCGTCATAACTTTTCATGAATGGACATGACTGTTGTTCTTCTATAAATACTAGTTGTTTGCAAGGAGTTTTATGTTAGTTTTTCTTCATTTCTTCACTCCTTCTCCACTCAAGTATTCTCTTATATTTTAACAAAACTCTGCCAAAATCCTAAGTGAATCAAACTTGATCATCTCTAGTTTGATTCTCTGTCACTCTCTCTTAAAGATCTCAATGATATCAGAGTTATAGGATCATTTGTAATCAAAGATCGAAAGATTGAAGTGTATCGAGTCTCTCTCTATCAAAGTGTGATTGGAAACGGTGTGATTATGGCCTATAAATCAATTGGGTATGACCGTAGCCCGTAAATCAGTTAGGTGATCTTGTAGCCAAGTTAAATCTATTGAGTTTGCCCTGGACACGAAGACAGGAGGGTTTATCGCATGGCCTTAAAATTAAGGTTGTAATATCGATATTATATTTGAAAAGAAATCTCCATAAGAAATTATGTGGGACTGGATGTAGGGTAACTCCAAACCGGTATAAATTCCAATGTGTTCTTTTGTTTACTACTTTTATTTACTATTTGCATTTGTGTCAGATTTTGTGATTGTTTTTGTATTTGTGAATTGCATCTGTTTGGGTTTAATTTGAAAAGATTTCGAAAAGATTCATAAAATTAATTAGACACTATTCCCCTCAAACCCTCTAGTGTTAATTCTGCCTTAAGATCCGTAATCCGCATTTCCAACATTTGGTATCAAAGCATTGGTTTTCAAAGTTATCATAATCTGAATTTCGAAAAAGTTTAAAATGGAAATTTTTGGAAATTCTGTTAACGCTAGTTCAAAAATGTCCACATCATAATTGTTTCATAGGTCTACAATATTGTCATTATAGAAAATCAAGAGTTCTACTGAATTGGTGTGTTGTGAAGGAATAGATGTGTTATGTGGCTTTTAATGAATCAACACTCAATGGACAAATGGTGCAAATCAAGAAAAATAAATGGATACTTGATAGTTGATGTTCGAGACACATGACTGGCAATCCGGAGATACCGAATGACGTAATTTGTGAAGATGGAGGACTAGTTAACTTTGGAGAGAACTCAAAAGGATATGTGATTGGCATCAGCAATGTCGGTAACTCTAAAACTCCTACTATTTCTGTTGTTTTGTTAGTTAGAAATATATAAAACACAATTTACTTAGCATAAGTCAAATATGTGATAAGGGGTACAAAATTAAATTTGAAAAGGATAAGTGTCACATCGAAGATAATAAATTAAATATTTTCTTTGAAGGATTTCGAAAGAAAAATATTTATATTCTCGGTATAAAAATCTCAACTGATAACCTATGTATTTTGGCTAATACAAGCGACCCTTGGGTGTGGCATAATAGATTTGGGCATTTGAATTTCAAACTCTTAACTAGACTTTCGAAACTTTATCTAGTAAGAGGTTTCCCTAAAAATGGATTTTAAAGTAGATAGTATATGTGATGCTTGTCAATTAGGAAAACTTAGAAAGAGTTCATTTAAATCGAAAGATATGATTTCAACTTCAAAACATCTTGAGTTACTTCATTTAGATCTGTTTGGTCCATATCAAATTCAGTCAATAAATCACTGTAATATGTATTTTTAATTGTAGATGGTTATTCTAGATTTACATGGACAAAATTTCTGCAACTTAAAGTGATGCTTTTGATTTGCAGAAAGAATTCAAAATCAACTTTCTTTAAAAATAAAACTATTTGTAGTTATCTCGGCGGAGAATTTGAAAATGAAAATTTTGAGAATTTCTGTAATTAAAAAGGAATAACTCATAATTTTTCCTTTCCAAGAACTCGACAACAAAATAGAGTGGTAGAGCGTAAAAATAGGATGATTCAAGAGTGTGCAAGAACTACGCTTTTAGATAGTAAATTACCAAGAATGCTTTGGGCTGAAGTAGTCGCTACAGCTTGTTATATTTTAAGTAGAATTTTAATTAAACCTCTAACCAATAAAACAACATTTGAACTTCTTTTCAATAAGAAACCAAAGGTATCTTATTTTAAAAAATATGGAAGTAAATGTTTCATTTTAAATACAAGGACAATTTGGATAAATTTGATCCTAAATCCGACAAAGTAATCTTCATCGGATATTCTAATAGAAGTAAAGCATACAGAGTTTTCAATTTAAAAACTAACACCATTGAAGAGACAATGCATGTATTTTTGATGAAAATTTCAAAGATTTTGTTCAAATAAATGATGAAAGTGATTTTGTTACTTTAAATAATAAATCAAATGAAACAAATTGTGAAACTTTTCATCCTAATAAAATGATCAGGCTTTTAAAAGATCATCATGTAGAAAATATAATAGGAAATATTGAATATGTTGTTAGAACTAGAAATCAATTAAACAAGATAAGTAATGTAGCTTTTATATCAACTATTGAACCCAAAAATCCAAAGGAAGCATCATCCAATGATTCATGGATTCTTGCTATGCAAGAAGAACTGAATCAATTCACCAGAAATGTTATATGGGAACTGGTTCCTAGACCTGAGGACAAAACTATAATAGGAACTAAATAGGTTTATAAAAATAAAATGAATGAACAAGGTGAGGTCGTTAGAAATAAAGCTCAGTTAGTCATGAAAGGTTATTGTTAAGAGGAAGGAATAGACTATGATGAAACCTTTGCACACGTAGCAAGATTAGAAGCCATTAGAATTCTACTTGCTTTCACAAACCACAGCAATTTCAAATTATTTCAAATTGATGTCAAAGGTGCATTTTTAAATGGTTTTGTTAAAGAAGATGTTTATGTTGAATAAACCCCCACTTTTTGAAGATGTAAAGTTTCCAAATCATGTTTACAAATTAAAGACAGCTTTATATGGTCTAAAACAAGCTCCTAGAGCCTGGTATGATAGACTAGGATTTTACTTATTACAATCAAATTTTAAAATTGGTAAAGTCGATAATACCCTTTTTATTAAAAGAAATAAAATTGATACTCAATTTGTACAGATATATGTAGATGATATAATTTTTGGATCAACACACAATGAAATAAACAAAGAGTTCTTTGAAATAATGACAAAGGAGTTTGAGATAAGTCATATGGGTGAACTTACTTTCTTTTTAGGATTGCAAATAAAACAATTAGATAGTGCTATTTTTATTAGTCAAGAAAAGTATGTTGGGGATCTAACTAATAAGTACGGTATGACCGCTGCTATTGGAAAACCACTTCTGTGGCAACCAATGAAGCCTTGAATAAAGAAGCATGTCAAAAGATATCAACCAAAAACTATACAAATGAATTGTTAGATCGCTACTTTATGTAACTGACGCCTGTCATCATGTATAGTGTGTGTCTCTGTGAAAGATACCAATCTCAACCCAAAGAGACCCATTTAAAAGCTATTAAATGTATCCTAAGGTATGCTAAACACACTTTAGACTATGGCTTATTTTACCCAAAAAATGATTCATTTGATTTAGTCTCATATTGTGATGCTGACTGTGTTGGTTGTAAATCAGACCGAAAAAGTACAACTGGAACTTGTCACTTTTTAGGACATTCTCTGGTTTCCTGGTTTAGTATAAAGCAAAATACTGTCTCACTATCAACAAATGAAGAATAATATATCTCTGCTGCTTTGGCTTGTTCTCAAGTAATCTTTATGCAACAGACCCTAAAGGGTTTTGGATTAAATATTTCAAAATCACTAATTTATTGTGACAATACAAGTGCAATAAATTTATCCAAAAATCCTACTCATCATGCCAGAACCAAACCTATTGATATTAGACATCATTTTCTCAGAGATAATATAAGTAAAGAGATAATCTTTTGAATTTATCAACACTAAGAATCAAATAGCTGATATTTTGACAAAACCTTTGAATCAATCAACATTTACTAAATTTAGAAGAGAACTAGGTATTTGCTCTATAACCGAGATATAGAATATAGATATAGTAACATTTTTATCTAAATAAATAAAGAAAAAAATTATCAAAATTTCCATAAGGATGTCGACATCCTCCTAACCCTATGTCGACAAACAACCGTAAAATTTGAAATTTTGATTTTTCCTCTAAAATCAGTTTGATGGTTATATAAACCACAATATTTCGAATTCTTCTATCTTCTTTCTTCATTTCTCTGTAATAATAAACTCCTGAAAATATAAATTAATGGCATCCTCTCCTAAATCAAACCAAAATGCGACCTTTTCTTTACCTTCCCCTAATGTTGGTCCATTTCAACGAACTACACTGGCCCGGGTCATGAAGATAGAGGAAACTTTGAAGGACACTCTGTAAATGATGACTGAGTAGCAAGTCATGCAAATAAAAATGGCTAAGGAACAAGAGAAAAAGGGCAAAATCCTTAGAAATGTGCAAAAATTTCTAGTGGATAATCATGCGGACTTGATTGTGATTGAAGATAACTCCTCTAACATTCATATTCATAATCTATTAGAGGAAGATGAAGAAGAAGAAGAAGCGCAATTGGCTGTAGACGATAAAGTTATTTGCATTGGAGTAGTATGTTTTGAAAAAGACAATAATTTGATCGAATAACGTGGAAACTTTTTGTAGCGACCCGACTTTCTATCTCCAGAAAGACGCGTCACTATTTTAAGAAAGAAAGGGATGGAAGAAGAAAAGATAAGAAAGAAGAAACTCAACAACATCTGATACTCACAGCGGAATGAATGAAGTATAATATATCACATAAAATATTACATAGTATCATATTACATCAGAGTTACACAATCTATACAACACAGTTATAAACATCTGTCTAACTATACAACTCAAGATATCACAAGATACAGATACCATACAAACACAGTGGAACCAAAATATATCTACACGTGGAAGCCTCCTGCTCCAAAACTCCTCCAGAATTCGTCAAGCTAACCTGAATCCCTCGACTACTTATACATAATATGAGTACCCAAGAGTTTAATAAAACAGAAAATAAACACTCGGGTCAGACAGGGTTCTGGTGTGAGTAAACGGGTTAAAATTGCTTAACTTTAGAAAAACCTTTGAAAAGAAAAGGTATCACGTAAGACTTTTCACACATAAACATGGAAAAAAAATTTACCTTACGCTAACCAAAACATTTGATAGGAAATCCAGTGATATTATAATAGTTTCTAGGGTTTTCAAGTAAATAAGAAATAGCCGAAATTGTTACATTATTAAATTCCAGCTACTAGCCACAAAAGTGGGTAATACAAACAAAATCGTAGGGTCTCGTAGGAAGAATGGGTTTCCATCAATGGCAGAGCTACCGAGGTACCGCCCGTCACAGTACGTGGCCTAGATCACTGTACCGAGGATTACTCCCAATCCCCTGCAACACAAAGCCGGGACTTTTCCTTACTGAACAGTCCCGAGTAAGATCACCCCGTTGTTGGCGCGACCAACCACCCACTAAGTCGAAATAAAAGGGACATCTAGACAGGGATGAACTCACCCTGAAATGGGTGCTACCCACCTAGCCTTGTTGCACCTTCCCTGTTTTAGCCATTCCCAGTTGATGAGGCTTGAGGCTGCGATTACCTTTATAGAACACATCCATCTTAGAATGCTCATCGTCTACCTGACGATGTTCTGAAAGCATTCAATCGATACAAGTTCGTTCCGGGATCGAACGAAACCGAAGGCACTATCTCGTTGCACTCATTTTGGAATCACCCTCAGAGTCAATGACCATAGCCCTTGCACTCTGAATCACCATCTCGAACCAGAAAGTACTATCTCCGTCAAACTCATCACGGAATCACCCCCAGAGTTATACTGACGTATAGTTCTTACACTTCGTGTCTTCACTAAGCTCCACTTGGATTCACGACCTAACGTTTAATTTGGATCGATGTGGTTTTTGGATTATTCAAATATGGAAACCCGATCCCGGTCTCACCGAATCCAAACGCCATTTTAATGTCAAAGTTGTTTGAGGGTTTAAACATTTAACTTATATTTAGGATGATATAAACAGATAGATGAATCACATTATCACAAAAGATAATTCATATCAACCATTCATCTCACAAATCAGCATATCACATATCAGAGATATCCAAATCATCCAGTATCAACCAATCACCCTATATCAATCATCCAATATAAATCAATCATCCAATATCAATCAATCATTTTATAAGCAGGTTTGATTAACTCTTAATCAATTGGATTACCTTAATCCTTCTATCCTTTAATCATTTGGATTATCTTAATCCTGCTTCATAAATTTATTACAAATTAATAAATTAATCATCTCTTAATGATCTTCCTTAATTAATCTTCCTTAATTAAACTTCCTTAATTAATCATCCTTTAATTATATTCAAGTAATTATCCTTGACCATATACAGTAATTAACCTTTAATTACTATCATTAATTACATTAATTAATGATCCTTCACTTGCTTCCATTAATTAATCAACTATGATTAGTTACATTAAACCTCAATTAATTATAATTAATTAATCATACTTTATTAGTCAACCTTGATTAATTCATTAATTATATTAACTAATGATCCTTATTAATTAATAATCCCTTTAATTAATTAAATAATTAACTTGTAATTAACCATCTCATTAATTAGTCTTAATTAATCATAAACAATAATTAACAACTTTTAATTACTCACCTTAATTAACATCTTAATTAATTATATTAATCCTTGATTAATTATACTAATTAATTAATCTTTAATTACTTCATTAAGTAATTATTAATTAATTACATCAATTAATAATCCTTAATTGATTACTTTGTTAATTAATTAAATTTTAATTAATTACATTTAGTAATTAATCATAAAATATATCACATCCATTAATTTAATTAATCGCATTAATTAATTAATTAATCACATTAATTAATTCACTAAATAAATTAAGTAATTAACCCTTAATTACTTACTTAAGTAATTATCTTCTAATTACTTCCGTTAGGTGATTACTCTCTTAATTAATTACTTAACAAGTAATTAATTCCATCATTAAATAATCCTTAATTCTTTAATTAATTAATCACTCTTTAATTAATTAACTTCAAATCAATTATATTAATTAATCCTTAGAATAATAACATCAAGTGATTATCCCTTAATCACTTCCATCTAATTACTTCCATTAGCAAATTCCATTAATTACTTCCATAAGTAATTTCCTTACTTAATTACATTCAGAAATTCACCATTAATTACTTCATTAAGTAATTACACTTGATTAATTCATAATTAAGTGATTATTTAAAATTAAATAAACAATTAACTAACATTTAAAATTAATTAAATAATCAATTAATTAACTTCTTATATTTAAAGAAAATCCTTAATTAAATAAGAAAAGCATTTATCTTAATAAATCTCTTACTTAATAACAAATCATATTTAGTTAAGTATTCTTAAGTTCATATCAATAATAATTTAACCTTAATTATCCTCATAATTTAATCATTTGAATTAGTCAAATTTTAATAACTTTAAAGATAAATTATTCTATTGGTTTACAAAATTATAACTTTAACTTTATTTGAAAATAAAGCTTTTAGAAATCAATTTGAAATTTAAAACACTTTAATTATCTAATTTAAACTTATTCATTTTCAATAAAATTTGAAACTTTAGTTTTTAAAACATTACCTTAAATTTACTTAAAACTTTGATTTAATAATTAGATTCAAAACACTCTTTTAAATCGAAATTCAAAATTTAATTAAGATAATTACTTTAAAAAACAATCATCTTAAAACATTTTAAATTTGAAATATAAATTCAATTAACATTTTTTTTAAAGTTTGATTTAACATTACTTCAAAGAACAAGTTTTAACTTTGAAAATTTATTTCTTTTCAGTAAAAACTTAAGCTTTGATTTTATTTTTTCAACAAAAAGCTTAATTTGTAACTTATATCATTATACAGTACTAAACCAAACAAAACTCGAGTCGATCGCTTCAACTGCTCGAGCCTACGACGAAGCAAAACCCAGCACCCTTCACTTCGAGTCGTCACCGTGGAAAACACGAGCACCATCCCGAGCCGCTCTCGTCTTCCCCAATTCCATATTTCCAGTGTACAAAACGTACATGCGTGCACATTGCACGGCGAACCAAGCAACGCCGAACCTTCCTCCGGCCATCTCCAAGTCGTCGGCGACTACGTGGAGCCTTCCCTCAACCCAGAATCCAGAATCCCACGTCGAAACAAAATTCGACCCTAAATTCGAAAAAACTGCAGCTACCTCGACCCAAAACCCAATCGCCACTGATGATCGCCACCACCAGAAACACCAGCGACCCTTCCAAAGCACCGCCGCAACACCAAGCCTCCATCCCCCAACACGCGATCGCCTCCGGTCCGCCTCTCATGTCGCAATTGCCTCGACAGCCAAGCCGAGCCAAATTCAAGCTTAAACCCTATATTGATCAAATCCAAACACCACGACCCCTAAGAAAAATCACCAGTATTTTTCCCATGCTCACCATCGATCAAACCACCTCCATACCAAGAACTAATCAACTTTGCCTCGCCGTTCATCGGCAATCGCCCAAAACACTCAATTCGCTGAACCCCAAAATTCACAAGAATTACCCAACTAAAAATTACAAAATGCATATCAAAATTCACGATTTTCCATCATGATTACATGCATGTAATTAAAATTAGAATTTAAGATAGTTGATTTTTAACAAAAATTCTAGTTTCTCTGTTAATCCCTTATTTATAATTATTAGTTGCATTTAAAATCATGAAACTATTTTTGTGGTCTTCATTTTACATTCACAAACAATTTTCATTCACATATTCAAGGCTAATATGGATCTAATTGAGAAATTTGGATTTTTGAAAATAAAAGTCACGGATTTTTAACAAACAGAGAACAAGATATCATCATATACTGTCATGCTCACATACATATATTTGCAAATCCAGAGAAGTTTCGAACTATAGGATTCAATTCAATCCAACATCATCACATGCACATAAGTTAAACAAGATTAATCTGTTTTTAAAAATATTTACTCACCATTCAAGTTGCAGTGAACAAAGCAGAGCAGGTTTTATCTTAAATCAGGAATACGTTTTTGATTTGCTTGCTGATGAAAATTGATCCCCTGCATGCTTACAAATTGTTGTTTTAAAGGTTGAAACTGATCTTGAACTTGCTGATGAACATCCATTTGAATTGCAGGTTGAAGTTGCAGGTTTTTAATTAATGTGAAGAACTTTATTTAGCAGATTTTACTTCAGATTTGATCTTACTTTTGGGTTTCAAATTTCAGGTTTTTGAAAATAATTTCTTGTTTGAGTTAAGAAAAGAAGACAAAGGAATAAAAATGTTTGTGAAAAAAACTAGTTTTCATCTTAAAACATTTATTAAAAATGAAAATAGAAATGTTGCCACTTGTTACATAAACTTACATTTGTCACTATAGTACTTAATTTTTCAATACATGTTTTTGAGATGTGCTAACATGTTTACACATGTTATTTAAGAATTTTTAATAAATTTTCATTTAATTTAAATATTAATATAAGCTTACCTACTTAAGTTACTTAATTAATAAATATTTATATATGTATATATAAATTTACTTTTTAAAGAAAATATTCTAAAACTAATTATAATACAAATAAATCTTTATACATGTATTTTCAAAATCTAAAACATTTATATTTATTGTTTAAGAGATAATTTTTTAAAAAAAAGTTTATTAATAACTTTATATACATTTATATAACCATTTAAATTTAAACACTTTTAAAGAAAACAAAAATAAAACTTTGATTAAATCTTTTTTAAACTATCATATTTAAAATAAATAATTATCTTATATTTTGAAAATAATTGAATTAATCTTAAATTAACTTTTGAAAAAATATTAATTTTAAAACAAAGCTTCAAATTTCAATATATTCATACATATATGAATTATAAATAGATTATGTTAAATTTCAAAACAACTCCAAATTATAACATATACATACATATATATTACAATTTGAAAATAAAATCTTTTATTTAAAAAAAAAAGATTTTTCTATTCACAATATATATCAAATATATATATATATATATATATTATAAATAGAATAAAATTTTATTAGCTTTGAAAAATAATTCTTATCAATTTTAAATTGTTAAAAAAATATTGATCAAAATTACCAGATTAAATATTTGTTAACTTTAAAGATAAAATTTACCATTTTAAATTAAAATTGTAAAGAAAAATTATCAAAGCAGTTTAATTATTAATACAGATTATTAAATTGTTATTGCCTAAAATTCTGGGTCATCACATTACTCCCTCCTTAAAAGAATTTCGTCCCCAAAATTTAAAAGAAAAGGTAATTTAATAACCCAGCAAAGATTTTAATTTCAATCAGCAAAGTATCTCTGTCATCCAGTAACTAACAACCATAGCAATCAATCAAACAAACAAACCTAACTGATTATCCTGACACAAATCAGAATAAATCTTCTAATACTATCTTGAGTTTCCCAAGTATAAATCACTGGAAGACTCGCTCTGCAGAAGCTAAACTAACTACACCACCAAAATCCAGAGCTCCTCTCATCACTAGATCCATCAATCTGAACAGAACATCAAACTATACCCAAGTCTAGCACAACTTTCAAATCCAACTGGACTACAGATTCTATAACCAACAATGAATCATACACGTATTCCCTCAGAGATACGTGAAAAATAATGAATTCCAGCTATCCAAACTGGCAATTCAATCTTATCCTATCAAAAACATCGATAAGAAATCCCAAATGCCTCAGAACTAGCCATCGAATCTTACCCAATTATTGCTCTCTTAACCAGAGAAATCTTAACACAATGAAGTTTTCAACTTCGAACTCCAAACTCCTTATCTCATATCAGCATAACTCAACAGACAATCCTAGACTGCCAATCTTCATGATCAGCTCAACCTATGCTGATGCTTTTAGAAACAACTAGACCAAAGCAAACCAGTTCTTGGATCCTATCCAACAGAAAAGTCTTCCATGATCTGTTGAAATCCAGAAAACAAGCTCTACTTCCTAAGCAATAATAAACTGAACTTGCTTCCTTCCTTGCACAGCTGCTACCTCGCTTCCGCTGCACAACTCTGATTCTGAAATAGATGAGAATACTGTTGATGAACACGAGTACAAACTTATCCAATATATCCGGAAAACTTTGTTCATCAAATCCATAAAATCTTAGTGACCCATTTGACTCGGTCACAACCTTACAGTAGAATCCAACTCAAAAACTATATATAATTAATCCAAATTCCAAAAATTTCTAAGCTGCTACACCAACTTCTCCTTCTCCAAGAACTATCCTACTACCAGGCTAACTACCAAAATCGCTTCTGGAACCCATCAATATGGAACTCAACTCCAGATGCAGACAAACTTCTGATTACATCAGTAGCTCCTACTTCCACATGAGAACCCTCAGTCTCAAATAAAAGATTGCCTAAGAAAAATTCCCAAACTAATCGCAAGTCACTTTTGCGATCCTACCTAATTCAGATTCCAAAGAAACTGTCCTCTCTTTACCAATAAGAACAGCCTTAAGCTTTTCCAACAAGGTTAACCTTTCAAGAAAACCTTCACCATCTGCCCGGACTGTTGGTAGAAGAACCACACGATTCTTGAACCATCGGAGAAACGACCACACTGCTGCTTCCAAACTCTACCTCGATGATACTGCAAAGCTAAAAGGCCTTCTCATCAGCACACCGAACGCTTCGAGCTGCACTACTACCACAGCTAACCAAAGACTTCTAATCCAAAGGCTCCTCGAATCCCAAAATTATCAACAAACCACACAAAAGTCCTTCGAGATGGAAGACAACCTCTCAAGAAATTCGGGCTCCAAACCAAGCATCAACATATCGCTCTCCTTAAGGAATGACAAATGAGACCAT
The DNA here is from genome assembly GCA_030765085.1 of Allium cepa. Taxonomy (NCBI): domain Eukaryota; kingdom Viridiplantae; phylum Streptophyta; class Magnoliopsida; order Asparagales; family Amaryllidaceae; genus Allium; species Allium cepa. The sequence continues at coordinate 353,061,909 of CM060932.1, read as the reverse complement.
GCCGAAGCGAAACAAGTTATAGACCTTAGTCTCATATTCCAAAACAGCCAACCTCCTTGCTAAAGATCCAGATAACTTCTACACAAACGAATCTTCCCTGCGGCAGGTAAAGACTGCTCCTCAACTACTTCTAAACCGCTTCAAGAGAAAACATCTTCGGAAACATCCATGGATACTGCATCTCATCACGCAGTTATCAAGATATCATCACTTACTTCTGCATTTCCGACAGATCCAAACTTACACTTCCAAGATAGACTCCGAATCTTTAAAAAAATTCCTTCGAAGATCAGAGAAATCCTTACTTTAAACTACAAATCTTACTTGAGACGGTATTGGGTCTACAGTCTCGACAATTATACTTCCAACCTCAAACAAATGGACCTCTTCCATTAGTGGTAGTCGTGTTACACACACACACACCACTACTCCATCTACCTCTAAAACTTATGTTGGAAAATCCGAACATATAACCCAAAAGATTTAGGTAGATATAGATATATATAGTTATATATAAAAATTACAAGTACGCTCTCTCAAGAAAGACACCACTCCAGAGCCTAGGTATTCATTCAACCTAATGCTCCGATACCAACTGTATCGACCCGACTTTCTATCTCCAGAAAGACGCGTCACTATTTCAAGAAAGAAAGGGATAGAAGAAGAAAAGATAAGAAAGAAGAAACTCAACAACATCAGATACTCACAGCGAAACGAATGAAATATAATATATCACATAAAATATTACATAGTATCATATTACATCAGAGTTAAACAATCTATACCACACATATTAGACAGTTATAAACATCTGTCTAACTATACAACTCAAGATATCACAAGATACGGATACCATACAAAAACAGCGGAACCATAATATATCTGCACGTGGAAGCCTCCTGCTCCAAAACTCCTCCAGAATTCGTCAAGCTAACCTAAATCCCTCGACTACTCATACATAATATGAGTACCTAAGAGTTTAATAAAACAGAAAATAAAGACTCGGGTCAGACAGGGGTCTGGTGTGAGTAAACGGGTTAAAATTGCTTAATTTTAGAAATACCTTTGAAAAGAAAAGGTATCACGTAAGACTTCCCACACATAAACATGGATAGGTTTTTACCTTACGCTAACCAGAACATTTGATAGGAAATCTAGTGATATTATAATTGTGTCCAGGGTTTTCAAGTAAATAAGAAATAGCCGAAATTGTTACATTATTAAATTCCAACGACTAGCCACAAAAGTGGGTAACACAAACAAAACCGTAGGTTCTCGTAGGAAGAATAGGTTTCCATCAATGGCAGGGCTACCAGGGTACTGCTCGTCACAGTACGTGGCCTAGATCACTGTACCGAGGATTACTCCCAATCCCTTGCAACACAAAGCCGGGACCATTCCTTACTGAACAGTCCCGAGTAAGATCACCATGTGGTTGGCGCGACCAACCACCCACTAAGTCGAAATAAAAGGGACATCTAGACAGGGATGACCTCACCCTGAAATGGGTGCTACCCACCTAGCCTTGTTGCACCTTCCCTGTTTTAGCCATTCCCGGTTGATGAGGCTTGAGTCTGTGATTACCTTTATAGAACACATCCATCTTAGAATGCTCATCGTCCATCTGACGATGTTCTGAAAGCATTCAATCCATACAAGTTCGTTCCGGGTTCGAACGAAACCGAAGGCACTATCTCGTTGCACTCATTTTGGAATCACCCTCAGAGTCAATGACCATAGCCCTTGCACTCTGAATCACCATCTCGAACCTGAAAGTACTATCTCCGTCAAACTCATTACGGAATCACCCCCAGAGTTATACTGACGTAAAGTTCTTACACTTCGAGTCTTCACTAAGCTCCACTTGGATTCACGACCTAACGTTTAACTTGGATCGATGTGGTTTTCGGATTATCCAAATATGGAAACCCGATTCCGGTCTCACCGAATCCAAACGCCATTTTAATGTCCAAGTTGTCTAAGGGTTTAAACATTTAATTTATATTCAAGATGACATAAACAAATAGATGAATCACATTATCACAAAAATAATTCATATCAACCACTCATCTCACAAAGCAGCATATCACATATCAGAGATATCCAAATCATCCAGTATCAACCAATCACCCAATATCAATCATCCAATATAAATCAATCATCCAATATCAATCAATCATTTTGTAAGCAGGTTTGATTAACTCTTAATCAATTGGATTACCTTAATCCTTCTATCCTTTAATCATTTGGATTATCTTAATCCTGCTTCATAAATTTATTACAAATTAATAAATTAATCATCTCTTAATGATCTTCCTTAATTAATCTTCCTTGATTAATCATCCTTTAATTACATTCAAGTAATTATCCTTGACCATGTATAGTAATTAACCTTTAATTACTATCATTAATTACATTAATTAATGATCCTTCACTTGCTTCCATTAATTAATCAACTATGATTAAAAACATTAAAACTCAATTAATTACAATTAATTAATCATACTTTATTAATCAACCTTGATTAATTCATTAATTATATTAACTAATGATCGTTATTAATTAATAATCCCTTTGATTAATTAAATAATTAACTTGTAATTAACCATCTCATTAATTAGTCCTAATTAATCATAAACAGTAATTAAAAACTTGTAATTACTTACCTTAATTAACATCTTAATTAATTATACTAATTAATTAATCTTTAATTACTTTATTAAATAAATATTAATTAATTACATCAATTAATAATCCTTGATTGATTACTTTGTTAATTAATTACATTTTAATTAATTACATTTAGTAATTAATCATAATATTTATCACATCCATTAATTTAATTAATCACATTAATTAATTAATTAATCACATTAATTAATTAACTAAATAAATTAAGCAACTAACCCTTAATTACTTACATAAGTAATTATGTTCTAATTACTTCCATGAGGTGATTACTCTCTTAATTAATTACTTAACAAGTAATTAATTCCATCATAAAATAATCCTTAATTCTTTAATTAATTAATCACTCTTTAATTAATTAACTTCACATCAATTATATCAATTAATTCTTAGAACAATAACATCAAGTGATTATCCCTTAATCACTTTCATCTAATTACTTCCATTAGCAATTTCCATTAATTACTTCCATAAGTAGTTACTTCCATAAGTAATTTCCTTACTTAATTAAATTTCGAAATTCACCATTAATTACTTCATTAAGTAATTACACTTAATTAATTCATAATTAAGTCATTATTTAAAATTAAACAAACAATTAACTAATCATTTAAAATTAATTAAATAATAAATTAATTAACTTCTTATATTTAAAGAAAATCCTTAATTAAATAAGAAAAGCATTTATCTTAATAGATCTCTTACTTAATAACAAATCATATTTAATTAAGTACTCTTAAGTTCATATCAATAATAATTTAACCTTAATTATCCTCATAATTTAATCATTTGAATTAATCAAATTTTAATAACTTAAAAGATAGATTATTCTATTGGTTTACAAAATTATAACTTTAACTTTATTTGAAAATAAAGCATTTAGAAATCAATTTGAAATTTAAAACACTTTAATTATCTAATTTAAACCTATTCATTTTCAATAAAATTTGAAACTTTAGTTTTTAAAACATTACCTTAAATTTACTTAAAACTTTGATCTAATAATTAAATTCAAAACACTCTTTTAAATTGAAATTCAAAATTTAATTAAGATAATTACTTTCAAAAACAATCATCTTAAAACATTTTAAATTTGAAATATAAATTCAATTAACATTTTTTTTAAAGTTTTATTTAACATTACTTCAAAGAACAAGTTTTTACTTTGAAAATTTATTTCTTTTCAGTAAAAACTTAAGCTTTGATTTTATGTTTTTCAACAACAAGCTTAATTTGTAACTTATATCATTATACAGTACTAAACCAAACAAAACTCGAGTCGATCGCTTCAACTGCTCAAGCCTACCACGAAGCAAAACCCAACACCCTTCACTTCGAGTCGTCCCCATGGAAAACACGAGCACCATCCCGAGCCGCTCTCGTCTTCCCCAATTCCATATTTCCAGTGTACAAAACGTACACGTGTGCACATTGCACGACGAACCAAGCAACGCCGACCTTCCTCCGGCCATCTCCAAGTCGTCGGCGACTACGTCGAGCCTTCCCTCAACCCAGAATCCAGAATCCCACATCGAAACAAATTCGACCCTAAATTCGAAAAAACTGCAGCTACCTCGACCCAAAACCCAATCGCCACTGATGATCGCCACCACCAGAAACACCAGCGACCCTTCCAAAGCACCGCCGCAACACCAAGCCTCCATCCCCCAACACGCGACCGCCACCGGTCCCCCTCTCATGTCGCAATTGCCTCGATAGCCAAGCCAAGCCAAATTCAAGCTTAAACCCTATATTGATCAAATCCAAACACCACGGCCACTAAGAAAAATCACCAGTATTTTTCCCATGCTCACCATCGATCAAACCACCTCCATACCAAGAATTGATCAACTTCGCCATGCCGTTCATAGTCAATCGCCCAAAACACTCAATTCGCACAACCTAAAAATTCACAAGAATTACCCAACTAAAAATTACAAAATGCATATCAAAATTCACGATTTTCCATCAAGATTACATGCATGTAATTAAAATTAGAATTTAAGATAGTTGATTTTTAACAAAAATTCTAGTTTCTCTATTAATCCCTTATTTATAATTATTATTTGCATTTAAAATCATGAAACTATTTTTGTGGTCTTCATTTTACATTCACAAACAATTATCACTCACATATTCAAGCCTAATATGGATCTAATTAAGAAATTTGGATTTTTGAAAATAAAAGTCACGGATTTTTAACAAACAGAGAACAAGATATCATCATATACTATCATGCTCACATACATATATTTGCAAATCTAGAGAAGTTTCGAACTATAGGATTCAATTCAATTCAACATCATCACATGCACTTAAGTTAAACAAGATTAATCTGTTTTTAAAAATATTTACTCACCATTCAAGTTGCAGTGAACAAAGCAGAGCAGGTTTTATCTTAAATCAGGAATACGTTTTTGATTTGCTTGCTGATGAAAATTAATCCCCTACATGCTTACAAATTGTTGTTTTAAAGGTTGAAACTGATCTTGAAATTGCTGATGAATATCCATTTGAATCGTAGGTTTTTAATTAATGTGAAGAACTTTATTTTGCAGATTTTACTTCAGATTTGATCTTGCTTTTGGGTTTCAAATTTTAGGTTTTTGAAAATAATTTCTGGTTTGAATTAAGAAAATAAGACAAAGGAATAAAAGTGTTTGTGAAAAAACTAGTTTTCTTCTTAAAACATTTATTAAAAATTAAAATAAAAATGTTGCCACTTGTTATATAAACTTACATTTGTCACTATAGTACTTAATTTTTCAACACATGTTTTTGAGATGTGCTAACGTGTTCACACATGTTATTTAAGTATTTTTAATAAATTTTCATTTAATTCAAATATTAATACAAGCTTACCTACTTAAGTTACTTAATTAATAAATATTTATATATGTATATATAAATTTACTTTTTAAAGAAAATATTCTAAAACTAATTATAATAAAAATAAATCTTTACACATGTATTTTCAAAATCTAAAACATTTATCTTTATTGTTTAAGAGATAATTTTTAAAAATAAAGTTTATTAATAACTTTATATACATTTATATAACCATTTAAATTTAAACACTTTTAAAGAAAACAAAAATAAAACTTTGATTAAATCCTTTTTAAACTATTATATTTAAAATAAATAATTATCTTATATTTTGAAAATAATTGAATTAATCTTAAATTAACTTTTGAAAAAATATTAATTTAAAAACAAAGCTTCAAATTTCAATATATTCATACATATATGAATTATAAATGGATTATATTAAATTTCAAAACAACTCCAAATTATAACATATACATACATATATATTACAATTTCAAAATAAAATCTTTTATTTAAAACAAAATATTTTTCTATTCACAATATATATCAAATATATATATATATATATATATATATATATATATTATAAATAGAATAAAATTTTATTAGCTTTGAAAAATAATTCTTATCAATTTTAAATTGTTAAAAAGATATTGATCAAAATTACCAGATTAAATATTTATTAACCTTAAAAGATAAAATTTACCATTTTAAATTAAAATTATAAAAAAAATTTATCAAATCAATTTAATTATTAATACAGATTATTAAATTGATATTGCCTAAAATTCCGGGTCATCACACTTTTGTCTCCATTACCCAAATTGTTCGATTCACAAGTCACCAATAGACTCTCATTAGATTGTTTTTGTGCTACTGTTTTTATATATTGTGTGTATTTGTGTTCATTTGTGTTTATATGTGTAATATAACAACATATATATATATATATATATATATATATATATATGTATATATTAGGAAAATTGGCACAAGGACAAATTTTAGGCCGAAGGGTAACAAGTTTATTTTTTTGGCTGAAGGACAATGCTAATTATAACTAGCATTTTGTATAGTGTAAAACTGAATATAATGATATCATAACTATCATTTTATATAATGTAAAAGTTGAATGTAATTCTAAATGTAACTAGCGTTTGTCCTTCAGCCTAAACATTAAACTTCACGTCCTTCAGCCTAATTTTTTTTCAAAGTTTGTCCTTTTCCCTAATTCTCCCTCTCTCTCTCTATATATATATAATAAAGTTATATTTCACTTAATTATACTTTGTTATTAGTATTTAGTTCCATAGTATTAGTTTAAGGGGGAGTTATGTAGTTTAGGCTTAGTTTTTGTTGATGACAAAGAGGAAGAATTATAAAATAGGTTAGATAGGCTTAGATTAAGGAGGAGTTAGTAGGTCAAAGGGGAGTTGTTGGAATAAGGGGGAGTCATAGTAGAATCAAAGTTAGGTAGAGTATATTTTATAAACATAGGTTGTCATCATCAAAAAGGAGGAGATTGTTTGTTCCTGAGATGATGGTTTTCATGACAACAACCTTAGGACTTGTTACAAAATATAAATACTAATATTCTCGTCTATATATATGCATATATATATATATATGTATATGTATGTATATGTATATGTATGTATGTATATGTATGTATATGTATATGTATATGTATGTATGTGTATGCAGGATATATATGCAGGTACTGAAGAATGGAGACTACAATATAAAGATTCAAGATTGAGTATAGAGATTTAAGACTGATGAATTCAAGATTGAAGAAACCAAGACTGAAGACTCATGAGTACCAAGAGTTCATGATTTCAACAGTTCAAGATATCAAGATAATTAATAGTGTTTAGATTTATGTTAAAACTTCAAAATGGCACTAAAATCATTATTCGTATTTTAATTATGGAATGGAATCCACCTTCTCGCATTATAGGATGGAATCCACGACCTCTTTAGTGGGATGGAACCTACAAGCTTCTCTAGTGGAATGAAATCCACAAAATTTTCAAAATTATTTATTTTAAAGATTTTTTTAACTATCTTTTTAAAAGTCATCTCTCTCGATTTAGATATTTTAGTCTTAAACTATTTTCATTATCTTTTATATTTTGATTTCGGGATCATCTCTTGTTTTTAAACTATCTCCTGGTTTTAATATTATAGCCTTTAAATCTCAAAAACATATTCTATACTTAGTTTTTAATAATACTTTTATATTATAGATTATGTATTTTTTAAGATTTCTTTTTAATCTCTTTTATATGTTAAACAATATTCAAAATGGTTTTTAAACTTTAGAAATTGTTTTGACAAGTTTTAGAAAGAAAATCTCTTTCAAAAACAAAAATCAATTTTCAAAATTAATTAGGGCACGTCGACATAACCCATCCCCACATGTCGATATGGTAGCCATAGAAATTCAGATTTCAAATTTTCAAATGAAGTGTCTATTTGTCATAACCTTTCACGAATGGACATGACCATTGTTTTCCTATAAACACCAGTTATTTTCAACGAATTTTAACTTAGTTTTTCTTCATTTCTTCACTCCTTCTTCTCCACTCAAGTATTCTCTTTTATTTTAAAAAAACTCTACCGAAATCCTATGTGAATCAAACTTGATCATCTCTAGTTTGACTTTTTGACAATCTCTCTCAAAGATCTCGATGCTATTGAGAGTTATAGGATCATTTGTAATCAAAGATTGAAAGATCGAAGTGTATGGAGTCTCTCTCTATCAAAGTGTGATTGGAAACAGTGTGACTGTGGTATGAAATCAATTGGGTGTGATTATAGCATGTAAATCAATTGGGTGATCTTTTAGTCTAGTTAAATCAAGAGAGTTTTCCCTAGACTTGGAGACAGGATGGTGTATATCGTGGCCTTGAAATTAAGATTGTAATGTCGACATTATATTTGAAAAGAAATCTACACAAGAAATTATGTTGGATTGGATGTAGGGTAACTCCGAAACAGTATAAAATTCCACTGTATTCTTTCCTTTACTGCTTTTACTTACTATTTACATCTGTGTCTGATTCTGTGATTGTTTATGTGTTTATGAATTGCATCTGTTTGGATTTAATTTGAAAAGATTTCTAAAAGATTCATAAAATTAATTAAACACTATTCACCCCCCTATAGTGTTAATTTTGCCTTAAGATCCGTAATTCGCATTTCCAACTCACCATTCCAATTTCTCAACGACATGAGGTAAAATTTCAAAAGCATGCTATTAGATAAGCCGAGATAGATTGTGTGAGAATTAACTCATCTTAGTTCTTTGAATTTCACATAGCAATTTACTGGAATCAGTTGGTCATTTTATACATAGCAAAACCCTAGAACTCAGAAAAGAGAGAGAGCACAGAAAGTATTCAAAACTCGGATTGAAATTGAAATTATTGTTCAAGATGTTAGATAAGATTTTAGTTCACTTACTTAACATAGTTTCTTAATTATTTTCGGCAATCAATTTATTAATTTAAGAAGGATTGAGTGTTTTATGCTAGGGTTTGCAAAAGAGGAATGAGGGTTGTTTCTTCTTTCTTTTTTGAAGAGATAATGACAAAAAGAACGTACTGGTTTTTTCTTAGTCCTTAGTCCCTTTGTCCCTTTGTCCAATGAGCTATGCCAAATTAAGTTATCTGAATTTGATTAGTTTAGTTTTTATAGATGTTTTCCTTACATTTTCCAACCAATACTACACTTCTAAGTGAATTAAGTACCAATTCTCATTTTTACAAATACAAGTAGAATAACATCAATTGATTTCTAATACATACTTGTTATTTAAAAATCATGATAAATGTTAATTATATTTTCCATTTTCCATAATCAAATAAAATCTGAATAATGTTTTCAAGTGATTTTTTTAACAGTTTGAAAATACTAACATTCCCAAATTTCATAATGATTTAGAATTAATTATTCTAAAAAACTTATCCTTTATAAAAGAATATAAATTCCATACTAATGATTTAAATTCTCCAATTTAAATCACTATTTATTTTATTTTATTAACTCTAAAATTTGGGTGGTTATATACTTCCCACTTAAAGAAATTGCATACTCGTAATTTCGATTCAAAGAAAAGTCTATAATAGAAATATATATATATATATACACATACAAAAGTTCATTTTATTAAATTTAACCAATACCACAAGAATAAAACATTGTTTCAACTTAATAATTCAATTAATGAAAATCAGTATATCGTCATTCCTTATTTTCTAATTGGAAAAAATATTCACACCAATATTCTAACTCAAACTTCAAAATTTCAATTATTACTCCAAATATCTCTTTTCAACATTTATATTTTCCCCAATGAATATAATAGCTTCATGTGGTAACTATTTATAGAACATCTTATTTATATATAATATATCCCTTAGATTCTAATTCATCAAAATATAAGATTCCAATTTCTTTTCAAATTAATTTCTTATTTTAAACATCCAAAATTTAACTTCCATCTAAATTATAAAATGAAATACACGATGAATCAAAAATATCACACACTATTCATCTTAGTGTGTGTATGTGTCTATGTATATATATCATAAATGAATATATAAAATTTAAAAATATTAAATTATATAATACGTTGCCTTTTGCTTTGTTATGTGGCTGCAATGTTAAAGGTGAAATCCACACTGCCTCTCCATTGATTTGCTACTGCCAATATTCGATGGCTGTGTATGTCATCTAAATCAGTACATATAAGAATCTTTATAGTTTCATTATAGTTTTCTAAGCCAGTAAAATCTTTAAATGCATAAATACATATAGATAAGTTTTCCTTCTAAATTTATATTCCAAAATATCTTTCCATAAAATGTTCTCTTTTCACAAATAATAATATCAAATTCTAAATCATTTACTTAATATTACTATCAAAACTCTAATTAATAGCTTTCCATAGAACCATAATGTTATTTCCTTTTTTAATAATATTTATATCCAAGATACTTACTTTTAAGTTTTATTTATCACATTTGTATGTACATGCAAAGGTACAAAGTTGTAAAGAAGAACGCACAGAGAGCGGTGAGTGAAGCAAGGGGTCAGGCATATGAAGACCTGTATCATAAGCTAAGCACGAAGGAGGGTGAAAACGACGTCTACATGATAGCTAAACTCTGTGAGAGAAAGATAAGAGACTTCAATCAAGTGAAATGCATCAAAGATGATAATAATAGACTTTTGTTGAAGGACGATGAGATAAAAAATAGATGGAGAGATTACATCAACAAGCTATTTAATGAAGAAGGTGATAGCACTTTGATCGAAATAGACGACTTTTTGATGACAACAGTAGGCATTTTGTTCGAAGAATTCAAGAATCCGAGGTAAAGGAGGCGCTAAAACGAATGAAAGTAGGCAAGGCATTGGGGCCTAATGGCATCCCCATTGAGGTGTGGAGATGTCTTGGAGATGCAGGGATAGCCTGGCTAACTAAGTTGTTCAATAATATTTTCAAATCAAACAAGATGCCAGATGAGTGGAGGAGAAGCATATTAGTTCCAATTTTTAAGAATAAAGGAGATATGCAAAGTTTTACAAACTACAGAGGAATTAAGCTTATGAGTCATACGATGAAGCTATGGGAGAGAGTCATCGAACATCGGTTAAGAAGAATGACAAGCGTTTCAAAAAATCAATTTGGTTTCATGCTTGGGAGGTTGACCATGGAGGCAATTTTCTTGATAAGACAACTTATGGAGAGGTTTAAGGAGCAAAAAAAGGATTTACACATGGTTTTTATCGATTTAGAGAAAGCTTATGACAAAGTACCACGAAAGGTGATGTGGTGGGCTTTGGAAAAGAAGAGAATCCCAACAAAGTACATTACCCTTATCAAGGATATGTATGATGATGTTGTGACTAGTATCAGATCATGTGATGGTGTAACCAGTGACTTCCCCATTAACATAGGATTACATCAAGGGTCATCTTTGAGCCCCTACATTTTTGTCCTAATGATGGATGAGGTTAGGAAGAGTATACAAGAGGAGATTCCTTGGTGTATGCTATTTGCTGATGCTATTGTGTTAATTGATGATAGCAGGATTGGGATTGATAGATAAATCAAGCTGTGGAGACAGACCTTAGAACCTAAGGTATTTAGGCTTGGTAGAACTAAAACAGAGTATATGAAGTGCGAGTTCAGCGGTGTCAGGGCAGAGGATGGAGATGTTATTCTAGCCGGACAAATAGTTCCTAAAAGGGAATCCTTTTGATATCTAGGATTAATGTTGCAGTGTAATGGTGATATTGATGAAGATGTTAATTTTCGAATTCGAGCGGTATGGGTGAAGTGGTGATAAGCATCTGGCATTCTCTGTGATAAGAAAGTCCCACAGAAGCTTAAAGGAAAGTTCTATAGAACGGCAATTAGGCCTGCGATGTTGTACGGTGTAGAATGTTGGCCTACTAAAAACTAACATGTCTAGAAAATAAGCGTAGTAGAGATGCATATGCTGCGATGGAGTTGCGGTCATACAAGAAGAGACCGAATTAGAAATGATGATACGTTAAAAACTTGGAGTAGCACCAATTGAGGAGAAACTAATTCAACACCGCCCTAGATGGTTTGGACATCTCCAACGAAGGTCGTCTGAGGCACCTGTGCGTGTTGGAATTATAGGTCGTGTCGTTTTCTCTAAGAGGGGTAGAGGTCGACCAAAGTTGACATGGGAGGAAGTTGTTAAAAGCGACTTGAAGGGTTGGAATATAGCCGAAGAGCTGGTAACGGATAGGAGCGCGTGGAAGTTAGCGACCCGCGTACCAAAACCATGAGCTATGAGTTTTATAAGTTTTAGATTATAGGATTAAGGAAAAAGAGCCTAAGATGTAGCATTTTATCTTTGATTAATGTTACTATCAGCACCATTATTACTATTTGTACTGTTATCATCATTTTTATTTTTTATTTTATTTTTTATTTTTTCATTTTTTTACATACATATGTATTTCTATCTTTATTTTACTTAATTACTATTATTAATTTACCTATTTGACTTAATTTTATCATTGCTATTGTTATTGTTATTGTTATTGTTATTGTTATTGTTATAACTTTTAAATTACTTTTGTCGTTTAGTTTCGGGTTCCATCTCTAGCCGAACCCAACTTGTTTGTGAATAATGGATCTATTATTGTTGTTGTTGTTGTTGTTGTTGTATATACATGTATACATACCTTTTCACAAAATATCTCTTTACTTCTAAAATTTATTTCATATGCATATAGTTACATTTTCCAAAATATATATCTAATTTAAAATAATATTTAACTCGCTTAAAACTTTATCTTATCGCTAAATATCATTTTCAACTCATTCGTAATTATTTATAATACTAATATATATAACTCAAAATTACCGTGTCTAATTATCTCGTCAAAGCATTTAGGAATCCCTGTCGACACCGTGGCATCCCACTTTTCGTCCAGAATTCATAAAACACTTGATGGGCAATTTAACACAAAACTAATTCCAAAATTTATAAATTTATGTACTCTCATATGAAATAAAATCCACTAATAGCAATTCAGTAATGCATCCATTCATCCATGCATACAACATTCAATCAAACATAAATAAATAAATAACTAATTACTGTGCTCAACAGAAATAGTCTACCAGCATCTGCTGCACAACTCTGATCATTAACGAATCAAGACAGTTCGACATAACACTATACTTTAAAAATCATTTTATAATAATAATTTGTGAAGTGATTTAAAAATTTCACAAATACAACCCAATGATTATTCCCACGGTCATTTTATACTCCTACCCCTGTATAGATGATTAATATAACTATCCACCACATACCCCAAAGGTTGGACCTAAGCTCACTAGGTCTAAATCTATGATATTATATGCTATAATGTTCTGACTCGGCTCTGATACCAACTATAACAACCCTACCATTGTACCCATTTTATTAAAGAACATTATAAATAATATTGTCCAATACACGGAGAATACGGCTTGTTAAGAGCGATCAAATGTGAATATATCTTCAAACTGACGATGACTGTGACGACCCAACTTTCTCTCCATAGAAAGTTGCATCATCTTTAAGAAAGAGAGGGATAGAAAAGAGAAAAGAAAGAAGAGAAAGAAGAAACAATACCTGAATCTCAACAGCGGAATGAATAAATTATATTAATAACATAAGTATTGCATAATATACAACACCAATCAGAGTTTCACAGCATACACAACACATACTAGACAGTTATAAACACATGTCTAGTTATTACAACTCAATACAACTCAAGAAAGAGATACCAACACAGAGAACACACAGCGGAATCTATATATCTAACGCCGAAGTCTCCTGCTCCATTGCTCCTCCATAATTCGTCAAAGCTAACCTGAATCCCTTGGCTACTCGTAAAAATTTGAGTACCCAAGAGTTTAAGAAAAACAGAAGATAAACTCCGGGTCAGACATGGGTCTGGTGTGAGTTAAGGTTGCTTAACTTTAAAAATCCTTTGAAAACAAAAGGTATCACGTAAGACTTCCCACACATAAACATGGAAAAGTTTTTACCTTACGCTAACAAAAACATTTGATAGGAAATCCAATGATATTATAGTAGTGTCTAGGGTTTTCAAGTAAAATACAGAAATAGCTGGAATGCTTACATCTCACGTTCCAACATAGTTGGGCATATCTAAAACGTACGACACTTATTGGAGATTGAATTCCATACAATGGCAGGGCTACTGGGGTACCGCCCGTCACAGTACGTGGCCTAGACCACCGTACCGAGGATTACTCCCAATCCCCTGCAACACAAAGCCAGAACCATTCCTTACTGAACAGTTCCGAACAAGACAACCACGATAGTTGTTGCAATCAACTGCCCCATACAGCCGAATTTAAAGGGACTTCTAGACAGGGGTAAATCTCGTCCTACTTGGGCATGACCCACTTAGCCTTGCTGCACCTCCCCTGTTTTAGCCATTCTCTGTTGATGAGGCTTGAGGCTACAATTACCTTTAGAGAACACATCTCTTAGAATGCTCATCGTCCACCCGACGATGTTTTGAAAGCATTCAATCCATACAAGTTCGTTCCGGGTTCGAACGAGACCGAAGGCATTATCTCGTTACACTCATTTTGGAATCACCCTCAGAGTTAACAACGATAACCCTTGCACTCTGAATCTTCATCTTCTCTTGAGATTCACGACCTATCGTTAATTTGGATCGATGTGGTTTTTGGATATCCAAATATGAAAACCCGATCCCGGTGTCATCGAAATCCAAAACGCCATCTTTTAGGTCCATGTTGTTTTAAAGTTTAGAACAATTCAATTCAATATTATCTATATACACACAGATAGATAATTCACATATCATAATAGAAAATCAACATTTATCATCATAAACAGATAATTCATATTATCATCGCCAACAGATAATTCATATTATCAACTCAATGCAACCAAAGCATTCATATTACACAACCTCACTTATATGAGATCTCTACTATTTAGGGCAATCAATATCAATCAACATTCACAAGCAATGACTTATTAATCAACATTCTATAATTAATTTAAAATGAATTAAATTAATTACTTCATCTCTAATTAATTTAAAATAAATTAAATTAAATACTTCATCATTAAAATCTTGCTTATATAACCATTAATTAATTACAAATCAATTAATTAATTACCCTCAAATAAATCACCTAAATTAATCACCCTTGACTAGTTACCCTTTAATTACACTCAAGTAATTAGCCTTTAATTAATTTCACAAATTAATTATTCTAAACCAAATTCAGTAATTAACCCTTTTAATTACTTCATTAATTAATTAACTATAATTAATTACATTAATCCTTAATTAATTACATTAATTAATTCCTTCATTGATCACTTATTATTGATTAATTAATCTTAATTAATCAATCCTTAATTACATCATTAATTATACAAATTAATGATCCCTAATTATTTTTATTTATAATTACCCTATTTAAATTAATTACATTAAGTAATTAATCATCAATTAAACCATATTGATTAATCACTCTTGATTAATCTCATTCAATGATTAACTACTTTTAATTACTTCATTAGATAAATTAATTACTCCTTAATTAACTATCTTTAATAATTAATCTTTAATTAATTAGATCTATTAATCACCCTAGATTAATCTCGTTAAGTAATTAATTACCCTTAATTATTTACAACTCTTAATTATCTTCAAATAACTTTATCAATCAATTCTTAATTAATTGCACTAAGTAATTAATTATTAATTACTTCCACTAAGTAATTATTCTTTATATTAATTACACAAAGTAATTAATTTCCAAAACCCTTCCATTACCTAATTATCCTTCAATTTAATTACATCCAGTAATTATCTTCTTAATTACTTCACTAAGTAATTATTATTTATTAATTACATTGAGTAATTACTTTTTAAATTATCCAGTGATTATTTTAAATTAATTAAACTTAATTAATTAACTTAAACTAATCAAAATAAACTTAATTAATTACAATTAGTAATTAATTTCTTAATTACTTTCATTAAGTAATTACATTTAAACAACTCTCAAATGATTATCTTTAAATTAATTAATCTAATTAATTACTAAAATTAATTACATTAACTAATTATTAAATAATCCTAAGTTAATGACCTTTATTAACTATTAACAAATCTTTAATTACTTTACTAAAGTAATTAACTGAGATTAATCATTATTAATTACAAATTAATTTACCTATAATAACCCAATAATTAATCACTAATTATTTAATTAATTAAGTGTTAATTTATAACTTAATTAATTGTTAACTACTTGATTAATAAATTTCAAATCATTAATTTAAATCAAATCTTGTCTAATTAATGATTTCTTAATTACAAATTAATTAATCCTAATTAACTTACTTAATCATTAAATTAATTAAATTAATTAAATTAAACCCTTAATTACTTAATTAATTAACCCAAATCATTAACTAAATAAATTAATAAATTATCCATCTTAAATAGCTTAATAATTTAATGAATTATAAATCATTAAGTCCTAATTTACTTTAAGATAAACCTTAATCTTATTTATGATTTAATTATCATTAACATAGTATTAAAAAAAATTTGCTTTTAAATTTACTATTAAATTCCATTTTAAATTTAAGATTTAAAATGAAAACAAATTTTTTAACTTTAACAAAGTTTTTTTAAAAACAATTCAAAAACCTTTTAATTACATGTTAAAGAAATACTTGTCTTATAAATGAATTTTAAAAGAAATTTAAACCAAATTCATTTAAAAATTTCAAACCATATTTAAAACATTCAAAGTTGTTTTAAAACATTTAAATCCAAAAACTTTATTTCTTTCAAACTAGAATTCAAACTAAGCTTTGAATTCAGATTTAAACTTAAATTTAAAATCCTGTTTAAATCTTATTTTCAGATTTTAAAACCACTTTATAAAATACTTTAACAAATTTTTAGTTGTTAAAAACATTCCACTTTTTTATAAAACTTATTTATTTTAAAAAGTAGATATCAAATCTGAATTGAAACCAAGCTTAAAAACATGATTTAAAACTTTTCTTAAATTTGGCTTTTAAAATTTTAAATTTCATTTTAAAATTTGAAACACTGGCAGGTTTTTAAAATAAACCTGTAACAACTAATTGACCCGAGTTTTCCCCTCCAAATACTTCGAGTCAATCTTCAAATGACTTCGAGCAAAAACCTGAAACCACTCGTGTAAAACTCGAGTACAAAGGAAAAAAACAATAACACTACTGAACCCACTTCCTCAAGTTCAGATATGCACCGTGCACCATCCACGGTGAGGCTCCGACCATCGCCTACGCATCCCATACATCCACGATCAACTTCGAACTCGAACTCGACCATCAGAACTTCACCATCTACTCATAATCAAAATTGAATAAAGGAAACCTAAACAGGAACCAGAACCCAAACCTGGTACCCACTTCAAAACCTAGAAACACCACCATCACACTAACACCGACCACCGAAATGCCTCCACAATCCTACTGCACTCGATCAACAAGAGAAGTCGCTGTGTAACGACCCGTAAATTTTGATAAATAAAATTGGTTAAATTAATTAGATTTTCAAAATTAAGTTAGAAAGGAATAAAAAAATTATAATGTATATTGAAATAAATATTAATAATGAATTGTAGAAACGGTTATTAAACCTAATTGTTGACAATTTAAGTGAAATCTCAATAAAGAAATAGTGTGAATTGTTGCACTTGGATAAAATATAAAATAAGGAATTAAAGACAAGAATTTAATTTACCTATGTATTAATATATTGATAAAACTGTAACTGTATGTGAGTTAAGGTAGTAATGTAAATGGCAGTTGATGGATAACCAATTTAATGCAATTCAAATGTGATTGAAACGATTGTTTAGGTTATAATGGAGTGTAATTAGAAATAGTGGAAAACATTATAATTTGTTAATTAAATATGATTGTGTAATTAATACTGAAAGAAATAAAATTGGAAATAGAATTTATGAAATAATAACTAAAATGAATTGCAACTGTACAAATGGAAGTAAATTGTTAATAAATGGATGTAAATATTAATTAATTAATGGAAATAAAATGTAAATGTATGTTTGGATAAACATAAGTGAATGCAATTAGGTAGTATGTTATTGGAAATAAAGTTCATTTAAATGTTGAGTAATTATAATGTTGTTATTGAAAAAAACACGTTACTTTAATAATTATTAATATAGTAACGGAAGTGTGAATGTTAATTAATAGTAGCATAAATTTATTTTAAGTATAAATTGGTGGATTGGGAAATAAGTTCAAATTTTGTTAATGGAGAAATTTATACGTAAAGTATGTAAAGTAGTTAATAGAATGAAAATTTAATGTTGTGAATTTAATAGAATGTAAAGTATTTAAAAACCTTAATTAACGTGTTCAAATTGATAGAGGTACACATTTAAAAACATAATATTCATTCAAATTAAAATGTAAATAGGCGTATATTAATGCAATGGAATGAAATTAGCGTTATATATGGAATTTTAATCTGGATTGGTAAGTAACGAACATATAAGAGCAATTATTAAAAGTTACCAAATAAATTGGTAAATGAATTTATTATAAATGAAATTTAATTTATTACGCTAATTGAAATGAAGATGGAATTTGAATATATTAATGGAATGAAATGTGAGGCAAGTGTTAATTGTGGTATAGGGTTATAATAGACTTAATTTAAGGATTGGAATTGAATCTAATCCGTTTAATTAGAAACTTATTGAAATTAATTTGGATTCAATTTATAATAAAGAGATTATTTTGAGTAAACAAAATAAAAAACTATAATTAGAGAAATTAACACTGCAATTGATAGAGTTATCAGCTTTTAATTTACATCTAAACTTGTTTAAATTTTGTAAATGATTAAGAAATATAAAAGTGATAAAATTTTCAATTATAAGATTGAAATTTAAGGATTGGATTTATTTAATTAATTTATTTAATTTATGGAAAAATAGCCAATTTGGCCACTGAATCGGATTTCGACGAAACCAGTTTCATCGGATCCATATGGATAAATTGTTGTAGGCTTTCAAGTTTCGTAGCGATCGGACTTGTTGTTTGATCGTACGAACGCGAAATGCCTTGAAATCGATTTAATTGAAATCAATTTGAAAATATTGATTTCAGTATAACTTCTTTATACGATAGAATTTGGACGTGAAACTTTTTCCATCGTGCTCAGAATATTTTAAAATATCTATTTTGATATATGTTTTGACCCAATTTCGTTCCGGAGTCAGAACGGACTTTTTGGGCCAATTATCGTTGAGCACGTTATAATTCGGATCCATCTGTCTATTCCATCTTTATCTATAAATACCCTGCTTTTACCCTTGCCTCCGCCTATTCTCATTTGTCTACGTGTAAAATTTCATCAGCTCCACCTCTTCTTCCAATGGCTGCAAACCCTAGATCCAATTTCAATTTCAAAAATCAAATCCAAAGCCTAAAATTCAAAGTCCTCAGAAAATTCTAGAAAAAATATATGTTGAAGCTCTCAACTACCGTAATTCACTGGTGGTGTTCGTTTTTCTTTTTGGTTCATCGTCTAATCAGTAAAGGTCGAAGAAGTCTCAGTCGTTCATCGCGTTGTGATGCACGTCGACGGATCCCTAATTTGAAGGTACGGTCTTGTAGAGAGCAAGGAGGGGAGTTCATCGGAGCTATTGGTTTCGTGGTTTAATGGCTAGATTTGCCTTAGTAATTCGATTAGGGCATTGTATATGGTGGCGGCCCGGCGAATTGGAGGCGGCCGGGGGACTCGACGTGGCGATGTAGCGTGCGTCTCGTCGTGACGAAGGATATGTTGGTGGTCGGCGGCCCGATGGTGGCCGGTGGTGGGAGAGAACGGTGGTCAAAGTCACGGTCAAAAGACGTATTTGGGTTCATGGCTTTAGTGGGTATTCGCGTGTTTACCTGAGGGCGGTAGGAGATGATGACGTGTAGGTTAAATTATTTATTTATTTCTTCAATTTAATTAAATTTGAAATCGTAAAGCTTCTAACACGTATAACTTTCTCATACAATATCTGATTGACGCGCGGTTTTCTCCGCTAGGTTCGTATTGAAATTCTGGACATTATGGGGTAGGTTTGGATGAATTATGAGACGGTCAAAATTTTGGGTTTAAATTGGATTTAAATTCAATTTAAATTCAAAAAGTGAGTGCTTTAACCCACTTACAACTTTTAAGATTTCTTATGTTTGTTAAATGGATTTATGATGTGTTTAAAAATTTATTTATAGCTGTTTGGCATATATTTCACCATTATCACAGTTAATTTGCATTCATTTAATTTACTTGTTATTTAATTCATTATTGCATATAAACTGCCAGTTAAATTATCAGTTAATTTATTTTGCATAATAAACTGCCAGTAAATGCCTGTTATTTATCACCTGTTATATATTGATGTATTGTTTGAACTTGATGATAATTATGATAGATAATTGATGGATGATATTGGATGAATGGATGTTGTACTGTATATTGTTATAAACTGCAATTTATTATGCATTTCATCTCATTCGGGATTGCGGTTTGAAATGATATACAACCGCATTTTTATTTTTAAATTGCGGATTGAAATGATAAATATCTGTATCACTTGACCATAGGATAGAAAAATCTATACAGGCACCGCGATATATATATATATATATATATAATAATTTTTGAAATAATTTTTCTATGGTTTGTAAAGAAATATATATATATATATGGATTTATGAAATATTGATGATGGATATTTGATAAAGGTTATTTTATATATAGTTAAATTCTTTGTTTTAAACTATGTATAAAATTGTTTAAAGTATGAAGTAAGTTTAATAATAAAGTGGATTTTATTAAAATTTATTGTGCATAAGTATTTACTAAAATTATATTCTAATATAGAGTTTATATTGATTTTTATAAATCAAACTTAAGGAGATAGCTTGAAATTGATTTGAGATTTCATTTAGTTAAAATCTTATTGAAATTAAGATTTAAAAAGGATATGGTGTTATAACTAAATTCGGGTTTAAGATGATTTAAGTGAATATATCTAGTCTAAATAAATTGGGGTATATTCAATTATTGAACTTGGAAGTTTTATTTAAAGGATACTGGATTTATTAAGCAAGTATTCCCAAACCAAATAATAGTAAAAGGAATTTGACATATATATATATATGAATTAAAAATTTAGTTTTGAAATTGTGGAATATTTGAAACTTTGAATATATGGAAATTTAAATGGTTTATTTGGGAATTAAAATTCGTATTTGGAATTGATTTAAGAAATTAAAAAGCTAATTTACTTTATAAAGTAACTTATTATTAAACCATTTAAGTATTGAAAATTATGTTTCGAAGCTATGGGTTTACAGTATATATATTTGAAAGTACTATGATTTTGAAAAACATATATTTGAAATAAAAATGATATCATATTGATTTGGGTTTTAAAATAGAAATGATATCGTATATATATGGTTTGAAATGAATATTTTATTCCGGTTTTAAAGTATAAACTATTTTGAAAGACCGCGGTGTTATAATAACGTTTGGTTGTTGAAGAGACCGGGATCGGAACTTGTCATACTCTCTGCCAACTCCGAAAACCACTTTAACAACCGTGTATGCGGTGGAGATTCCAGAATGAAGTATGATGGTGGTGGCGTTTCCTTTGAGGTAAATACGTGGACCCAACTCCCGTGAGTTGACATAAGGTGGCTAAAACAGGAGCGATTCTCAGGCCAATTGAGGTAGCACCTTTAATCGGACACATCCCTTCGATTTTATACTTTGACCTTTGGATTGATTCAGTGGCCATTTTGATTTTCTTTTTTGGGGGTTTGGCTCGAGGTGGGCGGTAGCTGCGGCTATGGGTTACCCCCAGCTCGGATGCGTAATTGGTATATCTACCCTGGCATTGCCTAGTTGTGCCGTGTCACCTACCCTAGCACGCCTTATACGATTTTGGTTTTGTGCCATACCTATGGAGTGCCCTCTAACGACACCCAGTACGGGGGAGATTACGGTACTGTATAGACTATGGGAATATATTATGTGTTAAGGTGGAAAATGTAAAGCCTTAACGCTATTTAAAAGTAAGTTTATTTTACAATTAGACACTATTATAATAGCGAAATATACTATATAGTAAATAGTTTAACGAATCCTTAGGAGATGTAAATCCCGAGCATCTCTTAAGTTACTGCACTCATATTTATTTCTGTTGATTTAACTCACATAAGATATTTTAGTTCTGACTCGAGTGTTTTGTCTTTTCAATTCGCTCGGGTCAGTCCGAGCGTTTCAGGATTCGAAGACTTTATTTCTGGAGGAAGAAGACGAAGATTTCATTATTATTATTATTATTATTATTATTATTATTATTATTATTATTATTATTGTTATTATTATTATATATTGTATGGTTCCACTACACACCGTATTCCGCTGCATTGATTTTTATTGGTATGCGAACTCTGATATTTATTGTATAAAGAAGAATCAATTGTTTTGTAATCAGTTTTATGAACTGTATATTGATTATTATATTTTATCCTTCCGCTGTGAGATTCTGTTTTGTTTTTCTTTCTTTTTTTTACCCCATAACAATCCGCCCTTCCGTATGGTTTGAATTGGCATGTGTGTCGATTTAAAGCGTACGAAAAGGCTGGATGTTACAGTTGGTATCAGAGCTTTGGTTTAGCAATAAACCTTAGCTTTGTGGGGTTTAACTCTTTATTAGTAGGGTAGTAATGCCCTATGGGAGTCGCTGAGCGTATATATATGAGAGAGCGTATTTGTTAGTGTTATAAAAAGTTTAATATTGTGTTAATCTGTTCCGCTTTGTATTTATAGATTCTGGTTGATGCATGGGACGCTATGACATCAATAAGGATTTTTAAACACTTAATAGGACAGACCGACATAATATTTGTTTTTAATATAGGTAAATGAAATAATTTTGCCTATTATATTTTCTATATATATATATAAAATAAATTTTTATAAAGATCATATTTGGTTGCAATGTATTGGTTGTTAGGAATAAAATTTATAAATAATAGGTAAAATAAGATTGAAAATAAAATTAATGAAAATTTGGAAATTTTAGAACTTAAGTCTGGGATTTTGAAAAATTGCTTTCAAAGGATTTTGAAATAAAATAATAGTATTTAGAAATATTTTCGGATATAAATATTTCAATATAATTTGAAAGTAGGGTTTTAAAGAAATTCTGGAAAGAAATAAGTTGTACTCCCTTCTTTGTCGCTGGAAAATAATTTCGGTGATGAGTGCATGCATCATCGACTTTCATTTTCAAGTTTCGAAGTGGGAAGGCCACTGTAGTAGTTTACTGCAAACACATTTTTGATAAACAAATATAAATTTTTAATTGTTCTAAATATAATTGGATATATAGAGTGTAAGTATATAAATTTATCTGTTATTTTAAATGATTTTGAATAAAACCCGGTATTTAATTCTTAAGTTTTCATTAATTAATAGCTTCAGTTACTGGAGTGAAGTGGAACGTAGGTAATTGATAAATTAAAATAAGGAATTTAATGCTAGGTTATGAATGAAATTAAAGGTAATTTGAACTGTACCCTATGAAACAAAGAATAATATTATTGAACATTAAAGTTTAATTAAAGGATGAGATAAAACTTGTATAATTTCATTTGCATTTTCTTTAACATATATAACTTACCAAATATAAAAAGTTGAAATGTTTAATAAGAAATGTAATGGAAATTGTACAAGTAAAAGTATGTAATGAAGTGTTCAATAAATTGCTGTTATTAATAAGAATCTAATGTTATAATTGTTATAAATCTAAGTTATGACTGAAAGGCCACTTATTAAATATAATAGAATAGTTATAAAGAAATGAAAATAAGTTTAAAAAGTATTTGAAGTTATTTATAATAAAATAAATGGAAAGATGAATACGATAAATAATATTAAGAGTGGGAAAAAAATTGAATCACCTTAATAAATAAGAAATTGGTGATATAGAGTTATAAACTTAAGTTGAAATTGAAGTATTTCTAAATTTTAATATAATAGAAATGTAAGCGCTAAATAAGTAAATGAAATTTGAGAAATGAATGTAATGCAAATAAATAAATGAATGAAATGAAATTTTGCAAGAAATAAATGTGAAATATAAGAAATCAATATATGAAAAAAAAAGAAAAAAAATCAAACAACAAATGTATGAAATGCAATAAATAATAAATAAATTTGATTTGTTGTTTGGGTTTGTTGTTGTTTGGTTTATGGTTGTTTGGGTGAGGATACTTTAAGATTGTTTGGATGTATAAATAATCTATTTAGTTTCATCTAAGACTGTTGAGTAATTGATGTGCTTAGTAGTTTATTTTTCATTCTATACAATTTAAAGTTTTAAACCCGAACAACTACTTGCTTCGTTTGATATGAATGAATGTTTGTTTTGTGTAAAATTTTATGTGATGGTTGTATGCCTTGTTGTTAGTAGTTGTTGGATTGTATCGATTTGTTTGTTTATGGTTGAAACAACTTTAATATTTCATTTATATAATTGTTAACCCTTTTAGATTATATAAGTGAAATGCAGGTTATGGAAGCAATTGCTACTGCTTTTGGTTCCATAATAATAAGCGTAAAACTACCCGACAAATAGGTACGTTCTCGGATTACGGATTTATAGCGCTATTATATTATTTTCCCGTGTTGGGATATATATTATTTTGGGAAATATATGTTATATATTGTTATTTTTGATATTATATTTTCTCCCGAGCCTCTCCGTACAAAGGAGACTCTGCCAAAATTTTCCGTAAATTTTAGACTTCGAAAATTTTTGAAAATATTTTCCAAACTTTATAAATTTAAGTATAAAAAGATTTAATGGTTATAAATTGGTATATTTTATTTTAAATTGTTTTGTTTTGTAAATATAATGGCTTTTTATAAATTTAATATGCAAGTAAGATATATTGATTTCTAATTCTTCTTTTCCCTTCTTTTTCCTTTTCGGGGATGAAAAGTTTTGGGTGGGGGAGAGTGTAATGACCCGTAAATTTTGATAAATAAAATTGGTTAAATTAATTAGACTTTCGAAATTAAGTTAGAAAGGAATAAAAATTTTATAATGTATATTGAAATAAATATTAATAATGAATTGTAGAAACGGTGTTGAAAATTTAAGTGAAATCTCAATAAAGAAATAGGTTAATTGTTTCACTTGGATAAAATATAAAATAAGGAATTAAAGACAAGAATTTAATTTACCTATGTATTAATATATTGGTAAAACTGTAACTGTATGTGAATTAAGGTAGTAATGTAAATGGCAGTTGATGGATAACCAATTTAATGCAATTCAAATGTGATTGAAACGATTGTTTAGGTTATAATGGAGTGTAATTAGAAATAGTGGAAAACATTATAATTTGTTAATTAAATATGATTGTTTAATTAATACTGAAAGAAATAAAATTGGAAATAGAATTTATGAAATAATAACTAAAATGAATTGCAACTTTACAAATGGAAGTAAATTGTTAATAAATGGATGTAAATATTAATTAATTAATGGAAATAAAATCTAAATGTATGTTTGGATAGAACATAAGTGAATGCAATTAGGTAGTATGTTATTCGAAATAAAATTCATTTAAATATTGAGTAATTATAATGTTGTTATTGAAAAAAAACGTTACTTCAATAATTATTAATATAGTAACAGAAGTGTGAATGTAAATTAATAGTAGCATAAATTTATTTTAAGTAGAAATTGGTGGATTGGGAAATAAGTTCAAATTTTGTTAATGGGGAAATCTATACGTAAAGTGTGTAAAGTAGTTAATAGAATGAAAATTTAATGTTGTGAATTTAATAGAATGTAAAGTATCTAAAAACCTTAATTAATGTGTTCAAATTGATAGAGGTACACATTTAAAAACGTAATATTCATTCAAATTAAAATGTAAATAGGCGTATATTAATGCAGTAGAATCAAATTAGCGTTATATATGGAATTTTAATCTGGATTGGTAAGTAAGGAATATATAAGAGCAATTATTAAAAGTTACCAAATAAATTGGTAAATGAGTTTATTATAAATGAAATTTAATTTATTACGCTAATTGAAATGACGATGGAATTTGAATATATTAATGGAATGAAACGTGAGGCAAGTGTTAATTGTGGTATAGGGTTATAATAGACTTAATTTAAGGATTGGAATTGAATCTAATCCGTTTAATTGGAAACTTATTGAAATTAATTTGGATTCAATTTATAATAAAGAGATTTTTTTGAGTAAATAAAATAAAAAACTATAATTGGAGAAATTAACACTTCAATTGATAGAGTTATCAACTTACATCTAAACTTGTTTAAATTTTGTAAATGATTAAGAAATATAAAAGTGATAAAATTTTCAATTATAAGATTGAAATTTAAGGATTGGATTTATTTAATTAATTAATAATTAATTTATTTAATTTATGGAAAAATAGCCATTTTGGCCACTGACTCGGATTTCGACGAAACCAGTTTCATCGGATCCGTGTCGGTAAATTATTTTTGGGTTTCAAGCTTCGTAGCGATCGGAATTGTCGTTTGATCGTATGAACGCGAAACGCCTTGAAATCGATTTAATCGAAATCAATTGAAATCAATTTAATTGAAATCAATTTGAAAATATTAATTTCAGTATAACTTCTTCATATGATGGAATTTGGACGTGAAACTTTTTCCATCGCGTTAAGAATATTTTGAAATATCTATTTTGATATATTGTTTGACCCAATTTCGTTCCGGAGTCAGAACGGGCTTTTTGGACCAATTATCGTTTAGCACGTTATAATTCGGATCCATCTGTCCATTCCATCTTTATCTATAAATACCCTGCTCTCCGCCTATCCTCATTTGTCTGCGCGTAAAATTTCATCAGCTCCTCCTCTTCTTCCAATGGCTGCAAACCCTAGATCCAATTTCAAATTCAAAAATCAAATCCAAAGCCTAAAATTCAAAGTCCTCAGAAAAATCTGGAAAAAATATATGTTGAAGCTCTCAACTAGCGTAATTCACTGGTGGTGTTCGTTTTTCTTTTTGGTTCATCGTCTAATCATTAAAGGTCGAAGAAGTCTCGGCCGTTCATCGCGTTGTGATGCACGTCGACGGATCCCTAATTTGAAGGTACAGTTTGTAGAGAGCAAGGAGGGGAGTTCATCGGAGCTATTGGTTTCGTGGTTCAGCCGCTAGATTTGCCTCAGTAATTCGATTAAGGAATTGTATATGGCACCGGCGCGGTGAATTGGATGGGGCCGGGAGACTCGAGGTGGCGACCGTAGCGTGCGTCTCGTCGTGACGAAGGATATGTTGGTGGTCGGCGGCCCGATGGTGGCCGGTGGTGGGAGAGAACGGCGGTCAAAGTCATGGTCAAAGGATGTATTTGGATTCGAGCTTTAGCGGGTATTCGCATGTTTACCTGAAGGCGGTAGAAGATGATGACGTGTAGGTCAAATTATTTATTTATTTCTTCAATTTAATTAAATTTGAAATCGTAAAGCTTCTAACACGTATAACTTTCTCATACAATATCCGATTGACGCGCGATTTTCTCTGCTAGGTTCGTATTGGAATTCCAGACATTATGAGGCTGGTTTGGAAGAATTCTGAGACGGTCAAAATTTTGGGTTTAAATTGGATTTAAATTCAATTTAAATTCAAAAGGTGAGTGTTTTAACCCACTCACAACTTCTAAGACTTCTTATGTTTGTTAAATTGATTTATGATGTGTTTAAATATTTATTTATAGATGTTTAGGACATATTTCATCATTATCTCAGTTATTTTGCATTCATTTAATTTACTTGTTATTTAATTCATTATTGCATATAAATTGCAGTTATATTATCAGTTAATTTATTTTGCGTAATAAACTGCCAGTAAATGCCTGTTATTTATCACATGTTATATATTGATGTATTGTTTGAACTTGATGATAATTGTGATAAATGGTTGATGGATGATATTGGATGAATGGATGCTGTATTGTATATTGTTATAAACTGCAAGTTATTATGCATTTCATCTCATTCGGGATTGCGGTTTGAAATGATATACAACCGCATTTTTAATTTTACATTGCGGATTGAAATGATAAATATCCGTATCACTTGACCATAGGATAGAAAATTTTATACAGGCACCGCGATATATATATATATATATATATATATATATATATATATAAAATAATTTTTGAAATAATTTTTCCATGGTTTGTAAAGAAATATATATATGGTTTTATGAAATATTGATGACGGATATTTGATAAAGGTTATTTTATGTATAGTTAAATTCTTGGTTTTAAACTATGTATAAAATTGTTTAAAGTATGAAGTAAGTTTAATAATAAAGTGGATTTTATTAAAATTTATTGTGCGTAAGTATTTACTAAAATTATATTCTAATATAGAGTTTATATTGATTTTTATTAATCAAAGTTGAGGAGATAACTTGAAATTGATTTGAGATTTCATTTAGTTAAAATCTTATTGAAATTTTGATTTAAAAAGAATATGGTGTTATAACTAAATTCGGGTTTAAGATGATTTAAGTGAATATATCTAGTCTAAATAAATTAGGGTATATTCAATTATTGAATTTGGAAGTTTTATTTAAAGGATACTGGATTTATTAAGCAAGTATTCCAAAACCAAATAATAGTAAAAGGAATTTGACATATATATATGAATTAAAAATTTAGTTTTGAAATTGTGGAATATTTGAAACTTTGAATATATGGAAATTTAAATGGTTTATTTGGGAATTAAAATTCGTATTTGGAATTGATTTAAGAAATTAAAAAGCTAATTTACTTTATAAAGTAACTTTTTATTAAACCATTTAAGTATTGAAAATTATGTTTCGAAGCTATGGGTTTACAGTATATATATTTGAAAGTACTATGATTTTGAAAAACATATATTTGAAATAAAAATGATATCATATTGATTTGGGTTTTAAAATAGAAATGATATCGTATTTATATGGTTTGAAATGAATATTTTATTCTGGTTTTAAAGTATAAACTATTTTGAAAGACCGCGGTGTTATAATAACGTTTGGTTGTTGAAGAGACCGGGATCCGAACTTGTCATACTCTCTGCCAACTCCGAAAACCACTTTAACAACCCTGTATGCGGTGGAGATTCCAGAATGAAGTAGGATGGTGGTGGCGTTTCCTTTGAGGCAAATACGTGGACCCAACTCCCGTGAGTTGACATAAGGTGGCTAAAACAAGAGCGATTCTCGGGCCTATTGAGGTAGCACCTTTAATCGGACACATCCCTTCGATTTTATACTTTGACCTTTGGATTGATTCAGTGGCCACTTTTGATTTTCTTTTTGGGGTTTGGCTCGAGGTGGGCGGTAGCTGCGGCTATGGGTTACCACCAGCCGAGATGCATAATTGGTATATCTACCCTGGCATTGCCTAGTTGTGCCGTGTCACCTACCCTAGCACGCCTTATACGATTTTCGTTTTGTACCATACCTATGGAGTGCCCTCTAACAACACCCCAGTACGGGGGAGATTACGGTACTGTATAGACTATGGGAATATATTATGTGTTAAGGTGGAAAATGTAAAGCCTTAACGCTATTTAAAAGTAAGTTTATTTTACAATTAGACACTATTATAATAGCGAAATATACTATATAGTAAATAGTTTAACGGATCCTTAGGAGATGTAAATCCAGAGCATCTCTTAAGTTACTGCACTCATATTTATTTCTGTTGATTTAACTCACATAAGATATTTTAGTTCCGACTCGAGTGATTTGTCTTTTCAATTCGCTCGGGTCAGTCCGAGCGTTTCAGGATTCGAAGACTTTATTTCTGAAGGAAGAAGACAAAGATTTCATTATTATTATTTTTATTATATATTGTATGGTTCCACTACACACCGTATTCCGCTGCATTGATATTTATTGGTATGCGAACTCTGATATTTATTGTATAAAGAAGAATCAAAAGTTTTGTAATCAGTTTTATGAATTGTATATTGATTATTATATTTTATCCTTCCGCTGTGAGATTCTGATTTGTTTTTCTTTCTTATTTTTTTTTACCCCATAACAATCCGCCCTTCCGTATGGTTTGAATTGGCACGTGTGTCGATTTAAAGCGTACGAAAAGGCGGGATGTTACACGCTGTGATCAAATAACTCGACCTAACCAAAACTAGGTCTACAAACGAAAACGAATAACCCCCGCTACCACCGTTCTCTGACCATCTTCCTGGCAATTTTCCTGGCCTCACCATTCGCTCCTCTTCCTCCAGAAGAAACTTCAACCCTCTAGAACCCCGAGATCACCAGAATTTCCCAAATATCTAATTTCTAGTTAAACTAGAAATACACACCTACCTCATTTCTAAAAATCATGCTTTAAATTTTAAAAACCATGTTTTGGTTTAAGTATATGATCTATATTCCCAAATCCATTAATCAGGATAATTAAATTTTTATTTATATCTATCTTATTCTGAAGTTTTTGATTCCAGAGCATATTCAATTTTATTTTGAACTAATTAAATTACAAAACTTACTTTATACTTAAACAAACATATTTTGTTTGAAGCCTAAGTTTTATCAGTAATTAGGTCAACAGACTATAAATTTTGAATTTAAAAACTTAAGTCTGGGAACAAAACAGAAACAATGATATACAACACTTATATACATTCATAGAAAATACCAGAAAGCTCATTACGCACAAACATGTTTGTTTCAGAAATATCATGCAACCAGATTTATTTTAAGATTTAGAAATGTGATGTTACTCACCTTCAACTGAAGAACAGAGCATGTTTATAGAATCTTCAAATGGGAGTGTCTCCTGCCTTTGAAAACTTGGAAACTACATGCATGCAAGCTTCCTAGATTTGAAAAGAAATGCAAGTTTGAAAATGCTTGCATGCTGATGATTTCCAGATGAAGAAATGTAGACATTTGATTTTTAAAAAATTTGATTCCAGGTTGCTTTAAAACAGAGAGGATTGTTTGAATGATCTCTTATTTGATTTTGAAACTGAACTACAGGTTTTAAATGCAGGCTTTGATTTTTGAAAATGAATAAGTTGTGTTTTTGAAGAATGATGACAGATAATTTGAGTTTTGATCTGGTTTAGAGGAAGATGCTTATCAGATTTGAAGAATGATGTTTCAGGTTTTTGTGATTTACATTTTTGGTTTGAGGAGTGTTACATACTGATTTGAATATGTTTTTGGTTTGTAGATGATTTGTTTTTTCAGCTTAGAAATTTGAAAAGAAAATTAAAGAGGAGGAAACAATGTTATAAAGGTTGAAATAATTTAAAAAAATAAAAGAAAACGATGAAAATTGAATGACACTTGTCATATTGTTTAATCTATCACTTAACACATGTTATTAGATAACTTAATATATTAACACATGTCTTAGTTTTATTTTCTTTTTATATTTAATGTTAATAAAGGTTTTACTTAATTTATTTATACTTATGTAAATATATATGTGAATTTCTTATGTAAAGAAAATGTAATAAAAACAAATTATAAATTAAAGCTTATCGAAATATTTTTAAGATCCAAATATTTTAAATATTTAATTTTTAAGTATTTATTCTTTTGAATTTCAAAGCTTTAAATTCAGATTAAATTATAAAATCAAATCTAAGAATCAAGTTATATCTATACATATATAATTACTTATTAAATTTTTAAAAAAATAACAATCCTATTCCTATAAAATCTATTTATGTTTATAAAATCTAAGTATTATAATTATCATTTGAAAAGAACAAATTTAAAAAATTTATATGATTTATAAAATAGATTATAAATCACTTCTATTATTACATGAATTAAGACCATATGCTATATTGTACCTTAAACTTCTATTTCAAAATATATATATATATGTATATATATCAAGTAATATTTTAAAGAAATGAAACAAACTTTTTTTATTATTTAAATTTAAAAATTAAGCTAAGATATAATCTTAAGCAATTAACATTTATTTAAGTATTTACAAATCATATAGTTAATAATTAAATAACTTTGAAAAGCATAATATTAATTTGAATCATAATTTCTAAATTATTAAATATATTATTAGAATTTGGAAACAAGACTTTATTTATTTATTAAATTCTAAATTAAAAATTATCTATAATATATATACAAATATATGTATACATTATAAACAGAAACATTTTATTAACCTTTAAAAGATAAAATCACTAATTAATTATATTTTTTAATTAGATTATTAAACGAATTCATATTTTATTAATCAATATTATCAAATCAATTTAATTTTAAATAAAGATTATTAAATTGATATTGCCAAAAATTCCGGATATCACATTCCTTCCCCCTTAAAAGAATTTTTTCCCCAAAATTTAAAACAAAGGTAATTTAATAATCTCGTTAAAGATTTAAATTTAAACCACAAGCATATATTATCAACAACATGCTAACAACCATAGCAACCAATTTACCCAAACAAACAAATTTAACTATCCAGACAAAAATTCTAAATAGAATTTTCTCGAGTTTCCCAAGTATAAACACCAGAATACTCGCTCTACAGAATCCAAACAATCAACACTACTAAGCTATAGATTTCCTACTCATCTAGATCTACCAAATTAAACAAGAAATCAGCCTACAGACATGTCTGACTCAACTACCAAACCTTCCTGAACTGCTGGTTCCCAAAACCAGAGATAGATCATACACGTACTCCCTCAGAGATACGTGAAACACAATGAATTCCAGTTGTCCAAACTGGCAATTCAATCCAGAAGACCAAACACTTATTCTCACAAGAACACAGAAGAGATCCAAAACTCCTCGGAGCTAGCTTCCCAACCTTACCCAATCTTATAGCTCCTAAAACCGGAGAGAACTTATCCAAAATCAGATCTCCGATTCAGATCCACAAAACTCTTCGGACGATCCTGGGCTGCCTTCATCCTTCCTAATCAGCTCAATCCTTGCTGATGTCTCAAGAAACAAACTGGACCAAACCCAATCCACCAGAATGATCCTACAAGAACAACCAAGATCAAGGACAAACTCCACTCACAACCATCAGAAGAAAACAAACTTCTCCTATCCGAAAAAGAAAAGAAGATGCACTTCCAAACTGCTTCCGCTACACAACTCTGATCTGGAGTATAAAAGAATGCTGATGATGAACACAAACACAAACCAGACAACATAACCTAGAAAATCTCTAATAAATAAGAAAACACTCAGCTATCGCAAGTCACTTTTACGATCAATCTAACCTAACATCCAAAGAAAACTGTTCTCTCTTTACTAATCAGAACAGCTTACGCTGGTCTAGCCAATCCATCGAAGAAATAGATCCACTCTACTGCTTCTGAACTCCATCTCTCAGACACTGCTAAGCCAAAAGACCTTTTGCCGACCCACAGAACACTTTGAGCTGCACTGCTGACTCATATACAAAGGAATTCCTAATCCAAAGCTCTTCGAGAAACTCGGACTTCAAACCAAACAGAAACACCCTGCTGAACTCAGCCACAACACCGAATCAGACCTACTTCCTTAAACTTGTTCCAAAGAAATATCTTCGGGAACATCCATAGTCACTGCGTCTTATCACACATCTACTACTTCTTGAGGTATCAAGATACCATCACTCGCTACTGCTTAACTGACAGATCCAAACTCTACTCATCCAACTTCAAAGATGGACTCCAAACCTTAACAGGTTACCTGCAGAGATCGATGAAATCCTTACACCACTACAAAGCTTACTCGAGACGGTATCAGGTCTACAGTCTCGACAAATATACTTCCAACCTCAAACATTCAAACTCCAACCAATGGTAGTAGTCGTGTTACACACACCATTACCTTATCTACCTTTATCTTATATTGGAAAAACCCGAACAGGTAACCCAACAAATAGGTAGATATATATATATATATATATATATATATATATATATCAAAATTACAAATACACTCTCTCAAGAAAGAAAACACTCCAAAGCCTAGGTATTCACTCAACCTAGCGCTCTGATACCAACTGTGACGACCGGGCTTTCTCTCCACAGAAAGTCGCATCATCTTTAAGAAAGAGAGGGATAGAAAAGAGAAAATAAAGGAGAGAAATAAGAAACAACACCTGAAAATCAACAGCGGAATGAATAAATTATATTAATAATATAAGTATTACATAATATACAACACCAATCAGAGTTTCACAGCATACGCAACACATACTAGACAATTATAAACACCTGTCTAGTTATTACAACCCAACACAACTCAACAAAGAGATACCAACACAGAGAATACACAGCGGAATCTATATATCTAACGCCGAATCCTCCTGCTCCATTGCTCCTCCATAACTTGTCAAAGCTAACCTGAATCTCTTGGCTACTCGTAAAAATTTGAGTACCCGAGAGTTTTAGAAAAACAAAAGATAAACTCCGGGTCAGACATGGGTGTAGTGTGAGTAACAGGTTAAGGTTGCTTAACTTTAAAAATCCTTTGAAAACAAAAGGTATCACGTAAGACTTCCCACACATAAACATGGAAAAAAAATTACCTTACGCTAACCAAAACATTTGATAGGAAATCTAATGATATTATAATAGTGTCTAGGGTTTTCAAGTAAAATACAGAAATAGCTGGAATAGTTATGGAGATAGTTCCAAAAAGTGCTGGGGACAAACTTATTTGAATTATATTATATGAAATATATTGAATATATACATCAACGTTTCTGCAGAGGGTTCGAGGTGGAGCCGTCCGAGTTCATTTTATAAGTATCGAAGGACGCATCAAGAGTAGGATGTCCGGGTATTGGCCTCAGTGGGATAACATCCCAACACATATAAAAAATGCAATATGGGCTGACCTTATGGCAAGTACAACTTTGTAATATATAATTATGCCTTATATGAAACCTAAAACAATATACCATCATGCCTTATGATATCAATTTTACGTATTCTGTTCTGCTGATTATTTTATAATTATATTATCTCTTTTACATAACACGTATGACAATTCAATATGCAGGCAGCTGTACGTGTGGATCCACAGGATATGGATGTTTTTATAAATCATTGGAATAAAAAGATGCAGAAAAATTACAGAGAGACTCTGTCCAGGGCTAAGAATTGAGGGAAAAAGCCAAGTTGGATGGGGGATGATATTTGGGCTGGATTCCAACAATATTGGGAATCTGAAGCATTCAAAGTAAGTTATATTGTCACTGTATTTTTACATTTAAATGTGCTGAATTATTTTACTTAATAGTGTGTATAAACTAATAGGAATTATCGGTAAGAAACCAAGCTAATAGGAACAAAAACCTCACTTTACATCATGGTGGCTCGAAATCCTTCCAACAACATAGGAGGGAATTGGTAATAAATTAACCAATATTTATGTTATCGATGTATATGTTTACTAGTGTCTCTTTACCATATATTCTATTCTTGTACATAATCTATTCTTGTATATACTCATGCAAATTATCAATATAATCTAATCTTATATATATTCAGTGGGTAACGTATGAAAGGGAGCCTACATCGGCTCAGGTTTTTAGAGTCACACATGCAGTGGTGCATGCAGTTGAGGATGGGAATGTTTCATATGATTGGTCTGACGATAAGGCTGCTTCTGTAATGGTAAATATGTTTATTTCTGTAACGAAAATATTTCATATTCGTTTATTTCACAGTAAATAAGTAAATTTTATAGCAATTGTGTCAAATATCTGTTCGTAATTGTAGGAGAGATATAAAGCAGAGCATGCACGAGCGATACAAGCGAGTGGACTAGAGTGTCTTACGGTTGATGAGTCTATCGGATATGGGATTCAATCATTGAACCGGCAAGTCGAAACTGGCATTACAGTTTCGGCAATATGGTATGTACTCAACATTTACACAGTAGAAACCTATATGCCATGAACTTCTTATTCACTTGAGTTTATTACCAATAACTTGAGTTTTCTTATTGTTATTGTATGTCATGAACTTCTTATTCACTTGAATTATTTCACAGGCTCTTAATTTTCAAAGGGCATATAGAAGATCCATATGTGAGGAAGAGATTGCTCGGATGCAAACACAATTGGATGAGCTCAATGATTGGCGGAAGAATTAGTTGGCGACGCAAATAGATGAGCGTATTGCTGCCTTCTATCAGGAGCATGGGGCAATGCCTGGGGAAGGATGTGCAAATGATGATGATGATGATGATGCTTAGTTGGTTTGTTTTGATGGGTACGCTTTATATATATATATATATATATATATATATACACATATTATGATGGGATTGACATTTGGTACTTTGGATGTTGTGATTGATACTTAGTGTTTTGGTGGATTCGGTATTTTGGTTGTTGTGATTGATACTTTTGGTATTTGATATGTACTGGTCGTTTAATTTAATTATGTGGTTTGGTTTGATGGCTTTTCATATTTGGTTATGTTGATTTTCTTATATGATTTTGTGAATATATGTTTGAATATTCAATATTTGATGATTTGGTTGTGTTGATATTGATTATATGGTATGATGGAATGGTATTATATGTGTGGAATGATGAAATTATATTATTTGGATTGATTGGGATTGAGGGTTGAAGGTGCTGCAACGTTGCAGCGAATATATTCCAGTTTTATAATGGCTAGCAACGGCTCTTTGATCAAATATAACGACGGCTCGCAACGGCTAGCAACGGCTAGCGATGGCTCTTTGGTCAAATATAGCGATGGCTAGCAATGGCTAGCAACGGCAATATTGCAACGGTTTGCATCAAAACCAACAACCCCAACGGTTGCTTCCACGTAGACACTTAGCCGTTACAAGCCGTTGCAAAAAGAACAACGGAGCCGTCGCTTTCTTTAGTTGCAACGAGATATTTTGCAAGGGCTTTTAGCGACGGCTAGCGACGGCTATCCAATGGCTATTAGCCGTCGCTAAATAGTCTTCTTTTGTAGTGCTTATTGATGGAGGATAATAAGGTTTGGAAGGATCAGGAACATTACTTCTTATAGGCATCACACGTTCCTTATCATATTGAATACCTTTGTGCATGTCATTATAAGTAGTGTTTCCCTTAGGAAGAGTAGAAACTTGATCGGGAGTAGACATAATATTTGCAAGAACAAAGTTCTCATTAGTCAAAACATTAGAGGCATCAGGAATAGATATAGAATGATCTTCAGTAGAAGAGATATCCATCATACTATTAAAATTAGACAAGTCTTTCTTATCTATTGAACCAGGAAAGAGAGTATTGTCATCAATAGGATTCGAAGAACTAATTTAGATATAATTACTGTGATGTTGAACTTGTTCGTGGCTAGAGTTAGGCTGATGATAAGGAATAATTGAGTAAACTTGCAGTTCATTATTATCAAACAAAACTTCAGAGACACTCACCACCGCTTTGATTACATCATTGTTTTCATTAATAGAAGTCAAAACATCAAAAGCATTCTTTTTCTCAATATCATCTCCTACCTTCACTTTGTCATCAGATACCTTTTTGTTTTGTTTCACTTCCACTCATTTATTACTAGACTAACCACTAAGGGATTCTTAGACCTGCCATGTATGATACCTTGATCCATATTCGGATTTCAATTTTCATAGCGTTTGGATTTACCGTTTGCTCGTACGGGTAAGAAACGCGTTGAAATTAAAATCGATAATTTAATATTTTAAATCGATTTAATAAGCTAACTTCCACATATGATTAAATTAGCTTCCAAAACACATTCCATCGTGTTCGTAACGCGGGTAAAACCTTATAAACGCCTGTCGGCATGTATGATTTGGGGTTTGGGATTTCGCGTCATGCAACACGAGATATTTTCAATATTTAATTATATAATAAACAAGCGTGCGCAGGAAGCTATCCCTAATCGATAACTTATCTTTGTCCCCTCCCTCATCTTACAGCAGAGACCGAAAGTAAAAAAAATGGCTTCCTCCTCTTTTTAAATCGCGCTCTCGTTCCTCTCATCTTTCCACAGAAATCGAACGTGAAAAAAAAATAAAGTAGGGCGACACGGAACTTAATCGAGTTCGAATCGACAAGGCTGGTGAGGCACATCGCGTCTAGTGGTCTCGCGATTTGGTTCAAGGGGCAGTGTGCTCGAGCTCGGTATCGAGCAGAGGGATCGTGTACCTCACTAGCAGCGAATATGAGGCTCGATGGGTCATGATCTGGAAGCTAGTCGCAACGTGGGAGGCTCACGTGACTCGCGCTAAGAGAGGCGGCGCGTTCTAATGAGGATAATCGATAGTGGGGTGTTCCGATGGCTGCTGCGTGGATGGCGACGGCCGCGTGGTTCGGCAGGTTGCTGGTAATTCGAGGAAGCAGTAGGTATTGCTGACATTTCTTTTATTTATTTATTTATTTATTTTATATATGTATATAATAGGGAAAAATGGAAAATATATATATGTTAAAAACTTTAGCAGTAAAGAAATTACTATTTGTTTATATATAGTAAAGGAAAGTATAAATATATATATATATATATATAGATGCAAAGAGAGCATCTATTTTATATTCACAGCAAAAGAAAGAAAATTAATTAAATCGTTAGTTAATTAAAATTATCAAATGGAAAATTAATTGTTCGATCTATTCGAATATTAATAAAATTATATAATGTTGTTCAAGGTCTAAAGTCATGAAGAGACAAGCTGGTTTGGAAAGGGGTTGCAATAAATGAAAGGTGAGTAAATCTCACTCTATTGGTTTTTTATTTAAATTTAAATGGTTAAATTTAAATAATTGGATGAATGATTGAATTGTTTGGATGTGTACTGATGATCTGGTATTTTAGTTTTGGTTGTTCTTCTAGTTAATTGTGGTTTGACTCGGAGTATTTGGGTTTTAAAATTTATTTTAAAACTTAAGTCATAAATACGAAAATGTTTTCATTGTTAATAAGGACTTAATGATTTGTGATTCATCAAATTAGAAGGGTAATTAAAATGTATAATTAATTAATTCAATTGATTAATGATTTGGGTTGATTAATTTAGTAATTAAGGGTTTTGAATTAATTAATGAAGGTTTAAGTTAATTAATTAATTTTGATCAATTTAAAATAATCAATGGTTGGTTTGATAGATAATTACTTAATGAAATTAATAAAATATAATTACTTTGTGAAATTAATCGAGAGATTAATTAAGAGGGTTAATCAAGGAGTAATCGATTTACTTAATGAAGTGAATAAAAAGTTAGTTAATTACAGATTGGAATTAATCGAAAATGATTTTCGATTAGTAATGTGTTTTAATTAATGTAATTAAATTTTGATTAGGATAAATTAAATATAATTGGAAATCCTTAATTCATATAATTAATGATGTAATTGACGATTGGTTGATTAATCAAATAATAAGTGATTTATGAAAAATTAATTAATATAAGTAATTAAGGATTAATGTAATTAATTATAGTTAATTAACTTGTGAAGTAATTAAAGATAAATTTTTGTTTTGGTTAAGAATAATTAATATTATGAAGTTAAATAAAGATAATTACTTGAATGTAATTGAAAGATAATTAATCCAGGGTGATTAATTAAGATGAATAAGGAAGGGTTGATTAATTAATTGATTTGGAATTAATTAATGAAGGAATCTAAGTGATTGATGTTCGAAATTTAATTAGAATCAATTAAATTGAATTGTATGTGATTAAGCTTTGCTTATGAATGATTGAATGGTACTGGATGCTTTGAATGAGTTGATATGTCTGATATGAAATGTTGTGTATTTCATTTGGATAACTTGAGTTAGGATGATCTAAGACTCGAGAGACCGGGGTCAGGTATTAGGAAATACCCGAAACCACTTCGAATGTTTATAGATTGACATGTAAAATCTACTGGCTGGAATGAAATGATTTAAGTGAATTAGGCTATTAATTTGAATTCGGTAATTAGATAACTTATGTGTGAAATAAGTGATGTCCATAACATATTGTGAACTTGTGAATTGATTCGAGTTACCTCTAGTTTTATTTAAGTTGTGTGCTTTATATTACATGTTAGATGGGTTTACTCACGCTGGTTTCCAGCCTGACCCGGGTGTTACTTTGGTGTAATTCTCGGGTCAGACCGAGTCTTACAGATTTTCAGGTAGGGATGATTCGGAGCTCAGGAGTCGAGCTAGATGGCAGGAACGTGCAGAGTATTTCCGCTGTATTATAATATTGTAGATCTGAGACATGTTGATTGTCTATATCCAGTGTCTGTATATATGTGTAACTCTGATGTATTAAATGTAATCGACGGATATAGTATTCTTCTGTAAACTGTTATTACTTATTATTATATTTTATCCGCTGCGAATGTGAGATGTTGTTTCTGATCTTCTTCTTCTTATTTTTTTCTATCTCTTTCTTATTTTTCATAGCTATCTAGAATTTTCAGGTTCGAAAATTTCGGGTCGTTACAGTTGGTATCAGAGCTAAAGGTTAAGCGAGAACCTTGGTCTGGTGGGGATTACTCATTGAATAGAGTCCGAAGTACACTAGAATGAGTTGAGTGTATATATACATGAGAGCGTACTTGTTATTTTCTTATATAAAGGTTTTAAATGATTTTATATAAAAATATGTTCTGATATATAAAGCAATATTCCCTTCTAATAAATTTTTAGGTGATTGATTGTTAAATTATTGGAATTAAATTAAGAAGTAATATAAAATACAACAAAACTGAAAACTTGAATTGGAATTAAATTAAGTGTTAACACTAATATAACCAAATTAAATTGATTGAAATGAAATTCTAGAATTTAAGCTCAGAAATTAAATTGTTTAAAAACTTTAAATAAAGGTACGTTTGAAATGGATTCAAACTAAAATTTAATCTTGAATTTATAGAAGTAAGAATAATATACAAAGGAATTGGTATCTAGATATGATTACCTTGGGTATTATCATAAATAGTTATTGTGTTTAATAATGATGTATTTGTTATTAAGTAAGCCAAATGGAGTAAATCTAAATTTATAAGATGAGTATAACTTCTGAATTAAAGTAAGTTTTACAATTGTGAAGTTTTAAAACCTAACTCTAGAAACAATCAATTGTTTCAAAGAGTTAAAGAAAATAACAAATAATATAATTTAGACTATTTTGAATATAGACTTATTTTAAAACAAAAAATATGTTTGGAAGATTTTAAGGGATTTTTTTTTGTAATTAAAACCAAGGGTGGTTTAAAATTTAAAGGTAGCCTGGTGTGTAAAGAAATTAAATTGCTTAAAAAAAAAATTAAATGAACAAAGTTAATTTGGTTTAAAAAGTTAAACCAATCTTTGAGAATTTAACTCGAATTTATATTTCGAGATGGTTTAAATTTAAGATTGAAATTGAATTAGTTCAAAATTGAATTTGGTTTGAATTAATTGGATTTGTGATTGAAGATGTGTAAGTTTAAAATTTTAAATGAGAGATTGAATTGGATTAAATTGAAATGATTTGAATTTGAAATGGGTTCAATTGATAATAATCCAAATTGATTGGAATAATTTGTAATTATAATTAAAGTTGTACAGGATTAAAATCAAATGGAAGTTGATTTGGATTGAGAAAGAAATCAAGATTTATTCAACTTGAATTGGGGTTAAATAAATTTCGATGGGAATTGAAGTTCTACAAATTGGAATTGAGTCAACTAAATGGAAGTGGAAATTAAAATTGAATTGTTGGGGGTGTGAACAGTTTGACTCTGGACTATTTTCAATATAAATTGTTTTAATAAAAACTTATTTTTCCAAGCTATTAAATATATACAACCTTTCTTTCTTAAAGCCAACTTTGTTTATACTTGTTTTACAATTATTTTTGGAGCTATTTAACCATTTTCAACTGTTTTATAAACTAATTACTATTTTTCCACCATTTTACGAATTAATTACAATTTTACAACTATTTTGCAATTATCTAAAATTTTTGAAACTATTTTCCAACTATTTTACAATTAGTTAACTATTTTACAGCTATTTTGCAAACTAATAATTATTTTTCAACTACTTATCTATTTTTACAACTTTCAAGCTATTTTCTAAATATAAACTGGTTCGGAGTCCAACCGTTATTAATTAAATACCCAACTGAGATAAGAATTGAAGTGATAATCCAAATGGGGATTAAGGCAAATGTGAATAAGGGAATAAAATTCAAAGTGAGGATGAATAGAAGAAAAATTGATTTGGCTAATAATCAATGAAGTTAAATACGTAGGGTGTTGTTGTATATTATTCTATTCGCATAGTGATTTGATCCAGATTCGAGCACAGAATTTCGAGATAGTTATATCGATCCGAGTGGGATTTTTCACTCGATATTTCGACGGCGAACTTGGATATTGATTGTTGATTGGTTCTGGATATTCTCTATCATAGTTATGGCTATGCAAGGAGAATGACGGTTTCTAATCAAGAAACCAGATCTGTGTCCGCACTAGGAAGTCGGGTGGACGATATTAGTTTGGAAGTGAAATTGCCTGACCGAGCAAGCGATTAGATTGGTATAGCGTATGGATGATAAGTGTACGTCGTATAGTTTTGAGTGAAATTGATATTGGAAAAAAGTAATCAAATTTTAATATTTTATTTTGAATAAACAAAGTTATATATCTTTGTC
Source organism: Allium cepa (assembly GCA_030765085.1). Classification (NCBI taxonomy): domain Eukaryota; kingdom Viridiplantae; phylum Streptophyta; class Magnoliopsida; order Asparagales; family Amaryllidaceae; genus Allium; species Allium cepa. Next base: position 353,018,993 of record CM060932.1, on the reverse strand, counting down.
ATACGTAAGATGAAACTCCCCTTGTTGAATCTATTGCCAGAAGAAAATGGATTTTTAGAAATAACTGAAGTATAAAAGGAGTTTTATACAAGTTTGAAATGATCCAAAGTTTCAAAAATTATATATATATAAAGGATCTTATGAGGATTTTGGAAAAGGTTTTGGGAACCTTTGGATTTGGAAAGGCTTTTGATTTTTGGGTAAAATCAATATTGGAATTTGAAAAGCCTAGTTTGAGAATTATAGATTTTGGAATAATCGATTTTGTGTAAAGGAGCCTTGTATGAAATCATACTAGGTGTATGATTTGAAAGATACTATATGTGTATAGTATAAAGTGTTTTGATGATGGCCCTGGGGAAAAAGGCGCTCCCTTGAAATGAACTTCTCAGGAGTGCCACCGGGTGGTGCTGCCTTGAGCCCCGGGGGGGTTCTAAAGTTGATCCTGTGAGGAGTCCGGACAAAACTAGTTCCTGAGGATTATGAGTAGTGTGTATGTCACGATCCAAATTCCAGCGTTCGAAAATCGACATCCGTACTCCACTGTACTTGAATGCCGCAGATTCAAGCGTCGAAATTCGAGTCGTGCCGGAGCTTATAACACATTAAGTAAATAACACAGCGGAAGAAATGAATAATACATTTGATATATATAACATTTGATACAATAACTGATACAACATGAATGGTACAATGAACATCAATATATATCAGAGATACAAAGAATAGCAGCGGAAATAAAAGATAACACCAGCAGCGGAACAAAATCTCCAATATAGTCTTCAAGGAAGAACTCCAGTAACAGTAATCTCCATCTCCAAAGCACCAATCCAGAAATAGCTCGAACTCCAAATCAAAACGAAGAGAAGCAACTCGATCCAAAATGCGATTGCCAAATCCTAAGGCTGAAAGCTATCGAATCTACACCTACCATTGATTATCTGAAAACCCAACTCTAGGCTGCCCGTGTGGGAAATAGTGGGCACCCAGAGTTTAGGAAAGGAACAATAAACTCCAGGTCAGTCGTGGGACTGGTATGAGCAACAAAAACATTTGGTCTTTAAAACAAACAAAAGAATTTAAATTTGAAATCCGCAATGCTTTTTGGAAAATGAAACTACCATAAGGCCTCCCGCCACACACACAATGCAAACGCAGAATTGGAGGAGATTTCTCCTTATGATAGTCAAATATGCTTAATACGAGAAAATTTCTTTGATATTATTACTATAAGTGCAAAGTGTGGAAAACCATTTCGAAAATATAATATAAATCCTAGCCAACATACGACCAGTATCGTATGCCTACTATAGCTACCATCTAAACAGTGGGGCGCCACCATAAGTAAATGGCAGGTAATACAACTAAAACCGTACGAGGCACGTATTGGATGAATGGATTTCCAACAAATGGTCAGGCTAAGGAACTTCCTACTGCCACATGGGATCGCCTCTGGCGGGACGTCCCGAGAACTAACGTTACGGTTAGATCTCTGCCAACACAAGGCCGGGTTACCTCTGTAACTAGGTAACTACTACACGAATATGCCATCCCCCGGTCCTTTGGGACCTTTATCCGAGCGCTCGCAACAACAACACCACACAGTAATAGGTATAGTGTATCAACATGAGTAAGTATCTGGGCTCCATACCATGATACCACCCTTTTCCAGAAGGAAATGACATACCCTAAAGGGAGCGACCCTCATAACCTTGCCGCATCTTTCCTGTTTCGACCATTTCCGGGGTGTGAGGTCCTGATGCAGTCTCGTCCACAAAGCTACGCTTTGTGCAACAAAGCCATGCTTTGGGTCAACAGATGACCAAAGCAATGATCACAAAGATAAATGATCAAACAATTGATCATATCACAAATGATCAACCAATGATCATCACACAGCAGCACTCAGCATGCCACATTACCAAATTGGGAATATCACTGATAAATATCAACTACATAACCTCTGAGCTCGTACGTCTCAGAGAAGGGTGTTAAGCTAAGAGAATAAATTCTCCGCCACCAAGCAGAAATGTATTTGATAGAGATCAGCTTAATATCTCAAAGTGTAATGTCGGACATACAACCATACAAGTCTGTTCCGGGTTCGAACAGAACCGAAGGCACTTCCGAAGAAGCCCTTGCAAATTCGGATAATCCCTAATCACGTCCGGACTTCCCATCACATATGGAGATCTCTATACCGGGGATCAGCCAGTGCAGAGACAATCGACGAGTTACCCTTTTGTTTTCGGAAATATCCGGTCTTCACCACCGGTCTTCAATTGCTATCCATAACGTCGTATTACTATTCGGAATGGGCTATATGACACTAGGTCCTCTCCCGGCTAAACCGAATAATGAGCGCCATATTTTAAAACATATGGATATGGGATTTTAGTTAAGTCACAACTTATAAAATCCAAAACTTTTCTTTCAAATGGTTAAACAAATTACCATTTTAAATCTTTAAACAAAAAGATTTATTTCACAAAGTTTCACCTAGTTTCACAAAGATCTATTCATAGATTTCAAAACAACTTCCATTCCAATTGGATTAACTCGATAAATCTTTAAATTTAAGATTTAATTTATAGCTTTCAAAACACGTTCCAAAGATTTATTCATAACTTGGAAAACCATTTTCTTTTCAAAACTTGAATTCCTTTTAACATACATTGGAAATCCATTTCTTATATGAAAGCTTCTATTATTTGAAAACGACAGTTTTCGTTTCAGAAAAGTCCGATTTATACAAGTTGAAATCTTAGGTTAAATTTAAATTCCAAACATCACTTTTTAAAATGGTTTAAAAACCCATATAAATCCATTTATAAGTTGAATACCCTTTTTTAACATAGTTTTCAAATCATAGAATTCAACTTCAAATATTGAATTCAAATTTAAATCAAATTATTTAAATTTCAAAACTCAATTAAGTTATTCACATAACTTTTATTTTTGAAATTCATTTTTTTCAAAAGCTTCAATTCTAATTCCAAAACTATTTTGGATTCAAAAATTCAAATTTTAAAACAATTTCAAAATCTGTGACTCAACCCATTTCCACGTGCAATCCATATTTGTGTGTGTATAAGTGTGGTCTAGGGGTTCAACACAATAGTGCACAACATCATCACAGATTCAATCATAAAGATAAGCGGTATAACCCATAGCGCTTATCTATATTCACAGATTCATAGATAAAGTAAATTATCAATCACAAAAATTCACTAATATGATTCGATGTGGGTTTCGGATAACCAGCTGGAATCCGACTCCCTGTCGCATCGAAATTCAAATGTCGTTTTACGGGTCAAAGGGTTTCATATTCATACAACAGTATATTCATCACAAATATAGCAGATCAGCACAAAGTATCACATAGCATCACATCACATATCAAATATATCAATCCATCACACAACATTCAATAACAATCAGCATCTACGATTAAGATGAATAAACTGGGTGGTTTTAAATTTATTACCTACATGATTACTTTCATTTATTATTCCTAATTAATTAACTATCCATATTTATTCAATTAATAAATCTTCAATTATTAATTTAAAATCTAATATCATTCAATTAATGATTTCTTAATTACAAATTAATTATTCTAAGAAAATTTAATCTTAAACTTTAATTAATCAAATTAAAACCCTTAATTACTTTAACTAATTATCCATTTCTTAATTAATTAATTATATTAATTATCCATTTGTACTACCTTAATAATTAAATGAATTACAAATCATTATACTTTTCTTTATCTTTAGATAAACATTCCTTATTTAAATTATGCATTTAAAAACAAAATGTTTTTAAATTTACATTAAATTCCATTTAACATTCTCTTTAAACTCAAGACTCAAATTTGTCTTAAATAAGAGTTTAAAACAATACACAACTTAATCTTATATGTTTAAAAGAAACATATACTTTATTAATAAGTTTAAAACAATTTAGATTTCAATTCAACTTGAATTCAAATAAATTTAAAAATTGCTTTAAAATCTCAAAACTGAAATATAACTTCCATTTTCAATTTAGTTTAAACTCTTTAAAACTCTTCCTACAATTTCACCTTCAATTCAAATGTAAATCATTTTAAAGCAATTTAAATTTAATTCTTTACATTAAAACTGAAGTTTAAAATTTTAAATCCAGATTTAAAAACTCAGATTGAATTCATTTTAAACTCCTAGTTTCAAATTCTTAACCTTCCAATTCAAATGCCAAAACACAATGCATTCACACTTGAGAGTTTAAAATTAAATTTAAATTTAAAAGCCATCAATGATTTCAAATTCCAGACAAATCAAATTTGAATTCATATTCAAATTCAAACCAAAACTCAGTTTAAAATCTTCACCTGCAAATTTAAACTTTATCTTTACACATGAAACAGAAAACAGTTTTTCTGTATTATTAAAAAAAAACAAACTTTGAATTTCCCAGAATTCAAACTATTTCAAAGAAAACAGAATTTAAACTTATTTAAATTCATATTTGAATTCAGTTTTAACATCCTAAGTGAAACTTTAGTTTGCATTTTTTTTTTCAAACTTTAAAATCTGGAAACAGGCTCCCTGTTTCTCTTTTTTTTTTTTTTTTTAAACCAATTTGAATTTCTGCTTTCAAATTATTTCAACAACAGAATTCAAACATTTTGAATTCATCTTCAGATTCAAGATTTATCCTAAGTTCAAATTTCCACTATGAATTTAAAACTCTACTTTATAAATTTCAAAAAAAAAACAGAACAGTTCTGTTTAATTTGAAAACCTGAAACAAAAAGTACACCCGAGCAAACCCATATTTACTTCGAGTAAAAAATCCTTTTGCTTCGAGTTTTCCCCTCCATTTACCCTATACCAACCCGAGTAAAAATCCCTGCAACCCTGAAACATCAAACCCTGCACAACACCATCACTGTGCACCACCTACCCATCTCAGGCCATCTCTGATCATCTTCTCTGGCCATACCCCTACGACCACAATTCCCAACAAAACACTCCAACACTCAAGAATCCAGAATTCTACTTGAATTTAAATTCAAGTTTTTAAACCCAAAACCTGAAACATTAACTTACTGCAGTGCCAACCTGTCATCACTAAACACTTCCATCTCCAGCCACCATTACACTCCATACTCCGGCGACAACTCCAATATTACACCATCTACCATTACCCACAGGATCATTGAACTCGATGCACCCTTGAAGCCATACTCGAGCAAACAAAGCAACCCAGTGAAACTAGGGTTCATGACAGGAATTCCCAAATTACAAACTAAATTTTGAATTGTAAATCAATTCAATGATTTACTTATGATCTAAGATAGATAAGCACTTCCAGAAACAATTTTACTTAATTCAAATGCAAGGATCAAAGGATCCTGATCAAAAATAAAATACAGTAAACATGAAACTATATTTTTCTCTTTTCACTGTAAATTTAAAAAATTAGTTTTAAAATTCTTGAAATTTACTTACTGATTTTATTAGTACTTATGCTATTCTAAAACATCATGATTTAGTCAAAGCTGAGTAACAACAACAACAAAAACAAGTCAAAGCAAAATCCAAATATTAAACATCAGTTGAAATTTTGGAAATCACACATGCAAAATCAAAATCATGTTCACAAACACATACTTGCAGATCAATTCATAGATATTTATCTGAAATTCATAAGCATGATTAACTACCTATTAAACAATTTTAAAAGTTTGAGTTACTCACCTTTATTCAAAGTGCAGAGCATATTTCATTATGCAGGTTCCAGAGTTTTGAAAATGTGAAATGCAGGCACTTTGTCTTGCTTTTAAAATTGAAATGCAGTAGCTTCTTGTTCCAGAGTTATGAAATGCAGTCTTGAATGCTTTTTAAAAACATGCAGCTTCTACTTGATGCATGCAGGCCTTGCTTGCAATTTGCAGATGTAAAGAAATGCAGGGTTCCCTTGCATTTCCAGATTATGAAAATATGAAATGCAGCCCCTTTATTTCCAGAGTTTGATTTGCAACTTGACATTATAACACTTTGTTTAAATCTCTATTGCATGCTCTTGTTTATTCAATTTATTAATATCAAAACAAGAATTTTAAATTGTACTTACTGTTTTGAATGAAACAGAGAAGCCTCTTTTTTTTTTCTCTGCAACTAGAAACCAAAATAGATTAACCTTGATCTTGATTTTTTTTCCTGCAATTGATTGAATATTGTTGTACTTAATTCATGTTTTATTACAGATTGTAGCTTCAAATTCAAACTAAAAATTACTTGCCTTTAACTTATTTTCCAGAGACTTGCATTGGCAATGCTGCAGCTCCTTTCTCTTTTTTTTCCTTTTTATAAAATAAATCTGAGATCTGCTTTGAATTTGCATGTTGCAGTTTGATTGCTTTAAGATTGTGACTTTGAATCTCAGGTTGCTCTTTCTTCTTTTCTTTTTCCTGATTTTTTTTTCTTTGGTGTTTGAGTTTCTGTTTTCAGGTTTATCAATTTTTTCTTCTTTGGGAGTTGAGATATAAGATACTCAAATCTTCTTTACTGTATACTCAGATTTGGTAAGAAGTTTAATAATGGTATATGGGGAGATGGAAAGGTTTCTTGTAATTTTAAATTTGATTATTTTATTAAGTAATTGAGCCACTTGTATGTATATAGATATGTATGATGTAAATGGGTGTTTACATTCATTTGCATATACACATATATAATAATCTTATGTTTTTATATCCATTTTGTTTATTATTTTCTACTTACATCAATTTGAAGAAAGAATGATTTTAGACTAATTATATTTTTAGTAGATAAACACATATATAATAGTATTTAGTTCTAAACAATTGTTTCGAAAATCATTTATATCTAATTCAAAATAAAATTTTCAAAATAAATATTACCAATTTCTACTAGTATAAAATTATGTGGTTTTCAAATCCAAATTTATAAATATATACATTTTGAATTTTCAAAATCAAAATCTTATTTAAAACTTTAACTTTCAATATATACATATTTATTCAAATTATAGTGCATATTCATCTCAAATAAAATTATCCTTAAATTCCCACCAAATTTCTATTTATAATCTAAAATTTTAAGTTTATTTTGGAAATCTCAAATTAATTCACAATTAAATTCACAGTTTAAATTCAAAATCAATTTAATTATTGAATTATTTTGGCTAATATTTCAGGAATGTTACAGATTCCCCTCCTTAAGAAATTTCGTCCTCGAAATTTGAAAGTAGGAAGACAACCAATGATGGATAGATACACAAGGATAGATAATCAACTCATAAATCAGGCCGATTAACTATTCTGCATTTGGCTTACCAAATAAGAATATCAACAATAGATATGAGAACAATCTCATATAATATTACACAAGATATTTGGGTCCATCGGTCTACGAATATGCAAGGGCATTGACTAGTTCGAAGAGATAACTAATCGTTCGTAGAATATATCGAATCCCAGAGAATAGATAGATGGATCAAATCTTCATATTAGTTAACCAATTTACTAATTTAAAATTTCCAATTTATTTAATATTTTCAATTTCAAATTCATTAGAGTTTAGATCGAAAAGCTGATAAGAAACCGATGAAGATACGAAGTAAGAATTTCGTACAACAATACGTATGGCCATCATCACACCGAAACTTCTTTCTGGAGCAGTCACGAAGCAATCAAAAAATTCGAAATCGAATCAAAGGAGATTGATAGAGAAAAGATATTCCCACTGTTGCAGGGTATTGACCATTTATAGTGGTACTCCCATGTCCCCTATCTCATTCTCTTCTCGCACTCATACTCACTATCATTGGATAGTAAGAGAATTTACTGAGGCATTCGAACGGATATCTCAGGGATATACTCATTCTAGGGTTTACTTCACCCTATCTCTAATGAGTTACTTAATGTGTTATACTCCTGAGCTAAAGTTTTAACCTTCAGCTCTGATACCAAAATGTCACGATCCAAATTCCAGCGTTCGAAAATCGACATCCGTACTCCACTGTACTTGAATGCCGCAGATTCAAGCGTCGAAATTCGAGTCGTGCCGGAGCTTATAACACATTAAGTAAATAACACAGCGGAAGAAATGAATAATACATTTGATATATATAACATTTGATACAATAACTGATACAACATGAATGGTACAATGAACATCAATATATATCAGAGATACAAAGAATAGCAGCGGAAATAAAAGATAACACCAGCAGCGGAACAAAATCTCCAATATAGTCTTCAAGGAAGAACTCCAGTAACAGTAATCTCCATCTCCAAAGCACCAATCCAGAAATAGCTCGAACTCCAAATCAAAACGAAGAGAAGCAACTCGATCCAAAATGCGATTGCCAAATCCTAATGCTGAAAGCTATCGAATCTACACCTACCATTGATTATCTGAAAACCCCAACTCTAGGCTGCCCGTGTGGGAAATAGTGGGCACCCAGAGTTTAGGAAAGGAACAATAAACTCCAGGTCAGTCGTGGGACTGGTATGAGCAACAAAAACATTTGGTCTTTAAAACAAACAAAAGAATTTAAATTTGAAATCCGCAATGCTTTTTGGAAAATGAAACTACCATAAGGCCTCCCGCCACACACACAATGCAAACGCAGAATTGGAGGAGATTTCTCCTTATGATAGTCAAATATGCTTAATACGAGAAAATTTCTTTGATATTATTACTATAAGTGCAAAGTGCGGAAAACCATTTCGAAAATATAATATAAATCCTAGCCAACATACGACCAGTATCGTATGCCTACTATAGCTACCATCTAAACAGTGGGGCGCCACCATAAGTAAATGGCAGGTAATACAACTAAAACCGTACAAGGCACGTATTGGATGAATGGATTTCCAACAAATGGTCAGGCTAAGGAACTTCCTACTGCCACATGGGATCGCCTCTGGCGGGACGTCCCGAGAACTAACGTTACGGTTAGATCTCTGCCAACACAAGGCCGGGTTACCTCTGTAACTAGGTAACTACTACACGAATATGCCATCCCCCGGTCCTTTGGGACCTTTATCCGAGCGCTCGCAACAACAACACCACACAGTAATAGGTATAGTGTATCAACATGAGTAAGTATCTGGGCTCCATACCATGATACCACCCTTTTCCAGAAGGAAATGACATACCCTAAAGGGAGCGACCCTCATAACCTTGCCGCATCTTTCCTGTTTCGACCATTTCCGGGGTGTGAGGTCCTGATGCAGTCTCGTCCACAAAGCTACGCTTTGTGCAACAAAGCCATGCTTTGGGTCAACAGATGACCAAAGCAATGATCACAAAGATAAATGATCAAACAATTGATCATATCACAAATGATCAACCAATGATCATCACACAGCAGCACTCAGCATGCCACATTACCAAATTGGGAATATCACTGATAAATATCAACTACATAACCTCTGAGCTCGTACGTCTCAGAGAAGGGTGTTAAGCTAAGAGAATAAATTCTCCGCCACCAAGCAGAAATGTATTTGATAGAGATCAGCTTAATATCTCAAAGTGTAATGTCGTACATACAACCATACAAGTCTGTTCCGGGTTCGAACAGAACCGAAGGCACTTCCGAAGAAGCCCTTGCAAATTCGGATAATCCCTAATCACGTCCGGACTTCCCATCACATATGGAGATCTCTATACCGGGGATCAGCCAGTGCAGAGACAATCGACGAGTTACCCTTTTGTTTTCGGAAATATCCGGTCTTCACCACCGGTCTTCAATTGCTATCCATAACGTCGTATTACTATTCGGAATGGGCTATATGACACTAGGTCCTCTCCCGGCTAAACCGAATAATGAGCGCCATATTTTAAAACATATGGATATGGGATTTTAGTTAAGTCACAACTTATAAAATCCAAAACTTTTCTTTCAAATGGTTAAACAAATTACCATTTTAAATCTTTAAACAAAAAGATTTATTTCACAAAGTTTCACCTAGTTTCACAAAGATCTATTCATAGATTTCAAAACAACTTCCATTCCAATTGGATTAACTCGATAAATCTTTAAATTTAAGATTTAATTTATAGCTTTCAAAACACGTTCCAAAGATTTATTCATAACTTGGAAAACCATTTTCTTTTCAAAACTTGAATTCCTTTTAACATACATTGGAAATCCATTTCTTATATGAAAGCTTCTATTATTTGAAAACGACAGTTTTCGTTTCAGAAAAGTCCGATTTATACAAGTTGAAATCTTAGGTTAAATTTAAATTCCAAACATCACTTTTTAAAATGGTTTAAAAACCCATATAAATCCATTTATAAGTTGAATACCCTTTTTTAACATAGTTTTCAAATCATAGAATTCAACTTCAAATATTGAATTCAAATTTAAATCAAATTATTTAAATTTCAAAACTCAATTAAGTTATTCACATAACTTTTATTTTTGAAATTCATTTTTTTCAAAAGCTTCAATTCTAATTCCAAAACTATTTTGGATTCAAAAATTCAAATTTTAAAACAATTTCAAAATCTGTGACTCAACCCATTTCCACGTGCAATCCATATTTGTGTGTGTATAAGTGTGGTCTAGGGGTTCAACACAATAGTGCACAACATCATCACAGATTCAATCATAAAGATAAGCGGTATAACCCATAGCGCTTATCTGTATTCACAGATTCATAGATAAAGTAAATTATCAATCACAAAAATTCACTAATATGATTCGATGTGGGTTTCGGATAACCAGCTGGAATCCGACTCCCTGTCGCATCGAAATTCAAATGTCGTTTTACGGGTCAAAGGGTTTCATATTCATACAACAGTATATTCATCACAAATATAGCAGATCAGCACAAAGTATCACATAGCATCACATCACATATCAAATATATCAATCCATCACACAACATTCAATAACAATCAGCATCTACGATTAAGATGAATAAACTGGGTGGTTTTAAATTTATTACCTACATGATTACTTTCATTTATTATTCCTAATTAATTAACTATCCATATTTATTCAATTAATAAATCTTCAATTATTAATTTAAAATCTAATATCATTCAATTAATGATTTCTTAATTACAAATTAATTATTCTAAGAAAATTTAATCTTAAACTTTAATTAATCAAATTAAAACCCTTAATTACTTTAACTAATTATCCATTTCTTAATTAATTAATTATATTAATTATCCATTTGTACTACCTTAATAATTAAATGAATTACAAATCATTATACTTTTCTTTATCTTTAGATAAACATTCCTTATTTAAATTATGCATTTAAAAACAAAATGTTTTTAAATTTACATTAAATTCCATTTAACATTCTCTTTAAACTCAAGACTCAAATTTGTCTTAAATAAGAGTTTAAAACAATACACAACTTAATCTTATATGTTTAAAAGAAACATATACTTTATTAATAAGTTTAAAACAATTTAGATTTCAATTCAACTTGAATTCAAATAAATTTAAAAATTGCTTTAAAATCTCAAAACTGAAATATAACTTCCATTTTCAATTTAGTTTAAACTCTTTAAAACTCTTCCTACAATTTCACCTTCAATTCAAACGTAAATCATTTTAAAGCAATTTAAATTTAATTCTTTACTTTAAAACTGAAGTTTAAAAATTTAAATCCAGATTTAAAAACTCAGATTGAATTCATTTTAAACTCCTAGTTTCAAATTCTTAACCTTCCAATTCAAATGCCAAAACACAATGCATTCACACTTGAGAGTTTAAAATTAAATTTAAATTTAAAAGCCATCAATGATTTCAAATTCCAGACAAATCAAATTTGAATTCATATTCAAATTCAAACCAAAACTCAGTTTAAAATCTTCACCTGCAAATTTAAACTTTATCTTTACATATGAAACAGAAAACAGTTTTTCTGTATTATTAAAAAAAACAAACTTTGAATTTCCCAGAATTCAAACTATTTCAAAGAAAACAGAATTTAAACTTATTTAAATTCATATTTGAATTCAGTTTTAACATCCTAAGTGAAACTTTAGTTTGCATTTTTTTTTTCAAACTTTAAAATCTGGAAACAGGCTCCCTGTTTCTCTTTTTTTTTTATTTTAAACCAATTTGAATTTCTGCTTTCAAATTATTTCAACAACAGAATTCAAACATTTTGAATTCATCTTCAGATTCAAGATTTATCCTAAGTTCAAATTTCCAGTATGAATTTAAAACTCTACTTTATAAATTTCAAAAAAAAACAGAACAGTTCTGTTTAATTTGAAAACCTAAAACAAAAAGTACACCCGAGCAAACCCATATTTACTTCGAGTAAAAAATCCTTTTGCTTCGAGTTTTCCCCTCCATTTACCCTATACCAACCCGAGTAAAAATCCCTACAACCCTGAAACATCAAACCCTGCACAACACCATCACTGTGCACCACCTACCCATCTCAGGCCATCTCTGATCATCTTCTCTGGCCATACCCCTACGACCACAATTCCCAACAAAACACTCCAACACTCAAGAATCCAGAATTCTACTTGAATTTAAATTCAAGTTTTTAAACCCAAAACCTGAAACATTAACTTACTGCAGTGCCAACCTGTCATCACTAAACACTTCCATCTCCAGCCACCATTACACTCCATACTCCGGCGACAACTCCAATATTACACCATCTACCATTACCCACAGGATCATTGAACTCGATGCACCCTTGAAGCCATACTCGAGCAAACAAAGCAACCCAGTGAAACTAGGGTTCATGACAGGAATTCCCAAATTACAAACTAAATTTTGAATTGTAAATCAATTCAATGATTTACTTATGATCTAAGATAGATAAGCACTTCCAGAAACAATTTTACTTAATTCAAATGCAAGGATCAAAGGATCCTGATCAAAAATAAAATACAGTAAACATGAAACTATATTTTTCTCTTTTCACTGTACATTTAAAAAATTAGTTTTAAAATTCTTGAAATTTACTTACTGATTTTATTAGTACTTATGCTATTCTAAAACATCATGATTTAGTCAAAGCTGAGTAACAACAACAACAAAAACAAGTCAAAGCAAAATCCAAATATTAAACATCAGTTGAAATTTTGGAAATCACACATGCAAAATCAAAATCATGTTCACAAACACATACCTGCAGATCAATTCATAGATATTTATCTGAAATTCATAAGCATGATTAACTACCTATTAAACAATTTTAAAAGTTTGAGTTACTCACCTTTATTCAAAGTGTAGAGCATATTTCATTATGCAGGTTCCAGAGTTTTGAAAATGTGAAATGCAGGCACTTTGTCTTGCTTTTAAAATTGAAATGCAGTAGCTTCTTGTTCCAGAGTTATGAAATGCAGGCTTGAATGCTTTTTAAAAACATGCAGCTTCTACTTGATGCATGCAGGCCTTGCTTGCAATTTGCAGATGTAAAGAAATGCAGGGTTCCCTTGCATTTCCAGATTATGAAAATATGAACTGCAGCCCCTTTGTTTCCAGAGTTTGATTTGCAACTTGACATTATAACACTTTGTTTAAATCTCTATTGCATGCTCTTGTTTATTCAATTTATTAATATCAAAACAAGAATTTTAAATTGTACTTACTTTTTGAATGAAACAGAGAAGCCTCTTTTTTTTTTCTCTGCAACTAGAAACCAAAATAGATTAACCTTGATCTTGATTTTTTTTCCTGCAATTGATTGAATATTGTTGTACTTAATTCATGTTTTATTACAGATTGTAGCTTCAAATTCAAACTAAAAATTACTTGCCTTTAACTTATTTTCCAGAGACTTGCATTGGCAATGCTGCAGCTCCTTTCTCTTTTTTTTCCTTTTTATAAAATAAATCTGAGATCTGCTTTGAATTTGCATGTTGCAGTTTGATTGCTTTAAGATTGTGACTTTGAATCTCAGGTTGCTCTTTCTTCTTTTCTTTTTCCTGATTTTTTTTTCTTTGGTGTTTGAGTTTTTGTTTTCAGGTTTATCAATTTTTTCTTCTTTGGGAGTTGAGATATAAGATACTCAAATCTTCTTTACTGTATACTCATATTTGGTAAGAAGTTTAATAATGGTATATGGGGAGATGGAAAGGTTTCTTGTAATTTTAAATTTGATTATTTTATTAAGTAATTGAGCCACTTGTATGTATATAGATATGTATGATGTAAATGGGTGTTTACATTCATTTGCATATACACATATACAATAATCTTATGTTTTTATATCCATTTTGTTTATTATTTTCTACTTACATCAATTTGAAGAAAGAATGATTTTAGACTAATTATATTTTTAGTAGATAAACACATATATAATAGTATTTAGTTCTAAACAATTGTTTCGAAAATCATTTATATCTAATTCAAAATAAAATTTTCAAAATAAATATTACCAATTTCTACTAGTATAAAATTATGTGGTTTTCAAATCCAAATTTATAAATATATACATTTTGAATTTTCAAAATCAAAATCTTATTTAAAACTTTAACTTTCAATATATACATATTTATTCAAATTATAGTGCATATTCATCTCAAATAAAATTATCCTTAAATTCCCACCAAATTTCTATTTATAATCTAAAATTTTAAGTTTATTTTGGAAATCTCAAATTAATTCACAATTAAATTCACAGTTTAAATTCAAAATCAATTTAATTATTGAATTATTTTGGCTAATATTTCAGGAATGTTACAGTGTACCATAGGGAAAGTCGTGTGTGCCGCTGAGAGCCAACAGTTAAATGGACTTTTGCTGCGATGACAACGTAACCCAGGATGTAACTGCGACCTATGGTAACATAGCGAAAGTCGTGTGTGCCGCTGAGAGCCAACAGTCTGCGTTTGATTTTATATCGGTAGACTGCGACCTATGTAGGAGTGGAGAAGTTTCATTTTGACAGCGAAAGTCGTGTGTACCGCTGAGAGCCAACAGTTACATGGACTTTTGTTGCGATGGCAACGTAACCCTGGAAATGTAACTACGATCTGTTATGGGTTCCATGGCGCAACCGAGGGGCGCGGAGTGCCTACAGTTACATGGACTTTTGCTGCGATGGCAACGTAACCATGGAATGTAACTACGACCATGGATGGGGGTGATGATTTCCAGGGCGTTCTCACCAAAGATATTTCCTCTATTTTTAAAAACTATTTTCTATATTTTCAATAAAATTATTTTCCAAGTATTTTCACTGGATGTTGAAAACGGGTTTACCAAGTACTTATGATTTTTAGTCCTACGCCTGATCAACGTACGATTGAATTTCCTTGAGAACAATGATGGACTGGTTGAGACATCGAGTTTTAAGAAGTATTTTTATAATAAGCTATTTTAATAGTATGATGTGAATTTAAGAGTATTTCTAAATTTTTAAAATAAAATGTTGGAATTTTGGATAATGAAAGAAATCCAAACTGGAATTATGAAAATTTTTGAATTTAGGAAAATTTAATGAAGTGATTTTTGTAATAAAATCAAACATTGATTTAAAAGTTGGAAGTAAGATAATTAATTAAATAAATTATTTGATAAAATATATTGATGAAATTTAACTCAGTTAAAAAAATGGATTGTAAGTTAATAATGGAGTTTGGAAATGAATTCGAAATGTGAATAGAATTCGACTTGGATTTGATAATGAATTAAATAAGTGAAGATGCTGTAAAAATAGAAATAAAATAGAGTGGGATCGAAATAGTGATGGGATGAATTACAAATAAAATTCAAGTGTGATATGAATAATATTTAACGAAATTTGCAAGTAAATTGGATATAAAGAAAGTGTTGTCGAATGAAATGCAATTGAATTATAATAGACATGGTTTGAATTGCAAACAAAACCCAAGTGAATAGAAATAAATTGAGAATGGCTTTGTATTAATAAAATAAATTCGAAAATGAATTAAGTAAGTGAATTAAAAATTTAAATATGGTGTGGATAAATGGGTTAATCGAATTAAAAAAAATAAATGGATGAAGTCTGCTTGAATAAAAATTAAATCAAAGTTTTAATTGGTATTGGGTTATTAGAATGGAATATTATTAAATAAAAAGTTTGGGTTAAATTTATTTGGAAAATGGATATTAGTATAAGAAATGAATATTGTCAAGCTCAATGAAATAGTTTTAAAATGAATCTAATGTGGAAATAAAATGGAATTAAATACATGATGAGTTGAAATTAATTTAAAGTAGTTATAAATTAAAATGGATACTCTATCAAGAAAATATCGCCAAATTTACATAAAAATAGTTGTCGTTTGACGTAAACAAAAATAATTAAAAATCTATGAGTTGATAGAGATTAAATAAATTGGTTTTAGAATTACTTAAAGTGAATATGAGCTTGTTTGGATTAAAAATAAATTTAATATAAGAAATTGAGTTGTAAACCATTAAAATTGAATGAAATGGCGTATAAGTTTGGTAGAAGCAATTGGAATTAGCTTTAAATCATATAAATCGCTTATGGTAAGCGGTTGGTGTTTGTTGCTTTTGAAATGCTTGTGTTTAGCCTTTAAAAGTAAGTGAAATGCAAATAGATTTTCTATATATGGCATTACATATTTAAATTGAGCAAGTACAGGTACCTGAGAGCCGTTTGGCTAGATTTGATTGCGCTAATTGCTTAAATTAATAAGCTGCTTGCTTAAATGCTAAATAAAGATACGCCTACGCAATAAAAATAGGAAATATGAACTGTTTTTTCTTTTTCGACTGTATGGGTCGATGTATATATGTATATCTCTTGTCAAATTGCAAAAGCTCCTCCGTACAAAGGAGACCCTGCCAAAAAATTTTGAAAATTTTAGGAGTTAGAATATTTTTGAATTTTTTTGGAACTTTTGTTAGTAACAAAATGATTTTAAATATGAAACTGAAATAAATTAGCGGATGAAACTAATTTAAATATTGATATGAATTAGTTATAAACGGAAGATAAAATTTAATATTCAAAACTTAAAATAAATTGAATTCATATGAAAACGGGGAAAACTAATTTGAATAGAAGTAGATGTGAAAACTTCTGTAAGGAAATGTATGAAATGATTTTAAAAGGGCTATGATTGGATATTATTGCTAAGTAGGATATGCAGATATATAAAAGGGAAAAGAAAATCGGATTTGATTTCGAGAGATAATTTGAATTGCCCAACAAAAAGGTATGTATTTAAATTTTTGTATGAAAATGGATTGGGTTTTTGATCTAGCCACTTGGCTTTTGTTTTCTTTTGGAATTTGGGAGCACGTAGAGGCATTTTGTAGTCGTACCGACCTAGCCGCGCAAAGGAGATGTTGGGAAAAAATTTCGAAAATTTAGAGTGTTAGAATTTTTTTGAGAAAGTTGTGATAATTTAAATTTGAATATGTGGAGAATACTGTTGTTGGAAACTATAGAAGGTTTTGGGGAAGTTGGTTCAAGTGATTGTGGGTCTTTAATAAAAGATAGGTTATGGCAAGTTGATAAAACCTGTTTAGTTTTAGGTAAAAAGTAAACGGGTATTGGACCAATCTTCCTAATTAGTAATTTGGGGGGCGAAATTCTTTTAAGAGGGGAGGAATGTGATGACCTAGAATTTTTAACAATTTAAAATGGAATAATTAATTGATTTTAAATATTTAAAGGTTAATTTTAACTTGAATTCCAAATATTAATACTTACTTGATGAATAAACTATTGAATTATATAATTCGAAATTAGGTAAGATGTTGAGTATGGAATTTTAAGCCTGTTAAAAATAATTTGAAGGCTTATAAAATTTATAATGATGATACTGAAGATAATAGAATGGTTAGAATTTAATTTAAATGTAATTTGTTCAATTTTAATAATATATTGTTTAAATTGACATTTAGAAATAGCCTTCCGAGGCACGGTCTCGGAATTCGACGAAACTAGTTCCATTAGATCCGTAATAGTTAAATATTATCGGATTTCAATTTTCATAGCGTTTGGATTTACCGTTTTCTCATACGGATGAGAAACGCATTGAAATTGAAATCGATAATTTAATATTTTAAATCGATTTAATAATCTAACTTCCACATGCGATTAAATTAGCTTCCGAAATACGTTCCATCGTGTTTGGAACGCGGGTAAAACCTTATAAACGCCTGTCGGCATGTTTGATTTGGGGTTCGGGATTTCGTGTTATGCAACACGAGATATTTTCAATATTTAATTATATAATAAACAAGCGTGCGCAAGAAGCTATCACTAATCGATAACTTATCTTGGTCCCCTCCCTCATCTTACAGCAGAAACCGAAAGTAAAAAAATGGCTTCCTCCTCTTTCTAAATCGCGCTCTCGTTCCTCTCCATCTTTCAACAGAAATCGAACGTGAAAAAAAATAATAATAAAGTAGGGCGACAAGGAACTTAATCAAGTTCGAATCAGCAAGGCTGGGGAGGCACATTGCGTCTCGTGGTCTCGCGATTTGGTTCAAGGGGCAGTGTGCTCGAGCTCGGCATCGAGAAGAGGGATCGTGTACCTCGCTAGCAGCGGATAGGAGGCTCGATGGGTCGTGATCTAGAAGCAAGTCGCGACGTGGGAGGCTCACGTGACTCGTGCGAAAGCGAGGCGGCGTGTTCTAATGAGGATAATCGACAGTGGGGTGTTCCGATAGCTGCTGCGTGGATGGCGACGGCCGCGTGGTTCGGCAGGTAGCTGGTGATTTGAGGAAGCAGTAGGTATTGCTATCATTTCTTTTATTTATTTATTTATTTTATATATGTATATAACAGGGAAAAGGGAAAATATATATATGTTTAAAACTTTAACAGTAAAGAAATTACTATTTGTTTATATACAGTAAAGGAAAGTATAAATATATATATATATATATAGATGCAAAGAGAGCATCTGTTTTATATTCACAACAAAAGAAAGAAAATTAATTAAATCGTTAGTTAATTAAAATTACCAAATGGAAAATTAATTGTACGATCTATTCGAATATTAATAAAATTATATAATGTTGTTCAAGGTCTAAAGTCATGAAGAGACAAGCTGGTTTGGAAAGGGGTTGCAATAAATGAATGGTGAGTAAATCTCACTCTGTGGGTTTTTTATTTAAATTTAAATGGTTAAATTTAAATAATTGGGTGAATGATTGAATTGTTTGGATGTGTACTGATGATCTGGTGATTATAGTTTTGGTTGTTTCTCGAGTTAATTGTGGTTTGACTCGGAGTATTTGGGTTTTAAAATTTATTTTAAAACTTAAGTCATAAATACGAAAATGTTTTCATTGTTAATAAGGGCTTAATGATTTGTGATTCATTAAATTAGAAGGGTAATTAAAATGTATAATTAATTAATTCAATTGATTAATGATTTAGGTTGATTAATTTAGTAACTAAGGGTTTTGAATTAATTAATGAAGGTTTAAGTTAATTAATTAAGTTTGATTAATTTAAAATAATCAATGGATGGTTTGATAGATAATTGCTTAATGAAATTAATAAAATATAATTACTTTGTGAAATTAATCGAGAGATTAATTAAGAGGGTTAATCAAGGAGTAATTGATTTATTTAATGAAGTAAATAAAAAGTTAGTTAATTACCGATTGGGATTAATCGAAAATGATTTCCGATTAATACTATGTTTTAATTAATGTAATTAAATTTTGATTGGGACAAATTAATATAATTAGAAATCCTTAATTCATATAATTAATGATGTAATTAACGATTGATTAATTAATCAAATAATAAGTGATTTATGATAAGTTAATTAATATAAGTAATTAAGGATTAATGTAATTAATTATAGTTAATTAACTTGTGAAGTAATTAAAGATAAATTTTTGTTTTGGTTAAGAATAATTAATATTGTGAAGTTAAATAATGATAATTACTTGAATGTAATTGAAAGATAATTAATCCAGGGTGATTAATTAAGATGATTAAGGAAGGGTTGATTAATTAATTGATTTGGAATAAATTAATGAAGGAATCGAAGTGATTGAGGTTCGAAATTTAATTAGAATCAATTGAATTGATTTGTATATGATTAAGCTTTGCTTATGAATGATTGAATGGTATTGGATGCTCTGAATGAGTTGATATCTCTGATATGAAATGTTGTGTATTTCATTTGGATAACTTGGGTTAGGATGACCTGAGACTCGAAGAGACCGGGGTCGGGTATTAGGAAATACCTGAAACTACTTCGAATGTTTATAGATTGACATGTAAAATCTATTGGCTGGAATGAAATGATTTAAGTGAATTGGGCTATTAATTTGAATTCGGTAATTAGAAAACTTATATGTGAAATAAGTGATGTCTATAACATATTGTGAACTTGTGAATTGATTCGAGTTACCCCGGGTTTTATTTAAGTTGTGTGCTTTGTATTACATGTTGATTGGTTTACTCACGCTGGTTTCCAGCCTGACACGGGTGTTACTTTGGTGTAATGCTCGGGTCAGACCGAGTATTATAGATTTTCAGGTAGGGACGATTCAGAGCTCAGGAGTCGAGCTCGATGGCAGGAACGTGTAGAGTATTTCGCCTGTATTATAATATTGTAGATCCGAGACATATTGATTGTGTATATCCAGTATCTGTATATATGTGTAACTCTGATATATTAAATGTAATCGACAGATATAGTATTCTTCTATAAACTGTTATTATTTATTATTATATTATATCCGCTGTGAATGTGAGACGTTGTTTCTGATCTTCTTCTTCTTATTTTTTTCTATCTCTTTCTTTTTTTCATAACTATCTGGAATTTTCGGGTTCGAAAATTTCGGGTCGTTACAAAAAGGTTGACTAGTATTATGATTTTAAAGATAATTATTAATATTTATATTTTATAAAATAGTTTTATTTTAAAGACAGTTTGGTTAAAGTTTTATTTGAAATCTTGTATAGAATTTCGTAACTCTTAATTTAAATTTAGTTTGGCTTAACTTTTATTTTAAAAATTAGTTTTATATTTTATTAAGTAGTTCTATTTTAAATATTTTTAAAGTATATATTTTTTTGGATCAAGTGTTTAAGTAGTTTAATTTAAATGTTTGAAGTGTAATTTAGAATAAAATGATTTAAATTGTTTTAAAATCTAAAGTATTTGGACTTGGTTGTTTCCAGTCGAAATAATTGAATAATTGGGAAATTTATTCCATGGGAGAAGGGTGGTTTGAAACTGTTTTCAAAGGATTGAAAAGTAGAAATATATCTTGCGAAGATATTTTAAGGTTGAGAAATATTTGGGAAATTATTAATGTCTGATGGTTTTTTGTGAATGTTATTTGATAGTTAAATAACGACTATCAATACTGGCCAATGCGTTGATCGTTTCGAAGAGACGGGGTTCGGGATTAATTTTGCGAAAACCACTTCAATCCGGTTTGAACGTTTTCGTGAGGAAGACAAGATTTTGGAGTCGAAGATGGAGCAGTGAAATGCATAGGCCAGTCGCTACTAATCCTGAGGGTGGTTCCAAAATGGTTGTAGTAGGAATAGTTCCTTCGGTTCCGTTCGGACCCATAACAGACTTGTATGGATGAATACTTTTAGAATATCGTTAGGAGGACGATGAGCATTCTAAGTAAATGCGTGCTAAAAGGGTAACGCATAGCCTCGAGCCTCATTAACCGGGAATGGCTAAAACAGGGGAGGTGCACACAAGGCTAGGTGGCTAGCAACCAATTAGGGTAAGTCACCCCTGTCTAGATATCCCTTTATATATTCGGCTGTGTGGCGGTTGCTGATCCCAACCGTAGGGTGAACTTATTCAGACTATCCAGTAAGGGGTAGCTCCGGTCTTGTGATGCAGGGGATCGGGGTGGATCCTCGGTACGGTGATCTAGACCACGTACTGTTACGGGCGATACCCCAGTAGCCCTGTCGTTGATGAAAATCCATTTTCCCTATGTGCCTTTACGGTTTTTGTTTGTAGAACCCACTTTGTGGCTAGTAGGTGGAATTTAATAATGTAACAATTTCGGCTATTTGAATAAGTATTTGTATATAAACACTATTGTAATTCCAGAGGATTTTATAAGAAATGTTTTGCTTATCGTAAGGTAAAAACCTGGCATGTTTATTTGTGGCGTGTTCGTACGAGATACCTTTGATTTCAAAGGATTTTGAAAACATTAATAGTCCACTTGAGTGTGTTTCCTCACGCTGGTTTTCCAGACTGACTCGGGTGTTATTTAACTATACTGCTTGGGTCAGACCGAGTATTATAGATAAAGGAAAGGATGTTGTGAAGCTCAGGAGACGAGTTGGATGGCGAGACGTAGCATACGTACTTGATGTATAAGTCCGCTTTGTTGCAAGTTGTATTGTCAGTTGGTGAGGAAAAGTTAATATAACTGTCCAGTTGTGTGTTATAGATGTTGTTGAACTCTGATGTTGTATTTTGATGCTATATGTATAAAACAGATATAGTTTCTTTTATGTAAAGATTAGTTATTATCTATTATATTTTGTTCCGCTGCGTTGGTAAGATTCTTATATTGTTTCTTCTTCTTCTACGTATTTCTTCTTTAACCCTAATGGTTTGGTTTTTTGGCATTCAATTGTTCGACATTTGATACAGTGGACGTATTGATGTCGATTTTCGAGCGTCGAAAAATCAGGTCGTTACAAAGGGGGCAAGGACACATGAGCAAAGGAGAGGGGGAGCATGCATGTTGAGGTGGCAAGCTAAGAAAGGATGGTACGTACTAAAGGTCAATTTAGTAATTTAATTTTATCCAATTGTATATATACAAATATCCTAACATTATCCTCATTTTCCATTTTCATTTCTACATTTTAAATCCTCCTTCATGTCTTCACGTAGACTTTAATGGCTTCCAAAGAAAATTCTTACGTTTAAAAATCTAACTTCATCCACTTTTAAATTCATAAATCCTTGTTTAAGCTTTTCCTTTTTTTCCTACAAATCTATCTTCTAAAATCAAGCACACACCTACCCTTAACCACCTTAGGCTGAGTCCACGTACACATAACCCGAACCCTTTGGTTCCCACCAAAAATCCTATTTTTCCATATTAAAATAAGGACCTAGCTCATATAAATTTTCTAGGAGAAGTTACTTTAGTTTAGTTGACTTTTGGTAAGTAAAGATCTAGCTTTTAATTTAGTTTTCTGAACTTATATATACGCTTGACTTGGGTTGTAAATGAATGTTTGTTGGGTAAAAATAATATTGATTGTATGTATAAGTGCTTGGATTATAATGATGTTTGAGTTTGCTTTATATGTGCTTTTATGCCATATTTGGAATTAGACTAGAAATAAAGTCAAATATTTATGTTAGTCAAGAAGTTGAGATCTTGGGCTTATGCTTATGGTTGTGATGTGAATGTGAACATTATGATCTTGACTACATGATTGTGTGCTAAGAAAGTTAGCACCTTTAGTAGTTTAAACGACGTAGGATCCCTTGTGGAAAATCCATGATATTTGGTTTTAAATTTTTTAAAATGTTTTCAAGTTTAAATCTTGTTTAGTTCTAAGAACATGCCTTTATGTTTTACAAAGCGGTTAAGTTTCCAAGAGTTAAGGCCCCGTTTGGCTTGTCGTTTTTAGTTTTATGTTTTCATCTATACAAAAGCACGTTCGTTATATGTATTGTTGAAAAACAAACTATTTTGAAAAATAAAATTAACATGTAAAATAGAAAACAAGTTTATTCTGTTTTTCGTGTTTTGAGAGATGGCAAAAGCACGGAGAACAATTCAACTCCTTCGTTGTTCGTTGGTCGTCGCAATGGCTAAAAATTATAAATCTTCTTCTCTTATTTTTTGCTATTTCTTAGTGCAAATTGGAAACACAAAACTCAAAACGAAACCAAACGGGCCCTAAAGTTTTAAAAACTTGGAAAATAAAATTTCAAGTTTTGAAAATCACGGTTCATGTAACGTGTAACGACCCAGAATTTTTAGTAATTAAAATTTGAATATTTAATTAATTTTAAATATTTATAAGTGAATTTATAAGTCAAATAAATTTTTATTTGAATTATTGGATTTAATTGGATTATTAAATCGATAATTTAATATGTTAAATTATGGAAATAATTGAAAATGGAGTTAAATATGATTGAAAATGATTTGTAAAATTTTATTTTATCATATTGAAGTTAGAATGATATTTTAGAACTTTTAAAATTAAATTAAAAGTTAATTTGTGAAAATTGAATATTTTAATATTTAATTATCGACTGTAAAATAGCCAATTTTTGAACAGTCTCAGAATTGAACGAAACCAGTTTCATTGGATCCGTAATAGTTAGTTATTACCGGATTTCAATTTTTGTGTCAATCGGAGTTATCGTTTGATCGTGGCAGCTCGAAACGCATCGAATTATTTTTAATTTAAATTTGGCGAGTCAAAATAGCCATTTTTCAAAAAGTCTCGGATTTCGACGAAACCAATTTCATCGGATCCGTAATGTGATATTATTGTAAGGTTTCAAATTTCAAGTCAATTGGATTTACCGTTTGTCCGGTACAAATTAAAACGCCTAGAAATCGATTTAAATCGGTTTAATTTAAATTGAACGTTTTCAGCCATAACTCGCACATACTTCCGAATTAGCTTCCGAAACCTATTCCATTGTGTCCGAAACGCGGGGTAAACCTTAGAAACGCTGGTTACGGCGTCTAAATCGGAGTTCGGAATTCCCGGGATGAATAGTGTTTACGCTTGCTTTTCTTATAAATAGCACCACACACAAATAAAAAAAAATAAAAAAATAAACCCTAATTTATAATAGCCAGCCACCACCTCCTAGTTGAATGGGCAGAAATGCTCCAACTTCATCCCTCTAGATCTTCCAATCCGTGAACAATTAGAGGAAGTTGTCAACATGAAAGTTGGAGAGGGGAGTGAGAGCTACGATGTGAACGGTGGTGATCGGAAACGGAGTCGTGTGGAGGGAGCTAGAGGGGGCCGTTCGTGGGCTGTTCTCATGCGTGCGCGCGCGTCATAGGGGGGCCGAGTTGGCCTTGGTGGCAGGTGGAAGTAGCTCGCGTCGAGAGCTTCGCGTTGGCGTTGGTGTGATCGGGTATCGTCGAGTGTTGAAGGCTAGAATTGAAACCCTAGTTGAGCTAATGGGTTTGATGAGTGCGGCCTTGCTTCCTGTAGAAAGAAGACGTGAGTTTGGGGAGAAGAACGCGTGTGGTCCTGATGCTAGCAAGAGAGATCCAGCGGCCTAGATTTAGTTGAGTTTAAAATTAGTTAAGTATATGTTGATTATATTATTTAAATCGTGTACGATCTTATAAAATGCATAACTTTTTCATACGAGGTCGAAAAAATGCAAACTCAGTTGCGTTGGAATCATATGGACGAGCACTACGCGATGGAGTTGGTTTGGAGTCGTTTGGAGTTAGTGAGAATTTTGGGTAAAATTAAACGCGCGTTTAATTTTATTCGGAATAAAAGCTAAAACGGAATTTAAAACCAAGGTGAGAACTTCTCACTCAATCGAATAGGTTTCGATTTTATTTTAAATAGTTAGATTTAAAATATTGGAATGCATGTTTGAATGATGATTGTAAATTATTGATTGTTAAAATAGACATTATGCGCCGTTAGTAAGCGGATGTTATTTAGTAAAAACATATACCGCGAATATTTCATAAACAGTGAAATTGGTATTATATATAATATCAATATATATATATATTGGCATATGTATATATTGCAGTTGTTGATTTCCCGCATTTTTTGTTTAGCGGATGAGACCCTATTACGCCGTTAGTAAGCGGATAATATTTATTAAAAACATGTACCGCGATAATTTCGTACTGGAGCGAAATTGGTATTGTGCTAATGTTTTTGGATGCAGGAAAACAGGTTGGAGGGATCCAACTGGATTCCTCAACAGTTTTTATTTGATTTCAGATATTTTGATATTTGATGGATTTTCATATTGATATATGATATCGTTGTAGTCGTGATTGACTATTTGATGTGTAGCATCATTGGACCCAGATTTTGGGATTTTAAAATGATTTTAAAGTGATTTTTGAGAATATACTATATTTTTGGAATTGATCAGTTTTAAATAAATAAACGTTATAATTTTTAAAGTTTTAAAAATTATGATTTTGTGAAATATAGTTAAAAGCTGATTTTTGAGAAATATGGATTAATGATGTTATAAAATAGTTTAAACTGGGATGTTTAAATTTGTTATAAAAAGTTTAAATATAGGATTTATAAAATTTGATTATTTTATAAATCAAAATGGTGAAATTATAAAGGAAATTAAAGACGTTTCAGAATAATAATATAAACTGATTTATATTTAGAGATTTATAAATGGATATTTATAAATTGAAATATAGACATTATAAAACGAGTTTTTATAAGTGTTTGAATGAAGTGAAAATGAATTTCATTAAAGAATGAAATTTATAGAATTATAAATGGTGAAGTTATAAATGAAATTTATAAATAGTAAGATTTATAAATTTGTGAAGTTATTTGAAGAATAAATTTTGTTAAATAAATGAATCTTATAAGTTATAAGATTTATGGTTTGGAAAGTCTTTAAAAGAACGATTTTGTAAAATAATCGTTTATAAGTAATTAACTTATAATGTGAACGTTTAGTTTATAATTTAGTTGTAAACTGGAATAGGTTAATTAAGGAATTTATAAAAAGAAAGTTTTTATAAATAAATAGATATGGAATTTATGAACGTTGTTTTATAAATTCGCAAACGACTTATTTTGATAAGTTAATTGTTATAACTTAGAAATAGAGTCATATTCACGTTTTTAGACAGTGAATAATCCTTTGAATTAAAATGAATAAAAGGATGGAATTTGTTAAAGAGTATATTCACGTTTTTAAATAGTGAATGATATGTTAAAGAAATTGTTTTGAATGAGATGTTTAATTTGAATTAAAACGATCTAACGATGTTTTAAATGTGTTGAGATTCGAAACCATAGATTTCAACATTGATTGTTGAAATAGATGTTTCGAGAAATAGAAGGAAATGGTGGACTATAACACTGTTGTTATAGTAAATGATTTCCGAAAGGAAATGTTTTGTATAGTATTGGGATTTATATATCTATTTTAATTTCGAATCCCTATACTAGTGATGTTGGGTTGTTGTAACGATGTTTTACGCAACATTCGTTTTGACCCAAATAAATATGTTAAGTGAATGATTTCCTTAAAAAAATGAAATATATACTTAATTCGATTTAAGTATATGGAATATTTTCTAAGTGTTGAAAATAAAAGATTGTGAATTACTTATTTATAAATAAGTATGGAAATGTTTTCCAATATGAAGTGAATTTATAGAATTTATCTTTTGAAGATAAATTGAAATGAATAATTGAAATCGTATATGCATGGATATTTTGAGATATAAATTCATTATGGAATTTATATGTGAAAGGGAATTTGTTAAAAATAAATATTGATTTATTTTTGAAGTTGAAATTATATATCTTGTAAAGATATTTTGGAAAATAAATAATTTGGAAAATTATTTGGAATCTGGTGATGTATGCATATCCATTGATAGTTCAATAGCCGACTATCAGTATTTCCCTTTGAATGGGTATTTGATGTGAATTGTTGAATTTGAATGCACACTTATTTTTGAATAAGCGCTCACTATTCGGGTTAACCGGGAAAGGACCATGGGGTCGTATAACCCATTCCGAATATGTGATACGTCGTTATGAATTGCATTTGAAGATCGGTGTTGAAGACCGGTATTTGCGAGAGCGATAGGATGACCTATCGATTGTCTCTGCACTGGGTCGCACCTGGTATAGAGATTCCATAAGTGATGGGAAATCCGATCAGGATTGTGAATATCCGGATTGCAAGGACTTCTTTGTAAGTGCCTTCGGTTTTGTTCGATCCCGGAACAGACTTGTATGGATTGTATGTCTGACATTACAAGTTGAGATATAAAGCCGATTTCTTTCAAATATATTTCTGTTGGTGGCGGAGAATTTATTCTTTGCTTAACACCCTTCTTTGAGACGTATGTGCTCAAAGGTTATATAGTTGAAGTTATCAGCGATATATTCCCAGTTTGGTAATGTGACATGCTGAGTGATGCTGAAATGATCATTGTGTTGATTATTTGTGATAGGATCATTTATTTGATCGTCTATCTTAGTGATCATTGTGTTGATCATTTGTTGACCCAAAACATGGCTTTTGTATAAAGTATGTTTTTGTGGACGTGAATTCGTCGAGCCTCACATCCCGGAAATGGTCAAAACAGGAAAGATGCAGCAAGGTTATGAGGGGTAGCACCCTTTAGGATATGTGCATTTCCTTCTGGAAAAGGGTGGTATCATGGTATGGAGCCCAGATACTTACTCATGTTGAAACACTTTGTTTTTATGATTGTGTGAATTGATTAGAGAGCTCTCGGATAAAGGTCCCAAAGGACCGGGGGATGGCATATTCGGTCAGTTGTTACTCAGTTAGGGGTAACCCGGCCTTGTGTTGGTAGAGATCCGGTTTGGTTCTCGGGGATGTCCATCCAGAGGCATTCTCATGTGCTAATGGGAAGTTCCTTGGCCTGACCATTTGTTGGAAATCCAAAGAAACAATACGATCTTGTACGGTATTAGTTGTAGAACCTGCTATTCACTTATGGTGGTCACCACTGTTTGGATAGTAGCTATAGTAGGCATACGATAATGGTCGTATGTTGGCTAAGATTTATATCTTTATTTTCGAAATGATTTTCCTCTACACTATGCACTAATAATAATATCAAATATTATTTTAAATGCGTATCAAGCATCTTTGACTATCATAAGGAGAAATCTCCTCCGATTCTGCGTTTGCATGTGTGTGTGTGCGGGAGGCCTTATGGTAGTCTCATTTTTAAAAGCATTGCGAATTAATTTAAAAATATTCCTCTATTTTGATTTTAAAGTAAATAAACTGTTTTGAGTTCTCACACCAGTCTCATGACTGACTCGGAGTTTATTGTTTTCCTTCCTAAACTCTGGGTGCCCACCAATTTCCACACGGGCAGTTAAGAGTTAGGTTTATCAGGATATTCTGGATATTCTGGAGTTGCTGGAGGCAAGCTGGATGGCATGGTGTATTACTAGTATATAGTATTTCTTTTCCGCTGCATTGTTTGATGTTGTATGATGTTGTACACTCTGATGATATGATGTAATGAAATGTGATGTAATGTAATAACTGATATAGTTCTTTGTTTAAAGATTATTCATTTATTATTATACGTTGTTCCGCTGCGAATTGTGAGATTCTGATGTTGTTCTGTTGTTTCTTCTGTCCCGTTCTTATTTCCCTTCTATTTTAAAATTCTCTGTTTTCAAAAAAAAAAAAAAATTGTCGATCTTCTTTCCTCTCTATTTTCTATCTCTTCTCTCTTCTTTCTTTTTCTTAAATTCTTTTTTTAAAACCCATAACTTTCCGTGTTTTCGGCCTTCGATTTCTCGGCAGTCGATAAAGTGAGTGTCGATGTCGAATTTTCGAAAGTCGAAATTTTCGGAGCGTTACATAACGGCAGTTCATGAAAACGAACTCTTTCCGAAATCTAAAAGTGTTTTCACTTTGTGATCTTTTTAGAAAATGTTTTCAAATAAAATTTAAGTTTTAAAAAATTAATTACTTATTTATTCAATTAATTATTATTAATCAATTAAGGTAATTAGTGCTTAATCATTAATTAACAAAGTAAATATTAATACTTAAGTTTAATTAAGTAAGTTAATTTGTTAATTAATTAAAATTTAATTATTTAATTATTAACTAGGGATTAATTATAACTTAATTATCTATGTAAGATTAATTAATAATTATTTATTAATTTATTTAAAAGAGGGTTTGATTATTAATTAATTACTAATTAAGTCAAATTTAATTAAGATATTAATTAGGACTTAATTAAGATTTAATTATTATTTAATAAGAGTTTAATTTATTTTATTTAATAAATTAATAATGGTTTGAATTTTAAAAATCGCTTTATTTTTTAATTTCAGTTTTGTTTAAAACTGTTTTCTTTTGCTGTGTTATTTTAAATCAACGGATTTCTTTGTCAATTTCTCTTCGGTAATATCAAACAAATATGACACCAATGTTAAGGTGGTGACACATTTATAGGAAGTAAGTCATACTATAGTTAGCATTAAGACCTAATGAATAAGTCGATCCTTTACGAGTGAGATCTAGAATTTTTTTCTAGGCGAGGGATAGGGTAAGGTCGAAGTATCGGAAATGTGATATATATGGGAGAGTTAATTTCTATTAATGGATCACATTTAAATTAAGTATATGGTTAACCATATGCAAATGTTGTGCAATTACCCTTAGTAGCGGATTTCCCACTACTTATAAGTTGACATGTTTTAACTCGCAAATTTGGATGTGTAATCAAATAGTTGTTGCATACTTCTAAAGAACCAGAATTGATTTAGCCAAGAATTAATTCTTAGTTTGGAGACACTGGTTTTTGGATAAATATGATTCATCTGCACCACTTTAACTAAAAACGTCCATGATGGATTGTTATTGAAGTATGCTATAGGAGTTGTACTTTTCTTCCTAAGGGTGGTTTCAAAATGGAATTTAGTATATGTTGAATATTTGTTCAATCCTAAACAACTTGTATATATGAATGTTATCATTGCATTTTGCCTGAAGGGCATTGTAAGCATTCCAAGATGGTCTGCTATAAGGAAAGGCAAAGGCGTAGCCTCAAGCTTCACAATTGGGAATAACTAAAATCAGGGATATGCAGCAAGGTTAAGTGGGCCGTACCCATTAGGATATAGTCATCCCTTTCTAGAGTTGATATCATTCCTTTATATTATGCTTCAGATCCATTATGGTTATTAATCACGACCTAAGTATGATTATATTCGGTACTATCCAGTAAGAGGTATGCCAGTCTTGTATTGGTAGGGAGTCCATATATGGCTCTCGGTGCATTTTATCTAGAGATGCGTTGTGTTAGGTGGTACCCAGTACCTTGTTATTGGTGGAACCAATTTTTCAATACGTGCCTTTACAGACTTAGTTGTATACCTGTTATGCTGGAAGTTAATTAGTGTAACAATTTCGGCTATGATTCCATATTTATTTTAAACCTAGGCATTATGATAATATAAGAGGATTTTATATAGTAATGTTTTGTTTATCGTAAGGCAAAAACCCGTCCGTATTTATGTGCGGCGTGGTCTTACGAGATATTTTTGGGTTTGAAGATTCTTATAAAGTTAAAATTTATGAACTAATCATGCCAAACCCATCTTTGACCTGGACTTTTACTTTCCATTAAGCTCTTGGGTGCTCAAATTTTTATAAGTAGCCAAGCAGATAGGTTTCTTTGGAGCATTTTGGAAAGCAGTATGAAATAGGAGCTTTCATCGTCATCTAGTAGTTGTCTATATTTCCCAAGTGTCTTGTATATTATGCATTAGCAGTTTGGGCAGGCTGATATAGCAGAACATTTTAGGAGTAGTACTTGTAACTTTGATGTAACATTTTGGAGAAACCATATATACTATTCTTCTATGATGTATATGTATCTTTGACATTTATAAGAAATATCTATGTTTGTTTCCACTTTTTTTATTTTCTTTACCCCATGTCCTATCTTTCACACACTTAGATGATCGACATATGAATACTGGGGATGTATTAAGTGTCATCTTGGTTTAAGAAAGGCATATCGTTATACCATAGTTCAATAATAATATTTACTACTAACTGCATTACTCTTGCCAGAGATTTTAACTTTGAGTTGACTAGAGTTGACCGTGATACTAACTTCATAAAAATGAGGACACAAATTCTCTATTGAATTATGGTTCACTTCTAATGCTTCATCATAGAGCCACCTATAGTTCGTTGATGGACGTCATACCACGGTTTAACTATAATCAAAGTGGAGTCTCTATGTCAAAGTTTAATGGTATTATCAAGTCTAGAGAGCTGGTAATATCATCCTTCGAGATTTCTTATTTGACCTACTTGTTATTAACCAATTGGAAACTCTTAGATGAGTCATTCTACAGTTATCTAATAATTTTTAGTACTTTACCCCTTGGTGCCCACATTAGCTATGAGTAATATGCTACCCAACATTTGGAGAGCATTATGCACTCATGTTCAATGGATGCATCAATATCCTTTCTTGATGCTTCTTTACCAAGAACATTTAAAATAATATGTTATTCTATATGTGATATAAAACTCTTTAAACTATTATCGCATAACATATAATTTAAGGATTTTCTAAATAATCTACTTAAATTAATTATTAATTAATTATATCATTATATAACAAAGTATATATTAGAAATCAAGTACCTTTATTTTGAACAAGATTAGTTATTGAGTTATATATATATATATATATATATATTGCATATTACATAATTGTACCTAGGGCATACCACTAACACTATCATAATCAACCAAAAGGAAACTCTCGAGTGAGTAATTCTATAATTATCCATTAACTATCAGTATGCAACCCTTTTGCTTCTTCAAGCAGCCATGAGTAATACAATACCCAACATTTGAAGAGAATTACGTATTATTGTCTCCATAGATGTACTGATATCCTTTCTCGAATCATCTTGATTAAGAATATTTAAAATAAAATGTTATTTTATATTGTAATTAATTACTCGTAGTTGCAACTATTTGCAACCACAATCACATAACACTTCATTTAAGGATTTTCTTATTTATGTACTTCAATTTAATTATTTAGTCAATAATATCACTATATAAAAAAGTATGTAATAGAATCAAATATCTTTA
Source organism: Allium cepa (assembly GCA_030765085.1). Taxonomy (NCBI): domain Eukaryota; kingdom Viridiplantae; phylum Streptophyta; class Magnoliopsida; order Asparagales; family Amaryllidaceae; genus Allium; species Allium cepa. The sequence goes on along the minus strand of CM060932.1, from coordinate 352,986,186 downwards.
TTATAAATAGATTGGTCAAAGAGTTAGATATATGTAATAAGTTACATAATTACTCCTACGACATACATTAATTATATCAATCTTCCACTTTCACTTAGGAACAATTATGGAATCTTATTTCCATTTCTTTGATCTGTCTTCTCAAAAGTGATTGAGCTAGTCCTTTGATGAATATATATGATATTTTTTTGAATTATCTTCTCTATCAATTAACTCTCTTCAATGTTGATAAGTTGCCTCTGTCATATGGAATTCTTTAGAGTTTTTTGACTTCTAGTGAGTTTAAGGCTCTTTTTTGAACTGTACCACTGTATGGTTATCATATAACAATATTATAGGATTCTCAACTTTTGGAATTAACGCACGCTTAGTTATAAACTTATGCATTTGTTTAAACTTGTTATATTGCAGTACTATTCATGACAATGTACTTTGCCTTTGATTGAATCAACCACTACTTATAGTTTGGAAGATTACCACCTTACAGTTCATAACTTAAGATTAAACATGAATTTAGGATTGACATACTATACCCGATCTCACTTATGAAGTTTGAGTCCATGCTTTCCTTCTTAGGAGTTCAGTTTCTCTGTAAACCATTCCCCAGCTTTTTGTAAATACTCGAGAACACTCTAAATTATCATTTAACAATCTTACTTTAAATTTAGTACTTGCTTTATGTATCAACTATATAAGAAAAATGAAATAATATAAGCGATATAAGAAGTATGATAATTTCAATGTCAATGCATAAGGAATCCATCTTACGTGCTCCATATTAAATATTTTAATATAGTGTCGATATATATTATTTAGGACATTCCTAACATCATTTTATGATGATTGTAAAGATATCCTTTCAAATGCAATATCAAGAATTAAACATCCAAACTATCATTAATTTAACATGGATACATTATTAATAATCATAATTTGTTGTTTACTTCTAGCTTTTCAGAAATATTCTAGTACCTTTATAGTTCTTTCCTACGAGCACATGTTTTCTCTGCTTTTTGACTAAAATTTAAACTGTTTGATCATTCCATTAAAATATGTTCTTAACTATGATGCTTATTGAATAATGTTTTGTATTAGTACTTGGATCCTATCCAATAACCTACAAACTCACAATTGCTCCCACTAGCTTAGAGACACTTTTGGTTGCTAAGCGCAAACTACATATTCTAAATTATTATTTAGAGTTATATTAACTCAAAATCATATCGAGCAATAATTTTTTGAGTAAAATCCAAATTAACTTAAGTAGGTTGAATCATGAATCTGTTATGTTGATTTCAACAATTGAAATTTACGATGTTATTCTAATCAACATTATTTACTATATTCAGACTACATTGGTCTTCTTCTCAAGGACATATCTACGACCAATGTACCATATCCCTTTGGTTACTACTGTCAAAATCATATTTTGATAATGTATTCGAAATCCATTTTGGATTTGCACATTACGCCATATGGTAGAGTCAATACTCTTAATGGCTTATTGAAAATTAAGGAAATCCATTTCTTGACATCAATAAGAAAATCTTAATTTCTCTTTAAAGCGCGAGAGTTTATATTAGACATTCTAATTAGTTGCGTTTATTTAGGCTCTATTAATTTTATTTCATTATTTATAATCAGTTTTATCTTTGGATTATATCCAGATCCATTTTACTAATAATAATTTCTCAAAGAAATTCCTTTGTCATGAAGTTGATGTTTATTGAAACAATAATTATTTCTCAGTGCATGGAATAGGTAATCATAAACATTTTATGAATTGCTTATATATATGTTCAAAGCAGATTTGGTTTTAAGTTTATGAAACTTATGTTTATGAAACTTATGTTCACAACTTAAATTGGTCAATTAATATTGATCGGTCCCAAACTCATTTCGGGCGGTCCTTAGAAGATCCCTTACAAACAAGTATTACTTGTAGTCTCTCGACTCACATAACATATTAAATCCTTAACTTAGGATATGTAGCGGTTATTTCATCAACTCTAATCTTGTATGATTTTGTAGACTTTGTTTTAGACGAAATTAAATTTATCCATATGTACTTATTCTTAAGTACACATCCTTATGGAAAGAAGTTAACTCAACTTCACTTACCATTAATCATAATATGAGGGAGGAGTGACTTTTGAGGTTGAATCTTATCGGTTTTTAGATACATTTTGAATTCCTTGCCAATAAACTCACTCATTCGATCAAATCAAATCATTTTATTTTCTTTTGCACGTTATGTTACTTACTTCTATTTTATATTTTATGAACTTATCATAAGCGTATTACATGTGTAACAAATACACATGTTTATGTTTGCAATAATTCATCGGTGAATTAAATAAAGTATGTGCAACCATTTCGGCATCATTAAACCCATGATTACATACATCTATGTGTACCAATCCTAATAGTTCGCAAATTCTTATGTCGCTCCCATTGAATGTGTGCTTTGCACTTAATCGTTTGAGATACATTTCACTAGTACCATACGATTCATAATCTTATGACTGAAGAATTATTTCTTGAAAATGTAGCTTAATCTATAATTCCAAAATAATCATAAAATTTTAGTTGCTTCTATATTTCTATGAATTTTGTAATGCGTCATTTTGTTATGATATCAAATACCATTATTATAGTTTTATATCACAATAAATATTCATAATATTCATATTGAAGTAAAATTCTGCCTATTTTCAGTTAATGCTGACAACAATTATTACTTCTTAAATAATATCTAGTATGTTTATGAAAATAATTTTTTGTAGCTCAATGCATCCACTAAGAAGTGTTATATGGTATGATCCCATTACTTCCACCACTACTTTAATAGCGTACGAAATACAAAGCTCCGTTCAACTACCTATTACGAGATTTAATTTCATTTACTGTAACTAGTTTATAGTGATAAGTTTTTGATCAATTATCTTGACCTCAAGGAAATAATTTTCGTAGAAAATAATTTCTATGTGAAAGTACAAGTAACATCCCGCTTTTCCGTACAATTCAAGCTGGCAATAAACCACATATAGCCAGCCCAAATCAAATGGAAAGACAGATAGTTAAGGGAAAGAAAGAAATAAATAAAAAGAAGAGAGAAGAAACCAATAACAGTATAGAATCTCACATCGCAGCGGAACAACATATAATATAATATCAATGATCTTTACAAAAGAGAAACTGTTATACATACATCCATTAAAGTATAACGAAAATCACAGTTATCTGCCTGGACAGTTGTAATAAACTGTCCTCACAAATGTTGATGATTTCAATAACAAACAGCGAAAAAATAACCATATACGTGAATACATCTCTGAGACTCCAGCTCGTCTCCTGAAGGTCCTAAGCATTCCAACTAAATCTGTAATATGATCGGTTTGACCCGAGCATTATACTAAAATAACACCTTAGTTAGTCTGGAAAACTAGCGTGAGAAAACACACCCAACTAGATTTTAAATTTATAGAAACCTTTTGAAACAAAGGTATCTCGTAAGACCACGTCGCACATAAACACGGACAAAATTTTAACTTATGATAACCAAAACATTTCATATGAAATCCTCTTATATCATAATAATGTCTTTTATACAAATACTTGTTAATCATAGCCGAAATTATTACATTAATTAAATTCCAGCTTACTAGGTTCTACAATCAAAACCGAAGGCTCATATTGGATATTCGATTCCAACTACGAAAGGGTAAGGGTCTACCCAACGAATCCCTACATCTCTAGATAAAATGTACGAGAGGCTATAACACATTACACCTCTACTACTCAGGACCGACACTACCCCCTTCTAAAGTAGCACCGTATATGATCATCCTTGGTTGCAATCAACAACCACACAATGGGATCCCTAAGCATACATGGATATCACTCTACATTTGGGATGAACATACCCTACTTGGGTGCGACCCACTTAGCCCTACCGCATGCCCTTACTTTATTCATTTCCCGGGTGCAAGGCTCGAAAAGGCTACCCTCTTACCATTTATATATCCTTTCTCACTTGGAATTCTAACACAGTTCTCCAGACAACAATGCAATATCAGCATTCATCCATACAAGTTCGTTCTGGGACTGAATGAAACAATTGAGTGCTCCCTACCCAATTCCATCATCCTCATGATGTCTTCACTTTGAACGCTTGAGTTGGATCGAAGTGGTTTTCAGATAATGTGTCTGATCCCAGTCTCTTTGAAACAATGGTCGATAGTTTCTGATACACTCAACCCCGGTTCTTTAGGAAATAAATAGCCAAAGAAAAGAATTAAGATCACCTCCTAATCATTAGTTGACGAATTGCCTTATCATTGTCCTAGAAGAACAAAACGAGATTTACAAGTACGATACAGCATCATCGGAGATGACTATTCAAATCAAGAATTTATTCCATAGGAAAAACCAACATTTGGTTAAGCACCAAGCAAGACTAAGCCTCCTTAATTAATCTTTTCATTAATTAAAACCATCTTGTAAATACTTAAAATACTTTTACAAATATATATTCACTAACTCTTCTATTTTCAATACTTAGAAAATATCCATATACTTATCTCAATGGCATAAGTATATTTGCCAAACACTGAGAAAAGATCTACTTTTTACCAAATTCTAAAATCATTTATAAACTCCATTATATATTTCTTAAAGCATCCATAAACCATTTTTAAACTATTCCTCAAGTCATTTCTAAACACTTATAAAACCTTGCATCTACTTATAAATTCCATTTTATGAATCTATAAATCCATTTCTAAAACTAATTTATAAATATCCATTTATTTATAAACCTCTTTACCTTGTGAATAATTTCCCTTTAAATCTTCAAAACATTTTTGTTTGTGCCAAAATAAGTCACAAACACCCAGTTGTAGATGAAAGTACCACTTCACAATCATAGATCATAGATAGCAATTTGGTAGAGAACTTAAACGTGAAGAACACTCAAAATTAAAAAAAGTAAAACAGTAGAAACACAAGATTTATAGTGGTTCGACGTTGTAGCCTACATCCACTTTGAAGAGTTGTTGTTTTACTGATGATTCTCTACTGATTTTACAAGAGTATAATTAATAGTATTCAAGTTACAATGGAGTTCAACAGAGTAACGAAGCAGAAGAGAAAAAAAGATCCATTTTCTAATGGCCTTGGACTGCTATTTATATGTGTAGACTGAGAATATTGGTCCCAAACTTCGAAAGACTCCTTCTCTCACGTGGGAGGACCCACCAGATCGATCCCCAGACAGTTAGGATCGATCCATGATCGATACGCATGAAATTCATATCGATCCAAATTTGGTAATTTTGGGCCAAGATCGATCATGAAAATTCTTAAGCTGGGATGGAATCTCTATGAAAGTTTGGTAGCATTTGGACCTATAGATTTTCAGATATGATCGATACCAGTTTGGATTGGTGGTAGGCTGAACTGTTCGTATCCATGGTTGTTGCCCTGGTTCGTATCGATATCTCCTTCATATCGATCACTTCTCATATCGGTTGGTCGTGTGTAAATGACGTGGCTTGAGAAATCAGGGGAGATCCACTTTTCATGCTCATCGCTCGCTTCTTTTGGTCAACTCTGCCTTACTCGTATCCATGACCATGAGTCGTCATACGTGATTTTGCTTTTGTATGGACAAAACGATCATTGGATCGTGTCGATCTTTTAACCAATCGATACGAGGCATACATAAAAGGGATCGATATGAAAGCAATGATCATCTTGCATTTTGCATCGATACTTGATTCTTGGTTTCGTATTGATCAATTATGCACTGCTTCGTATCGATCAATTGATTGGTCGATATGAAACGTGTGGGACTTTGATCGACACGAAGCTGGTGAGTGTAGGTAATTTCTATAGATACGAAGTGTATTTAGGGGATGGTTCTAGTGCTTATGGATATGAATTAGATGGTCACGATGCTGATGGATGCGAAATGGGTAATCAGGGATCGATTGCGGCTATGACCCGATGTAACCATCCTTTTAGCTCGAAGCAAGCCTTCCAGTGATTCGAAGCTGACTTGAAGTAGCTTGTAAATATGCTAATCCATCCAAGAATAGAAGCAGACCCTTCTTTGACTCGAAGAAAGCTGCTTGGAAACCCAAAGCAAACAGGAAGGCGACTTAAAGTAGATTCCAAGCAACTTGAAATGATTCAATCTTTGTCGAAACCACGTTTTAAACATCTTGTGGTGTTTGTTTGTTGATTATGCTATATTTTTGCCTTGTGATAATGCTTACCATCTGTGAAAGTTTAGCTTTGATCATCCTGCAGTCGGTAGGATTAAATCCGCCTGCATTTTGCCTTGCCAAAAGGCGGGTTAACACTTTGCCCCCCAAAACATGCCTTGCAATTGGAAGATTTGTTTTGTAGTACCTTGAGCTGGATGTTCGTACCCTGTTGATGACCTATAAAGAGATCGATGATCTTACTTGATAGTGAATGGCGATAATTTGAGATCGGATTGCCATTTGAGGTGATATGTGACCGTTCGCGGTCGGATGCCGTTCGAGGCGACTGGTGATTGTTCGAGGTCGAGTGTCGTTTGAGGCAAATTGTGACCGTTCATGGTCGGGAGCCATTCGAGGCGAATGATGACCGTTCGAGGTCGGGTTTTGAAATCATAAACACTAGAATTACAATTAAAAAAAGTCTTACAACAAAAAATGTCCAACCATATCAAGTCCAGATGCAAAAAATAGAAAAAAGTAAAACAGACTCGTCAAAGTGCAGATACCTACAATGATGTGGTTGATAGTCATCTCAGAGCATGCATGAGGACCCTTCGTGATCCTGTACATGTGTAAGCGACTTAACCGTGTTAATGTGGAGTTTGCTACTTATTCATTATTATTCCAATTGGTTGATGACAAGCTGGCACTTTGATTCGAAGCCGTCCTCATTTGACGCAGACGACAGCCGTTCCTGTTCCACTGTCGCTGCTTGCCTTTTCACGTACTATAAAAGCATACCATTCTGGGTATGTCCTTCTATCTCATCCTTCAAGTGTCTATAATCATTTTTGCTATGGCCGCTTAGCTCATGGAATAGGAAGTACTTGTTTGATTTCCTCTCATTGTTGGCTGGATCACTCATCATTAACCTTCGATAGGGAATCTACCCCTTAGTGTCTTGGTAGATTCATTCCAAAGTCTCATTCAAATCCGTATAAGAGGTGAATCTTGGTTCCTTTCGTGGCCACTTTGGCTCATCATAGCTATCTTGTGATTTCCATTTCCCTTTATCCTTGCCGAATCCTTTCCGGGTGGATCTTCACTTTTGAGTGCATAAACGTCGACTCCCTCTCCTTCCTCTCTCTCAGTATTTGCATCCTTTTGTCACAGAATCCTTTCTACCTCATGGTAAAACTCACCTAGATCCATAGGTGGCTCCCTTGTTAGTGAATTCTTGAATTCCATGCCATCAGCTACGCCAAACACAACTGCCATCAAGACCATGGATGGATTTGGGCGTTCCACCGAAGCTGCTGCTGCATTAAACCTCGTTACAAAGTTCCTTAAAGATTCTCCCATTTTCTGCTTCAGTCTCATCAGACTCTTGGGCCTTGAGATAGAAACCCTGAACTGCCTCATAAACTATTCAATCAACTCGGGCCATGTTCCAATTGAGCTTCTTTCCAATTGTCTAAACCATAGTGCTGCTATATCCGTCAAATACAATGAAAAACACCGGGCCACGACCTCCTTCGATGCTTCCAGTACTTTCATGTGCCTCATATACCTCGTTAGATGAACTGCAGGATCCATCCTTCCATCTTACATTTCTAGTGTTAGTAGCTTGAATTCTAGTGGATTCCTGGTCTGCCTGATTATAGAAGCGAAATGGCTCATGTTCACATCTTCTAGATCTCTATACACTAGTCCTCCCCTCATGGCTCGTCTAATCATTTTCGTCAATCTGTCACTATCATCAAATTGTGGTCCTTGTTTGTTGCTTTCGACCTGCCCCTCAAGTTCATGAGGGAATCTTGGAATCTGCTCTCCTAGACGAGCGTCCATTCCTCTCTCAACGCCATGTTGCACAATTCTACCTGGTATCCTGCTTGGGATTGGATCAACATGTTCCAGGTTCGTACCCCTAGCTCTGCGGCTGCTCCTGATGGTCCTGCTCTATTATGAATTCTGGTTGCTCCATGCGCCTGATCCTTATTTCCAACACTTCCTGTAATTGCATTCCCTTGACTCTATATTCTAGCTTGTCCAATATGCTAGAGTAGGTTCTGCATCATCTCCTCCTGCCTTTTCAGTATCCCTTTCGACATAGCCTCCATCGTCATCTCCATCTCGTCTCTGGTGATGGAAAGTGAAGTCTGGTTAGCTCCTGAAAAGGCCTCTTAACTCCCTTCATACAGACTCCTTTCTGCTCTTGGTCTCCTTGCTGATTGCTTCAACATAGCTTTCCAGATCCAAGTCCTTAAGCCTTCAGATTCGAAATCCAAGCTGTAGAATCCCTGAATGCTAGCCTTCTCAGTGGAAGCACCAAAATGTTGACGCCAAAATTGGTCATAAACACCCAATTGCAGATGAAAGCACCACTTCACAATCACATATCATAGATATCAATTAGCTAGAGAATATAAATGCGAAGAACACTCAAAATTTAAACAAGGAAAGTAGCAGAAACACAAGATTTATAGTGGTTCGACATTGTCTACATCTACTTTTAAGAGTTGTTATTTTATTGATGATTCTCTATTGATTTTACAAGAGTATAATTGATAGTATTCGAGTTACAATGGAGTTTAGCAGTGTAACGGCGCAGAAGAGCAAAAAAGATCCCTTTTCTAAAGGCCTTGGACTGCTATTTATAGGTGTAGGCAAGGAATATTTGTCTCAAACTTCGAAAGACTCCTTCTCTCACGTGGGGGGACTTACGAGATCAATCTCTGGACATTCAGGATCGATCCATGATCGATATGGTTGAAATTCATATCGATCAAAATTAGGTCTTTTTAGGCCAAGATCGATCATGAGCAAGGTGGTACGCAAGCTCCTATGAAAATTTGGTAGCATTTGGACCTGTAGATTTTGAGATATGATCGATACAAGTTTGGATTGGTAGTAGGCTGAACTGTTCATATCCATGTTTGTCGCCATGTATCATATCGATACTTACTTCATATCGATATCTTCTTCATACCGGCTGGTCGTGTGTTTATGACGTGGCTCGAGAAATCAGGGGATATCCACTTTTCACGCTCATTGACGGCTTCTTTTGGGTGACTCTACCTTGCTCGTATCCATGAGTCACCGTGTACTTTGTATCAATCCCTGAAGCCACTTTGTATGATGGTTGCTATCGCTTTCGTATTGATCATCTGATTTTGCTTTCGTATCGACCAAATGGTCGTTGGATCATATCGATCGTTTGACCGATCAATACAAGGAATACATAAAAGGTATTGATACAAAAGCAATGACCCCCTTGCATTTTGCATCGATGCTTGATTCATGGCTTCGTATTGATCAACGGTGAACTGCTTCCTATCGATCAATTGATTGGTCGATATGAAATGTGCAGGAGTTTGATTGTAATGATATGGTATTTTCAACGATTATCATCCGCACATGTCGGACTAGAATTGCTCAAAATATCAGATTATTAATTTATGTTTGGCAAAACTCAGCATATACAGTAAATAATTAAATCATAGTGCACAGACACAGAGTAATATAACAATAATGCAGCGGAAACAAAAAATAGTAGTTCATGAAGCTATATATACAACAGAGTTAAATAAGATACAACGGAGGTCTCGAATACATAGATGTCTCAATACAATAGTCAAATACAAAATCTGAATACATCATTGGAATCAACTGAATAACTGAGAGCTAATTGATAGATGGATCTCCAAGCGAAGCTCCAACTCCAAAGGTGAGTCTCGAATACTGGTACACTTAGTCTGACCCGAGCATAAAGCAAAACACAAAACACTTGAGTTAGGATTATCATTCTTATAAATCCAACTCAAGTGAAATATCAACCGAAATATAAGTAACTCAAAGGATGTGTGGGATAACCATCCTCTAAGGATCCGTTAAACTATCTACCATGTAGTAATATACGCTATTATAATAATGTCTATAGTAAAGTAAACTATTAAAATAGCGTTAAGGCGCTACCCATATCCCCCTTAACACTTTTTATATATTCCCATAGTCTATACAGTACAATAATCTCCCCCGTGCTGGGCGTCATTAGAGGGCACACCATAGATATGGTACAAAACAAACTCGCAGTGGGCTCGATAGGGTTGGTGACATGACACAACCAGGCAATGGCAGGGTAGGTATACCAATTACACTTCCAGGCTGGTGGTGACGCATAGCAGCCAGTACTGCCCACCTCGGAACACACTCCCAAATCAAAATCAAGTGTGGCTACTAAATCAGTCACAAACTAAGAATATAATATCAAAGGACTATGTCTGATGGGAGGAGCTACCTCACTTGGCCCATCAATTGCTCCTATTTTAGCCACCTTATGCCAACTCACGGGAGTCCGGTCCACGTATATACCTCAATAAGACGTCGCCACCATCCTACTTTATTCTGGAATCTCCACCGCGTACACCGCTGTTAAAGTTGTTTTCGGTATTGGCAGAGGGTATGACAATATCCGATCCCGATCTCTTTAACACATTATTATAACACCGCAGTCATTTCAAAATAGTTTATACTGCAAATCAAAATATCATTGCCATTTCAAATCCATATCCATACGATATCATTTCTGTTTCAAAACCAAATACGATATCATTTCCATTTCAAATATATCCTTTTCTAAAGTCATAGCACTTTCAAAGTTATAACACTTTCGAAACAAAACACTTAGAAATTGTAACACTTCGGAAATCATAACATTTTGAAACCATAGAACCTTAGAAATCATAACACCTTGAAAATTATAATACTCTGAAATCATAACACCTTCCTTTAAACAGTTTAGATGTTAATTATAACATATAAAATAAAATAGTTTATAAAATAAAATAGTTTATATAAAATAGTTTATATAAAATAGTTATAAGTTAAAAATAGGTTATATCAAAATAATTAGTATATTTAAAATAGTTTATATTAAAAATAGTTTATATTAAAAATGATTTATATTAAAATAGTTTATATTAAAATAATATATAAAGTAAAATATAAAATAGTTTTAAATATAATTTAAAAATACTTTATATAATAAAATAGTTTCCTCAAATTTCACAAATCGATTCAAATCAACTCAAGTTCCAAAAATTCAAATTTAATCAAATCTTAAATCATCAATTTCAATTTATTTCAGTTTCTCAATAATCCGTTTCAAATTATATCGATTTCAAATACATATTTGAACCACAAAATAAACCATTTCAATTTCAATATATTTCAAAGATTTAAGTATTCAACATTTTCAAAACTAAATTTGATCATTTATATGAATATATCAAATTATATTTACTATTATTTAGTTTTGAAATATTTACTAAATAAATCCAGTATCATTTAAATAAAACTTCAAATTTCAAATAATTAAATATTCCTTCAATTTATTTAAACTTGATATATTCATTAAATCATCCAAAATGAAGTTATAAAATCATATCCTTTAAAAATCTCAAATTCCATTAGTTTCAAATCGATTTAATTTAAAAAAAGTTAATTAAATACCATTTAAAATCTATCTTCCCAACCATAATTTATTAAAAATTATTATAAACTCTATATTTAAAAAAATACTAAAACATATTATATATAAATTAAATCAAACTTTATTAAATTAAATCTTATTATCTAACTTATTTTATAATAAAACTAATTTATAAATATTTTAAAATAATAAAATTATACGTAAATTCTTAAAATTTATAATTTCAAAACCAAATTATTATTTTAAAATTTTCAAAACATATAAATTTAAAATAAAGTATTTAAACTTTATAAAATACATTTATTATAATATCTTAAAAATCGATATATGTTAAACCATATATTTCTTTCCAAAACCATAGAAATCATTCCCAAAATATTTATATAAAAACGAACGGTGTCTGTATATAATTTTCTATCGTAAGGTCAAGTGATACGGATATTTATCATTTCAACCCGCAATCCCAAATTCGATTCATTGAAAATCGCTTGGGTTTATCATTTCAACCCATAATAATTTTCTCCTATTCTACATATCGTTCGGGTATGTAACATTTCAACCCATAAGGAATTCTATACTAAGTGGGAACTTGTAGAGTAATAACAGATATGACAGTAATATAACATGCATATATCATCAACGTAAATAACAGATGATGCTGTCAGATGTCATAGGTGAACAGATACAGATAATATCATATATATAGCAATTTAAACAACTAACAGTATCATATTTCAATTGTTGTTTCAATTGAAATCAAATTTAATAAATACAAGAATGTTAATCGTGAGTGATTGCTCACCTTTCGAGGTTAGAGACGAACGAGAATGAGATGAGTCATGATCCAAGCATGAACTCGACGGACAATTGATAAATAGGAATAGATGAAATCAAATCAAAACAGGATCGATGAGATAATTGGTATAAGATAACTTAAATATAACTATATATAACTATTTACATATACAAATCATATTCTAAATCCAAACACATTTAAAATTTAAATATATATATATATATAGTTTTCAAAAATCACTGTTTTAAATTAAAAATCAAACATATATACAATATATATATATATTAATTAAATACACATATATACTTATTATAAATACAAAATAATTGCATATATAATATATGTTCATTACAACATATCAAATATCACTTTATATCAAATATCACTTATATATATACAGTAACTATGACATATAAATACAACCTAAAACAACAACAACTAATATAACTTAAGACAACCCTGTTACGAACTTATGTTTTAACCTAACAGATCATATAACTAACATATTTAAAAATTCACATAAACTAACGTAATCAACAAAATTTTAAATATGTAAGTTTGACTGTAAAACAAAATATAAATACTTAAACAATATACAAAACCAGCATCTAAACATTGATATATAAATAAGAATTACAAGCTACATCATTTACAACCTGAAGTGAAAATGTATATACTGAAGACTCATATGCATAGAATATATAATAGGCTTATAAAATATAATATACCAATATATATACTTTATAATATATAAACTGTATAACTTTATAATACATAAAAACAACCTGATATGTATAAACTACATACACTTAAGTACAACATACGTACATATTTTTAGCTAAAAAAATCAATACTATAAACCAATACAAACTAATAGATACGTATAACTCATATCTGACTCGTACAGATAATAAATACTAGGATATATCAACTTAAATTTATAAATAAACTTATATATAACTATAGAATGTATTATAAATAATACAGCTACTTTATAATAATATAAACAGTACTTACGTTATATTTTTCTTTCGGTTGAAAGTAAACAGCAAGGCAAATATACACTAGAAAAACAAAATACCACTGACATGTATAACTCAACATATCTTATATACATAACTAATTAGCTCGTATATAAACTAATATACAATAGTACATATAAATTTGCATACCTATAGGTGAAAGAAATGGTGGCTGAGCTCGGGACGAACAAAGAGAAAGGATAGGGGAAGAGGGATGTTTAGATTTTTGTGACGTGGCCTTGAGGAGGGCCAGCAAGGGGAGTAGCTCGTGTAGATGGTGGGGCGAGCGGGTGAAGGCTGGGAGAGGTTGCTTCGGCAATATGATGGGAAGGCCGAAGGTTAGAGGGTTGTGTGAGTAGTGAGAAGGAGAGGATGTGGCTGAGATTTGGAAGTGGAGGAGAGAGTGGAATAATTTCGAAAAAAAAATATACAAAGTTTTTTTAAAATGCAATCGGGTATACATTGAAACCAAGGAATTGAAAAGGCTAAAAGCTGAAAATTATGAATGGCAGATGGCTGTTGGATTCACACGAGATAATGAATGAACACAAGGAATTCAAAAGGATCAAAACATACCGATATGGTGAACCATTGCATGGTTTTGTCGCGTACCTGATAATGAAACACAGATACGAATATAATGCAAAGATCAGCTCGACGAGACGATCAAAACGGTATACATATGTCAGCTATACGACCATCCTATCAAAAGTCGATAATCGGTATCAAAAATGCTATTAATTTGCGAGAAATAAGATAAATGGGGCAGTAGCAGTCCAAATTTGGAAAAACGAAAGATGACATCTCACTCTGAAGATGATTTACAAATTTATTACATAAAAATATTCAGGTTTGGAAAGCATTTTTTATCATCAAATATTAACTAATTTGAATTTAAATAAAATTACACAATAAAATAAACTTCCATATATTATCTAATCAAAATTTATTATTTGCTATGTTTATAAAGACGTATTCCAAATACTAAAATTTCATTTCCAAATTTTATTATTTAAAATTTCATAAAAATTCAACTAAATACACAAATAAAACCATTAAAATTTACTGGTCATTACACTCTCCCCCACTCAAAACTTTTCGTCCCCGAAAAGGAAGGAGGTAGGAGAATAAAACAACCAGAAAGAAAATAGATTGAAAAATAAAATAAAAAAATTAGTTCAAACCATATAAATTTAAATTTAAATTAATTAATATTCAATAATTGATTTTAAATTCAAGGTAATTGATTTAATTTCAAGTTAAAATTCCTTCAAACAAAATTTATTTAATTTATCTCATTTATTCATTATCTTATTATTCAATTTTATCTAAATTAACATTCCTTTAATCATAAATTAATTATAAAATATTTATTATAACCACTAAAATTTATTTATAAATTCCTTTAACACATTTTACATTGTAAATTATTCAATTACACATTCAACTTCTGAATGATTTAGGTAAGTTATATATTGGAAAGTAACTAAGTATTATACAAGTAAACTTTTCCTAATTCAATTATTTCAAGTTTAAAATTTATTTAAAATTTGGTTTCATTTTATAATTTGAAATCACTCATTAACAAAACTTAAGAATTAAATTTTCGAATTTACTTCAAATAATTTAGAGATAAAATATACATATGTAAATTCTTTATATCAAATCAAATCTATAAACATATACTTATTTTATCGATTAAGTCATACCTTAGAAATTCAAATCAATTTATTTTCTAAAAAAAGACCGTAAAAAAGCTATAGAATGGTCTCTCCACTTTGAAACTCAAAAATTAATGTTGATGATGCAGCCGTCATCACCGAAATTATTTTCCAGCGACAGAATAGGAAAGCACTGATTTAAACATTTTAAAATTCATTGAAAATGATTTCTATTCACAAAATAATTTAAATAATGAACATTTTAAAACTTTAAAACCAAAATTTGGAAT
The DNA here is from genome assembly GCA_030765085.1 of Allium cepa. Lineage (NCBI taxonomy): Eukaryota > Viridiplantae > Streptophyta > Magnoliopsida > Asparagales > Amaryllidaceae > Allium > Allium cepa. Next base: position 352,970,714 of record CM060932.1, on the reverse strand, counting down.
CATCGAAAATTTTAAATTCACAAATTCTTTGTTTAAGTCTATTTAAAATCCAAATCAATTTATAACCATGTTTTATGGTTCAATTTATTTATATATGAGACAAAAGTCAATGGTTCACAAAACCACAAGTGAAAATAAAATATTATCGTTTTAAGCATCCAATTTATTTAACTACTTAATTTCAGAAAATACACTTGTATATAATATAATCATACAAAATTTATTTCATTTACCAATTTTGAAATAAATATTGTGTCGGTTTGCTCTGTTCAAGTGTTTTGGAATTTCTATCGATAGCGTTGATCAGACGAATCGATTGAAAACCCAAATCAACATTAACAACTCAAACAGCACAATATAAAATACATTATATACATACACACACACAAACACACTCCCTCACTCGATGATTCAAACATGAATTTCAAAACAAGAATAGAGATTCAAATGTTGAGGGACTCTAATTCAAAAGAATTCTAACAAGGAAGATAGGCTCTAGAAGATGGTAAGATGATTAAATAGCAAAATAGAAAGATGGATAGACTTACACAAATCGTGGGCAACCTTAATTTGGTCAACCGTGACTTTAAGAAGAAGATCGATGCGAAATTCTGAGGCAAATTGACATTCGATCGCAAGAGATAGAATTCAGGCATAGCAAGAGATAGATAGCATCGTAAACCGATGATACAGAGGTCTTCGGTGAATCAATGCTTGTTGTAAAGGAGTTTTGCCCCTTTTCAATCATTCAATGGAGCTATGCGATACTCCAGAATCAAGAGGAATTTGAATACGGGAAGACAAAAGTGGATTCCAGAAAGAATAGGGGAGTTCGAAAATTCAGAGGAAACCGAATCAAAGGAAGAACTCAAGCTCGAACGAAAGTGATTCTGTAATTAACTTTACTTTATATGCTAAGTTTGCCAGAAACCAGAGCTCTGATACCACATGTAACAACCTAGTATTTTCAACCATTCGCATCCGCATACGTTGGACTTGAATTGCTCAAAATTTTTAATTTATATTTGGCAAAACTCAGCATATACAGTAAACAAAAAAAAAACAGAATCACAGACATAGAATAATATAACAACAATGCAGTGGAAACAAAAAAATAGTAGTTCATGAAGCTACTATATATATAATAGAGTTAAATAAGATACAACAGAGGTCTCGAATACATAGATGTCTCAGTACAATAGTCAAATACAAAATCTGAATACATCACTGGAATCAACTGAATAACAGAAAGATGAATCAAAAATTGGATCTCCAAGCGAAGCTCCAACTCCAAAGGTGAGACTCAAATACTGCTACACTCAGTCTGACCCGAGCGTAAAGTAAAACACAAAACACTCAAGTCATGATTAACATTCTTATATCAATAAATCAAACTCAAGTTAACATTTTTATATCAATATATCCAACTCAAGTGAAATATCAACTGAAATACAAGTAACTCAAAGGATGTTTGGGATAACCATCCTCTAAGGATCCGTTAAACTATCTACTATGTAGTAATATAAACTATTATAATAATGTCTATAGTAAAGTAAACTATTAAAATAGCGTTAAGGCATTACTCATATCCCCCTTAATACATTTTATATATTCCCATAGTCTATACAGTACCGTAATATCCCCCGTACTGGGCATCGTCAGTGGGCACTCCATAGGTATGGTACAAAAAAAACTCGTAGTGGGCCCGATAGGCTAGGTGACACGGCACAACTAGGCAATGCCAAGGTTGGTATACCAATTACACTTCCGCGTTGGTGGTAACGCTTAGCAGCCACTACCGCCCACCTCAGAACACACTTCCAAATCAAAGTCAAGTGTGGCCACCAAATCAATTGTAAAGTCAGAATATAGTATCTAAGGAATGTGTCTGATCGAAGGAGCTACCTCACTTGGCCCGTCAATTGCTCCTATTTTAGCCACCTTATGCCAACTCACGGGAGTCGGGTCTATGTATATACCTCAATAGGACATCGCCACCATCCTACTTCATTTTGGAATCTCCACCGCGTACATGGTTGTCAAAGTGGTTTTCGGTATTGGAAGAGTGTATGACAATATCCGATCCTAGTCTCTTTAACAACCAATCTTATTATAACACCGCGGTCATTTCAAAATAGTTTATACTTCAAAACCAAAATATAATTTCCATTTAAAAACAATATCCATATGATATCATTTCCATTACAAATATATCCTTTTCTAAAATCATAACACTTTCAAAGTTATAACACTTTCGAGACCAAACACTTAGAAATTGTAACACTTTGGAAATTATAACATTTTGAAACCATAGCACCATGGAAATCATAACACTTTGAAAATTATAGTACTTTGAAATCATAACACTTTCCTTTAAATAGTTTAGATATTAATAATAGTATATAAAATAAAATAGTTTATAAAATAAAATAGCTTATATAAAATATTTATAAGTTAAAAATAATTTATATCAAAATAATTAGAATATTTCAAATAGTTTATATTAAGAATAGTTAATATTAAAATAATATATAAAGTAAAATATAAAATAGTTTTAAATATAATTTAAAAATACTTTATATAATAAAATAGTTTCCTCAAATTTCACAAATCAATTCCAAATCAACTGAATTCCAAAAATTCAAATTTAATCAAATCTCAAATCATCAATTTCAATTTATTTCAGTTTCTCAATAAACCTTTCAAATTATATCGATTTCAAATACACATTTGAACCACAAAATAAACCATTTCAATTTCAATATATTTCAAATCTTTAAGTATTCAACATTTCAAAACTAAATTTGATAATTTATATATATATATATATATATATATATATATATATATATATATATCAAATTCAATTCACTATTATTTAGTTTTAAAATGTTTACTTAATAAATCCAATATCATTCAAATAAGACTTCAAATTTCAAATAACTAAATATTCCTTTAATTTATTTATACTTGATATATTCATTAAATCATCCAAAATCAAGTTATAAAATCATATCCTTTAAAAATCTCAAATTCCATAAGTTTCAAATCAATTTAACTAAATAAATTCTTAATTAAATACCATTTCAAATCAATTTCAAATATGTCTTCCCAACCATAATTTATTAAAAATTATTGTAAACACTATAATTAAAAATAAAATTTTAAATAATACTAAAACATATTATTTATAAATTAAATCAAACTTTATTAAATTAAATCTTATTATCTAACTTATTTCATAATAAAACTAATTTATACGTATTTTAAAATAATAAAATTATAAATAAATTCTTAAAATTTATAATTTCAAAACCAACTAATAATTTTAAAAGTTTCAAAACATATAAATTTAAAAATCAAGAATTTAAACTTTCTAAAATACATTTATTATAATATCTTAAAAATCAATATATATTAAACCATATATTTCTTTCCAAAACCATAGAAATCATTTCCAAAATATTTATATATGGATTAACGGTGTCTGTATAGAATTTTCTATCCTATGGTCAAGTGATATGGATATTTATCATTTCAATCCGTAATTTAAATATATATATATATGGGTATATATCATTTCAACCCGCAATTCCAAATTCAGATCAATGAAAATCGCTTGGGTTTATCATTTCAACCCATAATGATTTTCTCCTATTCTACAGATCGTTCGGGTATGTATCATGTCAACCCGTAGGGAATTATATACTAATAGGTAACCTGCAGAGTGATAACAGATATGATAATAATATAACAGGCATATATCATCAACGTAAATAAAAGATAATGATGTCAGATGTCAGAGGTGAACAGATACAAATAATAACATGTATATAGAGATTTAAATAACTACAACAGCATATTTTAATTGTCATTTCAATTGAAATCAAATTTAATAAATACAAGAACGTTAATCGTGAGTGATTGCTCACCTTTCGAGGTTAAAGACGAACGAAAATGATATGAGTCATGAATCCAAGCAAGAGTTCGACGGACAAGTGATAAATAAGAATATATGAAATCAAATCGAAACAGGATCGATGAAGATAATTGGTATAAGAGAACTTAAATATAACTATATATAACTTTTTACATATATAAATCATGTTATAAATCCAAACACATTTTAAATATATTTATATATATATATATACGGTTTTCAAAAATCACCGTTTTAAATTAAAAATCAAACATATATACAATATATATATATATATATATATATATATATATATTAAATACAAATATATACTTATTAAAAATACAAAATACTTACATATATAATACAACATATCAAATATCATTTATATAAACTTATATATATACAATAACCATGACATATAAATACAACGTAAAACAACTACAACTAATATAACTTAAGACAACCCCATTATGAACTTATGTTTTAACCTAACAGATCATATTACTAACATATTTAAAAATTCATATAAACTATAATAATCAATAAATTTTTAAATATATAAGTTTGACTGTAAAATAAAATATAAATACTTAAACAATATACAAAACCAGCACCTAAACATTGATAAATTAATATGAAATAAAAGCTAGATAATTTACAACCTAAAGTGAAAATGTATATACTGAAGACTCATATGAATAGAATACTGTAACTTGTATAGTAGGCTTATATAATATAATATACCCATACATGTACTTTATAATATATAAACTGCATAACTTTATAATATATAAAAACAACCTGATATGTATAAACTACATACACTTATGTACAGCATATGTTCATATTTTTAGCTAAAAAAATCAATACTATAAATCAATACAAACTAATATATACATATAACTCATATATAACTCCTACAGATAATAAATACTAGGATATATCAACTTAAATATATAAATAAACTTATATATATAACTACAAAATGTAATATAAATAATATAGCTACTTTATAATAATTTAAATAGTACTTACATTATATTTTTCTTTCGGCTGAAAGTAAACAGTAAGGAAAATATACACAACAAAAACAAAGTACCACGGACATATATAACTAAACATATCTTATATACATAACTAACTAGCTAGTATATAAACTAATATACAATAGTACATATAAATCTGCATACCTATAGGTGAAAGAAAGGGTGGCCGAGCTCAGGCCGAACAAAGAGAAGGGAGAGGCGAAGAGGGATGTTCATATTTTGGTGATGTGGCCATGGGCACGGTCAGCAAGTGGAGCAGCTCGTGTAGATGGTGGGGCGAGCGGTCAAAGGCTGGGAGAGGTTGCTTCGGCAACATGATGGGAAGGCCTAAGGTTAGAGGGTTGCGTGAGTAGTGAGAAGGAGAGGATGTGGCTGAGATTTGGAAGTGGAGGAGAGAGAGCAACAATTTAGAGAAAAAATATATACAAAGTACTTTTAAAATGCAACCGGGTATACATTGAAACCAAGCAATTGCAAAAGACAAAAGCTGAAAATTATTAATGGATGATGGCTATTGGATTCACACGAGATAATGAATGGACATGAATAATTCAAAAGGATCAAAACGTACCGATACATTGAATCATTACATGGTTTCATCGCGTTCCGGATAACGAAACACAAATATGAATATGCTGCGAAGATCGGCACGACGAGATGATGAAAATGGTATACATATGTCAGCTATATGACCATCCTATCAAAAGTCGATAACCGATACCATAACTACTGCTAATTTGCCAAAAATAAGATAAACGGGGCAATAGCAATCCAAATTTGGAAAAACGAAAGATGACGTCTCACTCAGAAGATGATTTACAAATTTGTTGTATAAAAATATTCAGGTTTTGAAAATATTTTATTATCATCAAATATTAACTGATTTGAATTTAAATAAAATTACATAATAAAATAAACATCCATATTATCTTATGAAAATTTACCATTTTCTATGTTTATAAAGACGTATTCCAAATATTAAATTTTTATTTCCAAATTTTATTATTTAAAATTTCACAAAAATTTAATAAAATACATAAATATAACCATAAAAATGTACGGGTTGTTGCATTGATCGACACGAAGCTGGTGAGTGTAGGTAAGTTCGATAGATATGAAGTGTATTTAGGGGATGTGTCTGGTGCACATGGGTATGAACTAGATGGTCACGATGCTGATGGATACAGAATGGGTAATCAGGGAACGATTGTGGCCTTGACTCGATGTAACCATCTTTTTTAACCTGAAGTAAGCCTTCCAGTGACTCTAAGTTGACTCGAAGTAGCTTGTAAACAAGCTAATCCATCCAAGGCTAAATGCAGACCCTTCTTTGACTCGAAGCAAACTACCTGGAAACTCATAGAAAATAGGAAGGTGACTCGGAGATTCCAAGCAACTTGAAATGACTTGATCTTTGTTGAAACCATGTTTTAAACATCTTGTGGTGTTTGTTTGCTGATTATGCTATATTTTATCCTTGTGATCATTCTTATTATCTGTGAAAGTTTAGCTTTGATCATCATGCAGTCGGTTGGGTTAAATCCGCATGCAATTTGCCTTGCCAAAAGGCAGGTTAACAATTTCATAAGCTCTTCTTATAAAAATCCAAGTCCGCTCGCAAAACTCTATTTATGAATCTCTAAAGCGTCATAAATAAATAATTACTATTAACCTTTAACCTCTTAAAAATAAGAATTAATTCAAATCATTATTGATAGAACAATCGTTAATCTTTACCATGTAAATACTAAATTACCAAAATGTTATTAATAATTATTATTATTAATTTCAAACCATATTAATAATTTAAATGATTAACCTTTCAAAATTATTTAAATATTTATAAACAGCTTCAAGAAAAACTAACCTGAATAACCAATTAAAAACAATATATTTTTCCTCGATAAAAATATATTCTTGAATTCCAACCCAGTCATTTCCATATTTACAAAACTACATTTAGGATTATCTTTCCATTTTATAAAAACTTCCTTTCATAAACCCATTTATTTATGAATTCCATTTATAAATATATTTCCTTTATGAATCTCACTTATTCATAAATCGTACTTAAAACATCAGCCACTATTCGTTTTAACGTTACTTCCATATATAAAAATTCCTTTATAAATTCCTCTCTATTTATAAAAATATCGTTTATTCTCAATTTATTCTTAACTTCAATTTCCAAAATAGAGTCAATTATTTCTAAAATATCATCCCGAATCTTATAATAAATCCACTGTGATTTATTCTCAAGTTTATTAAACGATGATGGTCTCCTTTAATTTATAAACCATGTTTATAAATTGATACTTTGATTAACCATATACGATATTCAGTCTTTACTTCCTTTGTAAATATATCACTCTTATAAATTATTTCATTTATAAATTTCACATTTATAAACGAATCATAATATATGTACCTATATACATATATATCACTTTATACAAAAATGCTTAATAAATATTATATCAAAAATATTTCTATTTCCATTTTAAAACATATCCCTTTAATATAAAAGATGGACTTATTCTCCAAGATTTTTAGAAATTTATATTCACGGTTTAGAAATCTCTATTAGAATATTTTGAAAAACTATCAATTTATAATATCTAAGATCATACTTTCATTTTTGGAAAATTATTTAAAAAGAATTAAATTCCAAAATCATTTTGAAATCCATTTTTTAAATCAAATCACTATCTTATAGTATTTTAAAGTACCAAAAACGAGGCTAACTGCTACCAAAGCACTAATTAAGAAAATCATATAAATGTCATCAATATGTCATTCAACAAGTTATATATCACTATACATAAAAATTTAACTTGAATTTATATAATTCGAGACGGTTTAAAGTTGAGATTGGAATTGAAATTAGTTCAAACTGAAATTATTTGAATAAATTGGAATTATAATCGAAGTTGAATAAGTTTAAATTCAAATGGGAATTGATTTGAATTTGGAATGGGAATCGAGGTTAATTCAAATTGAATTGGAATGGAATCAATTTAATGGAAATGGAAATAGAGATGAGTTGAAATGGGAGATTAGGAGATTGAACCAGTTTGGCTCTGAAACTATTTTCAAACAAATTGTTTTAATATAAATTGCTTTAAATCTAATTTTCCTAGCTATTTACTATACAACCTTTCTTTTTAAACCCAAACTATCTTATACTTATTTTACAACTCTTTTGAAACTATTTAACTATTTTACTACAATTTTATAACTATTTTGAAAACTAATTACTATTTGACAACAATTTTACATCAGTTTTACAAACTAATTGTTATTTTACAACTATTTTGCAACTATCTAACTATTCTACAACTATTTAACTATTTTATAACTACTTAACTATTCTACAGCTATTTTACAACTAATAACTATTTTACAACCACTTAACTATTTTAAACTTTTCAAGCTATTTTCTAAATTCAAACTGGTCAGTGTAGAAACTGTTTACACTTAAACACCAACTGATAAGAATTGAAGTGATAACCGAATGGAAATTGAAGCAATTGTGAATAAGTTAATAGAAATAAAAATGAATGTGAATAAAAAGAAAATTGATTTAGCTAATAACCAATAAAGATAAAATACATAGGATGTACATATATTATTCTATTCGCATAACGATTTGATCCAAATTTAAGCACAAAATTTCGAGATAGTTTATTGATCCGAGTTGGGATTTTTCAATCGATTTTCGACGGCGAACCCGGGACATAGATTTTTAATCATTTTTGGAAATTATCTATTATAGTTATGGCTATACGAGGAGAATGACGGTTTCTGATCAAGAAACCAGATCTGAGTCCGCATTAGGAAGTCGAGTGGATGATACTAGTTTAGAAGTGAAATTGTGTGATTGAGTGAGTGATCAGATTTGATATTGCGTACGGATGATATATGTACATCGTACGTGCTTGAATGAAATAGATATTGAAAATTTGAAAAGAGATGTAAAAATGATTTTTGAAATGGAAAAGTATATTTTGCGAAATATATGATGAATAAGAGTGGAAGTTGGATATCACTATAACTGAAACTCATTTTATAAAAAGTAAGTAATGCGGAAAATAACTTTATAAGGAAATTGAATTTGAATGTTGATTTTGCATAAATAAAGTTATACATATATATTTGTTATATATGATAAACTCCCCTTGTTAAATCTATAACCATAAGAAAAGATCTTTGGAAAATATTTGAAGTGTTAAAAGGAAATCTATATAAGTAGGAAGTGATCCAAAAATATTTTGTTCTAGTTAAAAGAATAAACTTATATATATATATATAAATGATTTTATGAAATTGGAAAAGGGGTTTTTGGAACCCATTGATTTTGAAAGGCTTTTGATTTTTGAGAAAAATCAATTTTGGGAATTTGGAAAGCCAAGTTTGAGAACTATCAATTTTAAGATATAGATTTTGTGTAAATGGGATTTATATGTGATACATATAAGTGTATGATTTGTAAGATACTATATGTGTATAGTATAAAATGTTTTGAGAATGCTGTAGGGAAAAAGGCGCTCCCATTTAGAGTTGAAACTTGTAGTAGGAGATCCACAGGGTGGTTCTGCCTTGAGCCCAAAGGGGGGCTCTAAATTTTGATCCAAGCGGATGTCCGAACTAAACTGTAGTTCCTGAGGATTATGGTTGGGGTAGCGAAAGCCGAGGGCGCTGATGCCTACAAAGACATTGGGGTTCTGCTGTGACGACAGTGTAACTTAGTGTAATTTCGATCTACTGCGTTCGATAGCGTAAGTCGAGGGGCAATGATTGCCTAAGATCTACGTTTGATTTCGTTAGGAGAGCGACGTAACATCGGTAGACTGCGATCTATGAAGACATAGAGAAAGTCATGTGTAAAATGGTCACTAACACCCAAATTCAAGCGAAAACACCAAATCACTGTCACAATTAACAGATAGAATATATGTAGAGAGTAATAATGTGAAGAACAACCAAAATACAAACGAAAGCAGTAAAGAACAACAAATTTTATAGTGGTTCGGCTAACTCCGACCTACGTCCACTCCAAAAGTTTCCTTTTTATTGCTATAATAATCTATTACAATTACAATCCCCAGTTTAACAATGGCTGAGTGCCTTGGCCTTAAAGAAGAAAAAGTCAGAGAGCAGAAAGAAGATCCACTAACTGGAGACCCCCATGTTATATTTATGTGCAAATCCTGAGTTGTTTGGCTTTCGGAGTGGTACAAGCCCATCAAGACTTTTGCCTAACTTCCACCCTTTATTGCAATTAACCGTGAGTTTTGTACATGCTGATCTCCATATGCCGAACGACAACCAAGGCCAAGCCACAATGCCGAATAGCGCAGACCGAAGCACAACACCGAGGGATATCCGATGCCGAGCGACCACCAATGTCGAACCATCATTACCGAGCCACCCTGACCAAGCCACAACACCGGGCGACCTATGCCGAGCTACTATACCGAACGACCAATGCCGAGTCATAGTGCGAGCGACCCATGCCGAGCCGTCAACGCCGAGCGACCCTGACCGAACCACCATGCCGAGCGACCCATGCCGAGCCGCCAACGCCAAGCGACCCTGACCGAACCACCATGTCGAGCAACCCGTGCCGAGCCACCAACGTCGAGCGACCCTAGCCGAACCACTATGCCAAGTGACCCATGACTTCCAGGCCGAACCGTGCTTCCACCTCGATCAACATCGTCCAGTTGTGCTACCTTAATGTGTCGACCCATCCAAATGTCGAGCAGCCCATGCCAGGCCACCAATGCCGAGCCGCGTATGCCGAGCTACCTAAGCCGAGCCGCCTATGCCGAGCCGCCTAAAAGACTCAAAGAAATCATCCACATGACTCAAAGCTCAACTCCATATGACTATGCCGAATCCCAGCTGTAAATCCATGAATATTATTCCTGCTTGGTCGTCCATCCATCCAGTTGACTAAAATCAGTCGCATTCCAGTCCTCAACAACCAACCAATCGATTTAGTCAAATTCGCCTGCTCAAGGCCTTGCCAAAAAGGCAGGTTAACATTTTCCCCCCAAAACATGCCTTACTATCGGAAGGTGTATTTTGAATAGTCTCAAACCCAATGTCCAAAGTCCTTGTTTTATCCATAGCTATAGTATTCTCAATCAAGTTCGCGGCTGTTCGAAGCCGGATCGATATCCATTTCAACTTTTGGAAAACAGTAATCCAATCCTATGTCCTCTCTGGACTATTGACGGCCACTTCAGACCCTTGCTAAGTCCATTCCAAACTTAACGATCGAATAGAAAGATTCTGTCACGCTTTGGTGATCCTTTCTATCCCTTGCACTCTGGCCCCAGCGAGGGCATTCAACAATGTCTTCGTCATCCTAGACCGATCATAGCCTCTCCGGGCTCTTGCTGGATCCCATCCTTTCACTCTCTGGTGAAGGGGAAACAACGTCAAGTGAGTCAATCTTGTCTCTCTCTAATGAAGCGGCAACGCCCCCGCACTTCGGTTCAGTGTCCTTGAACATTAAGCGATGTCATGGCCGAAATCCTAGGCCGATTGCAGCCACTCCGGACTCTTATCAAACCCCGGTCCAATCACTTCCGTTGAATGAGGAACGATGTTAAGTGAGTTGTTCCTGTCACTCTCTGGCGAAGCAACTCACTTCTTGCACTTCGGACCCCATCTCTCCGGGTATGGTCATAAAGCGACTAATTTCAAATTGACTTCCAATATTCATCCTTTAAATTTTTGGTCAAAGGTTTATTTTACAAAATTCAAGTTCATTTATTAAATTAAAATTCCAAACGTTCAATCACAAACAAAGGAAGAATCCAGATACTGCCACCCTGGGCAGGGCGGTCTATAACCATCTCAGAGCGTGCCTGGTGATCTCTCTGGTTCCCTTACATGCGTAAGTGGAATAGCTATTTTATTTTGAAATCAAAATCCAAGAATCTTATGTAATCGACCAAAGTTCAATTCCTGAACTTTGTCCATGCCATCATGATCAATTGATGACGAGTCATGACCCCTTCCCAAGGTCGTTCCTGGTTGATCCAAGCGGTAGTTGTTGATGTTCCATTACTCTTGTCTAATTTCTTACGTACTATGTCAACCTGCCACTTCTAACATGCTCCTCCGCCACATCCTTCATGTGGCGGCATTCATCCATGGAGTGTCCTTCCAGCTCATGGAACAGGCAGTACTTCCCGCTTCTGCGTTCCCGTTTAGTGGGATCCCTCTTGGGTGGTTTTCGATAGGGGAGCTACCCCCGAGTCAGCATGTAAATCCATTACAGGTTTTCCGTCAAGTCAGAGTATTGTTTGAATCTGGGTTCTTGGAATTTCATCCATTTGTCAGGACCATCGTATCTGTCATCCTGCTTCCACTTTCCTTTGTCTATTATAGACTGTTCCTTGGAGGTTCCTTTGCCTTGCACGGCGTTTATTTCCTGCCTCTCGGTGTGTGAATCTTCCAACCGAATGAATCTTATCTCAGCTTCATGATAGAATTCTCCAAGATCCTATGGCGTATCCCATGCTAATGAATCTTTGAGTTTCGTGCCTTCTACAATCCCTGTTACCACCGCCATCAAAATCATTGATGGATCCGGACGATCTAGCGAGGCCATAGCTGCATTAAATCGCATAAGAAAACCTCTCACGGACTCTCCTGACCTCTACTTCATTGATGCCAGTGTCATTATACTCCTGGGTTGCGTCACTGGACCCTGAACTGTCTCATGAAGTGTTCCACTAGCTCGCCACATGTCCTGATTGATCCGTTCTCCAGCTGCCTGAACCAAAGCACTACCAAATCCGTCAAGTATAAAGGGAAATATCTTTCCATTACTTCCTTAGATGCCCCCCAGCCCTTCCATATGTCTGTTGTATCTGGTTACATGGATAGTTGGATCTGATTTTCCATCATAGGCCTCCATTTTTGCCAGTTTGAATTCTAGAGGGTTCCTTGCATTCCTAATTTCCAGAGTGAACGGACTTCAACTGACCCCCTCGAAGCCTCTACTCGGTAGTTCTCCTCGCATGATCCTTCTTATTAATCCAGCCATCCGCTTGGCTCCATCTGGGGGCAGTCCCCTGTTTGCATCTCCACCATGCCTGTCGTGTCCTAGGGGGTACTCCGGGTAGTACTCTTCATGTTGGCCATTTACGTTCACGTTAGTCCTTGCTTTCCGAGCTTCATTCACCGCTCTCCTAGTATTCAATCCTGGAGGTTTGCCCTCAGGCCTTGGCTGATTTCCTCCAACCTCTCCAGTCTGGTTCTAGTTTTGACCTCCAGAAACTTCTACAGCTCCGCTTTCTGATTATGCATTGCCAGCAGCCACGATTGGTCCATTCCCTTGACTTTATGTTCCAACTTGTCCAACCCGTCGAAGTAGGTTCTGTATCATGTCCTCCTGCCTTTTCAGCACCGTCTCCATCTCTTCTCTCGTGACATAGATTGAGGCTTGATTAGCTCCAGAGGAAGTCTCTTGACTTTCTTCATGCTGACTTCTTTCTATCACTTGCTTCCTTGCCGATGGCCTAGCTATTACTTCCTAGAATCCAAGTTCCTTGCTACGAAATTCTCGAGTGCGTGCCTTCTCAGTGAAAGCACCAAAATGTTAGCACCAAAATTGGTCACTATCACCCAAATCCAAGAGAAAGCACAAATCACCGTCACAGCTCACAGATAGAATATATGTAGAGAGCAATAATGCGATGAGCAGCAAAAATTCAAATGAAAGCAGTAAAGAACAATAGATTTTATAGTGGTTCGGCTAACTCCGGCCCACGTCCACTCCAGAAGTTTCCTTTTTATTGCTGTAATAATCGATTACAGTTACAATCCCCAGTTTAACAATGGTTGAGTGCCTTAGCCTTAAAGAAGAGAAAGTCAAAGAGTAGAAAGAAGATCCCCCAACTGGAGACCCCCATGCTGTATTTATAGGCAAATCCTGAATTATTGGGCTTTCGGAGTATTACAGGCCCATCAAGACTTTTGCCGAACTTCCACCCTTTATTGAAACTAACCATGAGTTTTGTACATGTCGATCTCCATATGCCGAACGGCGACAAAGGCCGAGCCACAACTCCGAGTGGCGCAGACTGAACCACAACACCGAGGGATATCCGATGCTGAGCGACCTCCAGTGTCGAACCATCATTTCTAAGCCACCCTGACCAAACCACAACACCGGGAGACCATGCCGAGCCACTATGCCAAACGACCCATGCCGAGCCACAGTGCCGAGCGACCCTGTCCAAATCACCATTCCGAGCGACCTATGCTGAGCCGCCAACGCCGAGCAACCTTGACAGAACCACCATGCCAAGCGACCCATGCCGAGCCGCTAATGCCGAGCGACCCTAACCGAACCACCATGCCGAGCGACCTATGACTTATAGGCCGAACCAAGCTTCCACATCGTCCAGTTGCGCCACCTCAATGTGTCGACCTATCCAAATGCCGAGACGCCCATGCCGAGCCTCCTATTCCGAGCCGCCTATACTGAGTCACCTAAAAGAATCAAAGAAATCATCCACATGACTCAAAGCTCGACTCCATACGACTATGCAGAATCTCAGCTGTAAATCCATGAATATTATCCATGCTTGGTCGTCCATCCATCCAGTTGACTAAAATTCGTCGCATTCCAGTCCTCAACAGCCAAGCAAACGATTTAGTAAATCTGCAAGCTCAAGGCCTTGCTAAAAAGGCGGGTTAACATCGTGTGGCAATGAGTGCCTACAGGTTATATTAGGACTCGACTGATTTAGTCTGCGATCTATGTGGTCTGTGTGGTGAAGTTTCGTTTGGCAGTGAAATTCGAGGGCGATGATGCCTACAGTTACATGGTTTTCACCATAATGAAAATGTAACCATAGGTGTAGCTGTGATCTATAGAGGTTCCATGGTGTAATCGAGGGGCGTGGATGCCTACAGTTTTCTATGGTTTCGCCGGGATGGCGACATAATCATCGCGCTAACTGCGACCATTGAGGGAGTTATGATTTCCTGAGCATTCTCACAAAAAAATGTTTTCTATATCTAGAAAAAAGTTTTCTAATTATTTTCACCAGGTGTTGAAAACGGGTCTATAAGTACTTATAGATTTTCAGTCCTATGCCTGATCAACGTATGACCGAATTTCTATGAGAACAAGAATGAACTTGTTGAAACATCGAGTTATAAAAAGTATTTTTATATAACGATTTTGATAATATTATATAGATTTTAAAAGTATTTTTAAAAAATTAAATAAAAAAAAGTTAAGGGTTAAAAATATTTAAAGAGAAATTTAACTGATAATAAAGATTGTAATAAAATTCTTGTTTCGTTCCTTTTCGAGGACGAAAAGTTCTAAAAGGGAGAGGAATGTGACAACCCATATTTCTAACGTCTGTTACTTGGGTAATTAACTGGGTTAAATCATTGAAACGTTAATTTTATTAGTCAAACAAATATATTTTTGATAATGAAAATATTTGAACAAATATAAATCGATTTGAAAACCATAACAAATTTTGAATTATAAATCTCTGGAAATGTTAAATCTTATAGTAAATAAATCGATAATATATTTCACCATTTAAATTCAAGAATAGAATATCCAAAAATATATAAATAGATATATACAAGCTTTATAGTATATATAATTGTATAAATGTATGTATGTGTGTGTGTATGCCCTATGGAATAAAATGTAGGAAAGTTTGTAAAAATGAGGATATATATATAATATTACTTTAAACCATGATTTTTGGCAGAATTTAATTCAATGGACTTCTAATATAATTATTTAAAATTTGCAAATTTATCTTTTCAAATAAATAAAATGTGCTTTCTATTTACTATTGTCCACACACACACAGATATATATATATATATATATATATATGTAATTTGTGGATAGAACTATTATTTGAAATTCAAAATAAATGTCTTTAAAGTAATTTAGATTTAAAAATTCTACATGTTAAACACTAGGTATAAATATATATAGTTATTAATTAAATTAGAATAACTAAGTTTAAAATAAATAAAAAGGTCTTATAACATTTCTTTTGAGCTATACATGAAATAAAAATATAATATATATATATATATATATATATGTGTGTGTGTATGTATGTATATGGACATTTGTAAGCTATAAAGAAGACCTTGGTATACAGGAGCCAAAAGTAATGGTTTTCTTCATTTAAAAAAGAAAAAGAAAATTGAATTTAGTTGAAAACCAGGCTGTATACAGGAGCACTCTTTTACATATTTTTTTTCTCAACTTCTTTCTTCTTTCATTTTCTTTCAAACACAAAATAAAACCGGAGAGAAACTAAAATCAACTTCATCATGTTTTCAACTAAGCAAAGCAAGTTCAACTTGAACAAGAATATCTGAGCAAAGAAATCAAGTGTAGTTTTTCAGACAGAACTGGGTTGCTCTGTTTAAAGTTTTTACAGTAAGTTAAATCCTTTTCAAAACCCAATTTTTCTTACAATATGATCATGTCTAAAAGATGAAACAGAAGTAATAGCTTATAAATATGTTGTTACATAAGTATATGGATTTTGGTAATGCATGTACACCTAATTTTCTTGGCTCTATTCTTCTTTTCTGTCATGTTCCACCTTTCAAAAATCTAATTCTTTTCCTCTAAAGAGTTTTAGGTCACGATAGTTGAAGAATTTATGTTTGCATTGGTGTATACTTCATTTTAAAAATAATTTCATGGAATACTGTCAAGTAACATCACTGTAAAATAGGATGCACAGTAAGTAACAAACTTTCCTAGAAATTCAATCATTGAAATTTATGAATTCACTGACATGAACAAGATCGGCGTTTGGAATAAGGAATTTTGCTGGTATTTTTATGATTTTTTGTTTTGTACTTTATGGGGTCGAGCGGATTGAACGGATTTTGGTCGAGGGATGAATTCTGATGATCCAGGCTATTTCATGACACAGGGTTTGGTGAGGAGGAGCATGGGAAAGTGGCACAACCATGAAAAATGGCGTTAAATTATTCTGGGCAAGGTGGTG
This sequence comes from Allium cepa, assembly GCA_030765085.1. Taxonomy (NCBI): domain Eukaryota; kingdom Viridiplantae; phylum Streptophyta; class Magnoliopsida; order Asparagales; family Amaryllidaceae; genus Allium; species Allium cepa. The sequence goes on along the minus strand of CM060932.1, from coordinate 352,953,702 downwards.
GTGCACCGAGGTCAATCTAGGGTTTAAGGGTTGTTTTTGGTGAAGCTCAGTTTCTGCGCAACTACGAAAGGGAAGTGGGCGGAGAGGAGTGCGGTCCTAGGTGAGGAGGAGGAATGAATAATGGCAAGTGTATCAGTAATGTTTGGTGGAAGATCGCGTACGTTGGTGGCTCGTCGAGGGGATTGTTTGTAACGACCCAGAATTTTCGATAACAAAAATTCCATATAGTTAGGAAAGATAAAAGAGAAAGAAGAAGAAGAAGAAACAGAAACCAAACTTAGAATCTCACATTCGCAGCGGATAAAATATAATATCAAATAATATTCTTTACACATAGAAAGTTGTATCAGTCAATTACTTTTTAATACATTAGAGTTACAATATTTCACAATCACTAGACAGATATAATCAACATGTCGTAGATATACCACAATATATCACAGCGGAAACACTCCATACGTTCCTGCCATCCAGCTCGCCTCCTAAGCTCCAGAACGTCCTTACTTGAAAAAGGTTGTAATACTCGGTCTGACGCGAGCATTACATCAAAGTAACACCCGGGTCAGGCTGGAAACCAGCGTGAGTAAGCCCATCTAACATAAATTTCAAAAGCATACAACTTATATATAACCCGGGTAACTTGTATCAATTACAAATTTTTAGATTGTTATAGACATTACTTATTTCACACATCAATTTCTAAGTACTAACAATTAGATTAAATGGTCTAATTCGGTTAAATCATTCCATTTCAGCCTATTGATTCCACATATCAATTTATAAAGAATCGAAGTGGTTTCGGGTATTAACTAATATCCGACTTCGGTCTCTTCGAATCCAATGTCATCTTAACCCAAGTTTTTCAAGTGATTAAATTTTATATACTGGATGTCACTTCTACACAGCAATTCATCATAGTTAAATACATTATCTCTGTTTAATCCAACATATCATATTACAAAAACATTTCATCTCACAAAGCATCACAATCACATATCAGAGATAACAAATAATCCAAGGCATTCAAATATCATTCAATCATTCATAAGCAAGATAAATTAGACATACCATTTCTGATTAATTTAATTAACTACCAATGAATTAAATTAATTGCTTTATTACTTATAATCTTGCTTATTTAATCATTAATTAATTATATTCAATTAATTAATCATCCCTTAATTATCCATCTTGATTAATCATTCTTTAATTACATCAAGTAATGAACCTTTAATTAATAACACAATTTAATTTACCTTCACCCATTCACATTAATTACACTTATCCTTAATTAATTACTCAAATTAATTATACGATAATCACTTACATTGACTAATTATCCTTTAATTTATCACACTCATTAATTAACTAAGCCTTAATTAATTTTACTCAAATAATCAATCCTTTAATTAATCACACTGAGTAATTAATCCTTGATTACTTTCCTTAAGCAATCTAGTTTTAATTACTTTCATCAAGTAATCATCCCAACGGTTAAATATCCTCTGTTAATTAACCTTTAATTATTAATTTACTTAACCTTTAAATTAAATCGATCCTTGATAAATTTGTCCTTTAACTTTAGGTAATTAATCTCTAATTACTAATCAATTTATCCTTAATTATAAATTTATTTAATTTCTAATTAATCAGCTCAGTTACTTAATTTACTTAATTAATCTCAAACCATTAAAAACTTAATTAACGTTAAATAAACCATTTTCTTATTAATGACAAAATTATCATTAACATTTTAAACTTGATTTAATACATTACTCAAACACTTGCCATTTGAGATAACTCTAAACTTGGAAAATTATCTAATTTTGTTTTGTTTAAGAACTTGCATTCTTTCCTTAAACTTGAGAACTTGAATCCTCTTTTTTTTTAATTTAACCTGGAATTGTTCTTCCACTTAAACCTGGTTCATTTCAGCTTAATATAAATTTGAAATTCTGGAAACAAATTTCCTTAAAACTATAGCTTAACCGCTTCAGACCCGAGCCAAAACAAGGAAAACCCGATCCAATACACGAGTCTTCAGCTGCCTCCTCTATTTCGAGTAAAACACAAGTATTCCCAAACAAAAACCCGAGCACACGCACTTCTTCCCCAAAAAAAACTTCATAGGTGCACGAAAACGTGCACGTTCACCTCCATCGATGAACCACGGCACTCCGACCATCAATGTTGATCTCGACACTTCACCGACGATCCACAGAATCCACCTCGATCACCCATCACACTTGATTCAAAAGAGAATCGAAATCGACCTCAAAACCCACACGACCTGAACCATACGCCATCGGAAATTCGACCGCCACCTACGATCTAGACCTCGAGACGCCACGCCGTCCTCATCACGGCTCCGCCGCGCCTTCCAGCACCTACGGCACACCTCGTGATCGACTCTGATCGCTTCTCGTCACTGCGAAACCCACTAGAACTCTGACGACACACACATGGTATAAAACCCTACCTTGCCTTCTCATATCCACACCGGTCATCTAAAAATCCCAACTCCATTTTTTTGATGATCACCTCCTTTCCCTCAACCTTCAGATTCAACCACGTCAGCCAACTCGTCATTGATCGACGGAATTTGCTCGAAATAACCCAAACGTTCATCTCGGCAATACTCAATATATTCTAAACTAGAAATCGTGATATAACCATTAAAATTCACGGTTACTTATCACTAGTTCAATCATGAGATCAAATCTCAAAATTTAATTTATCAAATTTTGGCCCAAAACAAGTTTCACTGTAAATTTGAAACTTTCTAGCCAATTATACATTTTAAATTCCTGTAATTATTTTTAGAAGTGATGTCACACAATTTCAAACATTTTTCATTTAAAAATCAAAGGCTATTAGAGATTAAATGATGAGATATTGGATTTTGAGAGAAATCAAATCCTGCAGTTTATCAACAGAGTCTACTTTAAGTCTACACAGGCATTCAATATTCACACAAATACATGCATCCATTTCAATCCAAATTTTTAGGCTAACAACATGATTTCATTCAGATATCATAGTGAAATCCAGGTTTTAAAACTGTTTTAAAAAATTAAAAATAGTTTACTCTCCTTGCATTATTTGAACAGAGCAGTTTTGAAGTTGCTTTGATTTTTGAAAGCTTGAAACTGGAACTTGAAAATGCTTGAAAATCTGAAACTTGATATTGGAAATCACTTTGTTGAGATGATCTTGCTTTTAAATCAGAGAAGATTGTTGGATATTTTCTGGTTTGAGTTGTAATGTTTTACAGGATTTTGTTTTCAGGATTTTGGTCCCCTTTTTTCAGATTTTCTTTTTCTTTATTCTGAAGAAAAACGTCACTTTATTTCATGTCAGAATCAATCTAACACTTGTAGGTATGCATGACACAATTTGTTACATTTGCTTTAAATGCATGCATTTTTATTAAGCTACAAATATTTAATCTCTTATTCTATTAATTATTTATGTCTTATATTTATTATGGTTTTAATATAACTATGTTTAATTTAAGTACAAAAGAAATGTGTATTCAACCTTCTATTAAATTCTATTTAAACTATCATATATTTTTAGATTAATAAATATTTATCTAAAGTGTTTTTTAAGAGGTTAATTAGATAAATTAAAATAATTATAAAAGATGATTATCCAATTTCTATTACCAAAATCTCGGGTTATCACTCTTTCTTGAATATGTACATACCCAAGATCCCCATCATCAAAAGTTTGAAAATCTATTTATATACAAAGTTATTTTATCTTGAATTAAATAGTGAAACATATTATTCATCTATCCAGATATTTATCAAAATTTTATTTGTTAATCTTGCAAATCAGCATTTTAAACAAATTATATCTTGTTAATTATCAATTCACAGATGACCAAAAACCGGGTTATCACATTCCTCCCCCCTTAGATCTTTTCGTCCTTGAAAAGGAGCGAAGCCAGAATTTATTCAATAATTTAAAATCAGATAAATTATCCTTTGATCAATTTTAAAACTCCTTAAAATCTATATAATATTATCAAAATAGTTTTATAAAAATACTTTTATAACTTGATGTTTCAACAAGTCCATCCTCGTTCTCATAGAAATTCGGTCATACGTTGATCAGGAGTAAGACTGAAAATCTATAAGTACTTAGCAGACCCATTTTCAACACCCAGTGAAAATACTTGGAAAATAATTTTATTGAAAATATAGAAAATATTTTTAAACATAGAGGAAACATCTTTGGTGAGAATGCTCTGGAAATCATCACCCTCATCCATGGTCGCAGTTACATCCTGGGTTACGTTGCCATCGCAGCAAAAGTCCATGTAACTGTAGGCACTTCGCATCCCTCGATTACGCCATGGAACCCGCGACAGATCATAGTTACATTCCAGGGTTACGTTGCCATCATAGCAAAAGTCCATGTAACTGTAGGCATCAGCGCCCTCGATTTTCGTTGCCAAAAATGAAACTTCTCCACTCCCACATAGGTCGCAGTCTATCGATGTAAAATCAAACCCAGACTGTTGGCTCTCAGTAGCACATACGACTTTTGCTATGTTACCATAGGTCGGAGTCTACCGATATAAAATCAAACGTAGACTGTTGGCTCTCAATGGCACACACGACTTTCGCTATGGTCTGTAGTAGATTGTAGTGACATCGAGTTATACTTTCGTCACAGCATAACCCAAATGCCTCTATAGGCATCAGCGCCCTCGACTTCCACTGCACACTACACAAAATCCTCAGGAATTAGTTTTTTCCGGACTCCTCACAGGATCAACTTTAGAACCTCCCCCTTTGAGGCTCAAGGCAGTACCAACCTAGGTACCACTGAGAAGTTCATTTAAAGGGAGCGCCTTTTTCTCCAGAGCCATTTTCAAAACACTTTATACTATACACATATAGTATCTTCCAAATCATACACCTAGTATGAATCCCATATAAATCTCCTTTTCTCAAAATCGATTATCCCAAAATCGACAATTCTCAAACTAGGCTTTCCAAATTCCAATATTGATTTTACCCAAAAATCAAAAGCCTTTCCAAATCCAAAGGTTCCAAAAACCTTTCCTCCAAAGTCATTCTCATAAGATCCTTTATATATATATAGATATATATAGCCTTGAAAAATCTTTGGATTATTTCAAACTTGTATAAAACCTTTTTTATACTTCAAATGCTTTCAAAAATCCTTTTCTTCTGGCAAAATATTCAACAAGGGAAGTTTTATCTTATATAACAAAGATATATAACTTTGTTTATTTCAAATCAAATGTTCAAATTTGATTACTCTATAAAGTCACTTACCATATTACTTACTTTCATAAAGTAAATTTCTATCATGGAAATATTCAGTTTCCATTTTATTTCATCATATATTTCACAAAACATTCCATTCATTTCAAAAACGATTCCACATTTCTTATCCACAAATTACCAGTATCAATTTCATTCAAACCCGTATGATGTACACATATCATCCGTACGCTATATCAATCTGATCGCTCACTCGATCACACAATTTCACTTCCAAACTAGTATCGTCCACCCGACTTCCTAATGCGGACTCAGATCTGGTTTCTTGATCAGAAACAATCATTCTCCTTACATAGCCATAACTATGATAGAGAATATACAGAACCAAACAACAATCCATATCCAGGTTCACCGTCGAAAATCGAGTGAAAAATCCCAACACGGATCGATAAACTCTCTCGAAATCTTGTGCTCGAATCCAAATCAAATCATCATGCGAACAGAATAGTATACGTACATCCTACATATTTATCTTTATTGATTATTAGCCAAATCAATTCTCCTTTCTATTCACATTCAGTTTGATTTTCAATCACTTACTCACAATTGCTTAAATCCTCATTAGGATTATCACCTCAATTCTTATCTCAAATGGATATCTAATCATAAACAGTTTGAACTCTGTCCATCTTGAATTTAGAAAATAGTTTGAAAAATTAAGAATAGATAAGCAGTTGAAAAATAATTATTAGTTTGTTAAATAGCCATAAAATAGTTAAGTAACTGTAAAATAGTTGGAAAATAATCAAATAGTTATAGAAATTTTAACTAATTGCAAAATAGTTGTAAAAAGTAATTAGTTATAAAGTAGTTGAAAAACAGTAATTAGTTTATAAAATAGTTGAAAAATTGTTAAATAGTTCCAAAATAATTGTAAAATAAATATAAAATAGTTTGGGGTTTAAAAAGAAAGGTTGTATATATAAATAACTTGGAAAAATAAGTTTATATTAAAACAATTTATATTGAAAATGGTCCCGAGCCAAACTGTTCAACTCCCAATCTCCAATCCATCAATACAATTTAAATTTTCACTTCCATTTAAATTGATTCAATTCCAATTTAAATAACTTCAATTTCCATTGAAATTTATTTAATCCTAATTCAAGTTGAATTAACCACAATTTCTTTCCAAATTCAAATCAAATTCCATTTGATTTTAAACCTATTCAACTTTAATTACCTTTCCAAATTATTCAAAACAATTTGGACTAATTTCAAATTGAACCCACTTCAATTTTCAAAACATTTTAATTCCAGTTTGAATTAATCCCAATTCCCATTTGAATTTGAACTCATTCAACTTCAATTTCATTTCAAAACAATCCAATTCAAAATTTAAAATTTGAATTTTTAAACTTATACATCAATCACAATTCCAATTAATTCAAATCAAATCCAATTGAACTAATTTAATTCAAATTTCAAATTTAAACCATCTCGAATTATATAAATTCGTGTTAAATCTTTAAATGTTGATTTAATCCTTTAAATCAAATCAACTTATATCTTTAAATCATTTAATTCTGGATCCAAATTCCATTTTTAACCTATTTCAAAGTTAAAATAATAATTTAAATCCTTTTTAAACAACTAAATCATTTAATTTCAATTTATCATCAAATTTCAATTTTGGAACCAAACCTTTGAAGTTTTATCTTAAACACTCAAATCTTAAGTCCAAAATGATGCCATTTTATCTTAATAATGGATATATTACCACACCCCATTTCTTCATTCATTTAAACAAATCTAATTTCAGCTTAAAGATTATTAATAACAACAGGATGGTATAATTCAAATTATTTTAAAACATCCATCCATTTCCAATTTCCAGATCTCAAACCTATTTTGAGATCGCACAAACTCCCAATTCAAATTAACCATTTAACTTTCCAAGTTAAATCACAATTTTCATCTTGAATTTCAAAATTAGTTTGTTCATTCAAACTTATTAACTTCTTCTAAGTTAAATTTAATTTAATCCCATTAATCCTACTCTAAATTTGAATTCTCCATTTCAAATTCCAAATTTCTATCACTTAAAAGTTCAAAAACTTATTTAACTTCACATTAATAATCTTCCCACTTATAAGTTCAAAAACTTATCACTTTGGGTATCACATCTCATTCCAATTAAAAATCTAAAACTCAACATTTAGAGTTTATCTTAAACCATCCTTGATATTATTTATATCTACATATTTACATATTAATTTCCTTTACACACCAGGTTATCCTTAAATTTTAAACCACCTTTGGTTTTTAATTCAAAACAAATTTCTTAAAATTTCAAACAACTCTTGTTTGAAATAGGACCCTTTCATTTACATGCATTAATTAATATTATCTATTATTTCTTTATCACTTTGAAACTAATTTTAAAATTCTGGACCCAGATTTAAAACTTCAAAATTTAGATCATCTTCAGTTCCAATTCATAGGTCATACTTACCTAAATGTTTTACTTCCCTAAAACATTTCATTTTGCTTGCTTATTAACAAATATATCATTATTAAACACAATAAATATTTATGATACTACCTAAAATTATCATATCTGGATACCAATTCATTTTTATCTTATTCTTACTTCTTCAAATTCAGGATTTTAGTCCGATTTGGATCTATTTCGAACTTATCCTTTATTTAATTTCAATTTGGTTGTATTTCTATCACCACTTAATTTAATTCCAATAATTTAAAAACCAATTACCTCAATATTTGTTAGAAGGAAATATTGCTCTATGTATCAAAATATATTCTTATATAAAATCATTTAAAATCTTTATATAAGAAAATAACAAGTACGCTCTCATAAATATCTATATACACTCAACTCATCCTAGGGTATTATTGACCCTATCCTTAATGAGTAATCCCACCAAAGCCAAAGTTCTCGTTTAACCTTCTGCTCTAGTACCAAATGTAACGACCCGGAATTTTCGATCCCGAAAATTCTAGATAGTTAGGAAAGAAGAACGAGAAAGAAGAAGAAGAAACAGAAAACCAAACTCAGAATCTCACATTCGCAGCGGATAAAATATAATATCAAATAATATTCTTTACATAGAGAAAGCTATATCAGTCAATTACTTTTTAATACATCAGAGTTACAACATTTCACAATCACTGGACAGATATAATCAACATGTCCCAGATATACCACAATATATCACAGCGGAAACAATCCATACATTCCTGCCATCCAACTCGCCTCCTGAGCTCCAGAACGTCCTTACCTGAAAAATGCTGTAATATTCGGCCTGACCCGAGCATTACATAAAGTAACACCTGGGTCAGGCTGGAAACCAGCGTGAGTAAACCCGTCTAACATAAATTTCAAAAGCATACAACTTATATATAACCCGGGTAACTTCTATCAATTACAAATTCACAAATTGTTATAGACATTACTTATTTCACACATCAATTTCTAAGTACTAATACTTAGATTAAATGGTACAATTCACTTAAATCATTCCATTTCAGCCTATTGATTCCATATATCAATTTATAAAGAATCGAAGTGGTTTCGGGTATTAACTAATACCCGACTCCGGTCTCTTCGAATCCAATGTCATCTTAACCCAAGTTTTTCAAGTGATTAAATTTTATATACTGGATGTCACTTCTACACACCAATTCATCATAGTTAACTACATTATCTATGTTCAATCCAACATATCATATTACAAAAACATTTCATTTCACAAAGCATCACAATCACATATCAGGGATAACAAATAATCCAAGGCATTCAAATGTCTTTCAATCATTCATAAGCAAGATAAATTAGTCATACCATTTCTAATTAATTTAATTAACTACCAATGAATTAAATTAATTACTTTATTACTTATAATCTTGCTTATATAATCATTAATTAATTATATTCAATTAATTAATCATCCCTTAATTATTCATCTTGATTAATCATCCTTGATTAATCATTCTTTGATTATATTAAGTAATGAACCTTTAATTAATAACACAATTTAATTAACCCTCACCCATTCACATTAATTACACTTATCCTTAGTTAATTACTCAAATTAATTATACTTTAATCACTTACATTGACTAATTATCCTTTAATTAATCACACTCATTAATTAACTAAGCCTTAATTAATTTTACTCAAATAATCAATCCTTTAATTAATCACACTGAGTAATTAATCCTTAATTACTTTCCTTAAGTAATCTAGTTTTAATTACTTTCATCAAGTAATCATCCCAGTGGTTAATTATCCTCTGTTAATTAACCTTTAATTATTAATTAACTTAACCTTTAATTACTAATTAAATTAAATCAATCCTTCATAAATTTGTCCTTTAACTTTAGGTAATTAAGCTCTAATTGCTAATCAATTTATCCTTAATTATAAATTTATTTAATTTCTAATTAATTAGCTCACTTACATAATTTACCTAATTAATCTCAAACCATTAAAACCTTAATTAACTTTCAAGGTAAACAATATTCTTATTAATGACAAAATTATCATTAAGATTTTAAACTTGATTTAATACATTACTTAAACACTTGTCATTTGAAATAACTCTAAACTTGGGAAAATATCTAATTTTGTATTGTTTAAAAACTTGTATTCTTTCCTTAAACTTGAGAACTTGAATCCTCTTTTTTTTTTAAAATTTAACCTGGAGTTGTTCTTCTGCTTAAACCTGGTTCATTTCATCTTAATATAAATTTTGAAATTCTGGAGACAAATTTCCTCAATACTGTTGCTTAACCACTACAGACACGAGCCAAAACACGGAAAACCCGATCCAATACACGAGTCTTCAGCTGCTTCATCTATTTCGAGTAAAACACGAGTATTCCCAAACAAAAACCCGAGCTCACACACTTCTTCCCCGAAACAAACTTCACAGGTGCACGAAAACGTGCACGTTCACCTACACCGATGAACCACGACACTTCGACCATCGATGTTGATCTCGACACTTCACCGGCGATCCACGAAACCCATCTCGATCACCCATCACACTTGATTCAAACGAGAATCAAAATCGACCTCGAAACCCACATGACCTGAACCATACGCCATAGGAAATTCGACCGCCACCGACGATCTAGACCTCGAGACGCCATGCCATCCTCATCATGGCTCCCCTGCGCCTTCTAGCACCCACGCACACCGCGCGATCGATTCCGATCGCTTCTCGTCACTGCAAAACCCATTAGAACTCTGACGACACACATGGTATAAAACCCTACCTTGCCTTCTCATATCCACGCCCGTCATCTAAAAATCCCAACTCCATTTTTTTGATGATCACCTCCTTCCCCTCAACCTTCAGACTCAACCTTGTCGGCCAACTCGTCATTGATCGACAGAATTTGCTTGAAATAACCCAAAGGTTCATCTCGGCAATACTCAACAAATTCTTAACTAAAAATCGTGATATAACCATCAAAATTCACGGTTTCTTATCACTGCTTCAATCATGAGATCAAATCTCAAAATTTAATTTGTAAAATTTTGGCCCAAAACAAATTTCACTGTAAATTTGAAACTTTCGAGCCAATTATACATTTTAAGTTCTTGTAATTATTTTTAGGAGCGATGTCACATAATTTCAAGCATTTTTCATCTACAGATCAAAGGCTATCAGAGATTAAATGATGAGAACATTGGATTTGGAGAGAAATCAAATCCTGCAGTTTATCAACAGAGTCTATTTTAAGTCTACGTAGGAATTCATTATTCACACAAATATATGCATCCATTTCAATCCAAATTTTTAGGCTAACAACATGATTTACATTCAGATATCACAGTGAAATCTAGGTTCTAAAACCCTTTTTTTTAAAAAAAATAGTTTACTCACCTAGCATTATTTGAAAAGAGTAGTTTTGAAGTTGCTTTGATTTTTGAAAGCTTGAAACTAGAACTAGAAAATGCTTGAAAATCTGAAACTTGATATTGGAAATCACTTTGTTGTTGAGATGATTTAATAGCTGAGATGATCTTGCTTTTAAATCGGAGAAGATTGTTGGATATTTTCTGGTTTGAGTTGTAATGTTTTACAGGCTTTTGTTTTAGGATTTTGGTGTCTTTTTTTTCTTCAGATTTTCTTTTTCTTTATTTTGAAGAAAAATGCCACTTGTATTTCATGTTAGAATCAATCTAACACTTGTAAGTTTGCATGACACAATTTGTTACGTTTGTTTTAAATGCATGCATTTTTATTAAGCTGCAAATATTTAATCTCTTATTCTATTAATTACTTATGTCTTATATTTATTATGGTGTGAATATAACTATGTTTAATTTAAGTACAAAAGAAATGTGTATTCAACCTTTTATTAAATTCTATTTAAACTATCATATATTTTTAGATTAATAAATATTTATCTAAAGTGTTTTTAGAGAGGTTAATTAGATAAATTAAAATAACTATAAAAGAAGATTATCCAATTTCTATTACCAAAATCTTGGGTTATCACTCTTGCTTGAATATGTACATACCCAAGATCCCCATTATCAAAAGTTTGCAAATCTATTTATATATAAAGTTATTTTATCTTGAATTAAATAGTGAAACATATTATTCATCTATCTAGATATTTATCAAAATTTTATTTGTCCATCTTACAAATCAGTATTTTAAATAAATTATATCTTGTTAATTATCAATTAACAGGTGGCCAAAAACCAGATTATCACATTGTTGGTGTCGATGTTCATTCCAATTTTTGGTTTGGGGTTTGAAATTTCGAATGATAGCTCCTGCCGTGTTTTCCAGGTGATGAGCATGGAAGTAGGGTCAAGGATGACTGGGGTGGATGTCGCCGATGAGGGGACGCGATGAAAGTGTATAGGACCGTATAATATGGATAAACAGTAACACAGAGTATAGATAGTAAATAACGTGAAATATAAATGCAGTAAGTAAATTGATACCAGAGATTTTATACTGGTTCGGAGCACCGTCCTACGTCCAGTCCAAGACTAACTTCTGGCTTTAACTAACAATACCCTCTCTTAACCCAGAGGAATAGGTAAACAAAACCTGAGCAGCAGAACAAGATTTTTGCCTCAGCAGCAGAAGAGGACTTTCCCTTGCCTGAGCAGTAGAACAGGACTTTAACAAAGTACAATGTAGTTGACTTAATGTGTTCTTGATAACACTGATTAGTCTATTAAGATTACAAACTTCCTATAATCAATTCCTCAAGAATATAAAGAGTATGTGAAGATTTGAAAGGAAGAATATTGCTAAGAATCAAAGTATATGTTATATAATTCAAAGATTCAAAGCAACGGAGAGTATGAATGTATTAGAATAATCACAAGAGAGAATATAGAGAATTAGAATCAGAAAATTGGTGATTATGTAGTGAGTAATAACTTCTATATATAATTTTCAAAGAGATGCAACTCTTAGTGAAGAGTTTCAGCCAAGAGAGACATCCGTTCATGTAGTGCATCCCTTCATGCAAGAAGATGCCCATTCAGAAATTTTGCAGTTGAAGCCGGTTCATATGCACAGTCAGTCGACTGGAAAGATCAGTCAGTCGACTGGCTGTGCATAAATTGCACAGTGAATTCTATTTTGTAAAGAAAAATTTTAAAATCGAAAACTTGAGGAGATTTTAACATATGTCTAAGACTCAATATCTATAATAGTTACTTTAAACCTAGAGATCCTCTGTTGTCTTCTTTTTGTCATGTATGAATGCAAATTCTTCTTTAGTTTCTGAACTGTCTTGTCATGAATCAAAACTAGTAATTCATCATTATCCCCCTTTTTGATTGATGACAACATGTATATATATTGGAGAGAAAATATTTCTCCCCCTGAATGTATGATATCTTTTTCCTTCATCAAATATGTTAGTGCACATACTATTTCTCCCCCTTTGTCATCGACAAAAAGGAGATACAGCAAACAAAAATACAAGTGAAGAAATATATAAAAGAGAGACTATTTAGTACAAGTCTCAATAAATAAATAAGTTGCAATAGAGTTTCATATGTTTGAAATGTCAATAGAGTTATAAAAAATGCATATCCAACTTACTTACAAAAGAACCTACTCATCTTCCTCTTGTACATGCTCCTTTCCGGGTCTAGAAGTTCCATGAGCACTGCTTCCTATGCCACTAGTATCACTACTAGTATGTTCTTCGGAAGTTGACCATGTAAATCTAGGATCTAGACGTTTACCGTGAGCTATTGAAGAAGCAGTTGTGTAATTGCATCCCATAGGATAGAAAAAAATCCTTTTACTTTGTATAATTTTTATCAACTTTCTTCAAACGAGATCCTAGTATTTGTTGATTTCTAGAAAGGATCTCGACGAATTCTCGCAAACTAGCTGATTGTGCAAGACGAATATCGTCGTCTTCTTCGAGATGAGACGTTCGTTCTTGAATAATTGGTCCGCCTGATTGTCGTTGCTGTTGCTGACGCCATTCTTCATAGGAGGTAAATGTCAAAGAAGCTGATGGTAGTTTCATGCGGCTTATTGTGCGAATTTTGATAACCCCAATGGAAGAAGTTTTGGATTCCAGTTGAGGTGTTCCCACATTTAAAAGTAATCGCATTATATATTCACCAAAATAACTTGTTCTCATGTTACCGTTGTTGAAAGATAGAAACTCATCCAAAATTCGTCGTAGCCAATTTACTTGTATTCCTCCCCATATCGCATATAAAGCTTTAAAATTTTCTGGGTAGATAAGTTCATATGACCCTGTTCTTGGAAGTATACTCCGCATTAAAGCTTTGTGAAGAATTCTAGCTTTTGGACGAAGGAGAATAGATTTCTGTTCCGTCATATTATCTCCCATAAACATATGGCTAATTCTATCCCTTTGTCGAATATAACATTCGACATCATCTAGTGGAATGCCATGATTGGGAGTTTGAAGTATGTGTGTCATTCGATCCAAGTAGAAAAAACTTGTTGACCACACACTAAACTCCAAACACAATCATCCCTATTTGATGGGTGTTGGTGAGGAAGATTTAAATTAGCAAAGAATAACTTTACCATGAGGTGGTTGATCTTGTGAGAATTGGCATTCAAGTCGAGCAGAGATTCCAAACCGGATCGACGCATAAGTTCTTGTAAACCATAAGCCGTGAAATCGCTATAGACCATGAAAGAACCTTCAAAGATCCTTGAGTTTTTCATTTTATGCCATCTTGTTACAGCCACATCATTGTATAGCCATTGAGCAATTTGGGCATCGGTAGGATCGACGGAAGAAGAACTTTGTCGTTGACATTTTGGAGGAGCCATTTGATTGAATTTTTAGTGAAAAAATTGAGGAAAATTGGGAATTTAGGGTTTTGGACAAAATAGATTTAGGTAAAAAACTGAGAAGAGTAAACTGAAATGAGGGAAATAGGTAACTAAATAGGGAAGATAAAGGCAGTTGGCCTATAGCCAGTCGACTGGTGCACTGTTATTTGCAAAACAAAATAAATAGCCAGTCGACTGAATGTGGTAGGTCAGTCGACTGACTGGTTTCTCGAGAGTTATGAAACCCTGCATTCAGTCGACTGACATTTATTTTCAGTCGACTGACTGGAAGTAAAAATTACATGAAGCTAAGAAAACAAAATTTATATAAAGAATCAAATATATAAATAAAATACAAATAAGCAGGAACAATAATATACAAGAAATGATAATTATTTTGGAGTTTTTGGAGAGCATTCTTGTGGTTCAACCTTGGTATGCTCAACAAAAGGTTGCAAAGGAGACCAATAATTTCGGCGTTCCCATGAGTTTGGAGATGCCAGAGGTTGAGTTGGAGATTGTTCCCAGTTATTCCAGCCGGATGAATTTGCTTGACGGGATGTTGAAGGTTGAACAACATCATGCTTAGATGATTTTCCATAAAACTTAAGTGCAATAGATTCAATAAGACTTAGACGATTTGAATTCATCCACTTTTCGTAAATCATTTCTCTTTGTAAATTGACTTGCTCCTGTTGATAGTGATGGATTTCATCAATTTTTGTTTTTGTTTTTGGAGAAAGAAACAACGATCTTCGAGACCTTTTTGGTTTTGGTGAAAAACCAGTGTGATATCTTCCTGGTTCATGAATAGGGGTAGGAGTTGGCAATGTTGGAGTCGAGCTATTGGATGAATCATAGTTACTAGAAGAGGTTGGAGTAGAAAAAGATAATTTTGAGTTAGAGGAATCATGAGAGTTTTGTGAGGCCATTGAGAAGATTATAGTTTGTAAAGATTTTGTAAAAAAAATTTGTAATGATGATTAAATCTGAGAAGAGGCAACTTATATAGTTGAATATGAGCTTAGAATGAATGGTTATAGACCTTCAAAGGTTAATAACTAGAGATTAAAATAAAAAATAGTGGGGCAGAATAATTTAAGGATAAGAAAGATATATGGTTAAGAATGTATGAACCATATAACTCAGCAGAAAATGTAATCATAGCATAACTGGTAAGCTATGGAGTTACCTGCTAGAAGACCCAGGTTCAAGTCTTGGTGGCTATGTTATTTTGTGATTTTTTAAACGAAAATATTCAAAATAAATAGAACCAATCTTCTACATGAAACAAGAAATAATCATAGCTCAAATGGTAAGAAGTATTTGAAAATATAGGAGTGTTTATGAGTTCAAGTCCTGCTAGAGTCATAATTTTTTTTATTTTGCAAAGATGTGTTATTAGAAGCTACAAATATATATATATATATATATATATATATATATATAATTATAAATTTTTAAAAGAAATAATACCAAGCTCTCGTCTTAAATTTACAAAAGTATTTTCGTTTAACGGTTTTGTAAATATATCTGCCAATTGTTTATCAGAGGAAACAAATTCTAGATTTATCAATTCTTTTCAATATTATCACGAAGAAAATGATGACGAATGTCAATGTGTTTTGTTCGTGAGTGATTAACAGGATTTTTAGATAAATTAATAACGCTAGAATTATCACAGTAAATGGTTGATTTAGTTAAGTTAAAACCAAAATCTTGTAGTGTTTGTTGCATGTATATAACTTGAGCACATGCCAGGGTGGCAGAAATATATTCTGCTTCACATGTTGATAATGAAACACAATTTTGTTTCTTACTAAACCAAGATATAAGAGATCGTCCAATAAAATGACAAGTCCCATTTGTACTTTTTCTATCTGTCCGGCTTCCTCCAAAATCAGCATCACTATATGATACTAATTCAAAAGGACATTCCTTTGGATAGAATAGTCTAAAGTCCTTGGTTTTATTAAGATACCGTAATATGCATTTCACTGCTCTTAAATGTGATTCTTTGGGATCTGCTTGAAATCGTGCATACAAACAAACACTCATCATTATATCAGGTCTACTAGCTGTTAAATATAGTAACGATCCAATCATACTTCGATATAATTTTTGGTCAATACTTTTTCCATTTTCATCTTTATCAAGATGTATGGTTGTATTCATAGGAGTTAGTTTGGTAGAAGTATTTTCCATACCAAAGCGTTTAATTAAATTATTACAATATTTTTCTTGATTAATAAAAATACCATTTTCTAGTTGTTTTATTTGTAAACCAAGAAAATAATTTAACTCACCCATATGTGACATTTCAAATTCAATTGTCATTATCTTAGAAGATTCTTGACAAAGCTTTTCATTTGTAGATCCAAAAATTATATCGTCAACATATATTTGGATAATTAAAATATCATGCTTGTTTCTTTTAATAAAAAGAGTTTAATCAACCTTTCCAATTTCAAAACCAGAATGTAGTAAATAACTTTTAAGACGATCGTACCAAGCACGAGGTTCTTGTTTTAAACCGTATAAAGCCTCTTTGAGTTTATAGACATGGTCAGAAAATTATTCATGTATAAATAATGGAGGTTGTTCAACATAAACATTTTCTTTTATAAAACCATTTAAAAAAGCTCTTTTGACATCCATTTGATATAATTTAAAGTTATGAAAACATGCAAAAGCTAGTAAGATTCGTATTGCTTCTAGTCTAGCGACTGGAGCAAACGTTTCTTCATAGTCAATTCCTTCCTCTTGATTATAACCTTGAGCAACTAATCTTGCTTTATTTCTAGTAACATTTCCTTGTTCATCTGCTTTATTTTTGAAAACCCATTTTGTACCAATAACTGATTGATCACTAGGTCGTGGAACTAAATCCCAAACATCATTTCTTTCGAATTGGTTTAGTTCTTCTTGCATAGCGATTAACCAGTTTTCATCAGTAGATGCTCCTATAATATTTTTAGGCTCAATATGAGAAAGAAAAGCTACATGACCCATTTTATTTAATTGACTTCTTGTCCTAACAGATGAATTTAGTTCCCCAATAACATTAATAGAAGGACGATCCCTTAATACTCTAGGTGGAGATCTTAATTCATTGTTATTGTGAGCAATGTTTTCATTAATTTCATAAGTTGTAGTTTTTGTATTTGTGGTATTATCAGGGAAATCTTCATCGTCTATTATACTTGGAGTTGGTTTAAACTTTTCATCAAAAGATACATGAAGAGTTTCTTCGATGATATTTGTTCTTTTATTATAAATTCGATAAGCTTTGCTACGATTCGAATATCCTAAAAAGATTCCTTCATCAGATTTTGGATCAAATTTACCAAGCTGATCTTTTGTGTTTAACATAAAACATTTTGAACCGAAAACTTTAAAATAGGAAATATTTGGTTTTCGTCCATTAAGAAGTTCATAAGGAGTATTCTTAGTTAGTGGTCGAATAGAAACACGATTCAAAACATAACAGGCTGTGGCAACTGCTTCAGCCCAAAAATGTTTTGGTAACGTACTTCCATTTAACAAAGTTCATGCACATTCTTGTAAGGTTCTATTTTTACGTTCTACAACCCCATTTTGTTGTCGAGTTCTAGGAAAAGAAAAATTATGGAATATTCCTTTTTTCTTACAGAAATGTTCAAAGGCTTCGTTTTCGAATTCATCTCCATGATCACTTCTTATGTTTTTGATTTTTAAACCTTTAAAATTTTGAATTCTTTTGAAAAACGATTTAAAAGATATCTGAATTATGTTTTATTTTCATATTCAGAACATAGATATTTCTGTCTCTATTTCCTTCAAAGATAAGATCTTGATTTTGATCAAAAATACTACATTTGTTTTCAGAAAAGGTGATTTTGAATCCTTTGTCACACAATTGGCTGATACTAAGTAAATTATGTTTTAAATTTTTGACAAGTAAAACATTTGAAATAAGAGGTAAATTTGAAATACCATTGTTTCTCACATCACCTTTGCCGATGATATATCCTTTAGAGTTGTCTCCAAATGTGACGGAGCCTCCATCTGTGTAAATAATATTTGATAGCATATCTTTATCTTCTGTCATATGTTTTGAGCAACCACTGTCGAGTATCCATTTTCCTCTTTTCTTGAGTGGGACCTACAAAAAATATAATATAGTATTGGTACCCACCTTTTTAATAGGGTCCTAAGAGTTAAATCTTAGGAAACCAAACCCAAGAGGGCTCAGTATCCCATTTAAAAATATAATCTTTATTTTTATGAACAGTTTGTAAAAAAGTGTTTATATATTTCTTTCTAATCAAACTGTTGTTTGTTTTAGGAACCCAAATTTTTATGCTTTTTGAGTAAGAATTCCTTTTTGTCTGAACTTTAGTAGGATTAATATTTCTCCTAATTTTCTTTTTAGATGGAGCTGATGTTTTCTTAACATATCCTAACCCTTTCTTACTTGACACAGATTGAGAGTTATCAATAAATTTTGATAATGTTTCTCTTCCTTTATTAAAATTAAAAACATTTTTGGTGATGCTTTCTAACTTAGTTTTGAGACTAGTATTATCCAATTCTATCAATTTTAATTTTGTTTTTAGTTCATGATTTTCAGAAACAAGAGCATCATTTTTCTCTTTTTGAGTTTCAATTTCTTGACTTAAGAGAGTGAGTTGAGAATTGATATTAGAGAATGATTCTTGTAATTTTTCAAGTTCTTCCTCTAATATTTTCTTTTCATCTTTAAGCATATCTCTTTCGAATTATGCTTTGTTCTGATATTCACGAGTCTCCTTATATTTTCTTCTGAGATTTTTTAGAGTGTCAACAAGTTCCGAATTTATCTATCATATCATCAAAAGTAAAATCACTAACCTCGTTTTCAGTAGCCATGAAACAGATATTTGCTTGCTCATTTTCACTATCACTACTGTTTTCTGATGAAGAAATGTCTGAATCATCCCATGTTACTGAGAAAGCTTTCTTTTTCTTGTCTTTTCTGCCTTTGAAACATTTCTTCTTCAATTCTAGGCATTCCTTCTGAATATGACCTTTCTTATGACAATTGAAACATTCTAGAACTGAGGATGATGGTTTGTTTGGAAAATTCCTTTTTCCATTATTTTTGTTAACTTTGTGTAATTTCAAGAACTTTTTGAAATTTTTGGCAATAAATGCTAGATCTTCTTCATCCGAATCTTCATCTTTTTCTTCCTCAGCATGAAAAGCTATGTTCTTTTTATCTTGTGCTTGTACTCGTTTTGCCTGCAAATTCACTTCATAGGACATTAGATTTCCTATTAACTCTTCAGGTTTTATGGTAGAGAGGTCATTAGCTTCTTCAATAGCCAAGACTTTTCTCTCCCATTCATCTATTAAAGAGTTTAGGATTTTTGATACAATATCAAAATCAGTGTACGTTTCTCCTAATCCTAATAGTGAATGATAGATATCTTGAAATCTAGAGTACATATCATTGATGGATTCATCTTGTTTCATTCTAAAGTTTTGAAACTAATTTTTGAGCATGGAGATCTTGCTTTGTTTGACCTTATTAGTTCCTTCATGAGTGATTTTAAGCATTCTCCATATTTCGTAAGCAGTTTGACACATGCTAACACGATTAAATTCATTTCTATCTAGTGCACAGAATAACATGTTCATAGCTTTAGCATTGGTAGTAGCATCTAGTTTTTGTGTGTTTGACCAAGTGGAATATTCTCCAGTAGGAGGAGTGTATTCATTTTGTGTGATATTCCATGATTCAAAACTAGTTGATTGCATATAGATTCCTATACGAGTAGACCAATAATAATAGTTTAAACCATTAAAGAAAGGAGGTTTTGCAGTGGATTGACCTTCAATAGAACTAGTGTTAGTGACGGTGTTAGTGGTAGTGCTGGTGTTATTTTCCATATTAATAAGATATCAGATAACTTTGTAACGGTTATAAGATGCCTTGCTCTGATACCAAATGAAAGTGTATAGGACCGTATAATATGGATAAACAGTAACACATAGTATAGATAGTAAATAACATGAAATATAAATGCAGTAAGTAAAATGACACCAGAGATTTTATACTGGTTCGGAGCACCGTCCTACTCCAGTCCCAAACTAACTTTTGGCTTTAACTAACAATACCCTCTCTTAACCCTGAGGAATAGGTAAACTACACCTGAGTAGCAGAATAGGATTTTTGCCTCAGCAGCAGAAGAGAACTTTCCCTTGCCTGAGCAGCAGAACATGACTTTAACAAAGTACAATGTAGTTGACTTAATGTGTTCTTGATAACACTGATTAGTCTATTAAGATTACAAACTTCCTATAATCAATTCCTCAAGAATATAAAGAGTATGTGAAGATTTGAAAGGAAGAATATTGCTAAAAATCAAAGTATATGTTATATAATTCAAAGATTCAAAGCAATGGAGGGTATGAATGTACTAGAATAATCAAAAGAGAGAATATAGAGAATTAGAATAAGAAAATTGGTGATTATGAAGTGAGTAATAACTTCTATATATAGTTTTCAGAGAGATGCAACTCTTAGTGAAGAGTTTCAGCCAAGAGACATCCATTCATGTAGTGCATCCCTTCATGGAAGAAGATGTCCATTCAGAAATTTTGCAGTTGAAGCCGGTTCAGTCGACTGGTGTTTTGAATATTTTAAAAATTTAAAATATTTGCCGTTTCAAAATTATGAACAGAGTTCACTGCTATGCATATGCACAGTCAGTCGACTAGCAAGATCAGTCAGTCGACTGGCAAGATCAGTCAGTCGACCGGCTGTGCATAAATTGCACAGTGAATTCTGTTTTGTAAAGAAAAATTTTAAAATCGAAAACTTGAGGATTGATTTTAACATATGTCTAAGACTCAATATCTATAATAGTTACTTTAAACCTAGAGATCCTCTGTTGTCTTCTTTTTGTCATGTATGAATGCAAATTCTTCTTTAGTTTCTGAACTATCTTGTGAATCAAAACTAGTAATTCAACACGCGACAGGAATCGTTGTGCATATACACAATGGACATGCATGGGAGTGTTGAACAGGAACAAGGGAAGAGTGGAAGAAGGAGAGAATGGGCCGGGCTTTTTGACCGAAGTTTAGGAAAAGGGAAAATAAGGGAGAAGAATAAAGGAAAAGGAAAATAAAAATGTAGGTAAGAAAAAAAGAGGTAGAAAAGAATAAAAGTAGAATGTAGAAAAGAATAAAAGTAACTGCGTAAGTATAAAATAATCAAGCTTTCCAAAAATATACTCCCTAACCATTTCATTTTAATATTAGATGTTTTACTTAAGTTCCTAGTTTAAATAAAGGAATTTAAAAACCTTGTTTACTTAATTATTATTTGGTTTAAAGGTTATAAATAAATTATTTTAAATTAAATTAATTAAGCTTAGAATAATTACTTTATATGTCCTTTATTTAATATAATTTCTAAAGTTATTTAAATAAGATTTAATGGTGTAGTTAAGTATATGGTTAAGGAAAATAAAATGTTTTAAACTTTTAATTAATCATGGTCTCTGTGATTTTATAAGTTAATAATTAATTCCAAATGGTTAATTAAAATAAAATAAATGGCTTGTAATTTGTTAATTTTAATTAAGCAAGATTACAACTAATTTATTTTATTTTCAAATTAATTAATTGGATGATTTTGGTTTAGTAAATCTTTCTTATGAATGATTAAATTGAATTAAATACTTTGGATTGTTAATATCTCTAGTATGTTAAATTGTGATATTCTGTGATATGAAACAACCTGAAATGAACAGTTGAGTATGAAATGTGAGACGCTTTATTTGAACAGATACTGTGATGGAATTTTATGTGAATGTTGACATTTTGGAATTGAATTGTTTTGGCTTAAAAGAGGGCATTTGGTTTCGAAGAAATCAGGGTCGGATATCAGCGATATCCGGAACCACTTCGATTAGTAACTTCTATAATTCCTTATAGATTTGATTACGGAATCAAATATGCTGGAATGGAATAAATTAACTAAACTTGGCTATTTAAACTAAGTAACGGTAGTTAGATATTATCTTGTGAAATAAATGTTTGGCTTTAGCAAGATAAAACTCGTTATGATTAACGAGTTACCTAATTTTCAAAGAAGCTTTATAACTTTAGTATTTCAAATTAAATGGGTTACTCACGCTGGTTTCTAGCTTGACTCGGGTGTTACTTTATTGTAATGCTCGGGTCAGACCGATTACAGATTTTCAGGTTCGGACTTTCTGGAGCTCAGGATGCGAGCAAGATAGTAGAGACGTATGGAGTATATTACACTGTGTATTTGAGTTTGTATTGATTGTATTCAGGGACAACTTATTATAACTGTTTGGATTATTGTAAATGATTTTACTATGATAGATTGTTTGTATATTGACATTTACAGCTTTCTTTGCGTAAATGCTATTATTTGTACATTATATTTTGATCAACCGCGATTGTGAGATTCTATGCTTTTGTTTCTATTTCCTCTTCTACCTCTTTTCCTCCTTAACCCAAACAGTCTAGGATTTTCGGCACTCGATTGCTCGGCACTCTATACGGTGAACGTATTAGTGTCGATTTTCGAGTTCGAAAATTTTTGCGCCGTTACATTCAAACCATATAGAGCTTTCTTAAGTTTGAAAACATGGTTTGGAAATTTTTCATCTTCAAAGAGTGGGGGTTGTTCAACATAAACTTCCCCTTTAACAAATCCATTAAGACAAGCACTTTTAACATCCATTTGAAATAGTTTGAGATTATTATAATTTAGGAAAGCAACTAGAATTCTAATTGCTTCTAATCTTACTGCGGGTGCAAAGGTTTCATCAAAATCTATTCCTTCTTCTTGACAATAACCTTGTGCGACTATTCGAGCTTTATTTCTAATGACCTCACCTAGTTCATTCATTTTATTTTTATAAACCTATTTAGTTCCTATTATACTTTTATCCTCTGGTCTAGGAACAAGTTCCCAAACATCACTTCTAATGAACTGATTAAGTTCTTCTTACATAGCCAGAATCCATGAATGCTCAGATGATGCTTCCTATGGATTTTTAGGTTCAATGGATGATATGAAAGCTACATTACTCATGTTATTTAGTTGATTTCTAGTTCTAACAACAGATTCAATATTTCCTAGCATATTTTCTATAGGATGGTCTTTTAAAAGCTTAACCTTTTTATTTGGATGAATGAGTTCATTATTTGTTTCAATTGATTCATTATTTAGTGTAGAAAAATCTTCTTCGTTATTAATTTGTTCAACATCTTTGAAATTTTCATCAAACGAAACATGCATTATTTCTTCAATGGTATTAGTTGTTAAATTGAAAACTCTGTATGCTTTACTTCTATTAGAATATCCGATAAAGATTCCTTTGTCGGATTTAGGATCAAATTTATCTAAATTATCTTTTGTATTTAGAATAAAACAATTTACTTCCAAAGATTCTAAAATAAGATACCTTCGGTTTCTTCATGTAAAGAAGTTCATAGGGTGTTTTATTAGTTAATGGTCTAATTAATATTCTATTTAAAATGTAGCAAGTTGTAGCAATTGCTTCAGCCCAAAAATGTTTTGGTAAATTACTATCTGAAAGCATTGTTCTAGCACACTCTTGAATTGTCCTATTTTTTCGTTCTACCACTCCATTTTGTTGTAGAGTTCTGGGAAAAGAGAAATTATGATTTATTCCATTTTTATTGCAGAATCTCCCAAAATTTTCATTTTCAAATTCCCCACCGTGATCACTACGAATAGTTATAATTTTTTAAGAGAGTTGGTTTTGAAGTCTTTTTGTAAAAAATTTAAATGAATCAAAAGTATGGCTTTTATGTTTTATAAAAATTGTCCATGTAAAACTAGAATAATCATCTATAATTACAAAGACATATTTATTATGATTTATTGAATTTGAGATGGACCAAATAAATCTAAATGAAGTAACTCAAGAGGTTTTAAAGTCGAGATCATATCTTTTAATTTGAAAGAACTCTTCCTAAATTTTCATAATTGACAAGCATCACATATACTATCTATTTTAAAATTCATTCTAGGGAGACTTCTTACTTGATCAAGTTTAGAAATTTTAGATAAGAGTCTAAAATTCAAATGTCCAAATCTTTTATGCCAAATCCAAGGGTCACTTGTATTAGCCAAAAGACATAGATTTTCATTTGAGATTTTCGTACTTAGAACATAAATATTTTTCGTCCTAATTCCTTCAGATATAATATTTGAATTATTATCTTCAATGTGACACTCTTTTTTTCAGATTTAATTTTTTATCCTTTATCGCAAAGTTGACTAATACTAAGTAGATTGTGTTTTAGATTTTACTAATAAAACATTAGAAATATTTGGAGTTTTAGAGTTACCGACATTACCGATGCCAATCACATATCCTTTTCAGTTATCTCCAAAATTAACCAATCCTCTATCTTTTTAGATAGTATTATTCAGCATATCTGGATTACTAGTCATGTGTCTTGAACATCCACTATAAAGTATCTACTTATTCTTCTTGATTTGTACAATTTATCCATTGAGAGTTGATTCTTCAAGAGCCATATAACATTTTTCTTCCTGCACAGAATACAAATTTGGTAGAAAATTTGATTTTATATAATAACTATATGCAAACTTATGAGACAATGATGATTTGAACAGATTCAAACTAAAGTTAACAAAATTCTCAAAATAGACATTTTTTTTAATTTTTCAAAATTCAGATTATGAAAACTTTGAAAACCTTGCTCTGATACCAAATGTTAGAAATGCGGATGACGGATCTTAAGGCTAGAATAACACTAGAGGGGATGGGGTGAATAGGGTTTTGTGGATTTAATAAATCTTTTTCAAACTTATGTAATTTAATCACCAACAAATGCAATTGTACGGATCTTAAAGCAGTAAAGGAAAGAACACACCAGGATTTTATAATGGTTTGAAGTTACCCTACATCTAGTCCCACACAATTGTATGGATTTCTTTTCAAAACAATCTCTCAGATTACACCCTCGATTTCAAGGCCATGAAGTACACCCTTCTGTATTTGAGTCCGGGGGAAACACTCTTGATTTACCAGGCCATAAGATCACCTAATCGATTTCCTGGGCAACAATCACACCCATTGATTTCAAGGCTCAACCACACCTTTTACTCAACAACTTGATTTACAAATAATCCTATAACTTTGAATAGCACTGAGATCTTATGGAGAGAGTGGCAGAGAATCAAACAAGAGATATTCAAGTTTGATTCACTTGGTATTTCGGCAGAGTATATTTTGGGATTCTTTGGAATAAATGTGGAAGATGAAGAGGAGAGAAAATAAGTGAAATCTAATTCAAAATTCATTTAGAACTATTGGTATTTATAGAAGATCAACAGCCATATCTATTCGTGAAAGGATGCGTTGAATATTTTGAAAATTTGAATTTTTAACATTAACGGGCACCATGTCGACATGGAGGGGGAGTTAGGAGTATGTCGACATGCTCTAGGAAAAAATGGTGATTTTGAATTTATTATTAAAATTGATTTCTATAATTTTTCAAAACAATTTCTAAACTTTTATAAATATACTTGAATATAGTTTAAACATATAAAAGAGTTTAGAACGTAATTTTTAATATACAATCTTAATCTATAAAGTGATTTAAAATCTGAGTATATAAGTATTTAAAAGTTAAATATAAAACAAGAGATAGTTTAAAATCAAGGACAATTTCGAAATCAAAATATTAAAAACGATAAAGATAATCTTGAGGCTAAAGTATTTTAAACAAGACAGGTGTCTTTTTGAAAAGAGGGTTTTGAAAACATTTTAAAATAAGAGATGTATTTTTTAGAAGCATTTTCATAAAATTAGTGTATATCAGAATAGGACCACTATATATTCCACTAGATATTGTCGTGGGTTCCATCCCTCTAGGGATTCATCTCTTTAATAGGCTCGAAGTGGATTCCATTCCACGAATAAATTTCTAATAAAGATGTAAGTGCTTTCAAGAAGTTTTAACAGAATTCTAGACTCAATACTTATCTTATGCTTTGAAATTTTGAACTCTTGATATCTTGATACTCATGAGTCTTCAATCTTGATATCTTCGATCTTTAAATTCATCAGTCCTGTGTCTCTATACTATATAGTCTTTATTCTTGGTACCTGCATGTTTATATCCTACATATACATATATATCTAAATTATAATGTTTGTATTTATATTTAATATTAAGTCCTAAGGTTGTTGTCATCAAAACCATCCTTCTCAAGGACTACACTATTATTATGGTGGAATTTAATTAATGTAACAATTTAGGCTATGTGAATTATTTATATGAAAATCCTAAACATTATGATAATATCTATATAGTGTTTTGGTTATCGTAAGGTAAATACCCATCTGTATTTATGTGCAGCATGGTCTTACGAGATACCTTTGATTTCCAAACTGTTTTACAAAAGTAAGAATTAAGTTATTTGAGTTTACTCACACTAGACCCAAGTTTCATCCAAAGTTTTATTTTCATTTCCTAAAACTCTTGGATGCTCAAATTTTTATGAGTAGTCAAGTGATCTAGGTTTCTTATGGAAGCATTTTGAAGGAGCTGGAGTAGGTGGCTTCAACATAGCTAGTTATTAGCTTATTTCGTTATGTTCATATATGATCAATGTATTTTCTGATGGGCAGGCAGTATAAGGTCTAGTTGAAATTGTAGTGTAATGACCCCGATATATTATGATTATGGGAATGACTATGTAATATCCTATGTTGTCTATAATATATTGTTCTGATTCGTGGTGAGAGTATATGATTATTTAGTTTCTTTTTATCTTTTTTTCTTCTACCCTTAATGGCTCATCTTTTTGTTCAAGAAAGGCGGTCATTACTGATTTCGTTCATTATGAACCATGAATATTCACTATATTAGATTTATATTATAATGACCCGGAATTTAGGTCATTTGATTTTGAATATTTAATTAATTTTAAATATTAAATAGTTGGTTTTTAATGGTTTTAAACTTGAATTCAAATATTGGGGTTGTTTAAAATATTTGAATTATGAATTTATATTTGAATAGTGTTTCAAATAACTGGATTTTCAAATTTAATATTAATTAAAATTTAAGGGTCTTATTTAACTATTTTAAACAAAATGAATTATAATGGTAAATGCATTCTGAAATTTTTTTACGGTAATAAATGGTTCAAATAATTAATCAAAAAAATTATTTTTATTTTATGACTCTATTTTTATTGACAAATTTTTAATTTAGTTTGTTTGATTTTTCCATCATTTTTAATATTGGAAAATATTAAAATTATCTGTTTGAAGATTTATCGGCAAACAGTAGTGTTTTTGTTATTTTTCAGAATACGTTAATCAGTGTGTATTATTATTGTTTTGAGGTCGCGTTACTGTTATGAGTGGTATTCTTTGTTTTGTCATTCAGAGTTTCTACCCAAGAGAAATGTGTAGGGTAAAATGCTAGAAATTTCAATATAAAATAAAATTAACACTTAGGCAAGATATCATTCCACATTTCCTCCTCTCATAGTACTATCGCATTACTTAAAACAAGAAAAGAAATTTTTTTAGATCCACTTCTTCTAAAGTTAAAATCAAATCAAATAAAAATCTAAAAAATCAAAATGTTGGATCTTTGAATTTTATAAACCTAAATCTATACATTCATAAGCATTTAAGGGATGTGGGTTTTTCTTAAGGGTTTGATAGTTTCATCAGTGAAGGGTTGAGGCATAAATCACCAAAGGCTTGATTTTTTTGAAAATCAAGGAAGAATTAGCTCATTTGGAGCTCAGATTTGGGTTTGGCTTGGAATATAGCATCTCTAGGGTGAGTTATATGAGATGCGGTCGAGTCTAGGGGAGGCCAACAGTTACATGCAGCAGCAAGGGAGTAAAGGATGCATTCTATTTGGGGATGTTGGGTGTGAAGGAGTGGTTATGAATGTGTTGTGCTCGTGAAGAGAGGGCTGTAGTTGGTGATGGAAGTGGATTTCGTTAGGTGGTGGTGGATGAATTGGTGTTGGAAGCTTTGGCCATAGTGGGTTTTGCTATAGGGTTGTACACACATGTACAGTGAGTGATTAGAGTCGGGACGGGAGGACTAATGGGTAATGAAGAGTTTGAAAATGTAATTAGTAAATAAATTAATATTTAAAATCTCAAAATGTTATTTAATGTGTAACTTTCTCATACGAGGTCCAATCGAGATGAAATTTCTTACGTTGTACTTGTAATGACGAAAGCTTCGTGATGGATCTAGTTTGGTCAAATTTGAGGCATGTTGAAATTTGGGCTATAATCGAACATCGCTCGATTTTAGATCAAACAGGAATGCTTCAGCTCCAACTGTAATTTCGATGAATATAACTCCTTTTGGTTAATCAGTAGGGTAAATAGTAGATAAATTTTACTATTTATGTTTGACTGAAATTATTAGTTATTTGGTTAAATATTCGCTTTTTAAAGTGGTAGGCATTTGAATTTAAAGTACAGAAAAATTTGTTGAGAAATCCAGATTTCTCATCGTAATGGTTTTTAATTTTCAGTTATTTACATGTTATTTATTTCAACTGTATATCTATGGTATAAAGTGTTAAATGCTGAAAATGTGATTGTTTAGCCATTTTAGACGTGACACTGAAATTGTGAAAAATTGAACCGTGTTAGTAGATGGTGGGTATAGCATTTTTTAAGTGCTATAGTGACTATGGTCCTCAATTTAGTATTTTGAAATGCTATTAATTGTGATTTGGTTTGGAAATGATTTTTGATTTGGAAAAGGATTTTAAATTTGACTGTTTGTAAGTTATTTGATATTTTAATTAAAAAGGGGTTTTTAAACTTGTCAATTTCTTATTTTATTCTTTACTACATATATAGGTAGATGTTTTAAATAATTGATATTTTAATTCTTTACTCTTATAATAAATATTATTTTTAAAAGAAATTTAAAGAGGATTATCTTTATTTTAAAGGGACTTTGTGGGTTTAAAGAAGATAGAAGTATTTGAAATAATATTTTGTAGATTATTTGTATAAAATGTTGCTATAAATATTATTTTATAAGTGGAGAATAGATTTATAAAAAGTGTTGATAAAATAAAGAATGGTTTTGTGAGTAATATCTTGTAAAAAGGGAACTAATACCTTTTTGAGAATTGGGACAATTAATTCCAGTCGTGAATTTATCTAATAAATGAATGGATGCGCTTTATAGTTATATTTGGTGTTTGTTTTATATTTTTGTTTTTGGGGTTTTAATTTTAATTTTGGTTTTCAAAAAAGGTATTTAACTATATTTAGAAATATTTTAAAAAAAATTATAAATAAATTTGGTGTTTATAAAAAAAAGTTGCAAATGAGCATAAAATTTATAAATTGAACTTATAAACGATATTCTTTTTGAAAGAAGGTTTATAATTGGGTTTATAAATAATATAGAGAATTTTATAAAGGAGTTTTGTCAAACAAATTTGGAAATTTATAAAAGGGGACTGAAATTATGTTTTAAATGTTTAATAAGAAAGTTTATAAATAATATTTTATGAAAGGAATTCTGTAAATGAATTTTTAGCTTATATTTATAAAAAGGAATTTTATAAAAGAGTTATTGTATATTTGAGATTTGATTTCTCAAATTGACCTTCTTAAATATGGTGGCAGGGAGTATTATTTTTCCCTACTTAACACCGAAGGAATAATATTTGGGTTATTACTGTCTCTATTTTTAACGACTCTGTTTTGAAATAAAAATCTTTCTTAAGATTTACAAATATACTTGTACCGTTGAGATAATTATATGAGTATATTTTCTAAGTATTAGAAAGGCAAGGTTTTATGAATATACTTATACTATTAAAATAAGTATATGGGAAGATTTTCCTAAGTTTTAAAATGAGATGGTTTGTGAATATGCTTATTCAGTTAAGATAAGTGTGTGAATATTTTCAAGGTAGGGAAAAGTGTAGAGAAGGGTTTTCTAAAATATATACCTTTATGCAAGTATTTTAATACAATTGTTTACAAAGTAATTTTACATTAACCAAATGATTAATTTAGAGGCCCAGAATTGCTGTGTTCTTAACCAATGTTATTTTCCCTTAGGGAATTAAATCTCTAGCTGAATTGTTTGTTTATTTGATAGTTAAATAACTGATTATCAAATCTTGGCCAAAAATATAACTATGGAAATATCTAGGAGAAATATGCGAGTTAAATGGCACAGCATCTTCGATGTTGTTGTACTATGTATATGAATCTCATCTCACTCTCCTAGCACAAATGATAAGGAGATTCGTACCCTTAAATGGTTTGGGGGTGATCCCTGCTGATATCTATTGTTTTTTTATTTTCGAAAGAATCGGGGCTGAGTTTACTGGAAATTGTCGAATGTTGTTTCGAAGAGATCGAGATTGGATAAATTTTCCAAAGCCCACTTCGATTCAACTCAAGCAACGTATTTAAAGTTTCTTGTAGATGAAATCCTTTGAAGTGCAAGGGCTACTTGCTACTAATCCTAAGGGTGATTACAAAATGGATGTAGTAGAGGTAGTGCCTTCCGTTTGTTCATACCCTAAACAACTTGTATGGATGCATGCTGACATTGCATTGCTGCCTAAAGGGAAGTGCTAGCATTCTAAGTTGGGTTTGCTATATAAAAGGTAAAACATAGCCTTTAGCCTTATCAACCGAGAATTACTAAAACAGCGGATATGCAGCAGGGCTAAGTGGGTTGCTCTCATTATGGTGTATCATCACCTTTCTAGATATGCATTCATTTTATGGATTTGGTTAGATCTCTTGGCAAAGGTTGCAAAGTAAACAGGGTGATGATATATTCGGCAGTATCCAAGGTGGGGTAAGTTGGTTCTCTGAGCAGGGGTCTAAGACCTTCTTGTTGACCTTGGTACATTTTGCTAGAGATATACTGTGACAGAGGTACCCTAGTAACCTTGTCATTGTTGGAATGCATTCCCCAATATGTGCTTTTACGATTTTAGTTGTATACCTATTATGCCAGAATTTAATTAATGTAACAATTTCGGTTATGATTAATATGTATTTGTACCCTAGACACTATTATAATATCATAGGATTTCCTATATAATGTTTTGGTTATCGTAAGGTAAAAACCCGTTCGTGTTTATGTACGACATAGTCTTACAAGGTGCCTTTGCTCTAAAAGGTTTTAATAACTTTAAAATCCATTTTGGTGTGTTTCTCACACTAGTTTACCAGACTTATCCGGACATTATTTTCTTATAATGCTCGGATCAGACCGAGCGAATTTATAGATCTAGCTTGGATGCTTGGGAGCTTTTAGGAGACGAGCTGGAGTCCTCGAGATGTATTTACATATATTATGTTTTTCCGCTACATTTGCTGGTGTATTTACGACAACTATGAGGGCGGGTTGTTATAACGGTCTAGGCTTATGTTTATTTAGTTTACTTTGATTAATGTATGTATGTATGTTACGACCTTTCTTTTTGTAAAGATCTATTCATATTATATGTTACTTGTTACACTATGAGATCCTATTTTGTGTTTTTTCTTTATTTTCCTCAACAATCTGTCTTTTTGGCACTCGGATACTTGGCATGTGAATACCTTGGATGTATTAGTGTCGACTTCTAAGGATTAAGAAGGCCGGTCGTTACATATATGTCATATAATATGGATCAAATATCTATATTCTTGTATTGCTTAAGAGATCAAAACTCATAGAAGACATGTAACAACCCATAAATTATGTAAATATTTTAATTCAAGTTATTTGAAAACTTTTATTTTTGAATCAGTTAAAATTGGAATTTTGGAATTTTCCAATGCAATTTTGGGTTTTGTTTATAGTTTATTTTCCAAATAGAATAAAATAAAGAATTTCTAAAAATTTTATATTTTGGTCAACTTCGGTAAACTTTGACTTTTAGTTGAAATTTTTAATTTTTAATTTTTAGTTTTCAATCTTTTTCTTTTAAACTATACTTGATTCTGATATTCGTTCTACTTTCCGTTTTACAAAATTCTGTTTTATACTTTTTGAATCCGATAAATTTCGGCATTTTATATGCGATTATTTTCTGTATTTGTTTATTTTCTATTTTCTATTTTCTAATTCATTTCTATTTTCTATTTTTTATTATTATTTTCCATTCTCTACTTTCTATTTTCTAATTTTTTTTATGGGCTTAGGAATGTTCAAGAGGCATAAGTTCTTTTTTTTTCTTTTTTTCCCTTAATGTAAGTGATGCCTTTTCTAATTCCTAGCGGTTCCTTTTTTATTGCATAGCCGTACAAAGCATCTTAACAAACTTCTCATCTCCTTCTTATTTCACATTCAAAAACTTCTCATCTCCATCTCCTTCTCATTTCATTTCCTGACCAAAAACTTATATAGTAAACATTTTATACTCCTTCACGTTTTTCAATTTTCTTTTTCTTTTATTTCTCAAGAAAGTTCGGCCTCCACCATCACCATGCTCCTTGACGACCTCATCTCCACCATCACCACCTAGTACCGTCCATCTCCGTCACTTCATCTCTCCCATAACTAGGCCGTGACCACCATAGACCCAAACCCATCACCTAAATGCTCCACAAACCCTAGTCGTGCACCATATCATCCTTTTCTCCTTGCTAGCCTCATCCATCCCCATAAATTCCTCCTCCATTCCCTTTCCATGACTAAAAGCATCTTAGACCGTGCCTTTTCAGTTGCCTTGACCCAATCCTAGCACCCTGGCCGAGCCACTTTGCACCATGGTCGAGCACATTAGCCATAGAGCCGAACCACTTGACCCTCTTGACTAATCACTTGCCTTGTCTTTTGCCTTGCTACCCCTTCACCTACCCATAGCCGTGACCATTCCTTGCCATAGACGAACACATATGCTTCAAATCAAGTCATGGCCGAACCATGTGATGATGGTCTAGCCAATTTGGAAAGTGGCCGAGCCTACTTGAATGGGTTAAGCCATTTTGCTTCATTTTGATCTATACTTAAGCATTGTTTAGATTCATATTTTATGTGTTGAATTATATTCTTATGAATGTTTATATCTGTTTGTTTACAAGATTTGAATCTTGGCTCTTCATCCACTCAAATCTAGTTCATGCTTTATCGTGCTTTTCGGAGTTTGTTCGTGCGTCTTGAATTGCAATCTCTAGCTTTAGAATGTGAGTTTATCACTCTCGACATTCGTACTTATATGATTTTGAAACAATGACATGTGAATTGTAGTTGATGATATGCTATGTTGGTAGTAATTTATACATGCATGTGATATGATATTTCATGATGTTATCACCTAATTATATGTTTATTACATCACCCGATATGTTATGATATACTGTATATTTTATTTACTGTTTCCCATAATACAAGTTCCCTGTTAGTATAGAATCACTATGGGTTGAAATGATGCATACCCGAATGGACATTAGAATAGGGAAAAATCGTTATGAGCTGAAATGATAGGCTCAAGCGATTTTTATTTTATTTGACTTGAGATAGCGGGTTTGAAATGATAGAACCCGGATTTTTTTGTAAATTACAGATTGGAATGATATATATCTGTATCACTTAACCTAAGTTAGAAAATATTATAC
Source organism: Allium cepa (assembly GCA_030765085.1). NCBI lineage: Eukaryota > Viridiplantae > Streptophyta > Magnoliopsida > Asparagales > Amaryllidaceae > Allium > Allium cepa. Next base: position 352,919,434 of record CM060932.1, on the reverse strand, counting down.
GGACCCGTTGTTAAGTTTTAAATAATAGTTTTCTAAAAATTATTAAGTACTTTGAACCCTTAAATATATGAAATTTTAATTTTAAAATTTGATTAAATGATTTTAATATAATGATATATTAGTTTTCTATTAAGTTAAAATTTTATATATTAATAATTGGTTTAAAACTAAATTAAAGGTTTTATTTATGATAAATAACTTAATAATTTAAATTTGATTTAATATGGAATTTTAATTCTAACCTAATAAGAATAATAGATTTTAATTATGAAATAGATATGTTTTGTATAAATAAAACTATGATAAAAATTGAAATAGTATGTTTTAAACATGTTATAGTAGTATCCGTAGCATTTTTAAAATGCTATGGTATTTTAGTTATGTTTTTAAAATGCTGTACTTATAAAAAGATAACATTTTTAAAACGTTATGTTACTTTAAGTTTATGTTTTAAAGGTGCTACTATTTCCAAATTGTAACATTTTCTAAAGTGCTATTATATAAGGGTAACATTTTAAAAGTGTTATACTTTCTAACTTATTACAATTTTAAAGTGCTATAATAAGTGTACGGTTTTGAAAGTGTTATGATTTCTAAAAGATAACATTTTAAAAGTGCTATAACTAATATATATGGATTTGGAAATATTACAAATTTTGAAATGGATATTATTTTGGAAAGAGTAATAACATTCAATTTTAAACGGTTTTGAAATAGATATGTTTTAAAATAAATATCCATGGGTTATAATAACGTTTGGTTGTTAAAAAGACCGGGATTGAAAGTTTTCATACTCTCTGCCAACTCTGAAAACCACTTTAACAACTGTGTACATGGTGGAGATTCCCGAATGTAGTACGGTGGTGGCGACGTTCTATTAAGGTGTACACGTGGAACCGACTCCCGTGAGTTTGCATAAGGTGGCTAAAACAGGAGCAATTGATGGGCTAATGAGGTAGCTCCTCTTATCGGACACACTTCTACGTATGTCATTCTATTACTTTGTGATTTATTGGTGCACACCATTGATTTTGGGAGTGTGGCTCGAGGCGGGCGGTAGCTGCGGCTATGTGTTATCACCGGTCCGAAAGTGTAATTGGTATATCTACCCTAGCATTGCCTAGTTGTGCTGTGTCACATACCCTAGCGTGCCTTATAAGATTTTTTTGTATTATACCTATGGAGTGCCCTCTGACGACGCTCAGTACGAGGGAGATTAGGGTACTGTATAGACTATGGGAATATATAAAATGTGTTAACGGGGATATGGGTAATGCCTTAATGCTATTTTTAAATATATTATACTTTACTTTAGACATTATTATAATAGCATACATTACTACATAGTAGATAGTTTGATGGATCCTTAAAGGATGGGCGGTCCCAAGCATCCTTTAAGTTACTTGTGCATTTCTATTATAGTTCACTTAAGTTGGTTTACATTGTATAAGTATGTATGTCCTGACTCGAGTGTTTGTGTTTTTTTTACGCTTGGGTCAGCTTGAGTATCAGCTTTGGATTTCACCTTCTGGAGCTAGAGGATTTGCTGCATTTTATCTATCTAGTTGTTATCTATTTCTATTCAGTATTTCTATTCAGCTTATGTATTAGTGGACATTATGTATTAGGATTTTTGTTGTATTTATTTTCAGACTCTGGTATTTTGTACTTGTTTTGAGACTGTGTTGTAGTAGCTTCATGAACTACTATGGTTATTTTTTTTTCCGCTGCGAGTTATTCTAATTATCTATGTCTGTGATTCTGTGATTGGTTTTATTTGGCTCCAAATTATTTACAATCTATTGTTTTGAATTGTTCAAGATCTTGAGGAAAGCCCAAAGTGGTGGATAACCCCTTATCGGTTGTATCATATATTACTCCTAACCATGGTCCTTGTCCTAATCTCATCTTGACCTTGAGAAAAGCTCAATGAATCAAGAGTGATTATTCACGTACCAATCATTCTACGATAGCCTAAGTATAATGTATGTACCATGATGAAAGCTCATCAAGTACGCACATATTCCTCGTCCACTGAATATATTGATAGCACTACACACAAAATCTACAGCTTGAGGAAAGCTCAACAACTATAGAGTATGCAGTTGATCTTTTAGTATATAAATAGTAAAGGGTAACTTATATTAAAGATTCATAATCTTTAATATGTGTGTATGTGTGTATGTATGTGTGTGTGTGTATGGGGAGAGTGATATTGATGTAGCGAACAATGTATTTCTTATATAATACCATTGAGGCTCAAGTGTCGGACACATATGAAATCATGGTGCATGTATAGTATGTATGTACTCCTTCCTTAAACCTGAATTGAATTTATTATAGTTCCACTTAAGTTCCATACATTTATATTATATAAGTTTAATTTTTTTATAACTGTTTATAATCTAGTTAGCTTACATAATATTCTTATGTGTATTATTAATTAAACCATGTTTAATTAAATTTAATTTATTGTTTAACTAACTAATTTATTTATTTATTTTAAAATTTCAAAGTTTTAATTTTATTCATCCTAAACAATATAAGATTAATATTAACTATAACGTTTATAGTTTAATGCACACATATTTCATTATATAAATATATTGAATTATTAATTAACATTTAATTAATACATATTTATCAAATAATTATTCATTTAATTAAAACATTCTTAATTAAATAATTTTAATAAATTTAAAATTTTAATTTATTATTTATCTTATATGGTTTAAGATAAATGTATAAATACATATATCATTATATACGTATTTTATTTTAATTAATTATTTTTTAACTAATTATATATTTCATATAATTTTCTAAACTATTAAATTTATTTTCCAAACAATTTTGAAATTACTTTATAACTTCTATAAATTTTCATTTTAATTTTAAAGTAAATCTTTCAAATTTAAAATATATTTTAAATTTTTATATGTAACTATGAAAACTAGCCCAATTCCTAATATCAATTCAAGCCTTTATATTAAGGATACACATTGGGCTTACATTATTCTTCAAGAAAAGCCAATAGTTTGGCAGGGCAGAGTACTAGATTAACCATACTTAACACACATAGTACCTTCTTGATACCCTACTAAATGGGTTGGCTTTAATAAGTTAGCCCTAATATTGCTAATTTAGATCGCGGGCCTTGATACCATAGAAGGAACTGAGCAAGCTGGAAGCGGGTTAAATGGATGAATTTCAAAAAAAAAATCCATTTTGGATCATTGTTGGGCCTTTGAAGTCTATTCGATTTTAGATCCAATCTAAAATATGTTTCAAATAAAATCATACTTCATTTAAAAAGGAGTTTAACTGATTCATTTATTTTAATAAATTTAATATTAATATAAAACAGTGTATATCAAATACACGCTTATGAATATATGTGTGTATAACCATTACTTTTTTTATTGTTAGTGAGTGAAGAGTCAAATTGTAGCTTTTGGGATACTATTTTATGTGTTAGTAATGTCGTGAATGAGCAATTAATTAGGAATTACACCTACTAGTATTGATTCGACCAAATTTGTATTTGGTATATTTATGAGTGTATTTTGATCATGCTTATGTGATTATAGTGCAAGTGCCATATATAAGTGCACATGGTTAGTGTGTACGTTTGTAAGTGCTAGGATTTACACATCCATAGGCACATTCGCCCTTTATATATGCCTTTATTATCCATGGTTTTATTATAATATAATATATATGTGTGTGTGCATGTGCGTGTGCGTGCGCACACGCGCGCGCGAGCGTGCATGCTAGTGCCCTCAACTTAAAATTAATTTTACTAATTTTATGTGTTTTAAAATTAAAATTTAACAATTTGAAAATTTGCTTTGACTTAGGAAGTATTCAAAATCAGATCTTGGATTTTACACAGAAGTCCGTTTATAAATTTTTAATTGAAACAACTAACGCACACATATACAAATTAATAATGACAAAATATATTCTATATTCAAAACATATATGTATTATCCTTAAACAATTCCATAAAATAATTTTAAATAATGAATATATGCAGTTTGCTTACATCTATAAATATATATATATATATATATATATATATATATATATATATATATTATGTTATAAAATTGTTTCCCTTGCATTTCAACGAACTAAAATAGATTTAAATCCAATTTATTTTGAAGGTTATGATCAAAAACAATTTCAATATAACGTTGTTATGAATGTATTTTTTGTTTTTAAATATTAGTTTCAAAAATAATAGCAAAAAATAGATTGGACAACATAAGCATATATAAAGTTGTTATATAAAATATAGAATCAAAACTGTACTAAAATGAAGAATAAAAGGAAGAAAAGTAAGAAAAAGTAGATTAAATGAAGAATAAAAGGAAGAAAAAGTAAAAGACACATGGTTTTATAGTGGTTCAGCCATAATGGGTCCACGTCCACTGTTTTTATTCCTTTCTCTTATATTTCTAGTATTAAAAGCGACCCACGAAGAATACAATGATTTATAATAGAAAATGGCAATATGGATGCTCCGTGCAATGATATCCGCAACTTGGAGTCTTTTAGATCCTATAAAGTCCTCCTTGACAATGCCAAATGCTTGGATATTTATAGGGATGAATAAGAGGTGTGCTTAATCGGGCAAATTATGTTATTTTCATGTATATCTCGCTCAAAAGGAATATTCTCGAACATGCCAAATGTAGTTATTTGTTGCCACATATATGCTGATTTCCTTTCATTTTACACTACTGGATCCGGCTTAGAACTTTGTTCGAAGGGCATTGGTTCGGCTTGGATAGACATGGATGAGTTGTTGGCTATGTTAGTACACTCCTACCTGGCTCGACTCCTTTTATTTCAATGGGTTCAGGGCTTGGTAGGTCAATTGTGTACATGGTCTGGTTTATGCTTATCCCCTTGGTCCGGCACCTTCCTTGTTCAAGCAAAATGTCCCTAGTTCGGTACCCATAAGGTACAGGGTGAGATATCTTGATCTGTACGGTAGGATTTCGACCAAGATATTTTGATCGGTACCTTTGGTTACCAACTAAGAAATCTTGATCGGTACCCAGAGGCACCGAGCATAAGAGGTGGTGGTGGAATACTTGAGTATCGACCCCAAAAGATGGTGGTGGAACTCTATCTCACTTCCTTGTCTCCAATTGGCTTCCATTGATTTACAATCTCATTGGAGAAAAAGCCTTTAACAAATATATACTAGATTTAACTAAATCAGCTTCTGGATTTTACAACGATCTAGTGATGAACATTACCATTTGTTTATTTAATTTTATTTTAATTTGATTTTGGAAATTTAACGGCCTTGGTGCCATGGAATTTTTCACTAGAATGAACAAGATAGAAGCTTCCAAAATATTAACAATTCATGTGTTTAAGTAGGCATTCAAGAAAAGGAAAAGACGAAGGAATTTTTCTCCTTCCTCTAACTCATTCATTTAATACCATTTAAAAACAATTTTTGAAAACTTATGGCCTCTCTTTTGATGTTATATTCAGTTGAAAATGAAGAGGAGGAGGGTGAGAAACAATGATAATTAATTGTGTTTAAGTAGGCATTTAAAAAAAGGATAAGGCGAAGGACTTTTCTTCTTCCTTTACTCATACAATTAATACCATTCAAAACGATTATGAACATTCAAACTCTCCCCATTTTGCACTCTATGGCTGGCCATGCTAGATCCTTGAAAGATTTCAAAAAATCCTTGCACATATTTAGTTATTAATTGAATAAATCGAATTTAAATATTTTTTGATATCGATATCATATATCAATAAGCGCATACATAACATTTATGCATGCATCTAATAAAATACTAAAGGCACTCAAAAATCATATAAAATTTTAATAAACAATATTTCATAAATATAATTAATTTACAGCGGTTATAAGTTAATTAAACGAGTGGTAATTTAGAGTATTCATCATTACAATTGTGCGATTCAAACGTGTAAATTCAATCAATGATTAATATTGAACAATTTTAATATTAACATCCACACATCACATTAGCTAGTGGTGTGACATTTTGGCTGAAGTTATCATTTAAACATCTTTTCGATCAAAATCAATTTTACAATTTTAAGCAATACCCAGCTGTAATGACTATTTACATACATTCTCTTCATCAAAACTATATCACATTGGAACTTATGGAATTTGGCTTTCGTCAAAATTCCGATATCGTTCACATTCAACTTGGTTAGTCCAAACACAAAGTTCTTGGCTTAATAACAATAACTATTATTATACTGCATTAGCTAGGGACTTTATCTTTGAGTTGACTATAGTTGACCGTGATACTAACCTCTTATAACTGAGGAGACGAATTCACTACAGAAGAGTATTTCACTTTCAATATTTCAACTTAGACCCAGCTATAGTCACTCGATGGATTTTATATGTGACGACTGCCCCACACCTCCTACATCCGATATACCTAAAGAATGTGCTACTATAGTGCCTAACCGATGTAGAACATGGTCAAGGGTGAAGAGTAAAGTACGATCACAGAACATGTCATATATCTCGTAATGCGTCGAATAAAATATAATAATCATCATGGACATAAAATAGGCGAGATAGTAATAACTAAATGAACAACAAATATTAGAGTGCACATGTTCATAAATTTATGCAAAATAGTAGTAAAGTTTATACAGCTAAAGATAAAATCAACGATAAACTATTTTTAATAAATTAGCTAACACTATCTAGGCTCCACAGTGTTGCATAGTGGAATAAGAAATAGTAAGCCATATATAAATACAAAAATGCATTATTTCCTGCTCATATGTTTGAACGAAACCATGTATCACCAAAACCTGGTATCTAGTCTACTAATTTAATAGTACTTGATACGATAAGAAGGAAAGCATAAAACCTCGAAGCAGACAATAAACTGGTGTGAGTATTAAACGATCTCAAAATACTATAAAATTTGATATGTTATTGAATAAAGGTATAGAGAATCATACTTCACCTGGCCCTGCATCCAAATAGTTAGCACATAACTATAATAATTTACTACTCTGTTATCATCATAAAATATGTAAACATCTGGTACACTATTTGGTGTCTAGTTGTCCACCTCTTGGATATCACGTCACGTGACATCCCTAGAGCGACAAACAACATAACAATTATAGAAAACATAATATCCATCAAACAATCCTCGCTGTCACTCAATGTACTTTAGATATATGATAACTCGTTTGTCCATTAACTGCAAGGGATTAATGAAAAAATCTCGATTTTCTATAGACCTGAACACTAGTCCATATAGATAACACTAGATTCCCTCAAGGATCAAAGGTATATAGAGCCCTTCAACAATCCGGGGTAACCATCAAAGTACCCAATGAGCATTCTCACAATACATATGCTTACGAGTACATCAGAAAATACTTCGAGTATCAAAGATCCATTCGTACGCATATTTCAACGGTTCATTGCTTCATCTATTTCCATTCATTATCACAACACCCTACAAGGTTCCACCTTTTCCACAATAGAACCCTGCATATTCTATCCATAGGTTCCCTTCAACAAACCTGATGGATTGTTATCATTAAGAATCTATTGATCAAGCTGCCATCACAGGAATAATTCTGGACGTTCACATTAGTCGTAGAATCAATAATAGAGTTCTAAGGCCATTCCACCAAAGTGCCAAGCCTTTGTCATGTAGTCTTATTATTGATCTCCATAGCAATGCAACAATGAAAAATGAACGTCGAACGATCGAACGAACACATATACATGAATAGTGAGACACCACGTACATGTCCCATTAAAACGAACACATTGGATTAACATAAACACTTCAAGTGGATGTCACATAGGCAGAAGACCCAACTCCTCAACTCAAGAACCAAACTCAATCATTGTGCTATATCCGCTTAAACTTATTTGCTGAAAATGATGGGCCCGATCAGCCTATGGTTAGGCAATGACCATCAAATGGGTTCTCGCCACTAATGATTGACCTGAATTCTTTACCGGCAATGGCGAGCACTATTAGCCCATGGTCAGGACATGACCATCAAGTGGGTATTCTTTGTTAACGACTGGCTTAAATTTTTTGCCAAGAGTGGTGAGTATGATCAACCCATGGACAGGACGTGATCATAAAATGGGTTCTCGCCGTTAATGATCGGCCTAAATTCTCTACCAACATTGACAAGCCCGATCAGCCCATGGTCAGGACATGAGCATTAAATGGGTGATCGCCATTGATGGTCGGCTTAAATTCTTTACTGGAAATGGCAAGCCTGATTAGCCCGTGGTCTGGACATGACCATCAAAAGGTTGCTTGCCATTGATGATAGGCCCAAATTCTCTACTAGCAATGGCAAGCCCGATCAACCTTGGTCAAGACATGGTCGTCAAATGGGTGCTTGTTGTTGATAATCGCTTAAATTCTTTGTAAATAGTGGCGAGCCCGATCAGTGCATGGTCAAGAAATGACCACCAAATGGGTGCTCACCATTGACGATCGGCCCAACTTCTGTACCGGCAATTACAAGCCCAATTAGCCTATAGCTAGGAAACGACCATCAAATGAGTGCTCGCCATTGATGATTGGCACAATCTACTCAACCGAATGTGGCGGACTGGAACTATCTCTATTTAAGTACGTACAATTGACGACCGGTCTATATTTTCCCTTTGGCAAGGTAAGCCGGTGTAACACTACTCAGGTATTAACGCAGCGGATATTAACAAAACGATATAGATCAATGAAAGTAGCAAACGGTGGATTGAAGATACTGAAATGCCCAAATTCGTTGATCACAAAGATACCGAATTCTAGCTATCTTCGACAGGTTGATCGCGCACGATACCGTGAAAGAGGATCTACAATTCTTCAAACGTTGATCAAGCGCACTTGATACCGTGAATTGGCTTCAACGATCGTTGATTCGAGCGCACTCGAATAACCGAAAGTGGAGATAGGAGATTACACTCAACTACCAATTTAAGATGAAAGCACACAGCAATCAACAAGAATTTTATTCAAAAAAAAATCAACAACTACAAAATGTACAACTCATGCCCTATTTATAGCCTTTTTACAACCCAGACCCTTAAGTCGTTTCCGACTTAACACCCCCGACTCACGACCTAACTTAAGTCGTGCGCGACTTAACATCAGCGACTCAAACAGCTACACCCAACACATATTTACAACACTTAGGTCGTATACGACCTAACTACTCACGCGACTTAAGAAGCAAATGACATACGACTTAAAGAAAGTACAAACATATTACAACACAAGAATACGCGACTTAAAATAACACGACTTAGTCAGCAGCGACTCAACACTCACAACGACTTAAGGAAACACACCAATATACAACTCAGCGACTTACGTACAACACAGTATAACAAACACACGACTTAACAGATACAACGACATAACGACTTAACATGACACGACTTACGACCTAGCTTAGGTCGGCAGCGGCTTAAGAAATATCTTCAAACAGCACCTTCATACGACGTAAATCATGGTCGACTTAAGACTTCAACGATTTATCATGAGTCGTAACTCGTGGCATCTTGAAGGAGCGGTATCTTCCCATAACTCATTAAGTCGTAACTCGCTTCCGACTTAAAGCCTTCAACCACTGGAACTTCTCTCTTCTTCTTGATAAATCGTGGACGACTTATAGCTGTGTCGTTAGGTCGTATACGACTTATCAAACCTGAACGACTTAAGCTCCCGTTAAGTCGTAACTTCTTTTCATCATTCTTGTTAAGTCGTAGCTCTTCCTCACATGACTCCTTAGGTCGTGGACGACCTATAGCTTCCATTTTAAGTCGTGGACGGCTTAACTCTTCTTTAAGTCATGTACGACTTATTCCTTCTCTGGCCTGAACTGCATCATCAGGGAGGAGAAAAATTCGTCCTCGAATTTGAAAATTCTTCCACATCGGATTGTTCATTCCCATAATATGGTACAAGATGCTTAACATTGAACACGTCAGAAGTGTACACATCCCCCGGCAGCTTCAACTTATAAGCATTTTCGTTAATCCGTTTTACAACTTCTACATGACCAATTTTTCTGGCTTTCAACTTTTTATAAGCGCCTACTGGAAAACGATCCTTCGTTAAGACAGCATACACCATATCTCCTTCATTAAACTCAACACTTCTTCGCTGCAGATCTGCGGATCTTTTATACTTCTCATTTGCCTTCCCCAATCGTTCCTGAACGATCTTCTGACATTCGGTTAACCCATCAAAAAAATCAACAGCCCGTTTAATCGTCCCCTTCGGTTGTCGTACTACCGCCAAATCCAACGGCCCCTTTGGCAAGTTTGAATAAACAATCTGAAATGGACTGTAACCTGTGCTTCTATTAACTGCATGATTATGTGCAAACTCTGCTTGGCATAATTTCATGTCCTAACTCTTCAGATTGTCCTTCACAAGACATCACAACAAATTTCCCAATGATCTGTTAACAACTTCTGTCTGTCCATCTGTTTGCGGATGATAAGCGCTGCTAAAGTTTAACTTCGTTCCCACCATCTTCCACAAACTTAACCAAAAGTGACTCAGAAAACGAGTATCCCTATCCGACACAATAGATTCTGGCAATCCATGAAGTCGATAGATCTCCTTGAAAAATAACTGAGCGACATGAACAGCATCCGTCGTCTTCTTACAAGCAATAAAATGTACCATCTTCGAGAAACGATCCACCACAACATAAATAGAGTCATTCCCCCTTTGAGTTCTCGGCAAACCCAGCACGAAATCCATGCTAATGTCTACCCATGGTTTTGTAGGAACAGGTAACGGTATATATAATCCCGCATTTGTAGTTGTCCCTTTCGAAACCTGATAAACATAACATCTACGCACAAACCTTTCAACTTCCCTTCTCATTGACGGCCAATAATAAGACTGAGAAATCAACTGCAATGTTCGATCTCTACCCACATGTCCTTCTTCATGTAGCTCCTTTACAATCTTCATTCTCAAACTACCTTCTGGTACGCACAATTGATTCCCTTTGAACAAGAACCCATCTACCAACACGAATTCATCAGTACTCCCGTCCTTGACTTTCTCAACAAATTTCATAAAGTAAGGATCTTCTTCAAGCAACTCTGGTAATAGTTCAAACCCTGTCACTTCAACTTTCATTGTCATCAACAAATGATTCCTCCTTCTCAATGCATCAGCCACACGATTCGTCACCCCTGATTTGTGCTTAACAACAAAATTAATGTAACGACCCAGAATTTCTGATAATTTGAATTTGAGTATTTAATTAATTTTAAATATTAATAAGTGGAATTTTTAAGTCGAATAATTTATTTTTCGAATATTGGATTTAATGGGATAATTAAATCGATAATTTAATAGTGAAATTCCAAAAATAATTAAATATTGGGTTAAATGTGATTGAAATGATTTGGAAAATTTTGTTTTATCATATTAAAGTTATAGAAATGTTTTAGGACTTTTAAAATTGAATTTGGAATTAATTTGTGAAAATTGAATATTTTAATATTTAATTATCGACTGAAAAATAGCCATTTTTCAAACGGTCTCGGATTTCGACGAAACTAGTTTCATCGGATCCGTAATGTGATATTATTGTAAGATTTCAAATTTCAAGTCGATTGGATATATCGTTTGTCCGGTACAAGCCAAAACGCCTAGAAATCGTTTAAATCGGGTTTAATTTAAATTGAGCGTTTACTGCCATAACTCGCACATACTTCCGAATTAGCTTCCGAAACCTATTCCATTGTGTCCGGAACGCGGGATAAACCCTAGGAACGTTGGTTTAGCCGCGTAAATTGGAGTTTACAAAACCCGGATAAATAGTATTCGTCGTTCTCTATAAATAGAGCAAATATTCACAAAATAAAAAAAAAACTAGGGTTTTAACGTGTAGCCGCCGGCCTCTATATCAATGGCCGAGAGTGTTCCATCTTCCTCCCTAAAAATCTTCATATCCATGCATGGATTCAACAAACGATCAACTAAGAAAATAAAGTGTGAATCGAGGGCTTCACAGTTGTACGGGGATGATGGGGTTTCGTCGACTATGGGCGAAGCAGTTGAGCCGCGTTCACCTACCGTTCGTGTTCGATTTTTGGGATGATGGAGGCGCCGAGTTCGAGGCCACTGGGGCCGTGGGTGGTGCACGAGAAGGCGGTGGTGATGGCACCTTCTGATCATCGTCTAGTTGTCGTTTAGGGGGGCGGCCATTAGGGTTTGCACGCGAAGATGGGTGGGTTTCACGATCTGGAAAAAAAAAAAAAAAATTCGCATGGGGAAGAACATCAGCTTGCGGCCCTGATTTGCTTCAACACAGATCCAACGGCCAGAGAAAGATGTGGGTTTAAAATTTAAAATAAAAGTTGTAAATCCATTTATATTTAGTTCGTATAACTTTAAACTAATGTATCTCTTTCGTACGAGATCGAAAAATTACGAAACCAGTTGCATTGCAATCGTATGATCGCGCTCTTCACGATGGAGCTGGATTTGGAATCTTTGGAGCTAGCGAAAATTTCGGGTATAATTAAACGCGTGTTTAATTATATTCGAAATAATAGCGAAAACGGAAATAAAATCAAGGTGAGAACTCCTCACTCAATCGAAAGGTTTTGTCTAAAATTTTGAATAGTTAATATTGATTGATAATTGTTGATTGTTTGTGCTAGTAGATATAGTAGGATATATACTATATATAGCGATATATATATATTGGCATATGTATATATCGGATTTGATTTCCCGCCTCGTATAGCGGATGAGACCCTATTGCGCCGCCTATTAAGCGGATATTTATAAAATCCCATATACCGCGATATTCCACCTCGAAGTGGAATTGGTATTGTGCTAACGTCTGTGGATGCAGGGAAACAGGTTGGAGGGATCCAACTGGATTCCTCACATATTTATTTGTTTATAAATATTATGTTGATTGTTGATAATCATATTGATATATGACACTTATTCCCGTGATTGACCATCTGATGTTGTTGCATCATCGGATTCAAATTTTTAAAAAAATTAAAATAACGGTTTTGAATTTAAAGGGGTTTTAAATCGATTTTTCAAAGAATATGGTTTATTAAAAATTTTGAATTGATTAAATTTTAAAATAAATAGATGGATAAAATTTTATGTTTTAAAAATTTATATTTTTATAAAATATAACTTAAAAGAAATTTTTAACAATAATAGGTTTTTATAAAATAGTTAAATTTGGTTTTTGGGAAGTTATTATTATTAATGGTTTATATAAAGGATTTTATAAATGGATGTTTTTAAATAAAAATTATTGAAGTTATAGGATAAATTTATAAAGTGTTAAGTTGATGTATAACATGAATTTCACTAGGATTTATAGATTAATAAATGTGAAATTTATAAAACGAACGGTTATTGGAAAAATTTAAGTTTATAAGTTATTAACTTATAGAAATGGATTTGGGCATTAAAAAGGGGAATTTTATAGAAATTGTTAATAAATGAAGATTTCATTAGTTGAAATTATTATAAGCCATAAAGAAATCTTGTAAGTGATAAGATTTTAAATTGGTGAAGTTCAAAAGAACGATTTGGGTAAATAGATAATATTATAAGTATTTAACTTATAATATTGATTTTAGTATATAATCGAGTTATGTAAATCGAATTGGACTAATAAAAGGAGATTTCTAAAACGAAGTTTCATAAATAGAAATGGGATGTATGGACATTGTTATAAATCCGAAAAAATCAATTTAATTTGATAAATTGAATATGGAATTTGTTAAAGGGGTTGTATTCACTATTTTTGAACGGTGAATGTATTATTTTATTAAATGAACGTGTTTTTGGAAAAGAACGTTCTAAATGGAATTTAAAACTAATTAAAGACGTTTTAAGACATGTTAAGTATCGAAATCATAGATTTCAACATTGATTGTTGAAATAGACGATTTCGAGAAATAGAAGGGAATATTTTGAATAGTAGTGGATTTATGTATCCATTTTTTTATTTCAAATCCATATACTAGTGTTTTTGGGTTGTCGTAACGATGTTTTACGCAACATTCGTTTTTAACCCAAATAAATGTGAATAAAGGAATGTTTTCTTAAAGAGAATGGAATAAATACTTAACTGTGATTTAAGTATATGGAATATTTTCAAATCGTTGAAAATAAATAAATTTGTGAATTACTTATTTTTAAAATAAGCATGGGAATGGTTTTCTAATATGAAATGGAACGGTTTTTGTGAATTCACCTTTAAGGTAATTGAAAGCAAATAACTTGAAATCGATTTGGGAATCGTATGCTAGTAGATGCTTGGAATTTAAATCCACCTTGGAATTTATATATATATGAAGGGAAATTTGTTTAAAAATAAATATTGATTTATTTTGAAGTATGAAAATGAATTTACGGATTTGGGACGTAAATTTAAATTAAATCGGTAAAGATTTATTTGATGATTTGAAATTTGTTTTCAAAGGGTATAAAGGATGAAAAGTAATTTGAAATTAGTTTTCAAATGGTTAAGGTGATTTGAAATTAGTTTTCAAATGGTTAAGGTTATTTGAAATTGGTTTGCAAATGGTTAATGTAATTTGAAATTTGTTTTCAAATGGTTGAGGTGTTTAATTTGAAATGGGTTTTCAAATGGTTAAGTGTGGAAATTATATCGTGAAGGTGTTTTGGTAAAGCAAATAAATTGGGCAATTATTTGGAAATTGTGTATATATATCTTGTAAAGATATTTTGGGACTTAATAATTTTGGAAAAATTATTTGGAATCTGATGATGTGGCGCATCTTTATTGATAGTTAAATAACCGACTATCAATATTTACCCTTGGATGGTATTGATTGTGTTTGTTTGGAATTGAATGCACACTTATTTTTAAAAATAAGCGCTCGCTATTCGGTTTAGCCGGGAGAGGACCTTTGTGTCATATATCCCATTCCGAATATGCGATACGTCGTTTGGATTGCATTTGAAGACCGGTGTTGAAGACCGGGTATTTGTGAAAACGATAGGATGACCTATCGATTGTCTCCGCATTGTTAGCTACGATATGGAGATTTCCTTTGTGATGGGAAATTTTATCGGGATTGTGAATACCCGGATTGCAAGGGCTTCCTTGGAAGTGCCTTCGGTTCTGTTCGAACCCGGAACAGACTTGTATGGTTACATGTCTGACATTACATTTTGAGAGATAGAGCAGATTTCTTTCAAATACATTTCTGTTGGTGGCGGAGAATTTATTCTCTTAGCTTAACACCCTTCTCTGAGACGTACGAGCTCAGAGGTTATGTAGTTGAAGGTTATCAGCGATATTTCCCAATCTGGTAATGTGGCATGCTGAGTGCTGCTGTGTGATGATCATTGGTTGATCGTTTGGATATGATCATTTGTTTGATCATTTATCTTTGTGATTATTGCTTTGGTCATCTGTGGACCCAAAGCATGGCTTTGTTGCACAAAGCGTAGCTTTGTGGACGAGACTTCGTCAGGACCTCACTCCCCGGAAATGGTCGAAACAGGAATATGCGGCAAGGTTATGAGGGTCGCGCCCTTTAGGGTATGTCATTTCCTTCTGGAAAAGGGTGGTATCATGGTATGGAGCCCAGATATTTACTCATGTGGAAACACTATATCTATTTCTGTGTGGTGTTGTTGGTATCGAGCGCTCGGATAAAGGTCCCAAAGGACCGGGGGATGACATATTCGTGTAGTAGTTACCTAGTTACAGAGGTAACCCGGCCTTGTGTTGGCAGAGATCTAACCGTAACGTTAGTTCTCGGGACGTCCCGCCAGAGGCGATCCCATGTGGCAGTAGGAAGTTCCTTAGCCTGACCATTTGTTGGAAATCCATTCATCCAATACGCGCCCTGTACGGTTTTAGTTGTAGAACCTGCCATTTAACATGGCAGCTATAGTAGGCATAGTATCATGGTACCTATGCTGGCTAGGATTTATATTATACTTTCGAAATATTTTCCACTATGCACTAGTAATAATATCAAAGAATTTTTCTCGTAGTAAGCATGTTTGACTATCATAAGGAGAAATCTCCCCCATGTGTGCGTTTGCATTGTGTGTGTGCCGGGAGGCCTTATGGTAGTTTCATTTTCCAAAAAGCATTGCGGATTTCAAAATTTAAACTTTCTTGTTGCGTGTTTAAAGATAAACTGTTTTGAGTTCTCACACCAGTCCCATGACTGACCTGGAGTTTATTGTTCCTTTCCTAAACTCTGGGTGCCCACTATTTTCCACACGGGCAGTCTAGAGTTAGGTTATCAGGTTATTCTGGATTCGAGAGTTGCCGTGCAGATTTGGAGGCGAGCTTGGATAGCGTAGTCTATTATCTATTGTATATAGTATTCTTTCCGCTGTTGTATTGTTGTACACTCTGATGATATGATGTATTGTGATGTATGTATAAAATGTATAGTTCTTTTGTTTAAATGATTATTCATTTATCTATTATATGTTGTTCCGCTGCGATTGTGAGATTCTGATTTGTTTCATGTCCTGTTACTTGTTTTTGTTTCTTCTCTCTTTCTCTCTTCTTCTACCTCTTTCTTCTTCTAAAACCCTAACGGTTCGATTTTTCGGCAACGAAAAATCGCGATCGTTACATTTGGTATCAGAGCATATGGTTAAGCGACAACCTGCTCTGTTGGGTATTACTCATTAGAGATAGAGTCAGTAGTACTCTAGAATGAGTGTGAGTGTAATAATAGATAGGAGCGCGTATTTGTTAGTGAATATAAAATTGTTTTATATTGTGATGATTGGTTTGTTGAGTGGTATATGGATTCTGGTCGGTATAGTCTGTACAACTCTATCGATAGGGATCTCTAAACACTTGTGCAGAACAATTCAACACGATGTTGTTTTAAATTGGGTAAATGAAATAATTTTACCTTGATTATATTTTGTATATAAAGAAAATAATTTTTCAAGAAATTATTGATGTGTTTATATAATTAATTGCTTGGTAGTTGTAAATAATAATAGATATATATATAAGATAATCAAAGTTGTTGAATAAGCTAATAAAAGCAACAATTGTAAAAAGAACAATTGTATAAACTAATGAATTATAAGTATAAAATTATAATTAAAATGAGTTACAATTGTAAGATAATCTTGTATATATATAAGAAGTGAAATTATATAAGTAAAAAGATTTATAAATGTAATTTATAAATAAAAGGAAATTTTGAAAGAATATTTAGCATTGATTCACTATTGTTACTGGGAAATAATAAGGATGATGACTGCAGCATCATCAGTATCATTTTCGAGTTTCTATGTGATGGATTTGCTACAATAATGAATTTAAAATTGAGGTTTTGTTGAAATAAACAAATTTGAAATTAAAATTCAACTTGAAATTGTCAAATATAAGTGAAAAAAAAGGGGTTTTGAACTTATAATATGAGTTGGAAGTTGAATAATAAGTTGTATAACTTATAGAATGAGAAAATGTAAGTAAAACCAATTATTGAAGTGGTTAAACAATTAAGTTAAGTAAAATGAAATACGAATTTGATTGTTGATATGAATTTGACTTAAGTAAAAGTTAAATAGAATTTACTTTAGAATTGGAAACCGAATTGGATTGATAAGTGGAAACTTAAGTTTATTTGAACAAATTATGTTAAATGGAATAGAGTTTGAAATGAATTAGGAGAATACTTAAGTTGAATAGTGGAAGTAAATGTAAATGAAGTTGAATGGAATATAACTTGAGTAATGTTGAAAGAATTGATGTTGATATCAAAATAAAATGAATAAAGTGAATTAATGAAATCGTTAAATGATGTGAACTTGAGTTATATAAATGAAATTCAATTTTTATATGTAAAAAGAACTAGCAATTGAATTAAAGTATGAATTGAATGTTAATCAATAGAATATGAATAAGTTGATATGAAATGATGCATGCAAGTGTAAATTCATTTGAAAATAGTTGAATAATAGAATGAAAATCAATTGAGTGTTAAAACCAATTGGAATTAAAACAGTTGAACCAAATTGAATGTAAGTAAAATAAATAAATTTGGTTGTATTGGATGTACATTGGTCGTTATTGCTGGATGGTTGGTTGTATGTAAATTCATTAGGTGTTAATGGAAATAAACTAGCGCAATTGAAAGCTATGTAATTGAACTCAATTTGAATGTAAAGTAAATGAATTTGAATAGAATTGAATTTGATTTGGGCTGAATATGAACCAATGTGAATTTAATTAGTGAATGTAACTAATTGAAACGAATGAATTGAATATGCAACTTCAATAATAAACTAAAAAATGTATAAGAAGCATGTATTGGAAATTTTGTAATTGAATTGGCCAATAGTTTGAATGTTGGAATTGGATACTATTACTAGTATGATATACAGGTATATAATGGATTGGAATTTTGATTTTGAAGTTAAAAATTGAATGACTCGACAAAAAGGTACGTATTTCAGTTTTTATATGAGATTTGGTGATTTCCTTCTCCAGCCACTTGGCTTTCTCTTTTCTTTTTGATTCTGAGGGGCCGTAGAGCCGTTTTGTAGTCGTACCGATCTAGCCGCGCAAAGGAGACTCTGGCGAAATTTTTCGAAAATTTAGGGAGTTAGAAAAATTTTGAGAAAATTTTGAAAGTTTGAAATTTGAATTTAAATTTAAATTTAAATTGTTAAGTAAACGAAGTTGTTTGAAACTTATAATTGAATTGGGAAAGCTAATTGAAATGATAGTAAATCCTTAATAAAAAGATTGTTTTGAAAAGTTAGTAAAACTATTAGTTTTGGAAAAATAATAGACGGTTTAGGAATCATTCTCCTTAACTTGCAATTTCGAGGACGAAATTCTTTTAAGGGGGGAAGATTGTAACGACCCAGAATTTCTGATAATTTGAATTTGAGTATTTAATTAATTTTAAATATTAATAAGTGGAATTTTTAAGTCGAATAATTTATTTTTCGAATATTGGATTTAATGGGATAATTAAATCGATAATTTAATAGTGAAATTCCAAAAATAATTAAATATTGGGTTAAATGTGATTGAAATGATTTGGAAAATTTTGTTTTATCATATTAAAGTTATAGAAATGTTTTAGGACTTTTAAAATTGAATTTGGAATTAATTTGTGAAAATTGAATATTTTAATATTTAATTATCGACTGAAAAATAGCCATTTTTCAAACGGTCTCGGATTTCGACGAAACTAGTTTCATCGGATCCGTAATGTGATATTATTGTAAGATTTCAAATTTCAAGTCGATTGGATATATCGTTTGTCCGGTACAAGCCAAAACGCCTAGAAATCGTTTAAATCGGGTTTAATTTAAATTGAGCGTTTACTGCCATAACTCGCACATACTTCCGAATTAGCTTCCGAAACCTGTTCCATTGTGTCCGGAACGCGGGATAAACCCTAGGAACGTTGGTTTAGCCGCGTAAATTGGAGTTTACAAAACCCGGATAAATAGTATTCGTCGTTCTCTATAAATAGAGCAAATATTCACAAAATAAAAAAAAAAAACTAGGGTTTTAACGTGTAGCCGCCGGCCTCTATATCAATGGCCGAGAGTGTTCCATCTTCCTCCCTAAAAATCTTCATATCCATGCATGGATTCAACAAACGATCAACTAAGAAAATAAAGTGTGAATCGAGGGCTTCACAGTTGTACGGGGATGATGGGGTTTCGTCGACTATGGGCGAAGCAGTTGAGCCGCGTTCACCTACCGTTCGTGTTCGATTTTTGGGATGATGGAGGCGCCGAGTTCGAGGCCACTGGGGCCGTGGGTGGTGCACGAGAAGGCGGTGGTGATGGCACCTTCTGATCATCGTCTAGTTGTCGTTTAGGGGGGCGGCCATTAGGGTTTGCACGCGAAGATGGGTGGGTTTCACGATCTGGAAAAAAAAAAAAAAAATTCGCATGGGGAAGAACATCAGCTTGCGGCCCTGATTTGCTTCAACACAGATCCAACGGCCAGAGAAAGATGTGGGTTTAAAATTTAAAATAAAAGTTGTAAATCCATTTATATTTAGTTCGTATAACTTTAAACTAATGTATCTCTTTCGTACGAGATCGAAAAATTACGAAACCAGTTGCATTGCAATCGTATGATCGCGCTCTTCACGATGGAGCTGGATTTGGAATCTTTGGAGCTAGCGAAAATTTCGGGTATAATTAAACGCGTGTTTAATTATATTCGAAATAATAGCGAAAACGGAAATAAAATCAAGGTGAGAACTCCTCACTCAATCGAAAGGTTTTGTCTAAAATTTTGAATAGTTAATATTGATTGATAATTGTTGATTGTTTGTGCTAGTAGATATAGTAGGATATATACTATATATAGCGATATATATATATTGGCATATGTATATATCGGATTTGATTTCCCGCCTCGTATAGCGGATGAGACCCTATTGCGCCGCCTATTAAGCGGATATTTATAAAATCCCATATACCGCGATATTCCACCTCGAAGTGGAATTGGTATTGTGCTAACGTCTGTGGATGCAGGGAAACAGGTTGGAGGGATCCAACTGGATTCCTCACATATTTATTTGTTTATAAATATTATGTTGATTGTTGATAATCATATTGATATATGACACTTATTCCCGTGATTGACCATCTGATGTTGTTGCATCATCGGATTCAAATTTTTAAAAAAATTAAAATAACGGTTTTGAATTTAAAGGGGTTTTAAATCGATTTTTCAAAGAATATGGTTTATTAAAAATTTTGAATTGATTAAATTTTAAAATAAATAGATGGATAAAATTTTATGTTTTAAAAATTTATATTTTTATAAAATATAACTTAAAAGAAATTTTTAACAATAATAGGTTTTTATAAAATAGTTAAATTTGGTTTTTGGGAAGTTATTATTATTAATGGTTTATATAAAGGATTTTATAAATGGATGTTTTTAAATAAAAATTATTGAAGTTATAGGATAAATTTATAAAGTGTTAAGTTGATGTATAACATGAATTTCACTAGGATTTATAGATTAATAAATGTGAAATTTATAAAACGAACGGTTATTGGAAAAATTTAAGTTTATAAGTTATTAACTTATAGAAATGGATTTGGGCATTAAAAAGGGGAATTTTATAGAAATTGTTAATAAATGAAGATTTCATTAGTTGAAATTATTATAAGCCATAAAGAAATCTTGTAAGTGATAAGATTTTAAATTGGTGAAGTTCAAAAGAACGATTTGGGTAAATAGATAATATTATAAGTATTTAACTTATAATATTGATTTTAGTATATAATCGAGTTATGTAAATCGAATTGGACTAATAAAAGGAGATTTCTAAAACGAAGTTTCATAAATAGAAATGGGATGTATGGACATTGTTATAAATCCGAAAAAATCAATTTAATTTGATAAATTGAATATGGAATTTGTTAAAGGGGTTGTATTCACTATTTTTGAACGGTGAATGTATTATTTTATTAAATGAACGTGTTTTTGGAAAAGAACGTTCTAAATGGAATTTAAAACTAATTAAAGACGTTTTAAGACATGTTAAGTATCGAAATCATAGATTTCAACATTGATTGTTGAAATAGACGATTTCGAGAAATAGAAGGGAATATTTTGAATAGTAGTGGATTTATGTATCCATTTTTTTATTTCAAATCCATATACTAGTGTTTTTGGGTTGTCGTAACGATGTTTTACGCAACATTCGTTTTTAACCCAAATAAATGTGAATAAAGGAATGTTTTCTTAAAGAGAATGGAATAAATACTTAACTGTGATTTAAGTATATGGAATATTTTCAAATCGTTGAAAATAAATAAATTTGTGAATTACTTATTTTTAAAATAAGCATGGGAATGGTTTTCTAATATGAAATGGAACGGTTTTTGTGAATTCACCTTTAAGGTAATTGAAAGCAAATAACTTGAAATCGATTTGGGAATCGTATGCTAGTAGATGCTTGGAATTTAAATCCACCTTGGAATTTATATATATATGAAGGGAAATTTGTTTAAAAATAAATATTGATTTATTTTGAAGTATGAAAATGAATTTACGGATTTGGGACGTAAATTTAAATTAAATCGGTAAAGATTTATTTGATGATTTGAAATTTGTTTTCAAAGGGTATAAAGGATGAAAAGTAATTTGAAATTAGTTTTCAAATGGTTAAGGTGATTTGAAATTAGTTTTCAAATGGTTAAGGTTATTTGAAATTGGTTTGCAAATGGTTAATGTAATTTGAAATTTGTTTTCAAATGGTTGAGGTGTTTAATTTGAAATGGGTTTTCAAATGGTTAAGTGTGGAAATTATATCGTGAAGGTGTTTTGGTAAAGCAAATAAATTGGGCAATTATTTGGAAATTGTGTATATATATCTTGTAAAGATATTTTGGGACTTAATAATTTTGGAAAAATTATTTGGAATCTGATGATGTGGCGCATCTTTATTGATAGTTAAATAACCGACTATCAATATTTACCCTTGGATGGTATTGATTGTGTTTGTTTGGAATTGAATGCACACTTATTTTTAAAAATAAGCGCTCGCTATTCGGTTTAGCCGGGAGAGGACCTTTGTGTCATATATCCCATTCCGAATATGCGATACGTCGTTTGGATTGCATTTGAAGACCGGTGTTGAAGACCGGGTATTTGTGAAAACGATAGGATGACCTATCGATTGTCTCCGCATTGTTAGCTACGATATGGAGATTTCCTTTGTGATGGGAAATTTTATCGGGATTGTGAATACCCGGATTGCAAGGGCTTCCTTGGAAGTGCCTTCGGTTCTGTTCGAACCCGGAACAGACTTGTATGGTTACATGTCTGACATTACATTTTGAGAGATAGAGCAGATTTCTTTCAAATACATTTCTGTTGGTGGCGGAGAATTTATTCTCTTAGCTTAACACCCTTCTCTGAGACGTACGAGCTCAGAGGTTATGTAGTTGAAGGTTATCAGCGATATTTCCCAATCTGGTAATGTGGCATGCTGAGTGCTGCTGTGTGATGATCATTGGTTGATCGTTTGGATATGATCATTTGTTTGATCATTTATCTTTGTGATTATTGCTTTGGTCATCTGTGGACCCAAAGCATGGCTTTGTTGCACAAAGCGTAGCTTTGTGGACGAGACTTCGTCAGGACCTCACTCCCCGGAAATGGTCGAAACAGGAATATGCGGCAAGGTTATGAGGGTCGCGCCCTTTAGGGTATGTCATTTCCTTCTGGAAAAGGGTGGTATCATGGTATGGAGCCCAGATATTTACTCATGTGGAAACACTATATCTATTTCTGTGTGGTGTTGTTGGTATCGAGCGCTCGGATAAAGGTCCCAAAGGACCGGGGGATGACATATTCGTGTAGTAGTTACCTAGTTACAGAGGTAACCCGGCCTTGTGTTGGCAGAGATCTAACCGTAACGTTAGTTCTCGGGACGTCCCGCCAGAGGCGATCCCATGTGGCAGTAGGAAGTTCCTTAGCCTGACCATTTGTTGGAAATCCATTCATCCAATACGCGCCCTGTACGGTTTTAGTTGTAGAACCTGCCATTTAACATGGCAGCTATAGTAGGCATAGTATCATGGTACCTATGCTGGCTAGGATTTATATTATACTTTCGAAATATTTTCCACTATGCACTAGTAATAATATCAAAGAATTTTTCTCGTAGTAAGCATGTTTGACTATCATAAGGAGAAATCTCCCCCATGTGTGCGTTTGCATTGTGTGTGTGCCGGGAGGCCTTATGGTAGTTTCATTTTCCAAAAAGCATTGCGGATTTCAAAATTTAAACTTTCTTGTTGCGTGTTTAAAGATAAACTGTTTTGAGTTCTCACACCAGTCCCATGACTGACCTGGAGTTTATTGTTCCTTTCCTAAACTCTGGGTGCCCACTATTTTCCACACGGGCAGTCTAGAGTTAGGTTATCAGGTTATTCTGGATTCGAGAGTTGCCGTGCAGATTTGGGGGCGAGCTTGGATAGCGTAGTCTATTATCTATTGTATATAGTATTCTTTCCGCTGTTGTATTGTTGTACACTCTGATGATATGATGTATTGTGATGTATGTATAAAATGTATAGTTCTTTTGTTTAAATGATTATTCATTTATCTATTATATGTTGTTCCGCTGCGATTGTGAGATTCTGATTTGTTTCATGTCCTGTTACTTGTTTTTGTTTCTTCTCTCTTTCTCTCTTCTTCTACCTCTTTCTTCTTCTAAAACCCTAACGGTTCGATTTTTCGGCAACGAAAAAATCGCGATCGTTACAATTAAACTGTTGTAGATACGCGACCCAAGAAGCGTGCCTAGCTGAAATTTTATCCTGCCCTTGCAAATGCTTCAAAGCTTCATGATCCGTATAGAGAACAAACTCCTTCTGAAACAGATAATGTCTCCAGTGCTTCACTGCTTGAACAATTGCATAAAACTCAACATCATAAGTGTTATATCTCAACTTAGCTCCAGATAACTTCTCGCTGAAATAAGCAACTGGTCTTCCTTTCTGACTCAAAACTCCACCAATCCCAACCTTCGATGCATCAGTATGTAATTCAAACAACAACTGAAAATCCGGTAAAACTAGAATTGGTGCTGTTGTCAATAGTGTTTTGATCTTCTCAAAAGCAACCCCTGCTTCCTCTGACCACTCAAACTTCTTTCCTTTCATGCAATCGGTTATAGGAGCCATCACATTACTAAAATGTGGAATGAATCTTCGATAGAAAGATACCAATCCATGAAAACTCCTCACTTCAGTAATTGTCTTTGGCTGTGGCCAACTCCTGACAGCTTCTACTTTACTTTCGTCCACTCGAATTCCTTCTTTTGATAGAACATATCCCAGAAACAAAACACTGTCCGTCATAAACACACACTTTTTTGTTGCAGCATAAAATTTCTCCTGTCGTAGAATCAACAATACTTCACGCAAATGCGGGACATGCTTTTCCATACTCCCACTGTAGATCAAAATATCATCAAAGTAAACAACCACGAACTTTCCAATGTATGCTCTGAAAATCTGGTTCATCACTCTCATAAAAGTACTCGGTGCATTCGATAAACCAAACGGCATAACCAACCATTCGTATAAACCTTCCCTGGTTTTGAAAGCAGTCTTCCATTCATCGCCTGGTCTAATACGAATTTGATGGTATCCACTCTTCAAGTCAATCTTTGAAAACACAACAGCTCCACTCAACTGATCTATCAAATCATCAAACCTCGGCATAGGAAATCTGTATCTCACAGTGATCTTGTTCAAAGCCTGACTATCCGTACACATTCTCCACGAACCATCCTTCTTTGGCACCAATAAGGCTGGCACTGCACAAGGACTCAAGCTCTCCTGAACACGCCCTTGTTCTAACAGCTCCTCCACCTGCCTTCTCAGTTCCTTATGCTCCTTAGGACTCATCCTATAATGTGGCCTGTGTGGTAATACTGCCCCTGGCACAAGATCAATCTGATGTTGAATATCCCGCAACGGTGGTAACTCCGTTGGCAATTCTTCAGGAAACACATCTCCGAATTCTTCCAATACCGGCTTTACTTCCTCTGGAACTTCTACTGATTCAGTGGTTTCATGCCCAATCAACAAAAACACTTCTGGACTCTCCTCTACTTCTTCAATAAATTCCTTCAAAGTCAATAAAGTCTTCAGCTCCTCAATCTCTTCAGATTTACTCTCTTCCTGTTGTCCCTTCTTTGGAACTAAAATAATCTTAACACCTTCAAACATAAAGCTGTAGCTATTGGTCCGACCGTCATGTTGTACTGCTCGATCATACTGCCATGGTCTTCCCAAAAGTAAGTGACAAACATCCATTTCCACAACATAACACCAAATCTCGTCTTTATACTTCTTCCCAATAGAAAACGGAACTCGAACTCGCCTATCCACCTTCACTTCTCCTCCTTTTCTCAACCACTCTAACTTGTAAGGATTTGGATGCTTCTCCGTTTTCAGCTTTAACTTTCTCGCGGCTTCAGTAGAAAGAATATTGTCACAACTTCCTACATCAATCACAAACTTACAAAACTTTCCCAGAATAGTGCATGTTGACTGAAAGATGTTACTCCTCAACCAACTAGCCTCTTCTTCTTGCTTCGGTATTAAACAAGACCTCATCATCATTAGGTTACATCCTTCATCTCCTGACGCGATATCCTGTTCATTCTCCTCAACTGGACTAAGATAACCTTCATCAACATCCTCACCTTCAACTTCAACAATCATAGTTCGCTTCTTCGGCTTCAGACATTCATTACTCTTGTGACCCACTTCCTGGCAATTGTAACATTTAAAACTGTTGTTGACCTTTGCCTTCGCAACTTCATTCACAACTGGTTTACTGACAGATTTAGGAATACTAGAGCTTCCACTGGCACCCTTCACTGGATTATTGGAATTAGTAAACACACCACCTCCACGCCTTCCTTGCTTCTCCCAAGCCAACGCTTTCTGATGTGCTTCTGCTACAGATCTAGGATCAAACATATTCACCATATCTTGAATTTGCATCCTCAACCCTCCAACAAATCTAGCAGTCAGCTGTTCCTCTGTCTCCATAATGTCATTTCGAGCAATCAGTTGATAAAATTCGTCAGCATAATCATTAATAGTCTTCGTCCCTTGCCTCAGATTCTGCAACCTCTGATACATAAGTGATTGATAATTGTAAGGCAAGAATGTACCCTTCATCAACTTCTTCATCTTCTCCCATGATTCAATCTTCGACTTTCCCGTTCTCTCCCTTGTAAGTTTAGTTTGCTGCCACCATGCTAAAGCTCTCCCCCTCAACCTAGTAGCAACTAACTTCACTCTTCTATGCTCAGGAACTTCTTTAAAGTCAAAAATCTCTTCAACATTAGACAACCAATCCAAAAATTCTTCTGCTACCATTCCTCCCTTGAACTCTGGAATTTCCATCTTCATACCCGATTCCCATCAACGATCATCATCTACATCAAAAATCAAATGTATGTCTGTATCGATCTCGTCTTTCTTCATCTTTATAATCATGTGTGGTCCTTCTACCCTGTCTATCCATATCGGGATGTGATTCATTTTCAAACTCACGTGGAGTTCTCCTCTCTTCATGTCCATAGTCATGGTGATCTCTTCTTGACGAAATTGATGTTTCTCTTCTTTCTCTAAAAGAATGCGGTGATACCCTCCTCGCTTCCGTAACCGATGGCGAAACTCTGTTTCCTCCATGGTTCGAGATTGGTGATCTCCTCCTTTGATTTTGATTCAAATCATTCATTAATTTCTCTAACTTTCCAATGTCTTCATCAAATTTCTCATTAATGCATTGTTCCATTTGCTCAGCTTCTTCTCTTCTATACAACGCTTCAACATTTTGATGACGATTAGCTCTCCTTGGTGGCATGATTGATTCAACACAATCTTCAAACTTCACAACTAACTTGTACAACAAGTCATGGCCTTCACTCAACTTGGCTCAACTCACTTCCAAAAATTCAAACACTTTCCGGACTTTGAAATGAAATGGATCGAAAGCTTCTGACTTGTTGTAACTTCAAGATGTACACGATGAACACCAACTTCAAACTCCTTGGCTCCAAGACTCGGCTTAGCTATGATTGGCTAAGTCTAGCTCTGATACCAAAACTAACGCAGCGGATATTAACAAAACGATATAGATCAATGAAAGTAGCAAACGGTGGATTGAAGATACTGAAATGCCCAAATTCGTTGATCACAAAGATACCGAATTCTAGCTATCTTCGACACGTTGATCGCGCACGATAACGTGAAAGAAGATCTACAATTCTTCAAACGTTGATCAAGCGCACTTGATACCATGAATTGGCTTCAACGATCGTTGATTCGAGCGCACTCGAATAACCGAAAGTGGAGATAGGAGATTACACTCAACTACCAATTTAAGATGAAAGCACACAGCAATCAACAAGCATTTTATTCAAAAAAAATCAACAACTACAAAATGTACAACTCACGCCCTATTTATAGCCTTTTTACAACCCAGACCCTTAAGTTGTTTCCGACTTAACACCCCCGACTCACGACCTAACTTAAGTCGTGCGCGACTTAACATCAGCGACTCAAACAGCTACACCCAACACATATTTACAACACTTAGGTCGTATACGACCTAACTACTCACGCGACTTAAGAAGCAAACGACATACGACTTAAAGAATGTACAAACATATTACAACACAAGAATATGCAACTTAAAATAACACGATTTAGTCAGCAGCGACTCAACACTCACAACGACTTAAGGAAACACACCAATATACAACTCAGCGACTTACGTACAACACAGTATAACAAACACACGACTTAACAGATACAATGACATAACGACTTAACATGACACGGCTTACGACTTACGACCTAGCTTAGGTCGGCAGCGGCTTAAGAAACATCTTCAAACAGCACCTTCATACGACGTAAATCATGGTCGACTTAAGACTTCAATGATTTATCATGAGTCGTAACTCGTGGCATCTTGAAGGAGCGGTATCTTCCCATAACTCATTAAGTCGTAACTCGCTTCCGACTTAAAGCCTTCAACTACTCGAACTTCTCTCTTCTTCTTGATAAATCGTGGACGACTTATAGCTGTGTCGTTAGGTCGTATACGACTTATCAAACCTGAGCGACTTATGCTCCCGTTAAGTAGTAACTTCTTTTCATCATTCTTGTTAAGTCGTAGCTCTTCCTCACATGACTCCTTAGGTCGTGGACGACCTATAGCTTCCATTTTAAGTCGTGGACAACTTAACTCTTCTTTAAGTCGTGTACGACTTATTCCTTCTCTGGCCTGAACTGCATCAGGTATTCACTATTGTCAAACAGCTTCAAATGCATAGAAGGATAATGAGAACTCGACTTACCATCATCAGACATGACAGCCGGCTAGTTTGTTCTCTACTGGTTACCAGAAAATTTAGATTACAGCAGATAATCATAGGCCATATAAAGCTATCTAGAGCACATTAAACGTTGCCTTATATTCAATAGAAGGCAAAAAAGAGTTCACTAGAACAATCAAACTGCAAAATGGACATACTGTCTGATATACAAGTGTTTATAAGGCAAAAATCACAAAGTATCAGAAAACACTACGTGCTTGACCTAAACAAACACATCAAAATTGGTCATGCGGGAGTTGGAATGTTTAATACAAAAATGAATTCTATGTGAATGGCAGATGCAGAGTAAGTAAAATATAAAATGCAGTAGGGAGCAAATGCGATCATCACTTCTGGTCAGATTTGGTCGACTCATACTTAGTAGATTGTTTGGAATAATGCCTCAAGCTCTTGTGCTCATGTGAGCTCTTATGCTCGCCCTCCTTCTTCTCTTTTTCCTCCTCCTCCTCTTTTCTCTTAGCAGCGGCAGTAGCATAAAGCTCAGCTTTTTTCTCTTCATGAGCTTCAACTCCTCAATAGCCTTGATCTTTGCCCTAGCCATGTCCACGTGGAAGTTCACCAGGACTTACTATTATAAGGCTTATTCTTTATCAAATTCCTCAACTGGGTCAGAAGAGCCCGTAATCTCAACGTTAACATCTTCCTGGAGAGTAAAAATCATCTCATTATGAGCTCTATCAGCTAGAGGATCGGTGGGGCTTGTAGGCATGATGTTTGAGGAGGAAGCATCAGAAGTGACCACAACATCATCAGGACGTACCATATGCACATCACCTGCATGAGAATGCAAAAGACTATCAGATATGGACTCACTCATTCAAGCCCGAATGTCCTGAGTAGTAGCTCGCGGACTGTAAAGGAAAATTCTACCTTCTTTAAGGGACTTGGGAGCATCACTTAGGATCGACGTATGAGTCAAAGGGGAAAGAACATCTGGGGGCTGGCTTCCAACAGATGGATCAAAAGAAACATGGAAAACAGTTAGTGAAATATCGTGCATAGGGCATAAATAATTGATTTAGAAACCTGGCCTTGCAAACCCATTTCAAAGATTGAGCCACCATTCTTTTTCTTCTTCACCTCTTCCTTTCGGGCCTTCTTAGCCTTAGCTTACTTGATATAACCTAGGCGGACAGCCTTTATCTCCTCCATTGAGAAGCAAGCATCAACCACTTCAAGACTGAACTGTGGAATGCCATGCTCACTGGAAGTTTTTGCCTCCTTAATCAACCGCTCATGGATAGAGACCATGACCTCCGAATAATTGTCCATCCATGCTTGTCTCTTTTTGGCAAACATTCTGTAATAGATCTCGTTTAGGAGTCCTTCCACTTGATCCAGTTGGTTGTTCAACTCATCATACTCGACCTATAACTTTCCAGCCTTGTAACTTTCAGCAGCTTTGCCCGCAATCAAGGCCTTAATTTCACCCTAAAGAGAAACTCTCTCAGCTCTCTAGCTGGTAACTTTCTTTTTCAAGTCATTAATGTCGGGATCCACCTTCTTGACCACTACTAAGATCTAATACATCCTTTTAGCCAATTTGTCTTTAACATTCTTATAATCATCAAAGAACCACTTGGCCTTGTCATCGTAATTTCTCTTTGCAGCCTTGATGTCCTCGGAGCACTCCTGCTTCATCCGCTCTAACTCCTTAGTATGGGCACCTTAAGTTTCTAGATCTCCTCGGTCTGGGACCTTTCCAAGGCATCCACAACTCGTTTGCGGTCCAGATCCTTTTGATGCAATTTTTTCAATGACTAAAGATTTTGTTGCTCTTCTCTACGCTTTTCTTGCCAATCTCCTACCCTGCCTTGGTAACCCTAGTATGGAATTTTGAAGTGCCTTCACTCCAGCCAAACCATCCACAAGGAGCTCTATTGATAGAAATAAATAAATAGGAGGGAATCGGTGAGCAGGCGTGCTTGAGTATCTCTTGGCTTATAGGTATATTGCAATTCATCGAAGAGTGAATTCGAGGGGTCGGTGGTAACATTTACTTCTTCCGAGCCCATCCCCTTATCTTTCTTCCCAGGGGCAAGCACTGTAGCTCCTCTTTTGTTGGTTTGCTCGTATTGCATGGAGGTTTCAAAATCGAATGCCTGGAAAGGAGAGAACCGAGGGGACTTGGAATGCTAGGCTGTGGTATGGGACCCTGATTTACAACGAAGAGAGCGAGATCTCTTCCATGAGCCATTTTTGGAGTCTTGGTCGCTTGTGTCCTCAACTGGGAGATAGTTGAAGAGTTTTCCCATTTTCAGTTCTGCGGTGGCTAATGTGCCTACTCAGCCTAAATAAGGATGCTTCCCATTTCACATCTTTAGAGGGAGCCAACTGTTTTATCTTGGATGTTATTTTCTTCCTCCTTAAGCTCATGTCTCCTGTAAGTATAAAGGATAATGGTTTAGAATATCCAATCATCCAGAGAAATGTATGAGAACAACAAGGATGTGAGATGATGCAAGTGTAAGTGCGAGAATTTGCAACTATGGCACGATCCTTAGGGTCCTAGCGAGTCTCTAATGGTCGTTGAATCTCCACAATGGATGCAGAATCCTGTAACTGATCCTAAGATCCTAATCAAAAACATTAATGTATCTAGAAACAAAATCCTTTACATCCTCATCGTGAGACCAAAAATAAGACGTAAGGCTTCATACACCTTCTAGTTAGGCGGGGTAGAAAAAATGCCCCTAAAAGAGTGGGCTTTATCGTGATCTAAGTCGGTACGATGACTATCGTGGGAATGAGAGCCCTCACCTTCCTGTGTCCTCGTGCGAATATTGTCATCTTCCTACTCCCTTAAGATCTTCAGCCAGCCGCTTTTACTGGAAACTAGCTTGAATGTACCTAACTCTGGCTCCTTAGAGCCCATTAGCATGATAAGGAGTACTCTAGATAGAACAACAGCCGAGACTGCACCCGAAACAAAAGGTTGGGTAAATGGTGCCCCACTTATTTCACCATTAATCGAGTCTTTCTTCTTCTTGTCATTGATGGGCTTCTAGATAGAAGGCTGGCTTCCTTTTCCAATCGAATGACCAATCGCCGGCAATCTGAGTTGTCTTAGATTATTGTCAATAATGACACAAGGAACCTATCGGAACTCCTTGGGATTTATTGAAGCGTTCGCATCATATCATCCAAGTCCTTCCCAGAAGCTGCTCTTACAACACCTATAAAAAAAGCCCCAAGGAAGGAACCTTTGCTTTCCATGCAAATTTAAGTTATAAGATAGAGGAAAGAAGTGAACTTACATCCTAAGTGCAACCGGTGAAAGCATGGAGAACTATCCTGAACAAAAAAGTACTCCTTTTTGAACATTCTGTATTTGGAGTACAATCCTCGACTGGCTTGAACTTGCTTCCCACCTCGAGAAAAATGGAGAAACCCTCCTGCTTTCTCTTTATAAAATATAGGAACTTAATCTGGCGGTGAGTCGAGGGTTCCTAGAACTCCCTCATGAAGATGGAGTACAAACTGGTGAGGATGACATAACTATTCGGATGTAGATGGAATGGAGCGAACTTTAAACATATAAGAAACCCTGCAATCCATTAAGGGAAAGGAGGTGGAGCCTCAACCGCACAATGATGGTGGGTATGGGCCATGTATCCCTCAGGAGAGTGTGTGCATGCTTTTTAAGAGTAGGCAGAAGAAGATCCTCCGTGGGAATACCATCAGTGGCTATAATAAGATCGAGTCGCTTAGTTGTCAAGGTTGAACCCTTAGTCTACATGATTTGTCAACAGCTCTGATGGTCCATGTCCATGGATGAGAAAAGTAAGCGAAGTTCAATTAGTTAGAGGGATGCTCCGACCGAGTGGGGGATGGAAGTAGAATGAGGCTTATCCTCGAAGGAAGTAGAAGAACGGGTATGGCGACGTCTCGGCATACTTATCTAACATGATTCTCACATGTTATCACGAAAGTGGGAAGCGTTCATGTCTATGCATGTGTGTATGCATGCCTATTATGCAAAAAACACAACATCTCTGGAACACCCCATATTTTTATTAACATTATTTAGGATATTTAATTAGTTAAATAAAATAAAATAATATAAGATGACTAATGGATTGAGATTTGTGATTAAATAAGGGGTAACCATGCCATGTTAAACAAGTGAACTAAAGAATAAAAAGAGAATAAAATGGGTAGGAAATATGCAAGGGCAAAATAGGAACAAGGCATATCCTTATACCCTAAACTCTTATCCCCTCAATATTCAAGTTCACTTCATTTTTCACCATCAAAAATACAAGCTAAGGTCGGCCACCATCAGGAAGAGTAAATAACAATTCAAGAGGAAGAATTAAAACATCTAATCAAGGACAAATCTCACATCCTTAACTAAAAGCTAAGGTGGATACTAACTACATCTCATATCTTTGAACGATTTCGGTTTTAGATAAATTTCAAAAGTATTTGCAAATGGTTTGCCATGTTTTGAATGATAAATGGATATGTATATACCTGTTGATGATTTAGGTTACTTTATATGCATTTTGTGATGAGAATTGATTTAGAAAACCAATTAAATGACATCTAATTGCCTTGGGAATTTAGATCTAGATCAGAAATTATAATTTATAATGGGTTTCAGTTTTTATAATTTTCTGAATTAATGTAAAATTTATATGAATTTTCTAGAGAAGAAAATGCTAGATTGGTTTTAAAATTTATTATGTCCATTATATTGGCTTAGGGTCTGAAAATTATATATGTTAGAAAACATATTAAAAATGATTTTATGGAATTTTTGTCGAATTTTCCAAAGTGTTTTAATGGATATATAAAATTATTTAAGTTATAGGACTTAAATGTTTTATGTATTTTTAAAATGGAGAAGGGGTATTTTGTAAATAATTCAAATCTTTATTTTGAAAATTGGCGGTAATTTAAGAAAAGAAAAATGTGCAGCCAATCATAATTTGATAACACAAGGCAGGTTAGGTACAAAGAAATAGTTTAAAAAGTCAAATCTACATGCTTTTTCCTTTCAATGTTTTGCCTCCACCTCTAACTCAATCAAAACCAATGCACATGGTATAAAATATCTGGTACGTAGTGAATTGGACAAAGGCGGAAGGCATTGGATTGAATCAAGGGGTTCCAAAGGGGTAGGAGCACTCTTTTCTTTCAAATAAATATGTGCCTGCTTTGTTTTCGACTAAATAACTTTCGACTTGGTCTGCGTTTGACTAGGTCAATGATTTAAAAGAATGGTTTTAAAAGGTTGCGCCTTTGTTTTTAAATAGCCACTTTCGACTAAGTCGAAGCCCCTGACTGTCACTTTTACCTTTCGACCTAGATTGGTTTCGAAAGGGTCTTTTTTTTTAAATCAAGCCATTTCTCTAATGCATTTGAAGGGATGGTTTCGACACCATCACTTCTATACTTAGGAATGCTTTCAAAAGAGATGCTTTCAACTTAAATGTTTTAATGACCCTTTTGCTCTATAAAAAGTATAACCCAAATGGTTTCGAAAGAGATGGTTTTAATGGTTTCGAAAGGTGTTTCCACATGTTGTAAATTGTACCCAAATGCTTTCGAAAGGCTTGACGTTTTAATGCTTTCGAAAGGTTTTAAAGGATGGGTTTTCCAATGGTTTCGGAAGGTCTAAAGGAAATGTTTTTCCAATGCTTTCGAAAGGAAATTTTTAAGTGTTTTACAGAGGATGTCGAAGGCTTTAAAGCTTTCGAATGAGATGTTTTTCAACGTGTTTGAAAAGATAAAATTAAATGGTTTCAAAAGGTATGATTTCAAAAGGTATGTTTTGGCCTTTGGTTTTGATTGTACTGAAACGGATGCTTTCGAAAGGGGTCCTTTCAATGGTTTTGAAAGGGTTGTTTAAAGGTTTTAAACAAAGGTTTCGAATGAGTTGTTTTGGCAACATTGCTTTAAGTGCTTTTAAGTTAAAAGGGGTATTAACTTATTTTGGAAGGATGGGAAAATCCTTAATAATTTCATCAACGTTATTTTGCGTAAAGTATATAAAAACATGGCAAATAGCTTAGAGTAAAGTAAAGAGTATATTTTCCTTGTGTATGTATGATTTAAAGATTTAAATCATTTTGAAAAGGTTTTCAAGGAAAAATTTAAAGGGTAGTTAACCCTATGAAAATGACATAAGTTTGAATACCAGATGGGATTTGTGTAGGGTGGCGCCCTATACTCATTAGCTATTAGCCCCTTGTTAATTTAGTCTAAAATTCTAGTGTGTAGAGCTTTGTCAGAAGTGAGACTAAAATTATGCTACATACAAAAAGGAATCTAAAAAGAAAAGACAGAATATTGGTAAGCCCACAGAACCATTGGGATTAGATAGACCTGGAGAAGTAAGGACAGACTATCTATATGATAACCCGGATTTTTGGACATTTGATAATTGGATATTTTAACTAGTTTTCACCTTTGAGATACTAAATTTATTTAGATAGATAAACAAATTTCAGATAATTAAAAATATCTGGATGTGTATAAATGGATTTGGAATTATAATAATGTTAAATTAAAATGATAAACCTTATAATGAAATTAAAGGAATTTATATTAATAGATATATGCAAAACTTTATAATATTGAATATTTTAAGTATAATTTGTTAGTCCGTGAAATGATGGTTTTGATGACAACAGCCTTAGAATAGTTTATAAAATATAAATACTAACATTATAAGTTTAGATATATATGTATATGCAGGATTTAACCATGCAGGTACTAAGAATGAAGACTGTGTAGTATAGAGATTCAAGATATCAAGATAGAAGACTCATGAGTATCAAGATTATCAAGAGTTCAAGATTTCAAAGTTAAGTATTTTTTATTATTAGGAATTTTGTTAAAACTCATAGAAAAGCACTGGCATCTTAAAATTCAATTTATTCGTGGAATGGAATCCACTTCGAGCCTGTTAAAGGGATGGAACCCTAAGTAGGATGGAACCCTAAGTAGGATGGAACCTACGAAAAATCTAGTGGAACATTGTTTTGTATCCGCTAACTTTTTATTCAAAATGATTTTTCAAAATTATATCCCGTTTTCAAAATGTTTTCAAAAATTTCCTTTTTAAAAAAGATTCAAAACCCTCTATCCTGATTTTAAATAATTTTAGCCTCAAAATTATCTTTAATTTCAAAGTCAATTTACTCCTGATTTTAAACTATCTTTTAAAATAATATATTTAACTTTTAAATTTTTACACTTAGATTTAAAATATAAAATTTGAGTTAAATTCTATATATATTATTCTCTATATTTAATTATGAATTTTAACTATATTCATGTATATTTATAAAAGTTTAAATTAGTTTTAAATATAAGATAAAGGTTATTTTCAAAGAAAATCAAAACATCAAAAAATGCTTTGGGATGTCGACATGCCTACATACCCCATGTCGACATAGTGTCAGTTGAGTTCAAAATTTAAATTTCAAAAGAAGTGTCTATTCGCATAACTCTTCATGAATGGACATGGCTATTGTTCTTCTATAAATATGGGTTAGTTTCAACGAATTTAACATCAGATTTTTTGGTTTTTTACTCCTCTTCTTCTTCCACTTTTCCTAATACATATTTTTATCATTACTCTACCGAAATCAACATTGGATCGAACTCGATTGCTTCTAGTTTGATTCTCCATCACTCTCGCTACAAGATTCTCAGTGCTATTCAGAGCTATAGACTTCTTTGTAATCTACTAAGCGAGAAAAGGTGTGATTGTAGCTGTAACAACCCGCATATTTAACGTTTTTATATTTAAATAATTTATTTAAATATAGCGTCGTTAGTCGGATTTTGGGTCCGAAATGTTACTTTCTGCAAACGGTCGAATTGGGTCTCAAGACCACTTCCATTGAGTTCAAAATGGAGTTTGCGATCTTTTTGAGTATAAGCTTTTATATGTTTGGAGTAAGTCGAATTTTGCTATTTGCTAAGTGGGCTTTTGGGTTTGGAACTGTTCTTTAAACCGACTCAGCCCTTTCTCTCCTTCCATTCCCTCATTCTTACTTCCCAAACTCAAACTCCAACTGAAAATGGTGGAAAGCAAAGGGAATTAGAAACTCCAAACCCTAGTTCTTCTTGCTAGCTCATAATCTTGCTCCAAAATCAAAGGGAAGCCATTGGTAAGCCTCTTCTTCATCTTCTCTATCTCTTTCTCTCTTCAATTTCAGAAAGTTCCCTAAGCCTAATTTGGGAAATATGTGTTTTATCCTTTGATTAAAGCTAGTTGAGTTGAAGTAGAGATTAGTTGGTCTTCTCCTTGTTATTGAGCTTCTTCTTCTTCTTCTTTGTCTTTGGGAAAAGGTGAGTTTTGAACTCACATCTACTTCTTTTGATATCATTGATGTTAGGCATGAA
This sequence comes from Allium cepa, assembly GCA_030765085.1. Lineage (NCBI taxonomy): Eukaryota > Viridiplantae > Streptophyta > Magnoliopsida > Asparagales > Amaryllidaceae > Allium > Allium cepa. The sequence continues at coordinate 352,882,077 of CM060932.1, read as the reverse complement.
TTCCTAACAATTGTTCATATGTTCTTTTGCTTTTGATTTGGGTTGATTTGGTGAAATTGCCAAATTATGATTTTTGAAGCCAAATCTTTGAAAATCCTTATATGGATGATGTTTATGTTGTTTGGAGTGTTTGGGTGTGTCGTTAAGGTTGGGTAGTCGTTTGACGTAAGCCCATAATCAACACGCATCCGATTGCTTTTGATTTGTTTGGCCATAGTTGGCCTTGGTTCAGGAAATGCCTGAACATTGAGTTTCAGACATCTGAAACCCTTATTTCAGACGTCTGAATATTGTTATGAGGAACATTTTCATCCCCAGATTCAGACGTCTGAATTTTATATTCCAGACGTCTGAATTGGCTAGTTTTCGACCAGAAAGGAAATAGGCCAAAATATGCCTATTTCTGACGTCTGGAAGTATGGATTCAGACGTCTGAATTCTGTTTTGAAAAACAAATTAATTTTTAGAATCAGACGTCTGAATCCCTTCTTTTAGACGTTTGAATATGCTGTTTTTTTTTTCAAATTGCCTTATTCGTTTAGTTTTCCAAATTTGATCGACGCTTATTGATTCCGATTAATTGTTTATGCATATTTGACCTTGATAGTTCTTTTTTGACTTCATTCACGGGTTTATAAATGATTTCTTCAAATCGTATTAAAAGCTCGCTTCTCCAATTTATAAATTCTATTTAAAGCACACACAATTTCGCACTTCGAGCGAAGTGGAAGGGTGATTAAATGGTTGGGCAAAACACGGACCATGAATCTGTGCGTTTATCTTTCCGATTAATCCCCAACCTATTCAATTGATCGTTTTAACCTTAGGGTTTGGTTTACCGATGATATGAGGTGAACTTTGTACTGCTTTGAGTGTGAAAGTTACTAACGGATAGTAAACCGTTTAGTGCGAACGAGTGGTTATGGGACATACGTTAACACTTTTCGGATTCCTTTTCGAGAGTTGTGACACATTCCGCCAGTTAGTGGTGTCCAGTACTGGGTCTCTGACCTTCACCACTACGGTTTGTTGCCTTCGGGTATGTGTTTTCGGGTTTGTGCCTTCGGGTTTGTTGCCCTATAGTATCGCTTTCTATGTTGGTCGTTATGAGCCGCATGGGTGATATTGGGGTGCCCTATAGTATCGCTTTCTATGTCGGTCGTTATGAGCCGCATGGGTGATATTGGGATTGGAGTCTTTGGGCTCATGGATCCTTGTTTATACAGTATTGAGCTCGAGCAATTTTCTGATGTTTCATTGATATGTATATTCCCTTGGTATCGCCCTTCGGTGTTGGTCTTTTTGAGCCGCATGATGTGTAGCGATTACCTTGTGGAACTTGTATACCTTATGGGTATTTGTTATTTGCCTTTTGGCTTAATTTGGGATAATTTTATCCTTTGTTTATCTATGTCGCCGATGATATAAGGCTTGTTCTATATGATTCATCTTTTGTTGATGATTGTGTTATCTCTTTTAGAGATATTGGTTATACTTTGTAACCTTGCAGGTTTATTGTTGTTCAGTTTATCTAACTGATTTGTTTAGCTAGACTGACCCGTGTATTTTATACTCGGGTCTGACCGAGATGTTTCAGGTTAGGTACTTTGGACTTAGCCTATTTTGCTTCCGCATGGACTACTTCGCTAGCTTCTTTTTGTCATAGCTTTTGTGTAGTCCTATTATGTTGTAACTCTGATATTTATTCTTCTGGATTCATCTGTATATGGTGGTTTGCTATACCACTTGACATGTATCATTTTGTATACCCTGTTATGTATCCATGTATGTATGTATATGATGATCTACTGTTCTATGATGTATATTACATTTGAGTTGTTATATTCTGTTCTGATAGATCCTCTAGCCACCTATGGTTTTGTTTTAAGTATACATTGGATATGTCGATCTGTTTGGCATGATTTTTGCCGACGTGTTTAATGGATAGTTAAAGCAAGGCTATAGATGGTCGCTCCTATCCAGCATTATTCTCCGTATTAGCAGACGGTATTACCTAATAATACTCTTTGCTAATGTGGGTATAGAGGTGGGGCGTCACAGTAGCCTTGAAAATCAATCAAGAAAGAAAAGGTGTGACTATAGCCTTGGTAAATCAATTGGGTAAACTTGTGGCCCGGAAATCAAGTTCTCTACCCAGAGGATCGAAATTCTGGAGGGTGTACCTCGTAGCCTTGAAACCGAGGGTGTAATTGTATAATTTCTTTTGAAAGGAAATCCGTACTTGTGTTGCGGGACTGGATGTAGGGTAACTCCGAACCAGTATAAAATCCAGTGTGTTCTTTCCTTGACTGCCTTTATTTTATTTCTGTATATGTTTGTTTCTGTGATCATATCTATGTCTGTATATTGCATACATTGGTGTCGAAATTAACATAAATCGAAAAAGATTTAGTAATTCTTTATTAACACTATTCACCCCCCCTCTAGTGTTAATCCTAGCCTTAAGATCTGTAATCCGCATTTCTCATAATTGGTATCAGAGCAAGGCTTTCAAAGTTTCATAATCTGATTTTTGAAAAAAGTTTTTAAAATGGCTATATTTGTTAATACTAGTTTAGAAGCATTCAAACCATCATCGTTTCTTGAGTTTGCATATAATCAATATTCAAATTCAAATTGTCTACCAAGATTGTTTGATGTGCAGGAATCATGCTTTATGGGTGTTGAGGAATCAATCCACAACGGACAAATTGTGCAGATCAGAAAGACCAAGTGGATACTCGATAGTGGGTGTTCTAGACACATGATCGACAATCCAGATATACTGAATGATATAATATACAAAGACGGAGGATTGGTTAACTTTGGAGACAATTCAAAAGGATATGTGATTGGCATCGGCAAAGTTGGTAATTCTGAAACTCCTACTATTACTAATGTTTTGCTAGTTAAGAATCTGAAACATAATCTGCTAAGTATAAGTCAATTATGTGATAACGGATATAAAATTAAATTTGAAAAGATAAATGTCATATTGAAGATAATAATTCAACCATTATATTTGAGGGAGTCGGGAAAAAGAATATTTATATTCTTAGTATGAAAGTTTCAAATGATAACCTGTGTATGTTGGCAAATACAAGTGACCCTTAGATTTGGCACAAGAGATTTGGGCATTTGAATTTCAAACTCATATCAAGACTGTCAAAACATGATCTAGTAAGAGGTCTCCCTAAGATGAATTTTAAAGTAGACAGTTTATGTGATGCTTGTCAATTAGGAAAACTTAGAAAAAGTTCATTAAAGTTAAAAGATGTGATTTCAACTTCGAAACCTCTTGAATTACTTCATCTTGATTTATTTGGTCCATCTCAAATTCTCTCAATAAATATAGTAAACATGTCTTTTAAATTTAGATGATTATTCTAGATTTACATGGACAATATTCTTGAAACATAAAAGTGATACTTTTGAATGTTTTAAGACATTCTAAAAAAGAATTCAAAATCAATTTTCTCTAAAAATTATAACTATTCGAAGTGATCATGGTGGTGAATTTGTAAATGAAAAGTTTGAGGAATTCTGCAATAAAAAGGGAATAACTCACAATTTTTAATTTCCAAGAACTCTACAACAAAATGGAGTAGTAGAACATAAAAATAGGACGATTCAAGAGTGTGCGAGAACTATGCTTACAGATAGTAATTCACCAAAGAATTTTTGGGCAGAAGCAGTAGCTACCGCCTGTTATATTTTAAATAGAATTTCAATTAGACCTCTAACTGATAAGACATCTTATGAACTTCTTTATTTAAAGAAACCTAAGGTATCTTATTTCAGAATTTTTGGGAGTAAATGCTTTATTTTAAATACAAAAGATAATTTAGATAAATTTGATCCTAAATCCGACAAAGGTATCTTTATCGGATGTTCTAACAGAAGTAAAGCATACAGAGTGTTTAATTTAAAAACTAATTCCATTGAAGAAACAATGCATGTTTCATTTGATGAAAATTTCAAAATTTTTGAAGATACAAATGATGAAGAGGATTTAATCACTCAAAATCAAGAATTAATTGAAACTAACAATGAAATTAATCATCCTAATAAAAGGACTAAACTTTTAAAAGATCATCCTATAGAAAATATACTAGGAGATATGCAATCTGTTGTTAAAAGTAGAAATCAACTAAGTCAAATGAGTAATGTAACTTTTATACCAACTATTGAACCCAAAAATCCAAAAGAAGCATCAACTGATGATTCATGGATTTTGGCTATGCAAGAAGAATTAAATCAATTTACTAGAAATGATGTTTGAGAACTTGTTCCTAGACCAGAAAATAAAACTATAATTGAAACTAAATGGGTTTATAGAAATAAAATGAATGAACAAGGAGAGGTAGTTAGAAATAAAGCTTGATTAGTCGCTCAAGATTATTGTCAAGAAGAAGGAATAGATTTTGATGAAACCTTTGCTCCCATAGCAAGATTAAAAGCCATTAAGATTCTACTTGCTTTCGCATATCATAATAATTTCAAATTATTTCAAATGGATGTTGAAAGTGCCTTTTTAAATGGATTTGTAAAAGAAGAAATATATGTTGAGTAACCACCACTTTTTGAAAATGATAAATTACCAAATCATGTTTACAAACTTAAGAAAGCATTATATGGTCTAAAACAAGCTCCTAGAGCCTGATATGATAGACTAAGGTCTTATTTATTGCAATCTCATTTTGAAATTGGTAAAGTAGATAACACTCTTTTTATTACAAGAAATAAAAACGATATTCAACTAGTTCAAGTTACATAGATGATATGATTTTTGGTTCAACTAATTTTGCAATGAATAAAGAATTTTCTGAAATAATGACAAAAGAATTTAAGATGAGTCATATGGGTGAATTAAATTTCTTTTTAGGATTACAAATAAAACAATTAGATAATGGTATTTTTATTAGTCAAGAAAAATATGCTAAAGACCTAACTAGCAAATTCGGTTTGACTACTGCGAGTGGAAAACCCACTCCCATGGCAACCAATGAGTACCTTAGTAAAGAAGATCTCTCGAAAGATGTAGATCAAAAACTATATAGAGGAATGATTGGATCACTACTCTATATTACTGCCAGTAGACCCGATATCATGCATAGTGTTTGTCTCCGTGCCAGATCTCAGTCCCAACCTATAGTGACCCACTTAAAAGCCGTAAAACGAATCATAAGATATGTTAAACACACATCTGATTATGGTTTATTCTACCCTAAAAATGATTCTTTTGACTTAATATCTTACTGTGATGCTGACTATGCTGGTTGTAAATCAGACCGAAAAAGTACAAGTGGGGCTTGTCACTTTCTGGGGCATTCTCTGATTTCTTGGCTTAGTAAAAAGCAAAACACGGTTTCTTTATCAAAAACTGAAGCAGAGTATATTTCTGCTGCTTTGGCTTGTTCTCAAGTAATATATATGCAACAAACCTTAAAAGATTTTGGTTCAAAATTTTCAAAATCACCAATTTATTGTGATAATAAAAGTGCTATAAATTTATCGAAAAATACTACTCGACATGCTCGAACAAAATATATTGATATCAGACATCATTTTCTCAAAGATAATATAAGTAAGGAAGTAGTTACTCTCGAGTATATCAATTCTGAGAATCAAATTGCTGATATCTTAACAAGACCCTTAAATGAATCAATATTTACTAAATTAAGAAGAGAATTAGGTATTTGTTCTATAACTGAAATATAAAATATAAATAACAAGTATAATTAATAATTAATATTAAAATAATTCAAAGAGTTAAAATAAAAAGGACCATGTCGACATTCCCCATATACCCATGCGACATGCAACGTTTTTAAGTTTTGAAATTTTCCTACCAAAATTCAAAAAAAATTAGTTATATATTCTTCTCTATTACGAATTTTTGTTCATTCTCTCTGTTTTCTCTTTAATCTATCTTCTGAAATAAATAAAATAATGGCCTCCTTTTCCAAATCAAACATAAAATCAACATTTTCATTCCCATCTCCTATGTTGGTTCCATTTCAACGTACTACTCTCGCTCGTGTGACTAAAATGGAGGAATATATGAAGGATGTACTTCAGATGATGACTGAAATTCAAGTGACTCAACTTCTTGTGGCAAAGGAACAGGAAAGGCAAGGCAAGATTCTTAGGAATTTGCGAAAATTCCTAATGGATAACCAGGCCAACCCTATCTTGATTGATGAAGACTGTTCACTCAATTAAGAACAAGAGGCCAACGAGAAAGAAGAAGAAGAAGAATCCATGGAAGAAGCAAACGAGGAGGATGATGACCAAGTCGTGTGTGTTGGAGAAGTGTGTTTTGAAAAGAATGAGAATCTTGTCGAACAACGTGGAAACTTCTGTTTTCACTATCCAAACCGTTCGATTCATAGATCTTCTATGTTTTATAACGCACAATAGTTTCTTTTCTTTCTTCTCCATTGTTGTTTGTGTTTATTTGTGTTTTCTAAATGTTCATGTATATACAACTTCGTACATAATAAATAACTTGTGTTCTTATATGTGTTTTAATTATAAATACTATTGTGAATTCTTACTTAGGATAGTTGATAGTTTAGGACTATGTTTGAGAATTAGATTTAAGTGATGATTACTTATGATAACACTATCATTATAATCACATGTCATAGAGTATTAGTTATATAGTTTGGAATTATATAGTTATATAGTTTAAAGTTATATAGTTTACATTTAGTTTTTTTTTGTTGATGACAAAGGGGGAGAAATATAAATAGGGTAGTTAGGCATAGATTAAGGGGAAGTTATTAGTTTTGGGGGGAGTTATTAGGATAGAAGTAAAAATTTATAAACAAAGGTTGTCATCATCAAAAAGGGGGAGATTGTTAGTCCGTGAAATGATGGTTTTGATGACAACAACCTTAGAATAGTTTATAAAATATAAATACTAACATTATAAGTTTAGATATACATGTATATGCAGGATTTAACCATGCAGGTACCAAGAACAAAGACTGTACAGTATAGAGATTCAAGATATCAAGATAGAAGACTCATGAGTATCAAGATTATCAAGAGTTCAAGATTTCAAAGTTAAGTATTTTTTATTATTAGGAATTTTGTTAAAACTCATAGAAAAGCATTGGCATCTTAAAATCCAATTTATTCGTGGAATGGAATTCACTTTGAGCCTATTAAAGGGATGGAACCCTAAGTAGGATGGAACCTACGAAAAATCTAGTGGAACATTGTTTTGTATCCGCTAACTATTTATTCAAAATAATTTTTCTAAATTATATCCAGTTTTCAAAACTTTCCTTTTTAAAAAAGATTGAAAACCCTCTATCCTGATTTTAAATAATTTTAGCCTCAAAATTATCTTTAATTTCAAAGTCAAATTACTCCTGATTTTAAACTATCTTTTGAAATAATATATTTAACTTTTAAATATTTACACTTAGATTTAAAATATAAAATTAGAGTTAAATTCTATATATATTATTCTCTATATTTACTTATGAATTTTAACTATATTCTAGTATATTTATAAAAGTTTAAATTAGTTTTAAATATAAGATAAATGTTATTTTCAAAGAAAATCAAAACATCAAAAAATGCTTTGGGATGTCGACATGCCTACATACCCCATGTCGACATAGTGTCAGTTGAGTTCAAAATTTAAATTTCAAAAGAAGTGTCTATTCACCATAACTCTTCACGAATGGACATGGCTGTTGTTCCTCTATAAATAGGGGTTAGTTTCAACGAATTTAACATCAAATTTTCTGGTTTTTTACTCCTCTTCTTCTTCCACTTTTCTTAATACATATTCTTATCATTACTCTGCCGAAATCAACATTGGATCGAACTTGATTACTTCTAGTTTGATTCTCCATCGCTCTCTCTACAAGATTCTCAGTTCTATTAAGAGTTATAGACATCTTTGTAATCTATTAAGCGAGAAAAGGTGTGATTGTAGCTTTGAAAATCAATCAAGAAAGAAAAGGTGTGATTGTAGCCTTGGTAAATCAATTGGGTAAACTTGTGGCCCGAAAATCAAGTATCTCTACTCAGAGGATCGAAATTCTAGAGGGTGTACCTCGTAGCCTTAAAACCGAGGGTGTAATTGTACAATTGCTTTTGAAAGGAAATCCGTACTTGTGTTGCGGGACTGGATGTAGGGTAACTCCGAACCAGTATAAAATCCGGTGTGTTCTTTCCTTTACTGCCTTTATTTTATTTCTGTATCTGTGCTTGTTTCTGTGATCATATCTGTGTCTGTATATTGCATACATCGGTGTCTAAATTAACATAAGTTAAAAAGGTTTAGTAATTCTTTATTAACACTATTCACCCCCCCTCCCCTCTAGGTTTAATCCTAGCCTTAAGATCCATAATCCGCATTTCTCACATAATTTATATGTATATACCATGAGAAGTAGCATATATGGAAGTATAATAACTTGAGTTTGAAATAAAATTTGATAAAAGGTTTAAAATATTCTTTCTCTTAAAATATCTCATGAACTAAGTATAATTTACATATATGTATATATAAACATAATTCATAAAATATATGTTAATAATAAAAACATAAGAACAAAATTTAAATATTACATTTGACATTTGTAAGATAACTAAAAACCTATATTAACATTTGTAAGCTTAATATATATTGAAATAACAAGCGGCAAGCATTGATTTCTTTCTAATATATGAATTGTTTTAAGGAAAAGCTGTGTACAGGTTAAACATTTTCTTATTCCTCAACTTTTCCTTTTTGAAAAGTAAACAAAAAAAGAAGATCAAATCAACAATTCCAATTTCAAGTTTCAACTAAACAAAGTTTCTACTTAGCAAGTAAAGTAGAAATTCAAGGATCAAACTCAAGAATTTCAAAACTCAGATCATCAACCAAGTTCAAATCAAGTGAAGTTTCAAATTTTCAAACCTAGTTTCCTTTGTTGAACATATACAGTGAGTAAACTACTCCTTTTAAAGTTGAATCTGCTCTATACATTGTTGAACGTTAGGAATATGAGTAGTGATGTTGTGAAATTGCGTTGCATGAATGTATAAATGTGTTATCTGGTATATATGGATGGAAATACTATATGCATGTCTGTGTGAATACATGTAAACCTCTGTTCTTCTTTAACAGACCAATGTTCAAAAATCTAATACTCTCCAATTAATCTCTTTTAAGTTATGATCTTAAGAGAAAAAATGTTTGTATTAACTAAACACTATTTTTAAAATATTTTTGTGGGTAAATAACAAATAGTTTTCTGGGAAATTAGAATTATAGTGCAAATGGTAAGATATCAGGTAAACCAACTATGATAATTTCGAGTTTCACTATGGAGTCATATTCGAATATGAAAACCCTGATTTTTAATACAGATTTCATGATTTTTAAGTCTGTGGTTAACAAGAATTTTGGGTTGAACGCAAATTGTGTTTCGATCAAATTCCGGCAGTCAAGGTTTTGGGTAATGTCGAGTTTGTTGATGGAGCAAGATCTTGGGCCAGGGATGTCAGAAAAAATGTTCGATTAAATCTCCGATCATCTTTATGGCTTATAAGGTCGATTTAGGGTTTAAGCCCCATTGGGTTCGTCTACGTTCTCGAACCAATTGCTCCATTAAGGGTGTTTCGGGCTTTATCGCGAGAGGGGGAAAAGGTAGATGGGTGTTCGGTGAAGTTTCAGATGGAAGGTCGGCAGTTCTAGTGGCCGATGGCGTTGGAGCGAGGAGGATTTGGATGATTGTTTAGGATCCAGTTTTGGTCAAATTGTTCAATTTCGTCTTTCTAGATGCTACGTCGATCTGGGTGTTCAAAAGGGTAGGTGGTGAGGTTGACGAATCGACGAGGTCGGGAAGATGGTCGGAAAGGCAACGGAGGTGTTATGCACGTGCACGGTGCATGTTTGTTTATGTGTTGTTGTTCGCTAGATTTGGGAAGAGGGTTTTCTTGAGTTGTTCGCGTGGGTTGCTTGGGGAAGATTGTAGTTTGGCTCGGTATTGATTCGAGCACGCGTATGTGTTATGAGTATATCAGCATTTAATTTTATCATGTCTGAAAAAAAGAAAGGAAGAAATCTCGAGAAAGTCTCGAGTGGGTATCGGGTTTAACCCGAAGCAGTTTAATAAAGTTTTAATAAACAAGGATTTGAAATTCAAATTAAATTTAGTTTAAAACTTTTTCTTAAATAAATTTCTTTATCTAAAAAAATGTTTTCTTAACAATTGATTTGGAAGTTATATAATTTTGTTAACTTTAATTTGTTAAGTTAAAATGTTATTTTATCTTAAAACTTAACTAAATAATTTAACTAAATAAGTTAATTATAAAGATAAATGTTTTAAATAATACTAATAGTAGTTAAGTAATTAATAAAGGATAATGGTTTACCTTAAAAGCTAATTAAGGTTTTAAAGAGTTAAGATTGATTAAGTTAATTAAGTAATTTAAGGGAAATTAATTAATTTAATCAATTAATGATTAAGGATTGATAAATTAATAATTAAGGGATATAAGTTAATTAATTAGAGGTTAGTTAGTTTGTAATTAAGAATTATTAATTAAGATAATTGGAGATTATTAATTAATGATTAAAGATTAATTAAGTAATTGAGTAATTAAGTAATTAAGTTATAATTAAGCATTAATTAATTAAGTAATTGGAGGATAATTGATTAAATGATAATTTCTTAATGTAAGTAATTAATATATCAATTTGTTGAGGATTAATTAATTTAATTAATAATTAAAGGTTAATTAATTAAGGATAATTAATCAATGGGATAATTAGTTAATAAAAGTAATTAATCAAAGGGAAATTACTTAATGGAAGTAATTAAGGATTAATTACTTAGTGTAATTAATTTAGGATTGATTAATTAAGGATTGATTAAGGAAAGTAATCAAGGATTAATTAATTAATGAGGGTGATTAGTTAAAAGAAAATTAATTGATGTAAGCGATTATAGGATAGTTAAATTAATGTGTATGGGTAAAGGATTAATTAATTTGTGTTATTAATTAAAGGTTAATTACTTAATGTAATTAAAGAGGAAAAATTAAAGGATGATTAATTAATGGTTTGTAATTAATTAATGTTAAGTAAGAAGGATTAAAAGTGATTAAAGGAATTAATTTAATTTATTTAAATTAATTGGAATGGTGAGACTAATTAGTCTTGCTTTTGAATAATTAAATGATAATTGTATGCCTTGATGAGTGATGCTATGTGATATGTTATGATTGGACTGAAACTGAGATAATATGGTTTGTCTATCTATGATGAATGGCTATGTAAATATGTAATTCTGGATATATAGGGAATTGTTTAAAACTTAAACTGCTCTGTTTTTAAGATGATATTGGATTCGAAGAGACCAGGGTCGGGTACCGGTACATAGACGAAACCACTTCGATTTGTAATCTACTATGATTCTTCATAGATTTGATATGTGAAATAAATGGGTTGGAATGCAATATTTTAAATAAACTTGACCATTGAAACTAAGTAAAGATACTTAGGGATTGATGTGTGAAATAAGTTAAGTATCCATGGATATTTAAACTGGATAATGATTCTTAGATATTGATTTGAGATAAATGATTGACTTAAATAAGATTAGATCTCGTAGTGAAGTACGAGTTATCCCAGGTTTTAAATAAGTTTTATGCATTAGTATTTCATGTTAGATGGGTTTACTCATGCTAGTTTCCAGCTTGACCCGAGTGTTATTTTGATGTAATGCTCGGGTCAGACCGAGTATTATAGATTTTCAGCTAAGAACGTTCTGGAGCTCAGGAGGCGAGCTGGATGGCAGGAACATATGGAGTGTATTCCGCTGAGTATATTGTTATTGTTTATTTGGGACAAGTTGTTAAACTGTACAGTTTTTATGAGGTTAAATGTAACCCTGGTGTATTGATCTAAATTAACAATTATAGCTTTTCTTTATAAAAATGCTATTATTTGTTATTATATTTTATCCGCTGCGAATGTGAGATGTTGTTGTTTCTGTTTTTCTTCTTTCTTCTTTCTTTAACAATATGGTATTTTCCCAGGATCAAAAATCCGGGTCGTCACATTTGGTATCAGAGCTGAAGGTTAAGTGAGAACCTTGGCTCTGGTGGGTTTACTCATTATGGATCAGGTCAAGGGCACCCTAGAATGAGTTTATATATATATATATATATATATATATATATGAGAGCGTGCTTGTTATTTTCTTATATAAATATTTTAAATCATTTTAGAAATGATTTTATATAAGATTATATTTTGATATATAAAGCAATATTTCTTTCTAATACATATTAAGGTAATTGGTTATTAAATCATTGGAATAAAATAAAATAATGAGAATTAAGTGGTAATAGAAATGCAACCAAACCAAAATTGAATGAAGATAAGTTTGAAATGGATTCAAACTGAAATTAAAATCTTGAATTTGGAGAAGAGTTTTCAGAATAAGATAATAGTGAATTGGTTTATAGTTGTAATAACCTTGGTTATTGTCCTAAAAAAATGAAATGTTTTAAGGAAGTAAACATTTAGGTGAGTATAACTTATAAATTGGAATTGAAGATAATTTAATTTATGAAGTTTTAAATCTAAGTCCAGAAAATATGGAATTTGTTTCAAAGTGCTAAAAGAAATGTCATGACACAAGTTGTTCGTGTATGATGCATTCAAAATTAAATGATGATGAACAACCCAAATAACTGAGGCAAATAATATTTTCAAAATTACATTTTATTTTACACTGAAAAAATATTTTATTTCAATTTTACTGCGTCAGTGTTTATTTTGCAGATTGCTCAGATGCTGGATTCAATCTAGAATGAAATCGAGTGAATGAGTGATATGCAGTGAGGTGCATTTGTAAAAGAAAAATTGTAATGTAATTGAAATTTGTATTGTAATCGAAATTGTATATATATAGTGAGAGCTTGAATTTGTACTATTCAAAATTGTAATAAATATTTGTTTGAATAAAATATTCGTTTGAATTTAAATTCTGTGTTCTTTATTTTATTCAGCAAATATTTATTTAATTATATGAGAAGTAAAATAGTACATTATCAAATACATTTAAATGAATATATATATATATGTGTGTGTGTGTGTTTATTATCATCAAACAAAAATCATATACTTGCATATTCAAAAATCTCCCCCTTTTGATGATAATAAACATATATTTAAGATTTAGAAATTTATTAAATGTATTTGATCATTCAATTTGCTCCCCTTATTTGAATGCTCCCTCTCTACACAAAGCTCCCCTTTCATATATGCATAAAAATACGTAAATTAATAAATGAACCTAGATGCATATATAAAATAAAATATTTGACTTTTATTTGCCAAAATCTTAACCTTTCTCTCCCCCTTTCATTATCAGCAAAAGAGTAATTGTGTTAGAAAAATAGAGATAAAATGATAGACATTAATACAACATTAAAACTCAATCGAATATAAATATTAAATTTCGATAAAAAATCAAACAAAAATCATAAATACTCTGTTAAGTGCATATTCCACTTTTAGAATGATAGGGATGATTCGAAATCCATATAGTTGTATCTATTTGTGGGATATTTATTTCAGGATTTTAAATATCTACTAACCATATGCATAACCGTTAGGACTTTTAAATGAGATTAGTAGTATTCCAAATTTTAAAAAAATGAATTCAAGTGTCTTCTAAACCACACATAACTATGAGGACTTTTAAACGGGATTAGAATCAACTTGTCTATTTAATAAATCAATTTGTATATGCGTTCCATACATGCATAATTGTGAGGACTTTTAAATGAGCATGGAAGCACAATACCAAAAATTCCAAGTAATTCACCCATGCATAACCGTGAGTACTTTTAAATGAAAGTGAATACTTCGGATCTTTTTTTAATATAAAATAAAATGAAAAACGAATGATTTCCTGTTTAAAATACCACATATTGACAAACCATATTGAATTTTGATGAGTGATGGTCGTTAGAAATATGATAGAAATAGAAATGTTCATGGAATTTTTACCAACAAAAAGTTTTATAACTCTTGTTTAAATTTCTAAAGAAATTTACTAATTATACTATCTCAAGTTATAATATATGATTAATATCAATACACATTACTTTTCAATCACTATTTTATCTTTTCGATAATAAGTAGGGAGTCAGATTAGTCAATGTAGTCATTTAAAATCAAATCCAAAAATAATTACGAAATCAAAATTTTAAAATGACTAATCTGAAACAAGGTCAACAAAAATATTTTCTAGAAGGGGTTTATAAAAGAAAAATGTCTGCTAATTGAAAATTATTTTGAAGTGAAAAATATGCAGATATTTTCTTTGAAAAAACGATGCAGTTACTGATTGTCTCAACATAAATCACGTTCCACTAGTAATTTTTCTATCAACTAGATTACCAGTGTAATCTGCATCTAAATTTTCTTTCGACTCAAGATTATCATTAATTGAATGTTATAGACCAAACAGTGAAATTTGCAATGATTTCTTGAAATCCTTTTTTTAACCTTTTAAATGAAACTCTTTTAAATTTGAATTGAAGCCATGTGAATAATCGAACAATGACCATAGTGTCAGATCAGAGGCCGTAGGATAAACAAATATATTCATGTGTAACATCATCATTAGTTCAAGCAAATTTATAGTTCAAAGATGATTGGTCAACGTTTTGAACAAGTCAGAATCAAAATCATCATTCATCTCTTTATAATATAACTGGTTGATTAATATTCCAATTATGGTGCAGATTATCACATTAAATATATCATTCAAAATAAATATACCATTAACTGTTTTACCTTTACGATAATTTTTCATTGTTTCCCATTGTGATTTTTCCACCTTTATACTAGGCTAAGGAACTTTGATTTGTCGCCCGTTGTGTTTCTGGAATAGCCAGAATCCAGATAACACTGTTATTGTTCCTTAGTCTGCCACCAGACCTACACGATAAAAGATTTTTGTGACCTATTTGTTTTTATAGGTCCATGGATGTTAGTGGAAATGATTTTAAAAAATAAGATTGTAGAGACCCAAATATATTTATATATGTTCCTTTTGGCACCCAGATTTGTTTAACTTTAGGGATTTTATATTTGTGCCTTTTGGAACCCAAATTGGAATGGTTTTGATATTTTTGGGTCTATACCAGCAAATATTCTGATTGTGTCCAATCTTTCTACAAATTGTGCACACGGGATTGACTTGTTTAAATTTTCTTTTAACATGTTCAGATTGAGTATATCCAAGTCCTTGTCTATCAATATTGACTGTCTGTTTTCCTATTAGCATATTCAATGATCATTCACTTTTGGAAAATTTTCTTAAAGTCGTTGACAGTTGTTGGACTTGTGTTTTTAGTGATTCATTTTCGTCCAATAATTGCGTGCACTTTTTAATAGGATTTTCTCTCTGGGTATCTTCACTTTCTTTCAAAATCAAAATTTCATTTCAAGCAATTTAATTTTAATTTCTGATTTTTTAACCTCTTCTTCAAATGCTGGACACTTATCACACTTAAGGCTCTTGCTTTGATAGTTTTTAACTAACCGATCAAGCTGTTTATTTAAATCTATCAAAGTATCCTTTTGTGATTCAAGTTTAGAGTACTTCTCCCTAAGTCGTTCAAAACAGCCATTTACATCATGGAAATATATAAGTAATTCTGAATGAGTAAGTTTTGATACCTCGCTTGGCTCGTCATCATCGCTATCAGTTATATCACCTCTAAAGCACAGATTTGCTTTCTCACTCTCACTGCTAGTGCTTTTATAATCATTATCTCTTTTATTCCACGTGGCTGCAAAACTTTTCCTTTTGAATTCTTTTCTTGGCCGTGTTGATTTCGAGGACAATTAGGCTTGATGTGTCCGGGTTTGTTGCACTTATGACAAATGATCTCTCGTTCTTCTAGGTTGTCTTGTGCTTTGGCTATTCTGCTTTTCAATTTTTAATTTAGAGCTGGATTTCCATATTTATGATTCCACTTTTTGAATTTCTTCATTAATATGCCAGCTCAGCTGCTCCATCATCATCACTTTCCGTTGTTCCTTTAAGCGTTGTTGATTTCTTTCGAGTATCGCCTCCTTTCCATTCTTCCTTGAATTTCATTTCTAGCTCGTAAGTGGTGATATTTTCGATGAGTTCTTCAACTCTGATTTGTTTCAAATCTTTTGATTCTTGAATAGCTGTAACTTTTGATTCAAAATTCCGTAGAAGGACTCTAAGGATTTTCTTGACTATTTCCAACTCTGTGTATGATTTTTCGAGAGCTATTGATTTGTATATAAGATTGGAAAGTCGTGCACACAACTCTTTAACATTCTCATCCTTATCCATTGTAAATTTCTCGTAATCTCTACTAAGCATTGCAAGGTGAGATTCCTTGACTTGAGATGTTCCTTCATGAGTCACTTCAAGTGTGTGCTAGATTTACTACGCAGTTAGACAATGTGAGACAAGATTATATTTAATATGATCCAATGAACAGATAATAGAATTCATAGCTTTAGCATTAGTATTTTGTAATTTATTTTCTAGCTCTGTCCATTGATCCATCGGTCTAT
Organism: Allium cepa; assembly: GCA_030765085.1. Taxonomy (NCBI): domain Eukaryota; kingdom Viridiplantae; phylum Streptophyta; class Magnoliopsida; order Asparagales; family Amaryllidaceae; genus Allium; species Allium cepa. The sequence goes on along the minus strand of CM060932.1, from coordinate 352,865,471 downwards.
CTATTTCCTGATTATCTATAATTATAGTTGGTGCTCTATAACCTATCTCAACAATATTCCAAGCGTCAATGGTTTTCAGAAAAAATTTCATTATATTTTTCCAGTAAGCATATTAATCATTGAACATTGGTGGTCTAACTATGGATTGACCCTCAGCAAAAGCGTTATTAAAAGAACCCATTTCAAAAATTCAAATTTTAAAACAAAACTTGATTTTTGAAAACAAATCAAAAAATTGCTTTTATTCCTAGCTCCATACCACTTGTAGGATCGATTTCACCCTAGAGGGGTGTGAATAGGGTGATACTAATGATTATAAAAATTTATTGCGGAAGTATATAAAATAATTTCAACACAGATCTCAGCAGAAAGCAGCACAGATAATAACAGAATAGTAAATGTAGAAAATAGAACATACAGATTTACCCAGCTTCGGCAAAACCCCGCCTACGTGCTGCCTCCAAGGTTTCTACTAGAAATTAAGCAGTCAGACGCTTACACATGTAAACTCGCGACACCCGCTATCAACTAACCTTAACTCTATGCTCAAAACTTTATCGAAATCCAGCCATTGAGTTGCGAATTCTCGAACTACACCACCGCAGTTCGCCCCATAGTCTCATGATTAGAAATCACAATCATTTAAAAAAGAAAATACAATAAAAACAAATTAAATAACAAAAAAACCTAGTTTAAAAATTAAAGCCTTATATAATTAAAACAAGGCCGGCCCAAATAACAAATTAAAAATGAATCCCATTTTCTTTTCCTTTATTCGGCCAGTTCCTTTTCTCGTTTGTGATAATGGCTTCTTCGTTCCTCTATGAAAAATTAAGGCTCTGGAAATTTGAAGATGTCGGCTTTGTTCGACCGAATAGACGTTTCTCATTTCTTGCTTTTGTTGATCGTTTGTCTCTTGATATGCTTTCGGCTTCTTCGAATTCGATCGAGTTCGAAAAGGCTTCTGTATGTAATTTTTTCTCTTTTACTTTTCTGATTGAATGCTTGAACTCTATCGATGATTCAAGTTATTGATATAAATTTTTCTCTCTTGTTGCTTGAACTCAAATGGATTTGCCTATGATGTTACCCGGTTTAAATTGGGTTCGATCCCCTATATTTTCATTCGTATTTTATCATATGAATTCGTCGATTATTTTTGCTTGAATTCGTCTTGGCCACTTGATTATTATTGAATGATGGTTATTCTTCTAACTTCTTCAAATTCATATATTTCTGTATTTACTTGATAATCATGGTGTTGATCGATTTCGTGGCCACCATGGCTTGACTTGATTTGACGATGACTTTTTTGATTTGGTTTGTTTTTTACTTCGGCCATTGTCTTGCTCAATTTGAAATTCCTGCATTGACTTGGTTTTTGACATCACCTGACTTCGGTCATTTATTACTGTGATAATATTTGACATTGTCACTGACTATATGCATACCACTTAATCTGGTTTGATTGCTTGATGAACGAGATGATCTGGTTGCACTTGATATCTTTACCTGTGCATGTTGTTTACAGGTTCGACCCAGATCATATTTGTCATGTGGTCTCGTTTCACTTGCTGTTCACTGGTCTTCGAGCCAGTTCATGTATATAGTCAGGTTGATGGTCTTGATATTGTACTTCACTATGTTTGGAATATGTCTTGGATCCTGTACTTGTGCATTTGCATCATATATATATATGTGTTAGCTTAGATTTCCTGTATGTTGTCATTGCATATATTATTTACAACTTGGTCTTGTTTTTGCATGCTTACTGCTGCTTTGTACATGTTTCGAAGTCTGGTGTAGATATAGTTCTGACCACTATGTACATTGTTTGGTTTTCTTGTATTCGCATGCATGAAGTCATAGGATTGCATGTGGTCTTGTTGAAGTCCAGTTTCATCTGAATTTTTATATTCATGTTGTATTTGCCTTGGGTTTCATTTTGATGTTAAGTTCATTTGTTTTGATGCATTAGTACTTGTAGTCTTCACTGCAACCATATTGAAATAAACCCTATTTTCTGCATTTGTCTTGTGTTATCTTGAAGTTGCCTCTGATGTCGTGGCATTCATACTTTACTGTCATGTAAACTTGTTGTCTTCGCTTGTTCCACATGAGTCCATTTGCATTGTGTTGTCTGTTATGTCATGTGCATTTCATACATGTATGTATATGCTCACTCATTTTCTTCGAGACAGTTTCAGTTGCATTGTGTCGAGTTTGTTCATGTTCATTTGATGGCATTTGGTCCAGACATGAGTTCCCTGTGTACATGTCTTCACTTTGTCGTCTGCATATATTGACTCTGTTGAGCTTGCACTTGTACCATTCCGTTTTTAGTTGAATTTTTACCTGGTTTTGATACATGTGCACGACTTGGTCTTATTCATAACTATATTTGAAAGTCCGATCACATGTGTTTGTAGTTTTGTATATAAGTGCTCGTGCATGCTTTGAGTCTGATCATTGTTGTTGCTTGATTCTTGTTTGTTTCTAGTTCTGGTATGTGCATTTGTGTGCATTGTCAACTGTTGTTTTCACTTGACCTTCATCTTGATTTTTGGAATTTCAACTGTGTTGAATCCAGCTAGTAGCTCGGGTTTGACCTTGTGCTCATGTCGTGACTTTATATTTATTTCACTTGAGTTGAACCCGGCTTTTAATTTGGGTTTGACCTTGTTCTCACCTATCCCTATAACTTTATCAAGTGTAAATCGGTGTGCACGGCCTTGTGGCATGTACAGTGATCCACTATGCATGTTACAAGCTGTTCGTGTATGATGCATTCAAAATTAAATGATGACGAACAACCCAAATAACTGAGGCAAATAATATTTTCAAAATTACATTTTATTTTAGACCGCAAAAATATTTTCTTTTCAATTTTACTACGTTAGTTTTTATTTTGCAGATTTCTCAAATGCTGGATTCAATATGGAATGAAGTCGAGCGAATGAGTGATATGTAGTGAGGTGCATTCGTAAAAGAAAAATTATGATGTAATTGAAATTTGTATTGTAATCGAAATTGTATATATATAGTGAGAGCTTGAATTTGTACTATTCAAAATTGTAATAAATATTTATTTGAATAAAATATCCGTTTGAATTTTAACTATGTGTTCTTTATTTTATTCAGCAAATATTTATTTAATTATATGAGAAATAAAATAGTACATTAACAAATACATTTAAATGAATATATATATATATATGTTTATTATCATCAAACAAAAATCATATACTCGCATATTCAACACTTTATTTTTCTATTTCATATTAATTCCCACTCACCTAGCACTTGAGCTTGCATAAATTTGAAAAAAAAGCTTTGCTTTAATCTTTCTCCCTTTGATTCTTCTAAATTCCCCAAATTGCTTGAATATATATATATAAATATATATATATATATATTAATTTGGTAGAGATTTGTTTATTTAGTAGAGAAAAGAAGGAAGAATAATAAACACTAGTTTTACTGTAGAATTATGGTGACGGCTGAATAAGAAATTAGGTTTAGGTTAGATGGTTGATTTATAGATTGTTTGAGTGATTATACTAGATTATTTTAGATTAAATCTAGTTCTTTCATACACTTTATGGTTATCCATCTAGTCCATACACATCACTCAACCAATAAAATTTAACCGTCTCATCCTATTACATCACTGAAGTGAATGGAAAGCCGCCACATGTCAAAAACAATGCTGAAATACGTAGGAAAATTGCTGGAAACGAACCAGCTAAAAAACATCATTCTAGATTTTGAACGATAACGGGACTTGATCCCTAGTAACTAAGGAAGTCAACATGCGCCTTTACTACTATACCAAATATGCTTTTAGTTTCTTTTTTAATTATATTTCCCATAAAATATCGGGGTGTTACATTCTCCCCCCTCTAAAAGATTTCGTCCCCGAAATCTCCAAAGATGGAAGAACGTAATTAACAACCAGCATCCAAGAAATACATCCATCTACTCAACCATCATCCATTTCTACAATTGTCCTTATTTTTAATTAATGCAATTTATGATTTATGCAAAGTTAAATGCATATGAACTTACCTAATGTGAAAAGGTAGTCGGTCAACTGATTCAGTTGACTTCCTGTAATGCAATTGTGCTTATGCCATGCAACCAAATGTATGCAATTACCCTAGTATAATTGATAATTCTATATGTATGTTTTCATCATTCACCCAAATGCACCATGCATACACAACATCCATTTACACACACACACACATATACACACACACACAACCATGTGCAAATGCAATAGATAACAGGCACGGATATGCAGGTGTGTGTACCTAGTTGGCCGATTATCCTAATAAATATCTATCTAGCGCATGAAATGCATCCAATTGCAAACATTGGCATCCACTTGCAATCATTTTCATACATCAAACATAACATGCCCTAATGACATTTTTACAACCAAGCTACCATCCGTAGATTTCACCTAAAGATTATTAAAAAGACCCTAACTAAGGAAAGATCAAAGATCAAAGATAGGATATTTGAAGTGTACCTTCAAATAGAAAAGGATAACTCCTCAGATTCCCATGTGCAATCCTTGGGGTCTTCTCCCCACTAAACTTTCACTAGACGAACTTCCTTGTTGCGTAATCACTTAACACCGTGTTCCAATATACGGGTGGGTGTACAATGCACAAGTGATTCGCACTCTACCTCCACTTCCCTTAGCTGATCTGGTTTTACTACTACTACAGAATCATGTAGACACTTCCTCAGACACGAAACATGTAAAACATCTGAACTTCTGCTAACTTATCTGGAAGATCAACTCTGCATGCCACTTTTTCAATCCGTGCAGTAATAGGGAAGGATCCTACAAATCTCGGTGCCGACTTACCCACTGAGCCAAATCTCATAATGTTTCTCAGAGAAGAAATCTTGACAAAAACCATATCTCCAACCTTAAACTCTAAATCTGAACGTCTTCTGTTGACATATGACTTTTGTCTATCTTGTGCAGTCTTCAACCTCTTGCGAATCAAATCCATCTTCTCGGAAGTTTGCCTCACCAGGTCTGGTCCATGTAAGATCCTATCGATGGTATCCCACCAATAGGTTGGTGACCTACATGGCCTGCCATAAAGGGCCTCGAATGGTGCCATCCAATGCTTGCTTGATAACTATTATTATACACGAACTCCACCAAACGTAGATGGTCTTCCCAAGAGCCTCCGAAGTCAATGATGCATAATCCGAGCAAATCTTACGAAACCCTATTCACCCTCTCAGTCTATCCATCTGTCTGAGGGTGATATGCCGTGCTTAGATTCAATTTCATTCCCAAATCTTGCTAAAGACTCTTTCAAAACTCACCAGTGAATAATGGATCTCTGTCGCTCACAATGCTGGCGGGAACTTCATGAAGCCTAACTATCTCCCTTACATAAAGAGTTTCCAAAGAAGCTACCGTCCTATACTCTTAATGGGTATAAAATGAGCGCTCTTCGTCAGTCTATCCACAATGACCCAAATGCTCGTGTTCCCTCTCTGTGACCTTGGTAATCCATCCACGAAGAGATGCTCTCCCATCTCCATAATGGAATATGCAAAGGCTGCAACAGTCCTCCAGGCTTCTTTTGCCTTTACCATTTGGCAAGTGATGCATTTTGATACATACTCCTTCACCCTCTTCTTTATTCCAGGCCAATAGAATACCCTCTTCATATCCTGGTACATCTTTTCACCACCGAGATCACTGTCGTCCTAGAATGATGTGACTCGACCAACACCGCATCTACTAAATCCTCACTATGGGAAACACAAAGTCTGCCATCCCTTCTAAGCCATCCCCTAGTGTCCATGGTACAGTGCCTAAGATGTGGTTATGACCCTCCTCTACAAAGCTTATCTAAATGTCATTTAACTCTTCATCCACACCTTACCTTGCTCCAATCTACTCCATCAAAGTAGGCTGGATGTTGAAGGCTGCTAACAATCCCAGAGCTAAATCCGATGGAGGTCTAAAATCAAAGGTAGAAATGTACTTCAAATGCTTCCATTCTGAAAACAGAGGACTTAAAATCACCTTGCGTCTACTCAACACATCTGCCAATACATTACCCTTGCCAGGGGTATAGGAAATCTCAAAGTCATAAGAGGCTAAAAACCCCATCCATCTTTGTTGTCTCCAATTCAATTCTTTCTGAGAGAATAGATACTTCAAAGAGTTATGATCCATGAAAATCTTAAATCTTTCTCCTAAGAGACAGTGCCTCCAAGAATTGAGAGCAAAAACTATAGCTGCCAACTCAAGATCATGCATCGCGTAGTTCTTCTCATGCGTTTTCAACTGTCTACTCGCATAGCACACTACCCTACCCTCTTGCATCAGTACCTCCTCTAGCCCCATACCACAAGCATCCGTATAAACTGAGAAAGGCTTGGTTCCATTCGGTAATACCAATATGGGCGCGGTAGTCCAAGCTTCCTTCAAACGACCAAAGGCATCCTCACACTTGGCAACCCAAACAAAAGCCAAGTTATTTTTGGTAAGGCGTGTAAGTGGAGCTAATATCCTAGAAAAGTCTTTAATGAACTTCCTATAGTAGCCCGCAAGACCAAGGAAACTCCTTATGTCCACGACATTCTTAGGGGTCTGACAATCGGTACCGCTGCCACTTTCGCCGGATCTACTGCAATTTCGTCCTCTGAAACAATGTTTCCCAAAAGACGAACCTCATCCCTCCAAAAGTGGCACTTGGAGAACTTCTCCTTCAACTTATGTGCTCGCAGGGTCCTAAGCACTTTTTCCAAGTGACCAGTATGCTCAAATAAACCAAAATGTCATCAACAAATATCACCTCAAACTTGTTCAATGATTCGCGAAATACTTGACTCATCGTCCATAAAATATGCTTGAGTATTGGTTAGCCCAAATGGCTTGACTACCCATCAAATAACCCATCCGGAGTCCTAAACACAGTCTTATCAATGCTATCCTCCGCCACATGCAACTGATTAAATCCCGTGGCCAAATCGAGCTGCGAAAATACCTTAGCTCCTACTAGCTGGTCAATGAGATCGTTTTTACGGGGAAGAGGATAACAATTCTTCTTCTTCAGCTTATTAAGCTCCCTATAATCCATGCAAAGCCTGAGAGAGCCATCCGCCTTAGTGGCAAATACGACGGGTGCGCCCCTCTTAGAAATGCTCCTACGAATGAAGCCCTTCTCCAAAGCTCTCCAATCTGCTTGCTCAACTCACGACGTTCCTTAGGAGCCATATGCCTTACCGGTAAAGCAACCGGTTTGGCATTATCAATGAGATAAATCTTGAACTCGATCTCTCTTCGAGGTGGAAGGCCAGCAACCTCCTCGAACACATCTGGAAAGTCTCTAGCATCGGGCACCAAACTCAAACTATCGGGTGATAATTCAAGAGAATAAAGGTAGCTCGACGTGACTGATCCTTTAGGATCACAAGATAACTCTAAGGCACGTCCACTACAAGTGCCTAACCTCACTACCTTCTTATCGCAATCAAGAACAACACCATACATGGATAGTCAATCCATTCCAAGAATCAACTCAAACCCAGAAAAGCCTAATACAAAGGCACTACATTCAAACTCAACCCCTAAATTAAACAATTTCAAATCCCGATATAACATGGACAAATAGGCTGATCCTCCTACGGGATTTGATACTACTACTGGGTCGATCACTAAGCAAGCATCAAGACCAAGACCCTCTACCAGAGTACTAGATATGAAAGAGTGTGAAGCTCTAGAATTAAATAGGGTACAAACAAGAAAATCAAAGATAGATAACGCACCTTCGATGATCGGCTTCTTTCCCTTGTCCACAACCGGACGAGTACTAGAGGAAGAAGCTGCCTCTAAAGCATAAGCCTGAGCAGGCTGTGAAGGTGTTTGTGAACTATCCTTGGGCTTCGATGGACGGTCCATTTTCATATGCCCCACTTGATCGCAAAGATAACACCTCAGTCTCGGTCACTCTCCTGCCCCTCTACATTCCTTAGCAAGATGACCTAGTTTCCAACAAGTATTGCACTTCCAGTCCTTCCTTGGAACTTTCCTTTTTCCACCTGACCCTCCTCCTCTCCTCTTTCCTTTCATTGCTTCTTCCCATCACTCTTATGCTCCACATCTCATTTCTTCTCAGTATCACCAAGTGAAGCCATCTCTACCAATCCATCAAAAGTGGATCCCATCGGAATGTGGCTTATCGCCAAACTCTACAGTGGCTGACTCAAACCTTAGCAAACTTCAGAGCCTTCTTATGACGAGTATTGATCCAAATCTGGCAAGCTCATTGAATTGATTAACATATTCCTTAACTGTCATATCCCCTTGCTTGAGCTGTATAAATTTCTCTAACTGCACTCCCTCTTCAGCCTGCGATAAAAATTTCCTCTCACACCTAGTATGAAAATCCACCCAAGTCAAATTATCAGCCTCAGCCTCTATAATCTCTCACCAACAAAGAGCCTCTCCCTGCAACTGCCATGAAGCCAACTGCCATAGAGCCACGTCCTCCAATCCCGTAAGTCCAAATATCCGCTCACAACTACGGATCCAAGCTCTTGACTCAGTATATTACTCGGTGCCCAGAAATGGCTTGCTTCCTAAGTTGGTGTAGTCCTTGCATAACTCAAGAAAATCGAGAATGCCTGGCGGACGGGTAGGAGCCCCTTCTGCCGAAGCAGCATTCCTAGCTAGTGGCTATACTCGTGTAGTAGCCCACAAATAACGTCTGAACCAAGCATGCATATTAAGGCCTAGAACTTGGTAATATCTTGCGGTTCAGACATTTCTATCTGTGGATATTAAAAAGATGGGATTAGGTACTCCACAAATAGTTGAATAAATAGGGAGGAAGAGATATGAGGGACACATTTCTAAAATTTCTTTTTTTCCAAAATATATACATATACTTTTAAAAGTATTATTTGGAATATCCTTTAAAAATTATTTGAAAACCTTTATATTTTTTAAAATATTTTTAGGATTACCGAAACCTTAGCTATGATACCAACTGTGACACCCCGCACCTTTATGCACCTCGAAAATCAGACATGCCTAGAAGTACGGGAAGTCGGGTGAAATAAAAATCCATAACATAGTATACAGACCAAGGAAACAACATTAAATGATTAAATATTACAGTGGAAGAAAACTTTCACTGATTATAAATTAATAGCCAAACAGCTTCATTAAAAACAACATTATCCCAAATCTATTTCTAAAACCAAAAGTAACAAGTAGTCTCCACCAAAACATAATAAGTTCACAATATAGGTCCCTATATATCGAGTAAAGTACGGAAATGAGAAACAAAGTATATGAAAAAAAAAAGCAAAAGCTGAAGATAAAAAATGCTCCAAAGACCCTCCAAGCTGCAAAGAACTGCAACCTAGACCTGCCCTCCTGTGATTTAGGGAAAATAGGAAAAAAAAGGAATGCGTCAGACAAAAAGTCTGGTGAATGAGAAATAAAATGAAGCAGAAAGAATAAAAAAGTTTAATTCCAGGTCTTCCCCGGATATCACAGAGGGTGAATAGTATAATGCAGTGAATCATTCTTCGATACAGTTCCTAAGAAGCCAAAGTCCATGGTCACTCTAGGGAAGTCAACTATGCAGTAATACTAAGCGTTAATCGGCCTGTCGGACCTGCTGTTCTTAACTATCCATGTGTTGTAGCATGAAAGTCATGCTCTTCACCCGTGCACTATGACTAAATGCCTCTTGCGTCTGATCGGCGCCGACTCAAATAACCTCGCAGGACCCCGAAGTTACGCTCAGGCTTCGCCAGACTGGACTCCAGTCCTCATGTCTCCTCGATCACAAGGTGGACTTGCCCCTATCCAAAGTGTTAGTCCTCTGAAAGAGCACCCGCAGCTAGGTCAGTTGCACAAAATCCTCCAACGATTTGCCTAAAGAAGCCTACGTTGGGGCATACTTATCATGTTCCGTTCGCGTCGATCTGCCTAAACAAGCCTGCGATTGCGGATGCTATCCATCTTACGTACTAGCAACCTATGAAATTTAACAAACATCCTTACGAACCTACATGCCCGCTCTTAGTACGTACAACCAAAACTATATTTTGGTCTTAATTGCATGAAACACCTATCCAGACCTTTACAAGGTCTGCCTACCAAATTGCTTCCAAATTAATTAATTTACCATTACAATTTACATATTGTTTATTTCCATTAATCTGTTTTAGACCATTTTTACCTCCGATTTGGTTATTTCACAATTTCCTTTATCTTACATAAATGGTATTTCAATTTCACGTCCATTCAGTCTGATTGATTTGTCTGTAATTTTTATGCATTTTATTACAGATTTACACTAGCCTTTAGGATCCATTTAATTTACATTTCTTTCCACCTTAATTTACGTTCTCCTTTTAGATATTTAGTTGTACAAAAATTTTATCCAATAGCCACAAACCATTAATTACACAAAATTCCACTTTAACATTTTTAAGCCATATATGAAACAAATAATTATGCTAATTAGACTTTCCAATTTTGTTCGAAAACCATATTTAAAATTATATAATTATGTCAATCAAAATCATAATTTTATTCAAGTAGCATATTCTGAATTTATTCAACTAACATGTTCTACCATTAGAAATTGAATAAGAATTCTAATTCAATTTAATTAAACCAATCTTATTTATGCCAAGAAACGTGAATAACGATTTGTTTGTTCCAAATTTCAACCCAAACTTGAATTAGAACTGAGAAGTGGAAGAAGAAGAAGATATAATAATTTACATAAATTCAATCTTATTTATGCCATAAAACGTGAATAGACAATTTATATGTCCCATATTTTAAACCAAATATGAATTAGATTTGAGAAGTGGAAGAAGAAGAAGTTGCAATAATTTACGTCTATTCTCAATTAACAACAGAAATTAATTCATATTAACGTGCCAAAAAAGAACTCAAATTGAACTAACTTTATTTTTCTATTTCGTATTAATTCCCACTCACCTGGCACTTGAGCACGCTTAAATTTGAAAAAAAAGCTTTGCTTTAATCTTTCTCCCTTTGATTCTTCTAAATTTCCCAAATTGCTTGAATATATATAGATAATTTAATTTGGTAGAAATTTGTTTATTTAGTAGAGCAAAAATAGGAAGAATAATACACACTAGTTTTACTGTAGAATTATGGCAACGGCTGAATAAGAGATTAGGTTTAGGTTAGATGGTTTATTTATAGATTGTTTAAGTGAATATAATCCATTAGATTATTTTTGATTAAATCTGGTTCTTTCATACACTTGACGGTTATCCATTCATTTCCATACACATCACTCAACCAATAAAATTTAGCCATCTCATTCTATTACATCACTGAAGCGAATGAGAAGCGGCCACATGTCAAAAACAATGTTGAAATACGTAGGAAAATCACTGGAAATGAACAAGCTAAAAAACATCGCTCCAGATTTTGGGCGACAGCGATACTTGATCCCTAGTCACCAAGAAAGTCAACATGTGCCTTTACCACTGTACCAAATGCGCTTTTAATTTCTTTTTAATTATATTTCCCATAAAATATCAGGATGTTACAATTTCATTAATACATATGAATCCAACTAGTTTGCTTACGACTAACCTGCTATCGGCTTTAATTATATGTACATTTTCCTTTTTACTAAATTGTGTAACACTAAATAAGTCTAACATAGTAAAGAGCAGCTTGCAACTCAAATTTGATGCTATGATTGAACATAGCAAAGAATCTTTGTTGCTACTTCGATAAAAAATATCTAATCATTGTTACCTTTGTTGTTGTTTCTCATAGAAAACAAAATAAAGAGACAAAACCATCTGTAGTCGAAATAGTATGATATAGTTAAATATATTTAATTATCATTATCCTTTCCCTAGAAAATTATTAGGATTACAAAAATATTGACTCACATGCATATTCTAAATATAATTAAATATCTCAACTCATCAACTCCTAATCTGAAATTGATAAAATATCCTACTTACGTTGTTCATCTTATTTATTTTATTGTCTGTAATGATTGAAAGGATTGAAAATAATTATATTCGAGGATTAGATTTCATTCTATTTATATGTTGTTCGGTTATGCATAACCGATCATGTTTACCTTTAGATTTTCTCTTGAGTTTAAGGTGAGTTTTAAAATCATTTTTATGATATAATTTTATTAATCGTTTAAGTGGCGTTAGAAGTGTTTAGGTGAGTGTAAATAATACCACCCTGTAGAAATTACCATTCCAAATATTTTGTTTAGATTTTTTTTCACAACATAGGCAACCAACGTGGAAGCATACAATTTTGCATGTTTAAAATAACACTTTATGCATAAATTTCTGAAAGCATATTTAAGAAAACGATTTGCAGTTTCAATTAGTTGATTTATCTACTAAATTTAGACTTTTCAACTTGAAAGGTTTCTCCACGTAGCTCTTACATACAAAATGGAACTAACAACCATATATGATCATGCTTGTTTTTCAGTTTCTTCCATGAATTGTTCATACATGCAGTGACGATTATGCATTGATAATTCATATTTTACCCTCAATTTTCCTAAGATTATGCATTGATAATTCATATTTTACCCTCAATTTTCCTAACAACTGTCCTTTCTTTGTTGTAGTCGTTGGTAGAACATTATCGCTACCTTGAAAGTAGCCAAGAATCTACTCCAACTACTACTGCTATAAGCAAAATCGTACATGTATTTTATTAGAACCACACGCATTGCTTTTGATGATAACAACTAGATAAATATTAGTATAATGATTTTGCAAGTTTATATATAATATAGTGTAGGAAATACATGAATACTATCAAAGCAAAGTACAGGATTATCAAGTACAGATGTTGTACACATACGAAGGCAGATCAGTACAAGAACTCAAATAAAAGACCAGATAGATCAAGAAGAATCAAGATTAAGAAAACAAAAACAAGACTAGAAGAATGTACATTCCACCTCTATACCCATACTATCAAAGAATATTACTTAGTAATATTGTATGGTAATACGAAGAATAAGACTTATTAAGGGAAACCTCACGTGAATATTCCCTTGGAATAACACTAATATGTATTCTTACTTCATATAATACATCAAATATATGTGTTTGATACCGACACAAAGCAATAAACGTGTGGGGTTTTCCAGAATAGAACAATATATAATATAAATAGAGAACATAGAGACTCAAAACGCAGTGAAACGAAGAATACACACACGACACAACAAAAAATAATACAAATTGTTTCTCCCATAATGATATACTGCAACATCCATTAAAATCTCTCTTTCTGCGGTTTTAATGATAACAACTATACAACCACATATGCAACATATATTTCATCTATTTACAGATATATAGAAGACATCACTCTGCTCACCAATATCACGGCTCGAAGATAATTGTAATGAACGATGGATTACACCATTGAAAGTAAGGTCAATATTTGTATAATAGTCATAGATTATTTTGTACAATCCCTTGAGTGATCATAGCACACACAAAAGCACATCGATAAACATTTGCCTAAATTTTAATAAAAACACTCCAGTTTTTGCAAACAACACAGGCTCAGAGTTCTAGCAGAAATTTCGGGTTCTAAACTCTTAAAGGTCTAAGACATCTTGGACATAATGTTAGATGTCTAACGTGTTGCATCTACAAAATTTTGAACGGTCGCTTCTTTTTCAAATTAGACATTCATATCTTCACCTTGATATTTGCAACTCCTAATTAAAAGAAAGTTCTTCGAGAAGACATACACTTTGAAATACAACTCTTTATCTATATATATATATCTATGTATGTATATCAAAAATTAAGTTTGAGACTTACTTATAACTTCCATTGCTCCCTATTTTCTATAAGTACTTAGACTCTCTTGTGCTATTATTGATTTCATACTCTCAATCAATTACAACAAAATTCTATATTTTGGTAAACTTACTTCCTACAATCCAAGATCTTATACTCACAAACACTCAATGGAGATTATAGGAAGAATTGTACGGGAAATTAATATCTGTGTTAATTGGAACACTAAGCTTGTCAAAAAATACTTTTGTATAAGCCTTTTTTTCCGAGCGAAGCGAGGTTTATTGGGTAGTAAAATACTGAAGGGGAGCTTTGGGACTGGATGTAAGATAGGAGGTCTGGACTAGTATAAAAACTCTAGTGTGCTCTTTTTTAATCATTACTATTACTATACTCTGCTATATTGCTTTAGTTAGTACATATATCAATATACACTCACATATTAATACACAAGCCATATTATATGATCCACTGCACTTACACTTGGTATCAGAGCAAGGCCATTTCATTTTACCATAACACGTAATTGAATTTTTTTAAATATGCCAAGTACATTTCAAGAAGGTCAATCAACTGCTCATACTCCACTATTTATCAAGTCTAATTATGCTTACTTCTCAAGACTAGTGCGAATTTTTATGTAAGGTAATGGTTTAGAAATTTGGCAAACTGCTCAAACTAGATATGAAGCACCTACCATTGACATAAACACCTAGAATAATGTACAAAATAACGCGGAATCCAATAATGCTAAGGCCATGATTGTATTATTTTGTTCATTTGATAAAAAATGAGTTTTCACGAGTTATGCTTTGCACAACTGCATATGATATATTGCACACTTTACAAGTTACTCATGATGAAATAACTAAAGTCAAGCAAACAAAAATCTCTATTTTGCAAAACCAATTCTCATCTTTTAAAATGAGAGCGATGAGTCGATTATAAACATGTATGCTAGATTCCAAACTATTCAACATGATCTTAATGCCCTGGAATCAAATTCACTGATTTTGATCTAGTCACATGTGTTTTAAATTCTTTTACTAATGAATGGGGAAGAAAAAATTTAGCCATCAAAGAGGCTAACGATCTCTCAACTCAAAGTTGAAGAATTAATAGGAAAAATGATGTCTTATGAATCCAACGTGCTGGCAAGAAATGAGCAAAATCAAGAAAAGAAGAATATTGCCTTTTAAGAAAATGATGATAATTCCGACTTAAAAGAAATGAAATTTTAGCCAAGAATTACAGCAAATTTAAGAAATTCAAGAAGATGAAAAAAATTCAGAATGGTGGCAATCTGAATTCATCAAATCAAACGTCAAACAAATATTATGGATGTGACAAATTCTGCCATACGAAGAAAGAGTGTCCATAACTCAATAATGACAAAAATGAAAACAACTTTGAGTAATTCAAGAAAAAGCAAAGAGCTTTTTAAGTAACATGGGATGACTCTGACTCGTCCGCCTCATCAGATAGTGAGAGAGAGTTAGAAAAAACAAATGTATATTTTATGGCTAGCACAGATGAGGTACGAGTGAACTAACATATGATGAAATTTTGAAAACTGGCATAGAATTAGATGATAAGTATAGAGAATCTAAGAAACTAAATAAGGAATATATAGGAAGACTGAATAAAGCAGAGCTAGAAATTGGTTTATTAAAAGATGAGAAAATAATAATAGAAAAGGAATTGGAAATAACACAAAAGGAATGTAAAAGATTATCTTCTAAAAGCCACTTTATTACATGATTTAGAGAATAACAAACTAGAGAATGATAAACTTAAAAAAGAAAAGCTTGAATTAGAAACAAGCTTTGATTCTACCAATGTTGAAAGTTTTGATCTAAATTAGATTAAATTACCAATAACATTTCAAAATTTAATAAAGGAAAACAAAACTTAGAAAATTTGATTAAAATATCAAAATCATCAAAAAATAAAAAAGGATTAGGTTTTAATGGTAAGCAGAAGCTCAAGAACTATATAGTACAATAAATACTAAGTTCAAGAAGTCAAAATCTAAGACTAAGATCAAAGCTTCAAACTTAAATATGGTTAAAATATGGATTCCTAAAACCAATAACAAGTTAAATAGGCAGAAAAATATAGAAAAATACTAGAAAAATGTTTTCTATATTGATAATTATATTTATAAAGGTCCCACACCCTCTTGGGTATGGCTACCTTCCCCACTAATAAATAGGACCCTAACGGAGGAAGTGGGTACTAACTGAACTTTTACTATTTTGCAGGTACCAAAAAAAAAAAGTTAAAAGCAAGGAGAAATAGATACTTGATAGCGAATGCTCCAAGAAAATGACAAGAATGCATACATATTGTCAAATATGACATATATCGATGGCAGTGCTGTGACATTTGGAGATAATTTAGAAGGATTCGTCATTGGCATTGGAGAAGTCAATAAAATCAGTATATCTATTTCACCATAATTACTAATGTTTTACTTGTAGAAAATTTAAAACAAAATTTATTAAGTATAAGTCAATTATGTGAAAAAAGATTTAAAATCAACTTCAAAAAAGAAAAATGCAGCATATTTGGTCAAAGTAAAAAATTTAATATTTGAAGGATTAAGAAATCGAAATATCTATGTTTTAAATATGAATATTTAAAACAATAGCGATTTATGCTTAACCATAAATCATCATAGCCCATTGCTGTGGCACAAACTCTTTTACCACATGTAACAACCCAGGATTTTAGAGATTACTATTAATATTAAATTATAATGCAAATTATAATTTAATATTGTGTTTAAAAATGATTTGGATAACAAAATGAGGGATTATATTGTTATTTTATACAAACAATATCTTGATGAATATAATTTGGGATTTGAAATTTAAATAAGTAACATTATTTTATTTGAAGCATTTTTCAACATTTGATGGTTGAAAAAAAAGTGTAAATGAATGAAATAAAGTTTGAAAAACTTTATTTAAGGATTTGGATTGAAAACAAATAATTGTTATGGTTTAACTTTTAGTTAATCAGTAATATTGAAAATTTATTCCAATGTTAGCCTTTTATTGTAAAATAAAAGGAATAATATGAAAATAAAATAAAATTTGGAAGTGTAATTAGGTTTGGAATGATGTATTAATGTTATAAAAATGTTAAAACATTTTAGTACACTTCACTAGACTTAAAAATAAATTTTATTTGGTTGAAATGGGTGAATATAGTGATTTTTCACAAAAAATGTGAATATTGGTAAATATTGTTAAAAATTTATGTTATATGGAGAAAAATAATATTTTTATTTGGAAAATTAAATTTTTGATGTCACTAACATGTTCCCTTTATTAAAGCATGAACAATGCAACTTGTTTCATGTGATTTGGAAATTATATGCAAAAGTTATGTGTAAATTACTAAAACATATATGCATATTTTCTCTTAAGTATTTTAGGTTGGGCTTATAGGGTAAGGTTTGAACCCAAAACCCAACATATGGAGGCTTCTGTTGAGTACTAGTACGTATTTTTTTTCCCTTTTACTTCTTCTTCTCAAAATCTTATACAGTAAATAGAAACATGAAAAGCAATGGCCTCCTCAAACGAAAACAAAAAAAAAAATTATATTTTCATTCAATTTGCTGCAAATTCAAAAGTAAATCCACCAAATAAAGGTTAGAGAAGGATATTTGAAGTAGTTTCTTCCTCAAAGCTTCAACCTTTCAGCTATAAATCTGAGTTTTTCCATACAAAATCACAAGGTGAGTATCAAAACTCACATTTTCTAGCTTTGATTGAGATTTCAATGTAAGAAATCTCATTTTCGTTTATTGCATGTTCATTTGTAAATTGTTGTCAGTATATTATGCATAACTTTTTCAATTCTTAACCAAATTCGATGAGTTTAGACGTTTTGGAAAGCTTAGATTATGGGCTAGAAGTTTCATGTTTTGTGTTTTTCAAAATTTTGAAGTTTGGTTGCTTAAAATTACGCTTGTTTGTTGCTGTCCCGAGAGCAAATTGACAGCAACAACAATCACAGGCCTAAGTAGTATTTTGGCCATAAGTTACTCGTTGCTCATCCGATTTAGGTCATATTTTTTTTGTTGGAAACTAGATTGAATAAGAAATAATTTTTCATCAGGTTATATTTCAATATTTTGAAATTTGACTGACCTGAAATAGATTTGAAAACAGAAGTATAGTTCTGCCTTTGACATAATTTCCTGAATTTGAATCTGATATTGTTTGAGCTATATCTTTCCCAATTTAGATCGGAATTTCATGATTTTTAATGTTCCATAAAGATTATTTCATGTGCTACAACTTTCATGTTTTGAGTTCTCTCTAATTTTGATGTTAGCTATGTCAAAATCCAATTTTTTTACTGCTAATCCGAGAGCAAATCCAATATTTGCTCCGTCATTGAAGCTGAAACGAATTTGAGCATAACTTATTCGTTTCTCAACCGATTTTGATAATTATTGATGTTTCGGAAATCATAATTCATGTGATACAACTTTTATGTTTTGTATTTTCTGTAATTTTGAGGTTAGATATGTAAAAATCTAATTTTTCTACTACTAACCCGAGAGCAAAACCAATGTTTGCTCTATGCTTGAAGCTGAAACGAAATTGGCCACAACTTCTTCGTTTCTTAACCGAATTTGATAATTTTGGATGTTTTGGAAAGCTTAGTTCATGTGCTAAAGTTTTGTTCAATGTGTTTACTGAAAGTTTGAAGTTTGTTTGGTCAAAATTATGTTATATGTTGCTGTCCTGAGAGCAAGATGATAGCAACAAGAAACATTGACCTTAGAATTGTATTAGCCCGTTTCTACTCTTATTCTCTTTTGGTTTTGATGATGTTTTTGAGATTTTTGAGAGCTATGATGCCTATCAATAGGCTAGATATATTTGAAGGATTTAAAATTCAAATTTAAATAGAGTGTGAATTGATTTTGGGTTAATTTTGAATTGAATTCATATTTAACGCAAGTTATAGGTCTTGAGTTATCTTTCTTGTTTTTCATTATTTTCGAGTACAGTTTTCACTAAACCATTTTTGAAATAAATGGACATTTCAATTTATTATTATATAGTATTTTCAAATTATTTTTATAATAATTTTTTTATTTATTCCCTATAATGAATGAATTTCAAATATTGGTTTTATTAATCTTTTCGGGAAAATGTTTTAGAATCTTGTTTTCTCTAGTATACTATTTTAGATATAAAACATACACTTTTACACTATTGGAATGTATGAGAAAGAGAATTAAACGATTTAGTAAAACACGTGGTATGGGACATGTGGGTTTACTATTTCGGTTAATTCTGGACTTGTACGATCGAAGCTATTTGAGATTATTGATTCTGAGATGTTTTGCCATTTTATGGCGTATTTTGAGTTTTATGATTTCTATTTATTGGAATTATCTACGATGACTAATATTTGGCAAATATTTTGGTTTGAGATCTCTTATATTGGAGTATGGTCGATGAGATCCACCACGATGTTTCATTTACCTGCCAATGATATAAGGCAAGTATGGAGTTTATGATTTTATATTTTGAGATTTATGGTTTATGAGAAACCATCATGATGTTTTCACTTGTCGATGAGATGAGACAAGTTATGATGCCATTTAATACTTGTCGATGAAATGAGACAAGTATGGTGTCTCTTTCTCACTCGCCAATAAGACTAGGCGAGATATAATTTTTTGAGTTTTATGATGTTTCTAGTGTAGCATCGACTAACGGGTAGTAAACCGCTAAGTGCGAATGTGTGGTATGGGGCACACGTTAACACGTTTCGGGTTCCTATCCGTGAGTTTGTGACACATTCACGATGTTTACCTAACAGAACTGCTTTGGGAGGTGTTAGCAACCTTGTCATGAGGACGAACTGCTTTGGGAGGTGTTAGCGATCTTGTTAGAGATGACAAAATAGCTTGGAGTGGTGTTAGCGACCTTGTCATGAGGACGAATTGCTTTGCGAGGTGTTAGCGACCTTGTTAGGACTGACAAAATGGCTTGGAGAGGTGTCAGCGATCTTGTCATGAGGACGAACTGCTTTAGGAGGTGTTAGCGACCTTGTCTGAGTTTTGCACATGTAGCATTTCTTCGACATTACAATCGGGGATTTGGCCAATCCGGATTTTCTGTGTTTTCTGTTTTATTGTGATTTCACCTTTTTAAGATGTTTTATTACATCGATAGCCTAGTGCTATATGAGATGCTATATATATGGTGGTTTCAATTGTGATGTTTTGAACTCTTATCGAGTTCCTTGAGTTATGAGTTTTGATAATTTCAGGATTTTATAAGATATTCTAGGTTTTGCCATTTTGGCGAGTTGAGATTGATATGTATATACATTTATACCGATGAGATGAGGTATAATTGAATTTGGAGATTATTCTGTAGTTGAGTTTTGGGATCATCCTATTTGAGAATGTTTTATGTTTGGCATTTTGGCGAGAGTTTGTATTGATGTTTCTCCTTTTAAGGAGATATGGTTCATGGAAACCATGTAGACATTTTGAGATGTCGCCGATGATATGAGGCACTTTTGTTTGATTTGAGTATTGAGTTTGAGTTACCTCCTTCGAAGTATTTGTTCACTTAAGTAGCGTTTGTTACTTAAGTGTTGAGCTTATGATTTTATCGATTCATTCTTCTCTTTCGAGAAGAAGTATCTTCATGTCTATTCTACTTCATATTACCGATATTGACTGATTCGTGTAGCTAGACTGACCCGTGTATTTATACTCGGGTCAGACCGAGTTGTTTCAGGTATCATCTATTGGACTTAGCTTGAAGTTGATGCTGGATATCAGCTCTCCTGTCCCTTGAGCAATTTATGTTCTTCCGCATACTTTGATGTATTTATATTTGATTCAATGTATATGGTATGGTCGTGTACCACCTTTTTTGTATTCATATTGTATTGTACTAAACATGTATCAGTGTATATGTATATAAATGATGTTGATTACTGTTTTGTGATGTGCTTTACATTTCGTTATTGTATTTTGTTCTGATAGATCCGTTAACTACCTATAGTTTTGGGATTAAGCATTTACTGGGTATGTCGATCCACTTGAGTAAAAAAAAGAAATTTATATTGCATTTATCGACGTATTCAGTAGATGTTTAAGACAAAATTATAGATAGTCGCCCTTAATCAGCCCTATTCTCCGCTTTAGTAGACAGAATTACTTGTTAATTCTCTTTACTAAGGTGGGTCTCGGGGTGGGGCGTTACACCACATAAATTTTAAGTATATAGATAAGTTAGCAAAAAATGATTTAGTAAGATGATAACCCAAAATCAATTTTACTATTTGAAATTTATGTAATGCATGTCAAGTTGGAAAATAAAGAATTTTTATAAAATTTAGAAAGGAAATTTCTACAAAACAACCACTCGAACTACTTTATTTAGACTTATTCGGTCTGACTCAAGTATGATCGATAAATCATAACAAATATGTTTTTGTGGTTGTTGTTGATTTTTCAAGATATACTTGGACATTGTTTTTAAAACATAGAAGTGACATGTTTGGAATGTTTAAAATTTTTGCTTAAAGAATTAAGAATCTAGTGAACTCAAAAATCAAAAGTATAAGAAGTGATCATGGTGGAGAATCTAAAAATAAAATTTTTGCAACAGAAAAGGAATTAGTCACAATTTTTCATTTCCATGAACATTGCAACAAAATGGTGTAATAGAAAGAAAAAATTGTACATTACAAGAGTGTGCATGAACATTAATAAGTAGCATAGGCTTACCAAAGAATTTTTGGGTCAAAGTCGTTACTACCGCATGTTATATATTAAATCGTGCGACACATGGACCAATGACTACGAATACATGCTATGAAATATTTTTCAATAAGAAACCTAATGTATCATATTTTCATGTTTTTGGTAAGGGTGTAAATCAATTAGACTGGACGAAGGTGTGTTCAGTTTATGTCCTAAATAAAATTGGACCAGATATGGATTGGACGAGATTTATGTTCATAAAACTTTTGTTGTCTTAGCTTATGTCCTAAATGGAATCAAACGGACTCGTACATACATTTTTCGAACACGGAATCGAACGGACATGGACGGACGTTGCTATTTTCATCTTATTTTATGTTGTTTAATAGAGTTTCCATAAGATATACTAAATTACAAAAAAAATGGATGAATTCGAACGAACTCCAATATTTTTGCTCGCACAAATTTTGTTGTCCTAGCTTGTGTCCTAAATGAAAATCAAACGGACTTATACAGGCGTATTATGGTTATGGACATGAACGGACAACAGACATTCGTACAAAATTAACAACCCTAGTTTTTGGTTCTAAATGATTTATTTCAAAGACCAAAGATAATCTTGAAAATTATATCTAAAAGCCGATGAAAGAATTTGTTGGTTATTCGGATCATAATAAAGTTATAGAATTTTTAATAAACAAACTAACACTATAGAAGAAAGTCTTCATGTTTTCTTTAATGAAGATTTTAAGAATAACAAATATAATGATGGTGAAGAAGAATTTTTCAATAATAAAACTTTTGAATATGAAAATAATGATAAAAATAATATCATAAACAATAACAATAATGGTAATCTTTTAAGATCAACACCTCAAATCTTAAAACATCATCCGATTAATAATGTAATTTGTGACTTAAACACAAGAGTTTCAACTAGAAATCAACTAATCAAATAAGTCATGTAGCTTTCATATCTAACTTCGAACCTAAAATTATAAAGAGGAATCAAAAGACGATTTTTGGATTTTAGCAATGCAAAAGGAACTAAATCAATTTGTAACGGCCTGCCTTTTTGGACGTTCTGCCTTTTTGGATGTTTTAAGCAAACATACACGTCAAACTTAAACCATACAATAAAGCAAATTGTTATTGGGTAAATAAGAAAAAGCAGAGAAAGAAAAAAAAATAGAACAGAATCTCGCAGCGGAATGGCAAATTATAATAATCAAAATAACAGTTCATGAAGCTGTTTACAAAACATTTGATTTTACATATACAATGCAGAATCAAAGTTACACATATTAGAGAAAATAATAAGAATGCAGCAGAACGGTATGATGCAGTGGAATAATATAGTAAATAATAATAATATAATCTTCATCTTCGTTCTCCAGAAACAAGGTTATCAAATCTTGAAATGCTCAGGCTGGCCCGAACGAATTGAAAAGACAAAACACTCGAGTCAGAACTAAAAGATCTTATGTAAGTTAATCAACGGTAAATATGCGTGTGACGGCGTCAGAGATGTTTACGGGGTTTGACATCTCTTATCCAGTGTCGAACGTGAGTGCAGTAACTTAAAAGAGATATTTGGGATTCACATCTTCTAAGGATCCATTAAACTATCTACTATGCAGTATAATACGCTATTATAATATGTCTACAGTAAAGTAAAGGTATTAAAATAGCGTTAAGGAATTACCCATATCCCCCTTAACACATTTTTATATATTCCCAAAGTCTGTACAGTACCGTAATTGCTCCGTAAATTGGAGGGCTATCAGAGGGCACTCCATAGGTATGGTACAAAACAAACTCTTAGAAGGCACGCTAGAGCATGTGAACACGGCACTCGAGGCAATGCTAGGGCAGATATACCAATTGCACTACCAGGGTAGTAACGCATGACATCTATTACCGCCTACCTCGGAACAGACTCCCATATCAAAATCGAGGGGTGGCCACCAAAATCAATCACAAAGTCAAAGTATAGCATCGAAGAAATGTGACCGCTAGGAGGAATGACCTCACTTGGCCCGGTATAGCTCTTGTTTTAGTCATATCTAAGCTGACTTATGGGGGTCAGGGTTACGTCATACCTTATACAGAAATCATTCGCCAAACCATCCTATTTCATTTCTGGAATCTCATCATGTACACAGTTGTTAAAGTGATTTTTGTAATTGGCAGAGAGTATGACAATATCCGATCCCGGTCTCTTTAATAACCAAACGCTTATTTCACATCGGATGGTTCTTTTACCTTTCAAAAGTCCATACAATTTATATCAACATATCATATTCTCAAAACCATATCACTTTTGAAATAATATTCAATTTAAGGTCATATTGTTTCCAAAATCATAATTTCTTTCAAAAATCATATTTCCAATTAGGTTAAATCCTCACATCAAAATCATCATATTCAATTAACTATAACATTTAAATCCCAAATTAGGTTATAACAATCATTTAACCGTATTTGCTTTTAGCCCAATGGATTTGAATATAAACACTTCCTCCCACATAGTCTGAAAATTTAGAAAATAGTTTAAATAGTTATAAATAGTTATAAACAGTTAAAAGAATTATAATTAGTTAAAATACTCAGAAATAGTTTAGTTATAGATTAAAGATATTGTTAAACTGATTTAAAATAGTTAAATAGATTTGAAATAGATTTAATATAATTAAAATAGATAAAATAGCTTTAAAATAGATTAATTAGATTTAAAATAAATTAAAATGGGTTAATTAGTTTAAAATTTTGAAAATCTTAATAATTAAAGTCTTTAAAATAATATATTTTTAAAATAGTTTATATTAAAAATAGGAATTTTAAATTTATATCAATTTTAAACTATTTATTTCAATCCAATACATTTGGACCATTTCAATATCCAAAACACAATTTCAAATTTTCCAATTCAAATTCTCAATAGAATATTTAATTATATATTGCTTCCAATCCATGTTCGAAATATCAATTTAAATTACTCCACTTTCAGTATATTTCAAAGTTATATTTCAAACAATTTTAATAACTCAATTTTTATAAATTTCATTTATACTTCAAAATTCGATTTCGCAATTTCAATTAAATTTCTTTAAACAATTCCTTTTAAACCAATTCCAATTTCAACATAAAATTTGATTTCAATAATAATTCAATTTATATAAATCAATTTTTAAAAAAAATTATAATGTAACCAAATTCAAGAATATTAAGGATTTAAAATCATTTAATTTAACCAATCCGGTGTCCATATATAATTCTCAACCCTAGGTTCAAGTGATATGGATATTTATCATTTCAATTCGCAATTTAAAATTTTGCGGTTATATATCATTTCAAACCGTAATCCCGAATTAAATAAAATCCGTAAAATCGCTCGAGTCTATCATTTCAACCCATAACGATTTTTCCTAATCTATAGGTCACTCGGCTTGTATCATTTCAACCCATAGGAAACTTGCAGTTATAACAATATACAATACAGCATCCATTCATCCGATATAAGCAATTAAACATTCATCACAATCATCATCCAAATCAATCAATCAATAAACATCAATAGATGATAGGTTATCATTTACAGGTAATTAACTGGTAATTTAAATCCAATAATAAATTAAATGACAATTTAATTCAAATTAAATTCAAATTAACTAGGATGGGGATTTAACTATACCAAACAGCCAAATATAAATTTCTAATCACACCATAAATTAATTTAACTGACATAAGAAATTTTAGTAGTTGTGAGTGGTTTAAAACACTCACCTTTGAATTTAAATCGAATTTAAATCCAATTTAAGGCCCAAATATGAACATTCTCAGAATCCTATAGGATCAAACCGCGCGTGAATCGGACCTCGTATGTGAAAGTTATACACGTTAGAACATTGAAACTTTAAGTTGAAAATAAAATAAAATAAAACAAACCAGTCAAACGCAGCCACGTCACCTAGCCCTTGTATACACGTGCAACCCTAACTACCTCGTACCCGATTGCAGAATGAAGCACGTCGCCACCAAATCATCGCTGATGCATGCCGCTCTGGCCTTCGTCCACCAGATCAGACTCCTCCACCTTGCTCGCCAGGGCCTGCCGCACCCCTTTTCGCCGACCGAGCCTCTCCAGTGCCGCCGTCAGCCTCTTGATGTGGGCGAAAGTCGGTCAGAAATCATCGATTTCTAGCGATTTCAGGCATCGATCGCACAGACTAACCGTATAAATCTACTCCTCTCGACACCCTCTTTGGTGCAGCGCCTATCGCTCGAACCCTCGTCCAAGATCCACTGTTGGATCATCCAAAATCTAATATGAACAACCAGAATTTATTTACGAATTCTGGGCAAACAATGATCAGAATCGAAAAACGAATACCATCAGTGAACTGTGCTCGTCGAGAACTTCGAATTGGTATATAGTTTGATGGTGTTAGAGGAGTCTGAATTTTTGATTTGATTTTGAAATTGAATTTGAGGGTTTGGAAATTGGAGTTTGTTTCTGCCATTGGAAAGAAGAGGCCAGAACTGTACCTACAAAAAGTAAGAAATGAGAACAGCTAGGGTTTACAACTGGATATATATAGGCAGATCAGAAACATGAACGAATAGATTGGATCGGTTTGAAAGATGAACGATAAACGACCCAAAAGCCTGTTCTGTCTCCGGAACTAAAATGGGTCATCCCTTATATCAAAATAGATGTTTTGATATTTTTAAACTCAGTGGAACATATCTCAAGTCCAAATTCCATCATATGAAGAAGTTGAGTTAAATTCGGCTTATTTCAAATTGGTTTCAAATTAAATAAATTTCAGGCGTTTCAAGCCCGTACGATCAAACGACAAGTCCAACATTTCGAAAATTGAAATCCTGCAATTATTTACCGTTACGGATCCGATGAAACTGGTTTCGTCAAAATTCGAGACAGTGCCCAAAATAGCTATTTTCACATTAATTAAATAAATAAATATAAAATTAAATTTATTGCTTCTTATATTTAAATTAATTAACTAACTATCTTTATCATTTTTGGTTTCATAGACATTTAAAACAAATTTACATATCAAATTCAGTGGTTAATAGTTCACTAAATCCAGTGTTCAATTGATTAAAATTTAATTCCAATAAATTGATTTTATTTGATTTTCAAACTTTATATTCAATAAATTATTACTCAAATAACGTAGTTAATATTCGTTTGTCTTTCATTACATTAATATCCTCCTATTTCCATCTTTATTTGTACTAACTACTATATTTCCATTTATATTGAATGTTGTCAATTTTACACATTAATTATACTTTAAAATCCCAATTGATTTACTTATCTTCATTGCGCTCCTATATTAAATCAACTATTACATTATGAATAAAATTAACATTTCTATTCATTTTATTACATTCACAATTTGCAGTTATTGTCTTAACTCACTTTAAAGTAACATTTATTTACATTTAATTATAGTTGATTTCCATCTTATTTAACAGACTAAATAAATAGGTAACAAATAACAATTTGTCACCATTTGTACATTTAATAACATTTTTAAGTTTATTATTATAAACAAATATCATAGTTACTTATATAATACTGACTTTATTCAATTACCATAAATTTTGTATTATTTCATTAATTAATTTCATATTTATAATTGTTTTCCTATGTTCACTTTATAAACAAGTATAACTTTTACATTATTTCAATTAATTGGAATTCCATTCAATTATTTAATAATTAACTTTAATTAACATTGTTCCCTTTAATTTTAGTTATTATTTCATTAATAATCCCAAATTTTATTTCTTTCAATATTAAATTACAAAAATCTCATTAAATTAACAAATTTTAATTGTCGAAAATTTTGGGTCGTTACACTCTCCCCCCCTCAAAACTTTTCGTCCCCGAAAAGGAAAAGGAGGGGAAAGAATGGATTAAGCAATTAACATATCTTATTCAAAATATTAAATTTATTTACATAATTAAATACTAAAAATAAAATACATCAATTTATAACAAATAAATCCTTTCATATTCAAGTTAATGAAAGTTTGAAAACATTTTAGAAAAAATTTCTAAGTCTAAAATTCACTGAAAATTTCGGCAGAGTCTCCTTTGTACGGAGAGGTCTAAGAGAAATAATAATATCAAAATTAATAGTACATACCATATGAAACGACCGCCCATGACTCCTGCACCAAATCAAGGAAATAATGCGCTAAAAGGTGTGCCAGGCAGCCATGGACGATAGTCAGGGTAAAACAAAACAGAAGAATCTCTATCGCATAACTCACAGCGCATGGATAAAATACAATAGAGAAATATAATATAGTGAAGCTCCATAGAACAGAACATCATCATATAAACATCACAGTTGTTTCATACAATCATCTACTCGAATCCATACATGAAAGCCTCACTACAAATCACTCAACCAAATACAGCAGCGGATACCCAGTACATATAGTAAGAAAACTAATATGCAAAGCCTCCTGCTCGTCTTCGTCATCTTTAGCGTAGAACTCCTAGCACAGCACCTGTCACCTGCTACCTAGTCTGCCCATCCCAAACATGGATGAACAGCCCAAGGTAATAAGAGGAGACATAAAACCTTGAGTCAGACAAAGTCTTAGTGAGCAGTAAATTAACAATCAAACATACCAAAGAGCATAAGGGATAAAAGGAATAGGAACCAAACCATCCCACTCCACCTCTTTCTACAGTGATAGCCCCCAGACACACACTAAGGAGAAGTAAGCATAACATAGCAGATAAGTAAGGTAAAGCAATAATCACTCGAGTCAAGGACGATGTTTTCCAAATACAAACCCCCAAGGCCTAAACCAAGATCAGATAAGCACCCAGAAAACACCGCTCTTGAAGCCGAATGATGATACAACCAAACATCCAAACATCCATGACTCTGGCTATCACTGTTATCATTGCCTTGATTTCACCGTTAGTTGAATGACCGCCTGTCAAGGGCTAATGGTAACCCCGGTTTAGCCATAACTCCGCACGTCATCGTGACCCGTGCCTAAGCCGAACGCATCAGCCCAGAGTACTAGCACGTCATCATGACCCGTGCCTGGAACGTCATCGTGACCCGTTCCAACGTACCCTTGCTTTGAGTATGCTAGAACCTTCAACAACGATGAGATCTTAGCCTCCTAGTCATCCTCCTCGACGACTACTTCCATACTAGCTCAAGCGCCTCTCAAGCTAACCATTATCCACCCCAACCCGGACCGCATCACCGAGTTATAACTTTGCACGTCGTCATGACCCGTGCTTGGAACGTCTTCGTGACCCGTCCCATCACAACATATGTCTTGCCTCATCACATCATAGCAAAGTCTCTCAACTTGGAACGTCATCATGACCCGTCCCATCTCAACACAAGCCTTGCCTCATCATATCATCGCAAAGTCCCAACTCAACCATGCTTTGCCTTCTCGCATCATGGCAAGATCCCACATCCTCGAATACATCCATATGAGCTTCCACATCCGCTTCATATGCCATTGGCAGCTTTCACCATTCAAGAGCCTTTCCACTTAGCTTTTGAATCATCTTCAACCATCTTGTTCCAAATCAACTACAAGCTAACTTGGAGCAATCAAATCTAACATACATTCAAACATTCAACCATTCAAACAAGATCTATTAAGCAATATCAATTATAATGGCAATTTCGTAATTAAGTGAGCAAAAGTCCAACATACGTGAAATCATGGTTTTTAGCATAGATCTATCAAATCTAAAACATGGGTTTTGTCTCTAATACTTGATAAATAACTTTCATAGATAAACATCTTCAAATATGATGGATCTACATGCAGACTTAAGGAAAATGCGAGAAAACGCTAACTTTAACACATAAACATATCACCAATCCACTACACTCCTTTGGGTCCGTGTGAGAGATAACTACCACTCACCAAATCACCAAAACAACCTAAAATCAAACAACTTCAGATCTGGACAGCAAGGACTTGGGCTTGATCCGGAGAAATTTCACTTGAAACGGTGAAATCTAGCCTCTTCGGATGAAAATCTTCAACTTTGGCTCTTGATCTTTGATCTTGATCTTCAATCTTCAATGGATGTTAGCACTTGATGGAAGTAGAGAAAGAAGTGAAGAAAATACCGTAGTCGAGTTTCCAAAATGGCAGCACTTCGTCGCTTCGAAATCCGGTGCCAAAAAGTGAGCCGAACGCCTCTATTTATAGGCTGAAACCTCCATGTCTCGGCCGTCCTAAGTCGCCGCCGACCCAACTCCTGAGTCGCCCCCGACTCATCCCTCGCCGACTCACGACCTAGCACCTACCGACTCAACTACACAACATATACTCCCAGATGTCGACTTACGACTCAACCAAGTGCCGACCTACTTCCTACCGACTCAACCAATGCCGACTTAAATTCTACCGACTCATCACAGCTAGAAGGTCACACGACTTATCCCTGCCGACCTAAGCCTAATCCTTATCCCTCGAGACACGACTCAAAAGCCTAAGTCCCCAACGACTTATCCACTAAGTCGGCCCACCGACCTAACGACACATGGAATAACGCCATGCCGACCCAAACCCCTACCGACTCAGGACCCCACGACCTAAGCCCTAATACTATGAGTCGGCAATTCTATGACTCGGTCACGAGTTAACTCCTATGAGTCGGCCAACCCTTAAACCACCAACCTCCTTAAGTCGGCAACGTTTTAACTCGAGAAACTCTTAAGTCGGTCGCTTCCTTATCTCGGCCAACATTCTAAACCGCAACCCCTCCTTGAGCCGGTCCCCTATGAGTCGTTAACGACTTAAGACCCTATTAACTCGAGCGCGACTCAACACTTGAGTCGGTTCCCTATAAGTCGGCCACTAACTTAGGTCGTTCCAACACTCCAACTCTTAACTCGGCAAACCCCATGAGTCGGCCAACCTTAACTCGGTCACAACCTATAAACCGTTGCTTCTATAAGTCGGTCACTCATACACAACCCATTCTATGAGTCGGTTACGACTCAAGCCTTAACCCATTACCTTGTCTCACCTCCTAAGTCGGCTACGACTTACTATCGGTCGGTCACCATCCTAACTCGGCCACTCGACTCAAGCTATCATGCGACCTAAGCACTAAGTCGGTCACGACTCATGCCCCTATACGACTCAATTCTGAATGACTTAGGCTAGAGACAACACAACAACACTAACGACCTACAAATTCTACGATCCATCGACACGTAAAATACGGGTCGTTACATTCTCTCCCCCTTAGGAATTTCGCCCCCGAAATTCCAAGCAAACAATCAGAAATCAAAGATATTCCGCATGCCTACCATCCAAAGCAATCAACAAACCATGCAACCAATTCTAGCCTAGCATGCAGAATTCTAAGACTCAGAACAAGCTACAAATTCATGAGATGTCACGACACTTTAGGGCCATACCTCGAAGAGTCCGGGATGAGCTGCCTTCATCCTCTCTTCCTCCTCCCATGTACAGTCGTTAACATCATCACTCCATTGTACCTTGAGCAACGTAATCGTCTTCCTCCTAAGCTGTTTCGTATCGGTTTCAACAATACGAAGCGGCTTACGAGGTCTCGAAACAACTGGATAAACCTCCAAGTCTTCACAGCTATCAGCAGAAACCACAGTAGTTGGGTCGTGCACATACTTCCGTAGATAAGATACATGAAAAACATTGTGCACACCCGCCATCTTTTCCGGTAACTCCAATCTATAAGCGAGCTTTCCAATTCGCTCGATAATCGGGAATGGTCCAACAAATCTCGGAGTTAACTTTCCTTTCTTTCCGAATCTAATGACACTCTTCAGAGGAGAAATCTTCACAAAAACCATATCACCTACGTCGAATTCCAAATCCTTTCGACGATTATCTGCATAACTTTTCTGACGATCTTGGGCTGCCTTCATTCGTTGCCGAATGATCTCTATACAATCCGAAGTCTGTCGAATCATCTCTGGCCCAAGTATCAGTTTTTCTCCAGCTTCCAACCAACATGTCGGAGAGTTACACGGTCTTCCATATAACGCTTCATATGGTGCCATACCAATACTCGACTGATAACTGTTATTATATGCAAATTCCACCAAATGAAGGTGATCCTCCCATGATCCCCCGAAGTCCAAAACACAAGCTCTAAGAAGATCTTCCAAAACCCGGTTGACTCTCTCAGTCTGACCATCTGTTTGAGGGTGATAAGCTGTACTCAAACACAACTCAGTTCCCAAAACTTCCTGGAAGCTCTTCCAAAATCCACTAGTGAACAATGGGTCTCGATCGCTCACTATATTCTTCGGAACACCATGGAATCGAACAATCCACTTCACATACAACTCAGCCAGTTTCGATGCAGTCCTAGTCGATCGAACGGGAATGAACCTTGCACTCTTGGTCAAACGATCTACAATGACCCAAATCCCTTCATTCCCTGCCCTGGTTCTAGGTAGACCATCAATAAAATCCATCGACACTTGCTCCCATTTCCACGTAGGAACCTCTAATGGCTGAAGTAATCCACTGGGCTTCTTCTGCTCAGCTTTCACCAACTGACAATTCATACACTTGGAAATAAAACTTCCAACATCATTCTTCATACCTTCCCAGTAGTAGGTTCTCTTCATATCCCGATACATCTTATTTCCACCTGGATGAATTGTCAACTTCGAGTGATGACTCTCCCTCAGAACCTCATCTCTCAATCCATCTACATCGGGAACAACTAATCGCCCTTGCTTTCGAAGCCAACCCTCTCGATCGACCTCGAATCCCTTATCCTTCTCCGGGTCCAATCCAGATTCCAAATCACAGATAATCTTGACAAGCTTATCATCTTGCTTTTGACCCTCGCCAATTCTTTCCACAAGAGTAGGCCTTATTGATAAGTTTGCCAACATCTCAGGTTCCAATTCGCATCTAGGCCTGAAATCAAATCCAGCCAAATACTCAAGACTCTTCCATTCCGAAAACATGGCTCCCAATCCTGCATGTCTTCGACTTAACGCATCAGCCACTGCGTTACCTTTTCCTGGAGTATAGGCTATACCAAAATCATAAGATGCTAGCAACTCTAACCACCTTTGCTGTCGAAGATTCAAATCCTTTTGGGAAAACAGATACTTCAACGACTTATGATCTGTAAACAGCTCGAATCTAACTCCCAATAGATAGTGTCTCCACATCTTCAAAGCAAACACAATCGCCGCTAACTCCAAATCATGAGTCGGATAATTCCTTTCATGCGGCTTCAGTTGTCGACTAGCATACGCAACAACTTTATCCTTCTGCATTAGCACCGCTCCTAGTCCAGTGCCACATGCATCGGTGTAAACCACCATCTCATCATTCCCACTCGGAATAGTCAAAACAGGAGCACTTGTCAGTCGCTCTTTCAGGATTATGAAAGCTTGTTCACACTTATCATTCCATCTGAACACTTGATTCTTCTTCGTCAATCCTGTCAACGGTGCAGCTATCTTGGAAAAGTCTTTGATAAACCGACGATAATATCCTGCTAATCCAAGAAAACTTCTCACATCAGATGCATTCTTAGGTCTAACCCAATCCTGGATCACTGCCACCTTAGCGGGATCAACCGCTATTCCATTTCCAGAAATAACATGACCTAAGAACCTCACTTCATTCTTCCAGAAGTGACACTTCGAAAACTTAGCCTTCAGCTGATGTTTCCGCAGTATATCCAAAACAATCCTCAAGTGCGTCTTGTGCTCTTCCTTGGTTCTGGAATAAACCAAAATATCATCCACGAACACAAGCACGAACTTATTCAACTGATCTCTGAATACTCTATTCATAAGATCCACAAAATATGCTGGCGCGTTAGTCAACCCAAACGGCATTACCAGCCACTCATAAAACCCGGATGGTGTCCTGAAAGCAGTCTTCGGCACACTATCCTTCGCCACTCTCAATTGGTGAAATCCCGTTGCCAAATCCATCTGAGAAAACACCTTAGCCTCGTGAAGCTGATCAAACAAGTCATCTATTCTCGGCAATGGATACTTGTTCTTCTTAGTCACCTTATTCAGCTCACGATAATCCACACACAACCTCAACGATCCATCCGCTTTGGTTGCGAACACAACTGGCGCACCCCATTCGGACACACTTCTCCGAATGAATCCTTTCTGCAAAAGGTCATCAACTTGCACCTTCAGCTCTTGCTGCTCCCTCGGTGCCATCCGCCTAAGAGGCATCACAACAGGTCTGGCTCCCTCAACTAGATCGATACGAAACTCGATCTCCCTATGCGGCGGCAACCCTTTGACTTCCTCAAAGACATTCTCAAACTCATTCACAATAGGCACCGATGACAGTCCATCCCGTGGAACAACTAGCGAATACATGAAGCTCATGAAGACGCCTTCTTCATGCTTACATCGTATCACAACCTTTCGCCCTTCCACATTCCCGACTGTCACCTCAAGCCTCTCACAATCAATCCTAGCCGCATACTTCCTAAGCCAGTCCATACCCAAAATAATTCCGAACCCCGCAAAGTTCAGAACAAAGCAATCACAAACAAACGAGCAATCATGACTCGACACAACTAGACCACGGCATATCATACACAAACATGACGAACCCCCCACTGGATTAGTCACAACCAATGGCCTATCAACAATATCCGGTTTCATACCTAACCGGCTTACCAAATCATCACAAACAAAAGAATGCGACGCTCCAGTATCAAACAACACTCTAACTGGAACACCACAAATAGAAAGAGTACCTTGAACCACCACACTCTTCCCCTTTTCTTCAGCAGTCGGAGCTTTTGAAGACGATGGAACAGCCCCCAAAGCATAGGCTTGCACAACCTGCCTATCTTTTCTCGGTTCTGGACAGTCCTTCTTAATGTGTCCCAGCTTATCACAGTTGTAACACTTCAACTGCACCTTCGGATTCTTGCAATCCCGAGAAAGATGACCCTTCTGACGGCAGTTATAACAAGTCACCTCGCCCTTTGGCTTCTTCTGACCATCCTTTCCCTTCTGTTGCTGCTGCTTCCTCTTCTTATTCCCACTCTGCTGTGGTTTAGATCCTTCCCTGGTTACAGCAACAACAGAACTTTCCCTAGGAAACAAACTCTCATGCCTCAGAGCTTTCTCCACCAGCTTCTCAAATGGATCGTCCAGATGATCCACTAACTGCCTTCCTAGATAAGCATCCAGACCAGTCACAAACTTTTCATTCTTCTGGTAGGGAGAATCAATATATGATCTGGCATACTTAGACAAAGCTTCGAACTCAGAAATATACTCCAGAACAGGCCTTCCGCCTTGTTTGAGCTCCACAAATCTCTTGAACAAAACAGACCTCTGAGCAGTAGAGATGAACTTGGCTTCAAATCTAACTTGGAACTGCTCCCAAGTAATATCCTCTTCTGGTGTATCTATGGTGATAGAATTCCACCAATCAGCAGCTCTTCCCTGAAGCTGTCTCGATGCAAGCTTTCTCTTAGTTGCATCCTCAATCCCTAAGTCACCAAAGATCCTTTTGCAAGCATCAATCCATCTCTGCACCTCAATAGTCGACTCCGTCCCCAAGAAAGCTTTTCCTCCAAGAGAAGTATAATCCTTGCAAAGCTTAGCAAAATCCACCGGTCTTGGAGCTTGAACTTGAACTCCCACATCCACTGATGATCCTGAAGCTGGTATCCTTCTCATGATCGAAGTCATCATCGCTTCGAACATAGTTCCATAATCAACAGCTCCTTCATCAGCACGGCTTTCCCTTGCAGCTGGTCTCCCTCTTCGACTCATCCTTAGTATCTGTAATAAGAATGATTAGAACACCTTAAGAAACAACTGCATAAGGAGTTCAAATCCTTCTAGGCTACTATATTATATATAGTAATCACCCATCAAAATACAATTACGTCTCTCATACGTAGTTACGTCAGCGAGCGTTGGCTGAAATCGATTAACCAAAGCTCTGATACCAAATGAAACGACCGCCCATGACTCCTGCACCAAATCAAGGAAATAATGCGCTAAAAGGTGTGCCAGGCAGCCATGGACGATAGTCAGGGTAAAACAAAACAGAAGAATCTCTATCGCATAACTCACAGCGCATGGATAAAATACAATAGAGAAATATAATATAGTGAAGCTCCATAGAACAGAACATCATCATATAAACATCACAGTTGTTTCATACAATCATCTACTCGAATCCATACATGAAAGCCTCACTACAAATCACTCAACCAAATACAGCAGCGGATACCCAGTACATATAGTAAGAAAACTAATATGCAAAGCCTCCTGCTCGTCTTCGTCATCTTTAGCGTAGAACTCCTAGCACAGCACCTGTCACCTGCTACCTAGTCTGCCCATCCCAAACATGGATGAACAGCCCAAGGTAATAAGAGGAGACATAAAACCTTGAGTCAGACAAAGTCTTAGTGAGCAGTAAATTAACAATCAAACATACCAAAGAGCATAAGGGATAAAAGGAATAGGAACCAAACCATCCCACTCCACCTCTTTCTACAGTGATAGCCCCCAGACACACACTAAGGAGAAGTAAGCATAACATAGCAGATAAGTAAGGTAAAGCAATAATCACTCGAGTCAAGGACGATGTTTTCCAAATACAAACCCCCAAGGCCTAAACCAAGATCAGATAAGCACCCAGAAAACACCGCTCTTGAAGCCGAATGATGATACAACCAAACATCCAAACATCCATGACTCTGGCTATCACTGTTATCATTGCCTTGATTTCACCGTTAGTTGAATGACCGCCTGTCAAGGGCTAATGGTAACCCCGGTTTAGCCATAACTCCGCACGTCATCGTGACCCGTGCCTAAGCCGAACGCATCAGCCCAGAGTACTAGCACGTCATCATGACCCGTGCCTGGAACGTCATCGTGACCCGTTCCAACGTACCCTTGCTTTGAGTATGCTAGAACCTTCAACAACGATGAGATCTTAGCCTCCTAGTCATCCTCCTCGACGACTACTTCCATACTAGCTCAAGCGCCTCTCAAGCTAACCATTATCCACCCCAACCCGGACCGCATCACCGAGTTATAACTTTGCACGTCGTCATGACCCGTGCTTGGAACGTCTTCGTGACCCGTCCCATCACAACATATGTCTTGCCTCATCACATCATAGCAAAGTCTCTCAACTTGGAACGTCATCATGACCCGTCCCATCTCAACACAAGCCTTGCCTCATCATATCATCGCAAAGTCCCAACTCAACCATGCTTTGCCTTCTCGCATCATGGCAAGATCCCACATCCTCGAATACATCCATATGAGCTTCCACATCCGCTTCATATGCCATTGGCAGCTTTCACCATTCAAGAGCCTTTCCACTTAGCTTTTGAATCATCTTCAACCATCTTGTTCCAAATCAACTACAAGCTAACTTGGAGCAATCAAATCTAACATACATTCAAACATTCAACCATTCAAACAAGATCTATTAAGCAATATCAATTATAATGGCAATTTCGTAATTAAGTGAGCAAAAGTCCAACATACGTGAAATCATGGTTTTTAGCATAGATCTATCAAATCTAAAACATGGGTTTTGTCTCTAATACTTGATAAATAACTTTCATAGATAAACATCTTCAAATATGATGGATCTACATGCAGACTTAAGGAAAATGCGAGAAAACGCTAACTTTAACACATAAACATATCACCAATCCACTACACTCCTTTGGGTCCGTGTGAGAGATAACTACCACTCACCAAATCACCAAAACAACCTAAAATCAAACAACTTCAGATCTGGACAGCAAGGACTTGGGCTTGATCCGGAGAAATTTCACTTGAAACGGTGAAATCTAGCCTCTTCGGATGAAAATCTTCAACTTTGGCTCTTGATCTTTGATCTTGATCTTCAATCTTCAATGGATGTTAGCACTTGATGGAAGTAGAGAAAGAAGTGAAGAAAATACCGTAGTCGAGTTTCCAAAATGGCAGCACTTCGTCGCTTCGAAATCCGGTGCCAAAAAGTGAGCCGAACGCCTCTATTTATAGGCTGAAACCTCCATGTCTCGGCCGTCCTAAGTCGCCGCCGACCCAACTCCTGAGTCGCCCCCGACTCATCCCTCGCCGACTCACGACCTAGCACCTACCGACTCAACTACACAACATATACTCCCAGATGTCGACTTACGACTCAACCAAGTGCCGACCTACTTCCTACCGACTCAACCAATGCCGACTTAAATTCTACCGACTCATCACAGCTAGAAGGTCACACGACTTATCCCTGCCGACCTAAGCCTAATCCTTATCCCTCGAGACACGACTCAAAAGCCTAAGTCCCCAACGACTTATCCACTAAGTCGGCCCACCGACCTAACGACACATGGAATAACGCCATGCCGACCCAAACCCCTACCGACTCAGGACCCCACGACCTAAGCCCTAATACTATGAGTCGGCAATTCTATGACTCGGTCACGAGTTAACTCCTATGAGTCGGCCAACCCTTAAACCACCAACCTCCTTAAGTCGGCAACGTTTTAACTCGAGAAACTCTTAAGTCGGTCGCTTCCTTATCTCGGCCAACATTCTAAACCGCAACCCCTCCTTGAGCCGGTCCCCTATGAGTCGTTAACGACTTAAGACCCTATTAACTCGAGCGCGACTCAACACTTGAGTCGGTTCCCTATAAGTCGGCCACTAACTTAGGTCGTTCCAACACTCCAACTCTTAACTCGGCAAACCCCATGAGTCGGCCAACCTTAACTCGGTCACAACCTATAAACCGTTGCTTCTATAAGTCGGTCACTCATACACAACCCATTCTATGAGTCGGTTACGACTCAAGCCTTAACCCATTACCTTGTCTCACCTCCTAAGTCGGCTACGACTTACTATCGGTCGGTCACCATCCTAACTCGGCCACTCGACTCAAGCTATCATGCGACCTAAGCACTAAGTCGGTCACGACTCATGCCCCTATACGACTCAATTCTGAATGACTTAGGCTAGAGACAACACAACAACACTAACGACCTACAAATTCTACGATCCATCGACACGTAAAATACGGGTCGTTACACCATATATTTTCAAAATAATAAATCCTAGTATGGGAGAAAAATATAATATCGTTAGAAAACCGTAATCCAAAAACGTACCTATTTGTCGAGCAAATAACGCTTATTTTATGAAATAAAAAGCAGTAGCAATTGCTTCCATAACCTGTATTCCACTTACATAATCCAAAGAAGTTAATAATTATATAGGAGAAATATTTATATTGCCTTCAATTTATAACAAATAAATCATAACAATATTCACTTGCAAATAACATACAGCAAGCACTTGCAACAGAACCATACAATCATCAAATGAAATCAAAGAGACCAACCGTACATCGGTACCAACCAAAACAATTGGTTTGTTTGGGTTTAAACACTTTGATCGTATAGAATGACAAATAAACTACTAAGTATAGCATCTACTCAACAGTCTTAGGTAAACTCAATAAATTATTCATACATCCTAAATAATTAGATGTATCTTTACCCAACAACCCATAAATCAAAATAAACACCAAATTCCAAACATTATTCAAGTTTATTCTTATTAATTTCTTTTCACAAGATTTGTTATTCTTTTTTTTTCATTCATTCAATGATTACTTCCTTTAAATTTCTTTCAAAATTTTATTCTCATTTATTCCTTCGGCACTTAATTCCATTTATTTACATTCATTTATTCACATATGTTATTTACATTTTCTTACTTATGTTATTTATACACAATTTTTAAACATATGTAAATCAATTCTTAAAGTGCTATATAAACGTTTCTTTGTAAATAAGTTCACATTCGTTCATTCAGTGCTTATTTCTACTTGCTTTCATTCATTACTTACAAATTCATTTCCATTTATTCACAAAGTGCAAATGTCTTTTTACTTCTTTACATTCATTTCTTACATAAGTTATTTCCATTCATTTGTTTACAATACCTGTAACAATTCATAATTTTGTAAATATTTTAATTAAATTTTTTATTTGAAAACTTTAAATTTTAAACTATTTAAGATTGAATTTTTGGAATTTTCCAATGTAAGTTTGGAATTTGTTTATAATTAATTTTCCAAATTCAATAAAATAAGCAATTTCTGAAATTTTTATAATTTGGTCAACTGAAAGTCAAAGTTTGACCACAGTTGAAAATTTTAAATTTGAATTTTTAAATTCTAATCTTTTTCTTTGAAAATGTATTTTATTTTAATATTAATTTTTCTTTTCGTTTTGTAAAATTCCGTTTATACTTTTTAAATTTGATAACTTTCAGCGTTTTACATGCGATTGTTTTCAGTAAAATTTGTCTATTTTATATTTTCATTTTTCTAACCTTAATTATATTTTTCTAGTTTCTACTTTATTTTATTTTTCCATTCTCTTTTCTAAAGGATTTTATTTGGATTTTTGGTTGGAAATTCAAATAGATCCGGTTACTTTTCTTGCATAGGAAGTTAGGCCTTTTCATTTGCCTTAGCCTTTTTATTTTCTATTTTCCTATGTTTATTTCTCTAATTTTTATTTTCTATTTTATTTGTATAAACTTTGAATATATTCATTTGATATTTGATTTGTTTTATTTTTAATAATAGCTTAGAAATTTCAAGAGACATAGGTTACTTGTTTTTATTTATTGCCTTTTTCTTTTCCCTTGCCTTTCCATTTGCATAGCCAATTACTTCCAACATCTCTAGTTGTGTTTTTTGTAAACTCTAGCCGCCATATCATTTTACGAATCACAAGAAAAATTGTTTCTCAACATCCTTATTTCCATTTGCATTTAAGAATAAAATTTAGTGTTGCCTTTTTATTTTCCAAACCATTCAAACTCTTGCCTTTTATTTCCAAGCCTCTTTATTTCTTACCTTAGCCGTTCATTCCATTAACCTTGCCACCACTCTCTCTTTTTGTTTCAAGTACAAAGTTTCTCATCTCCTCATTTTATTCATTTGCGTGAAGAAAAAAAAATACAAGCTCAAAATTCATGGATTCTCCTTCTTCCTTCTTTCCTTTTTTCTTTTATTTTTCTCTTCGATTTTTCTTTTTCTATGCTCGGCTCCACCTTGCCCATGCCTTGCTTTTCCATGATCTCGTCACCTCCTTGGCACAAACTAGAGATGCACTTGACCCAAACAAAACCAAGGCTGAGCCCACTTGGTGGTTGAAGTAAAGGTTATGTCATGTTTATCTCATATTTCCCATTGTTTTAATTTCTATTCTTTTATATTGAAATATATTATTATATATGTTGTATTTGTTTGCATATGAGATTTGGTTCTAACTCTTCATTCACTCAAAAATATATTCGTGCTTTGTCGTGCCATTTCATGCTTTGCGAGTTTATATTTGGGTTTGAATTTCAATTCTAGCTTTAAAAAGGTGAGTTTATCACCCTAGATATACGTACTTTTATAATTGTGAAATGATGACAAGTGAATTGTACAAATTAATATGTTATGTTCATACCTGCCTGTTAAATATTTATACAATGTTAAATGCTGTTTATATGCCCGTTACATCATCTAATATGATATTATCTGCTTTACTTTTATTTTATTTTCTGTTTACCACACTTCAGGTTTCCTATCACTATGGGTTGAAATGATACATACCCGAACGGACTATAGAATAAGGAAAAATCATTATGAGCTGAAATGATAAGCTCGAGTGATTTTTATTGTACTTATTTTTCTTGGGATTGCGGGTTTGAAATGATAGAACCCGGATTTTTCTTTTTAAATTATGGATTGAAATGATATATATACGTATCACTTAACCTAGGTTAGAAAATATTATACAGGCCCATGGTTATATTTTTAAATAATATTTTTCTAAAAATTTATTAAGTATTTTTAAATAATAATTTCCTAAATGATTATTAATTAATTCTGAGTTTATAAATATATGAAAGTTTAACTTAAAATTAGATTTAATGATTTAAATTGTAAAGGTATATTGGTTTTTCTATAAGTTAAAATTTATAAGTTAAAAATTGGTTTTATGTTGAATTAAAGATCTTTATTAATGATAAATAACTTAATAATTGAGTTTGACTTAATATGAAAGTTGTAAATCTAACCTAGAAATTGTTATGAATTTTACTTTATGAAATGGACATGTTTTGTATAATAAATATGTATTTTGAACTGGTAAAATGGAATACAGTTTTAATTGGACAATTTGTAATAAAATTTATGTAACTAGAAAATCGTAGTTAATTGATGTTTAAATGAATAGATCTATGAAGAAAATTTGATTGTTATATTAACTATGATAAAATATTCTTTTGTGAAATGTTATGTTTTGTAAGATAAATAGCTATGACTTTAAAATGGAAAAATGTAAGTTAAAACATACATGTGAGATGTAAGTTTAATTAATATTTTAATTGATTAATATAATAAATGTTCTTTACTATAATAACAAAAACGAAAGAAACATGTAAAGTTTAACTAATGCAAGAAATATGTAAAGTTTTAATTAATGAAAGAAACGTCTAAAGTTCTAATTAATGGAAGAAACATGTAAAGTTTTAATTAATGAAAGAAACATGTAAAGTTTTAATTAGCGTAATATTGATTAAAATAATAAATGCACTTTATTGTAATAAAAATGTAAGTTAAAAACATACATGTGACATGT
The DNA here is from genome assembly GCA_030765085.1 of Allium cepa. Taxonomy (NCBI): domain Eukaryota; kingdom Viridiplantae; phylum Streptophyta; class Magnoliopsida; order Asparagales; family Amaryllidaceae; genus Allium; species Allium cepa. The sequence goes on along the minus strand of CM060932.1, from coordinate 352,823,112 downwards.
AAAGTTTTAATTATTGTAACATTGATTAAATGATAAATGCTCTTTACTGTAATAGAAATGTAAATTAGAATGTACATTTGAAAATGTAAGTTTTAATTAGTGTCATATTAATTGAAATAATAAATGATCTTTTTTGTAATAAAAATGTAAGTTAAAAACATACATGTGACATGTAAAGTTTTAATTAGTATAATATTGATTAAATGGTAAATGCTCTTTACTGTAATAGAAATGTAAATTAAAACGTACATTTGATAATGTAAGTTTTAATTAGTGTAATATTGATTAATATAATAAATGATCTTTATTGTAATAATAATGTAAGTTAAAAAACATACATGTGGCATGTAAAGTTTTAATTAGTGTAATATTGATTAAATGACAAATGCTCTTTACTCTAATAAAAATGTAAATTAAAACGTATATTTCATAATGTAAGTTTTAATTAGTGTAATATTGATTAAAATAATAAATTCTCTTTATTGTATTAAAAATGTAAATTAAAACGTACATTTGATAATGTAAGTTTTAATTAGTGTAATATTTATTAAAATGATAAATATACCTTACTGTAATAATAAAATACAAGTTGATAATGTACTTTTGATATGTAAGTTTTAATTAATGTAAATGGCATATTTTAAAGGATTAAAAAAACAATGAAGTTTCTTTATTGTAACAATAATGTAAGTTAATAAGGTACTTTTAACAGAACATAAGAATTTCAACATTAAATTGGATATTACAGTAGCAAATTTATTTAACTACAAGGCTATGATAAAATGACCATGTTAAAATTTGTAAGTATATAAATACTTTGATTATATAAAATGTTAAAGTGGAAAGTATTACATTCCAAAAAATGTTATGATTCCTTAAGGTTGCATTTCCAAAATGCTATGATAATTTAAAGGAATATTTCAAGTTTAATAAATTGAAGGAAATATTCAGTGATTTGGAAATTTAGGTTTCACTTAAATGATATATTATTGAATTAGTTTTGAAATGGAAATGACACTATTGTGATATGGTTTTGAAATGAGTATGATATTTTGGTTTTGAAAGTATATACTATTTTGAAAGAAACGATATCATTTTGAAATGGATATGCTAGTTTGGTTTTGAAAGTATAAATGATTTGGAAATAAATATCCATGGGTTATAATAACCTTTGGTTGTTAAAGAGACTGAGATCGGAAGTTGTCATTCTCTCTGCCAACTTCGACAACCACTTTAACAACCGTGTACGCGGTGGAGATTCCAGAATAAAGTAGGATGGTGGCGACGTTCCTTTGAGGTATATACGTGGACCCGACTCCCGTGAGTTGGCATAAGGTGGCTAAAACATGAGCGATCGATGGGATAAGAAGGTAGCATCTTTTATCGGACACACTTGTAACGAACCGTAAATTTTGATAAATAAATTGGTTAATTCAATTAGATCTTTGTAATTAAATGTAGAAAGAAATAAAAAAAATAATTTATAATGAAGCAAATGTTAAAAATGAAATGTAGCAATGGTAAATAAAATTAATTATTGACAATTGGAGTGAAATCCCAATAAAGAAATAGTGTTAATTATTGCACTTGGGTATAAAATTCAAAATAAGCAAATAAAAGTAAGGATTTAATTAACCAATGTTGCAATATATTGATTAATAGTAACTGAATGTAAATTAAGGTAGTAATGTTAATGTAAGTTGATAAATAACTAATTTAGTGCAATCCCAATTTAATTGAAACAGTGGTAAGGTTATAATTGATTGTATTTAGTAAATTGGAAATAAATTTCAATGAATATAATTAAATAGTATGTTAACGATGATTGAATGAAATTTGTATGATGTAAACAATTGTAACAATTGTTTAGGAATAATAACTTATAAGTGTGATTGAAAGCAAATGGTAACAAATATTTATGCTACCTATTTATTTAGCCTGTCAATTTAAATGAGGTAAAAATAGCAATAAATCTGAATTAAATATTTTGTTAATTCGAATTTAGTTAATAATGGGAAATAACATTTACTTTATTCATAATATGACAATTGGCTGAATAAAAGGAATGGAAATTCAAGATTTATCAATTTATTGGAATTTAAATTTAATAATTGGATTAATTGCAAATAAGCGTGATTAAATATTAAAATATTACGTTATTTGAAATTAAGATGGATTGTAAGAATATTAAGGTAATAGATCATGAATCCAATATTAAATGCATCCATCTGAAAATAATGAATTGAATAACAGAATGAAAAGTAAATTAAATGGAATTATCGAAAATTAAATTTATAATTTCTGAATTTAATGAAATTGAGGTTAACACTGAAATTTGATAAATTAATCAACTCTATATTGACATCTAAATTTGTTTAAATTAGTGTAAATGATTAAGAAATATAAAAATGATAAAAATTGTCAATTATAGAATTGAAATTGAAAAAAAGATTTAATTAATTAATTATTAATTTCTTTAATTAACTAAAAAATAGCCATTTTGGCCACTGACTCGGATTTCGACGAAACTAGTTTCATCGGATCCGTAACAGTGAATTATTATAGGATTTCAAGTTTCATAACGATTGGACTTATCGTTTGATCGTACGTACTCGAAATGCCTAGAAATCAATGAAATTGAAATCAACCGAAATCAATTTGAAATAACTTGATTTTGGCATAACTTCTTCATATGATGGAATTTGGACCTTAAACCTGATCCATTGATTTTAAAATATTTTAAAACATCTATTTTGATATATGGGTTGACCCAATTTCGTTCCGGGGTCAGAATGGGCTTTTTGGACCATTTTATCGTTCAACGCGTATATCAATCGTGTCCATCCATTCCGATTTCAGTTTTGTATATATATACCTCATTATAAACCCTAGCCTATTCCTTACGTTCATTGTTCTGTACATATAATTCAGCTGTCTCTCCTCCTCAATGGCAGACAATCAAATTCTAGATCCAATTGCAATTCAAAATCAAATCAAAATTTCAAACTCCACAAACCATATCATATTTTATATTGCGGAAATCTTTCGAAGAGCGCATCTCAATTTTGTGATTCGTTTTTCAGTTCGATGCATCGTTCATCCAGAAATTGATGAACAATTTACGGCCGTTCATCATGCGACGATCAAGTTCGATGGATCGGCAAATCGTTGGTACCATGGCGTAGAGGAGATAGAGCGTAGTCCATCGGTGTGTTTATTTTGGTGAGATAGCGGTTGGATGTAGCGTAAAAATTCGATTAGGGCCCGAAATAACAGGCGGCGGCTGCATTATTGGTGGCCGATGGGGAGCATTCATGACGTCAAGGAGGTGGAGGTGACCTCGTCTAGGCGGAGCGGCCTCATGCAGGCAAGCATGAGGAGGCGCACGCGATCCGGAACACGGCGGCGCGATGGGCAATTCGAACGAAACGCGTGCGGTTAGGGTTCCAAGATGAGGCGTGAACGAAGGAAGATGGTGCTGTGGACGTGGCGCTCATTGATAGGTCGGTGCTATGCTTTCTTTTATTTTTTATTTCTATTTCAATGTGTTCTAATCGCAATAACTTTTGCATACGAGGTCGGAATTACACACGGTTTTCTCCGCTAGGTTCGTATTGGAATTTTGGCTCTGGTTTTGGACGGATTCTGAGATTGTTCAAATTTTGGGTTTAAATTGGATTTAAATTCAAAATGTGAGTGTTTTAACCCACTCATAACTTCTAAAGTTTCTTATGTGTGTTAAATTAATTTTGAAGTGATGAGAAATTTATTTATGACTATCTGGCATATTTTTAATCATCATCTCGGTTAAATTGAATTTATTTAAATTAAATTTTTATTTAATTTATGATTGCATATAAAATGCCAGTTAAATAGTCAATTAATTTATTATTGAATATAAACTGCCAGTAAATGCCTGTGATTTATTATCTGTTGTATATTGATCCTATTGATTGAATTGGATGATGATTGTGATAAATGTTTGATGATTGATATTGGATGAATGAATGTTATATTTTATATAGTTATAAACTGCAAGTTGTTATGGATTTTATTTCATTCGGGATTGCGGTTTGAAATGATATATAACCGTATTTATATTTTAAATTACGGATTGAAATGATAAATATTTGTATCACTTGACCATAGGATAAAAAAAATTATACAGACATCGTGGTCTATATATAAAAATATTTTGAAATGATTTCTATGGTTTTGGAAAGAAATATACAGTTTAATATATATTGATTTGGATAATATATAAATATTACTTTCATGTATAGTTAAATTCTTGAAATTAAGCCATGTATAAATTTGTTTAATAAAAATAAGAGAGTTTGATTTTTTTTAAAATATAATATGGGTAAGTATTTAAATTATATTTTAATATAGAAGGTATAATGATTGAAATAAATTAAGGTTAGCAGATAAATCTGAAATTTATTTAATATTGAATATAGTTAAGAATTAAACTCAAATAAGTTGATATGAAACGTATTAAATTTGAGATTTTAGAAGATATGATTTTCATAACTTGATTTTGGTTTAAGGTGAATTAAATGAATATTTCGAGTATAAATAAATTGAAGGAAATATTTAGTGATTTGTAATTTGAGTTTTATTTAAAGGATAATGGACTTATTATGCAAATATTTCAAAACTAAATAATAGAAATTGAATTGTCGAATCGTAATTACCAACCTTAGTTTTGAAATTGTTTAATACTTAAAGTTTGATATATATTGAAATTGAGATGGTTTATTGAAAACTTAAAGTGAGTTGAAAGTTATGAATTGAGATTTAATTTAAAGTGAATAAAGTTGTGAAGTCGAGGAAATTATTTTACTTTATAAAGTAATTTTAAATTCAAACTATTTTATTTTATATATTGTTGGAATATCCAAACCATTTAAGTTTTGGAAGTTATGGTTTAGAAGCTATGAAATCTGAATTATTATGTTTTGAAAGGTTATATTTCAAGTGTTTGGTTTCAAAATATTATAGATTTGAAAGTGCTATGATTTCGGGAAAAGAGGTATATTTGAAATAAGAAAAGGATATTATATTGATTTGGGTTTTATAATAATGATATCATATTGCTTTAGGTTTTTGAAATGGAAATGATGTCATATTTATATGGTTTTGAAATGGATATTATACTATGGTTTTGAAATATTATTATTTTGAAATGACCGCGGTGTTATAATAACGTTTGGTTGTTGAAGAGACCAGGATCGGAAGTTTTCATACTCTCTGCCAACTCTGAAAACCACTTTAACAATCGTGTACGCGGTGGAGATCCCAGAATGAAGTAGGATGGTGGCGGCATTTCCTTTGAGGTAAATACGTGGACCCGACTTCCGTGAGTTGGCATAAGGTGGCTAAAACAGGAGCGATTGACGGGCTAATGAGGTAGCACCTTTAATCGGACACATCCTTTCGATATTATACTCTGACTTTTGGATTGATTCGGTGGCCACTTTTGATCTTTTTGTTTGGGGGTGTGGCTCGAGGTGGGTGGTAGATGCACGCTACGCATTACCACCGGCTCGGAAGCATAATTGGTATATCTACCCTGGCATTTCTTAGTTGTGCCGTGTCACCTATCCTAGCGCGCCTTGTACGAGTTTGGTTTTCTCCCGTAGCCCGTTGAGTATTTAGGGTAGTCTCCCGATCTGGAGATGCGCTGATACTGGATGGACTACTGGAACTATTATGTGGTAAGGGCTATATGGGTAACCCCTTAACGCTATTTAAAAGTAAGTTTATTTTACTATTAGACATTATTATAATAGCGTATATTACTACATAGTAAATAGTTTAACGGATCCTAAAGAGATGTGAATCCCGAGCACCTCTTAAGTTATTGCACTCACGTTAGACACTGGATAGGAGATGTCAAATCCCATAAACATCTCTGACGCCGTTCCACTCATATATTTATCATTGATTTAACTTACATAAGATCTTTTAGTTCTGACTCGAGTGTTTTGTCCTTTCAATTCGCTCGGGTCAGCCTGAACATTTCAGGATTTGGAAGACCGTATTCTGGAGGACGAAGACGAAGATTTATTATTATTTATTATAGTATTCCACTGCATTCATACTATTCTGCTGCATTATTATTGATTATTCTCTGGTATGTGTTGATTATTCTCTAGTATGTGTAACTCTGATATGTATTGTATAAGTATAATCCAATGTTTTGTATAACATCTTCACGAACTGTTTATCTGATTATTATATTTTATCGTTCAGCTGCAAGATTCTATTTTGTTTTTTTCTTTCCCTGCTTTTTCTTATTTTCCCTATAATAATCCGCCCTTCTGTATGGTTTAAGTCTGACGTGTGTGGTTTATCGTCGATTTAAAGCGTACAAAAAGGTGGGATGTTACAACACTTCTTCGATACCATTCTATTACTTTATGATTGATTGGGGCTCTTTGACTTTGGGAGTGTGGCTCGAGGTGGGCAGTAGTAGCTACTACGTGTTTCCACCGGTCCGGAAGCGTAATTGGTATATCTACCCTGGCATTGCCTAGTGGTGCCGTGTCACCTACCCTAGCGCGCCTTGTACGAGTTTGGTTTTCTTCCGTAACCCATGGAGTATTTAGGGTAGTCTCATGATCTAGAGATGCGCTGATATTGGATGGACTACTAAGACTAATACATGTTAAGGGGAATATTGGGTCACTACTTAAAGCTATTTAAAATTAAGTTTATTTTACTATAGACATTATTATAATAGCAAAATATTACTACATAGTAAATAGTTTAACGGATCCTTAGAGGATGGGCGGTCCCAAACATCCTTTAAGTTACATGTACCTTATATTACAGTTCACTCGAGTTGGTTTACATTGTATAAGTATGTATGTCCTGACTCGAGTGTTTTGTGTTTTGCTTTACGCTCGGGTCAGACTGAGTGATACAATATTAGAGACTCACCTTCAGAGTTGGAGCTTTGCTTGAAGATCCAGCCATCTATTTCACTCTCAGTATCTAGTTGATTCCTGTGTTGTATTCAGCTTTGTGCTCATTTATCATATTAAATTTCTGTTGCATCTTGTTACTTCTGTTGTATTTTGTTTAACTCTGATGTATATATTATATAGTACCTTCATGAACTACTATCTCTTTACTTCCACTGCATTTTATTAATCTGTGTCTGTGATTCTACGATTTATTTATTTGCTGTATATTCTGAGATTTGCCAAATTTATATTTACAATTCGGTATTTAGAGCAACTTAAGTCTTACATGTGCGGATGCGAATGGTTGAAAATATCGGGTCGTTACGTTTGGTATCAGAGCTTTGGCACTAGGCAAAACTTAGCATATATGGTAAATTTATTTACAGAATCACTTTCATTTGAGTGTGAATCTCTTCCTTTTGACTCGAATTTGGAATGTTCCCAGCGGTTCTGAAGTTCATTCTTGTCCCTCACTCTTCGTATTCTTTTGAATTCTGGAGCACCCCATAGCTCCATTGAATGGTTTGTAAAGGGTTGAACCTCCTTTACAATTGGCATTGATTCACCGAAGATTTGTATGTCCTTGGTTTAGATGCTAGTATCTCTTGTTAACCCGAATTCTATCTTTTGAGATCGAATGTAGATTTGCCCAGAATTCTACATCGATCTTATTATTTAAATCAAGGTTGACCAGGTTAAGGTTTCCCACAATTTATATAAGCTTATCCGTCTCCCTACTCTGTTATTTATCATCTTGACTTTTGTTCCAACTTGTCCTCAAATCAAATTTTCTTTGATTTGAGTTAATCAAATTTGAACCCCTATTCTTGCTTTGTAGAGCTATATTTAAAATGTTTTATATATTGTGTTGTTTAAGTTGTTGATGTTGATTTGGGTCTCCGATCGATTCGTCTGATCAATGCTATCGATAGGATTTTCAAAACACTTAAACAGAGTAAACCAACACAATATAGTTTTCAAATTTAGTAAATGAAATAAATTTGGTATAACTATATTATATATGTATATAAGTATAATTTTTTGAATTTTGATATTTAATTGAATTGGTTGTTAAGTAATAATATTTGACTTTGTGTGTAGCTTGTAACCATTAGCTTTTGTTTCATATATAAATAATTGGACTAGAAAACATGGTTATAAATTAATTTGGAAATATAAACGAATTTAAAATAAGGAACTAAGAATTTAATTTCCAATGGGTTCAAACTTTGTGTTTAAAGTTTTAAAGGGTATATTATATAAAGTATTTCAAGTAGAAATAGTTTCAAAGAATTTATAATTTGTAAATCAGTGCTCTTCTCTTTGTCGCTGGAAAATAATTTCGGTAATGACTGCAACATCATCGACTTTCATTTTCGGGTTTCAAAGTGAAGAGACCATCCTGTAGTTTTTCTACAGTCCTGCTTTGGAAAATTAAATTGATTTGGATTTCTAAAATATGACTTGATTTATAATATATGTGATATATGATTTAAGATTTGAATCGATATATATTGAGTATATATATTTATTTATCTCTAAATTGTTGAAGTTGATTGGAAATTTAATTCCTAAAATTTTATCTTAAAAGATAATTTCAATTATAAAATGAAACCAAATTTTTTAATAAATATGTAAACTATAAATATTGAGTTTAGAAAATCTTATTTGTATAATATTCTATTACATTCCAATATAACTTACCTTAATTATTAGAAGTTAACAATGTAATTGGATAATATACAGTATGAAAGGATTTTTATAAATAAAATTTGAGTGGTTATAATAAATGTTATACACTTAAATTTTAGTTATAAAAAGATTAATATAGGGGTAAATAGAAGGAAAAGTTAATTGAATAAAATACAATATAAATTATGTTAAAGGAATCTATAAATAAATTGGGATAGTTGTAATAAAAATGTAAATACACTTAACGTATGTGATTAGATATATTAAGTGGAATAAATTTAAAAATAATTTGGAATAAAGAAGAATTAAATTGGTTGGATAAAATGTGATTATAATAAATGACGATGCAAATTTATGCTTTTAGAAATTGTTATTTAAAGATAACTGGATAAGATAATCGAGTTAGAAAAGTTAAGATTGATTTAACTTGAGTGAAACTCAATGGATGAAATCAATTATTAATTTAAATTGAAATTTTCAGGGTTTTAAATTTATTATCCTATCTTGTTTTCCTTGTTTTCCCAATCCCATTCCTTTTCGAGACGAAAAGTTTTGAGTGGGGGAGAGTGTAACAACCCATAATTTTGTAAATATTTTAATTAATTTTTTATTTGAAAAATTTAAATTTTAAACTATTTAAGATTGAATTTCTAGAATTTTCCAATATAAGTTTGGAATTTGTTTATAATTTATTTTTCAAATTCAATAAAATAAGCAATTTCTAAAAAAAAATATTTTGGTCAACTGAAAGTCAAAGTTTGACTACAGTTGAAAGTTTTTGTGACAACCCACTATTTTTCACCATTCAAATTCGAAAATAAATTAAAACGTGTCAAACTAAAATAGTGCAAAACAATAGATTGTAACAAAATTTGGAGCAAATCAAATCAAATCACAGAATTACAGCCACAGAAATCAGAATACTCGCAGCGGAATAAAAATAACTTAGTGGTTCATGAAGCCACTATCACATAGTCTCAAAATAAGTATAAATTACATAGTCTTTAAACCAAATATAGTTTGAATCAACCACAGAAAAATCCAAATTTATTTGTCTCCATTACATAAACTAAGATAAAGAACTGAATAGAGAATTGACACCAGCTTGAAAAAGATGATCTTCAGAAGTCCTAGCTCCGGGAAATGAAGTCCGAACTGATACTCAGGCTGACCCGAGCGTAAGAAATAAACACAAACACTCGAATCAGGACATACATACTTATACATTGTAAGCTAATTCAAGTGAACTGTAATATAAAGGCAAGTAACTTAAATGATGCTTAGGACCGCCCATCCTCTAAGGATCCGTTAAACTATTTACTATATAGTAATACTTCGCTATTATAATAGTGTCTATTAGTAAAATAAACTTACTTTTAAATAGCGTTAAGGCTTTACATTTTCCACCTTAACACATTTATATATTCCCATAGTCTATACAGTACCGTAATCTCCCCCGTACTGGGCGTCGTCAGAGGGCACTCCATAGGTATGGTACAAAACCAAAATCGTATAAGGCTCGCTAGGGTAGGTGACACGGCACAACTAGGCAATGCCAGGGTAGATATACCAATTACGCTTCTGGACCGGTGGTAACGCGTAGCTGCTACTACTGCCCACCTCGAACAACACTCCTAAATCAAAGGTGCACACCAAACAATCACAAAGTAATAGAATGGCATACGAAGAAGTGCATCCGATCAAAGGTGCTACCTGATTAGTCCGTCGATCGCTCCTGTTTTAGCCACCATATGTCAACTCATGGGAGTCAGGTCCACATACATACCTCAATAGAACGTCACCACCATCCTACTTCATTTTGGAATCTCCCCCGCGTACACGGTTGTTAAAGTAGTTTTCGGTATCAACAGAGAATATGTCCATATCCGATCCCGGTCTCTTTAACAACCAAAGTCATTATTACCCGTGGTTATAAATTCCAAAAATAGTTTATTATTTCAATCAAAATACTACACTTTAAACTATTTAACAGTGAAGTTATTATTCTTACAAAATCCAATATAAATCCCAAAGGTTTAGCCTTAGTTCATTTGCATCAACTACAGCATTTGCAAAGTGCGGTAATATCCTTTACAACAGATTTGAGTAAATTAAATTCCAGACCTCAATATAATTTCAGCAATAATTTAACCTTTTTTTAAACAAATTTAACTTATAAAATCATAATTTCCACTTTGAAATAGTCATTTGAATTTCTCAAAAATTCATGATTTTATAAAGTAAATTTCTCCAATAAATATCAGCTTCTCAAGGGTTCACTTGTTAGAGTCAAATACAAAATTTTCTATTCTTTGTACTCAAAATTCACTTAACAATTAGGTTTTAATTACCGTTTAAAAATATACTAAATTTTCAACTTATTTCTTAACTTACCTTTTATTCTTTAACAAAACTCCACTTTTCTAAATTTGGTTATTTTCAAATTTCATTTTTATGTATTTATTTATTTAGCCAGTAAATTCATAAAAATTCAATAATACCTTATTACCCATTTAAATTCAATTTATATCAAATTTATTTAATTTTATTTACTTAACTTAAATTTTATTCCTTTACAAAAATTCAAATTCCAAACTAAATTTATATTCCAAATTCCACCTTAACCATTTATTTTTTTATATATATTTAACTTGTATATAAATTACTAAAAATCACTTTAATTCAATTCAAATCAAAATAATAAAATATACAAATTTAAAATACTCAGATTTTTCCAAAAATATATATATATATATATATATATCCATGAGTCTGTATAATATTTTCTACCCTGGGTCAAGTGGTACGGATAATATATCATCTCAATCCGTAATTTTCATAGAAAATCCGGGTTCTATCATTTCAAACCCGCAATCCCAAGTTAAATAAATAACTAAATAAATAAATATCATTCAGGCCTATCATTTCAGCCCGTAACGATTCTATTCTACAGGGAACTTGCAGTGTGATAAAACAGTAGATAAATAAATAGTATAACAACATAAATACAACAGTATATAATATAACTGATGATGTGTCAATTTAATAATAGGGTTTTTAACATCATAAATTTTTATATCACAGGTAAGTAAAATATAATATAACCATTCTACAATTACACTTGTTATTAATTTACAGATCTATAAGTATGTTTGTCGGGCTAGAATACTCACCTTTTTGCCGTTGAGTATTTTATTCAAAACAACGATATCCACACCGAGAACGTACAGAAGGCACGATCAAATATTGGAAGATGAGACAATCTGATTCAAATCTTGACACAAAATAAATAAAACTAATTATGCGAATTCAATACGATCATATCAAATCTTCAATAAATCAAACTGGAACGAGATTTGAATAAAAGGATAATTTTGACAAAATTTGCTCGATCACTTCACCACACAACCTGCCCATACTTCAAAGGCTCGGCCAAGATAAATTATATCTGAAACTCACGCACAATTACAAACCAGGGGAAGTTGATGCTATAGGTTGTTCTCAAAAATACAAAGGTGGTGAATAAAACTTGGTTCACGGTTATGGTTAAATGCACCATCGATGCACGGCTTGTACATGCACACGAAGGCAAAGAGGTATGAAAGGAAAAAAAACAAACTGCTGAATGCACAACAATAAGGATTCACGTGAGAGATTCTAAACATCAGGGCTCGGCATCACCTGATGGAAGAAGAAAATATAGGCTGAGTCTTCTTCACTTCCCTTTTTTGTCTTTTTTTCTTTTTTTATTTAAACAAAAGTGGCGAAAAGGAAATATATTCTGTTCTAAAATATCACGGCCACTGTTAGGCTCGATCTAGCACCATCATTGACTGGAGACGAGGCAAGGTCAGGTGGTGGAGCAGCCGAGTAGGTGGATATGGGACCAAACGAAACAAGAAGAAGAACAAAAATAAATAAAAGTAAGGTGCGGCTATACCTGATGTTGTACTTGCACAAGAAGGAAGAAGAAGGCAATAAACTGATGTACAAGAAGGTTAATTTGTGTACGAGGCTTTATATAAATCAGGTGTTGCGTTGATTAGGGAACAAAAACGGCAAGATAGGATGATTTCTTTGATCAGGCTTTATATAAATCGTGCATGATGTATGAGTTTAAGAGGAAATGGCGTTTGATAAAATGATTAAACAAATGCAAGAAATAAATAAATTTGAACATTTAAGGAAATAAATGATTTTGTTTGAACGGTAAGGGAAAAATCAAAGAATTTGTTCCTATTAAATCAGAAGATCAAAAGGAAAGAGAATATATTTTGCACGCAAATGGTGAGGCACGTTTTTGAATTTCTTCCATTAAAGGTGCACGTCCGATTTGATTTTTACTTAGCTAAAGTATGAAATTTATGAGCACGTAATAGATGCAAAATTTTAATTGAAACGTACACTCAAATAATTGACAAAAGTAACGTGATTAAAAACTATTCGTTTCTTATTTATTTTTAGTAAAATATACGTTCAAAGAATTTATGCCAACTAAATTAAACAAACGAATATAAACGTACCAATTTATACGTGAAGTTAAATAGCCTATTTACATTCTATTAATTTTAAAATTTATTACTTAATTAACTTTTGATTTGTTTACATTGGTTTGATTTACTTAACATTTAACAAATAAACAGATGTATATACGTATAAAAGAAAACGTAAATTTATTTCCTTTTCACAATATTTATTACTTACTTTAAAAAGTATACAACCACTATCAGTAAAACAACCACAAAATAAAAATTGTATATATATATTTTTAAAGAAGAACTTGCTGATTGAGGGAAAGGAAATGGAAAGGATATTTGATTTGAACGTTAGAGAGGAAGAAAGGCATCAATTCCTATTAAGTATAAGGAGGCAACGGAAAGAAAATTTATTCCTTTCCCACTTAGAATTGCATGTCTACTAATAAATTTATTTATTTAAAGCTAAGGTAAGAATTTTAAGAATGCGTACTAAAGACGCAATAATTAAATCAAACATACGCCCAATTTACAACAAAAGTAACGTATTTAAATTTATATGTTTTTCTTATTTATTTAGTAAATATACGCTAAGATGTTTCATAAAATAACGCACCTTTTTAAACACGTAATTAACAGCTTTATTTATACACTATTTATTGCTCAATTTGAATTTGAATTTGTTAACATCCATTTGATTCATTTATCATTAATTAAGAACTGATGTATATACTTAGAATTTATTTTCTTTACCCAATATTAATTACTTAATTTAAAAAGGTAGATAACAAATTTTCAAAAGAATCAAAAGTGGAGTAAAATGTTGTTACAATATATTCAGTTAAATTAAAAGATTTGGAAGTTAGAATTTTAAAAAATTTAGAACTTCAATTAATATTAAACTTTAACCAACATAAGAATTATAGAATTTGCTTATATTTATAAAATTTGGGTGATGATTTATAATTAAATTTAAAAGTTCAACTTTTTTTTTGAAAAATAAACCCCAAAGTTTATAAATAGAGGAATAAAATACTTGTTAAAAATTTTGGGCTGTTACAGTTTTAAATTTGAATATTTGAATTCTAATCTTTTTCTTTGAAAATTTATTTTATTTTAATATTAATTCAGCTTTTCGTTTCATAAAATTCTTTTTTATACTTTTTAAATTTGATAACTTTCAGCGTTTTACACGTGATGTTTTCAGTAAAATTTGTCTATTTTATATTTTCATTTTTCTAACTTTAATTCTATTTTTCTAGTTTCTACTTTATTTTATTTTTCCATTCTCTTTTCTAATGGATTTTATTTGGATTTTTGATTGGAAATTCATATAGATTTAGGTTACTTTTCTTGGATAGGAAGTTAGGCCTTTTCATTTGCCTGAGCCTTTTTATTTTCTATTTTCCTGTGTTTATTTTTCTAATTTTTATTTTCTATTTTATTTGTATAAACTATGAATATATTCATTTGATATTTGATTGGTTTTATTTTTAATAATAGCTTAGAAATTTTAAGAGACATAGGTTACTTGCTTTTATTTGTTGTCTTTTTCTTTTCCCTTGCCTTTCCATTCCCATAGCCAATTACTTCCAACATCTCTAGCCGTGTTTTTTGCAAACCCTAGCTGCCATTTTATTTTACAAATCACGTACAAAATTATTTCTCAATATCCTTATTTCCATTTGCATTTAAGAATAAAATATAGTGTTGCCTTTTTATTTTCCAAACCATTCAAACTCTTGTCTTTTATTACCTAGCCTCTTTATTTCTTACCTTAGCCGTTCATTCCATTAACCTAGCTGCCACTCTCTCTTTTTATTTCACGTACAAAGTTTCTTATTCCCTCATTTTATTCATTTGCGTGAATAAGAAAAATACAAGCTCTAAATTCATGGCTTCTCCTTCTTCCTTCTTTCCATTTTTCTTTTATTTTTCTTTTTGATTTTTCTTTTTCTATGCTCGGCTCCACCTTGTCCATGCCTTGCTTTTCCATGACCTTATCACCTCCTTGGCACAAAATAGAGATGCACTTGACCCAAACAAAACCAAGACTAAGCCCACTTGGTGGTTGAAGCAAAGGTTATGTCATGTTTATCTCATATTTCCCATTGTTTTAATTTATATTCTTTTGTATTGAAATATAATCTTATATATGTTGTATTTGTTTGCATAGGAGATTTAGTTCTGACTCTTCATTCACTCAAAAATATAGTCGTGCTTTGTCGTGCCTTTTCGTGCTTTGTGGAGTTTAGATTTGGGTTTGAATTTCAATTTTAGCTTTAAAAAGGTGAGTTTATCACTCTAGATATACGTACTTTTATAATGGTGAAATGATGACAAGTGAGTTGTATAAATTAATATGCTATGTTCATACCTGCCTGTGATATATTTATATAATGTTAAATGCTATTTGTATGGTCGTCAAATCATATGATATGATATTATATGCTTTACTGTTATTTTATTTCCTGTTTATCACACTGCAAGTTTTCTATCACTATGGGTTGAAATGATACATACCCAAATAAACATTAGAATAAGGAAAAATCAATATGAGATGAAATGATAGGCTCGAGTGATTTTTATTGTATTTATTTTTCTTAGGATTGCGGGTTTTAAATGATAGAACCCGGATTTTTCTTTTTAAATTATGGATTGAAATGATATATATCCGTATCACGTGACCTAGATTAGAAAATATTATACAGGCTCATGGTTATATTTTTAAATAATATTTTCCTAAAAATTTACCAAGTATTTTTAAATAATATTTTCCCAAATGATTATTAAGTAATTTTGAGTTTATAAATATATGAATGTTTAACTTAAAATTTGATTTAATGCTTTAAATTATAAAGGTATATTGGTTTTTTGTAAGTTAAAATTTATAAGTTAAAAATTAGTTTTAAGTTGAATTAAAGATCTTTATTGATGATAAATAACTTAATAATTGAGTTTGACCTAATATGGAAGTTGTAAATCTAACCTAGAAATTATTATAAATTTAACTTTATGAATGGACATGTTTTGTATAATGAATAATGTATTATGAACTGGTAAAATGGAATACTGTTTTAATTGGACAATTTGTAATAAAATTTATGTAACTAGAAAATCATAGTTAATTGATGTCTAAATGAATAGATCTATGAAGAAAATTTGATTGTTATATTAACTATGATAAAATATTCTTTTGTGAAATGTTATGTTTTGTAAGATAAATAACTATGACTTTAAAATGGAAAAATGTAAGTTAAAACATACATGTAAGATGTAAGTTTAATTAATATTTTAATTGATTAATATAATAAATGTTCTTTATTGTAATAACAAAAAGCAAAAGAAACATGTAAAGTTTTAATTAATGCAAGAAACATGCAAAGTTTTAATTAATGAAAGAAACGCGTAAAGTTCTAATTAATGAATGAAACATGCGAAATTTTAATTAATGAAAGAAACATGTAAAGTTTTAATCAGTGTAATATTGATTAAAATAATAAATGCTCTTTACTGTAATAAAAATGTAAGTTGAAAACATGTGACATGTAAAGTTTTAATTAGTGTAATATTGATTAAATGATAAATGCTCCTTACTGTAATAGAAATGTAAATTAAAATGTAAATTTGATAATATAAGTTTTAATTAGTGTAATATTGATTAAAATAATAAATGCTCTTTGTTGTAATAAAAATGTAAGTTAAAAACATACATGTGACATGTAAAGTTTTAATTAGTGTAATATTGATTAAATCATAAATGCTCTTTACTGTAATAGAAATGTAAATTAAAACGTACATTTGATAATGTAAGTTTTAATTAGTGTAATATTGATTAAAATAATAAATGCTCTTTATTGTAATAAAATGTAAGTTAAAACATACATGCGACATGTAAAGTTTTAATTAATGTAATATTGATTAAATGTTAAATGCTCTTTACTGTAATAGAAATGTAAATTAAAACGTACATTTGATAATGTAAGTTTTAATTAGTGTAATATTTATTAAAATAATAAATGCTCTTTATTGTAATAAAAATGTAAATTAAAACGTACATTTGATAATGTAAGTTTTAATTAGTGTAATATTGATTAAAATGATATATGTTCCTTACTGTAATAATAAGATGTAAGTAGATAATGTACATTTGGTTTGTAAGTTTTAATGAATGTAAATGGCATATTTTAAATGAATAAAAAAACAATAAATTTTCTTTATTGTAATAACAATGTAAGTTAATAAGGTACATTTAACTTAACATTAGAGTTTTAGCTTTAAATTAGACATTACAGTAACAAAGTTTATTTAACTATAAGGCTATGATAAAATAACCATGTTAAAATTTGTAAGTATCTAAATACTTTGATTATAAAATGTTAAAGTGGAAAGTATTGCATTCCAAAAATTCTATGATTCCTTAAGGTTACATATTCAAAATGCTATGATAATTTAAAGGAATATTTCAAGTTTAATAAATTGAAGGAAATATTTAGTGATTTGGAAATTTGGGTTTTATTTAAATGATGTGTTATTGAATTAGTTTTGAAATGGAAATGATACTATTGTGATATGGTTTTGAAATGAGTATGATATTTTGGTTTTGAAAGTATATACTATTTTGAAAGAAATGATATGATTTTGAAATGGATATGCTAGTTTGCTTTCGAAAGTATAAATGATTTTGAAATAAATATCCATGGGTTATAAT
This sequence comes from Allium cepa, assembly GCA_030765085.1. Taxonomy (NCBI): domain Eukaryota; kingdom Viridiplantae; phylum Streptophyta; class Magnoliopsida; order Asparagales; family Amaryllidaceae; genus Allium; species Allium cepa. The sequence continues at coordinate 352,805,260 of CM060932.1, read as the reverse complement.
AACGTTTGGTTGTTAAAGAGACCGGGATCGAAAGTTGTCATACTCTCTGCCAACTCCGAAAACCACTTTAACAACCGCATACGCGGTGGTGATTACAGAATGAAGTAGGATAGTGGCGACGTTCCTTTGAGGTATATACGTGGACCCAACTCCCATGAGTTAGCATAAGACGGCTAAAACAGGAGCGATCGACGGGCTAAGAAGTTAGCACCTTTTATCGAACACACTCCTTCGATACCATTCTATTACTTTGCGATTGATTGGGGCCCTTTGATTTTGGGGGTATGGCTCGAGGTGGTCGGTATTAGCTGCTATGCGTTACCACCGGTCCGGAAGCGCAATTGGTATATCTACCCTGGCATTGCTTGGTTGTGCCGTGTCACCTACCTTAGCGTGCCTTGTACAAGTTTGGTTTTCTCCCGTAGCTCGAGGAGTATTTAGGGTAGTCTCTCGATCTGGAGATGCGCTGAAACTGAATGGACTACTGGGACTATTAGTGTTAAAGGGAATATTGGGTCATTCCTTAAAGCTATTTAAAAGTAAGTTTATTTTACCATAGACATTATTATAATAGAGAAATATTACTACATAATAAATAGTTTAACGGATCCTTAGAGGATGAGAGGTCCCTAGCATCCTTTAAGTTACTTGTACCTTATATTACGGTTCACTTGAGTTGGTTTACATTGTATAAGTATGTATGTCCCGACTCGAGTGTTTTTTGTTTTTCTTTACGCTCAGGTCAGACTGAGTGATACAGCATTAGAGACTCACCTTCGGAGTTGGAGCTTTGCTTGAAGATCCAGCCACATATTTCACCCTCAGTATCCAGTTGATTCCTGTGTTGTATTCAGCTTTGTGCTCATTTATCATATTAAATTCCTGTTGTATCTTATTACTTCTGTTGTATTTTGTCTAACTCTGATGTATATATTATATAGTAGCTTCATGAACTACTATCTCTTTACTTCCGCTGCATTTTATTACTCTGTGTCTTTGATTTTGTGATTTATTTATTTGCTGTATATTCTGAGATTTGCCAAATTTATATTTACAATTCAGTATTTTGAGCAATTCAAGTCCGACATGTGCAGATGCGAATCGTTGAAAATATCGGGTCGTTACAATACCCAAGGAATTCATTATTTAAGTATTACATACATTTTGTTACAGTTTAGTTCACATAAATTTATATACTTGATTTCAATTAGATATAAATGTTCATTAGTGCATAAGTTCATACTTAAGTTTCTTACTTTTTAAATTTTCATTCATTTTCTTATTTAATGTCATTGAATATTAAATCCATTTTCTAAATCATTTCAACTTTTCTGAAGTTATAGCCTTTTAATTTAATGTAGTATTCATTTATTATTTACTTTAATTATCAACTGCTTCAAACATTTAACTTAAGTTTATAATCATTTATGTACAATATTTATCTTTTCTACTTATTTTAATTATAAATAACTTCAAACATTTATTTAAGTTTATAATCACTTTTCTATTACATATAATTTGGAGCATTTCAATTATAGCTTAAGATTATCACAATATTAATATTGAAGTTCTTATTTATAAAAGAATTTCCATCAAACACTTCCATTTTCTATGTTTTACTTGTATAATACTCTATTGCATATCCTATTTAACATTACAACTTATAATATTTTGGTAAGTAATGTTTATATGTTTTTAAGAATGAAATTGAATATTACACAAGTTTATCTCATTTATTTTAATTAACATTAGGGTTCAATAATCATATCTTCAGGATTTTCATTCTTTTACTTACATATTACAAATTTCAAATTTCTTGTTTATTTTCATTTATAACTCGTCATTTAGTTCCTTATTTTCATTTCAGAAGTTCAAATTATTAAATAGTTAAAACTCCATTTTATTACAATAATTGAAAACTCTAATTTATAGAAATTTAAGAACTAAAACCGGATTCCATTTTAATTATTTCAAACTATATATATATATATATATATATATATATATATATAATCATACTTTTATATCCAATCATATTTAAAATTTGAAATTAATATTTGTTCCTCAAAATAAATGTGCATAAACTACTGCAACAGTCTTCCTGCTTTGAAAGTCGAAAATAAACGTCGATTTTGCGTGCACTCATCACCGAAATTATTTTCCAGCGACAGAGAGGGGACTACAGAACTTCTTTCCAAATTTTCTTTAAAATAATTCTTTCAAATCATATTGAAATATTAATATCAGAAAATACTTCTAAATACTATTATTATTATATTCCAAAATCGTTCGAAAGAAATTTTCAAAAATCCCGGAACTTAAGCTCTAATATTTCCAATTTATATTTATTTTACTTGTAAATCCTATTTTACAATCAATATTTATAAAATTTCTCTATCTAACAATCAACATATTACATCCAACTGTATCATTTATAAAATTTATTATTTATATACAAAACATATAATGGGCAAAAATTATTTCATTTATCTATATTTCAAGACAAAATTGTGTCGGTCTGCCCAATTAAGTGTTTAAAAATCCCTATCGATGTCATAGCGTCTTATGCACCAACTAGAATTTATAAATACAAAACGGAACAAACTAACACAATATGGAAACCTTTTATAACACTAACAAATACGCTCTCTCGTATATATACACTCAGCGACTCATTTTAGGGTATTACCCTATTTCTAAAGAGTCAGACCCCACAAAGCTAATGTTATCGCTAAAACAAAGCTCTAATACCAACTGTAACGACCTGCCTTTGTGGATGTTTTAAGTAGACAAACACATCAAACTTAAACCATACAATATGGAAGATTGTTATTGGGGTAAATAAGAAAAAGCAGAGAAAGAATGAAAATAGAACAGAATCTCGTAGTGGAATGACAGAATATAATAATCAAAATAACAGTTTATGAAGCTGTTTACAAAACATTTGATTTTACTTATACAATACTGAATCAGAGTTACAAATATCAAAGATAAATAATAACAATGCAGCGGAATAGTATTATGCAGTGGAATAATATAGTAAATAATAATAATACAATCTTCGTCTTCATCCTCCAGAAACAAGGTCTTCAAATCCTGAAATGCTCAAGCTGACCCGAGCGAATTGAAAAGACAAAACACTCGAATCAGAACTAAAAGATCTTATGTAAGTTAAATCAATGGTAAATATGTGTGTGAGGGCGTCAGAGATGTTTACGGGGTTTGACATCTCTTATCACGTGTCTAACGTGAGTGCACTAGCTTAAGAGATGTTCGGGATTCACATCTCCTAAGGATCCGTTAAACTATCTACTATGTAGTACAATACGCTATTATAATATGTCTACAGTAAAGTAAAAGTATTAAAATAGCGTTAAGGCGCTACCCATATCCCCGTTCATACATTTTTATATATTCCTATTGTCAATATAGTACTGTAATTCCTCCGTAAACAGGAGGTCTATCAAAGGGCACTCCATAGGTATGGTACAAAACAAACTCGTAGAAGGCACACTAGGACATGTGAACACGACACTCGAGACAATGGAAGATATACTAATTGCACTCCCGGACTGGTGGTAATGCAAAACAGCTACTACCGCCCACCTCGGAACACACTCCCATATCAAAATCGAGGGGTGGCCACCAAAATCAATCACAAAGTCAATGTAAAGTATCGAAGAAATGTGTCCGCTAGGAGGAATGACCTCACTTGGCAGGTACAGCTCCTGTTTTAGTCACATTTAAGCTGACTCACGGGAGTCAGGCTCATACCTTATATAGAAATTGTTTGCCAAACCATCCTACTTCATTTTTGGAATCTCCACCACGTACACAGTTGTTAAAGTGGTTTTCGGCATTGGCAGAGAGTATGACAATATCTGATCTGGTCACCTTAACAACCAAACGCTTATTTCACACCGGATGGTTCTTTTACCTTTCAAACGCCCATTCACAATTTATATCAAAATATCATATTCTCAAAACTATATCACTTTCAAAATCATATCCACTTTGAAATCATATTTTTTTCTGAAACCATAATCTCTTTCAAAAATCATATTTCCTATTAGGTTAAATCCTCACTTCAAAATCATCATATTCAATTAACTATAACATTCAAATCCCAACTTAGGTTATACCAATCATTTAAGCGTATTTGCTCTTAACCCAATGGATTTGAATATAAACACTTCCTTCCACTTAGTCTTAAAATTTGGAAAATAGTTTAAATATTTATAAATAGTTAAAAGAGTCATAATTAGTTAAAATACTCTAAAATAGTATAGTTATAGATTAAAGATACCGTTAAATTGATTAAAAATAGCTAAATAAATTTGAAATAGATTAAATGTAATTAAAATAAATTAGATAGATTTAAAATAGATTAATTAGATTTAAAATAAGTTAAAATGGGTTAATTAGTTTAAAAGTTTGAAAATCTTAATAATTAAAGTCTTTAAAATAATATATTTTTTTAAAACAGTTTATATTAAAAATATGATTTGAAATTTATATCAATTTTACACTATTTATTTCAATCCAACACATTTGGACCATTTCAATATCCAAAACCCAATTTCAAATTTTCCAATTCAAATTCTCGATACAATATTTAATTCTATATCGCTTCCAATCCATGTTCGAAATATCAATTTAAATTACTCCAATTTCAACATATTTCAAAGTTATATTTCAAACAATTTTAGTAACTCTATTTTTATAAATTTCATTTATACCTCAAAATGGGACTGTAATTTTAATTAAATTTCTTTAAACAATTCCTTTTAAACCAATTCCAATTTCAACCTAAAACTTGAATTTCAATAATAATTCTATTTATATAAATCAATTTTTTTTAAAGTATCATTTAACCAAATTCAAGAAAATTAAGGATTTAAAATCATTTAATTTAACCAATCTGGTGTCCATATATAATTCTCTACCCTAGGATCAAGTGATAAAGATATTTATCTTTTCAATTCACAATTTAAATTTGTACGGTTGTACATTATTTCAAACCGCATTTTCGAATTAAAAAATCCATAAAATCGCTCGAGTTTATCATTTCAACCCATAACGGTTTTTCCAAATCCATAGGTCATTCGGATGTGTATCATTTCAACCCATAGGGAACTTGTAATTATAACAATATAAAATGCAACATCCATTCATCCACTATAAACAATCAAACATTCATCACAATCATCAGCCAAATCAACCAACAAACATCAATAGATGATAGGTTATCATTTACAGGTAATTAACTGGCAATTTAAATCCAATAATAAATTAAATGACAATTTAATTCAAATTAAATTCAAATGAAATAGGATGACGATTTAACTATACCAAACATAAATAAATTTCTAATCACACCATAAATTAATTTAACTAACATAAGAAATTTTAATAGTTGTGAGTGGGTTAAAATACTCACCTTTGTATTTAAATCAAATTTAAATCCAATTTAGGACCTAAATTTGAAAAGTCTCAGAATTCATCCAAACGTGCGTGTCCGGAATTTCGATACGATCCTAGAGGATCAAACCGTGCGTGAATCGGACCTCATATGTGAAAGTTATACATGTTAGAAGATTGAAACTTTAAGTTGACAATAAAATAAAATAAAACAGACCAGTCAAACGCAGCCACATCGCCTAGCCCTTGTACACGCATGCAACCTTAACCGCCTCGTACCCGATTGCAGAACGAAGCACGCCGCCACCACCAAATCATCACCGACGCATGTCGCTCCGGCCTTTGTCCACCAGATCGGACTCCTCCACCTTGCTCGCTAGGGCCTGCCGCACCCCTTCTCTCTGACCGAGTCTCTCCAGTGCCATCGTCAGGCCATGATGTGGGCGAAAATCAGTCTAAAATCGTCGATTTTCGGTAATTTCAGGCGTCGATAGCACAAACTGACCACATAGATCTACTCCTCTCGACGGCCTCTTCGATGCAGTGCCTCCCAATCGAACCCTCGCCGAAGATCCACCGTTGGATCATCCAATATCCAATATGAACGGCCAGAATTGATTTGCGAATTCTGGGCAAACGATGGTCAGAATCAAAAAATGAATACCATCAGGGAACTACGCTTGTCGAGAGCTTCGAAGTGGTATATAGTTTGATAGTGTTAGAGGAGTCTGAATTTTTGATTTGGTTTTGAAATTGAATTTGAGGGTTTGGGAATTGGAGTTTGTTCTACCATTGGAAAGGAGATGCCACAGAGAACTGTACGTACAGAAAAGTAATAAATGAGAACAGCTAGGAGTTATGACTAGATATATATAGGCAGATTAGAAATATGAACGAATGGATTGGATCGGTTTGAAAGATGAACGATAAACGACCCAAAAAGCCCGTTCTGTCTCCGGAATAAAATTGGGTCATCCTGTATATCAAAATAGATGTTTTTGATATTTTTAAACTCAATTAAACAGTCTCAAGTCCAAATTCCATCATATGAAGAAGTTATGTTAAAGTCGGTTTATTTCAAATTAATTTAAATTAAATTAATTTCTAGGCGTTTCGAGCCCGTACGATCAAACGACAAATCCGATCATTACAAAACATTAAATCCTGCAATAATTCACCGTTACGGATCCAATGAAACCAATTTCGTTGAGATCCGAGACAGTTGCCGAAATGGCTATTTTCACATTAGTTAAATAAATTAATATTAAATTAAATTTATTGCATCTTATATTCAAATTAATCAACTAACTATCTTTGTCACTTTTGGTTTCATAGACATTTACAATAATTTAAAACAAATTTACATATCAAATTCAGTATTTAATATTTCACTAAATTTAGTGTTAATTAAATCCAATTAATTAAAATTTAATTCCAATAAATTGATTTTATTTGATTTTCAAACTTTGTATTCAATCAATTATTACTCAAATAACATAGTTAATATTTTTTGTCTTTCATTACATTAATACCCTCCAATTTCTATCTTTATTTGTATTAACTACTATATTTCCATTTATATTGAATTTTGTCAATTTTACACATTAATTATACTTTAAAATCCCAATTGATTTATTGATCTTCATTTCACTCCTTTATTAAATCAATTATTACATTATGAATAAAATTAACATTTCTATTCATTTTATTACATTCACAATTTGCAGTTATTGTCTTAACTCGCTTTAAAGTAACATTTATTTATATTTAATTATAATTGATTTCCAAATATTATTTAGCAGACTAAATAAATAGGTAACAAATAACAATTTGTAACCATTTGTACAGTTAATAACATTTTTAAGTTTATTATTACAAACAAATATCATAGTTACTTATAAAATACTGACTTTATTCAATTACCATAAATTATGTATTATTTTATTAATTAATTTCATATTTACATTCGTTTTCCTATACTTACTTTATAACCAAGTATAACTTTTACATCATTTCAATTGATTGGAATGCCATTCAAGTTATTAATAATTAACTTTAATTAACATTGTTGCCTTTATTTTAGTTATTATTTCATTAATAATCCCAAATTTTTATTTCTTTCAATATCAAATTACCAAAATATTATTAAATTAACAAATTTTAATTATCGTAAATTTCGGGTCGTTACACAATTTGAACAAACCGATGTGTGGTAAGTCATACCAAGACCAGATGATCAATCCATAATAGGAACAAAATGAGTTTTCAAAAATAAAGCAGATGAAAATGGAAACGTAATTTGTAATAAAGCAAGATTGGTTGCTCAAGGATACAATCAAGAAGAAGGAATTGATTATGAAGAAATGTTTGCCCTATAGCACGTCTTGAAGCTATACGAACATTACTCGCTTTTGTATGTCATCATAATTTCAAATTATTTTAAATGGATGTTAAAAGTGCATTTTTAAAAAGTTTTATAAAAGAAAATGTTTATGTTGAACAACCATCCTTATTTGTTCACAAAAATACCCGAATTATGTTTTCAAACTTAAAAAGGCATTACGGATTAAAATAAGCACTCAGTGTTTGGTGTGAGAGACTAAAAACACATTGAATAAATTCTGGTTTTGAAATTGGTATAGTTGATACAACATTATTAATAGAAAGAGAAAATGACGATATACTAATGGTACAAATCTATGTTGATGATATCGTTTTTGGATCCACTAATGAGAAATTATGTAATGATTTTTCAAGCGTAACGAAAAACGAGTTCGAGATGTCCCATATTGGAGAGCTAATTTTTTCTTAGATCTATAAATAAAGAAGGTTGAAAATAGAAATAGTTTTTTAAAGCAAGAAAAATATTGTAGATAATTGTTAACATGTTTTGGAATGGATAATACATCTAATAAACCAACTCCAATGAGTATGATTTTACATTTGGGTAAAGTTGAAAACGGAAAAGAATTCGATAAAAAATTATACCGAAGTATGATAGGATCTCTATTATACTTAATGACTAGTAGACCAGATATAATAATGAGTGTTTGTATATGTGCAAGATTTCAAGCACAACCTAAGGAATCACATCATCATACGTTTAAGAGAATCTTACGATATTTAACCAATACCAAACATTACGATATTTTCTACCTGAAAGGCCGCCCTTTTGAACTCGTTTTATATAGTGATGCAGATTTCAATGGTTGCAAAACGGATAGAAAAAGTACAAGTGCACATGCCATTTTATTGGTCAAACTTTGTTTTCATGGTTTAGTAGCAAAACTATGTTTCTCTCTTAGCATGTGAAGCTGAGTATATCTTAACTGCCTTAGCTTGCATATAAATAATCTATATAGAACAGACACTTCATGATTTAGAAAACCTATATCTAAATGCGACGACCCGACTTTTTCTCCATAAAAAGTTGCATCATCTTTGAGAAAGAAAGAGATAGAAAAGAGAAAGATGGAGAAGAAAGAAACAAAACAACATCAAAATCTCAACAGCGGAACGAATAAATTATATTAATCACATAAGTATTTACATAATATACAACATCTGTCAGAGTTACATAGATTATATATCACATACTAGACAGTTATAAACACCTGTCTAGTTATTACAACTCAATACAACACAAACATAATGACTCAGAGATACCAACACAGCAGAATACTATATATATCTACAAACGCTGAAGCCTCCTACTCCATTGCTCCTCCAGAATTCGTCAAACCTAACCTAAATCCCTTGGCTACTCGTAAACATTTGAGTAACCAAGAGTTTAAGAAAACAGAAGATAAACTCCGGGTCAGACATGGGTCTGGTGTGAGTAACAGGTTAAGGTTGCTTAACTTTGAAAACCTTTGAAAACAAAAGGTATCACGTAAGATTCCCCACAAATAAACATGGGTAAGTTTTTACCTTATGCTAACCAAAACATTTGATAGGAAATTTGATGATATTATAATAGTGTCTAGGGTTTTCAAGTAAATAAGAAATGGCCGAAATTGTTACATGATTAAATTCCAGCTACTAGCCACAAAAGTGGGTAATACAATCAAAACCGTAAGGGCACGTAGGAAAAATGGGTTTCCATCAATGGCAGGGCTACTGGGGTACCGCCCCTCACAGTACGTGGCCTAGATCACTGTACCGAGGATCCACCCTAAATCCCCTGCAACACAAGACCGGAACCATCCCTTATTGGACAGTTCCGAACAAGACAACCCCGGCAGTTGTTGCAATCAACTACCCCACACAGCCGAATATAAAGGGACTTCTAGACAGGGGTAAATCTCGTCCTACCTGGGCATGACCCACTTAGCATTGCTGCACCTCCCCTGTTTTAGCCATTCCCGGTTGATGAGGCTTGAGGCTATGATTACCTTTAGAGAACACATCTCTTAGAATGCTCATTGTCCACCTGACGATGTTCTGAAAGCATTCAATCCATACAAGTTCGTTCCGGGTTCGAACGAAACCGAAGGCATTATCTCGTTACACTCATTTTGAAATCACCCTCAAAGTTAACGATGATAACACTTTCACTCTGAATTTTCATCTTCACTTAAGATTCACGACCTATCATTAATTTGGATCGATGTGGTATTCGGATATCCAAACCTGAAAACCCGATCCCGGTCTCATCGAAATCCAAAACGCCATCTTTTAGGTCCAAGTTGTTTTAAAGTTAAAACAATTCAATTCGATTATCTATATACACACAGATAGATAATTCACATATCACAATAGATAATTCACATTATCATCACAAACAGATAATTCACATTATCATCATAAACAGATAATCCACATTATCATCATACTTCAACCAAAGCATCCATATCGCACAGCAACACTTATCTCATATTTGAGATCTCAAACCATTCAAGGCAATCAATATCATCCATCCATACATAAGCAAGGATTAATCACCATCTATAATTAATTTAAAATGAATTAAATTAATTACTTCATCTCTAATTAATTTAAAATAAATTAAATTTATTACTTTCATCACATAAATCTTGCTTACATAACCATTATATAATTACAAATCAATTAATTAATCGTTCTCTAATTATCCATACTAATTAATCATCCCTGATTAATTATACTTTAATTACTTTCAAGTAATTAGCCTTTAAATTAATTACACAAAATTAATTATCCTTAATCACTTATAGTAATTAACCCTTAATTACTTCATTAATTAATAATAATCTATTACTTTAATCCTTAATTAATTACAATTAATTAATTACTCTTTAATCAATTATTGATTAATTAACCTTTAGTTGATCAACCCTTAATCACATCATTAATTACATTAATTAATGATCCCTTAATTACTTCTTAATTAATTATTAACCATAATTATTAATCACTCTTGATTAATCACAAACACTAATTAACTACTCTTAATTACTTTATTAAATAAATTAATTATTCCTTAATTAATTATCTTTAATAATTAATCTTTAGTTAATTATATTTATTAATCACCCTAGATTAATCTCATTAAGTAATTAATTACCCTTAATTAATTACATCTCTTAATTATCTTCAAATAATTTTATTAATCACTTCTTAAATTAATTACACCAAGTAATTAATTATTAATTATTTTTACTAAGTAATTACCCTTCTTATTAATTACACAAAGTAATTAACCCAAACTATTCCCATACTTCAATTAATTACATCCAGTAATTACCCATCTTAATTACTTCACTGAGTAATTATTCTTCATTAATTGTATTAAGTAATTATGCATAACCCATCATCCAATGATTATTTTAAATTAATTAAACTTAATTAATTAACTTAAACTAATTATATTTAACTCAATTAATTACAATGAGTAATTAATTCCTTAATTACTTTCATTAAGTAATTATAGTTATTTCCATAAATGATTATCTTTAATTAAGTAATATAATTCATTGTTAAAATTAATCACATTAATTAATTATTTAATGATCCCTAGTTAATGATCTTCATTATCTATTAATCAATTCCTTAATTACTTTTCTTAAGTAATTAAACTTAGATTAATCATTATTAATTATAAATTAATTAATCTTTATCAACCAATTAATTAATCTCTAATTATTTAATTAATTAAGTGTTAACTGTAACTTAATTAATCATTAATTACTTGATTAATTAATCTTTAACCATTAATTAAAATCTAATTAATAATCCTTAATTACAAATTAATTATCCTTAATTACAAATTAATCTCAATCATTAATTAATTAATTTAAACCTTTAATTACTTATTTAGTTAATCCAAATCATTAATTAATTAAATAAATAAATTATCCATTTTAAATACAAATCATTAAATCATTATTTATTTAAAGATAAAACATTCTCTTATTAATGATCAAATTATCATTAACAAAGCATTTAAAAACAATTTACTTTCAAATTTACTTTCAAATTTCATTTTAAATTTAAGATTTAAAATAAATACAAATTAACTTTAACTAAGTTCAAAAACAATTTAAACCCTTTTTATTTCACAAGTTAAAGAAATATTTATCTTATAAAGAAGTTTAAAAGAATTTAAAAACCAAAATGGTTTTTTAAAATTCAAATCAATTTGAAAATATACTTTAAAAATAAAAATTGTTTAAAACAATTTAAAGTTGAAAACTTCCTTTAATTTCAAAACTGAAATACAGATTAAATTTTGATTCCAGATTTTAAAAACTTTACTTATATTTTAAAACTTCATTCTAAAATTCAACCCATTTAACCATTTAAAGTAGTTTAAACAATTTAAATCCAAAAATTTATTTTATTTTAAAAATGGAGATTCAAACTCAAATTCCAGATTTTAAAACTTAGATTTTAAAACTTGTTTTAAAATTCTACTTTACAATTTAAACTTTCAGTTTTAAATTCAAGCCAAATATACTTTAAATACTTAAAAGTTGTTAAAACCAATTTAAAATTTAAAAACTTAAATCATTTCAAAACTTAGGTTCAAACTTACTTGAATTCAGATTCAAACTTAGGTTTAAAACTTAGTTTAAAACTTTGATTTTTATTTTAAACTTTATTTTAAAATTTTAAAAACAGAACAGTTTTTTCTTTCAAAAACCTATAACAAATAGCCAACCCTAAATGACTTCGAGTCCAAACACACACTGCTTCGAGCAAAATACTCAACAGCTTCGAGTAAAACTTGAGACTACCAAAACCCACAAACCAAACTTCACCAGAAAATCAACTGTGCGCCGTGCACTTGCACGGTGCCTTCGACCACCTTTGATCATCTTCACGACCTTCCCACAGTCGACGATCATCACCTTAGACCATCCAAACACCAATCCCATCGATTCATACTCGAAATCAAAATCGAGTACCTTAAAACAAAACCTGGAACAAAACTGGAACCTCCTCAACCAAAACCTGGAAACGTATCGCTCCCACAACTCCGGCCACCAGAATATCAGCGACTCCGGCCACACATTCGCCATCTACCCTGCTATCATCACCCAAAACCTTGATGAACTCGATCAATCCTACAAGTCGTGGTGATCTATTAACCAAGCCTAGTTAAAAACTAGGGTTCCAGACTTCAAACAACAACCACCACCTCCACACTAAAATGCACCATCATGAGACAATTTTCCCATCAACTACGATCGCTCCTCCACCTCCAAGAAGAAACTCAACCCCTCCGATCATTTAGACCAACAGAGACAACCCAAAATGCACAATTCAGACAACCCTGAACTGCTCTTCGATTCTAATACTAGAAATTGTGATTTTGCATTTAAAAATCACGATTTTGTATGATGATTCAGATCCTAACTCTGAAACATCGAATCATGGTATTTGAATTTTCACTAATTTAACGTTTGATCATCTGTTTATAATTTCCAGAGACATTTACATATTATTTTAACTTAAGTACAATTTCAAACTAAAGTTTATGATTTAGCAAACAAGTTTCATTTGAAACTTAAATTTACAGAGTCAAGATCAAAAGGTTTGAATTTTTAAATCAAACTGGAATACTTGAAGGTAAAAGCATAGAGTATTCTGAAGAAATAATATGCATACTATACATGAATATATACATAGCAGATATCATACAATTCACATTCATTTCAAATTAAATAGCATGCAACCAAATTTACCTACTTAAAATTTTAAAAGTGAAGTTACTCACCTGAATAAAGAATGAAGATAGAGCACCATTGTGAAAAGCTTTTGAAAATAGCTTGAAATTGAAATCCCTTAGCTTTAAAACTTTTGAATTGAATGCTTTTGTTTTTAAAATTGAGTTGCTGAAATGTTGTTTTGATTTATAAACTTGCATGCAAACTTGATCTTGCTTTAATTTGAAAATGCAGGCTTCAGATTTTCTTTGCATGTGAACAGGTTTGCTTCAGATTTTAAAATGTTACAGGGAATAGATTTGAGATGTTTAATTATTGATTTTTGTTTTGATTCTCAGATTTGTTTTGTTTTGAGGATTTGTTTTAGAGTGAATCAGTTTCAGCTGAGAATATTTTTCTTTAGTTAAGAAATGAAAATGAGAAAAAGAAAAAGAAAGGAAGATGTATGTGTTTATATAACTAAATTTATGATTTATTAAAAATCGAAGAAAAATAAAAATGAAATATGACACTTGTCAACTTCCTTAATTAATATCTTAACACATATGCTTAGCTTGTTTTATTATCTTACATTTTTCATTTTACATGCAAAATGAACTTATAAATGAAAATAAAGCTTTTATTAATTAATTTCCTAATAACTAAATACTTATTCTAATTTATATATATGAGAATTCTTTTTAAAGAAATAGAATAAAACAAATTATATTTATATAAAATCATTTTTGTTATACCTTTAAATCCAATATCTATATTAAGATATATATATATATATATATATATCATCTCTTTTGAAATCCAAATATACATTTAATTCGATTTTTAAACTCAATTTAAAAATCAATTTGATATATATTTAAACAACCACCATTTCAATTTGAAAATAATATTCTACTCAAAATCTAGATTTATATATATATATATATAACATTATTATTGTTTAAAAATAACTCATCTATCAAATTAAAATAATTTATAAAAGAAATTATTCCTTTACTAATAGATCACTTACATTATCAATCTATATTTAAAAACAATCCATTTTGTTAATCTTATTTAAATTTAAACTAATGCTAAAATTAATTTAAACAATTTAAACTTAACAATTTATAACCATATAGCTATTTATTAAATAGCTTTTGAAAAGCTTAATATTAGATTAAATCAAATTTCCAAATTACTAAAAATATTAGAATTATAAAATTTGCTTTATTTGCTAAATTTAAAACAAAGCTTATCTATTTACAATATATACAAATATATTTACATTATAAATAGAAAACAATTTCTTAGCTTTTCTTTAAAAAAAATCACTAATTAAATATTTATTAAAAGAAGATTATTAAACCAATTCAAATTTAATTAACAAGGATTATCAAATCAATTTAATTTTTATCACAGATTATTAAATTGATATTGCCCAAAATTCCCGGTCATCACACTAAATCTCCTATATATTATGATAATACGAGTGCTATAAATTTGTCTATAGATCCAATTAATCATTCTCAAACTAAACATAATGATATACATCACCATTTTTTAAGTGATAACATTAAAAAAGGTACAATCTCTTTTGAATTTATTGACCAGAAAATCAATTTGTCGACATTTTCACTAAACCACTCCGTGAATCATCGTTTATAAAACTAAGATGGAATCTTGGTATATGTTCACTTAATGAATTAATTTTATAAATATTAATTGATATATGTCATAAATATTAACTCTAATTTTATTAATAGTTGAACTACTTCCTACCACAAAAACATTATACTAAACTTAACAAAATTTCAAGTATGAATAGATTAGCTATATTTAGTAAAACTTTTAAACTACCATAACTAAAAATGTTAAATTTTTTATGGTTAAATCGATATTAGCCGTATAAATTGTTTACTATAAACAAATAATATGCTCTATTTATATACTTAGCCATTTTTTTAAGAAAAATACACAGAAATATTTTTTATATAACAATAGAAGATCTTAAAATGTCTTTCGATCACAAATCCGCTTACTCAACAATTGATTTTTGCTCACCCTTATCTAAGAGCGCATAACCAATAAAAACCACTCCTCCTTTGAATGAATCATCCTCACTAAGTATTATAGCTCTCACCTACATTTCACATAGGCTACTCTCCAAAGGGAAAGAAAGTCAAACAAGCAATTAATCTTGAATCATCATCCATCAATACTAAATTTGATGAAGAATTTCACTATCAACAAGAAATGATGGAAGTTCAAAGAGAAATGTATTACGAGCAATGAAGACATGTAAATCATCTTACCTTTCTCGAAGGATGTATTCTGGCAGTCTGTGGACATTCACCGACGAAGGATTTTTACATGAAAAATCACCTCATTTAACAGAGACTCCTGTAAAAATCACAATGTTGCTCCCAAAAACTTATAGGAGGTAGGGCCGTCAAACCACGACTGAAATCACACTCTAGTTCATCCAAATTGGTCTCCACTTAAGTCCTCAAATGAGAAAACAAAAATTAACAAAAATTCTTGAGATCGAACACATCATAAGTACTAAGAATCATCGGAGGAGAAATATATTTTTACAAACATACCCTGTCATATATATATATGACTATATATATATAAGTAAATATGTAAAATGCAAGTGTATTTATTTGATAATAATAATAAATATCATTTATCATGTTTTCAAATGAATGTATGTACACTTCAAATAAAAAGTATGGAAATAAACAGAGCTTAGATGTCTGAGGCAAAATGCCAGATGTCTGGATATATACTCAGGAAAATTCTTTGTACACTCCCAGACGTCTGGTACCTAGCCTCGGACATCTGAGACAATTTTTGTCCTGTTCATTCCTTCAGCACTATATATTTTCTTACACCCATCTCTTTACTTTTACCCAAATTGTTCCAATTATCAATAACTCTAGCTTCCTTAGAAACTCAAATTCTTCAACAATGATACTTAAATCCAATACCCTATTCAACAAGAGATCAAAGAAAGGACACTCTTCATTCTCTCAATCCACTACTATAACCGATTCACACATCCAACTGTGGCTTTGCAATAGTCCAAATGCCATGAAAATATTTGAAGATCTGAAAATTAAGAAACTTCATGCCAGTCCTTTCTATCGGCTATCCAGATTTGAATAATATCATCTTCAAGAACTCGCAATTGCCTCTAGATGTCGTACACTAATCAATTTTGACAAGAATGAGGCAACTATCGATCAATTAGCCATCTTTCTCTTCTATGATAACCTATGTAGTGACAATATTTAGACACTTTAAAATGAAAAAGGTTGGTTATGGACTAGTGTGTATGGAAAAGTTTTGAAAATTAGTGTAAACACGCTAGGTCGATTACTTGATTGTCCTTCTATTGAAATTAATTCGGAGGATATTGAAGATCATAGGAATTTATAACGTGATTAAAATACACATCAAGTATAGGAGGATAGAAATGCCCCAATGGAAATATGTACATCTTCTTCATGGGCTAGATTATTGAATAGAATGATCATTAACATAAAGATATCCTGCTTAGGAAGCCATGAAAAATTTATGACAGTGATCATAAGGCCTTATATGCAATTTTTGGCAGAACTTATGTGAATTGGGCAAAATTTATTCATGATGAAGTAAAAAGTCTCTGGGATAGTTATCGACAAACTATTATCTATTGTGACAACCTGGATTCCAACGCTTGAAAATCGACATCCATACATCACCTGTATTTGAATGCCGCAGATTCAAATGTTGAAATCCAATTCGCACATTAGGTAATAACAACATAGTGGAAACAGAAAGAAATTTTACTGATACACAACAATTGATACAACTAGATACAATATGAACTGACCAACATTATCGGAGATAGATACAATATCGGAAAAACTCAGCAATGGAAAACAACAGCAACAGAAGCAGAAAGATAACATCTTTATTGCCAAAGCTCCAAAGCTCCAAACCACAAGCTCGAACCACCATCATGCTGAACTTATTACAAATGCGATCGCCAAACCATAGACTTCAAAGATTGCCAAAAGCTACACCTACTAGCTCGCTATCTGATAACTTGACTCTAGGCTTCCCTGTGGAAAATTATGGACACTCAGAGTTTAAAAAGGGAACAATAAACTCTAGGTCATTCATGGGACTGGTGTGAGCAAACAAAAATAGTTGTTTGGTACAAAAACAAACAAAAAGAAATAAAAAAAATCCCCTATGCTTTTTGGAAAATGAAACTACCATAAGGCCTCCCGCAACACACACAATGCGATCGCACACTTTGAGGAGGTTTATCCTTATAGTAGTCAAATATGCTTGATGCGCAAAAATCCTTTTTGATATTATTATTAGGGCATAGTGTAGAAAACATTTCGAAAGTATAATATTAATCTTAGCCAGCATAGGTACCATTATATTATGCCTGCTATAGCTACCATTTAAGAATGGTAGTTTATACAGCTGAAATCGTAAAGAGTTCGTATTGAGTTATTGGATTCCAACAAATGGTCAAGGCTAAAGAATTTCCTTACCAAAATGGGTACGCCTCTGGAGGGATGCCCCGAGAACCTAATTGGATCTCTGCCAACAGAAGGTCGGGTTACCTCTGTAACTAGGTAACTAACTGTCACGGGTATGCCACCCCTCGGTCGTCACCGACCTTTATTCCGGGATTCACTAACAAATTCCAACAACCACATAAGTTAGATATCTTGGCTCCATACCATGATACCACTTTTTATCCAGAAGGAAATGCACATACCCTAAGGGGAGCGACCCACGTAACCTTGCTACATCTTTTCTATTTCGACCATTTCCAGGATGTGAGGTTCGATGAAGTCTCGTCCCACAAAGCTATGCTTTTCACAAAATCCATGCTTCGACAACCAATGATCAGCCCTTAGCATGCAATATTACCAAATTAGGAATATATCACTAGTTACCATCAACTACACAACCTCTGAGCTCGTATTTCTCAGAGAAGGGTGTTAAGCTAAGAGAATAAATTCTCCACCACCAAAAAGAAATGTATTTGATAGAAACCAGCTTTACATCTCAAAGTGTAACGCCAGACATACATCCATACAAGTCCATCCTGGCTCTGAATGGAGCGAAGTCGCTTTAAAAAAAGTCCTTGCAAATTCGGATATTCACAATCCTGATCTGACTCCCCATCACATATGGAGATCTCTACACCGAAACAACTTAGTGTAGAGACATTCGATAGGTAATCCTTTCGTTCTCGAAAATAATCAGTCTTCAACCACCGTCTTCAATTGCTATCCATTTCGTTGTATCATTTATTTAGAATGAGTTTTATGACATAAAGTCCTCTCCCGGCTAATCCGAATAATGAGCGTTTATTTTTAAAAACATGTAACGTCCCACCTTTTTGCACGCTTTAAATCGACGGTAAACCACACACGTCAGACTTAAATCATATAGAAGGACGGATTGTTATGGGGTAAATATGAAACATAGAGAAAGGAAAAACAAAATAGAATCTTGCAGCGGAACGATAAAATATAATACTCAAATAAACAGTTCGTGAAGCTGTTTACAAAATATTCGATATACTTATATAATACATATCAGAGTTACACATACCATAGAATAATAAATAACAATGCAACGGAACAAATGTGATGCAGTGGAATATAATGAATAATAGTAATACAAATCTTCGTCTTCTTCATCCAGAATAAAATCTTCAAATACTGAAATGCTCGGACTGACCCGAGCAAATTGAAAAGACAAAACACTCGAGTCAGAACTAAAAGATCTTATGTAAGTTAAATCAATGGTAAAATATGAGTGGAATGGCGTCAGAGATGTTTATAGGATTTGACATTTCCTATCTAATGTCTAACGTGAGTGCAGTAACTTAAGAGGTGTTCGGTATTCACATCTCCTAAGGATCCGTTAAACTATTTACTATATAGTGATATTTCGCTATTATAATAACGACTATAGTTAAATAAACTTACTTTTAAATAGTGTTAAGGAGTGCCCCAATATTCCCCTTAACACGTAATAGTCCAAGTAGTCCATCCAATATCATAGTCCCTCCTGATCGGGAAGCCACTAGATGATACCACACAGGCTACGGGAGAAAACCAAACTCGTACAAGGCGCGCTAGGATAGGTGACACGGCACAACTTGGCAATGCCAGAGTAGATATACCAATTATGCTTCCGGGCCGGTGGTAACGTGTAGCGCGCAGCTACCGCCCACCTCGAGCCATACCCCAAATCAAAAAAATCAAAAATGGCCATCGAATCAATCCAAAAGTCAAAGTATAATATCGAAGGAATGTGTCCGGTCAAAGGTGCTACCTCATTAGCCCGTCAACAGCTCCTGTTTTAGCCACCTTATACAAACTCATGGGAGTCGGGTCCACGTATTTACCTTAAAGGAAACGCCGCCACCATCCTACTTCATTCTGGAATCTCCATCGCGTATACGGTTGTCAAAGTGGTTTTCGAAGTTGGCAGAGAGTATGACAACTTTCGATCCCGGTCTCTTTAACAACCAAACGTTATTATAACACTGCGGTCTTTTTAAAAAAATCATACTTCAAACTAGGATATAATATTCATTTCAAAATCAAAAAAAAATACGATATCATTTCCATTTTTAAAACCAAATCAATATCATATCATTTTTATTTCAATCAATATAATATCATTTTTTTTACAATTATATTCCTTTTTCAAAAATCAAAGCACTTCTAAATTTTACACTTAGAAACATAACATTAAAATTTTAATGCCTTTAAAACATAATGCTTTGAAATTCATAACTTCAAAGCACTTCAATTTCGATAAAACATTTCAAATTCAATATTTTTCAAACTTTGAGTATTAAACAATTTCAAACTAAGGTTGATAATTATGATTTCACCATTCAATGTTCTATTATTTAGTTTTGAAATATTTTACACAATAAAGCCATTATCATTTAAATGAACTCAAATTACGAATAGCTAAATCTTGCCTTCAATTCATTTAAACTTGAAATAGTCATTTAATTCACCTAGACCCCAAAATCAAGTTATAACAATTGTCCCTTTAAAATTCCCAATTTAATAAATCTCACATCAACCCTTTTTGAGTTTAATTCTCAAATAAATTCAATTTCATAAAATCTCACATTAATCCCAATTTCAAATCAGATTTATTTGAGTAAAATTCTTAAATAATTTGATTCAAATCAATTTCATATTTATCATCCAATCTTAATTGTATTTAAGTCAATATAAACTCTATATACAATATAATTTAATTAGTACTTTAACCATATTAAATTATAATAAAATCAAACTTTATTATTAAACTTCTTTTATACTTAAAACAATTTTATACATAGCTTAAACAAAGAATTTAACTATATATAAAATAACATTTACACAATATCCGAAACAATATCTCATAAAACCATATATTCTTTGAAAACAATAGAAATCCTTTAAAAATATTTTTATATATAGACCACGGTGTCTGTGTATAATTTTCTACCCTATGATCAAGTTATACGAATATTTATCATTTCAATCCTTAATTTAAAATAAAATACGGTTATATATCATTTCAAACTGCAATTCCGAAAAATAATGACAAATCAATAAAGAACTTGCAGATTATGATGATATAATTAAAACATCCATTCATCCATCATAAATTCATACATCCATCACAATCATCATCCAAAACAATCAATCAATATCAATATATAACTAATAATATATAACAGGTAATTAATAGGCAGTTATATTCAATAATAAATTAAATAACGATTTAATTTAAATAAATGCAATTAACTAAGAGGATGATATATACAAACAGTCATAAATAAATTCAAAATCACTACATAAATTAAATTTAACAAACATAAGAAATTTTAGAAGTTGTGAGTGGGTTAAACACACACCTTTTGAATTTAAATTGAATTTAAATCCAATTTAAACCCAAAAATTGGACAGTCTCAAAATCTGTCCAAACCAGCGCCAAAATGTCCGGAATTCCAATATGAACCTAGCGGAGAAAACCACGCGTGAAACGGACCTCGTACGCAAAAGTTATTCGAGTAAAACGAGTTGAAATCAAAATTAATTAAAAACAAAATAAAATAAACCTCCCCTTTCCACGTCACACCATCTTCCTCACCACCCAGTAACACGCACGAGACAGCAAACCCTAACCCACGCATGATTTGCGCGACCTGGCCGCCACATGATCCGCCGACGAATGCGCCTCACTGCCCCTCTCGCCCACGTCCATCCCAAGGCCACGCGACGACCACGATCGACAACGACGAACCCCAATTTTGCAGCCGCTGCCTCTTAATTTGAAACCCTATTCAAATTTAGCCGTCGATCTAACCATCGAGTCATAGATCAAACACCGCTGATGCACTCTCCACCGTCCACTCTACAATACACAGAAAAGATTTGACGATCCGACAACATTCATCGACGCGCGATGAATGGTCGAGAATGGTTCTTCAATTTTCGGACAAACAGTAATTCAAAACCAAAAATGAACTACATACCTGAGATGCATACATCGAGAGCTTTGATATATAATTTTTCTGAATTTTTTGAGGAGTTTGAAATTTCACTTTGATTTTTGTATTGCAATTGATATTAGGTATTTTTCTGTCATTGAAATGAGGGGGTGAAAGAAATTGTACGCGTAGACAAATGAGAAATAGAGGTAGGCTAGGGTTTATAACAGGGTATTTATAGGTAGGGTTGAAATAGGATGGATCAGATCGATTGGATGTACGCGTTGGACGATATATGGCCCGGAAAAGCCCGTTTCGACTCCGGAACGAAATTGGGTCAACCCATATATCAAAATAGATGTTTTAAAATATTTTAAATGCAATGGAACAAGTTTCACGTTCAAATTCTATTGTATGAAGAAGTTATTCTAAAATCAATATTTTTCAAATTGATTTCAATTTCATTGATTTCAAGGCGTTTCGAGTCCGTACGATCAAACGACATGTCCGATCGCTATGAAACTTGAAACCCTACAATAATTGTGACGCCCCACCTCTATGCTCATAATAAAAAAGGTTATTATAAGAAATAACGTCTGCTATTGCAAAGAATAAGGCTTGTTAGAAGGGACAATCCGTAAGTTATGCCTTAGACGAGTATTGATAACATCGATAGGAGTTATGTAAATTACTCCCAAAGATATATATTCAATCCAAATCTAAAACGAAACTACGGTGGCTTATGAAAAATTCATAACAACTCATAATAACAATAACACAGATAGTATAATCACATCAGAATAGAAATATCAGATATATAGCGGAAGACAAGTCTGGAATACATGCTACAACAATCGATAGTTCACATGAACCAAATATACATATACAAAGACATCAACATACATGAGACTATAGTCAATATACCAAAAGTACACTTCGAAGACTAGGCAAAAGATGGAGTGAAATCCCAAAAGCAGAAGCTGCAACTGAATAAGAGATAGCGATTATCCTGAAATAACTCGGTCTGACCCGAGTATTATTTAAAAT
The DNA here is from genome assembly GCA_030765085.1 of Allium cepa. Classification (NCBI taxonomy): domain Eukaryota; kingdom Viridiplantae; phylum Streptophyta; class Magnoliopsida; order Asparagales; family Amaryllidaceae; genus Allium; species Allium cepa. The sequence continues at coordinate 352,782,127 of CM060932.1, read as the reverse complement.
AAAATAATAAACGGATCAGTCTAATTTAATCTTAGAAGTGAATGCATCATAAATACATCAAAGCAAAATAATCATAGTCTCGAATGAGAATATTCAACATAAGTAATCAACATAGTTTAAATGAAGAACTCTCAATTTAAACTCCATCAAAATCAACTTTCAAATTCATAATTGAATTCAAAACAGCAATACACAAAAATCTAGAAATCAAAAATAGATAACTAGAAATATTAGCATAAAAGTGGATCGATCCCATCATATGGCGAGTCTAAGCTACGCCGCATGTGCATCAACATATGGCCGAAGCCCACCAAGTACTATCATCATAATTTTTGGCACCCAACAAATGACCCGAAGGTCCAACATATGACCCGAAGGTCTAGTACCGGTAATTGACCCAAAGGTCCATCATTTGACCCAAAGGTCCAACATAGTGGCTCGAAAGCTCAATAAAATCATCAAAATCAGCAAACAACAAATCCACAACAAATATTTCAATTAACGAGTCTGAAATTAACCGAATTAGTAAAAGCGTGGTTCCATATTCCACTTTTGCTAAATCGTTTAAATCTCTTCATCGTTTCCTTGAAATTGCAAAATTGTGTATTTTAATTAAATAAAATTTTCTTTCTCAAATGGATATGTCCGGAATTAAACGAATTAGTAAAAGTAAGGGTTCATAGTCGTTAATTTTGCTGAAGCGTTTAAATCGCTTCCTCATTCTTTTGAAAGCGCAAACTGTAAAATTTTTGGAAACAATTTTATTTTAAAACAATTTTAAAACATGTGATTAAAACAGCAACAACTATAGCAATTTCGATGAGGAAATTGCGCTTCACAAAACACCATAAAAACGGATACCAAATCAGCGTTGCGGATAATCGCTTAAAAATTCACTTTAAATTGACGGTTACTGAAGTCAAAATAACAGTAATTTTTATTCGTCAAAAAATATCGTCAAAACAACACACTTCAAAATTTTAACAACTGCGTAAAAATTTCCGTTATAAAAATAACGGCACAAAATACGTTTTAAAACCAAACACCGGTTCAAAAATAAATTAATGTAGTAAACTGCACTACTGCATACTCAACAAAATATTGCACTACATAGCCATATACACGTACACACTCGAATGAAATAGACAATTTAAAATGCTTGAACTAATTGCACGTGAACTGCAACATGCTTGCAACTAATGTGAACAACAATTTGCGCGCAAGGTTCGAATTAAAAACAAGACTAGTACACATATATACCTAAGTGTTGTATCATAAGGTTCAGTGGATTTTCAACGTATAAAAATGTACGTAGCATACATGCACTCGAAAATGAAATGCACTCTCCCACTAGCTGACACGTCATAGTTAGCAAAAGAACACTTGAGTTGGATTTGGTTCTTTTTGCTCACATATTGTAATTAATGACCTGGCATACAATACACAATGCAAAAAAAATGGTGTAGGCAATAAACTTTTTCTACTAAACACATATTACATGCACGCGCACAAATGAATACATGCGCGCAAGACCTGGACATTTTCACGCATATAAAAAAACAAGACCTGGTGAATTTTAATTTTCACGCACGCAATATGTTCGGATACATGCGCACCAATCAATATGTAATCAGGCTAATGCTTCATGCTTGCATGAAAATATGTTTATACTTCCAAGCATGAAGAAAATGGCCAGCGCACACATGTGAGGTTTATAAGTGAAACAACCTAGGCACTTGCATTCATATACAAAATGACTTGGACATTTTTGCACGTGTGAAAAAAATAGTTTGGACATTGATGCGTGCATGTACCCTCCAATATGCAGACAACATAATTTCGAAAGTAGTCAGTGACTAGCACCTGGATTTTGAATAAAATATGCACGCAAGTAACTCTATATATGCAAAAATACTTGAACAACTTGCAAATGCCTGGACACGCATACGCAAAAATGAAGTGAAGAAAATAAACGACTCGGCTTTTATGAATTGTAAATTGAATCCAACAGAGAGGTCAAAGCAATATAATTTGCACCCAAATACAAAGTGGTGAATAAATTAGAAACGTGAGTTTTGCACTCACCTTTAACTCGTTTCAAAATCAACTAGCACCCGAGATTCAAGGAAGCAAGAATTGGGGCTGCCATCAATAAGTTTGCAGAGCTACCAGAAAAAAATGAGCAAAAGATTGTGATAGAGGCTACTGGAATAATGAGTAAAAGATGTTGCAGCTTACTTTTCTTCCAACAAAATTGTGCACAAGTCAAAAGAATCAAGTGCTGGCTATATTTTTGTACAAAAGCATTTAATGCAAATGTGCATATGAAAGAAAGTACACGGCTACAATACTTGATGATGGCAGAGCAAAGCAAAGTGTTCACTTGCTTTAAAAAATGTGACAGCACAGCAACCAAAGATGTTTCTACTTTTTGTTTATAAATTGTTTCCACTTTGTGATAGCAAAAGCAATGTTCCAACTTTTGTTTTCAAACTGAATGTGACAACACAAAAAGAATGATGGTAAAAAGTGTCCACTTGCATTTAAAATGGACCAATATATGTTATATGTGAAAGAAGAAGGAATTTTATAACACAACCTAGATATTGTTAACTGACTTTGCAAAATGATTTGCACTAGATTATTATTTTTTCAAATTTTAATTTAAAAATTCCTATTTTAATTTTTTTTTTCGACGGTAAAATCACGGTTGTTACAATAATTCACCATTACAGATCCGATGAAACTGGTTTCGTCGAAATCCAAGTTAGTGGCCAAAATGGCTAATTTTACATTAATTAAATAATTAATAAATTAAATCACTTTTCAAATTTCAATTCCATACTTAACCGATCATATCATTTTTGATATTTTAAACAATTACAGTGATTTAAGCAAATTTAGATGTTAATTTAATGTTGATTCATCCCTTCAATTTTAGCATTAAGTTTCAATTTCATTTTATTCAAAAATTATAAATATAATTTCCAATAGTTCCATTTAATTAAATAAATTAATAATTATTCCATTTATTATTGTCAAATAAAAGGATTTAACCTTAGATTCAAAACTATTACATTAATATCCTCACATTCCATCTTAATTTCAAATAATGTAATAATTTTAATATTTAACTCCACTCATTTGCAATTTATCTAATTATTTAACTTTAAATTCCAATAAATTAATAAATTCTGCCTTTTATTCTTTTAATTCAACTAATTATCATATTATGATTAAAATTTACGTTATTCCCACTTATTACCCTAAATTACATTAACGTAACATTTAATTCAGATTTATTGCAATTGATTATCCGTTTTAATTTAATAGGCTAAATAAATGATTACTTTATAATGATTGTTGCCACTAACCCTTAATCATATTTACACAAGTTATCATTTCCAAACAATTATATACAGAACATTGATTTTATTCAATCACTGTTTATTCATTATTAATTCATTGATTAATTAAATATTTACATTTATTTTTCCCATAATAATTTATTATCAAATATTCTCATTTACAATCAATTATAACCCAAATATTTGTTTCAATCAATTGGGTTTGTATTGAATTAATTATTTATTAGATTACATTTACATTCTTACCATTCATTTGAAATTTTCCTTATTTTCCTTATTATGAATCAATTATAAACTTACCATCTTAAAGGTGATGTCAACATTTCAAATTATTAATTTACCTTTTATATTCCATTATAAATTAATGCACACACACAAATTAAGATTTTAAATCAAATTAATCATTTCATCTTGGTTCCATTCTTTTATTACATCAACTATTACTTTACGAATAAAATTAGCATTTCTTATTCATTTTGTTACATTCACCGTCTCCATTATTGTCTTAAACTTGCAAATGTAACATTAAAGTTCATTTAATTCTAATTGATTCCCATTTAAATTTAATACACCAATTAAACAAGTAACTTATAACCATCGTTATCATAACTTTTAATTACACATATGAATTCACTATTCACAAACAAATGTTACAATTCTTACATAAAGTAGATTTTATTCAATTACCATTAACTATCTATTATGTCATTAATTAATTCATATTTACATCCACTTCCATATATAAATTTTATAACCAAGTTATAACATTTAAATTATTTCACTTATTGGAATTACATCCAAGTTATTAACAATTAACTTACATTTATACAGTTGCAATTCATTTTAGTTATTATTTCATTAATATTATTTCCAATTTTATCTCTTTTAGTATTAATTACACAACCATATTAAATTAACAAATTATAATGGTTTCCGCTATTTTTTTATTGGGATTTTATTCCAATTGTCAAGAATTAATTTTATTTACCATTGCAACATTTAATTTCTAACATTCACTCCAATATAAATTATAAAATTTTCATTTCTTTCTACATTTAATTACAAAATCTTATAAATTAACAAATTTTAGTTATCGAAATTTACGGGTCGTTGCACTCTCCCCCACTCAAAACTTTTCGTCCCTGAAAAGGAAAAGAAGAATTAGGAAATCATTATATCTTACTTAAAACATTAAATTTATAAACAAATAAATTTTACAAAATTAATTAATTTAAATAAAATATACCAATTTATAACCATTAGATCATTTTATACTCAAATTAATAAGGTTAGGAAAACATTTTCAAAAAAATTCTAAGTCCAAAATTTACGGAAAATTTTGGCAAAGTCTCCTTTGTACAGGGAGGCTCAGGAGAAAATATAATATCAAATATAACAATATATAACATATAATTTTCAAAATAATGTATATCCCAACCAGGGAAAAACATATAATAACGCTGTAAACCGTATTCCGAAAACATACCTATTTGTCGGGCAATTTACGCTTATATATGAAATCAAATGCACTAGCAATTGCTTCCATAACCTGCATTTCACTTATATAATCCAAAAGTGTCAATAATTATATAAAATGAAATGTCTAGCTTGTTTCAATCAATAACAAACAAATCAATACAAACAACAATCACTTGCATCCAGGCATCCAACCATCACATAGAATCATCACAAATCAATCATTTATTCATATCAACAAAACAAATAGTTGTTCGGGTTCAAAACTTCAAATTGTACAGGATGAAAAATAAACTACTAAGTGCATCATTTACTCAACAGTCTCGGATGAAGCTAAATAGATTATTCATACATCCCAACAATTTTAAAATATCCTTACCAAAACAACCATAGACCAAAACAAACAACACTTCCAAATAAGAAATCAAGTTAAAATTTTCAATTTTATAGCATTTATTGTTTGATTTCCTTTTTATTCACATAATGATTTATCTTTTAATTCACATTTATTTCTTGCAAATTTTCATTTTCATTTATTCCTATCAAATAGTTTTCTTTTTTATTGCATTACTTTCATTCAATTTACTACTTATTTCCAAAATAAATAACTTCAACATTTACTTAAGTCTATACTTACTTACTTACAACATTTACCTTCTATCATATTTTATTATTGTAAGATTTCCATTATAACTTAAGTTTATAACAATAACAACATCAAATCCATATTTATTAAAGAATTTTACTAAATACTTCCATTATTTCAATTTTTACTCGTAAAATTTCCCATTACATTTTCTTTTAACATTTTAACTTTTTATAGTCGGTAAGTTATATATATGTTAAGGAATGCAATTGCAATTTATACAAGTTTTACCTCATTTCTTTTAATTTAATCTAATATTCGATAATTATAACCTTTGGTTTATAAGTTACAAATTCAACTTTCTCATAGTTTCATTTATAACTCAACATTTAATCTCTTATTTCATTTAGAGGTTTCAATTTGTTAGTCGAATTTCATTTAGGGTTTCAATTATTAGTTATGTGACGACCCTAAATTTTGGACAATTTAAATTGAAAATTTTAATTGATTTTAAATATTTGAAGGATAGTTTAACTTGAATTTAAAATGTTAATATGAATTTAGCGCGTAAATTATAAAATTTAATCTATTGAAAAGTTGGATAAAAATTTGAATCTTCAGTTTTAAGCTGATTAAAAATATTTCAAAGGCTTGTAAAATTCATATTGATAATACTGAAGATAATAGAAGCTTCAGAATTGAATTTTGAGAGTGATTTGCTCAGTTTTGGATTTTATCGTTTGAATCGATATTTAAAAATAGCCTTCCGAGGCACAGTCTCGGAATTCGACGAAACCAGTTCCATTAGATCCGTAATATTGAATTATTACCGAATTTCAAATTTCGTAGCATTCAGAGTCATCGTGTGATCGTACGAGATACAAACGCCTAGAAAATAATTAATCGTTTTAATTAAATATCATAAATTATTTCACTAGTCAAATTTCAATCTCCATCAGCCGACCTACCTTTCTCAAGCAGACCTAGCAATGTACGCGTAGCTGACTTCTTCAGTTTTATATTCGTATGCTCCTCTCGCCTTTACAAGGAAAACAGAAGAAACAAATATAGAATGGCCGATACTTTAATATTCATCTCTCTCCCTCTTCAGTTTTCAAAATCGAAAAAAAAACATTCCAAATCATGGCAGAAGCCCTCCTCTCCAAAATAAAAACCAAACCGATTCACATTCAAATCGAAAGAAAAAAGGGGGGATCGAATTCGAGAAATAAACGAAGGCCGATCGATTCATGGGAATCGCATGTCGACGAGGGTGTAGCGACGCAGGCAAAGTTCGTTTGGCTCGCGACTGAGCGTGGAGGCGAGTGCAGCGCGACCTAGAGGAGAGCTCGCATGCTTTGGTAGAGGGAAGTTCGACCGGAGTTCATTAATAAGGGGAATAGGAGCATCTCGATTGTGCTTATCGGCAAGGAGTCGAAGTCAGTAGGGTGTCGTTTGGGTTCGTATTCACTGTCGCGACGGGGAAGCTTCGATTCTGGAACGGTCGGCATCGGCTAGGATTTCAATCGCGATTTGGGGTTGTTGTTTTTTGAGCAGTAATAGGTATATTTTTCTTTTGCTTAATTTATATGTTTATATATTTTACAGTAAAGATATAAAATTACGTTTTTAAATTTAAAGGCAATAAATATGTAAGTAAACACAAATACATATGTGCAAATTTTTACAGTAAGGTAATGTTTCTTTTTTTGATTTAAAATTCATAAATATGTATATAAGGATATATATATATATATATATATATATATGCATGTAAGCAGTAAGTATATATATATACAAAACAGTAAAGGAAGTTCTATTTAGTTTTAAGGTTTGAAAAACAGAAAAAAATTTGACAGATAATTTTAAAAATAAAAATGTTTCCATTCGAATATATAAAAGCTTGAAACAGAAAATCTATATGTATGTATAAGATCCTGGAAACTAAAAAGGAATTTTAAATGTTTAAGTAGTTATATAAAATCAAAACCGATGTAGTTATTTTTATAAGTGGGTATATACGATTTCCAAAGAAAGTATTTTGTTAAAAAAAGGAAATTTGTTTAAAAAAGAAATTTAATTTTTGAGTTGAATCAAATCATTAGTAATTAAATTTAGTAAATGAAAAATTAATCGTTCAATTTTTGCGAATATTAATAAGTTGTATAAATTAATTTTATAAGGTCAAAATTGTGGAGATTAATTTGTTAACAAACTTAAATAATGATTTTGGTTGCTAAAAATATTTATTTAAAGGAAACTTTGTTAAAATAAATTTATTAAATGGCAATTGAATTGCTCGATTATTCTAATATTAATAAAACCTTATAATGTTGTCACAAGGTCTTAAATCATGAAGAAATGACTGGAATGGGAAATGGATTGTGAAACAAAAGCTAAGGTGAGAACTTGTCACTCAATCGAAATGTGTTTCGATTTAAATTTAAAATAGTTAAATTTAAAATTGCTTGATTGTGTTGATTATATGCTTGGATGATAAATTGCTATCTGTTATATTGAAATAGACCCTATAGGCGGTATATTAAGCGGAGGTTATTTATTAAACACATATACCGCGATATTTCACCTCGAAGTGGAATTGGTATTATATATGTACTTGGAGTTGATATTCCCGCATTATATAGCGGATGAGACCCTATTGCGCCGCATAATAGCGGATAATATTTTATAAATCCCATATACTGCGATATTTCACCTCGAAGTGGAATTGGTATTGTGCTAACATCTTTGAATGCAGGGAAACAGGTTGGAGGGATCCAACTGGATTCCTCAAACATTTGAATTTATTTCATATGTTGTGTGTTGGTTGATTTATAATCCGTGTGATTATCTTTGTGATTGAGATTGTTGAAGGCTATAGGTTAGCCAAATATATTTTTGGTATCATTGGATACCGAAAATAGATAAAAATTTGGATTTTTGAAATTTCAAGTTGAAAGTTATAGAAAAAAATTATTTTTTTGAGAATTGAATAAGTTAAAAAGGAGTTTTAAAAAGACAAAGTTATTTTTGAAACCATATTGGATAAAATTCCAAATTATGGGAAAAAGGGCTAAGAAAAGGATTTCGATTTATATTATTATAAGTTGAAGAAATTTATTTTAAAAAGAAATGATTTTGTAAATTCATTGGAAATTTTTTAAACGGCAATTAATTGGTTTTGATAATTAATTAAGAATAATTAATCAAGTATTAACTATTAATTAAGAGTTAATTAATGATCAATGAAAGGATAATTTATTAAATGTTTTTATAATAAATTGGTTATTAACTTACCATAACTAGCTAATTTTATTCATAGAAATTTATTTGATTTAAATTAATCAGATGATTAAATTTATCCTACTTATGGATGTTTGAATTATATTGGATGTTGAATTGTTTGATATCTTTGATATGTGATGCTTTGTGATATATCCTGATGTGTGTTGTGATCTATAAATTGTTTATCTATGATATATATATATATATATATATATATATATATCTGTGATCTGTGAATGAAAGGTAAGCGTTATAGTTTATACCGCTTATCAAATATATTGTTATATTTTGATCTTTGATGGTTGAATGTTGTTGCACTATTGTGTTAAACCCTTGGACTACACAATAACACACAAAATGTGGATTTCACGTGGAAATCAGTTAAGTCACAGATTTTTGACAATTCTAAAGATTGAATTTTTGAATCCAAATTTGTTTTGGAATTGGAATTGAAAGTTTTTGAAAATAAACTTCAAAAATAAGAGTTATTTTAAAAACTTAATAAAAATTGGAATTTAAATCATTTGATTTAAATTTTGAATTCAATGTTTGAAATTGAATTCAATGATTTGGGAACTACGGTCTAAAAGATTGTACAAGTTATAAAAGGTGTTTATATGGGTTTTTAACCATTTAAAATATAGTTTTGGAAACTTTAAATTTAAATCCAAGTTTATTCTTTAGTGGCTTTAACTCATGAAAAATTTTAATCAGTTTTTCCCAAAACGAAAACTATCTGTTTTCAAATAATAATAGCTTTCGCATAAGGAAAGAAATTCCCATTTGTGTTAAAAGAATGTAAATTTGGAATTAAACTGTTTTGAAGGCTATGAATTAATCTTTGTGAAAGGTTGTTGAACTTGACTTGAAATAAAAGAGTATTTCAAATGGTGTATCTTTTATGTTATAAAAGACTTGAATTATGAATAGTTTTGAAAGCTATAAGTTAAATCTTGATTTAAGATTTAATGAGTTAATCCAATTGAAATGGAAATTTATCTCGGAATGTGGGAATAAATCTTTGTGAAACTAGGTAAACTTTGTGAAGTAAATCTTTTTGTTTAAAGATTTAAAATGGTAATTTGTTTAAACCATTTGAAAGAAAGGGTTTGGGTAATAAGTTGTGACTTAATTGAAATCCCAATATCCATATGTTTTAAAAATATTGCATTCACTATTCGGATTAGCCGAGAGAGGACCTTTGTGTCATATAGCCCATTCCGAATAAGTGAAACGATGTAATGGATAGCATTGAAGACCGGTGTTGAAGATCGGGTATTTGTGAAAATGATAGGATGACCTATCGATTGTCTCTGCACCGTTAGCTACGGTATGGAGATTTCCTTTGTGATGAGAAATTCGATCGGGATTGTGAACACCCGGATTGCAAGGGCTTCTTTGGAAGTGCCTTCGGTTCTATTCGAACCCAGAACAGACTTGCATGGTTACGTGTCTGACATTAAATTTTGAGAGATAAAGCAGATTTCTTTCAAATACATCTCTGTTGGTGGCGTAGAATTTATTCTCTTAGCTTAACACCCTTCATTGAGACGTACGAGCGCAGAGGTTTTGTAGTTTGTGACGACCCGTCTTTCATTCCACAGAAAAACATATCATCAATAAGAAAAGAAAGAGATAGAAATAGAAAGATAGAAAGAAAAGAAACAACAATCATCAGAATCTCACAGCGGAAACGAACAAAATATAATATTACATATATCCCTTACATAATTTACATATCAAAGTTCACAAAATGATACTACTCCTTTACATCAGCCATTCATAAGAGTTTTCCCAACCCATACAACTCAAAACACAAAACAAAAATGCCACTACAGCGAATATAGATAGATAGTATGTCGGGACTCCAGCTCCAGCTTCCAAAACATATGCTAATCCAACCCTAATCACTTGGCTACTCATAAAAATTTGAGTACCCAAGAGTTTATGAAAAACAATATAAACTCCGGGTCAGACATGGGTCTGGTGTGAGTAAATCAGTTGAAGTTGTTTAACTTTAAAAATCATTTTGAAACAAAGGTATCACGTAAGACTTCCCACAAATAAACACGGGTAAGTTTTTACCTTACGCTAACCAAAACATTTGATAGGAAATTTAGTGATATTATAATAGGGTCTAGGGTTTTCAAGTAAAATAGAAAATAGCCGAAATTGTTACATTTATTAAATTCCAGCATACATAGGTATACAATCAAATCCGAGGGCGCTTATTGGATAATGGTTTTCCATCAATGGCAGGGCTACCGGGGTATCGCCCGTCACAGTACGGGGCCTAGATCACCGTACCGAGGATCACTCCCGATCCCCTGCAACACAAGGCCGGACCCATCCCTTACTGGATAGTTCCGAACAAGACAACCCCGCAGTTGTGGCCAACAACTGCCCACACAGCCGAATATATAATAAGGGACTTCTAGACAGGGGTAAATCTCACTCTCAAGTGGGGGCTACCCACGAAGCCTTGCTGCACCTCCCCTGTTTTAGCCATTCCCGGTTGATGAGGCTTGAGGTTATGATTACCTTTGTAAAGAACTCATCTCTTAGAATGCTCATCGTTCACCTGACGATGTTCTGAAAGCATTCAATCCATACAAGTTCGTTTCGGGTTCGAACGAAACCGAAGGCATTATCTTGTTATACTCGTTTTGGAATCACCCTCAGAGTTAACGACGATAACCCTTGCACTCTGATTCACCATCTCGAATCTATAAGTACTATTCCGTCAAACTCATTACGGAATCACCCACAGAGTTATACTGACGTATAGCCCTACACCTCGAGTCTTCACTCTTCACATAAGATTCACGACCTAACGTTATTTGGAATCGATGTGGTTTTCAGATATCCAAATATGGAAACCCGATCCCGGTCTCATCGAAATCCAAAGCGTGTCTTTTAGGTCCAAGTTATTTTAAAGGTTTAAACAATTCAATTCAGATTTAAACATAGCATCATACAACATTATCAACAGATAATAACCAATATCTATCACTGATATACAACATCTCATCACAGAATATAACTCAACTATCATTCAATAGATATTAACCATATACAGATATCAATACAAACTATCATCCACAAGCAAGCACTACTTAATTCATATCATAATTAATTTAAATTAAATTAATTACTTAAGAATTTATCACTTAATCTTGCTTAACCAAACATTAATTAATTAATCACAACCATTTAATTAATTAATTACCTCTTAATTATCTTATTATTAATTAATTACTACTTAATTAATTAATAATCTTTATTTAATTATCAATTAATTACTGTAATTATTTATTAATTAAACTTTGATTAAAAATTAATCATTCCTTAATTGGTTATTAATTAACCCTTAATTTATAATTAATTAACCTTAATTAATTCTTAATTACCTTAATTAACTCTTAATTAATTACAAATTAATTTCTTAATTACATAATTAATTATTCATTAATTAACCTTAATTATTTAATTAATTAAATCTTAACCCTTAATTAATTTACAATTAATTATAAATTAATTAATGTTTAATTACTTAATTAATTAACTCTTAATCGATTAATTAATTAACTTCTTAATCACTAATTTATTAATCATTAATCAATTAATTAATCAATTATTAATTAGTTATGAATTAACCTTAAATTAATTAATAAATAAATTAATAACATATTAATTGTTATTTAATTTAATCCTTAATTACCCATTAATTAATTCATAATTAATTAATTAAATCTTAACAATTAATTAACCAAAACTAATTAATTAATCCATCACTAATTACTAATAAATTTAAGTAAACTTCAATTTGAAAATCTATTTAACTTCAAAACAAATCCATGTTCATTTATCTTTAAAACTCTTACATATTTAAATACTAAATTTATTAAAAACTAATTACTTGGCAAAATAGAGATAATATAATGTGTTGAACTTTTAGACTTTAAAACAAAATTGAAGTTTTCAAAATAAACTTAAACTTACTTTCATTAAAATGCTTAAAGCCCGGCCCACACGCAAGCTAACACAATCCATCTCCATCTCCTACCCTCTTCATCAACTTCCTGAACCCAACAATACTCACGCGCAAAAATGCGCACATACCCGAGTACAGCATGCTACTCCCACGCGACTCACCCGAACGCGACTTCGAGGAAAACCCACGCACGCGAAAACTTCACTGACACACGCACTGCCTCGTGCACATGCACGAACCCACGGCGCCACCATCGCCACCGCCGACCTCACGCGCAAACCATACTTCGATCCCCAACCCAAAATCTAAACCCAGAATTCGAATTCGAACGAAATTCGAATGCTCGAGCCAAAAAAAATCAACTGCAGCCGCTGGGAAGAAAACCCTCATCCATGACCATCTTACTTCATTCTGGCGCCCAACTTCGGCCACGCGTGCGCAACCCCCACACGCAACTCCTCCCCTAACCATTCCCAACTCGATCACCCCTAAGCTTCACGCGATCGAATTATCCAAGCTCGAAAAACACAGTACCTTAAACCCTACAAACCTAAATTTCAATTTCTATGTTGCAAAATAAAATCAATCACTATTTTTCTAGTGATAAACATCATCTAAACTATCTTCAGTTCAAATTTCAAAGGTTGAAATCAATCCAATTACAAGAATTTGACAAAAGTCCCAAATACTGTAATCTTCAAAATTCAAATTCAATTGCAAGTTATAAATTCTGATTTCAATATTAAAATTCATAACATTCATTATAGATCCAATATATATATTTGATTCATCAAAATTTAACGAGATTTTCATGCTAAAATTTTTGTTTTGTTTTACTGCATATTTGTTTTCTGCGGTTTTACAGTATCATAAGTATGTATATTTAAATACTTATATCATATTGATTCTAACCTATAAATATGTTTGAAGATATCTACTAACTAACACTTTGCTGAATTTAAAATTTGAAGATTGTTCAAAAATTTACTCTGTACTTGCATTTACAGAGAAGTATTAACTTATTTCTAAAACATGCATAGCAAATATTTTAAACCTGAAACAAATACTTCACAAAATCATTGACATACAAGCATTCATCACTAATATTCAACATACAACTTTTATACTTAAAGTTTTAATTTAAAGATTTACTCACCTTTTTCTCTGATGTGAAGATTCAAACTACAGGAATGAATTTAGACTGCAGACTTCTTTTTGTTCTACTTGCTTCTTGAAATAACTTGTTTATCTTGATATGCTTTAAATCTTGAATAAGTTGGTGATAAAACTTTGAGATTGTGCAGAAATTTGTTGAAGATGTGAAGAAGTTCAGATTTTTGGAGAGAAGAATGTAAAATTTCTTTTTAATAAAATGAGAGTATGCATGATTGACTTTTAGAATTTGTTTTATAAAATTTAAAGAAAAGAAAATTTATATTATGACACTTGTCAAAATAATACTTATATTTCTAACACATGTTTATCAATAGGTTTAGATGTTAACATGTGTTTATCTAATGCAAAAATGAAATTAAAATATTTACTTAATTGATTTTTCTTATATAAGTTTATATTTTAAATCTTTAGAAAAAATCAATTTCTTTTAAATAATGAATATAAAACAATTATTATAACTTGAATAAAATCATGAAAATATTACTTAATCCTCAAAGTATAATTTTAGAATAAAAATTAACATAGTTTAAATCTTTTAATATATCAATTCAAACACAAATTGAATTCTAAAAAGCCAATTCAAAATCAAATTTGATATGAATAAAATTTTAACATATTCATTTCCTTATATATGTATTAGTTTTTTTTAATTAAAATAAATTTATATTTACAATCCATTTATTAGATGTTGAATAAAATAACAAATTTATCAATTTAAATTAATTTATTATATAGATTATCATATTTAAATTCGGTGTGAAATTCCAGGATATCACATAGTTGAAGGTTATCGGCGAAATACTTCCAATTTGTTAATGTGGCATGTTGAGTGTTGTTGTGTGATGATTATTTATTGATCGTTTGTTGATCAAAGAGTGGCTTTGTAAAAAAAGTGTAGCTTTGTGGACGAGACTTCGTCAGAACTCACACCTCGAAAATGGTCGTAACAGGAATATGCGACAAGGTTATGTGGGTCGCGCCCTATAGGGTATGTCATTTCCTTCTGGAAAAGGGAGGTGTCAGGTATGGAGCCCTGATGCTTAACCTATGTGGTTGCTCCAATATCATTTTCTGTGTGGTTGTTGCTTTGTGATCGAGGGCCCTTGGATAAAGGTCCCAAAGGACCGGGGGGTGGCATATTCGTGTAGTAGTTACCTAGTTACAAAGGTAACCCTGCCTTGTGTTGGCAGAGAGCTAGTTAAGTTCTCGGAACATCCCGCCAGAGGCGTACCCATGTGGCAGTGGGAAGTTCCTTAGCCTGACCATTTGTTGGAAACCCAAAGAAACAATACGAGCCCTTTACGATTGCAATTGTATAACCTGCCTCCTCAGGAGATAGCTATAGCAGGCATAATATAATGGTACCTATGCTGGCTAAGATTAATATTATACTTTCGAAATGGGTTTCCACACTTTTCACTTATAGTAATAATATCAAAGTAAATTTGCGTATCAAGCATGTTTGACTATCATAAGGAGAAATTTCCTCTAATTCTGCGTTTGCATTGTGTGTGTGGGAGGAGGCCCTATGGTAGTTTCATTTTCCAAAAGCATTGCAGATATTTTTCACTTCCCTTGTTGTTGTTGTTTTAAAAGATAAATAACTGTTTTGAGTTCTCACACCAGTTCCATGACTGACCTGGAGTTTATTATTCTCTTCCTAAACTCTGGGTGCCCATAATTTTCCACACAGGCAGCCTAGAGTCAGGTTATCAAGTCATTCTGGATTCATAAGTGCTATGGAGCTCAAGTAGCGAGCTGGATGGCGAGACGTATTACTAGCATATGATATTATCTTTCAATTGTAAATTCACTTGTAAGGACATGTTTGTATAACTGTCCATTGTTTTGTTGTGTTGTATATTGTGGTTGTACACTCTGATGAGGATGTGATGTAATGCAATAACTGATATAATTCTTTGTTTTAAAGTTTATTCATTTATCTATTATATGTTGTTCCGCTGCGACTGTGAGATTTTGATATTGTTTCTGTTGCTTTTTTTTTCTTCTTCTATCTTTTTCTTCTTCTTAAACCCTAAGGGTTAGGTTTTCCGGCATTCGATTGTTCGGCAGTTGATACAGTGGACGTATTAATGTCGACTTTTGGAAGTCGAAGAATCGGTTCCTCACAATTGATATCAGAGCATTTGGTTAAATGACAACTTTGGCTCTGTTGGGGATTACTCATTAGAGATAGAGTCAGCAGTACTCTAGAATGAGTCGAGTGTAATAATAGATATGAGAGCGTATTTGTTAGTGAATATGAAATTGTTTTGTATTGTGTTGACTTATCAGTTGATTGTTTATAGATTCTGGTCGGTGCACTCTAGCTAACTATGTCGATTTCTAAACTCTTAAACAAGATAAACCGACGCAGTATTGTTTTAAAAATAGGGTAAATGGAATAATTTTACCCAAAACTATTTTCGTATATAAAAAGGAATGGTTTTCCATAAATTAGTATAGTATATGGATGCTTGGATGTTAGGAATTGAAAATATTAAATTTTTACCATTGATTATTGAATAGGAAATTGAAATCGTAACTCCAAAGTTAAGAAATAAATCCAGATTCGAATGGAAATTGTAAATGTAAATGTGATTTATAATTTGAAACGGAATTCCAGAGAAGTATTTGGAAATGTTTTGAAAAGAATTTGAAAATTTTAGAGATTTGGAAGGTTTAAATCCTTTATGGTTTGAAAATGATTTCCAAAGGTTTTAGGAAAGTGTTTTGAAGGGATGAAAGCACTAAACTCTTTTCGGTCGCTGGAAAATAATTCCGATAATGATCTGACATCATCGGTGTTCATTTTTGAGTTTCCAAAAGAGGAATTGCTGCCAGATTATTTTAAATGAAGGTTTTTTGGAAAATTTGGGTTTGGTTTTGGAAATTCAAAAGATAATTTGAATTGGTTCAAAAATAGTTTGGAAATGCTGAAAAGACTCTAGAATACTATATAAAAATATTTATGGAATATTATTAAGTTGATAACTTGTAAAGTTTAAAGTTGTTAAAATAAATAAAAAATCTAACTTAAAGAAATGAGTTGGATGAAAGGTGGATTGGAATAAAAATTTATTAAGTTGAAAATAAGTTTGGAGTAGTAACAAATGTATTGGAATTGAGTTTGAATTATGGAAATAAAATTGTGAATGAATAAATAAATTTGCAATTGCAAGTAGATGAAATGAAATTGAATGTTGAAATTCATTTCGAATTTGTAAGTAAATTAACAAGTGAAACTAATTGATGAATGACCAAATGGGTAAAGTTTAAAATGAATTGAATTGAATAATTATAAATAAAAGATGAATTAAAATTCATATGGAATTTGAAATCCAGTTTAAATATAAGTGGTTATAAACCAAAATAGTGAATTGAAAATAAATTTTGGGAATGAACAAGAGAATAAAACTGGAATTGAAACTGAATGTTAAAAACAAATTTGAATAAAATGAATTGGAATTTGTGATGAATTAGTAATTGGAACTAATTTAAAATAGTGCGGTTGTGAATGAAAGATAATTGATAGATTCAACATTCAGAAGTTAAACTAAATCCAAATTAAATTGAAATTGTAAATTGAATCCAAATGAAAATGGAAATGCAAAATTTAATGAAAATGAATATATAACTTCGATAGGAAAAAAAATGTATAAGAAGTGTATATTGAAAATTTTGTAATGGAATTGGCAAAATGGTTTGAATTTTGTAATTGGATATTATGGCTAGCAGAATATACAGGTGTATTAAAAGAAATGGAATTGGTATTTTGATTTCAAAGATAAAATTGAATTGCTCGACAAAAAAGGTATGTATTTCAATTTCAGTATGAAAATTGATGATTTTCATGTCCAGCCGCTTGGATTTTTGTTTTCTTTTGGGATTTGAGGGCCTGTGGTGCCATTTTGTAGTCGTACCGAGCTAGCCGCGCGAAGAAGACGCTGGCGAAAATTTTCGAAAAATTAGAGTGTTAGAAAAATTTTGAAATTTTTTTGAAAGTTGAATTTTAAATTTAAATTTGAATTTGAATTATAAAGTAATCAATATTGTTGAAATCTATGAAAGATTTTGGAAAGTTAGTTGAGATGATAATGGGGCTCTAATAAAAAGATTTATTTGGGAGAATTAATAAAACCATTTGGTTTTGGGTAAATATTAAACGGGTTGAGGATCATTCTTCTTAACTTGTAATTTCAGGACGAAATTCTTTTAAGGAGGGAAGTCTGTGACGACCCTAAATTTTGGATAATTTAAATTGAAAATTTTTATTGATTTTAAATATTTGAAGGATAGTTTAACTTGAATTTCAAATGTCAATATGAATTTGGCGCGTAAATTATAAAATTTAATCTGTTGAAAAGTTGGATAAAAATTTGAATCTTCAGTTTTAAGCTGATTAAAAATATTTCAAAGGCTTGTAAAATTCATATTGATAATACTGAAGATAATAGAAGCTTCAGAATTGAATTTTGAGAGTGATTTGTTCAGTTTCGGATTTTATCGTTTGAATCGATATTTAAAAATAGCCTTCCGAGGCACAGTCTCGGAATTCGACGAAACCAGTTCCATTGGATCCGTAATACTGAATTATTACCGGATTTTAAATTTCGTAGCATTCGGAGTCATCGTGTGATCATACGAGATAAAAAAGCCTAGAAAATAATTAATCGTTTTAATTAAATATCATATATTATTTCACTAGTCAAATTTCAATCTCCATCAGCCGACCTACCTTTCTCAAGCAGACCTAGCAATGTATGCATAGTTGACTTCTTCAGTTTTATATTCGTATGCTCCTCTCACCTTTACAAGAAAAACAGAAGAAACAAATATAGAATGGCCGATACTTTAATATTCATCTCTCTCCCTCTTCAGTTTTCAAAATCAAAAAAAAAACATTCCAAATCATGGCCGAAGCCCTCCTCTCCGAAATCAAATCCAAACCGATTCACGTTCAAATCCAAAGAAAAAAGGGGGGTTCGAATTCGAGAAATAAACGAAGGCCGATCGATTCATGGGAATCGCACGTCGACGAGGGTGTAGCAACGCAGGTAAAGTTCGTTTGGCTCGCAATCGAGCGTGGAGGCGAGTGCAGCGTGACCTAGAGGAGAGCTCGCATGCTTTGGTAGAGGGCAGTTCGACCGGAGTTCATTGATAAGGGGAAGAGGAGCATCTCGATTGTGCTTATCGACAAGGTGTCAAAGACAGTAGGGTGTCGTTTGGGTTCGTATTCACTGTCGCGATGGGGAAGCTTCGATTCTGGAACGGTCGGCATCGGCTAGGGTTTCAATCGTGATTTGGGGTTGTTGTTTTTTGACCAGTGATAGGTATATTTTTCTTTTGCTTAATTTATATGTTTATATACTTTACAGTAAAGATATAAAATTCCGTTTTTAAATTTAAAGGCAATAAATATGTAAGTAAACACAAATACATATGTGCAGATTTTTACGGTAGGGTAATGTTTCTGTTTTACATTTAAAATTCATAAATATGTATATAAAGGATATATATAAATATGCATGTAAGCAGTAAGTATATATATATACACAAAACAGTAAAGGAAGTTCTATTTAGTTTTATGGTTTGAAAAACAGAAAATTATTTTACAGATAATTTTAAAAATAAAAATATTTCCATTCGAATATATAAAAGCTTGAAAGAGAAAATCTATGTGTATACATAAGATCCTGGAAACTAAAAAGGAATTTTAAATGTTTAAGTAGTTATATAAAATCAAAACTAATATAGTTATTTTTATAAGTAGGTATATACGGTTTCCAAAGAATGTATTTTGTTAAAATAGGAAATTTGTTTAAATAAAAAATCTAATTTTTGAGTTGAATCAAATCATTAGTAATTAAATTTAGTAAATGAAAAATTAATCGTTCAATTTTTTCGAATATTAATAAGTCGTACAAATTAATTTTACAAGGTCAAAATTGTGGAGATTAATTTGTTAACAAACTTAAATAATTATTTTGGTTGCTAAAAATATTTATTTAAAGGAAAATTTGTTAAAATAAATTTATTAAATGGCAATTGAATTGCTCGATTATTCTAATATTAATAAAACCTTATAATGTTGTCACAAGGTCTTAAATCGTGAAGAAACGACTGGAATGGGAAATGGATTGGGAAACTAAAGCTAATGTGAGAACTTCTCACTCAATCGAAATGTGTTTCGATTTAAATTTAAAACAGTTAAATTTAAAATTGCTTAATTGTGTTGATTATATGCTTGGATGATAAATTGCTATCTGTTATATTAAAATAGACCCTATACGCCGTATATTAAGCAGAGGTTATTTATTAAACACATATGCCGCGATATTTCACCTCGAAGTGGAATTGGTATTATATATGTACTTGGAGTTTATTTTCCTGCATTATATAGCGGATGAGACCCTATTGCACCGCATAATAGCGGATAATATTTTATAAATCCCATATACCGCGATATTTCACCTCGAAGTGGAATTGGTATTGTGCTAACATCTTTGGATGCAGGGAAACAGGTTGGAGGGATCCAACTGGATTCCTCAAACATTTGAATTTATTTCATATGTTGTGTGTTGGTTGATTTATAATCCGTGCGATTATCTTTGTGATTGAGATTTTTGAAGGCTATAGGTTAGCCGAATATATTTTTGGTATCATTGGATGCCGAAAATAGATAAAAAATTGGATTTTTGAAATTTAAAGTTGAAAGTTATAGAAAAAAGATTATTTTTTTGAGAATTGGATAAGTTAAAAAGGAATTTTAAAAAGACAAAGTTATTTTTGAAACCATATTGGATAAAATTCCAAATTACGGGAAAAAGGGCTAAGTAATTGGATTTCGATTTATATTATTATAAGTTGAAGAAATTTATTTTAAAAAGAAACGATTTTGTAAATTCATTGCAAATTTATTAAGCAGCAATTAATTGGTTTTGATAATTAATTAAGAATAATTAATCAAGTATTAACTATTAACTAAGAGTTAATTAATGATCAATGAAAGGATAATTTATTAAATGTTTTTATAATAAATTGGTTATCAATTTACCATAACTAGCAAATTTTATTCATAGAAATTTATTTGATTTAAATAATTAGATGATTAAATTTATCCTACTTATGGATGTTTGAATTATATTGGATGTTGAATTGTTTGATATCTTTGATATGTGATGCTTTGTGATATATCCTGATGTGTGTTGTGATCTGTAAATTGTTTATCTGTGATATATATACATACATAAATATATATATATATATCTGTGATCTGTGAATGAAAGGTAAGCGTTATAGTTTATACCGCTTATCAAATATATTGTTATATTTTGATCTTTGATGGTTGAATGTTGTTGCACTATTGTGTTAAACCCTTGGACTACACAATACACACACAAAATATGGATTTCACATGGAAATCAATTAAGTCGCAGATTTTTGACAATTCTAAATATTGAATTTTTGAATCCAAATTTGTTTTAAAATTGGAAATTGAAAGTTTTTGAAAATGAATTTCAAAAATAAGAGGTATTTTAAATAACTTTATAAAAATTGGAATTTAAACCATTTGATTTAAATTTTGAAATCAGTGTTTGAAATTGAATTCAATGATTTGGGAACTATGGTCTAAAAGATTGTACAAGTTATAAAAGGTGTTATATGGGTTTTTAACCATTTAGAATATAGTTTTGGAAATTTTAAATTTAAATCCAAGTTTATTCTTTAGTGGCTTTAACTCATGAAAAATTTTAATCAGTTTTTCCCAAAACGAAAACTATCTGTTTTCAAATAATAATAGCTTTCACATAAGGAAAGAAATTCCCATTTGTGTTAAAAGAATGTAAATTAGGAATTAAACTGTTTTGAAGGCTATGAATTAATCTTTGTGAAAGGTTGTTGAACTTGACTTGAAATAAAAGAGTATTTCAAACGGTGTATCTTTTATATTATAAAAGACTTGAATTGTGAATAGTTTTGAAAGATATAAGGTAAATCTTGATTTAAGATTTAATGAGTTAATCCAATTGAAATGGAAATTTATCTGGGAATCTGGGAATAAATCTTTGTGAAACTGGGTAAACTTTGTGAAGTAAATCTTTTTGTTTAAAGATTTAAAATGGTAATTTGTTTAAACCATTTGAAAGAAAGGGTTTGGGTAATAAGTTGTGACTTAATTAAAATCCCAATATCCATATGTTTTAAAAATATCGCGTTCACTATTCGGATTAGCCAGGAGAGGACCTTTGTGTCATATAGCCCATTCCGAATAAGTGATACGACGTAATGGATAGCATTGAAGACCGGTGTTAAAGACTGGGTATTTGTGAAAATGATAGGATGACCTATCGATTGTCTCTGCACCGTTAGCTACGGTATGGAGATTTCCTTTGTGATGGGAAATTCGATCGAGATTGTGAATACCCGGATTGCAAGGGCTTCTTTGGAAGTGCCTTCGGTTCTGTTCGAACCTGGAACAGACTTGTATGGTTACGTGTCTGACATTACATTTTGAGATATAAAGCAGATTTCTTTCGAATACATCTCTGTTGGTGGCAGAGAATTTATTCTCTTAGCTTAACACCCTTCTCTGAGACGTACGAGCTCAGAGGTTTTGTAGTTGAAGGTTATCAGCTTTATACTCCCAATTTGGTAATGTGGCATGCTGAGTGTTGCAGTGTGATGATTATTTATTGATCATTTGTTGATCAAAGCGTGGCTTTGTAAAAAAAAGTGTGGCTTTGTAAAAAAAAGCTTGCCTTTGTGGACGAGACTTCGTCAGAACTCACACCCCGGAAATGGTCGAAACAGGAATACGCGGCAAGGTTATGAGGGTCGCGCCCTTTAGGGTATGTCATTTCCTTCTGGAAAAGGGTGGTGTCAGGTATGGAGCCCTGATGCTTAACCTATGTGATTGCTCCAATCTCATTTTCTGTGTGGTTGTTGCTTTGTGATCGAGAGCCCTCGGATAAAGGTCCCAAAGGACCGGGGGGTGGCATATTCGTGTAGTAGTTACCTAGTTACAAAGGTAACCCGGCCTTGTGTTGGCAGAGAGCTGGTTAAGTTCTCGGGACGTCCCGCCAGAGGCGTATACATGTGGCAGTAGGAAGTTCCTTAGCCTGACCATTTGTTGGAAATCCAAAGAATCAATACGAGCCCTTTACGATTGCAATTGTATAACCTGCCTCCTCAGGAGGTAGCTATAGCAGGCATAATATAATGGTACTTATGCTGGCTAAGATTAACATTATACTTTCGAAATGGGTTTCCATACTTTTCACTTATAGTAATAATATCAAATAAAATTTGCGTATCAAGCATGTTTGACTATCATAAGGAGAAATCTCCTCCAATTCTGCTTTTGCATTGTGTGTGTACGGGGAGGCCCTATGGTAGTTTCATTTTCCAAAAGCATTGCGGATATTTTTCACTTCCCTTGTTGTTGTTGTTTTAAAAGATAAATAACTGTTTTGAGTTCTCACACCAGTCCCATGACTGACCTGGATTTTATTGTTCTCTTCCTAAACTCTAGGTGCCCATAATTTTCCACACGGGCAGCCTAGAGTCAGGTTATCAGGTCATTCTGGATTCAGAAGTGCTATGGAGCTCAAGTGGCGAGCTGGATGGCGAGACGTATTACTAGCATATGATATTATCTTTCCATTGTAAATTCACTTGTAAGGACATGTTTGTATAAATGTCCATTGTTTTGTTGTGTTGTATATTGTGGTTGTACACTCTGATGAGGATGTGATGTAATGTAATAACTGATATAGTTCTTTGTTTTAAAGTTTATTCATTTATCTATTATATGTTGTTCCGCTGCGACTGTGAGAATCTGATATTGTTTCTGTTGCTTTTCTTTCTTCTTCTATCTTTTTCTTCTTCTTAAACCCTAAGGGTTCGGCTTTCCGACATTCGATTGTTCGGCAGTTGATACAGTGAACGTATTAATGTCGACTTTCGAAAGTCGAAGAATCGGTTCCTCACAAGTAAAATTCCATTTCACTATACTAATTGAAACTATCACTTAAAGGAAACTTAAGAATTAAATACTGGGTTTAATTTCAAATCATTTTAAAATAGTAGATAAATATATAATTACGATTTAAACATCCAATTATATTTAAAAAATTTGAAATTTTATATTTGTTTATCGAAATAAATCTGCAATAAATCTACTGCAGTGGCCTTCCCACTTCGAAACTCGAAAATGAATGTCGATGATGCATGCACTCGTCACCGAAATTATTTTTCAACGATAGAGAGGGTAGTATAGAATTTATTTCTTTTCCAAAATTTCTTTAAAACAAGAATTATATTGAAATATTTATATCATAAAATACTTCTAATAATATTATTACTATATTCCATAATTATTCGAAAGAAAGTTTCAAAACCCCAGAACTTAAGTTCTAAATTTTTAATTTTATTTATTTCACTTTCTTCAAATATTGTTTCCAATCAATATTTATAAATTTCTCTACCTAACAACAAATATATTAAAACCAAATATAACGTTTAAAAAATTTACTTTATATATAGAGAAAATATAATATGCAAAATTATTTCATTCACCTATATTTAAAACAAATATTATGCGATATGTCCTATTAAATGTTTAGAAATCTCTATTGATGTCATAGCGTCTCATGCTTATAAATACAAAACGAGACAAATTAACACAATATTAAAACCTTTTATAACACTAACAAATACGCTCTCTCATATATACACTCAACGACTCATCATAGGGTATTACAACCCTATTAATAAAGAGTCAGACCCCACAAAGCAAAGGTTTATCGCTAAACCAATGCTCTGATACTAGATGTAACATCCCACCTTTTCGCACGCTTTAAATCGACGATAAACCACATACGTCAGACTTAATCATACAGAAGGGCATATTGTTATGGGGTAAATAAGAAACACAGAGAAAGGAAAAATAAAATAGAATCTTGCAGCGGAACAATAAAATATAATACTCAAATAAACAGTTCATGAAGTTGTTTACAAAATATATAATACATATCAGAGTTACACATACCATAGAATAATAAATAACAATTCAGCAAAACAAATGTGATGCAGTGGAATATAATGAATAATAGTAATACAAATCTTCGTCTTCTTCCTCCAGAATAAAATCTTCAAATCCTGAAATGCTCAGACTGACCCGAGCGAATTGAAAAGGCAAAACACTCGAGTCAGAACAAAAGATCTTATGTAAGTAAAATCAACGGTAAAATATGAGTGGAACGGCGTCAGAGATGTTTACGGAATTTGACATCTCCTATCCAGTGTCTAACGTGAGTGCAGTAACTTAAGAGATGCTCGGGATTCACATCTCCTAAGGATCCGTTAAACTATTTACTATATAGTGATATTTGTCTATTATAATAATGTCTATAGTAAAATAAACTTACTTTTAAATAGCGTTAAGGAGTGACCCAATATTCCCCTTAGCACGTAATAGTCCCAGTAGTCCATCCAATATCATAGTCCCTCCTGATCGGGAAGCCATCAGAGGATACCACACGGGCTACGGGAGAAAACCAAACTCGTACAAGGCGCGCTAGGGTTGGTGACACGGCACAACTAGGCAATGCCAGGGTAGATATACCAATTACGCCTCTGGGCCGGTGGTAACGTGTAGCGCGCAGCTACCGCCCACCTCGAGCCACACCCCCAAATCAAAAAAATCAAAAGTGGCCACCAAATCAATCCAAAAATCAAAGTATAATATCGAAGGGATGTGTCCAATCAAAGGTGCTACCTCATTAGCCCGTCAATCGCTCCTATTTTAGCCACCTTATGCCAACCCACGGGAGTCGGGTCCACGTATTTACCTCAAAGGAAACGCCGCCACCATCCTACTTCATTCTGGTATCTCCACCGTGTATAAGGTTATCAAAGTGGTTTTCGGAATTGGTAGAGAGTATGACAACTTCCGATCCCGGTCTCTTTAATAACCAAACGTTATTATAACACCGTGGTCTTTTTAAAAAAAATATTCTTCAAACCAGGATATAATATTCATTTCAAAATCATAAAAATACGATATCATTTCCATTTTTAAAACCAAATCAATATGATATCATTTTTATTTCAATCAGTATAGTATCATTTTTTTTACAATTATATTCCTTTTTCAAAAATCAAAGCACTTCCAAATTTTGCACTTAGAAACCAAACATTAAAATTTTAATACCTTTAAAACATAATGCTTTGAAATTCATAACTTTGAAGCACTTCAATTTCGATAAAACATTTCAAATTCAATATTTTTTAAACTTTGAGTATTAAACAATTTCAAACTAAGGTTGATAATTACGATTCGACCATTCAATGTCCTATTGTTTAGTTTTGAAATATTTTACATAATAAAGCCATTATCATTTAAATGAGCTCAAATTACGAATAACTAAATCTTGCCTTCAATTCATTTATACTTGAAATACTCATCTGATTCACCTAGTCCCCAAAATCAAGTTATAATAATTATCCCTTTAAAATTCCCAATTTAGTAAATCTCACATCAACCCTTTTTGAGTTTAATTCTCAAATAAATTCAATTTCAAAAAATCTCACTTTAATCTCAATTTCAAATCAGATTTATTTGAGTAAAATTCTTAAATAATTTGATTCAAATCAATTTCATATTTATCTTCCAATCATAATTGTATTTAAGTCAATATAAACTCTATATACACTATAATTTAAATAAATACTTTAACCATATTATATCTTAATAAAATCAAACTTTATTATTAAACTTCTTTTATACTTAAAACAATTTTATACATAGCTTAAAAAAGAATTTAACTATATATAAAATAACATTTATACAATATCCGAATCAATATCTCATAAAACCATATATTCTTTGCAAAACCATAGAAATCCTTTTAAAATATTTTTATATATAGACCACGGTGTTTGTATATAATTTTCTACCTTATGGTCAAGTGATACAGATATTTATCATTTCAATCCATAATTTAAAATAAAATACGGTTATATATCATTTCAAACCGCAATCCCGAAAAATAATGACAAATCAATAAAGAACTTGCAGATTATGATGATATAAATAAAACATCCATTCATCCATCATAAAATCATACATCCATCATCCAAAACAATCAACCAATATCAATATATAACTAATAATATATAACAGGTAATTAATAGGCAGTTATATTCAATAATAAATTAAATAACGATTTAATTTAAATAAATGCAATTAATTGAGAGGATGATTTAAAAATATACAAACAGTCATAAATAAATTCAAAATCATAAATTAAATTTAACAAACATAAGAAATTTTAGAAGTTGTGAGTGGGTTAAACACTCACCTTTTGAATTTAAATCCAATTTAAACCCAAAAAATGGACAGTCTCGGAATCCGTCCAAACTAGCGCCAAAATGTCCAGAATTAGAATACGAACCTAGCGGAGAAAACTGCACGTGAAATGGATCTCGTACGCAAAAGTTATTCGAGTAAAACGAGTTGAAATCAAAATTAAATAAAAATAAAATAAAAAAAACCTACCCTTGCCACGTCACACCATCTTCCTCACCACCTAGTAACACGCACGAGATAGCAAACCCTATCCCACGCACGATTTGCATGACCTAACTACCACATGATCTGCCGACGAACGCGCCTTACTGCCTCTCTCACCCACGTCCATCCCAAGGCCACGCGACGGCCATGATCGACAACCACGAACCCAATTTTGCAGTCGCCGCGTCTTAATTTGAAACCCTAATCGAATTTTGTCGCCGATCTAACTGTCGAATCGTAGAACAAACACCACTGATGCACTCTCCATCGTCCACTCTACAATACCCAAAAAAGATTTGATGATCCGACAACGTTCATCGACGCGCGATGAACGACCGAGAATGGTTCTTCGATTTTCGGACAAATAGTGATTCAAAACCAAAAACGAACTGCAGATCTGAGATGCGTACATCGAGAGCTTCGATATATAATTATCTGAATTTTTTTGAGGAGTTTGAAATTTCACTTTGATTTTTGAATTGCAATTGATATTAGGTATTTGTCTGCCATTGAAATGAGAAGGTGAAAGAAATTGTACGCGCAGACAAATGAGAAATAGAGGTAGTGTAACGACCCGTATTTTACGTGTCGATAAATCGTAAAATAGTTGCCATTAAGTCTTTAGTATTGCTTAAGTCGTTCTGAGTCTAAGTCGTATGTTAGTTTAGGTCGGCCGAGCAATCCAAGTCATGTGAACGACTTAGAGAAGTTAGTGGTAGTGGTTGCCGACTTAAGCGTTAACGGCTTAAGGTGTTTGCCGACCTATAGAAGTAAGCGACTTAAGGGTGAGTGAGCTAGAGGACTTAGGAGTTAGCGAGTTAACGAGCTAATGGGTTGGACCGACCTATAGGAACTGACCGACCTAAGGAATTGACCGGTCTAATATTCAACGACCTAAGGAATAGAAGTATAGGAGATAGGTCGGTTGAACGAGTTACCGACCTAAGGAAGATAGGTCGGTGAAGCGACTTAAGGTAGTTAGCGGCTTAGGTCGTGGACGAGATAAGGCAAGGGTGTTAGGCCGCTGGGTCGCTTAGCCGTTTGTGTTGTTAAGTCGCTAGGTCATTGAGTCGTTGAGTCGTAAGTCGGTAGGTTGTTAAGTCGTCCAGACCACTTAGGAAGGAACGCGGCTTGCATGTTAGGTCGCGTGTGTGTTGAGCCGTGTTTGTGTTCGGACGCGTAGAGGCATGAGTCGGTAGGTCGTGAGGCCTTGTTAAGTCGTGACCGACTTAAGGGGGCGAACGACTCATAGGTTTGGCCTATAAATATACGGCCTTATCTCACTTTTTGGGATCCGGATTTTTAAGCGACGAAGTGCTGCCATTTTGAGAGCTCGAGTACTGCACTTCTTCACTTCTTTTCTCCACTTTAATCTTGTGCTTCCATCCATCTAAATCGAAGACCCAAGAGCCAAAGTTGAAGATCTACATCCATCGAAGAGAGATTTCATCGTTTGAAGGGAAATCTTGTCGGATCAAGCTAGATCCTTTGCTGTCCAGATCTGAAGTTAGTTGCTTTTGAAGCATTTAGGTGATTCGGTGAGTGGTGGTTATCTTTCACATGGACCCAAAGGAGTATATTGGATCGGTGGCTTGTTTGTGTGTTAAAGATAGTGATTTCATGCATTTTCCTTAAGTCTGCATGTAGATCCATCGTTCATAAATTTTTGATATCCACTTTACTACATGTTAACCTATGCTAGTTCATTCATCAAGATATTACTTAGAATTCATGCTTGTTAGATTTGGACTCTTTATTTACGAAATTGCCATTATTGTTATAACTGTTTATTTAGATCTTGTTTGAATGATTGATTACTTGGATTAATGATTGATCTGATTGATTGTTATAAATTAGTTGATTGATGATTTGATTTGGACAAGTTGGTCGAAGATGATTCAAAAGCTAAGTGGAAAGGCTCTTGAATAAGGAAAGCTGCTCAAGGCATATGAAGCGGATGATAAAGCTCATATGGATAGATTTGATGATGATGTTGAGATGGGACTTTGCTATGATGCGATGAGGCAAAGCATGATGTTGAGATGGGACTTTGCTATGATGCGATGAAGCAAAGCATGATGTGAGATAGCCTTGATTTAATCCAGATGGGATCATCCCAAGCATGTTGATAACTCGGTGATATGGTTCGAGTTCGTTGATAATGGTTGGCTCAAGAGGCGCTTGAGCTAGTATGAGAATATTCGTCAAGGAGGATGACTAGGAGGCTGAGATTTCATCGTTGTTGAAGGTTCTAGCATGCTCAAAGCAAGAGTACGCTGGGCAGATTCGATAGTCCCAAGACCAATAGTTGAAGGTCTAGTACTCTGGGTAGATTCGATAGTCCTAGGCATGGGTCACGATGACATGCGGAGTTATGTCTAGAACCGGGGTTACCATTAGCCCTTGACGGACGGCTGAAAGAATGTGTCGGTCATTCAATTAACGATGGTATCGAAGCAATGATAACTGTGATAGCCAGAGTCATGGATGTTTGGTTGTATCATCATTCGGTCTCAGGAGCGGTGCTTTTTTGGGTGCTTATCTGATCTTGTTTTAGGCCTTGGGGGTTTGCACTTGGAAAACATTGACCTTGACTCGAGTGATAATTGCTTTATTTAATTTTCTGCTTTGCTATGTTTGTTTCTGCTTATTGTGTCTGGGGGCTATCACTGTAGAAAGAGGTGGAGTGGGATGGTTGGGTTCCTATTCCTTTTTACCCTTTGTGCTCTTTTGGTATGTTTGATAGTTGATTTACCGCTCACTAGGACTTTTGTCTGACTCAAGGTTTTATGTCCAACTCTTATTACCTTGGGCTGTTCATCCATTTTGGGATGGGCAGACTAGGTAGCAGGTGACAGGTGCTGTTCTTAGTGACCAACGACGCTGATGACGAAGACGAGATGGAGGCATGCATATTATTTTCTTACTATATGTACTGGATGTTCCGCTGCATGTATATTCTCGGAGTGATATGTAGTGAGGCTTGATGTATTGACTATTCAGATTTTTTATATCAAACTACTATGAGGTTTATTTGATGAGATTCTGTTTGTGGGGCTTCACTATATATATATATATATATATATATTATATTGTATTTTACCCATACGCTGTGAGTAATACGATAGACTCCGTTGTTTTTACCTTACCCTGATGATCGTCCATGGCGGCCTGGCACACTTTACAGCGCACTATTTCCTTGTTTAGTGTAGGAGTCATGGGCGGTCATCACATTTGGTATCAGAGCTTTGGTTAATCGATTTTAGCCAACGCTCGTTGACGTAACCACGTATGAGAGACGTAATTGTAATTTTGATGGATGATTACTATGTATAATATAGTAGCTTAGAAGGATTTGACCTTCTTATGCAGTTGTCTCTCAAGGTGTATTAATCATTTTCTTATAGATATTAAGAATGAGTTGAAAGGGGAGACCAGCTGCTAGGGAAGGTCGTGCTGTTGAGGGGGCTGCTGATTATGCTGCTATGTTCGAGGCCATGATGACTTCGATCATGAGAAGGATGCCAGCTCCGGGGCCAACGGTAGATGTTGGAGTTCAAGTTCAAGCTCCAAAACCGGTGGATTTTGCTAAGCTGTGTAAAGACTATACTGCTCTTGGAGGGAAAGTTTTCTTGGGAACAGAGTCAACCATTGAAGTCCAGAGATGGATAGATGCTTGTAGAAGAATCTTTGGTGACTTGGGAATCGAGGATGCAACCAAAAGGAAGCTCCCATCAAGACAGCTTCAGGGAAGAGCTTCCGGTTGGTGGAACTCTATCACCATTGATACTCCGGAGGAAGAAATTACTTGGGAGCAATTCCAAGCCAGATTTGAAGCTAAGTTCATTTCTACAGCTCAGAAATCTGTTCTGTTCAAGAAGTTTGTGGAACTCAAGCAAGGAGGAAGACCAGTTCTTGAGTATATCTCTGAGTTTGAAGCCTTGTCCAAGTATGCTCGGTCATATATTGAATCTCCATATCAGAAGAACGAGAAGTTTGTGACAGGCTTGGACATTTATCTTGGGAGGCAGTTGGTGGATCATCTGGACGATCCATTTGAGAAACTTGTGGAGAAAGCTCTCAGGCACGAGAATCTGTTTCCTAAGGAAAGATCTGTTGTTGCTGTGACTAAGGAGGAATCTAAACCACAGCAGGGTGAAAACAAAAAGAGAAAGCAGCAACAGCAGAAGGGTAAGGATGGCCAGAAGAAGCCGAAGGGTGAAGTGACCTGCTACAACTGTCAGCAGAAGGGTCATCTCTGCAGAGATTGTAAGAATCCGAGACTGCCGGTGAAGTGCCACAACTGTGACAAGCTGGGGCATATCAAGAAGAACTGTCCAGAACCAGGGAAGGACAGGAAGGTTGTACAAGCTTATGCTTTGGGGGCTGTGCCATCATCATCAAAAGCCCCTACTACGGAAGAGAAAGGAAAGAGTGTGGTGGTACAAGGTACCCTTTCCATTTGTGGTGTTCCAGTTAGAGTGTTGTTCGATACTAGGGCTTCACATTCTTTTGTTTGTAATGAACTTGTAGGCCGGTTGGGTTTGGAACTGGATATTGTTGATAGACCATTGGTTGTGACTAATCCAGTTGGGGGTTCGTCTTGTTTGTGTATGATATGTCGTGGTCTGGTTGTATCGAGTCATGATTGCTCTTTTGTTTGTGATTGTTTTGTTCTGAACTTTGAGAGGTTTGGGATTATTTTGGGCATGGACTGGATTAGGAAGTATGCGGCAAAGGTTGATTGTGAAAGACTGAAGATGACAGTCGAGAATGTGGAAGGGCGAAAGGTTGTGATACGATGTAAGCATGAGGAAGGCATCTTCATGAGCTTATTGTATTTGCTGGTTGTTCCACAGGATGGACTGTCATCGGTGCCAGTCGTAAATGGATTTGAGGATGTCTTTGATGAGGTCAAAGGGTTATCGCCGCATAGAGAGATCGAGTTTCGCATCGATCTAGTTGAAGGAGCCAGACCTTTTGTGATGCCTCTTAGGCGGATGGCGCCTAGGGAACAGTAAGAGTTGAAGGTGCAAGTTGATGATCTTTTACAGAAAGGATTCATTCGGCGTAGTGTGTCCGAATGGGGTGCACCAGTTGTGTTTGCAACCAAAGCGGATGGATCGTTGAGGTTATGTGTGGATTACCGTGAGCTGAATAAAATAACTAAGAAGAACAAGTATCCATTGTCGAGAATAGATGACTTGTTTGATCATCTTCACGAAGCTAAGGTGTTTTCTTAGATGGATTTGGAAACGGGATTTCACCAGTTGAGAGTGGCAAAGGATAGTGTGCCGAAGACTGCTTTCAGGACACCATCCGGTTTCTATGAGTGGCTGGTAATGCCGTTTGGATTGACCAATGCACCAGTATATTTTGTGGATCTTATGAATAGAGTGTTCAGGGATCAGTTGAACAAGTTTGTACTTGTGTTCGTGGATGATATTTTGATTTATTCCAGAACTGAAGAAGAGCACAAGACGCACTTGTCGATTGTTTTGGAAATCTTGCGGAAACAGCAGCTGAGGGCTAAGTTTTCGAAGTGTCACTTCTGGAAGAGCGAAGTGAGGTTCTTAGGCCATGTTATCTCTGGAAGTGGAATAGCAGTTGATCCCGCCAAGGTGGCAGCGATCCAGGATTGGGTTAGACCTAAGAATGCATCTGATGTGAGAAGTTTTCTTGGATTAGAAGGATATTATCGTCGGTTTATCAAAGACTTTCCCAAGATAGCTGCACCATTAACAGGATTGACGAAAAAGAACCAAGTGTTCAGATGGGATGCTAAGTGTGAACAAGCTTTCGGAATCCTGAAAGAGCGACTGACAAGTGCTCCTGTTTTGACTATTCCAAGTGGAAATGGTGAGATGGTGGTTTACACCGATGCATGTGGTACTGGACTTGGAGCAGTGTTAATGCAGAAGGATAAAGTTTTTGCATATGCAAGTCGACAACTGAAGCCGCATGAAAGGAATTATCCGGCTCATGATTTGGAGTTAGCGGCGATTGTATTTGCTCTGAAGATGTGGAGACATTACCTACTGGGAGTTCGATTCGAGTTGTTTACAGATCATAAGTCATTGAAGTATCTTTTCTCCCAAAAGGATTTGAATCTCCGGCAGCAACGATGGTAGAATTTTTAGCATCATATGATTTTGGTATAGCCTATACTCTGGGAAAGGGTAACGCGGTGGCAGATGCGTTAAGTCGAAGATATGCAGGATTGGGAGCCATGTTTTCAGAATGGAAGAGTCTTGAGTATTTGGCTGGATTTGACTTCAGGCCTAGATGTGAATTGGAACTTGAGATGTTGGAAAACTTATCGATAAGACCTACTCTTGTGGAAAGGATTGGCGAGGGCCAAAAGCGAGACGATAAGCTTGTCAAGATTATCCGTGATTTGGAATCGGGGTTGGACCCAGAGAAGGATAAAGGATTCGAGGTCGATCGAGAGGGTTGGCTTCGGAAACAAGGACGACTAGTTTTTCCCGATATAGATGGATTGAGGGATGAAGTTCTGAAGGAAAGTCATCACTCGAAGCTGACAATTCATCCAGGTGGAAATAAGATGTATCGGGATATGAAAAGAACCTATTACTGGGAAGATATGAAGAGGGATGTTGGAAATTTTATTTCCAAATGCATGAACAGTCAGTTGGTAAAAGCCGAGCAGAAGAAGCCCAGTG
Source organism: Allium cepa (assembly GCA_030765085.1). Taxonomy (NCBI): domain Eukaryota; kingdom Viridiplantae; phylum Streptophyta; class Magnoliopsida; order Asparagales; family Amaryllidaceae; genus Allium; species Allium cepa. The sequence goes on along the minus strand of CM060932.1, from coordinate 352,747,980 downwards.
GATTACTTCAACCATTAGAAGTTCCCACATGAAAGTGGGAGCAAATATCGATGGATTTTATCGATGGGCTACCTAGAACAAGAGCGGGAAATGAAGGGATTTGGGTCATCATAGATCGTTTGACTAAGAGTGCAAGATTCATTCCTGTTCGATCAACCAGGACTGCATCAAATTGGCTGAGCTGTATGTTAAGTGGATAGTTCGATTCCATGGTATTCCGAAAAGTATAGTGAGCGATCGAGACCCCTTATTCACTGGTGGATTTTGGAAGAGCTTCCAGGAAGTTTTGGGGACCGAGCTGTGTTTGAGTACAGCTTATCATCCCCAAACAGATGGTCAGACCGAGAGAGTCAACCGAGTTTTGGAAGATCTCCTCAGAGCATGTGTTTTGGATTTCGGAGGATCGTGGAAGATCATCTTCATTTGGTGGAATTTTCATATAATAACAGTTACCAGTCAAGCATTGGTATGGCGCCGTATGTAGCATTGTATGGAAGACCGTATAACTCTCCGACATGTTGGTTGGAAACAGGAGAAAAGTTAATACTTGGGCCAGAAATGATTCGACAGACTTCGGATTGTATAAAGATCATTCGGCGACGAATGAAGGCAGCCCAAAACCATCAGAAAAGTTATGCCGATAAGCGTCGTAAGGATTTGGAATTCGACGTAGGCGATAGGGTTTTTGTGAAGATTCCTCCACTGAAGAATGTTATTCGATTCGGGAAGAAAAGAAAATTGACTCTGAGATTTGTTGGACCATTCCCGATCGTCGAGCGAATTGGAAAGCTCGCTTATAAGTTGGAGTTACCAGAAAAGATGTCGGGTGTGCATAATGTTTTTCACATATCGTATCTACGGAGGTATGTGCACGACCCAAGTACAGTGGTTTCTGTTGATAGCTGTGAAGATTTCAAAGTTGATCCAGTTGTTAGATGACCTCGTAAGCCGCTTCGTGTTGTGGAAACTGACACGAAACAGCTTAGGAGGAAGGTAGTCAGGTTGCTCAAGGTACAATGGAGTGATGATGTTAACGACTGTACATGGGAGGAGGAAGAGAGGATGAAGGCAGCTCATCCTGAACTCTTCGAGGTATGGCCCTAAGGTGTCGTGACACCTCATGAATTTGTAACTTGTTCTAGTTTTAGAATTCTGCATGCTAGGTTAGTAATTGGATGCATGGGTTGTTCGTTGCTATGGATGGTAGGCATGCAGAATAGTTTATGATTGCTCTTGATTGTTTGGAATTTCGGGGGCGAAATTCCTAAGGGGAAGCGAATGTAACGACCCGTATTTTACGTGTCGATAAATCGTAAAATAGTTGCCATTAAGTCATTAGTATTGCTTAAGTCGTTCTGAGTCTAAGTCGTATGTTAGTTTAGGTCGGCCGAGCAACCCAAGTCGTGTGAACGACTTAGAGAAGTTAGTGGTAGTGGTTGCCGACTTAAGGGTTAACGGCTTAAGGTGTTTGCCGACCTATAGAAGTAAGCGACTTAAGGGTGAGTGAGCTAGAGGACTTAGGAGTTAGCGAGTTAACGAGTTAATGGGATGGACCGACCTATAGGAACTGACCAACCTAAGGAATTGACCGGTCTAATATTCAATGACCTAAGGGATAGAAGTATAGGAGATAGGTCGGTTGAACGAGTTACCGACCTAAGGAAGATAGGTCGGTGAAGCGACTTAAGGTAGTTAGCGGCTTAGGTAGTGGACGAGATAAGGCAAGGGTGTTAGGCCGCTGGGTCGCTTAGCCGTGTGTGTTGTTAAGTCGCTAGGTCATTGAGTCGTTGAGTCGTGAGTCGGTAGGTTGTTAAGTCGTCCAGACGACTTAGGAAGGAACGCGGCTTGCATGTTAGGTCGCGTGTGTGTTGAGCCGTGTTTGTGTTAGGCCGCGTAGAGGCATGAGTCGGTAGGTCGTGAGGCCTTGTTAAGCCATGACCGACTTAAGGGGGCGAACGACTCATAGGTTTGGCCTATAAATATACGGCCTTATCTCACTTTTTGGGATCTGGATTTTTAAGCGACGAAATGCTGCCATTTTGAGAGCTCGAGTACTGCACTTCTTCACTTGTTTTCTCCACTTTAATCTTGTGCTTCCATCCATCTAAATCGAAGATCCAAGAGCCAAAGTTGAAGATCTACATCCATCGAAGAGAGATTTCATCATTCGAAGGGAAATCTTGTCGGATCAAGCTAGATCCTTTGCTGTTCAGATCTGAAGTTAGTTGCTTTTGAAGCATTTAGGTGATTCGATGAGTGGTGGTTATCTCTCACACGGACCCAAAGGAGTATATTGGATCGGTGGCTTGTTTGTGTGTTAAAGATAGTGATTTCATGCATTTTCCTTAAGTCTGCATGTAGATCCATCGTTCATAAAGTTTGGATATCCACTTTACTACATGTTAACCTATGCTAGTTCATTCATCAAGATATTACTTAGAATTCATGCTTGTTAGATTTGGACTCTTTATTTACGAAATTGCCATTATTGTTATAACTGTTTATTTAGATCTTGTTTGAATGATTGATTACTTGGATTAATGATTGATCTGATTGATTGTTATAAATTAGTTGATTGATGATTTGATTTGGACAAGTTGGTCGAAGATGATTCAAAAGCTAAGTGGAAAGGCTCTTGAATAAGGAAAGCTGCTCAAGGCATATGAAGCGGATGATAAAGCTCATATGGATAGATTTGATGATGATGTTGAGATGGGACTTTGCTATGATGCGATGAGGCAAAGCATGATGTTGAGATGGGACTTTGCTATGATGCGATGAAGCAAAGCATGATGTGAGATAGCCTTGATTTAATCCAGACGGGATCATCCCAAGCATGTTGATAACTCGGTGATATGGTTCGAGTTCGTTGATAATGGTTGGCTCAAGAGGCGCTTGAGCTAGTATGAGAATAGTCATCAAGGAGGATGACTAGGAGGCTGAGATTTCATCGTTGTTGAAGGTTCTAGCATGCTCAGAGCAAGAGTACGCTGGGCAGATTCGATAGTCCCAAGACCAATAGTTGAAGGTCTAGTACTCTGGGTAGATTCGATAGTCCTAGGCACGGGTCACGATGACATGCGGAGTTATGTCTAGAACCGGGGTTACCATTAGCCCTTGACGGACGGCTGAAAGAATGTGTCGGTCATTCAATTAACGATGGTATCGAAGCAATGATAACTGTGATAGCCAGAGTCATGGATGTTTGGTTGTATCATCTTTCGGTCTCAGGAGCGGTGCTTTTTTGGGTGCTTATCTGATCTTGTTTTAGGCCTTGGGGGTTTGTACTTGGAAAACATCGACCTTGACTCGAGTGATAAATGCTTTACTTTAATTGTCTGCTTTGCTATGTTTGTTTCTGCTTATTGTGTCTGGGGGCTATCAACGCTCGCTAGGACTTTTGTCTGACTCAAGGTTTTATGTTCAACTCTGATTACCTTGGGCTGTTCATCCATTTTGGAATGGGCAGACTAGGTAGTAGGTGACAGGTGCTATTCTTACTGACCAACGATGCTGATGACGAAGACGAGCTGGAGGCTTGCATATTATTTTCTTACTATATTTACTGGATGTTCCGCTGCTTGTATATTCTCTGAGTGATATGTAGTGAGGCTTGATGTATTGACTATTCAGATTTTTTGTATTAAACTACTATGAGGTTTATTTGATGAGATTCTGTTTATGGGGCTTCACTATTTATATATATTTTCTATTGTATTTTACCCATGCGCTGTGAGTAATACGATAGACTGCGCTGTTTTTACCTTACCCTGATGATCGTCCATGGCGACCTGGCACACTTTACAGCGCCCTATTTCCTTGTTTAGTGTAGGAGTCATGGGCGGTCGTCACAGGTAGGCTAGGGTTTATAACAGTGTATTTATAGGTAGGGTTGAAATAGAATGGATCGGATCGATCGGATGTACAAGCTGGACGATATATGGCCCGAAAAGCCCGTTTCGACTCCGGAACGAAATTGGGTCAGCCGATATATCAAAATAAATGTTTTAAAATATTTTAAATGCAATGGAACAGGTTTCACATTCAAATTCCATCGTATGAAGAAGTTATGCTAAAATCAATATTTTTCAAATTGATTTCAATGCGTTTCGAGTCCGTATGATCAAATGACACATCTGATCGCTACGAAACTTGAAACCCTACAATAATTCACCGTTACGGATCCGATGAAACTAGTTTCGTCGAAATCTGATTCAGTGGTCAAAATGGCTATTTTTACATTAATTAAATAATTTAATAATTCATAAATTAAATCACTTATCAAATTTCAATTCCATACTTAACCAATCCTATCATTTTTGATCTCTTAAACAATTACAGTGATTTAAACAAATTTAGATGTTAATTTAACGTTGATTCATCCCTTCAATTTCAGCGTTAAGTTTCAATTTCATTTTATTCAAAAATTATAAATATACCTTCCAATAGTTCCATTTAATTAAATAAATTAATAATTATTCCATTTATTGTTGTCAAATAAAAGGATTTAACATTAGATTCAAAACTATTACATTAATAACCTTGCATTCCATCTTAATTTCAAATAATGTAATAATTTTAATATTTAACTCCACTCATTTGCAATTTATCTAATTATTTAACTTTAAATTCCAATAAATTAATAAATTCTGCCTTCTATTCTTTTAATTCAACTAATTATCATATTATGAATAAAATTTACGTTATTCCCACTTATTATCCTAAATTACATTAACGTAACATTTAATTCAGATTTATTGCAATTGATTACCCGTTTTAATTTAATAGGCTAAATAAATGATTACTTTATAATGATTGTTGCCACTAACCCTTAATAATATTTATACAAGTTATCATTTACAAACAATTAGTTACAGAACATTGATTTTATTCAATCACTATTTATTCATTATTAATTCATTAATTAATTAAATATTTACATTTATTTTTCCTATAATAATTTGTTACCAAATATTCTCATTTACAATCAATTATAACCCAAATAGTTGTTTCAATCAATTGGGTTTGTATTGAATTAATTATTTATTAGCTTACATTTACATTCTTACCATTCATTTGAAATTTTCCTTATTTTTCTTATTATGAATCAATTATAAACTTACCATCTTAAAGGTGATGTCAACATTTTAAATTTTAAATTTACCTTTTATATTCCATTATAAATTAATGCACACATAAAAATTAAGATTTTGAATCAAATTAATCATTTATCTTGGTTCCATTCTTTTATTACATCAACTATTACTTTATGAATAAAATTAGCATTTCTTATTCATTTTGTTACATTCATCGTCTCCGTTATTGTCTCAAACTTGCTAATGTAACATCAAAGTTCATTTAATTCTAATTGATTCCCCATTTAAATTTAATAGACCAATTAAACAGGTAACTTATAACCATCATTATCATAACTTTTAATTACACATATGAATTCACTATTCACAAACAAATGTTACAATTCTTACATAAAGTTGATTTTATTCAATTACCATTAACTATCTATCATCTCATTAATTAATTTATATTTACATCCACTTCCATATATAGATTTTGTAACCAAGTCATAACATTTGCATTGTTTCACTTATTGGAATTACATCCAAGTTATTAACAATTAACTTACATTTATACACTTGCAATTCATTTTAGTTATTATTTCATTAATATTATTTCCAATTTTATTTCTTTCTGTATTAATTACACAATCATATTAAATTAACAAATTATAGTGTTTTCCACTATTTCTTTATTGGAATTTTATTCCAATTGGCAAGAATTAATTTTATTTACCATTGCAACATTTAATTTTTAACATTCGCTCCAATATAAATTAGAAGATTCTCATTTCTTTCTACATTTAAGTACAAAATCTTATAAATTTAACAAATTTTAATTATCGAAATTTACGGGTCGTTGCAAAACATATGGATATATTGGGATCTTAGTTAAGTCACAACTTTTCAACACTTGTTTCCCAAAACCTTTCCTTTTGAATGGTTTAAACAAATTTCCATCTTTATTCTTTTAAACAAAAGATTCACCCTTTAAGATCCTTTTCAATTTGAAACACTGTTCACCAAATCTTTAACAAAGATTTATTCATAGCTTTCAAAACTATTTCCATTTCAAATTTGATTTACCCATAACTCGAAATCCTTTCAACACAAAAAAAATGGAAATCTTTCTTTATATGAAAGTTGTTATCATTTGTAAACAAAGATTTTTCTTTTCAGGAAAATCCGATTAAATCTGCTCAAGTTATAGCCTTTTGAAGTATAAATCGGAAAATCAACGAACTGCCGTACTCGGCAAGCTCTATTTAAAATCCCAAAATAATTCATTTAAAATGCTTAAATGGTTTACAATCCATATATATACATTATATGACCTATACATCCTTTTTAAACCATAGTTTCCAAAATTATAAACATATATACATTGAACTCAACTTCAAATCTTGAATTCAAATTAAACTATTTTTATTTCAAAACTTTAACAAGCCATTCAAAATAATTTTAACTTCAAAACTCCTTTTCAAAAAAAAATTCATGTTTAACCCTATTCCATTTCTAAACCATTTTGGATTTAAAATACAACTTTTAAATAATATTAAATTCAAAATACCCATGACTTTACCAATTTCCCATGAAATCCATATTTGTGTGTATGTGTGTTGTCCAAGGGTTTTGCACACAACAATAAAATATCACAATCATCATCAATTCAAGCACAACAATGTCGATAAGCGGTATAATACTATTACGCTTATCTTCCATTCACAAATAAATATATTGATCATAGATAAATAATTTACATTATCATAGCTCAATCCACAGTAATTCATATCACAGAATATTACAGATCAGAGATGTCAAACAATTCAAGCATTCAATACAATCCAATCGTCCATAAGCAAGATTAATTAGTTGTTCAATCCCTAATTAATTCAATTTAATTTCCAATTAAATTAATCACTTATGAATTAATTACCCAATCCTGCTTAATTAACATTTATTAATTACAAACCATTAGTTATTATTTTAATTAATTAATGAAACTAATTAATCAACCTTAATTACACATCTTAATTAATTATCCTTAATTAATCACATAAATTAATTAACCTTAAGTTAATTACATTAATTAATTGACCTTTAATCATTAATCAATTAACCTTTAATAATAATTAATTAACCTTTAATCATTAATCATTTAACCTTTAATTATTAATTAATTAACCTTTAATTATTCTTTATTACTTACATTAAGTAATTAACCTTTAAGTAATTAATTATCCCTTAATTAGTTACATTAACAAATTAACCCTTTGATTACTTATATTAATTAATTATTCTTTAATTACTAAATTAATTAACCTTTAATTATTAATTAATCGACCTTAACTAATTAACCAATCAATCTTTAATTAACTAATTATCCTTTAATTAGTTTCATTAAGTAATTATCCCATAATTAATCACCTTGATTAACTTAGTAATTAACTATCCTTTAATTACCTATGTTAATTAAACTTTAATTAATCACATTAATTAATTAATCCTTTAATTAATTACTTTGAGTAATTATCCTTTTAATTACTTCAATTAAGTAATCATTCTTTAATCACTTTCATTAAGTAATTATCCTTAATTACTTACATCAATTAAGTATTCTTTAATGAAGTACATTAAGTAATTATTTCTTAATTACTTACATGAATTAATTACCCTTAAATTAATTTCATTAAGTAATTACCCATTAATTATTTACACTAAAAAAAATATACTTTAATAAATCACATTCATTAATTGTCCCTTAATCACCAATTAATGATCCTTTATTAATTTCATTGAAAATGCTTAAATTTAATTACAAAATTAATCTCATATGTGATTTATTTTAAGCAAAAAAATTTAAACATTCAACTTTTACCTTTTAAATCTTTAAAAAACTTATTTTAAAAACTTGATCAAACCTTTTTGTTTTAGAAACTTGTTTAATATCAAGCCTTGAACTTTGTTAACATTTTCTTTTTACTTTAAAAAATTTTCATTCTTTAGCTTCAAAAATCTGGTTAAACATTTTCTGAAATTCCCCGGCCAAACAATCAAAAAACCCGAGCTAATCCCCGAGCTTCACGTACATCACTTTCCTTCGAGAAAATCTTCAATCCACTCGAGCACGATCCTGAGCAAACCCCTTCTTCCCTAACACCACAGACAACCGAGACACAACGACACCTTGTGCATGTGCACAAGCGTTCTGACCACCTTCAATCGTCGCCGCGACCACCAGCACATCATCGACGACCACGCCAATTAACTCGAGCACCCAGATTGATGAAATCGCCTAGGAATCAAAATCGAATGAATTTTCGAAACCCATCAGGAATAACCCGATCACCAAACACCTCGATACCTCCTATCACCGACCACCGGAGACCACGGCCTCGTGCCCGAACCTTCGCCTGAGATCCACGCTCCCTTTCCCCTTGGTCCGATCTAACCCGATGCGATGTCGATGACGATATGGCCTCGCAAATCCAACCAACCCAAATAGCTCCTAAAACCATTGTTCACCCACATACGACCACCATGGCCATCAATAAATTCTTCGAGCATTTTTTTGATGTTCCCCCACACCCCAGCTTTCATCATGATCAAAGTCGATACGATAACCGTCGTCAAACGTCGGTAATTGACGAACTAAAAAATCCGTTCATCTCAAAAATTCACATCATTCCCAAGCTTAAAAATCGTGATTTTAACATCAAAAATCATCATTCTTCACCACGAATCTGTTTATACAATTTAAACACGAAATCTTGCTACTTAATTTTTATGATTTTAAATGATTTTCGTACTGTAATTTCCTTTTATAGAAATATTTACTCAAAATTTTCACTGGAAATTATTTTCAAAACTAATATCTTGTCAATTCAAACATATTTTGTTTGTATATCATAACCTATAGGAGATTAGAGGAAGAGAAATTGGTTTTTGAACTTGTTTTTAAAGCCAGTAACTAGAACAGAGGCATGTTTGCCTATATACAGACATGCACACAGTCATATATATATATATATATATATATATATATATATATATATATATATATATATATAAGATATGCAGGCATTTTTAACATCTATACAATCATTTTTCTCACAACAACTTCAAGTATTTACCACAAGCATCAAGATTTAAGCATTTTTAAAGTTAGATTACTCACCTGGAATTGAAAACAGAGAGCCTGATTATTATTTTGATCTAGAAGTTGAAGTTGGAAAGTGATTTTGATCTGAAACTTGATTTAGTTGAGATGAATCTAAAATTGTAATTTGATCCTGATCTTCGACTTTGCTTTGATTATTGATCTGAAATGATTTTCTTCTTGTTGAATTGCCTGAACTTGCACGCTTCAGATTTGAATTAATTTGTAGTTAGATCTGAACTTGTTTTGTATATCGATAGAGTTATTTGCTTCAGTTTCTTTTCTGCTTAGATTTTCTTTTGCCTCAGGTTTCTTTGTTTTTAAGTTTTGAATAGAAATAAAATGAGAAAGAAGGGTAGAGATGTGTGTGTATATAGCTTATTTTTTCCTTTATTTCTTAAATTCAAAAATGAAAAAAATTTAAAAGATGACATTTGTATAATGCATGGCATAATTTTGTAAACACTTGTAAAATTTCATGTTGTAATTGTTACACTTGTTAATCCTTATGTTTATAATACTTACACATATATAATGCATGAATTTATATATATATTTATATAATTTTTATTATATTTTCAATTTTAATTAATGCATTTCTTTTATATTAACATATGTTTTAATTCTTTTACACTTGTTATATTTCATATTATATGGTTTACACATGTCTTCTTCACATGTATTAATGGTTTTATAAAAAAATTATATTGTGTTTACTATTTATATAACCTTAAAGAAAATGATTTTAAAATATAATTACACATTAATAAATAAACATACACACACACACACACACACACACACACACACACATATATATATATGAGTCTTTAAAATATAGAATTTAACTTTTAAATAGCTTTTGAAAATTTATTATACCAAATTCAAAATATAACTTTCAAATCACAATATATATATATAATAGAAACAAGTTTTTATTAGTTTATAAAGTTTTTAAATCCAATTTATTTTTAAGATATTTATTTTTGAATTTCAAAATCAAAATTCTATTTACCATCATTTATATATAAATACACAAACAAAAACAAATCTTATTTATTTTGGAAAAGAATCAAATTAATTCACAATTTAATCCAAAAATTTATATTAATTACCAAATTGAATCTAGCCTAGAACGGGTTCGTTACAGATTCCCCCTCTTAAGAAAATTTCGTCCCTGAAATTTGCTTGACAGGAAGATAAATAAAGAATAGATGAACACATCAAAGATAGAGAATTGGTTTACTAGATCAAATTAAAATATCTATTCTATATTTGGCTTATCAAATTAGAATATTATCAATAAATACTAGAACAAACTTATTCAACACTTTACGAAATACTCGGGTCATCATGTCTACGAAATATGCAAGGGCATTGGTTAGTCCGAAGGGATAACTAACAGTTCGTTGAATATATCTGGACCCCAAAAACAGACAAACGGATACAATCTTCGCAATTCTCAAACACCTGGTATCGATTCCAAACATAGGTGGGAATACCCTAAAGTATACACTAGCTTGTCCCTCTTCGGACTTTGATCCTCACAACAAAATTCTCAAGTTTGGTTTTGGACCAAAATCGTTTTATTGATACAATCTAATTTAAATTTATATTTCGTTAACCAATTCATTCCAATTAAAATTTCAAATTGATTAAAGTTAAAAATGAAAAGACTGATAGGAAACTAATGAAGAGAATACGAAATAGGAACTTTTTACAATGTAAACAAAGATTCGCAAGGCCACCACCACACCAAAGCTTCTTCTTGTAGCTGCCAAGAAGCCATCAAAGAATTGAAATTGGATGATGATCAAAGAAGGTTGGTAGGAAAAATTATTTCCTTGTTGTTGTAGGGTATCGACCATTTGTAGTGGTACTCCCCTGTCCCCTACCTCATCCACTTCTTGCACTCATTCTCACTATCAGTGAATAGTAAGAGAACTGACCGAGGCATATAGACAAGATATCTTAGGGAATATACTTATTCTAGGGCATTTATATCACTATCTCTAATGAGTCACCTAATGTGTTATACTCCAAAAGCTAAAGTTCTTACTGAACCTTTAGCTCTAATACCAAATGTGACGACCTGGATTATGACGCTCAAAAATCGACATCCATACATCACCTGTATTCGAATGCCGCAGATTCAAATGTTGAAATCCGATTTGCCGGAGCTTATAACAACACAGTGGTAATAGAAAGAAATTTTATTGATACACAACAATTGATACAACATGGATACAATATGAATTGATCAACATTATCAGAGATAGATACAACAGCAGAAAAACACAGCAGTGGAAAACAACAGCAACAGCAGCGGAAAGATAACATCTTTATTGCCAAAGCTTCAAAGCTCCAAACCACAAGCTCGAACCACCATCATGCTGAACTATAGCAAATGCGATCGCCAAACCAAAGACTTCAAAGATTTCCAAAAGCAACACCTACTAGCCGACTATCCGATAAATTGACTCTAGGCTGCTCGTGTGGATTTTTATGGACACTCAGAGTTTAGAAAGGAAACAATAAACTCCAGGTCAGTCATAGGACTGGTGTGAGAAAACAAAAACAGTTGTTTGGTACAGAAACAAACAAAAAGAAATAAAAAGAAATCCGCTATGCTTTTTAGGAAATGAAACTACCATAAGGCCTTCTGCCACACACACAATGCGATCGCATAGTTGGAGGAGATTTCTCCTTATAGTAGTCAAACATGCTTGATACGCGAATTTTTTTATATTATTATTAGTGCATAGTGTAGAAAATATTTCGAAAGTATAATATTAATCTTAGTCAGCATAGGTACCATCATATTATGCCTACTATAGCTACCATTTAAGAATGGCAGGTTATACAACTGAAATCGTAAAGGGCTCGTATTGGGTGATTGGATTTCCAACAAATGGTCAAGGCTAAGGAACTTCCTTACTGAAATGTGTATGCCTTTGGAGGGATGCCCCGAGAACCTAACCGGATCTCTGCCAACACATGGTCGGGTTACCTTTGTAACTAGGTTACTAACTGTCACGATTATGTCGTACCCCAGTCGTCACCGACCTTTATCCCGGGATTCACCAACAAATTCCGACAACCACATAAGTTAAATATCTGGGCTCCATATCATGATACCACTTTTTATCCAGAAAGAATTGCACATACCCTAAGGGGTGCGACCCCCGTAGCCTTGTTGCATTGTAACAACCCGCATATTTTACGATTTGAATATTTAAAATATTTTATTTAAATATTTTATCTTTAGTCGGATTTTAGTCCGAAAAGTTACTTTTTGCATATGGTCGAATTAGAACTCGGAACCACTTCCATTGGGTCCAAAACGCCGTTTGCGATCTTTTTGAGTATAAATTTTGATATGTTTGGAGTTAGTGGAATATTGCCACGTTTTCACTTTGAGCTTTGGGTTTGGTTTAGCCCATTAGCCTAAGCTATTAATTCTAACTCAACCCCCTTCCCTTCATAACTTCACTTTCATTTCCTAACACTCAAGCTTCATCAAAAATGGAGGAAGGAATGGGAAATTAAAACTCCAAGCTCAAGTTCATTTGCAAATCCAACATCTAACTCCAAATTCAAAGAGAAGCCATTGATTCTTCCTTGCTTTCAAGCTTCTCCTTCATTGATCTTGTGTAAAGGTGAGATTTTTATTTCACATCTTTGTCTATAACTATCTTTAATTGTTGGGTATGAATTCCTAACACTTTTTCATATGCATTTGCTCTTGGTTTGGATTGAATTGGTGAAAATCCCAATTTTTAGTGTTTTGGGTTCAAATCTTTAAAAATCCAATCTTTGATGTTTGAACACGTTTTTGGTGATGAATCGAGGAGCCAATAGGACCGGGTAGCCGATTGGCGTAATCCTCTAGCGTTCATGCTCGATCGGTTGCAAATTGAGTGAGTTTTGCGCTTCAAAACCCTTAGGTCGCTCGGCCTGCACAATTCGAAGTGCTCGGCTTGCAGTTAGGTCGTGCCCTGCTTAGGTCGCATCAATTTGGGTCGCTCGGCCTTAGGTCGTAACCCATAGGTCGCTAGGTCACTCGGCCTTCTTCACTTCCTTAAGTCGCTCGGCATTGGTTAGGTCGCGTGCCCTTAGGTCGCTCCCCTATAGGTCGTGTCGTGCTAGGTCGTTGCTCGGCCTTGTATTCATTGGGTCGTTAGGTCGCTCGGCCATCTTCACGACTTAGGTCGCCCGGCCTTCTCATACGCCTTAGGTCGTTAGGTCGCAACCCCCTTAGGTCGCACGACCTTGTTTACTCCTTAGGTCGTTAGGTCGCTCGGCTTGTGAGTCGCTAGGTCGCTCGGCCTACTTTCCTTCTACCTCTTAGGTCGTTTCATGTTAGGCCGCCCACCTCCTTAAGCCGCAAGCTATTAGGTCGCTCGGCTATTTTTTAAGTCGCTCGTCTAGGTCACGCCACTTGGGTTGAAACCCCTTAGGTCGCTCGGCCACGTTATGCCGTTAGCTCATTAGGTCGTTCTCCCCCTAGGTCGCTCCGCCTTCTTCACACCATAAGTCACGCCATGTTAGGTCGCACCATGCTTTAGGTCACGCCAAGCCTTAGGTCGTGCCATGTTAGTTGCTCTGTTAAGTCGTGTGCTATTTCTTGAGCCACGGATTTCTCGTGTTGACTTATGTAAAGTCATAAGTCGTGAATTTTATGTCATAGGGGTATTTCCACTTTGATGAATTTGGAATTGAATTCTTTGGATTGTATTCACGTCTTCGTGTGTGAATTTTTTTGATTTATTGTCTCTACAATCATTTTTGTGATTTGTCACTTTATCTCACTTTTACGAGAAATCTAATTAAACGGCTTAGTAAAACAAATTGTATGAAACGCTTGCATTTGCTTCGTCGGTTAATTCTTGGACTTGTTCGTTTGAATCTCTTGTGACAATTATCTAGTGGAAATCTACAATTTGTTCGTAAAGTTTTAAGTTAAGCTAGTGGTTATGGGACACGAAGCTAAGCTTTTATATTTACTAGCTTAATGTAATTGACACTTCTTGATGATCGTTGATGATCATTTTTGTGATTTTAGACTAGCAAATGTGCGATGTCTCTTTGTCTACGAGGGAGAGTAAACCCCATTTCTGTGGAGCTTCGGTTCAGTTTGGTGGGGTAGCGACCCATGGTCTTCGGGCCGTTTTGTGGAGCTTCGGCTCAAAATTAATAGTTAGCAACCATGGAATAGCGTTCCATTTTGTGATATACGTGTTGGTGAGTTTTCATGCTCCCATTTTGTGATAGGCCTCCCCCCTTTTTGTGATTTCTGGATTTCCATTGATGATTTCTAGAATTTTTGTTTCACCAATTTTCGTGATTTACATTGATACGTTTTATCAATATTTGTGCATTGGTGAATTTATGTGTCATTAACTTTTTGTGAATAAAAATATAGAATATGACATTCCTTTTTATCTTTGAGAAGGTTCTTGTGATATTGATTAATCTCTTGTTGATTTTCAATTACATAGTCATCACAGTATGGCTTTATGGTTATCATATGTTTATGTCATATCTCTTATCCTATATCATTTTAATTGATATTTACAGCTAGACTGATCTGTTTATTATTTTCTTATTAAATAATACTCGGGTCAGACCGAGATGTTTCAGGTGCTTCTGTTTGACTTCACATCTGGGATTATCACCCTGACTTTTGGCTAACTACTTATATTAGTAGTTTTTGTTGTATACATTTGAGATATAGACTCATTGATGTATCCATATTCTTTTGTCTAGCGCTTTTAGCTATTCTTTGGTGATATTGTGGGTCTTGTTTGACCACTGCTCTGATGTACACTTTCATGTGTTATATTCATATCTTTTTCCGCCTTTGTGATATGGATATCCGTGACTGATTGTGTTATGTTTATTTCTATGTTTGTTTCCGAAGAATTTATATAGCCATTGTGTAGTAGCTTTGAGTTTGTATCGGTATGTCGGATTCCCTGCATGTTATACTATCTGACATATCGGTGCTCGCACTAAGCAATTACACGGATGGTCGCTACTCAACAGCCTTATTTTCTGTGCTGGTTGATGGCATGACACCGTAGTTTCCTTGGCTAGCGTGGGTATAGAGGTGGGGCGTCATAGCTTGGTATCGAAGCCAAACTTCGGAACAATGTAGAATAATCTAGCAAGGATCATCGTCCTATGTCCATCTTAGGAGTCGTGCTTTAGGATTTAATTCGAGTCTTCGTACCGATTCATCCTATTTTATTTATGATTCCTTGTTTCATCTATCAAGATTGCTTGATATTCAGTTGCTGAATAACCTTTTCCTTCTTCATTCTTTCTTTCAAAAGGAAGAGAAATGGTTAGACTTGGCCGTCCCAACGCCGGTCAATCTCGTGCTACTCCCTAAGATGGAGTATTTATTCTGCCCAGCAGCTTCTTGATCTAGTAAGGAATGCTCAGGTAGCCGGTTCAAATTCGTAATCTACTCACCCTAAGTCTGGATTTGCACGTTTGTGCAACGATTATACCAATTTGGGTGGAAGCCATTCAAAGGGTCTGAAACTATTATTGAAGTCCAGGCTTGGCTGAGAACGTGCGATCAAATCTTTTCTCGCATGAATCTTATTGATCTTCACCGAGTTTAGGTGGCCTCTTGTATGCTCCAAGAAAGAGCATTAGATTGGTATGAGCTTCTTATTTCTGAAATAGTTAAAGCGGATCTTACTTGGGAGAAATTCCGGGAATGCTTCGAATTAAAATTTGTGCCAGAAGCTAAGAAGGTGACTGTGGCTCGTCGTTTTATAGACCTTGTTCAAGGTGAATCCTCTGTGGCAGACTATGTCGCATCATTCGAGTCACTTTCTAAATACGGGGTCGAGTACATAAATACCCCATTGAAGAAGAATCAAAGGTTTGTCTATAGCTTGAATAAAAATATCAAGAAGCCATTACTTCTAAAATTAGAAGTTTCTTTTGATCAACTCATTGATATCGCTCTTCGACTTGAAGTGGTAGATAGAGAGAGTGATGTTGAAGTTATGGGTGCCAAACCGAACTTCAACAACAAGAAAAGGCCTAATAAATTCAAAGGTCCTTATCCCAATAAGAAAGGGAAGAAAACAACTTTGGTGGCAAAGACTTCTACCTCTAGTAGCAGGCAATGCTACAATTGTGGTTCTAAGGACCATTATGCGAACAATTGTTCAAAGCCTCGTGCTTGTCGCTATTGCAAAAGCCTGGATCATTATTTATCTTCTTGTCCCAAACTTCAAGGCAAGAGGGAGGGAAAGCTTAATGTTTCTCAAGCCCCTGGAAACACATCTCGTGGTAAAGGTATTTCTCATTCTATCCTTGATGGTATTATTTTATTTCGTAGTCATCCTATTCGAGTTCTCTTTGATACGGGTGCGTCCCATTCTTTTATATCAAAAGAACTTGTTAATACTTTTTCTTTGGATGTTTTGTGTTTAATGACTTCTTTGAGAATTGCGAATCCGGTCGGTGGATCCACAACAATCAGTTTATTGTGTAAAGATGTCGAGATTATTTTGTGTGATTTTTCTTTCCGAGCCGATTTGCATGTTATGCGCTACTTAGGCTTTGGAACAATTTTGGGAATGGACTAGCTTAACCGCTATGAAGCCCAAATCCTATGTCCTGAGCGGACTATTCATCTTCGACATCCTCAATCTGTTAAGCAGATTTCTATTGATCTTAAAGGGTCGGATTCCAGCTTGGTTGCATCTTTATATTCTTTAAATCCTCATGATGACGATAATGATGATGAGGAAGATATTATTTCTCTTATTCACGTTGTTCGTGAATTTTCCGACATATTTGAGCCCGTTTTAGGATTACCACCTAAGCGAGCAATTGAGTTCAGAATTAATCTCATCCCTGGAGCTCAACCTATCACTCGTCCTCCTTATCGCATGTCCAATAAGGAAAATGAGGAGATGCGCAAACAATTATCCGAATTGGAGACGAAGCAATTTATTCGCTCTAGTTCCTCGCCTTGGGGAGCTTCAGCTATTTTTGTGAAGAAATGCGATGGTACACTTAGGCTTTGCGTTGACTACCGCAAGCTTAATGATCTTACTATCAAGAATAAATATCCTTTACCTCGGATTGATGATCTATTTGATCAACTCAGTGGTGCTAGAGTCTTTTCACAATTAGACTTAGTTACTGGTTTTCATCAGCTTCGTATTGCAGAGGATAACATTACTTTGACATCGTTCCGTACTCGTTATGGATCTTATGAATGGCTTGTTATGCCATTTGGTTTAACGAATGCTCCGGCTTATTTCGTTGACCTTATGAATAGAGTTTTCAAAGACTTCCTCGATCGGTTTGTTCTCATCTTTATTGATGATATTCTTGTGTATTCTAAAACCGAGGAGGAGCATGAAAAACATCTTCGAATTGTGTTGGAAACTCTTAGGAGCAATCAATTGAAAGCAAAATTTTCTAAATGCCACTTTGGCAATCTCGTGTGAAGTTTCTCGGTCATATTATTTTCGAATCCGGAATTTCCGTGGATCCTTCAAAGATTGAAGCGATTCAAAATTGGAAGAGACCGGAGAGTGTGACGAAAATCTGTAGCTTTCTCGGATTGGCGGGCTACTACCGTCGTTTTATCAAAGAATTTTCTAAAATTTCCGTGCCCCTTACTAGTTTGACTAGTTTGACAAAGAAGGGAGTTAAATACATTTGGTCGGAAAAATGTGAAGCTTCTTTTCAGAAATTAAAAGAACTCCGTTTATATGCTCCTATTCTTGTTATTCCCGAGGGGAATCAAGATTTTGTTGTTTATACCGATCTTAGTCGCGTTGGTTTGGGTGTCATTCTTATGCAAAGAGAACGTGTTATTTCTTATGCTTTTAGGCAATTGAAGCCAGCCGAGACTAGATATGCCACCCATGATTTAGAGCTCGCAGCTATTGTTTTCGCCCTTCGTATTTGGCGTCATTATCTTTTAGGACAAAAATTTATTCTTTACACCGATCATAAATCTTTAAAATATCTATTTTCTCAAAAGGAACGTAATCTGCGTCAACAACGTTGGCTCGAATTCCTTGCACCTTATGATCTTGATATTCTTTATACTCCCGGAAAGGGAAATCGTGTTGTTGATGCCCTTAGTCGCAAGCAACAAGCGGTTGTTTCTATGATGATATCCGAATGAAATGATCTCGAGATTTTATCCACTTGTGAGATTCGAGATTGTGTTTCCGAGTTGTGTTCATCTCTTGTTTTATGTAGCCTTGTGGCTCATCCTTCTCTTTTAGACCGCATTTTGGAAGCTCAAAAGCTAGATCCCAAATTGTCTCTTCTTGGCCAAAATTTTAGGGATAAAATTGATATTGAAGGTTTGAAAGACTTTGATATTGATTCTCGTGGCGGCATTCGAAAATTTGGTAGACTTATCGTGCCAACTATTAGTAATCTTCGTAAAGATATTTTAGAAGATTCTCATCGTTCTAAATTTACCATTCATCCCGGTAGTAGTAAAATGTATGCAGATATGAAGCGACTTTATTATTAGGAGGGAATGAAATCTGATATTGCTAACTTTGTTAAGTGTTGCATGACTTGCCAACTTGTCAATGTCGAACATCAAAGGCCCGGTAGGTTATTGCGACCTTTAGAAATTCCAATTTGGAAGTGGGATCAAATTTCCATGGATTGTATTGACGGCCTTGCCCGTTCTCGTTCGGGTCATGATAGCTTATGCGTGATAGTTGATAGACATACTAATTCCTCCCTTTTTATTCCCGTTCGGTCCAATCGAACCATTCCTCTCTTGGCCAAACTCTTTATTAAAGAAATTTTAAAATTGCATGGAGTTCCTTCTACTATTGTTAGTGATCGTGATCCATTGTTTACTAGTGGATTTTGGAAGAGTCTTCAAAAAGCTTTGGGAATGAAGCTTAATTTTAGCACCGCTTATCATCCCCAGTCCGATGGACAAACCGAGCGTGTGAATCAAACTCTTGAAGATCTTCTTCGTGTATGTGTTCTTGATTTTGGTGGAAGTTGGGAAGATCATATCTCTCTTGTTGAGTTTTTCAATAATAATAGCTTCCAATCTAGTATTAGTTTGGCACCATTCGAGGCACTCTATGGAAGGCCATGCCGATCTCCTTCTTGTTGGCTTGAGGCCGGTGAGAGGCTGGTTTTAGGACCAAATTTTATTCGTGATTCCACAGAAAAGATTGACCTTGTTCGTCATAGGATGAAAGAAGCCTAGAGTAGACAAATATCCTATGCTGATAACCGGAGAAGGAAATTAGAATTTTCTGTGGGAGATCTTGTGTTTATCCGTGTTTCACCTATGAAGGGTGTTGTATGTTTCAGTCGATCGGGAAAATTAGCACCTCGATATATTGGGCCATTTCCTATCACCGAACGTATTGGTTCTGTGGCTTATCGCCTTTTATTACCGGCTCAGTTTTCTACTATTCATGACGTGTTTCACGTTTCTCAATTACGGAAATGCCTTCGAGATTCCAATTCTATTCTTGAGCCCGGTGTTGTGGAAGAAATTGAAGTTTCGCCTAATTTAACTTATGAGCAACATCCTATTCGTATTATTGCTTCAGAGGTCAAGCGCCTTCAAAATAAAGATGTCCCGCTTGTTAAAGTCCAATGGTCCTCAAATCCTAAGGATTGCTCTTGGGAATCTAGAGATTTCATCGAGCGAACACATCCGGACTTACTTTCCCTTGCTCTTTGAGGTGAATTTCTTATTTCAAATTCCTTTTGTGTTGATATGCTTTCATGGTCATTACCACGTATTTTCTTCTTAAATATTGCGAGGACGCAATTTCTTTAAGGAGGGGAGTCTGTAACAACCTGCATATTTTACGATTTAAATATTTAAAATATTTTATCGTTAGTCGGATTTTAGTCCGAAAAGTTACTTTTTGCATACGGTCGAATTAGGACTCGGAACCACTTCCATTGGGTCCAAAACACCATTTGCAATCTTTTTGAGTATAAACTTTGATATGTTTGGAGTTAGTGGAATATTGCCACTTTTTCACTTTGAGCTTTGGGTTTGGTTTAGCCCATTAGCCTATGCTATTAATTCTAAATCAACCGCCTTCCCTTCATAACTTCACTTTCATTTCCTAACACTCAAGTTTCATCAAAAATGAAGGAAGGAATGGGAAATTAAAACTCCAAGCTCAAGTTCATTTGCAAATCCAACATCTGACTCCAAATTCAAAGAGAAGCCATTGATTCTTCCTTGCTTTCAAGCTTCTCCTTCATTGATCTTGTGTAAAGGTGAGATTTTTATCTCACATCTTTGTCTATAACTATCGTTAATTGTTGGATATGAATTCCTAACACTTTTTCATATGCATTTGCTCTTGGTTTGGATTGAATTGGTGAAAATCCCAATTTTTAGTGTTTTGGGTTCAAATCATTAAAAATCCAATCTTTGATGTTTGAACACGTTTCTGGTGATGAATCGAGGAGCCAATAGGACCGGGTAGCTGATAGGCGTAATCACCTAGCGTTCGTGCTCGATCGGTTGTAAATTGAGTGAGTTTTGCGCTTCAAAACCCTTAGGTCGCTCGGCCTGCACAATTCGAAGTGCTCGGCCTGCAGTTAGGTCGTGCCCCGCTTAGGTTGCATCAATTTGGGTCGCTCGGCCTTCTTCACTTCCTTAAGTCGCTCGGCATTGGTTAGGTCGCATGCACTTAGGTCGCTCCTCTATAGGTCGCGCCGTGCTAGGTCGTTGCTCGGCCTTGTATTCATTGGGTCGTTAGGTCGCTCGGCTATCTTCACGACTTAGGCCGCTCGGCCTTCTCATACGCCTTAGGTCTTTAGGTCGCACGACCTTGTTTACTCCTTAGGTCGTTAGGTCGCTCGGCTTGTGAGTCGCTAGGTCGCTCGGCCTACTTTCCTTTTACCCATTAGGTCATTTCGTGTTAGGTCGCCCACCTCCTTAAGCCGCAAGCTATTAAGTCGCTCGGCTATTTATTGAGCCGCTCGTATAGGTCGCGCCACTTAGGTCGAAACCCCTTAGGTCGCTCGGCCACGTTATGCCGTTAGCTCATTAGGTCGTTCTCCCCCTAGGTCGCTCCGCCTTCTTTACAACATAAGTCGCGCCATGTTAGGTCGCGGCATGCTTTAGGTCACGCCAAGCCTTAGGTCGCACCATGTTAGTTGCTCTGTTAAGCCGTGTGCTATTTCTTGAGCCGCGGATTTCTCGTGTTGACATATGTAAAGTCATAAGTCATGACTTTTATGTCGCATGGGTATTTCCACTTTGATGAATTTGGAATTAAATTCTTTGGATTGTATTCACGTCTTCGTGTGTGAATTTTTGAGGTTTATTGTTTCTACAATCATTTTTGTGATTTGTCACTTTATCTCACTCGTACGAGAAATCTAATTAAACGGCTTAGTAAAACAAATGGTATGAAACGCTTGCATTTGCTTCGTCGGTTAATTCTTGGACTTGTTCGATTGAATCTCTTGTGACAATTTTCTAGTGGAAATCTACAATTTGTTCGAAATATTTAAGTTAAGCTAGTGATTATGGGACATGAAGCTAAGCATTTATATTTACTAGCTTACCGTAATTGACACTTCTTGATGATCGTTGATGATCATTTTTGTGATTTTAGACTAGCAAATGTGCGACGTCTCTTTGTCTATGAGGGAGACTAAACCCCGTTTCTTTGGAGCTTCAGCTCAATTTGGTGGGGTAGAGACCCATGGTCTTCGGGCCGTTTTGTGGAGCTTCGGCTCAAAATTAATGGTTAGCAACCATGGAATAGCGTTCCATTTTGTGATACACGTGTTGGTGAGTTTTCATGCTCCCGTTTTGTGATAGGCCTCCCCCTTTTTTTTGATTTCTGGATTTCCATTGATGATTTCTAGAATTTGTGTTTCACCAATTTTCGGGATTTACATTGATATGATTTACCAATATTTGTGCATTGGTGAATTTATGTGTCATTAACTTTTTGTGAATAAAAATATAGAATATGGCATTCCCTTTTTATCTTTGAGAAGATTCTTGTGATATTGATTAATCTCTTGTTGATTTTCAATTACATACTTATCACAGTATGGCTTTATGGTTATCATATGTTTATGTCATATCTCTTATCCTATATCATTTTAACTGATATTTATTGCTAGACTGATCCATTTATTATTTTCTTATTAAATAATACTCGGGTCAGACCGAGATGTTACAGGTGCTTCTGCTTGACTTCACATCTGGGATTATCACCCTGACTTTTGGCTAACTACTTAGATTAGTAGTTTTTGTTGTATACATTTGAGATATAGACTCATTGATGTATCCATACTCTTTTGTCTAGCGCTTGTAGCTATTCTTCTGTGATATTGTGGGTCTTGTTTGCCACTACTCTGATGTACACTTTCATGTGTTATATTCATATCTTTTTCCGCCTTTGTGATATGGATATCTGTGACTGATTTGTGTTATGTTTAGTTCTATGTTTGTTTCCGAAGAATTTATATAGCCACTGTGTAGTAGCTTTGAGTTTGTATCGGTATGTCGGATTCCCTGCATGTTATACTATCTGACATATCGGTGCTCGCACTAAGCAATTACACCGACGGTCGCTCCTCAACAGCCTTATTCTCCATGCTAGTTGACGGCATTACACCGTTGTGTCCTTGGCTAGCGTGGGTATAGAGGTGGGGCGTCACATGCATCCTTCATGTTTCCACCATTTCCGAGGTGTGAGGTTCGATGAAGTTTCATCCTACAAAGCTACGCTTTTCACAAAAGCCTTGCTTCAATCAACCAATGATCAACACTTATGTAACGACCCGCCGCTCTGACCGCCTCTAGTCGGTAATTAAACCAACTAGAAACGTTCAAAATGACGGATTGTTAGTCAGTTTATAGAGTTTAAATAGAATCAGCCACAGAATCACAGAATAATCATAATATTTTTCATAAATGAATTTTTCTTACATACATCAGAGTTTTATAAAATGAATCAGATTTTAATACAGCGGAACAGTTATCTATATATATATATATATATATATCTTTTAGAGTACAAAGAAAATTTTCTCGAAAAACTTTAGTGAAGTGCTTTCCCCTCTCTCTCTAACTTCGCGGCCTGAAAATCTTCAAGCTGTAAAAATACTCGGTCTGACCCGAGTATTATATTCAAAAGAAAATAATACACAGGTCAGTCTAATTCAAACTCAGTTATTAGTGCATAGAGGCAATAATAATTAATAATTAGATGACAGTCAAATATAATTTACCTATCCGATCCTTTAACAAGTAATCGGATAACGGTAAATATAACACTTAACAGTGTTAAACATCAATTCGGTAGATTCAGATTATCAATGAAATAGATGAAGGGATTATTGATGAAGATATTTTTAGAAAACAATCAAAATTTGCCTAAACGGCAATTAACAACAAAATCATCAAAATCGATTCAAAATGTCGATACTACGTGGCTGTATTGCACGCACGCGTGCGCTGCCTCGCCACAACCACTTGTGAAATAAAACAAGTTTCCAAACAACTTATTACTGCACATTTCAATAAGTGCAAAATTTTCATAAAAATGAAACTGCAGTCACATACTTGGACATAAGGGTAACTGCAACAATAACGCAGCCACCACATGATCACAATGACACCGCAAATATAACTGCAAGGATGTGTGCATGAATGGATGCAGACATCTCAAGATTCACAATGTGCACAAACCAATTTTTTTATCAAAGTGCAGACAAGGTGAAGTCAGTGCCTACAGAACATAGAAGAAAACGAAATGGCACATGTATAAAACTGTGCATATACACAGTGAACATGATAAATATATATGCGAACTGAATGTCAGGCAACATGCTTCATGTTAGAACATATGAGTAGCAGCCTTAACAAGCAAAGACCACAAGCCCAAGCTAACAACAACTAGTAAAGCAAACAATGCTATCAAGACTTCAAGTCCAGACCAACACAAACATTTCAAGGGGAAAACTGCAATTATCAACGTAAAGCAAGAAAACAACTACACATAGAATCTGCAGTTGAAACAAGCAAATGGCCTCGGAACTAAATAGTCGAGCAACGACAACATGAGTGCCGAACTCAACTGAACAACACAAGTTAAGCACTGAAACACTACAACTACATATGCCACTGTCAGGCCAAATCAAAACCAAGTATTCAAACCAGAGTGGTTAAAGAACCCAGAGCTAGCAGCAATGCAAAGAAATCGAAGACCAAATCACATCCATGATGATAAATCACAGTGCAACAAAATAAATGCATCAGTGCACATGAGAATTTGACTCAGTGCAATAAAATAACAAGGGTACAATTTTCAGCAAAAGAAGTTGCAACTACCCCAAGTATTCAAAGTTTAAGGCAACTTACAGTTCAACAACAAGTGCACAAAGACAGTCATACCCAAAACAAATATCATGAACCAACAGAAGCAATCGAAATGCAACCGTGGAACAACAAAGCACAGGAGCTACAAATATGAATACAATAGGGCAACATAGGCAGTGCAATTTCAAGTGGAGCTATGAAATAAATGCCCAATCCATGGAACAGTAAGCAAAACAAAATTGTCCAGTAGACAGAAGATCGTGTCACGATGACAACAATCTCATATATACATACATAAATGCATATATATATGAAGTGCAGTCACAATTGCAAATGATGGTAGCAGTTTCAAATCACAAAACATGCAGCAAAACAAAACAAATATTGGGTAGCATCTGCTCTCATCAGTTAAAACAAATCACAACTTGATAGTATCTGTTCTTATTAGTTTTTAAAAAAAAAACAAATATCAAATAGCATCTGTTCTCAACTTTAAACCAACCAGGAAAGCAACTAACTGATTTTGAATCTATTTTATACCCCGTAGTTTCAAACTAGAAAGAAACTAACATGCACACATATTAACTCATTCATATATATGTATGCAGAAATATCACAACAAGCATCATTATCACATCAATTACTCAAGCAACCAGATCAACCTACTTAAGATTTAAATTTAGATATTTACTCACAGTTTTGGGTTTTAACAGAGAACAGAGGTGAATATATATATGTATCTATACAGACATGCATCAATTACTCAGGAAATCACATAATTACTTCCATAGAAACCACAATTGCAACCTGAGAGGTAACAGAACCGGCAATAGGGAGTGAGGGCACCATAGATATGGCACCGCAGCACTCAACGGTTAAAGGTCAATGCCTGCCAACAAAACAATTCAACTCACTTGCCAATGACAAGATCCTCGTCCATCAAAAGGAACTACACAAACTGGAATAAGCATATCATCAAAAATCAAGTTTTACTGTCGAAAGCAACTGCAGTGCAAAACCGTGGGCTATTAAGCAAGCACATGGATTCACAAAGAAATTCCAAGTAAAAAGAATCAAGACCGAAGTCAAAGCAAACAAAATCACAAAATTTAATTTCCAGAAATTCGAACTATAAACCCAGAAAAATTCATCGCAGCAGCTAATTTTATCAAATCAAAGGACCGAAGTCCACAAGCTTTCAAAATTGTGAGGATCAATAAATCGAGAAATCCAAAGTCGCGAAATTTAACAAGCAAGCAATCATTAAAACGTTGAATTAGATGTGAGTACCGAAGTACTCACCTTAGCTTTGTAGAGGAGCACGCGAGTCGAAGCAAGAATCGAAGACGAACGAAAGCCCTAGTTTCGAAGAGGAGGAATCGAAGACGAAGACGCCATTTTTTTTTTCGCGTTTGATTATCTGATTAGGGTTTTGAAATGAATTGGGGGCTTCGTGCTTTATGGGAGAAGGCGACGTGAATTTGGGTATGGAGGAATGGGTATCGGCATGATGAAAGTAAGTTAACGTATACTTCTTATTTTATTATGTTTATTTTTATATATATTTTTTTTCCTTTTTCTTTTTGAATGCAATTTTTGCTTTGTATATTTTGCTTGATTAATCTTGTTAAAATTTTAACTAGTATATTCTTTATTTATTTTATTATATATATATATTTTTATTTTGAATTAAATTTGTTTTGTATAAATTTTTTTCTTTAAATAAACTTATAAACGTTTTGAAGTTCAATTATCAAGCACAAATTTATATTAACGTGTTTCTCAATTTATTTTATATTGATTAAAATTTTATTTATTTATTTAAGTTAAAGAAAAATGTTATTAAACTAACCATCCATTTATAAATTTTCATAAATAATAATTTGTAAATCCAAACTATTTTTCTTCTAAGTCGTTAGTTTGAATTTCAATACAAATCCCATATTCAATTTCGAACTTCAAAGTTAAATTCAAATTCTATTCAACTTTAAATAGATTAAATTCAAAAATTTAATCGTCAATTCATAGTTTTATTGGAATTCAATTTAAAATTATCTCAAATATTTAAAATTAATTAAATATCTTCATTTTTAAATTGTTCAAAATTCAGGATCGTTACAATCTCCCCTACTTAAAAGAATTTCGTCCCGAAATTATAAGTTAGGAAAAACGATTGCTAAAATCTCACCGATATTTATACCCTACAAAATTTTTTTACTAAGTTTCAAACTCGCCAATAAATATAGGATTCATTCCATTTATTTTATTTCACTAGTTTTGTTCATCAATTTCAATAATCAAGACTCAAAAGTCTTTTACCAAATTTTTGACTTACAAATCTCAGATTTTTAAACTTAAAATCTTTCATGCTAAATATTTGCATAATATATCTTATCCAAAACTGTGTGCTTTCAAAATATTCAAAAAGATCTTCTTCCTTAATTCATTAAGTTAGAATTATGTAATTCTAATTTCAGATTATTGATTTTCTATTTAAAGTTTGAAAATACTTGATAACTCGAAGTTTAACAAGTCCATCGTCGTTCTCACAGACTTTAGGCATACGCTGGCCAGGCGCAAGACTAAAAATCTCCAAGTACTAAACATACTTGCTTCAACTCCCAGTGAAAATACTTTTTAAAAATTCTTTTAAAAATGGATATGGAAAGCCCGTTCCCCCATGGATCACAGTTTACCCGGCGGTTACGCTACTATCTCAGTAGAATCACTTGTAATCTTAGATTTCTCATCACTCTCGAATTTCGCCATGGTTGTCGCCTTAGATCGCGGTCCACACGGCGGTTACACTACTATCTCAGTAGAATCGCTCGTGGCCTTAGGCATCACGCCCCTCGAATTTCGCTTCGGTTTCCAGATCGCAGTTTACTCGGCGGTTGCGCCACTATCTCAGTGGAATCGCTTGTAACTGTAGGCATCACGCCCCACGAATTACGCCAGCATCAATCACATAATCCCAAACACGATGATCCATTGTGGGGGATATCATATCAGTCCCAATGGACATTCCACTAATGGAATTCTACGTAGCTACGATTTTCAATGGACACTCCACCGAGTTCCAATCACTTTCACACATAATAAATGGAAGGTACATTTCCATATCCTCAGTTTTTAGAAAACATATGTCATATACATATAGTACTTCATTTCACATTTCGTACTTATCATACCTATGTAAACTTACACAGGACTTTCATAATAATGACTTTCTAAACTGATGGTTTTCGATTATATTCACATATATAAGTTACGAAAACTCAATTCACATTCACAACAAATAGAGGATTCCAAATTTTCCATCACGTTTAAAATTTTCCTCTAAATCGATTTGAAAATTTAAGGTTATCTCAAACCTAATTCACATTCATAATCCAATTCATTATCGACTTCACATTCGATTTGGATTTCACGTTACATCGTCAATTCTCAACACATAATTGATGTCTATCGATATATAACATCTAAGCTCGTACGTCTCAGAGAAGGGTGTTAAGCTAAAAGAATAAATTCTCCGCCACCACAGATATATATTTAATAGAGATCAAATGCTATGTCATCAATTCACAATGTTAGACATACAATCCCAATCGACTATCCAAAATTCAAAGTTGAACTTATATTGTTGTTGGTGTCAAAGTTAAACTCAATTTAACTCAAAATACAATTCTTTGAAAAATTTCCAAGTTGAACTAATCGTTCAAATTTCTCAAAATAATATCTTTACAAGATATAAAATTTTCACACTTAGCCATTTGAAACTAATTTCAAATATTCATTTTTCAATTTATCTTCAAAAGATAATATTTCAAACCTTTCATTTCATATTGGAAAATATTTCCATACTTATTCAATAATAAGTAATTCACAAATTCTTTTATTTTCAACACTTTGAAAATATTCAATATACTTGAATCAAAATTAAGTATATATTTCATTCTTTAAGGAAATCATTCTTTTAAACATTTTTATTTGTGTTAAAACGAATGTTACGTAAAACATCGTTACGACAACTCAAAATCACTAGTATAGGGATTCGGATTTAAGATAGATATATAAATCCCAATACTATAAACAACATTTCCTTCCGGAAACCATTTACTATAACAACAGTGTTATAGTCCACCATTTCCTTATTTGAAAACGTCTATTTCAACAATTGAATGTTGAAATCTATGTATTTGATAGTTAATGTATTTTAAAACATCTTTAAAACTATTAACTTTTTCAACTTCAACTTAATTCATAGTTTGAATTCCTCATACTTTTCACAATATTAGTTTTAAACCGATTTCAAACTTTTCAATATTAAGTTTTCCACTTAATTTAATTTCCCGCACGTTTAATTTTAAATTCATCACTGAATTTATTAAACCTATAATGGATTATCATGTTGACAACTTCAAATTTGAAATCTAAATTTCATTTGAACTTTACATTTGCTTTCTATTTCAAAAATAATCAACTAGTTCTTTATTAAATTATTCTTCGATTTAGTTCCATTAAATTCATATTTCCACATTAACTATTTTAGACATTAGTCTAAACTTGAAATATAAACTTTACATCAAACTCAGTTTGATTCATACGGTTAAATCAACAATTAAATTTCCTTCCATAATATCACTTCCCTAAAACATATCCGTTTTATTCAATAATATATTCACTGTCCAAAATCGTGAATATGCTTTGTCAACCAATTTCATCATTTCTACAACTTATTTTTTTATTTTTAAAGGATTACCCACTGTCCAAAATCGTGGATATATCTCCTTTAATAAGCTACAACAATTTACTTATCAAATTCAATTGATTTCGAACTTATAAACAATCTTTACAAATTCCCTTTCTATTTATAAAACTTCGATTTATAAATCTTTTTATTAATTCAATTCAATTCAATTTATATAACTCAGTTATATACCCAAAATCCATATTATAAGTTAAATACTTATAATTCATTTATTTACTAATTCGTTCTTAACAACATTTGAAATTAATTTCAAAAGAATTCAGAATCAAATTCCCAAGTTATAATTCAATAATTCTCTTGGTTATAACCAAATTAACATATCCTTTTATTTCCCAATTATTACTTGAAATATTCAAAATATTTGATTTAAACCAATTCATTAATTCACTTAACTCATATTTCATTTTTTTCATAAATCTCAATAATTCGATAATGAGTTTCCGAACGATCGAAACTCAAATCTAAGAAGACCTCACCGAAGAGAACTATCGCACTTAAATTTAGAGAGGGGAATTTTCAAAATAATTCAAACTTTCAAAATACCTTTTATTTTCCAAAGAAAACAATTTCAAACTTATTTAAATTTGAAAAACACTTTCTTTATAGTGGTTCTAGTAACTATTCATATTAAACATCATAAACTGAGCTTTGAGTAAACCAAAGCTCTGATACCACTTTTGTAACGACCCGCCGCTCTGACCGCCTCTAGTCGGTAATTAAACCAACTAGAAACGTTCAAAATGACGGATTGTTAGTCAGTTTATAGAGTTTAAACAGAATCAGCCACAGAATCACAAAATAATCATAATATTTTTCATAAATGAATTTTTCTTACATACATCAGAGTTTTATACAATGAATCAGATTTTAATACAGCGGAACAGTTATCTATATATATATATATATATATATATATATATATATATATATCTTTTAGAGTACAAAGAAAATTTTCTCGAAAAACTTTAGTGAAGTGCTTTCCCCTCTCTCTCTAACTTCACGGCCTGAAAATCTTCAAGCTGTAAAAATACTCGGTCTGACCCGAGTATTATATTCAAAAGAAAATAATACACAGGTCAGTCTAATTCAAACTCAGTTATTAGTGCATAGAGGCAATAATAATCAACAATTAGATGACAGTCAAATATAATTTACCTATCCGATCCTTTAACAAGTAATCGGATAACGGTAAATATAACACTTAACAGTGTTAAACATCAATTCAGTAGATTCAGATTATCAATGAAATAGATGAAGGGATTATTGATGAAGATATTTTTAGAAAACAATCAAAATTTGCCTAAACGGCAATTAACAACAAAATCATCAAAATCGATTCAAAATGTCGATACTACGTGGCTGCAGTGCACGCACGCGTGCGCTGCCTCGCCACAACCACTTGTGAAATAAAACAAGTTTCCAAACAACTTATTACTGCACATTTCAATAAGTGCAAAATTTTCATAAAAATGAAACTGCAGTCACATACTTGGACATAAGGGTAACTGCAACAATAACGCAGCCACCACATGATCACAATGACACAGCAAATATAACTGCAAGGATGTGTGCATGAATGGATGCAGACATCTCAAGATTCACAATGTGCACAAACCAATTTTTTTATCAAAGTGCAGACAAGGTGAAGTCAGTGCCTACAGAACATAGAAGAAAACGAAATGGCACATGTATAAAACTGTGCATATACATAGTGAACATGATAAATATATATGCGAACTGAATGCCAGGCAACATGCTTCATGTTAGAACATATGAGTAGCAGCCTTAACAAGCAAAGACCACAAGCCCAAGCTAACAACAACTAGTAAAGCAAACAATGCTATCAAGACTTCAAGTCTAGACCAACACAAACATTTCATGGGGAAAACTGCAATTATCAACGTAAAGCAAGAAAACAACTACACATAGAATCTGCAGTTGAAACAAGCAAATGGCCTCGGAACTAAATAGTCGAGCAACGACAACATGAGTGCCGAACTCAACTGAACAACACAAGTTAAGCACTGAAACACTACAACTACATATGCCACTATCATGCCAAATCAAAACCAAGTATTCAAACCAGAGTGGTTAAAGAACCCAGAGCTAGCAGCAATGCAAAGAAATCGAAGACCAAATCACATCCATGATGATAAATCACAGTGCAACAAAATAAATGCATCAGTGCACATGAGAATTTGACTCAGTGCAATAAAATAACAAGGGTACAATTTTCAGCAAAAGAAGTTGCAACTACCCCAAGTATTCAAAGTTTAAGGCAACTTACAGTTCAACAACAAGTGCACAAAGACAGTCATACCCAAAACAAATATCATGAACCAACAGAAGCAATCGAAATGCAACCGTGGAACAACAAAGCACAGGAGCTACAAATATGAATACAATAGGGCAACATAGGCAGTGCAATTTCAAGTGGAGCTATGAAATAAATGCCCAATCCATGGAACAGTAAGCAAAACAAAATTGTCCAGTAGACAGAAGATCGTGTCACGATGACAACAATCTCATATATACATACATAAATGCATATATATATGAAGTGCAGTCACAATTGCAAATGATGGTAGCAGTTTCAAATCACAAAACATGCAGCAAAACAAAACAAATATTGGGTAGCATCTGCTCTCATCAGTTAAAACAAATCACAACTTGATAGTATCTGTTCTTATTAGTTTTTAAAAAAAAACAAATATCAAATAACATCTGTTTCTCAACTTTAAACCAACCAGGAAAGCAACTAACTGATTTTGAATCTATTTTATACCCCGTAGTTTCAAACTAGAAAGAAACTAACATGCACACATATTAACTCATTCATATATATGTATGCAGAAATATCACAACAAGCATCATTATCACATCAATTACTCAAGCAACCAGATCAACCTACTTAAGATTTAAATTTAGATATTTACTCACAGTTTTGGGTTTTAACAGAGAACAGAGGTGAATATATATATGTATCTATACAGACATGCATCAATTACTCAGGAAATCACATAATTACTTCCATAGAAACCACAATTGCAACCTGAGAGGTAACAAAACCGGCAATCGGGAGTGAGGGCACCATTGATATGGCACCGCAGCACTCAACGGTTAAAGGTCAATGCCGATGCCAACAAAACAATTCAACTCACTTGCCAATGACAAGATCCTCGTCCATCAAAAGGAACTACACAAACTGGAATAAGCATATCATCAAAAATCAAGTTTTACTGTCGAAAGCAACTGCAGTGCAAAACCGTGGGCTATTAAGCAAGCACATGGATTCACAAAGAAATTCCAAGTAAAAAGAATCAAGACCGAAGTCAAAGCAAACAAAATCACAAAATTTAATTTCCAGAAATTCGAACTATAAACCTAGAAAAATTCATCGCAGCAGCTAATTTTATCAAATCAAAGGACCGAAGTCCACAAGCTTTCAAAATTGTGAGGATCAATAAATCGAGAAATCCAAAGTCGCGAAATTTAACAAGCAAGCAATCATTAAAACGTTGAATTAGATGTGAGTACCGAAGTACTCACCTTAGCTTTGTAGAGGATCACGCGAGTCGAAGCAAGAATCGAAGACGAACGAAAGCCCTAGTTTCGAAGAGGAGGAATCGAAGACGAAGACGCCATTTTTTTTTTCGCGTTTGATTATCTGATTAGGGTTTTGAAATGAATTGGGGGCTTCGTGTTTTTATGGGAGAAGGCGACGTGAATTTGGGTATGGAGGAATGGGTATCGGCATGATGAAAGTAAGGTAACGTATACTTCTTATTTTATTATGTTTATTTTTATATTTTTTTTTTCCTTTTTCTTTTTGAATGCAATTTTAGCTTTGTATATTTTGCTTGATTAATCTTGTTAAAATTTAACTAGTATATTCTTTATTTATTTTATTATATATATATATATATATATATTTATTTTTATTTTTATTTTGAATTAAATTTTGTTTTGTATAAATTTTTTTCTTTAAATAAACTTATAAACGTTTTGAAGTTCAATTATCAAGCACAAATTTATATTAACGTGTTTCTCAATTTATTTTATATTGATTAAAATTTTATTCATTTATTTAAGTTAAAGAAAAATGTTATTAAACTAACCATCCATTTATAAATTTTCATAAATAATAATTCGTAAATCCAAACTATTTTTCTTCTAAGTCGTTAGTTTGAATTTCAATACAAATCCCATATTCAATTTCAAACTTCAAAGTTAAATTCAAATTCTATTCAACTTTAAATAGATTAAATTCAAAAATTTAATCGTCAAATCATAGTTTTATTGGAATTCAATTTAAAATTATCTCAAATATTTAAAATTAATTAAATATCTTCATTTTTAAATTGTTCAAAATTCAGGATCGTTACAACTTAGCATTCCACATTACCAAATTTGGAATATATCACTAGTAACCATCAACTACATAACCACTGAGCTTATACGTCTCAGTGAAGGATGTTAAGCTAAGAGAATAAATTCTCCACCACCAAACAAAAATGTATTTGATAGAAACCAGCTTTACATCTCAAAGTGTAACGTCAGACATACATCCATACAAGTCCATCCTAGGTTTGAATGGAACCGAAGGAACTTCAAAAAATTCCTTGCAAATCCAGATATTCACAATCCCGACCGGACTCCCCATCACACATGGAGATCTCTATACCGAAGCAACTCAGTGCAGAGACAATCGGCAGGTAATCCTTTCGTTCTCGAAAAAACCTGATCTTCAACTACCATCTTCAATTGCTATCCATTTCGTCGTATCATTTATTCGGAATGGGTTTATAACATAAATTCCTCTCCAGGCTAATCCGAATAACGAGCGATTATTTTTAAAACATATGGACATATTGGTATCTTAGTTAAGTTACAACTTTTCAACACTTGTTTCCCAAAACCTTTCCTTTTGAATGGTTTAAACAAATTTCCATCTTTAATCTTTTAAACAAAAGATTCACCATTTAAGATCCTTTTCAATTTGAGACAATGTTCACCAAATCATTAACAATGATTTATTCACAGATTTCAAAACTATTTCCATTTCGAATTTGATTTACCCATAACACGAAATCCTTTTAACAAAAAAAAACTGAAAATCCTTTCTTTATATGAAAGTTGTTATCATTTGTAAACAAAGATTTTTCGTTTCGGGAAAATCCGATTAAATCTGCTCAAGTTATAGCCTTTTAAAGTATAAATTGAAAAATCAACAACTGCCGTGCTCAGCAAGCTCTATTTAAAATCCCAAAATAATTTATTTAAAATACTTAAATGGTTTACAATCCATATATATACACATTATATAACCTGTATATCCTTTTTAAACCATAGTTTCTAAAATTATAAACATATATACATAGAACTCAACTTCAAACCTTGAATTCAAATTCAAATTAAACTATTTTAATTTCAAAACTTTAACAAGCCATTCAAAATAATTTTAACTTCAATACTCCTTTTCAAAAGTTTTTCATATTTAACCCTATTCCATTTCCAAACCTTTTTGGATTTAAAATTCAACTTTTAAATAATACTAAATTCAAAATACCCATGACTTAACCAATTTCCCATGAAATCCATATTTTTGTGTGTGTTGTCCAGGGGTTTTGCACACAACAATAAAATATCACAACCATCATCAATTCAAGCACAACAATATCGGTAAGCGGTATAATCCTATAACGCTTATCTTCCATTCACAGATAAATATGTAAATTCATCACAGATAAATAATTTACATTCATCACGGCTCAATCCACAGCAATTCATATCACAGAATATTACAGATCAGAGATGTCAAACAATTCAAGCATTCAATACAATCCAATCATCCATAAGCAAGATTAATTAGTTGTTCAATCCCTAATTAATTCAATTTAATTTCCAATTAAATTAATCACTTATGAATTAATTACCCAATCCTGTTTAATTAACATTTATTAATTACAAACCATTAGTTATTATTTTAATTAATTAATAAAACTAATTAATCAACCTTAATTACCCATCTTAATTAATTATCCTTAATTAATCATATAAATTAATTAACCTTAAGTTAATTACATTAATTAATTAACCTTTAATCATTAATCAATTAACCTTTAATTATTAATTAATCAACCTTTAATCATTAATCAATTAACCTTTAATTATTAATTAATTAACCTTTAATTATTCTTTAATTACTTACATTAAGTAATTAACATTTAAGTAATTAATTATCCCTTAATTAATTACATTAAAAAATTAACCCTTTAATTACTTATATTAAGTAACTATTCTTTAATTACTTGATTAATTAAACCTTTAATTGTTAATTAATCAACCTTAATTAATTAACCAATCAATCTTTAATTAACTAATTATCCTTTAATTAGTTTCATTAAGTAATTTGTAACAACCCGGTATTTCGCATCGATTTATAATCGACTTAAATGATTAATATTATTGCAAATTTCCTTTTGAAGTTTTAAATTTTTAATTTTTAATTGATTTATAAATTGTTAAAAGAAATTCTTAAAAATAAAATAAAATAAAATTTGTTATGTGTTGTGAGCTTTGAAATTTATGATTACCGGCCATTTATTTTTGAATGTCGTTCGACCCTCCCCCATTTTCTCTTTTCATTTTCGAACCCGTCCCCTTTTCTTTATTTTTTTTCGTTCGAAAACCTAATACCATCAAAAAGAAAATAATGGCGGCCGCGTTCCTCTTCGTCTTCGTTTCAAGTTAGGGCTTTTCAAAATCGAAAGCGACAACTTCAATTTGCTCGACTTTCCCTTGCTTCAGCTTCAACTCGCTCGCGGCACCTTCAGAAGCTAGGGCTTTCGATTGCTTCGATTTTTGATCGAGCTCGAGGGGTCGTCGCTTGCTCCGATAGCAAAGGTGAGTGATATTTTTTCACTCGCATCTAATTCAAGCACATGATGATTTCTTACTTCTGCAATTTCGTGATTTTGTGCTGGATTTTCGTGGCTACCACGTATTGATTTTCAACTGTTGTTTCATGATTTTGAACTCGTTCTGACTCGTTGACCTCGGCATTACTTTGAATTGTCGCTAGTCGTTGTATATGCCTTGAGTTGACCTTGCCTTTGACCTGTAGCTTGACATTCATGGTTTTGAACTTGCGTTTTCCTTGATGGCCATCACAGCGTTGATTTTTAGTTGGCATCTGCCGTGACTTTTAAACTTGAAAATAATTTCTTCGGGTTCACTTTGTAATTCCGGCTTGTCTTGTTTTCACTGAACTTTTGTTGGTTGTTCCATTATGTAGTAGTTGTTTAACTGGTACATATGTATTGCACCACTTCTGTCACGTTGAATGGAGCCTTGTTCATGTCGATGTTTGCACCACTACACTTGTGTCCACTGCTTATGGTCGAGTTAATTCTGTCCATTTTCATGTAGCATTTATACATATGTCAGTGGAGCTTGTACATCGTTCACGTCATTAACATGCATTGTCTTGTTTCACCACTGCATATATCTATTTGGGTGTTATGCCTGTGACCATTCATACGGTTTGCATTGGGTTGTACTTCACTGTGTTCGTTTGTCTTCACTTGCATACTTGTTCTTCATGTGTTATGTTTTGAGTTGTAGTCTCAACTCTGACTACTGCTAGCTTGAATTTGGTTGTGACTGTTTCCATTATATGTTGCACCATTCGAGACAGTTCCCTGTTGATGTTTCCATTTATTGGATTCATTGTTTTATATGTTGGAGACTTTAATTATGCTTTATCCAATAATAAGTTTTCAACCTGGTAGCACTGTCCAGATTTACAATTTCACTCCATATATATATGTTCCCACCTGAGTTCATATGTATTGTTTCTTGCATTTATATATATAAGCATGCATGCAGTTGCTTCAATGTGTTATCATCACTGCATTTTCATCGCTGTCTGTCATTTCTGACTTTGGTTCTTTTGAACTTTGTTGCATTATTGCTTCACTGTCTTCAGTTGTAACCTTTATGCTCGAGTCTGATACTTGGTCGTACTGATCATTTATGTCTGGTGCATGTGCATTTGTGGCTTTTCCACTATGTACTTGTATGCATCCCTCTGATCATATGGTCATGTTGCCTTCAGGTTGCTTGTATATATGCTTTTACTTTGAGCATGTTGGATTTTTGGGCATTGTTTCATCTGACTTCGGTCTTGATACTTGTACCACCTGGTCTGGATTGTGCTTTACCTTTGTGTATGGCTATTCTTTGACCACTTCACTACCATTTTGACATTCCTTTGTATCTTTGTTCTATGCATTGCCGTGTCACTTGTGTACTTAAGTCAGTGCTGTCCACCTGACTTTGAGCATCGCAGTTTTCTTGCTGTCTTTATATTGTGACTGTTTTGAGTCTGATGTGCTTTGCAGTGCATTGACTTATACACTTCTGAATCTACTGTGGTCCACTATACCACTATTTTCATCTTCTTTTGACTATTTCGGCATTGTCTTGGGCTTGTTCGATACTTTGTTTAATTCTTTGGCAATGTGTTGCCTGGCCCTACTATCTGTGCAGCTTACTTATTTGCACTTTCTCATTTGAGTTATACTGCTTCCCGTTGCACCTCTGAATCATTTTCCATGTGCAGTTGTTATGTACATTCATTGGGTACATCGTCACTGTTGTGGCAAGGCAGTGCACGCAAGCGTGAACTGCAGCCACACGGTATTGAGTTTTTGGGCACGACATCACTAAAGTGGCAAGGCAGTGCACGCAAGCGTGAACTGCAGCCACACGGTATGGCGTGTATGATATTCTTTCTGTTTTGACTTATGGATCTTTTTGCGTATTCCATATTCTGTAGTGGCGAGGCAGTGCACGCGTGCGTGTACTGCAGCCCTACTTGAATTAATATTTTAATTGATATTTCAATGGTTTGAACTGTTTTGTTCATTTTAATTCAATATTCTGAATTGCATTCTGATTTGGTTTAATTACTGTCGTCTATTCATTATTTAATTATTATTGCTTCTGTGCACTAATAACTGAGTTTGAATTAGACTGACCCGAGTATTATTTTCTTTTGAATTTAATACTCGGGTCAGACCGAGTATTTACAGGTTGTAGATATTCTGCTTTGGGTTGCTGCTAGAGCTATGAAGTTCTTTCATATCTTTTGGAGTAGTCGTCGTCATTTGTAGTAGTATGTAAAATTGTATAGGAAGATATGTATTCATGTATATTATATACGTT
Source organism: Allium cepa (assembly GCA_030765085.1). Lineage (NCBI taxonomy): Eukaryota > Viridiplantae > Streptophyta > Magnoliopsida > Asparagales > Amaryllidaceae > Allium > Allium cepa. Next base: position 352,709,386 of record CM060932.1, on the reverse strand, counting down.
AATGTACTTGTATATGTAACTTCCTTAGTCGACTGTTGTAGTTGTATCATATGTACCGTGTGAATGTATTGTAACTGACATCAGTTATTATATATATATGAGACTTTCTGTTCCATCTGTGTTCCGCATTTATATTATCTGTGTTGTTATTTTATATTTACTGTTCTAAACTATTACGAACCATCGTAGTTCGTTTTATACTGGAATTGGGGTATGTTGATGGGAGAAATTATATCACTCCCATCGAGATAACCAATACTAGTGTAAGGCCAACTATTGATGGCCGCTCCTCAACAGCCTTATTCTCCGTGCTAGTTGACAGCACTACACCGTAGTGTTCTTGGCTAGCGTGGGTATAGAGGTGGGGCGTCACAGCTTGGTATCAGAGCCTGGGGTTTAGAACAAATATAAAACATAACTTAGATAATACATGTGTTACAACTATTTGTCGATGTTTTATTTCACATCTTTGTCTTAAGATCATCTTTGATTGTTAGGAATGAATTCCTAACGCTTATTCGTGAGCATTGCTGCTATTCTCTATCGCACTTGCTCACTTGAGTTTACACTTCTAAGTATCAGTGTATATATGCTCTACCAAGTGCATATTGCTGCAACTAGTACCCACTTCGATTTGAACTCGCATTGTTTATTCGAACTGCTATATATATGCATTCTTATCTCTGATTCGTGTACTTAATGCAGTTTCCATACAATTGGGTTTTGGGTATCAATCTTTGAGACAAATTGCATTCCAATTGTCGACTCTGTCTGTTTATCCATGGTTTGTTGGTTTTCATGTGCCTCTCTCTGATAGTTTTAAAATTTCTTTGGTATAAAAGAAATTGTCTTGGTCTTTGCCTTGTCGATATCGACGTTGACTTGACTTTTACTTTTGCTAAAGTCATTCAAGCATTTATACTCGTTCTGCTTTGTTTTTCCAATTGTTGATCGGTTCTTCTTTTCCGGTTAGTTGTTATCACCTTTGTCGACTTTGATAACTTCTATTTCAGGAATTTTGGGTATTCCTACTTTGATGGATTTGGAATCGAATTCTTTGTATTTTATTCACGTCTTCGAATGTGAATCTTAGTGAATTGATTTGGTTTTCGAATTTAATCGATTCTTGATTATTTCCCGATTTGTTGCTATCATTTATTAGCAACTTTGATGACCTTTTCTTCGGGATTTTTGTGAACATACCTTTCGATGAATTCGGTATCAATTTCTTTGGATTCTATTCACGTCTTCGTATGTGAATTCTTGTGATTGATTGTTTCTACAATCATTTTTGTGATTTGTCACTTTAAAAATATAAAGGTTTCAATACTAGTAGTAAATATCAAAAACTCTTTTATCAAAATGTTTTCAACTCTATTTTCAATACCAAACTCGTTTTTGAAACTGTTTTCCAATCTATTAGTATATACAAATCTTTATTTCACTCGTATGAGAAATCTAATTAAACGGCTTAGTAAAACAAGTGGTATGAAACGCTTGCGTTTACTTCGTCGGTTAATTGTTGGACTTGTTCGATTGAACCTCTAGTGACAAATTTTATTAGTGAAGATTTACAGTTTGTTCGTAAATATTTAAGTTAAGCAAGTGGTTATGGGACATGATGCTAAACTTTTACATTTACTGACTTAGTGTAATTGACACTTCTCGTTGATCATGACGATCATTTTTACGGTTAGACTAGGCCTCATCGGTGTGATTTCGTCTCACACATATCTCTTGGGCTTTGAGGATTGTCTAGACACCACTTGTGTGATTTCATTCACACATACTTTTCTTTTGATTGTGAGGTTAGACTAGACACCACTTGTGTGATTCCACTCACACATACCTCTTTTGATTTTTTGGTTAGTCTGGACCTCAATCTGTGTGATTTCGACTCACACATGTGGGGTAGCGCCCCACGGTCTTCGGGCCATTCGTGTGTCAAAATTAATGGCTTGCAACCATGAGATAGCGTCTCGTTATGCGTTGCACGTGTTGATGATTTTTCATGCTCGCGGGTAGGTGAGATTCTGTGCTCCCGTTCTCGCTTTGCATTGCACGTGTTGGTGATTTTCATGCTCATGTGTAGGTGAGATTCCGTGCTCCCGTTCTCGCTTTGCGTTGCACGTGTTGATGATTTTTCATGCTCGCGGGTAGGTGAGATTACGTGCTCCCGTTATCGCTTTGCGTTGCACGTGTTGATGATTTTTCATGCTCGCGTGTAGGTGAGATTCCGTGCTCCCGTTCTCGCTTTGCGTTGCCCGTGTTGGTGATTTTCATGCTCACGTGTAGGTGAGATTCTGTGCTCCCGTTCTCGCTTTGCGTTACATGTGTTGATGAATTTTCATGCTCGCGTGTTGGTGAGTTTCCATACTCTCCTTTGAGTTTTCATACTCTGTTCGAGTTTTCATACTCCGTTTGAGTTTTCATACTCCGTTTGAGTTTTCATACTCTGTTCGAGTTTTCATACTCCGTTTGAGTTTCCATACTCTCCTTCGAGTTTTCATACTCCGGTTCGAGTTTTCATACTCGCGTTCGAGTTTTCATACTCCGGTTCGAGTTTTCATACTCGCGTTCGAGTTCTCATACTCTTAGCTTGTGTTTTCTGGATTTCTTGCGTAGATTCCTAGAATTTGTGCTTCACCAATTTTCGTGATTTCTGTTGATAAGTTTTATCAATTCTTGTGCATTGGTGAATTCGTGTGTTATTGACTTGTTATGAATACAAGTTTAGGGTATGATACCCCTTTCTATCTTTGAGAAGATTCTTATGACACTTTGGATGAATGAAAATCCACTTATCGAAGTTGCTACTGATTATCGCTTGTGATAATCAGATATTTGAGATCTAATTATCGTTTGTGATAATTAGATATTTGTGATTTGATTATCAATTGTGATAATTAAATAATCGTTGATTCGTGATTTCTGATTTATCGTTTTTGATAATCAGATATTTATTGTTTCTAATTATCTATTGATAATTAGATATTTGAGATTTAATTGTCGTTTGTGATAATTAAATATTTGTGATTTAAGATTGATTTTCGATTTTGATAATCGAATACTTGTTGATTTGATTATCGTTTTTGATAATCGAATATTTGTAATTTGAGATTTCTGAATTATCTATTGATAATTAGATTTTGTTGATAATTTGTGAATTTCCTTTATGAAATTAAAAGATTTCTTTGGCGTTTATATTGTACTACGCCAGTGTACCGGCTCAATTTTCTACTATTCGTGACGTTTTCTACGTCTTCCAATTACGGAAATGCCTTAGGAATTTCCGATTTCTATTTTTGAGCCCGGTATTATTGAAGAAATTGAAGTTTCACCAGATTTGACGTTGAGCAACATTCTATTCACATCAATGTTTCGGGGGTTCGGCACCTTCGAAATAAAGATGTTTTCTCGTGAAAGTTTATTGGTTCTCAAATCCTATGAATTTCACTTTGGAATCCAGAGAATTCATCGAGCAATCACGATCAGGCTTTCTCTATCATGCTCTTTATGGTGAACTTCCTACTTCGAATTTCTTCATCATGTGATGACATGCTTTTATGGTTGTTACCTTTTACGCGTTTGTTCCTTATGATTGCGAGGACGCAATTTCTTTAAGGAGGGGAGTCTGTAACAACCCGGTATTTCGCATCGATTTATAATCGACTTAAATGATTAATATTATTGCAAATTTCCTTTTGAAGTTTTAAATTTTTAATTTTTAATTGATTTATAAATTGTTAAAAGAAATTCTTAAAAATAAAATAAAATAAAATTTGTTATGTGTTGTGAGCTTTGAAATTTATGATTACCGGCCATTTATTTTTGAATGTCGTTCGACCCTCCCCCATTTTCTCTTTTCATTTTCGAACCCGTCCCCTTTTCTTTATTTTTTTTCGTTTGAAAACCTAATACCATCAAAAAGAAAATAATGGCGGCCGCGTTCCTCTTCGTCTTCGTTTCAAGTTAGGGCTTTTCAAAATCGAAAGCGACAACTTCAATTTTCTCGACTTTCCCTTGCTTCAGCTTCAACTCGCTCGCGGCACCTTCAGAAGCTAGGGCTTTCGATTGCTTCGATTTTTGATCGAGCTCGAGGGGTCGTCGCTTGCTCCGATAGCAAAGGTGAGTGATATTTTTTCACTCGCATCTAATTCAAGCACATGATGATTTCTTACTTCTGCAATTTCGTGATTTTGTGCTGGATTTTCGTGGCTACCACGTATTGATTTTCAACTGTTGTTTCATGATTTTGAACTCGTTCTGACTCGTTGACCTCGGCATTACTTTGAATTGTCGCTAGTCGTTGTATATGCCTTGAGTTGACCTTGCCTTTGACCTGTAGCTTGACATTCATGGTTTTGAACTTGCGTTTTCCTTGATGGCCATCACAGCGTTGATTTTTAGTTGGCATCTGCCGTGACTTTTAAACTTGAAAATAATTTCTTCGGGTTCACTTTGTAATTCCGGCTTGTCTTGTTTTCACTGAACTTTTGTTGGTTGTTCCATTATGTAGTAGTTGTTTAACTGGTACATATGTATTGCACCACTTCTGTCACGTTGAATGGAGCCTTGTTCATGTCGATGTTTGCACCACTACACTTGTGTCCACTGCTTATGGTCGAGTTAATTCTGTCCATTTTCATGTAGCATTTATACATATGTCAGTGGAGCTTGTACATCGTTCACGTCATTAACATGCATTGTCTTGTTTCACCACTGCATATATCTATTTGGGTGTTATGCCTGTGACCATTCATACGGTTTGCATTGGGTTGTACTTCACTGTGTTCGTTTGTCTTCACTTGCATACTTGTTCTTCATGTGTTATGTTTTGAGTTGTAGTCTCAACTCTGACTACTGCTAGCTTGAATTTGGTTGTGACTGTTTCCATTATATGTTGCACCATTCGAGACAGTTCCCTGTTGATGTTTCCATTTATTGGATTCATTGTTTTATATGTTGGAGACTTTAATTATGCTTTATCCAATAATAAGTTTTCAACCTGGTAGCACTGTCCAGATTTACAATTTCACTCCATATATATATGTTCCCACCTGAGTTCATATGTATTGTTTCTTGCATTTATATATATAAGCATGCATGCAGTTGCTTCAATGTGTTATCATCACTGCATTTTCATCGCTGTCTGTCATTTCTGACTTTGGTTCTTTTGAACTTTGTTGCATTATTGCTTCACTGTCTTCAGTTGTAACCTTTATGCTCGAGTCTGATACTTGGTCGTACTGATCATTTATGTCTGGTGCATGTGCATTTGTGGCTTTTCCACTATGTACTTGTATGCATCCCTCTGATCATATGGTCATGTTGCCTTCAGGTTGCTTGTATATATGCTTTTACTTTGAGCATGTTGGATTTTTGGGCATTGTTTCATCTGACTTCGGTCTTGATACTTGTACCACCTGGTCTGGATTGTGCTTTACCTTTGTGTATGGCTATTCTTTGACCACTTCACTACCATTTTGACATTCCTTTGTATCTTTGTTCTATGCATTGCCGTGTCACTTGTGTACTTAAGTCAGTGCTGTCCACCTGACTTTGAGCATTGCAGTTTTCTTGCTGTCTTTATATTGTGACTGTTTTGAGTCTGATGTGCTTTGCAGTGCATTGACTTATACACTTCTGAATCTACTGTGGTCCACTATACCACTATTTTCATCTTCTTTTGACTATTTCGGCATTGTCTTGGGCTTGTTCGATACTTTGTTTAATTCTTTGGCAATGTGTTGCCTGGCCCTACTATCTGTGCAGCTTACTTATTTGCACTTTCTCATTTGAGTTATACTGCTTCCCGTTGCACCTCTGAATCATTTTCCATGTGCAGTTGTTATGTACATTCATTGGGTACATCGTCACTGTTGTGGCAAGGCAGTGCACGCAAGCGTGAACTGCAGCCACACGGTATTGAGTTTTTGGGCACGACATCACTAAAGTGGCAAGGCAGTGCACGCAAGCGTGAACTGCAGCCACACGGTATGGCGTGTATGATATTCTTTCTGTTTTGACTTATGGATCTTTTTGCGTATTCCATATTCTGTAGTGGCGAGGCAGTGCACGCGTGCGTGTACTGCAGCCCTACTTGAATTAATATTTTAATTGATATTTCAATGGTTTGAACTGTTTTGTTCATTTTAATTCAATATTCTGAATTGCATTCTGATTTGGTTTAATTACTGTCGTCTATTCATTATTTAATTATTATTGCTTCTGTGCACTAATAACTGAGTTTGAATTAGACTGACCCGAGTATTATTTTCTTTTGAATTTAATACTCGGGTCAGACCGAGTATTTACAGGTTGTAGATATTCTGCTTTGGGTTGCTGCTAGAGCTATGAAGTTCTTTCATATCTTTTGGAGTAGTCGTCGTCATTTGTAGTAGTATGTAAAATTGTATAGGAAGATATGTATTCATGTATATTATATACGTTAATGTACTTGTATATGTAACTTCCTTAGTCGACTGTTGTAGTTGTATCATATGTACCGTGTGAATGTATTGTAACTGACATCAGTTATTATATATATATGAGACTTTCTGTTCCATCTGTGTTCCGCATTTATATTATCTGTGTTGTTATTTTATATTTACTGTTCTAAACTATTACGAACCATCGTAGTTCGTTTTATACTGGAATTGGGGTATGTTGATGGGAGAAATTATATCACTCCCATCGAGATAACCAATACTAGTGTAAGGCCAACTATTGATGGCCGCTCCTCAACAGCCTTATTCTCCGTGCTAGTTGACAGCACTACACCGTAGTGTTCTTGGCTAGCGTGGGTATAGAGGTGGGGCGTCACATAATTACCCCTTAATTAATCACCTTGATTAACTTAGTAATTAACTATCCTTTAATTACCTATATTAATTAAACTTTAATTAATCACATTAATTAATTAATCCTTTAATTAATTACTTTGAGTAATTATCCTTTTAATTACTTCATTTAAGTAATCATTCTTTAATCACTTTCATTAAGTAATTATCCTTAATTTCTTACATCAATTAAGTATTCTTTAATGAAGTACATTAAGTAATTATTTCTTAGTTACTTACATGAATTAATTACCCTTAAATTAATTTCATTAAGTAATTACCCATTAATTACTTACATTAAAAAATTATACTTTAATAAATCACATTCATTAATTATCCCTTAATCACCAATTAATGATCCTTTATTAATTTCATTTGAAAATGTTCAAGAATTTAATTACAAAATTAATCTCATATGTAATTTCTTTTGAGCAAAACAATTTTAAACATTTAACTTTAACCTTTTAAATCTTTAGCAAAAACCTGTTCTAAAAACTTGATCAAACCTTTTTGTTTTGGAAACTTGTATAATGTCAAGCCTTTGACTTTGTTAACATTTTCTTTTTAGTTTAAAAACTTTTCATTCTTTAGCTTTAAAAATCTAGTTAAACATTTTTTGAAATTCCCGAGCCAAACAATCAAAAAACCCAAGCTAATCCCCGAGCTTCACGTACATCACTTTCCTTCGAGAAAATCTTCAATCCACTCGAGCACGCTCCTGAGCAAACCCCTTCTTCCCCAATTCCACAGACAACCCAGACACACTGACACCTCATGCACATGCACAAGCGTTCCGACCACCTTCGATCATCGTCGCGACCACCAGCACATTGTCGACGACCACACTAATTAACCATGAATCTGTTTATATAATTTAAACACGAAATCTTGCTACTTGATTTTTCTGATTTTAAATGATTTTTCTATAATTTCCTTTTTCAGAAATATTTACTCAAAATTTTCACTAGAAATTATTTTTAAAACTAATATCTTGTCAACTCAAACGTATTTTGTTTGTAAATCATAGCCTATGGGAGATTAGAGGAAGAGAAATTGGTTTTTGAACTTGATTTTGAAGCCTGTAACTAGAACAGAGGCATGTTTGCCTATATATAGACATGCACACAGTCATATATATACATATATATATATATACACATGCAGGCATTTTTAACATCTATATAAACATTTTTCTCACACCAACTTCAAGTATTTACCATAAGCATCAAGATTTATGCATTTTAAAGTTAGTTTACTCACCCGGAATTGAAAACAGAGAGCCTGATTATTATTTTGATATGGAAGTTGAAGTTGAAAAGTGATTTTGATCTGAAACTTGATTTAGTTGAGATGAATCTGAAATTGTAATTTGATCCTGATCTTTGACTTTGCTTTGATTATTGATCTGAAATGATTTTCTTCTTACTTGTTGAGTTGCCTGAACTTGCATGCTTTAGATTTGAATTAATTTGTAGTTGTATCTGAACTTGTTTTGTATATTGATAGAGTTGTTTGCTTTAGTTTCTTTTCTGTTTTGATTTTCTTTTGTCTCAGGTTTCTTTGTTTTTAAGTTTCAAATAGAAAGAAAATGAGAAAGAAGGGTAGAGATGTGTATATATAAATTATTTTTCCCTTTATTTCTTAAATTCAAAAATGAAAAAAATTTAAAAGATGACACTTGTATAATGCATGGCATAATTTTGTAAATACTTGTAAAATTTCATGTTGTAATTGTTACACTTGTTAATCCTTATGTTTATTATACTTACACATGTATAATGCATGTATTTATATATATTTATATATAATTTTTATTATATTTTTCAATTATAATTAATGCATTTCTTTTTATATTAGCATATGTTATAATTCTTTTACACTTGTTATATTTCACATTACATGGCTTACACTTGTCTTTTTCACATGTATTAATGGTTTTATCAAAAATTTACATTATTTTTACTATTTATATAACCTTAAAGAAAATGATTTTAAAATATAATTACACATTAATAAATAAACATACATATATATTATATACGAGTCTTTAAAATATAGAATTTGAATTTTAAATAGCTTTTGAAATTTTATTATATCAAATTCAAAATATAACTTTCAAATCACAATATATATATATAATAGAAAAAAAATTATTAGTTTATAAAGTTTTTAATTTCAATTAATTTTTAAGATATTTATTTTTGAATTTCAAAATCAAAATTCTATTTACCATCATTTATATATAAATATACAAACAAACACAAATCTTATTTATTTTGGAAAAAATTTAAATTAATTCACAATTTAATCCAAAATTTTATATTAATTACCAAATTAAATCTGGCCTAAAAAGGTATCGTTACATCTGTGCACCATACATTATGCGCCTCTTACAAGCTCTTGGTGTGCCTACCTATATATCTCAAATTGAAGAGATCGCGTTAAAGAAGGTGGTATAAGATTTTTTTCATCTGATTCATCTCCCTGAAACACCACTCCTTACATTTCTCTTGCTCAATGGATTGACTAACAACAAGAACAACAACAACATCTGGTGCATCTCTAAAAAACTCTAGTTCCTCTTCCATAACCATCTGCTTCTTCTCATTATGACACAGGATTCCATTCCAAATCAGAAATTTTTGAAGCCCTCATTGAAACTTATCCAAATGAGCTTATACGAGACTTAACACTTCAAAATCAACGAGAAATCACGATGAATCAAAAGAAATTACAACATAAGATGGTCGACCTGGAAAAATATTTTTCCACATGCATGACCAATTTGGAGAAGACTATGGAAAAAGTCGTATTTACTTTAGGCAAGGTTATGAGGAAAGTTCGTGGTAAGTCCTCTTCTTGATCATCATCGTCACCTTCTCCTACACCACCTCCATCACATACTCCTGCCCCTCATCCTCCTGTATCCTCTTATAGTGCTGGAACTTCCTATCAAGATAGAGGCAAAACTATTGTGCAGGAACAACCAAAAGAAGAATAAGAGAAATATCATTCTGATCCACCACCAACTCATCAGATGCATTATGCATCTTTTTAGGGCCTAAATATAAATGAAGATGAGGAATATAGTACTCCAACAAATCAATGGATGAGAGATTATCAATCGGATCCTTTTGCCTACTATGAGTACTATGAGAACTATGGCGCCTTCTCTTCTTATGACTACTAAGGATATCAGTAAAAAAATCCTTCATTATCATTTTCATGTTCTAATCTTGTTTTTCCTAAGACTCGTATTCTATTTTGTTAGTTTATTTTCTGTTATGTTTGTAAAACTATTGTCATGAACTATTATTTCCGTCAATATGATCTGTGATGTTTGTTTTCACTTTGTGTTATTTCTAAGCACAAACCATTTACATTATTTTTTGATAATGGCAAAAGGGAAGAGATTATTCGTGTATTCATGTGCATATAGATAGGGGGATACCATATTCAAGGGGGGTAATTTTTTAAATATCATTACAAAAGATTGTATAGTTGTCATCATAAAGAAGGGGGAGAATGTTAGAACCTCTCCTCGAGGATTTTAATGGCAACAACTATAAAATCACATATATAACATATATTTCATCTATTTACAAGTATATAGAATACATCACTCTGCTCATCAATATCATGATTTGAAGACAACCATAATGAACGATGGATCATACTATTGAAAGTAAGGCCATATATTTGTATAATAGTCATAGATTATTTTGTACAATCTCCTTGAGTGATCATAGCATACAAAAAAGCACATCAATAAACACTTATCTAAATTTTAATAAAAACTCTCCAGTTTTTACAAACAACACAAGCATGGACATTTGGCAGAAATTTCGAGTTCTAAACTTTGAAAGTATCAGATGTCTGGGACATAATGTCTGACGCTGTTGCAACTACAAAAATTTTAACGACCACTTCTTTTCAAATTAAATGTTAATGTCTTCTCCTTGATAGCTATAATTCTTGATCAAAAGGAAGCTCTTCTAGAAGTTATACTCTTTGGAATACAACTCTTTGTAACCTATAAATATATCAAAAGAACGAGATTGAGATTGAGATTTACTTACAACTACTATTACTCTCAATTTTCTATAAGTAATTAAACTTTGTGCTATTATTGATTTCATACTTAATCAGTTACAATCAAAATCTATATTTTCGTAAACTTACTTCCTACAAATCCAAGAACTTACACTCACGAACACTCAAGGGGGATTAGAGGAAGAATTTTACTAGAAGTCAATATCTTTATTAATTGGAACACAAAGCTTATCAAAGAAACACTTCTGTATAAGCCTATTCCTTCGGATGAAGTGAGGGTTATTGGCTAATAAAATACCAAAGAGGTGCTTTGAGACTAGACATAGGACGGGAGGTCCAAACCAATATAAAAACTCTGGTGTACTTGCTTTTATTTTTTACTATTATTATACTATATTGTATTGCTTTAGTTAGTATATATAACAGTATACGTTAACATATTAATACATAAGCCATATTATACGATCAATGACACTTACACCATCCATAGCTAAAGGAGCTAGGCTAGCCCGCAGCGGAGACAAAGAGCAAATTTTTAAAAATCCTTTATTAGATCTTTTATGGGCCTATGAGGGCTAAATTCGTTTAGAAAATTTCTAAGTTTATTTTAAATAAAATCAATATTTTATTTTAATTCATAAGTGAAAGGAGTTTTAAATTTAATTTGAGTTCAGATATATAATAATGAATGCATCAAATACATTCATGTGTGTATAGTGCAAGTTCAACATATAAATATTGTACATAGTTAATAAGTATATATACAAGTGATGGAATTTATATCGAAATGGACATATTCAACCTTTTTATATGACTTTGTTGCCCATAGTTCATTTTGAAATTATATAAAATAATAATATATGCACATATATAGTTTACTTATATTTACTTATACATAATATGTCATAAGGTTACTTTAACTAATCCAAAGTTTACATATATATATATATATATATATATAAATGGAAAGTCAATTATGTTAAAGAAAGTAATTAGTTAGGAGAAGAAAAGGTGGAGGAGTTATCTCATTTCATCGATTTACTAATATTTACCTATACATAATATGTTAGAAAGTTATTTTACTAGTCAAAAGTTTACACACACACACACACACACACATATAAGGACAATCAATTATGCTTAAGAAAGCAATTAATTAGGAGAGGAAAAAATGAAGGAGTTATCTCATTTCATTAACTTATCTTTAATGCCATTTCAAAACAAGTTGAATACTTAAACACATATATATGTATGCATGTATGAATAAATATGAACTATATTTAAATTAAAATAATATATATATATATATGTGTGTGTGTGTGTGTGTGTGCGCGCGCGTGTGTGTAAACTTTGTAATCTATTACATTTTAAAATTAAAGTAATAGATTGAAATTTACTTTAACTTAAGAGGGATTCAAAGGGTTTATAATATTTTGCACAAAAGTCCACTTATGTTTTTTCAAATTGAAACAACTGTTAAACAAATGTCAACAATAACCAAAATAATATTCAAAATAATAAATACATGATACATGTATTCAATCTCCAAAGTAATTCTAAGTAATTTACATACATAGTTAATTTACATTTGAATATATGATAAGGTGCAAAATACATCAATTAATTAAATTAGTTTTCAATCCAAATTTTTTTTAATGTGTTTGCCCTTTTAATAAAATTATAATTTCTAAAATAATGACAAAATTAATTCGACAAATTAGGCATATATAAATTTGTTGCAAAATGAATTAGATCAAAAAATATACATATAATATGAATATATGATGAAAAGGTTGTAGCAAATGTAGGATCTACTTATATATTATCATAATGAATATACAATCAATTAACATACATTAGATCTGAACTTGAACTTTGGGTCAACTTAATGAACAAATGATGAGATTAAACGTATCACGTGTAGGATTTATACTTCATTAATATGGTGAATATATGATAAGATAAAATTAGAATTACCTAAAGATGAAGCCTAAGATTTGCATCATGAAGGAATAATCAAACTCCGATTCGATTAAATCGACATCTGGATTTTCCAAAGATCTAGGGGTAGTCACTACCTTGAATGTTATTGATTTATATTTTTTTAGGGAACTCCTTTTCATGGAGCCATTAAAGGAGAGGAGGATAGTAAGAGAAAGAAGATAAGTTATTTTGTTAGGATAAGAATAATAATGGATTGAATAAGAGAGAATATGTTTTAAAGAAAACATTGAAATCTTCCAGTTTCCCTTTCAAAACCTTCCTATTTAATTCCTAATTAAATACAATCAAATAGAATTAAAGAGAAAAGGAATAAATAACAAGGAACGACCGTCAAGTCCCTAGAATTGAAAGATGATGGAAGAAAAGTCCATCCAGAAAATCTTATGAAAATTTGGTCCCTATTTTTAGTTTTTGACTAATTTATGCTACTTTTCCCTTGATTACAATGTTGGGCTGATTTTCTAGAAGAGGCAATTTGGTAAAAAATAAAAAAACAGGGATCTAATTTACATAATTTTATGAATAGAGACTTTTTGTGCATGAGCTTTGAGAATAAGGACCTTTTGTCTAAAACCCCAATAAATAATTTCATAAATGAGATTTAAGTGAGTCATGAGGAGGAGTAAAGAATGGAGAATTATTTCCTTCTTTTAATTACTCCTTTTAGATTTTCAAATCACATTTTAAAATTCTTCCATTTTTCATCATGTATGTGGGCCGCAAAAATTCCCAAAACAACTTAGCAATTAATTTATTTAAACCCCAGTTTAAATATTTTATCCACATCATATACCAATACGTGCGTTTATAACTTTTATATACGCACTTTATTAAATGCTAATGATATTTGAAACAAATCAAATAAAGTTTAAAACTAACATTTCAAAAATACTAGTTAATTTAATTAATTGACAACAATTTATAAATTAATTAAATCTTGTGGCATATTTAGAGTATTCATCATTACGGTTATGCGACCCAAAGCTGTAAATTATGTCAGCAGTTAATATCGAATAATTCGAAAATTAACGTTCACATGTCACCTTAGCTAGTGGTGTGATATTTTGGCTGAATCTATCGCTTATGTAATTTTTTAGTAAAACTGAATTTTACTTATTATAGGCGATACTTGATAATGAAGATTATTTACCCTAATTCTCTTTGTTAAAACTATATAACTTTAGAGTTATGGAATTTGGTAATGGTCAAAACTCCAATATCATCCATATTCAACTCTATAGTCCAAACACAAAGTCCTTGGTTCAATAACAACAATTGTTATTGACTGAATTACTCTAGCCAAAGACTTTGACTTTGAGTTGACATCAGTTGACCATGATACTAATCTCATATAACGAAGGAGATGAATCCTCTCTTGAATAGTGCTTCACATCTATTGCTTCCACTCGACCCAACCATAGTCGTTCAATGGGCGTCGTGCTATGATTTAACTATAATCAAAGCGGAGCTTTCACATTGAAGATCAACAATATTATCAAGTCGAGAAAACTGTGTAAATAGTCACATTAATATCTTTGGTTTGACCTTAGTTATATTGACCAACAAAAGACCATCGAGTGAGTCATTCCATAGTTATTTAATAACTATCCATACATAACTCCTTGGTACCTCCAACAGCTATGAGTAATACACTGTCCAACATTTGGAGAGCGCTATGTACTCTAGTCTCAACTGATATATCGATATGCAGTCTTGATACATCTTGACAAGAAATGATTAAAATGGTACATCTATTTTCATTGTGATGAACTGCTCATAGTTACAACACTTTGTAACTATTATCACAAAACACAACATTTATAGATTTTCTGTTAAATACACTTTTAATTAAATTAATTAATATATGACATATTATATCAAGTATATAATAGAAAGTAAACATCTTTTATTTCGACCAAGATTGATTATCGAGTTACATATGTAACAAATTACACGATTGCTCATAGAGCATGCCCCTTACTCTACCAATCTCCCACTTACACTTAGGGTCAATCATGGAATCTCATTCCAACTTCTCTAATCGGTTTTCTCAAATCAATTGGGCCAGTCCCTCAGTGAATGGGTATGCTTTTATATTTTAATTTTCTACTCTATCAATCAACTCTCTCTGTTGCTGATAAACTAACTTTAACATATGGAACAATTTAGAGTATGTCTCTCGACTTCTGGTGGGCAATAAGTTCTGCTACGAACCATATCATGACATTGTTATCATATAACAATGTTATAGGATTCCCAATATTTGGAATCGCCTCAGCTTAATTACAAATTTATGCATTTACACTTATGTATATTGCTTTTATTACGTCGCTAATCAAAATGATGTACTTAACTTTTTCATTGAATCGGCCATAGTATTTCATTTGGGACATTCCAACTTAAAAATTCTTAACTTAAATTTACTATTAACATATTATACTTAATATCACTTATGAAAATTTGAGTCTGAACACTCCTTCATAAGGAGTTTGTTGTTTCTTTAAACAATTCTCTAGTATTTTATAAATACAAAAGAACACTCAAACAACCATTTAGTGATATCAATTTGGATTTGGTATTTGCTTCACGTATCAAATACACAAACAAATCACGATATCGTATATAATATAACATGCATGATAATTCCCATTGCATACATATGAGGTATCCTTCTTACATGTTCCATATTAAATATTTTAATAAGGTGTTCTTGCACATCGTTTATGACATTCCAATATCTTTTATACTTACCATAAAAGACATCATTTGTAAATCCAATGTCGGGTATTAAAACAACTAAGGCTAATTTTAACACAGGTACATCATTAAAAAATCACCAACATGTTGTTTATTTATAGTTTAGAAATATAATGTACCTCGTAACGCTCTTTCTTATAAACATTATGCTTCCTTCGTATTTTACTTGATAATAAAACTATTTGATATTTCTATCAAAACACTTGTTCAATTTTGGTGCTTTTCTAAATGATACTTTCGTATCCATTCTCGGATCATATCAAAAAAATCACAAACTCAATATCGCTCCTACTAACTTCAACACACTTTGTTATTATATGAAAACTGCTTACACTAAATCATTATTTCGAATTTTCTGTTTCAACACATACGCTCCAATACACAAAGTCAATTATTTGATAATTTTGTGAGTAGAATTTGAACCAACTCGGGTACAATAAATGATGAATCTGCTACACTAATTTCAATAATTGAAATTAGCGATGTTATTCTTATCATATGGCTTACTTTATTCCAACTGCACTTGTCTTTCTCTTAAAGACATATTTATGGCCAATGGATCATATCCCTTCGGTTACAACTATCAAAATCATATTTTAATAATGTACTTGAAATTATTTTGGACCTGTGTATCAAACCATATCATAGATTCGATACTCTTAGTGGCTTAATTAAACAATCGAGGATTATTTATCCTTGACATTGACAAGAAACTCACAAGTTCTCTTTAATGTACAAAAACACTCGTTAGACATTCTAATGTGTTATCTTTATCTAGGTTCGATCAATTTCATTACAGCCCTTATAATCATTTTTATCCTTGGATCATATCTAAATTCATTCTACACTAATATTTTTTCTTAAGAAATCCCTTTGATATGCAGTTGATATTTCTTGAAACAACAGTTGTTTCTTAATGCAACAGAACGTGCATTCGTAAACATTTTATGAATTACCTTATATAAAAAATGATTTAATATTAGTTTACAATATTTATATTCACAACATAAATCAGTTATCCAATGACTATCATACCCAAACTTCTTTTGGTGTGATTCATGCTATATCACTTACGTATAATTATTACGTACAATATTTTGACTCACACAACCCGCCAACTTATTGGCCTTTGATATGTAGGGGTTTCTTATAAACCCATATCTCGTATGATTTTGTAAACTATTATGTGGATGATATAAGTTTTAACCTTGTGTACTACTTTTAAGTACACACTTTATAAAAAGAATTTATCTTAACTTCACTCATCATTAATCATGCTTTGTCTAACAAAGTTCGAGTACTCCTTATTAATACATTATGTGTTATAGTGAGGAGTTACTTTGAGACTATTTTTTTTTTCATATTAGGTACATATAGAAGTCTTTCCAATATACTCCTTCATTTGATCAAATTGAATCATTTATGTTGCATGTTATATTACTTATGTCCGTTTTATATTCTATGAGCTTATCATAGATTAATATATGTGTACTAAATACACATGTCCATGTTCTATGATAACTTATGGTGAATATGACGAAGTATGTGGAACCGTTTTGCTACTAATAGACTTACGATTACATAAATCCATATGTATCGATCCACGAGTTCATCAACTCTTATGATGTTCCTACTAATTGGGTGCATAACCCTTAATTGTTTGAGATGTAATTAACTAGTATCATATGATTCATAATCCTATGATAAAAATTATTTCTCAAAACTATGAGTTAGTCTTTAATTCCAAAATAATTTTAAGTAATTTTAGACACTTCTGTATTTTCCAATGTATCACTTTTGTTATGAGAACAAATACCACATAATAGTTTTGTTTCATAAGGAATAATCATAATATTCACATTAAAATACGACTATGACTATTTTCAATCGACATCGAAAATAGTCATTATTTCATAAATAATATGTGGCAGGTTTTATGAAAACAATTCATAACTTGATGCAATCTCTAAGTACTATATGGCATGCTCCCACATTTAAGTCATTGCTATAATAGCATACTGAATTCAAAGGTGCCACATTCATTCTATATAGATTATTTATTTCATATATTGCAACTAGTTTACAACAGAGATATCATTAATCAAATATCTTGAACTTAAAGAAATAATTTCATAGAAAACAATTTTCTATATGAAAATATATTATGGAATAGAAATCGTGAATCTCATTCCAATGTTAAGTATTATTTCTTATTATTATTACAATTTTTGTTTCCGATGTTTCTTTATAAAGTAGAAGTGATTATTCACTCTGTTCATCCCAACTGTACCTTAAATCACATCTACTCTTTTACACTTGTTCTTCATTCTAAATGGTCAAACCATTCAAAAAAAACCTTTACTATAATATCATAACGAACTTTTTGCAATAGCACAATCAATTATCATTTAACATTTACTAACATCAAATATGTTGCACTTTACATAAACTGATCAATTAGTGACATTCACCGATCGAGTGCTTAGGTCTACATTGTAGTTTTAGTATAATGTGATGTAGTTTTGTTCTAGTGTGACATTTAACACAGTATGATATTTATTGCATTCAATCAAATTGAATACTCAATCTCACAGTGCGATTTATTTGTTTGCTTCGAATGAATAAATTTCATCAAAGTATCGTATACTATGAACTATGGCCATTCACTATATATATAACAAACTGCATTTTGACCCTTGAATGTCAATATTAATACGTCCAAGGTATTCATGTCTCAAGCACCTAAGGGCTTGGGTAATAGAAAAGGAAGAAAAGAAAAGGAACAAGAACAAGAAAGAGGAAAACATCAAAATCTCACATGCGTAATGATAACATATAATATCAAAAGACAATACACAGAGCTACTCTAAGATACATAGCATTTCAGAATTACTAACAGAAGTACAGCCTAGATAGTTATAACATCTTTTTCTTATAATTGATGATATATATATAAAGTAATGAAACAAAAATAAATACAATGGTAGGTAAACATCTAGCTCCTCTCCAAGAGCTCAATGAACATCAACAAAAACCTTCTTTTCTTAGATTGCTCAAAAGAGCACCCATGGAAATAAGGGAGAGATAAAACCACGAATCAGGCAAAAGTCTATTGTGAGAAACTCAAAAATATGTAGCTAGCATATAGCAGTACTTTTGAGACTGTTTGGAAAGCCATAACGGTTATCCCCTCAAAAGAACCAAACCCTTTTATAAGTACATATTGTGACATAATAGATAATGTCCAAGGTGAAGAATATAAATAAAAAGATAGCAGTGCCACTTCCACCTCATGACACAAAAATATTAAGTACAATCAAAACCGCCAAGGTGTGCACGCATATGGATTTTTCGTGGAGGTCTCTTCGAATCAAATTGGATCAGATTTCATGCATAAGGATTAGAAACTACCTTCTGAGTGTTGTATATCTCTAGGTAGAATATACCATAAGGTAAATATAATAAGCCCACGCCCGAATATTTTCATGAACCACATGTAACCGAGTATCATTAACTCCTATGTGCAACATCGATAAGCATACTCTAGATATGAAGTTGATGTACACCCCATGGGTTAGCGAAATCCCCGGATAGTGCATCCTACTCTGTCTTTATTATTTTCTCGATAGTGAAGTCACGATCAGCATCTCAACGCAGCCATCGCTACTCAAAGCATATCACGAATCTTACATGGATTCCTACATCTTGAACAGATCTCGAAACTGCATAAGGATTCTAGTATCTCGAACATACCCACTTCCAAAAGATAGAACACATATCTCAGTCTTAAAGTGGTTTTCAATAAGTAAAACACTTACAATCTCAGTCTCTTGAAGGTTGAATCGATGAATTCCAGTTAATTTAACTCCGGTTCATCGATAAATAAACAAACAAAGATAAGGGTGGAGATCATCCCCCAGTTAGATGGATTTCCTTATCTCTTATCATAAAAGAGCAACTACGCAGGTTATGTCATCACCAAGTGAATAACTATATCGCATAGTTCACATGTTTCTTCTCATATTTCCTAAGTTAATTTGGTCAAATTCAACAATACTAAAACAATCAAAACCAAGAGAGAAGCTCAAGAGGTTAGAGCATTATTGCTTCTACATCCTATTCGAATCATCAATCTTAACTCACATGGTAGAACTAGTCAACTTTGTCGGCTTTTAGTGCTAAGTACGCGACTAAATAATTTTCCATAGACCACACAAACCACGATCAACTCAAAGAAAGCATGACTAAGTCACATAAACGACTTTTAATCCCCTTTTTAGTTAATTAATCTTTATTTAACTAAAGCCTCTTTCATCAATATAACCTCTTTATCGAATAAAATTTCTTCATTTAATTAAAATTTCATCATTTAATTAAAAATTCGCTCTTTAACTGCAGTTTCTTCCTATAATTAAAACTTCTTTGTTTAATTAAAGCTTCTTTCTTTAATTAAAGCTTCTTTTAATCAAACACCTTTATTGATTTACTCCTATATTCATTAAACTAATTCATTAATTAAACTCCTTTATTAATTAGACTCTTTCATTAATTAATAAAACTTCATCTATTAATTACTACTTTCTTCAGATGTAAGAAAACTACATATATGAGTTCTCCATATGGGATCCCAAACATATAAATTAAAGCTAGAGATATTTCATACCAATGGTCCTTCCCAAGGGTTCTCAAATCATATGAAGCAGTAAAGCTTTTAGATACTCCTTTATTTACTTGTATATAGATTTAATTTACCTTTATAAAAGAGATATACTTGTATTCTACTAAATCACTATTCATTTATAATCTTTACACTATTCATTTACACTCATTTTCGTACTTTAAAAGTATTCATATACTTATCTCAAATGGTATAAGTATATTCACAAATCGTTTAACAAGATTTACTTTAAAATATTACATAAGGGGTTAAAAACAAATGTTATTAAAACATTATTTACTATAAACCTCTTCTCTTTTATAAATTAAACTTACCTGTCTATCTTTTTATAAAAGATTCCATACGTGCTATAATCTTTAAAATATCCATAATTAAATATCCATACTTCTTAATCATTAAAGACAAGTGTTACTTAAACATTATCACAACAAACCCAAAACCATTTACTCGTAGTTATCTTTAAATTATCCATTACTAAAAATCTAATTATATTATTAAGTATAATTAATAAGAATTGAAAACAAATGTTATTAAAACATTGTTTACTAAAACCCATAGCAATTTACATACTTATCGTAAACTTTAAGACAGTTATTTTAAGGATCAAAGCATATCTACACTTATTAATTAAGGTAATGCACTTTTAATTTAACTTCGCAAAACCATTTATTTAACTTAAGAGTAAAAATCTAAAGCTTCCTTTATTACTTTTATAGAATACTTAACTTACTCTCTAAAACTTATAGACATGTATACATATACATATACATTCACACACACACACACACATACATACACATATATACATACATACCCTTTTAAAGCTCTTACAATTATGTTAAAACACTTTTAAACTTTAAAAATATATCATAATTATCTATATAGAATATTATGTAAAAACAACAAATTTTGAAATAAATGGAAAAACCAAAAAATAAACATGTTTTATTTTAAAAGCCTCTTACTTCAAAAATTCATAATCAATTATTAAAAATATATTTAAACATGAAACTAATATTTTTAAAACACTCTAACATAAGTTAGAAAATAATCCTAAAAAGATTAAAGGATAATATTTAGAATATCATTTTAGCATAAATTAAAGTTTCAAGTATAAAAGACAGCATTTCTGAAAATGCTATCTAAAGTTTCAATAAGGGTAAAAGTGTTTCAAAAGCAAAGACAACATTTCCTAAATTCTCTCTAAAGTTCTGTAATAGGTAAAAATATTTTAGAAGAAAAGACAGCATTTTCCAAATGTTATTAAAGCGCAACAACAGATAAAAAGTGATTCAGAAGCAAAGAAACATTTGCCAAATGCTATGTAAAGTTTTGGGTCTGTTTCCAACATGATTTTGCAAAAACTTTGAGGTCAATTATTGACACTTAAACAATTGATTTTTGATCCAATTTTTTGATAATATTTAGTATACATTGAGTACTTCAAAATTATCAAGAGAAACTCTTAATAATATTTTCCAATTAATTTATAAAAATTACCGAAAACAAGGTATTTTTCCTTAGTGCTCATATAATGACCTTGTAACTTCTTACTTTCGTCACTTCGTTCAACTAATTTTATATCTTTTTAAAATTGATATTTTTACATTGTGAGTACTTATATTTTAGTTATTAAAACCACAAAGAAACCCATAAGGATGTTTTCCAAAGTTGACTTAAAAAATCACCAAACACAAAGCAATTTCACAGTGCATCCACAGCTACCTTTCTGCTTCAAACTTTCACAACTTTGTTTTATTATTTCCACAACTTTTCAAACCCATTCCTTTATGTATAACACACCAAAACATGTGCGAAGGAAAACCAAATATATAATTTCACGATATATTCAAAGTTAAAAAATTTAACATAAGTTAAGTACATGGGATTTCAAAGTGCATTTATAGCGACTATTTCGCTTCAGCCATTCACAACACACTTCAACTTTACACACAACATGATAAAACATGTAAAAAACGAGTCATGGCCACATTAAATGTTTTATAGGGTTAAAAGAGATATTACACCATATATAAAATGTTGCCATTTTCTTTCCAAAGTAAGGAGGGATCCGAAAGTAATAGCTTGCATTATTCTTCGCTTTATACTTTATATTTCAACAATCAAACATTAGATCACATATGCACAAATTAGATGGTGAGTAAAATCACTTTGAAACCAACTATACAACATGCAAATGCCTAAAGATAAGGAATAATTTCCAACATACTATCACCCAAAGTAACCACCTTAATGCTCAAAAACACAAGCCGAGTCCCCTCCTCTACAAAGTGCTCATGGCTATGTTTGGGTTCCCCATTTCTCCATCATTTCTTCTCTTCCTGATGCTAAAGCCTATTTCCTAGATTATATAAGGTCTGTGGTAGAGTTTGGAAGATAATGGAGTTGGTTTGACATTGTTTTGAAGAATTTAATAAGAGAAAGAAGTGTTTGAATTCTTTTTCTTTATTATCTCAACTTTGCAAAATGAAATTATGAAATGAAAAAAGATACGAGAGGATGCTTTAGCACACACAAAAGACCCCTTATGCCCCTTGGTTTGGCCGACCACAAGGCTCCGCCACCAACCCATGCTTTTGCCTCTATGCCTTCCATACTACGTACAAGTCCTCCTTAAATCACTCTACCTTTTACTCCACTTTGTTCTCTTAATTAAACATTTATTATTTGATTACTTTTGCTATGAAAAAATGTGAATTTAATTATTATAAATGTACTCATGTGTTACTACACAAATACAAAAGATTTTGAATAACTTCTATTTAGTAAAAAGTCGTTCATCAATAAAATGATTTTTGATCGCGTTATCGATATTTCTTTAAGTTATTTATTTTTTTGAAAAAAAAAAGTTTGAATAAATTTTCCTCGAACTATTTATTTTTGTAAACTTTTTTCAAAAAAAAATTTCTTACATTATTTATTACTTAAAAGGGGGTTAACAAGGTTAATAAATCAATTTAATCACATTAAATCCAAGAATCAAATATTTAAATAATTAAGATATTTAAATACGAAGTGTTTGAAATTCTGAGATGTTACATTCTCCCATACTTAGAATATATCATCCTCGAAATTCTAACACGAGAAACAAAAGGAAAGAATCATATATCAATACCTAACATCATTCAAAGTTACTTGCAAACAAAGCTCATGGTGTTCCCAGGTTTTGAAAACCTCTCATCGCATAAGGATGATAAATAACCTGCTAAGAGTACCTTACGCTTTATAGCCTTAGGTTATCTCTTAGTTGATTATTCATGCTAGCAAAGAACAAATTGAATATTCATTCCCCAAATTCTCCATAAGCCAGCAAATATAACATACAAATATACTAAACCTCGTATGATGTACAAGGACAATCCACACGAAGTATAAAATCTAATTACTCTCTCGATCACATAAATTCTACTTCCAAATTAGTATATATCACTTGACTTCACTGGTACGGATCTGATCAAGTTCATTGATTAGAAACCTTTGCATTCCTTACATAGCCATACACTATAAAAGAAAACTTTAGAACCATATTAAGAATCCATATTAAGTGTTTCCCATTAAGAATCTAGCGAAAAATCCTTGTTCGGATCAGTGTAAACCACTTAAAAATCATGTGCTTGAATCCTAGATCAAGAACTTCATGGGAATAAAATGATCTGCATACAACTTAAGTACTTTATTCCATTGTTTTCTTTACTACACCAATTACTTTATATTTTAAATCACATTCAATTTCTCATTAGTATTTCTGTAATGATCCTGACTTGGCCTTCGAAAATCGGCACCGAATACGACACTCGTATTCAAATGCCGCAGATCCAAACGTCGAATTTAGTTCGCCGGAGCTTATAACACATTAAATACAACACAACGGAAGAAAAAGAATAATACATATGATATACAACATTTGATACAATATCCAGGTACAACTGAATGATACAATGAATATCAACATACATAAGAGATATGATACAAGACAATAGCAGCGGAAAGAAAAGATATCACTAGTAGCGGAACAAAATCTTCAATAGAGAAAGTAGTCTTCAAAAGAGAACTCCAGCATCAGCAATCTCTATCTCCAAATCACCAATCCAGTAACAGCTCGAACTCCCAATAACGATGCACAATGATAAGCATGTACAATCATGATCCAAAGACTGAACTAGCTCCAGATAATCTACTAAACCTGACTATCTGAAAAACCCAACTCTAGACTGCCCGTGTGGGAAAATAGTGGGCACCCAAAGTTTAGGAAAGGAACAATAAACTCCAGGTCAGTCGTGGGACTGGTATGAGCAAACAAAACATTTGGTCTTTTAAAACAAACAGAAGAATTTAAATGCGAAATCCGCAATGCTTTTTAGAAAATGAAACTACCATAAGGCCCCCCCGCCACACACATAATGCAAACGCAGAATTGGAGGAGATTTCTCCTTATGATAGTCAAATAGGCTTGATACAAGAAAATTTCTTTGATATTATTACTATAAGTGCAAAGTGTGGAAAACCATTTTGAAAGTATAATATAAATCGTAGCCAACATATGACCAGTATCGTATGCCTACTATAGCTACCATCTAAACAGTGGGGCGCCACCATAAGTAAATGGCAGGCTCTACAACTAAAACCGTACAAGTCACGTATTGGATGAATGGATTTCCAACAAATGGTCAGGCTAAGGAACTTCCTACTGTCCATGGGATCGCCTCTGGCGGGACGTCCCGAGAACCTAACCGGATCTCTGCCAACACAAGGTTGTGTTACCTTTGTAACTAGGTAACTACTACTCGAGCATGCCATCCCCCAGTCCTTTGGGACATTTATCTGAGGCGCCTCTAAACCACAAAGCAATTACAAAGTAATAAATCTGCAGTATCCACATGAGTAAGCGTCCGGGCTCCATACCATGATACCACCCTTTACCAGGAGGGAATAACACACCCTAAAGGGCACGACCAACATAACCTTGCCGCATCTTTCCTGTTTCGACCATTTCCGGGGTGTGAGGTCCTGATGCAGTCTTGTCCACAAAGCTACGCTTTATACAAAAGCCATGCTTTGATCACAAATGATCAACAAATGATCATCAACACACAACAGCACTCAGCATACCACACTGCCAAATTGGGAATATATCACTGATAAATATCAACTACATAACCTCTGAGCTCGTACGTCTTAGAGAAGGGTGTTAAGCTAAGAGAATGAATTCTTCGCCACTAAGAAAAAATGATTTGATAGAGATTAGTTTAATATCTCAAAGTGTAATGTCGGACATACAACCATACAAGTCTGTTCCGGGTTCGAACAGAACCGAAGGCACTTCCGAAGAAGCCCTTGCAATTCAGGTATTCACAATCTCGATCAGGCTTCCCATCACTTAGGGAATCTCTATACCGTAGCTACTCGGTGCAGAGACAATCGATAGGTTATCCAAACGTTCTTGAAGACACCCGGTCTTCAACACCGGTCTTTAAATGCAATCCATAACGTCGTATCACTATTCGGAATGGGTTATATAACACAAGGTCCTCTCCCGGCTAAACCGAATAATGAGCACAATATTTAAAATCATATGGATATGGGATTTCAGTTAAGTCACAACTTAAAAATCCAAAGCTTTCCTTTCAAATGGTTAAAAAAACTACCATTTTAAATCTTTTAACAAAAAGATTTATTTCACAAAGTTCACCCCGTTTCACAACAATCTATTTATAGATTTCCAAAACAATTTCCATTTCAAATGGATTAACTCATTTAAATCTTTAAATTAAAGATTTAACTTTTAGCTTTCAAACCCGTTTCCAAAGATTAATTCATAACATGGAAGACCATTTTTATTTTAGACTTGAAAACCTTTTAACACAAATTGGAGGTTCACTTCTTATATGAAAGCTTTTATTATTTCAAAACACATAGTTTTTATTTCAGAAAAATCCAATGTAAGTTAAAATCTTTGGGTTAAATTCAAATTCCAAAACATCACTTTTAAAATGGTTTAAAAACCCATATAAACCCATTTATAAGTTGAATAACCTTTTTAAACCCTAGTTCCCAAATCATAGAATTCAATTTTAAATCAAATTACTTAAATTTCAAAACTCAATCAAGTTATTCAAAATAACCTTTATTTTTTAAATTCATTTTCAAAAGCTTCAATTCTAATTCCAAAACTATTTTGGATTCAAAAATTCAATTTTAAAACAATTTCAAAAATCTATGACTTAACCCATTTCCGCGTGCAATCCATATTTGTGTGTGTATAAGTGTGGTCCAGGGTTCAACACAATAGTGCACAACATCATCATCGTAGATTCAATCATATCGATAAGTGGTATAACCCATAACGCTTATCTTAATTCACAGATTCATAGATAAAATAAATTATCAATCACAAAGATTCATCATTATGATTCGATGTGGGTTTCGGATAACCAACTGGAATCCGACTCCCTGTCGCATCGAAATTTAAATGTTGTTTTACGGGTCAAGGGGTTTTCATATTCATACAATAGTATATACATCACAGACATAACAGCTCAGCACAAAGCATTACATAGCATCACATCACATATCAAAAGTATCAATCCATCACACATCATTCAATAGCAATCAAACATCTTTAATTAAGATGAATAAATCCTGTGGTTTTTAATTTATCAATAACATAGTTACTTTCGTTAGAAATCTTTAATCAATGATTTATTATCATTAATTTCAATTAATTAAGTCCTAACCACCTTCACTGATTAATCAATTCTTTAATTAATTATCTTAGTTAATTAACCCTAAATTGTAACTAATTAAATCTTAATAAATTATTCCCTAATTAATTACTTTAATTAATAAACCCTTAATTGCTGATTAATTAAATCTTAATTATAATTAATTTTCCTTAATTAATCAATTAATAGATTTATTATTCCTTAATTAATTACAATAATTAATTATTCCTTAATTAATAATGATTTCTTAATCACTTTAAGTTAATTAACCTTAATTAATTATTCTTGATTTAATTACCTTAATTAATTAACCACATTAATTAATTATGCTTTAAGTAATTAACCTTTAATATTTGATTAGTCAATCTTTAACCTTTAATTATCTACTCTTAATTACTTTTACTAAGTAATTATTACTTTTATTTAATCATTCATTGATTACTTGATTAATTAACTTAATAATTTAATGAATCCCAATCATTAAATTCTATTTATCTTTAAGGTAAAACATTTCTTACTTAATCAAAGCATTTAAAAACAATTTGCTTTCAAATTAACTCTTATTAATTAATTACTTCTTAATTAATTAATAATTAATTACAAATTAACTAACCTTATTGATTTATTAAATTAATCTTAGCATTAAGTAATTAATTAAGTAATTACCTTTCAAAATAATTATATTAACAAATCATTAATTACTTAATAAATTAAAGATAAATCTTTTTATCACTTTGGCCACCTTTTGGAACTTGTTTAATAAACCATCTTCATTACATTAATCTTCAAAAGATTAAGATTAGTTTAACTAACATTCTATCTTAATTACCCTTTTAAAGTACATTATTTACTTAATATAAATAACTTTATAAAATAATATATCCAAATCAAATAGATTAAAATTTTATTACTTTGAAAATATATTACTTATATCCTTAAGTAATCCAATCTTAACTCGTAATCATCAATTTGAAAAACATGTTTGAAAATGTTTAAAAGTTTGATAAATTTTAAAAATAAAAATTGTTTTATATCTCTTGCTCGAGACCTGCTTTGAGTCATGCGCGAGAAAATTTCTCGTTTGCTTCGGGTTTTATCCAAAATCAACCCGAGGCCTAACTTTTCACTCTAAATTTTTTATTAAGTATTCATCCCCGACACATTAATTTTTTTTCTCGAGTTGTAACTCGAGCTCGAACCCCTATCACCCGAAAGCTGCTTCAAGTCGTTCTTGCGAGGAACTCAAGCACGAACGCGATCATTTGTTTTTCTTCCCAAAACTTCATCTTCCTCAGATATACAAATATACGCGTGCACCTGCACACGAAGCCCCACCACCTCCGGCCATCATCGTGATGCCCAGCAAGTCGGCAACGACGTCCCTACACCATCGAGCTACTCAGCAACCTCGAACGAATCATCAAAACAAATCGAGCTATCAGCTGCAAGCAGAGACCCAAACCTCATCAGCAAAACTCCTCATATCACCGTGCTCTGACCACCGTGATTCGTGCGAACATGACTGGAGCCACGCCAACCTCCCCCGCTTTTATTCCAACTGGACCGGACGACTCCGATCATCGTTCGTCGTCACACGATGTCGATGAATACAGCAGCCAATATGGGTTCTTAAACCCTAAAACCTCATCAACTAACCTCCATGAGCATCTAAAAAATCATTGACTATTTTTCCAGTAAACTCCATTACTTAAACTACCTCCAACATCAACCCCAAGGCTCAATTTCCCATCGATCATTTGGAATTGACGAAAACATGATTCAGTTCAAAACCCAAATCCACATTCAATACCAAATTAAAAACTTGACTTTATTTACTAAAATTCATCGTTTTAAATTTCGATTCCATATGCATAATCAAATCTGGAAATCCAGATTATCAATTTTCCTGTTTTTGAACCATTTTTTTACTGTACATAAATACTTCCAGATAGTTTATAAACAAAACATATTTAAGCTATTTTTAAAACTTAGATCTGGATTGTGTAAACAAATTTCATTTAAATCTTAAAGTCTAAGATAAATTTGAGGAGGAGATTTTGGTTTATGGACAGGGTTTGAAAGCCTGTAATCCAACAAAGCTCAGCATAGCCTATGAGTCAAACATGCACACCTAGATTTATATTCATGCAAACACATTCCTACTCATAAAAGAAAATTTTCACAGCACACTTGCAAGACCAAATCAGAATTTAAGCTTTAGCAAGGTAGATTGCTCACAGATTCACAGGGATTGGAAAAAAAGCTGGTTTAAAAAAAAAAAAATCAAAGTTGCTCACCTGATGATTTTTGATGAAGACAGAGAATAGGAACAGAGGAATGAACTTGTTTTGATATCTTGTTGAAGATGATTTTCTTGGTTGTATTTGTTTTCCATGTTTGAACCTTTGCATTCTATCTTCATTTGTAATTTCCAGGTTGAATACTTTTGCTTGCTCAAATCTGTTTGAACAGATTTTGGTTTAATTGCTTTAAACTTACGCTTTATCACTGATTTACAACATTAAATTCGAATCTTTAAGAAAATTTACTTGCCTTTATTTAATTCCAGAGAAAACTACACTGCTCTAATCTCTCAAGTTATTTTTTTGATTCCAGATTTTAATTTTCTTCTTTACTTTGGCTTGAACTTTGAAAACCTTTAATCTGAAGCTTTGTTTACTTCCAGATTGCTTATTTCTTTTCCTGGCTTTGATATGGAACAAATCTTGCTTTGAATTTCAGGTTGCTACTTAATTTGATTGCCAGGTTTTGATTTTTTTTATCTTGAAAATTTTGAACAGAAGATAACTTGGTTTACACATTTTCTTTCTACTTTGGAAGTTGAGATATGTGATGCCAAATCTTTTGTTTACTGTTGTTCAGATTTGCTGAGCTATTATATTTTGAATATGGGGAGGTGAAGAGTTTTTGTAATTTTTGTAATTTTTTATTTTATTCAATTAAATAACTTGAATGCCATTTGTAAGAAATCATCATGATATAAAATTTTGTTAATCTCTTTACACCAAACCCATGTGCATGTATGTTTAGCCCTTTTAGTTTTTGCAAGGCAAAAGAAATTTTACAAAATTTATTTTTTATATTATATACATTATATCTTAATGAATTTTAAATGCCATTTATTTTTTTAAAACATTCATTTTAAATTTAAATCAAAATTAAATTTCAATGCGTATTCTATTTTACTAATATATGTAATATACACATATATAAGATTTTAAATTAAAATGGCTTTTATAAAAATTCTTTATTTCAATAATTTAAACTCAAAATAAAATTGGAATTTATCTATATATTATTATCACTTATTTTTACTTGTTTAAGACTTTTCTCTATTTACTTTCAAATTAAATTCCAAAAGTTTAAAATATATTATTAATTTATGTTGACAAATTTTAGGATGTTATTTTTTTTATTTATAAGATATTAAATATCCAATTTCAAACCCACGGTTAAATTTTAAAAATAAATGTCCAAATAAATAAATATCCCATTTAATTTGAAAAATTCAAATTAATGTACAATTTTATTCAAAATTTTATTTTAATTATCAATTTAAATTTAATTAAAAATGGGGATCGTTACAATTTCTCATTCAATATTAAAATAATTTATGAAGCATTTCATAAAATATTTTTGTAAACATATCCTAAAGACATCTTTATTTATAAAACATTTCACTAAAACATAATTTCATTTTAAAACATTTCTAAACTTAAGTCCATACTCGTATAATACTTACCACATCCTAAAAGCATATGCTAAACATTCATATTTCATTTTATTTTTCAAGGATTTGATGTGCACGTAAATGTGCATATTTTTACTTCCATATTTAATCGAAATTAATTAAATAAATGAGCATATATGGTATTTTAAAATGTTTAAACCAATATTTAAATTATTTTCAAATCATCATTTATTCATCTTCATATAGGGGCAAAATGATCATTTTTGTGCATATATTAATTTGATAAAATTTACTTGAATATTTTTATGTTATTTTATAGGAATTTGGATTCAAATTAGTAGAAGATTTATGAAAATATGCATGCACAAGTGAAGAAGGCAAAATGAAGATGGAAATAAATCATTTCACGACAACATGGAGGACCCCACCTACCCACTTAGCATGATCCTCTATTAGGAGCTAATGCACATACTAATGAAGATTAAAGTTACATGCACATGTAATGGTGGATTAAGCTCATGCTAATGACAACTTGGAGGCCGCACTTCCTCAAGGGTAGTTTGGGTAGTTCCCAAAAATAGGATTAGGGTTTCAAAACTTGTATAAATACTCCATATGTTCATGTAATCAAGCCCTTAGCCTCCTCTTTAGTTAGTTTAGTTTTAGGCTCAATAATAAATATAAGCTCTCTTCTTCTATTTCATGTTTACTTAGCCATTTTCTTCATATGTAATTTTCTTATATGCAATTTTAATTCATGCTATTTTATTTCTTGTTTATTTCCTTTCATGTTAGTAGCTTAGATTAATTTATGCAAGTATATTAGCTCTTTCTTTTTCTTACTTAGCTTGCATTTTCCTCTTATTTTTATTTCATGTTGCAATTTACATTCGTTAAAATGATAATAAATATGAGAGGCTAAACCCCTTCACTTTAGGGGTAATGAAGCTCTTCTAATCACATAGATTCAACGTTTTGCTAATTTTTGATCTTTTTTTTGTGCTTAATGACAATGCTTGAATAGGTAAAATTTCCGTTTTTTTAGCTTTGAATTTGATAGCCTATGTTGTTGATACTAAATAGGCTACGCTTAAACAAACACAAACACAAAATATCTCTTCATCTACATATGATTATGGTAATGAAGTGCATATTAAAATCAAAATTTGATGGTGTATATTTCTAATCAATAGTAAATAGATCATACTTAGAACGGGTTTTATTTTCAAGTTCATTGTCATTTTCACAAGATTTAAAAAGAGATTTAGTGGGTATGTTAAAGTTTGATGGTTTATGTTAGGCTAATTATAGCACAAATAGGACATGCTTATGATAACATATGAACTAAATTCACAAATGAACAAAAGAGATATCATAATTTCATGACATGTTGATTTACGTGATGATGGGAGTGGATTTAGAGAAAACTATCTTTTAATCTCATAGTTTTCATTCACTTTTGTAGTAGTTATTTTTTGCATTTTCTTTAGCTTAAAACAATTTTCAAACTCTTTTGTTAATTTGATTGGATAGAAATTTTAAAATCAATACAATTTCCTGTGGATCGACCCGTACTCGCCACGTACAAACATTGTAAGTCGTGCAGTTGCGGTAATTTGTATTTAAATTTTTTTGACTAATTTTCTAATCCAATAGAAATTTGGCCACCAAACAAGTTTTTGGCGCCGTTGCCAGAGAATTTATTTTGTTTTAATTTTCCATTCTTCGAATTATTTGTTGTTTGATTTTTTTTTTTGTTTGTGTGTGATTTTTGTGACAATTTTTTTGTGTGTTTGTTGTTCTTTTTTCCATTTCCATTTGCATTTTCATATTTGAAAAAAAAAAAAATTACACAAGTTCATTTAAAAAAATATTTTTTTTTTACTCTATTGCCATTCACATTTTCATTTTCCATTTTCCATAAATTTTCCGTTGCCATTACATTTACTGGTCACTACATTTACTGGTCATTACATTTTCACTGTTACTATTTACTCACGACTTTCCTCCTCTGCACCTCCATATCCATATACACATTTCATATCACTGCTCTGTCAGTTCATCACTGCAACCCAACTTCTGGCCATACAACTACACTCCACTATACAACATCTAAGCCCCTCTGTCAATATACCATTTCAATACCCCCTCCACCAAGCATTCCCTTCAACAAGCATATAACAGTTCTTCCTCACATATCAAACTCAAAGCCATCATTCACCAAACTTCCAGCCATCACACAAATACCTGCTCGTTGCCTTAATTCTTCATATCACAGTAATCAACTTCTCTGTGCATATCAGTGCACAACATAGTGCGACCCTGTGCATACAACTGTGCAACAGTCTTGACTTCCACTTCTTCGACCGACCCAGTGTATACGACATCCATCCTCGCCTTTAACACATTAATCATACTGCCATACCAACCACCGCCTATCCTTCCCCACCTTGACATCAACTACCACAGCACAAACCATTATTTCACTTCAGAGCACATACAGTCACTACAACAACATATCAAACTGTTACATTTCTGCTACTTCCCCTTCAACTGATCACCAGAGCATCGGTCCTATATCAAACACCATCATTCCACCGCTTCAACCCACCATATCCCCAAATCACTTCCTTGCTGCCAATACATTCACCTTTGCCTGCTAATCATATACCAAACTGAACTCTCTGGCCATACAGAACCCACATCATCCTCATATAAAGCCACCCCATCAACTCTTTGCAGCAAACCAGAGACCTTGCCATCTAACCAGCAGCCTTCTGCAACTGTTTTGCCCCACTACTAACATCTTCAAACATCCCTTCCAAACCGTCAGTGCACTATAAACTACTACATAAATTCAAGCCATCCATCACTTACCGCATTCGGTCAACTCCACCCTTAACTTCTATGCAGCTGAATCACCTGAGTCACTTGCAACTACACTTCAAACTGATCACAACAGACTTCTACTACCATTTACCTCCTACATTTCTTTACATCACTTGCTGAAATATTTGCACATTCCATCACTGCCACCCTTCTTTTCATCACCACAGTGCACCACCTCTGCTCCTAACAACATAAACTACACATTTCCACAAAACTGCCTTGCCACCATCTCCTCCACAACATACAGTTGCAACATCGCCTCCTCTTCACCGATCAACTCATAGCCATCAACGACCTACATTTCAAACCTGCATCTCCTCCTCCAACTTACTGCCCACCAATTCAACACACCACCAAATCACCCAGAGCAACCCACCCATTAACATCAAGCAGTCACTCCACTTCATCAACCCTCAACCCCTTTGCCTAATTGCTACATCTTCTTGCATCCCTCTGTCCCCTCTATTTGCTTAATCCCTTCTACAAACATCAACTCTTCACATCTGCCTGTTTCCTCACGACCCAATAGCAGCTTCTCTCCAACACCAGAAACCATGCCAACCACTGCAATTCATCGCCTGAACATCATCTGCCAAAACTCATCATCATCTTCCTACAAATCGCCAGCCATTGAATCACTGCCACGACCTATTCCAATCACCACAAATTATGATTCAGTTTTAAGAAATTGAACACTCGAGCGATTGAACGCGATTATGATTTTGATTTCTGTTTTGACTAATTTTTGATTAAGAGAATTCGTGAATTGCATTGTGTATTTGGTCTGTAATTTGAGCTAACTGATCTTTTATTTGGCTTGGTTTTAAATTGTGAAGTGAAATGTGTATTTAGTTTTAAGTTGGGCCGGGTTTGTTTACGTCATTTTATTTTTGTTTTTAATTTGTGTACATCATTTATTTTTGTTTTGTTTTTTAAGTCATCCTTATATATAAAAGAGATTTGCAAGTTTTTTTTTTTTCTATAAAATAATAAATTGTATATATCTTTTTTGAAATTTTAGGTTGCAAAAGCAGAATATCAAAAGGAAAGGAGCAGCTTGCTAAAAATAACTGCTCTGATTTGCTTAGTAGAAAAAATCGCCGCTTAAAAGTAAAATTGCTAATAATTCTACATGCTTTGGTATCGTCCTTTCATCTCCAGTTTTATTTTAATTGCATTGTTGGTTGCTTGCATTTTAGAAAAAAATTCAAAAACAAAAACAAATTTCATTCATAGTTGCATTGTTAATGCACATTTAATTTCAGTTTTTCATTTCATCTTAGAAATTAACTAATAATAATGGTTGGACATCTTAAGGGTGTCACGAGCTCACATAAGGCTTAATTATATATTTACAAGTTATCCTCTTTTGACAATTTAATTTCTTGATATTTAGGCTACAGCAGAGCAATAACCATTTATAAATATTATGGTAATTTGTAAATATTATAGTGGTTGTTTCTCTAAAGTTACTTAAACCTTCGGCTGCATTGCTACGATGATTCATGGTGCACCTATAAATCTTGTTCGTTACCTGGCTGAGAACTATCTTGCTGAATTAAGACAAACTCCGATTATACGATTTTGGGTTAGGAGCTACTAAGAACAGAAAATTTGTAAGCAAGTCTTTTGCATTCATTTAGTTGCATTAGTTCATGCATATTTAAAAAGAAATTCAAAAACTAAAAAAATTGTGAATATAGCTTAGTTTTAAATCCTTTCATTTGAAAATTTTCAATCATAATAAAAAAAATTGATTTAGTTTTTTATGGAAAAGCAAAAATCCAAAAAAAAATGTAATCTTTTCAAAAACAAATTTTTTGAAAAATCCAAAAAAGACGAAACAAAAATAAAATTTCCCTTTGAAAAGATAAATTTCTTTTTGGTAAATAGTTTTCCTCTATAAAAAAAGAAAAAAAAACAATTTTTGAAAATGTCCGAGTTTCTCTACTTACATGAATTTTACGATAGTTGTGAAAATCAATATAATCCATATAATTTCACTCCAAATCCTTATGGATATTTTAACAACAACTATTGTACAAACAATTCAAATTTTGAACCATAAAATTTTCAAATTGATGACCAACCCTCAACTCTTGAAAAGAGTATTGAAACTATTTGTCTTTACCTGAACTCTCTACACAAAATGTGTAACAACCTAAAATTTTTAACAAATATTTTAATTCTTTTATTTAAAAACTTTGGTTTTAAATTACAAAAGTTTGAACTTTTAAATTTATTATAAATTATTGCCCAAATTTTAATAAATATAAGCAATTTCTGTAATTTTGATTTTTGGTTATAGTTTAACGCTAATTGAAATTTTGAATTCTAAGTTCTAAGTTCAAATCTTTTATATATATAATATATATATATATATATATATATATATATATATATGCGTGTGTGTGTGTACAATATTTATTTCGCGGTTGTTTTACTTATATTGGTTATATACTTTTTAAGGTAAGTAATAAATATTGTGAAAAAAAAGAAATAAATTTTACGCTTCTTTTATACGTACATACATCAGTTTCTTAGTTAAATGATAAATAAATCTAATGAGTGTAAACAAATCAAAACTTTAATTTAGTAATAAATAGTGTATAAATAAGCTATTTAATTACACGTTTTAATTGGTACGTTTATATCCGTTATTGTTGATTTATTTGATGCTATAAAAGGTACGTTATTTTCGGATTTTTTTAGCATGTGTACTAAATAAATAAGAAACGTATAAATTTAAATACGTTACTTTTGACATAAATTTGGGCGTACATTTCGTTTAAATTATTGCATCGGTTATACGCATTCTAAAATTTCTTACCTTAGCTATATAAAAATCAATCAATCAGTAGACATGCATTTCCAAGTGGAAAAGTAATAAATTCCCTAGCCGTTCAAATTCTTCTAAAGCTTGCTTTGAAAATTCACGTGTATGAGTGTTCTTTTTCCATTTACTTATTTGCAATTAATAGGAAAAAAATCTTTGATTTTTTTTCCTTACCGTTCAAACAAAAAATTCTTGCCACTTTTTCCTCCTTGATTTACGCAAGCTATTTATGAAAAAAAACCTACGCACAATATTCTCACTGCACATTTTCGGCCTTCATCTTCATCTCGCGTGTAAGCTTCTCTGAAGGTATGGCCGCATGCACTTCTTTTACTTTTCTTGCTTTCTTTTATTTTTCTTTTCTTCTTGCTTGTTTCTCTTTGTTTCCATTTACTGTTACACGCAAGTGCCTCCACCACCTTCGACGCCCAACATACACCCATTCCTCTGCCACCTCCTTCAGTACAACCTCCTCCCATCCCTATGTTGCGTCTAGATCTGGCTGTAAAGGCCGAGTAGTTAATCACCACTTATACATTGCCGAGCCATGCATTTCTTCCTCCATCAGATGAAGCCGCAACAACCTCCTCCTGGCAGTGACGCCGACTCTGACAAGGCACGCACCCCCTGCAGGCGTTGGTGGTCCAACTAGACCGAGCCAGGCAGTGACCGTGCCTTTTTTTAGTCACCTTTGATTTTTTTTAAAAAAATAAGAGAGAAAAAAATATATGCTTGCACCACCTTTGCATTATCACGGCCTAGAAATTTTGTCAATACCCCACTGCCTTTCGTGCATGCATGCATTTCAGAACTTAAACTTGGACAAGACCGAGCATGTGGAGTGTGGGTTGAGTCGTGTGGTGGAAGGGGCTGTGTTATTGATTGATCTTATCATTTGATTCAATCTAGCTTTTCAGTTGCTTTATATAAAATTTGATATGATCATATTTAAATTCGCGCAATTAGTTTTATTCATTTTTGTTTCAAGAATTTGAATCTGATCGTCGCTTCCGCTGAAATTTGATCTTGCCTTCTGTACGTTTTTCCGGTGTGGGTATCATTTTTGAGTCTAATCTTCAGCGTCATAGAGGTGAGTATTCACGCCTGACAAACATACTTATAGATCTGTAAATTAATAACAAGTGAAATTGTAGAATGAATATTTTATTTGACTTATCTGTGATATAAAAATTTATGACGCTAGAACCCTGTTATAAAATTGTCACATCACCCGTTATATTATCTGTTGTTATATTTTATGCTGTTTTACTATTTATTTATTACTGATTATCACACTGCAAGTTCCCTGTAGAGTAGAAATCACTTTGGGCTGAAATGATAGGCCTGAGCGATTTTTATTTATTTGATCTATTTTATTTATTTTAATTATCTATTTAACTTGGGATTGCGGGTTTGAAATGATAGAACCCGGATTTCTTTGTAAATTATGGATTGAAATGATATATTATCCGTATCACTTGACCTAGGTTAGAAAATATTATACAGACCCATGATTATTATATATATATTTTCTGGAAATATTAAATATTTTTAAATTTGTATATTATAATATTTTGTTTAAAATTTGAATAAAAATGATTTTATAAGGTATAGTGATTTTATAAAAGTTAAATATGTAGATAAATAAATGGTTAAGTTAGAATTTGAAGTATAAATTTATTTTGGAATTTGGATTTTTGTAAAGGAATGGAATTCAATTTAAGTAAATAAATTATAATAAATATGATATAAATTTGAATTTAAATAAATTAATAAGGTGTTATTTAAATTTTCTATGAATTAAATGGTTAAATAAGTGAATACTTAAAAATGGAAGTTGAAATATAACTTAATTTAGAAATTGAAGCTGGTTTTAGAATAAAGGTAAGTTAAGAAATAAATTGAAAATTAAGTTATTTTTGAAATGGTAATTAAACTAATTGTTGAGTAAAATTTTATAGAAATTTGTGCACTTGATTTTTATAAGTAAAGCATAGAGAAGTTTGATATTTATTTGCGAAATTTACTTTAAAAAATCATAAATTATTGAGTAAATTAAATGACTATTTCAAAGTGGAAAATATGATTTTATAAGTTAAATTGGTTTAAATTAAGGTTTAATTATTGCTGAAATTATATTGAAGTCTGAAATTTAATTTACTTAAATCTGTTGTAAAGGATATTACCGCACTTTGCAAGTGCTGTAGTTGATGCAAATGAACCAAGGCTAAACTTTTGGGATTTACATTAGATTGTGTAAGAATAATAACTTCACCTTTAAATAGTTTAAAATGAAGTATTTTGATTGAAATATAAACTAGTTTGGAATTTATAACCACGCGTAATAATAACGTTGGTTGTTAAAGAGACCGAGATCGGATATGGGCATACTCTCTGTTGATACCGAAAACCACTTTGACAACTGTGTATGCGGTGGAGATTCCATAATGAAGTAGGATGGTGGCGACGTTCTATTGAGGTATGGACGTGGACAAGACTCCCGTGAGTTGGCATAAGGTGGCTAAAACAGAAGCGATTGACGGACTAATGAGGTAGCACCTTTGATCGGACGCACTTCTTCATATGCCATTCTATTACTTTGTGATTGTTTGGTGTGCACCTTTGATTTTAGGAGTGTTGTTCGAGGTGGGCGGTAGTAGCAGCTACGCGTTACCACCGGTCTGGATGCGTAATTGGTATATCTACCCTGACATTGCCTAATTGTGCCGTGTCACCTACCCTAGTGAGCCATTATACGAGTTTGGTTTTCTCCCGTAACCCGTGGAGTATTTAGGGTAGTCTCCCGATCTGAAGATGCGCTGATACTGGATGGACTACTGGGACTATTATTGTGTTAAGGGGTAGATTGGGTAACTCCTTAACGCTATTTAAAAGTAAGTTTATTTTCATGTAGACACTATTATAATAGCGAAATTATTACTACATAGTAAATAGTTTAACAGATCCTTAGAGGATGGGCAGTCCCAAGCATCCTTTAAGTTACTTGCTTTATATTACAGTGCACTTGAATTAGCTTACACTGTATAAGTATGTATGTCCTGACTCGAGTGTTTATGTTTTATTTTACGCTCGGGTCAGCCTGAGTATCAGTTCGGACTTCATTTCCTGGAGCTAGGACTTCTGAAGATCATCTTTTCGAGCCGCTGTCTATTTTTCTATTCAGTCTTTTATCTTAGCCTTTGTAATTGTGACAAATAAATTTGGGATTTTCTTTGGTTGGTTCAAATTGTTTTTGGTTTTAAGACTATGTAATTTATACTTATTTGAGACTATGTGATAGTCGCTTCATGAACCACTATAGTATTTTAATTCCTCTGCGAGCATTCTGATTTCTGTGTCTGTGATTCTGTGATTTGGTTTCATTTGCTCCAATTTTTATTACAATCTATTGTTTTGAACTAATCAAGTTTGACATGTTTTAATTTATTGTCGAATTTGAATGGTGCAAAACAGTGGGTAGTTACAGTTGGTATCAGAGCTTTGGTTTCTAGGCAAACCATAGCCTGCGGAGCAAAAACTCATTAGAGATAGGATAGAAATACTCTAGAATGAGTGAAGTAAATCTTATAATCCTTTCTTTGTGAGAGAGCATATTTTAAAGTATAAAATAAATTTTTAAAGGATTTTCAAAGAAGTATTTTGATATAAAACTTTCTTGTTTTCAAATCAAAAATTTTCCCGACTACTTCCTTCCCTTTCTCCATCTTATTTGTTTGGGTCCTTTGTTGAATGTCTTTTCTTGTGAACTATGGACTATCTAATCTATCTTGGTCTCTATATTTCTCCTCTATCCTTAAATTCATTCTTGATTTCTCAGGATGAATCGAGGAAATGCCAGAGGTAGGGGACGAGATGCTGCTCCAGCTCCTGCATCCGTTGCCCCAGTTAGGTTTACTAAGCTTTGCAAGGAATATACCGAGCTTTGTGGCACCAAGTTCACAAGTTCTGAGAGCATAATTGAAGCTCAGCAGTGGTTGAGAGATTTGGAGAGAATTTTCTCCGGTCTTGAGATCACGAATGCCCAGCAGCGTCAACTGGCAGCTTGGCAATTAAAAGGAGCAGCTTTGGATTGGTGGCTATCCGTTACAGCTCACATCGTTGAGGCTGACATCACTTGGGAACAATTTAGGTATCTTCTTCGGTTGACCAAGTATGGCTCAGTTTCCTCCCTTTTGAAATCTGATGTTTGCTATGTAGTGAGGCTTCTTGTATTCATGATTCAGACCATGTATAAAGCTATTATGATTAGATGATGATATTCTGTTCTATGGGAGCTTCACTATATTATATTTCTCTATTGTATTTTATCCATGCGCTGTGAGTTTTACGATAGAGTCTGCGATGTTTATTTTACCCTTGACGGTCACTCATGGCTGCCTGGCACACTTTCAGCGCACCATTCCC
Organism: Allium cepa; assembly: GCA_030765085.1. NCBI lineage: Eukaryota > Viridiplantae > Streptophyta > Magnoliopsida > Asparagales > Amaryllidaceae > Allium > Allium cepa. The sequence continues at coordinate 352,668,447 of CM060932.1, read as the reverse complement.
TTGTTTCCGTGCGGGAGTCATGGACGATCGTCACAGTGCCGGTCCGGTAATGCCTGGTTCGGTGATGATGGTCTGGTTGCACTCTGGTTCGGCAGTGGTAGGCTAGGAGGTGGTTCGGTCCGGTGATGGTTTGGACTGGTGATGGTGGGATTACGTGTCGGTCTTTGGCTCGGTAGTATCTATGGTTCGACTAGGAATTGGTTCGGTGAAAACACCCCCCAACATCTGTCTTATATCTCTTATCATGCTTTAGGGATGCTTTTCATACGAAATGGATGCCCGAAGCATGCAAGTCTCATCTGTATCGGGACTTCATGGATTTGAAGCAAGGCGATATGTCCTTTATTGAATATGAAAGGAAATTCAATGAGCTGTCGCAATATGGCCTTAATCTGATAGACACTCCTCTGAATAAAAACGAGAAGTTTATTGCTGGTGCACGCCCCGAGTACTACAATCGCCTCATTACCCACGTGCATGGTACGTTCACCGCTCTGATGGACATGGCTATCAGATATGAGAACCCCACCTCTAGGAACCCTCCAACTGCCCAGTCTGCCCCCTCTCAGTCTTCTGGTAGTTCTAAGAAAAGGAAGTCCAACTTCTACAGTCATAAGAAGAACTGGAACAAGACCCCGAATTTAGGATCATCTTCGTCATCTCAGAGGCAGCCTGTAGATCTATCTGCCATTACTTCCATAGATGCAACCAGAAAGGACACTACGCTAATAGTTGTCCTACATTGGGTGCTGCGATCCCTCCTCCAGCTCAGTTGGCCAGACGAGACATTTTCCATATTTGCCTTTAGCCGGGACATTTCAAGAGAGACTGCCCTACTCAGAAGAAGAGCAAGGCATCAGGGATTTTTGCTGTTACTTCTGCATCCTCCCCAGCTCCACAGCCTACACCTGCACCCGGTCCTGCTCCTAGTGACTCTCAAGGTACACTTCAGGGTTCTTTTACCTTGTTTTATTTTCCTGTACGGGTTCTCTTCGATACTGGAACTTCCCATAGCTTTATCTCAGTAGATCTTTGTAATAAATTTGAGAATCTTCTTTCTCCCGAGTTTTCTTCTGTGCCTCTATGTGTTTCAAACCCTATAGGTGGTCCTGCAAACCTTAGTAAGATTTGTAAGGATGTGAAACTTTTCCATGATAGTTATCGATTCACTGGTGATTTTTATGTTTTGGAATTTGACACCTTCGATCTACTGCTCGGGGGAGATTGGTTAGACAGGCATGATGCCATATTTCGTGTAGTTCTCGAACTGTTTCCCTTAAGGACAATTTCGGTAATTCATTGGAGATCCAGTGTAGTTTGCCCCAGGATTTTGCTGGTAGTTTCATTTATTCTCTGGATTCTTCCCCTAGTGACCTTGACTCGACTCATGTGGTCAGACTTTATCCAGATGTATTTGGTGAAGTTACTTCTTTACCTCCTAAGCGGGAAATTGACTTCCGTATCGACCTTATTCCGGGAGCTCGACCTGTAGTTCTTCCACCTAGAAGAATGGCACCCCGCGAGAAGGTTGAGTTAAAGAAGCAAATTCAAGATTTGTTCGCCAAGGGTCTATTCAGACCTAGCTTTTCAGAATGGGGGGCAGCCGTGGTTTACGTCACCAAATCTGATGGTTCCCTTCGGATGTGTGTTGATTATAGGGAGCTGAACAAGTTTACTATGAAGAACAGATATCCTATGCCTCGCATTAATGATATGTTTGATCAACTCTATGGAGCTACTGTTTTCTCTCAGCTTGATCTTGCCACAGGTTTTCACCAACTCAGAGTTGCTGAGGAGAGCATTCCCAAAACTGCTTTCCGTACTGAGAATGGTTTCTTTGAATGGCTAGTTATGCCTTTTGGTTTGACTAACGCTCCCGCTTTCTTCATCGATTTGATGAATCGCGTCTTTCGTGATGTGCTCAATAGGTTTGTTCTAGTCTTTATTGATGATATCCTTGTCTTCTCAAAGACAAAGGAAGAGCACGAGTCGCACTTGAAGTATGTTTTAGAGACTCTTCAAAAACATCAATTGAAGGCTAAATTCTCGAAATGCCATTTCTGGGAAGAGGAAGTCCGATTTCTCGGAATATTGTTTCTAGTGATGGAGTTTCTGTTGATCCAGTCAAGATCGCTGCGATCAATGTAAGTCTCTCCCTCCTTTCTCTTTCTAAATTTAATCACTCTATCTTTTCTGGGGTTCTTATTTCTCCCTATTCTATTACAGGATTGGGAAACTCCTAAGAATCCAACTGATATTCGCAGTTTTCTAGGCCTCGTCGGTTACTATCGGAGGTTCATTGAGAACTTTGCTCGGATCTCTACACCCCTTACTTCTCTAACTCGAAAGAATGCTAAGTTTATATGGGATGATAAGTGTAAGGCGGCATTCCAAGAGTTAAAGAATAAGCTTACTTCTGCACTAGTGCTTACCGTTCCGAATGGAAATGAGAGATTAACGGTATTCACCGATGCTTGTCACGAGGGTTTAGGAGCGGTATTGATGCAAGATGGAAAGGTGATTGCCTATGCTAGTCGTTAGTTGAAGACCCATGAGGCTAACTATGAAGCTCATGATTTAGAATTGCTGGTTGTTGTATTTGCTTTGAAGCTTTGGAGACATCATCTCTTGGGTGCTAAATTTGACCTCTTCATTGATCATCAGTCTTTGAAGTATATCTTCATCCAGAAGGATTTGAATCTGCGTCAAGTTCGGTATCTTGAGTTTCTCGCTTCTTACGATCTTGACATTAGCTATACCCCTGGGAAAGCTAACGTTGTGGCGGATGCTTTGAGCAGGAAGAAGTCTTTGTTGTGTCAGCTTGTTGTTTCTTCTCCTCTTTTGGATCGAATGATGGCTAAGCAGGATGAGGATGAGATGCTTAGGCGTATGAAGGAGACTGTTCGTAATAAGGTTAGTGGTGGTAGTTCGGAGGGTAGTGGAGCTCAGATTGGTGATAGAGGGATTTTAAGGATTAATAATCAGATTTGTGTCCCGAATGTTGATGATTTAAGGCAGGAATTACTTCGGGAACATCATCAATCCAGACTTTCCATTCATCCTGGTGCGGCGAAAATGTATCAGGATTTGAAGAAGCTTTATTGGTGGAGGGGTATGAAGCGCGATGTCTCTATTTTTGTTAGTAGGTGTACGACTTGTCAGCAAGTCAAGGCGGCTCATCAGAAGACCCCGGGATTGTTGCACACTCTTAAGATTCCCGATTTGAAGTGGAAGCAAGTTTCTATGGATTTCATCGATGGTTTACCGAGATCTGGGAGTGGAAATGAGAGCATCTGGGTTATCGTGGATAGACTGACCAAGTCCGCTCATTTTATCCCGGTCAAGTCTACCCGTACGGCTTCGAGCTTATCTGAGATTTATATGAGGGAGATTGTTCGCCTCCATGGGGTTCCTCTTAGCATTGCTTGTAATCGAGACCCTATTTTTACCAGTCAATTTTGGAAAGCTTTCCAAGAATCTTTGGGTACTCGGCTGAATCTGAGCACTGCTTATCATCTGCAGACCAACGGTCAAATGGAAAGAGTAAATCAGATTCTAGAAGATCTTCTTCGGGCTTGTATCTTGGATTATGGAGGATATTGGGAAGATCATCTCCATCTTGTGGAATTCACCTATAACAATAGTTATCAGGTATAAATTCCAATCCTCTGTTCTTATCTTATCTTAATCCCCTATTTGTCTCATTCGATCTTTTCAGGCTAGTCTTGAGATGTCTCAATTTGCTGCTCTCTACGGGCGACCTTGTAGATCTCCATCCTGCTGGATTGAATCCGGTAATCGCTTAGTTCTTGGTCCTGATATGATTTTGGAAGCTTCGGAGAAAGTCGAAGAGATTGAGAGAAGGTTAAGGATTGCTCAGGATAGGCAGAAGAAGTACGCTGATCGTCGTAGAAGGAGTTTGGAATTTGCAGTCGTTGATCTGGTTTTCCTTAAGGTCTATCCCTTAAGGAATGTGGTTCGGTTTGGGCGTAGAGGGAAGCTTGCTCCTAGGTTCATCGGTCCATTCCGCATCTTGGAAAGGATTGGGTCGCTTTCTTATTGACTGGATTTGCCCGAGAAGTTCACTGGAGTACATAATGTATTCCATGTATCACACCTTCGTCGCTGTCTACATGATCCACCTCTTATTATCCAGCCTTCTGCTCTTGATAATTTAGACATCGAGCCTAATCTAACTATTGAGAGGAAGCCACTTCGTATCGTCGATCGAGGTACGAAATAGCTAAGGAGAAAATCTGTCAGCCCGGTCAAAGTGCAGTGGAGCACTGATGAACGGGATAGCACTTGGGGGACAGAGGAGAGCATACGTGCTTCGAATTCGGAATTATTTGTTTCAGGTACTTTTCTCTATTATCTTATCTTCCTTTGTTTTCCTTCTTTCGTTCCTTTTCGAGGACGAAAAGTTTTGAGTGGGGGAGAGTGTAATAGCCAAAAAATTTTAACAAATATTTTAATTCTTTTATTTAAAAACTTTGGGATTTTATATTACAAAAGTTTGAACTTTTAAATTTATTATAATTCATTGCCTAAATAATAAATATAAGCAATTTCTGTAATTTTGATTTTTGGTTATAGTTTAAAGCTAATTGAAATTTTAAATTCTAAGTTCTAAGTTCAAATCTTTTATATAAAATATATATATGTACAATATTTATTTCGCCGTCGTTTTACTTATATTGGTTATATACTTTTTAAGGTAAGTAATAAATATTGTGAAAAAAAAAGAAATAAATTTTACGCTTCTTTTATACGTACATACATCAGTTTCTTAGTTAAATGATAAATAAATCTAATGAATGTAAACGAATCAAAATTTTAATTTATTAATAAATAGTGTATAAATAAGCTATTTAATTACAAGTTTTAATTGGTACGTTTATATCCGTTATTGTTGATTTATTTGATGCTATAAAAGGTACGCTATTTTTTGATTTTATTTAGCATATGTACTAAATAAATAAGAAACGTATAAATTTAAATACGTTACTTTTGTCATAAATTTGGGCATACATTTCGTTTAAATTATTGCATCGGTTATACACATTCTAAAATTTCTTACCTTAGCTATATAAAAATCAATCAATCAGTAGACATGCATTTCCAAGTGGGAAAGGAATAAATTCCCTAGCTGTTCAAATTATTTTAAAGCTTGCTTTGAAAATTCATGTGTATGAGTGTCATTTTTCCATTTACTCCTTTGCAAATAATAGGAACAAAATCTTTGATTTTTTTTCCTTACCGTTCAAACAAAAATTTCTTGCCACTTTTTCTACCTTGATTTACGCAAGCTATTTATAAAAACAAAACCCACGCACAATATTCTCACTGCACATTTTTGGCCTTCATCTTCATCTTGCGTGTAAGCTTCTCTGAAGTTATGGCAGCATGCACTTCTTTTATTTTTCTTGCTTTCTTTTATTTTTCTTTTCTTCTTGCTTGTTTCTCTTTGTTTCCATTTACTGTTACACGCAAGTGCCTCCACCACCTTCGACGTCCAGCCTACACCCACTCCTCTGCCACCTCCTTCGGTACAACCTCCTCCCATCCCTATGTTGCGTCCAGATCTGGCTGTAAAGGCCGAGTAGTTCATCACCACTTATACACAGCCGAGCCATGCATTTCTTCCTCCATCAGATGAAGCCGCAGCCACCTCCTCCTGTAGTGACGCCGAGTCTAACAAGGCACGCACCCCTTGCAGACGCTGGTGGTCCAACTGGACCGAGCCAGGCGGTGACCGTGCATTTTTTTAGTCGCCTGTTGCTTTTAAAAAAAAGAGAGAAAAGAGAAAATATATGCTTGCACCATCTTTGCGTTATCACAGCCTAGAAATTTTGTCAATACCCCACTGCCTTGCGTGCATGCATGCATTTCAGAACTTAAACTTGGACAAGGCCGAGCATGTGGAGTGTGGATTGAGTCGTGTGGTGGAAGGGGCTGTGTTATTGATTGATCTTATCATTTGATTCAATCTAGCTTTTCAGTTGCTTTATATAAAATTTGATATGATCGTATTTAAATTCGCGCAATTAGTTTTATTCATTTTTGTTTCAAGAATTTGAATCTGATCGTCGCCTCCGCTGAAATTTAATCATGCATTCTGTACGTTTTTCCGGTATGGATATCGTTTTTGAGTCTAATCTTCAGCGTGTTATAGGTGAGTATTCACGCCTGACAAACATACTTATAGATCTGTAAATTAATAACAAGTGAAATTGTAGAATGAATAATTTTATTTTACTTACCTGTGATATAAAAATTTATGATGTTAGAACCCTGTTATAAAATTATCACATCACCCATTATATTATCTGCTATTATATTTTATGCTGTTTTACTGTTTATTTATTGCTGATTATCACACTGCAAGTTCCCGGTAGAGTAGAAATTGCTTTGGGCTGAAATGATAGGCCTGAGCGATTTTTATTTATTTTATCTATTTTATTTATTTTAATTATCTATTTAACTTGGGATTGCAGGTTTGAAATGATAGAACCCGGGTTTCTTTGTAAATTACAGATTGAAATGATATATTATCCGTATCACTTAACCTAGGTTAGAAAATATTATACAGACCCGTGGTTATTATATATATATTCTGAAAATATTAAATATTTTTAAATTTGTATATTATGATATTTTGTTTAAAATTTGAATAAAAATGATTTTATAAGGTATAGTATTCTGTACAAGTTAAATATGTAAATAAATAAATGGTTAAGTTAGAATTTGAAGTATAAATTTATTTTGGAATTTGGATTTTTGTAAAGGAATGGAATTCAAGTTAAGTAAATAAATTATAATAAATATGATATAAATTTGAATTTAAATAAATTAATAAGGTGTTATTTAAATTTTTTATGAATTAAATGGTTAAATAAGTGAATGCTTAAAAATGGAAGTTGAAATATAACTTAATTTAGAAATTGAAGTTGGTTTTAGAATAAAGGTAAGTTAAGAAATAAATTGGAAATTAAGTTATGTTTGAAATGACAATTAAACTAATTGTTAAGTAAAATTTTATAGAAATTTGTGCACCTGATTTTTATAAGTAAAGCATAGAGAAGTTTGATATTTATTTGTGAAATTTACTTTATAAAAATAGTAAATTGTTGAGTAAATTAAATGACTATTTCAAAGTGGAAAATATGTTTTTATAAGTTAAATTGGTTTAAATTAAGGTTTAATTATTGCTGAAATTATATTGAAGTCTGAAATTTAATTTACTTAAATCTGTTGTAAAGGATATTACCGCACTTTGCAAGTGCTGTAGTTGATGCAAATGAACTAAGGCTAAACTTTTGGGATTTATATTGGATTGTGTAAGGATAATAACTTCACCTTTAAATAGTTTAAAATGAAGTATTTTGATTGAAATATAAACTATTATGGAATTTATAACCATGGGTAATAATAACGTTGGTTGTTAAAGAGACCGGGATCGGATATGGGCATACTCTCTGTCGATACCAAAAACCACTTTGACAACCGTGTATGCGGTAGAGATTCCAGAATGAAGTAGGATGGTGGCGACGTTCTATTGAGGTATGGACGTGGACCCGACTCCCGTGAGTTGGCATAAGGTGGCTAAAACAGGAACAATTGACGGACTAATGAGGTAGCACCTTTGATCGGACGCACTTCTTCGTATGCCATTCTATTACTTTGTGATTGTTTGGTGAGCACCTTTGATTTTGGGATTGTTGTTCGAGGTGGGCGGTAGTAGCAACTACGCGTTACCACCGGTCCGGATGCGTAATTGGTATGTCTACCCTGGCATTGCCTAGTTGTGCCATGTCGCCTACCCTTGCAAGCCATTATACGAGTTTGGTTTTCTCCCGTAGCCCGTGGAGTATTTAGGGTAGTCTCCCGATCTGGAGATGCGCTGATACTAGATGGACTACTGGGACTATTATTGTGTTAAGGGGGAGATTGGCTAACTCCTTAATGCTATTTAAAAGTAAGTTTATTTTCATGTAGACACTATTATAATAGAGAAATTATTACTACATAGTAGATAGTTTAACGGATCCTTAGAGGATGGGCGGTCCCAAGCATCCTTTAAGTTACTTGCTTTATATTACATTTCACTTGAATTAGCTTAAACTGTATAAGTATGTATGTCCTGACTCGAGTGTTTATGTTTTATTTTATGCTCGGGTCAGCTTGAGTATCAGTTCGAACTTCATTTCCTGGAGCTAGGACTTCTGAAGATCATCTTTTCGAGCTGCTGTCTATTTTTTTATTCAGTCTTTTGTCTTAGTCTATGTAATTGAGACAAATAAATTTGGGATTTTCTGTGGTTGGTTCAAACTGTATTTGGTTTTAAGACTATGTAATTTATACTTATTTGAGACTGTGATAGTGGCTTCATGAACCACTATAGTATTTTAATTCCGCTGCGAGTATTCTGATTTATGTGTCTGTGATTCTGTGATTTGGTTTCATTTGCTCCAATTTTTATTACAATCTATTGTTTTGAACTAATCAAGTTTGACATGTTTTAACTTATTGTCGAATTTGAATGGTGCAAAACAGTGGGTAGTTAGAAAATGACCAAAGGATAAATGGTTTCTGTAATTCATATTTGTGTAATAACTCAAGTCAAGGATTTCAAAATTATCATAATTTGAATTCACTTCAAAATTTAAATGATTTCGATTATAACCCATGCCAATTGAATTTCGAACTCCAAAATGAAATTCAAAATCAAAATGGAAACAATTATCTAAATGATTTTGGCAATGGGAATAATCTCGACTACGATGTGATTGATAATTTTTATCCTCAATAAGTTCAAATTGAAAATTTTCAAGTTAATAATTATTAATTTGACTTTGTGGAGCAAATGGACGAAATTCACAAAGACCACATGGATTTTTGTTGGAAACATATATGAAACAATGTGAGAAACAAAATCAAATCCCAATGTGTGATAACTCAAATAATAATCTATCTTTTACCAAAATTGACGAGTTTTACATAACAACTTTTGAAATTGAAAAGGACGATCTTAATTTGTTGAAAATATGGTAATTGAGTTGGATTTCAATTCTTTTGAGGGTGAGAAATTCAATTTAAAATTTTCCTTCTTTCGGTTTTGAAAATTTGAATATAACAGCTCTGAATTTTGAACATGATATATGCAACGAAGTTGTGAATAATTCAACAAAGGAAGACGAATATAGTGAACACGTTTTCTTTGGACTTTTTGTAAATGAGTTGTTGAATTCCAAAGGGGAAGATTTTGATCACCATTTTGAATTTGAAATCGATAATTCTGAAGATGTTTTCAATGATGAGTTTGAATTTCAATTTGATGAAAATAAACTTGAACTTCAATCAATTTTTTAACAACCCTAAAAATCATCGAAACTAAAACAACTCATATGATTTTGAATAAAATGACATTCATTTTTCCAAATCGACATTCAACTTTGAAATCTTTTATGGTTTGGTTTTCTATGCTTAAGCTGTGTCTATCATACTTAACGAGACAAATGAATTGATCTTTGGAAGACCGTTTCATTTACTCTTTAACGATTTATTTTCTGATGTCGTATAAACAATAACTGTTCATTTTCATGTAAATATAGGTCATTTTTTTATTTTTTGTTTTATTTTCTCCTTTCACTTGCATTGACTGTGGGGACATAGTCAAAATCAAGCGTGGGGGGAGTCTCATGTTCACTTTTTATTTTTCATGGTTTGGATTTTTCCTTACGGTTTTTTTTGCATTTTCTTTTTAAAACTCAAAGTTTCTAAAAAAACAGAAAATTTCTTTTAAGCATTTTGATTTATTTTTGAAGAAACACTATAGGATAAGTATAAGTTTTGGTTATTAAATTGAAATTTTTAAAAATTTATTTGTCTTAAAAAAATAAAAATATAGTTTGATGGCAAGTAACGATGGTTTAACTAGTATATCGGAAGGTTCATGGGTGATAATTATGAAGTATATCCTAATTGAAATCTTTGTTTAATAAGTGGTTGATTTAAGGTAAAGAATAACATTTTAAATCTTTTAAGTTAAGTAATGCCAAGATGATATTGTAAAACCTCTCTTCATAAAAAAACAAAAAAGAAAAGAAAAAAAGAATTTTTTGTATATATGTATGAATTTTATTAACACCTAAAGTCATGTGTTCACATGCAAGTGTGTACACTCGCCATGCTTTGTACTCTTTTGACATAAGCCCGATAGTATAACATTCTCGATTTTTGAGTCAAATTTGAATTAATAATTAATATAAATTTTGGGTTAAAATTGTGAATTAAATTCAGTTTTTCCAAAATAAATAAAAGATATGTGTTGTTTATTTATATATGTATACAAATGGATTTTTAATTTAAACAGAATTTCTAATTGGAAATTTAGAAAAAATATTTTGAATAATCTATTAATTATAAATTTGATTGTGGATTAATTTGAAATATTTTGAATAAATATATTTATGAATATATATAGATTGAAAGTTAAATTGTAAATATATTTATAAATAGAATGGATTTATTACAGAAATTAAGTTTTAAAAACATTTTCCTTAAAAAGGTTATATAAGATTAAATAATAGAAAATGCATAAATATAACACATAAGTTAATATAAAAAGGAATGTTTTGTAAATATAAAGCTAAAAGGATTTAAAACTTTATATTTTGAAATTTATAGAAACTTGTTTTCTAATTATAATAAATATAAATATATGTATTTTGAAAATTTTATTTCAATCTAATATAGTAAATTTTCAAAAGTTATTTCAAAATTAAACTTTATATTTTTAAAATATGTATGTATGATTATTTGTTTAGTATAATTAGATTTCAAACTCATTGTGATATCCCGGAATTTCAAGGAATTTAAAATGTGATAATATCTTAATTAATTATTTAAAATGGATAAAATTGTTATTTTCAAATACAAATAACCAAAATAAAATGAATGTGATGTTTTTAAATTTAGAGATAGATTGATTTTAAATAGAATAATTATTTAAATTGTGTTATTTTATAAATTTTATTTTAAATATACTTATTATTTTCAAAATTTAATAAGTATTGTCAAATAAATTTTAATAGATTTAATATTTATAGATTTATTAATGTGGTTGTTTAAATAAATATAGATATATTTGTTTTGATTTTAAATTGAAGTTTAAATTGAATTTGGATTTGAAATTTGAATTTAAACTTGAAATTTAAAAAGAATTTATATCTTGAAAATTATTTTGGATATAAAAGAATATATGAATAAAGTTTTTATTTAAAAATAAGATCTGTTTTATATTAATTTAAGAACAACAGGATTTTTTTTATATAAATTTGGGAAATATTTATTTAATAGTAAGTAAATGAAAAAGCATTTAAATTAGCATTTAAAAATGGATTAAATAATTTTATATGATTTTATTTGGAATCTAATTAGTTTATGTTTCATTTTCTTTTAAAAGTTTTATTTTTATAAGATAAGATAAAGCATTTATAAATTTATAAAAGTACTTACATATTAGGAAATTTAATAATAAAGGCTTTAAAATCTTTAAAAATAATTTTAAAATAAGAAATGACAAGTGTTTAATTATGAGAACATATTGAGTACATGTGTTAAGAATTAAACTATGGGTTATGACAAATGTAATAGAATTAACCAAATGTCCTTCTTTGTTTTTCTTTTCTTTAAAATTTTGATAAACCATAAATTACAAAATATAAAACTCCCATTCCTTTCTTCATTTTTTTTTATTCTTTTCAATTCAAACAAGTAATCAATGGCCACAACCTGAAATGTTTCCTCAAGAAAAACTCAACCTGTAAAAAAAAGTCAGTAACAACTCCTCAAATTATTTAAATCCTGCAACCATTTTTCAACTCAGAAATCAAAACCAGAAAACCTTTTGAGCAAAAACTGTTATCCTCTCCTCTGAAACAACTTTCAAGTCTGTAACTTCCTTAAAGCCAAGCCTGAAACTTCCTATTTCAACCAGAAGTGAATCAAAGTTTGTAATCTTCTCAACAGCAACCTGTAAAAGCATTTTTACTCAAATCTGAAGTTCAACTAAACCTGTTATCTCCTCTGAAACAATTTTTCAAACCCTGTAGCATTTTTCAATCTGCAACCTGGGATCAAAGCCTTGGTCATAGCACCATTATGTTTCAGTTCTGATAGCATTCCAGTTTCTAAGGCATCAAGCATTTCAGTCTTAATGTTTCAAGCCAGACAAGTTTCATAAAATCAAAACAACAATATGTAATTTTCAAATTTTCAAAATGTTTCAGTTTCAATCAAGTTCAAGCTATCTGCATTTTCAAAATGGTGAGTAAACATTCAAATTTAAAACTTAAGTAGGTTAATAATTGTTGCTTGAGTAATTTCTGTGATGATGATGCCTGCATGTGTATATAGGAGCATAAAATCTGTGAATATGAATGCATTTGAATATGAATGTCTGATGTCTGTGCTTCTCCGTTCTTTTTAGATTAAAGAGATTTTAAAATGAACCAAATTTCAAAACTTCCCATCTAATCTCTTTGAAGCTTTGAGTTTCAAACAAATCAATTTAGTTTAAACACCATCTAGATTTTGAAAACAAGTTTAAGTATTTTAAGTTTGGGAATTTCCTGTAAACAAGAAAATACATTTGAATACTTAAATAATGTGATAAATCAAATGCCGTATTATATTGACTCAAGTATATATCTCGAATCATCTTTGAAAGTTATGATTTTTAAAACAAAAATCTAAATTTTAAATATTGAATTGAATGTAAATTTTGGGATTGTTTGGAAAATCGGTTTTGGGTGATTTCTGGAGGCTGGAGCATTTGTGGTGGTCAGGAATATTGCTAGAGGTGGAGGTGGTAATGGGGGTTCAGGCAAAAATTCTAGGAGGGTTTATAACCTCCTGTGGCGTCGACAGTGGTCGAGCAAAGTTTTTCACCCTAGTTTTTGTCTAGTTTGGGTTTTGGGTCACCACATGGGCTCTGATGGATCGAGTTGCCTGATACTTAGGGAAATGGTGGCGTAGAGGCAAAGCAAGTTATGGCCGGAGTTGTTATGACTTCGATGATCGGAATTGAGGGTTTGAGTAATCTTTTCTGATGGTGGTTTCGGGTTCCGGTCATCTGAGTTGCTCGATTTCAATTCGAGGCTCGTGATTATGTTTTGGTGGTCGATACTAGTTACTGCGACGTAGGGTAAAGTGCGGGAGGGTGCGGCAAGGGTCAGAGGTGGCTTCAGCGATGGTGCATGTGCACAATGATGCTCTAGTGTCAGCTATTTTGGTTTGTGGGTTGCTCGAAGTATAGGTCGGTTTTGGGGTAGAGTAACTCGAGTTAAGACTTGAGTAGGGTTTTGTGTGTATAGCCTGAAAGTTTTTAAACTTAAAATTTAATCAAAGTTTTAAAAAAAATGGAAAGAAGGGGAAACTCGGGTTTGACCCAAGTAAGCTTCGGGTTCGACCCGAAGCAGAAGCTTTAAACGGTTTTTTTTTAAAAGTTTAAAAGTTTTAAAACTTGTTTATGAAATTTAGAATTTAAATTAGTTTAAAAATTTTTATATAAACTACTTTATATTTAATAAATGTTTTCTCAAACATTTTTAAGAAGTTTTGATAAATTTAAATTTTGTTAAGTAAATTTAAATTGGTATTTAAAAGTTAAGTTATGAAAGAAATTTTAAAAGTTTATATAAAAAGACAAGGTTATTAAATTCAAATCGAAAATAGTTTTTTAAAACTATTAATTGATAAATGTTTTAAGTTATTTAAAGTTATGTTATGATAACTTAAATTTATTAATTAAAATGATTATTTATATTTAAACTTAATTAATGATTTAATTAAGCAAAGGTAATTTTAAAGATAAATGGTGTAATTATGTTAATGGTAATAAAATATTAACAAGATAATATTTTAGCTTAATTAAGGTTATTGTCTTGATATTAATGGGAATAATTTAAGGAACTTAAGTTTAATTAATTTTTTTAGTTAATTATAAAGGATTGATTAAGAAATTAATCAAGGGTAATTAATTTACTTGATTAATAAATGATTAAGGATTAAAGGTTAATTAATTTAAGGGTTAATTAATTTGTAATCAAAGATCATTAATTATATAATTAAAGATTATTAATTAATGATTAGAGATAAATTAATCAAGTAATTAAGTGTAATTAAGACTTGATTAATCAAGTGATTAAGATTGATTAATTAAGTGATTAATAAGTAGTTAATTAAGTAATTAAAGGTTACTTAACTAATAATTAAGAAGTAATTAATTTGTGATTAAGCTTTATTAATTAATAATTAAGTTTATTAACTGATAACTAAAGAATAATTAATCAGTAATTAAAGATTAATTAAGAAGTTGTTAAGTGGTAATTAATTAATTAATCAAATGTGATTAAGGATTAATCAAATGATAATTAAGAATTGATTAACTGTTAATTAAGGGTTCATCAACTGATGATTAAGGAGTAATTAATTTGTAATTAAGTTTTGTTAATTAATAATTACGGTTATTAATTAATAATTAGGAGATAATTAATTAGTTAATTAATGATTAATTAATTAATTTTAAAAGTAATTATGGATTAATTAATTTGTATTAAGAGATATTGATTAATAATTAAGGTTATTGATCAATAGTTAATGGATAATTAATCAGTAATTAAAGGTTAATTAATTGATTATAAAGTAATTAAGGATTAATTACTTTGTATTGAAGGAGATTAATTAATAATTAAGGTTTATTAATTAATAGTTAAAGGATAATTAATCTGTGATTATAGATTAATTGATTGATTGATAAGGCAATCAAGGAGTAATGAATTAATTAAATGAATATAATTAATCAATGGTTGATTAAGCAGGATTAGATGATTAATTATGATATGGATTAATAATTCCTGTTTATGGATGATTGTTTAGAATGTTTGAATTGGATGATAACTATTGAATGATATCTATTGAATGATACCTATTGGATGATATCTATTGGATGATATGCTGTGACATTCTATGATATGGTATTGGTTATATCAATGATAAATGTGTGATATTTATTTGTGTTAATTCTGTGTGAATTCAAGTATTGAATTGAATTAAATTGTTTAAAACTTTTGAACAACTTGGCCTTTAAGATACGTTTGGATTTCGATGAGTCCGGGATCCGGTATCAAATTTGATTATCCGAAAACCACATCGATCCAAGTTAAACGTTAGGTCGTGAATTCAAGTGAAAATCAAGTTGAAGACTCGAAGTGTAAGAACTATCTATCGTAAAACTCTGAGGGTGATTCCAATACGAGTATAACGGAGATAGTGCTTTCAGGTTCGAGATGGAGTTTTCAGAGTGAAAGGGTTATTGTCGTTAACTCTAAAGGGATTCCAAAATGAGTGTAACGAAATAATGCCTTCGGTTTCGTTCGAATCCGGAATGAACTTGTATGGATTGAATGTTTTCAGCACATCGTCAGGTGGACGATGAGCATTCTAAGATAGATGTGTTCTATAAAGGTAATCATAGCCTCAAGCCTCATCAACCGGGAATGACTAAAACAGGGGAGGTGTAGCAAGGCTAAGTGGGTAGCACCCAAGTAGGATAAGATTTACCCCTGTCTAGAGTCCCTTTATTTCGTCTGTGTGGGCGGTTGAATAGCTATAACCACTGGGGTTTTCTTATTCGGGACTGTCCAATAAGGGATGCTTCCGACCATGTGTTATAGGGGATTTAGTGTGGATCCTCGGTACGGTGATCTAGGCCACCTACTATGACGGACGGTACCCCAGTAGCCCTGCAATTGATGGAAACCCATAATTCCTACGAGCCCTTACGGTTTTGATTGTATTACCCACTTTTGTTGCTAGTAGCTGGAATTTAATGAATGTAACAATTTCGACTATTTTCTATTTACTTGAAATCCCTAAACCCTATTATAATATCGCCAGAATTCCTATCAAATGTTTTGGTTAGCGTAAGGTAAAAGCTTACCCATGTTTATGTGTGGGAAGTCTTACGTGATACTTTTATTTCCAAAGGTTTTTAAAAGTTAAGCAACTTTAACCCGTTTACTCACACCAGACCCATATCTGACTCGAAGTTTATTCTGTTTTTCTTAAACTCTTGGGTACTCAAATTTTTACGGGTAGCCAAGGGATTCAGGTCTGCTTTGGCGAATTCTGTAAGAGAGATGGAGCAGGAGGCTTCAGCGTTTGTAGTCATATAGTGTTTCCGCTGTGTTATATCTCTGTGATGATGTTTGAGTTGTAGTAGAGTTGTATAATGGACAGACTTTTATAACTGTCTATTCTGAGTTGTTGTATCTGTGTAACTCTGATATGTATATGACTATGTAATATTTATGTGATATATTATATTTTGTTCCGATCCGCTGTGAGATTCTGATATTGTTGAGTTCTTTTCTTCTATCTATTCTATTTCTACCTCTTTCTTTCTTAATAATGATGCGTCTTTCTGTGGAATGAAAGGCGGATCGTTTCACTCATTTTCTTATAAAGTTGAAAATATATAAAATGTAAGAAAACAAAAAAAATAAACATGTTTTATAAATTTAAAATAAAGTAAGGGTTTAAAAATATAAGTGTTTTAATTAATTATTAAATTATATTATTCAAAGTTGAAAACATATATAAATAGTCTAAAAGGGAATATAAATAGAAAATATAATATAAAGTTATATTTAAATAAAAACATGAAAATTTAAAGTGCTTAAAATATAATACATATGTAAATAAGATGTTTATAAAAACATGATTTATAAATATATTAACATAAGAGTTCAAAACTAAATTTTAAAAATTAATTAAACTAAAGGACTTAGATACAATATTGCTTGAATTAACAAGTGTGAAGTTTTAATGATATGAATTTAACAAGTGTTACCAAAGGTAACACAAGTGGCAAGGAATTTTTTTCTTTTAATCTAATTTTTTTAAAAGAAGGAATAAGAAAGAAACTTGGTTATTTTTCTCAGACCTGAAACAAAAACTCAGAAAATCAGAATCTTTTTAAAGCTCAAACCTATAAATAAGGTATAGTTCAAAAATCAAAACTTCAATCTTCATTAAAGTGAAACCATCATCAGATCACTTAAACAAGTTCCAGAGAAAAGCAAAAATCTCTGTTCAATCTCAAACCTGAGATCAGATTCAAAACAAACAACTTCAGCCTGCATGCCTGAAGCATCTTCGATCTAAATCAAACTATAAACCTGATCAAGCTAAACAATTCAACCTCAAAAGTTCAGATCCAAAATCAAGACCAGATTCAACTTAAAATCATCAACTTTCAAGATTTTTCTTCCTCTCTGTTGTCTGCCTTTACTCACAGGTGAGCAAACCTTTCAACCGTTGATTTATTTCTATGTCGATGCTTGTGAGTAAACCCTTGTGAGATCAGAATTTTTTGAATGTTGTTTGAATTCATTCCTGAAGTGAAGTTAAAATTTATTTACATGTGTACAAATCTTTGAATATATGCATGATTTGGCTGTGCATGTCTAAAGAACAGATATATGCATCTCTATTCCAGGTTACACACTCCAAATTTGTCAAAAATTTCAAGTCCTCCTTCTCTGATCCATGTTAGATCTTAGGATTCAAAAAAAAGTTGTTTGTTTAAATATATTTTAAGTTTTAAAAATGAATTCGAGCAAAATGAATTAAAGTCTTTTCTGGAAATTTAAAATTACAGGCAAAATTCAAAATATGTTAAAATTCAAATGTCATGGATTCTAGTTTCAGGTATACCATCTGAAATGTTATCAAAATTAATGATTTTTGAAAGTAAAATTAGAATTTTTAATGACTTATTGAATGGGAAATTTCAAGTTGATCAGAAAATGAGTTTAAGACTTTTCTAGTGATCGCGACACTTTGGGGTGGTCGAGGTTCTGCCTGGAGGTGGAGAAAGACTAGGGGGATCTTGGCAAAAATGTCAGGTGGGGTGAACATCTATCGTGGCGGCCGGAATTGGTCAGAGTAGGGTTTAACCCACGTTTTTGGTCAAGGTCAGAATAGTGGTTGATGCATCGTCTCTAGGGCATCGGAATGCATCACACCCGGGGAAAAGGCTGCGTGGATGGCTGGAGAGGGTGTGGCCGAAGTTGCAAAGGTTTTGGTGATCGACGTCGTGGGTTCGAGGGGATCTTTGGTGATCGAGTTTGTTCCAGTTTTGAGTCGAATAATTTAAACATAAGTTCGCCATCGCTTCCAACATTTAGGTGGTCATGAGGCGCGGGGAGGTCATCACTAACTCATCGATGGTCGGAGTTTGGATCAGAGGTGGCCAGAACTCTGGTGCACGTGTACAGCCTGTAGTTTGTGTCAGTGGAAAGAGTTGGGGAAGAAGGGTTTTAACTCGAAGCAGAGGTCGGGGGAAAGGGTGGATGGCGCGAGTACTGGTTCGAGTATTTTTGAATGGAACTGGGTATAAAAGAACTTAAACCAAATTTAAGTTTTAAAAAGAAAGGTACGGGTTAGTTTTGGTGAAGACTCGAAGTAAACTTGTATTCGTCTCAGGGAGCACCCGAGTGAGTCTCGGGTGTTATGATTTCTAGTTTTAAAACTTTAACAACTTAAGTTAAATTTATTTCTAAATTTATTCTTTCAAAATGATGATTGTTTGTTAAGTAGGAATGTGTAGTTAAAGGTTTTAAAATAAAATATTTTAAAATTAGTAAAGTTTAAAGATGTTTTAAACTTATATTTTTAAAAGAGTTTATTTTAAATAAAAATTAACAATGTAATTAAGGAGTTAATCAAATGTTTTTAAATTGTTAACTTAAAAGTTAAGTTAATTTATATTGTTAATGATAATTAATTAACTAAGGATTTTTAATTACTTAATAATTAAAGAATGATTAATTTAAAGATTAATTAATTATTAATTAAAAGGTTAATTAATTTGTAATTAAGGAATAATTAATTATTGAAGGTGTTAAGGAATGATAATTAATTAAGGGCTAATTAATTAATGTGATTAATTAAGGTTAATAAATTTATTATTAAAGGTTAATTAATAAATGATTAAAGGTTAATTAGTTAAAAAGGTTTGTAATTAATTAATGTTAATTAACCAGGATTAGTATTTATTCATAAGTAATTGATCTGATTTAAATTAATCAGCTAATTAATTGATCTTACTTATGGATGTTTGGATTCCATAGAATATTAAATTGTTTTGGTATCCCTGATATCTGATGCTCTATTTTGATTTGAGCTGTGATAAATGTAATTTATTTATCTATGATGAATGTAATTTATTTATCTATGATGAATGTAATTTATTTATCTGTGAATCTGTGAATGAAGATAAGCGTTATAAGATTGTACTGCTTATCGTTATTGCTGTGCTTGGATTGTGATTGTTGATGATGTTGCACTATTGTGTAAAACCCCTAGACTACATCATATACACACAAATATGGATTGCGCGAGGAAATGGTCAAGTCACAGATATTTTAATTTAATGAAATAGGTTTAAAGTTGAATTTTGAATCCAAATGGTTTTGGAAATGGAATTGGATTGAATATGAAAAGCTTTTGAAAGGAAGTTTGAAATTGAAAATATTATTTGAAATTATTCTGGAAATTTGGTTTGAAAGGTTTATACAAGTTATATATATATATATATATATGGATTTTAAAACCATACTTTAAAGTATTTTAAAGTATTATTTTGGGAATTTAAAATTAACCCAAGTTTATACTTTAAAGGATATAACTTGTGTATATTTGATCGGATTTTTCTGAAACAAAAAGTATTTGTTTTCAAATAATAATAGCTTTCAATTTGTGTTGAAAGGATTTCAAGTTTGAAATGATAATGGTTTTCCAAGTTATGAATGAATCTTTGGAAATGATTTTGAAAGCTATGAATTGAGTTTTTGATTTAAAGATTGGTCGAGTTAATACAATTTGAAAGGGAAATTGTTTTGAAAGGCTATGAATGAATCTTTATTAAAGATTGGTGAACTTTGTTTTCAAATTGAAAAGGGGTCTTAAAAGTGTATCTTTTCTATAAAATATTCGAAAGGGAAATTGTTTTGAAAGTCGTGAATGAATCTTTGTGGAAAATTGGTGAACTTTATGAAGTGAATCTTTTTGTTTAGAGATTTGAAAATGGTAATTTGTTTAAACATTTGTAAAGAAAAGTTTTGGGTTTTAAGTTGTGACTTAAGTGAGATCCCAATATCCATATGTTTTTAAATATTGCGCTCATTGTTCGGTTTAGCCGGGAGAGAACCTTGTGTCATATAACCCATTCCGAATAATGATACGACGATACGGATAGCATTCGAAGACCGGTGGTGAAGACTGGATATTTTCGAAAGTGAAAGGATAACCCGTCGAATGTCTCTGCACCGATTGGTCCTCAGTATAGAGATTTGGTCACCCTTTGTGATGGGGAGTCTAGACGTGATTAGGGATTATCCGGATTGCAAGGGCTTCTTTGGAAGTGCCTTCGGTTCTGTTCGAACCCAGAACAGACTTGTATGGATGTGTGTCTGACATTACACTTTGAGATGTAAAGCTGGTTTCTCTCAAATACATTTCTGTTTGGTGCGCATAATTTATTCTCTTAGCTTAACATCCTTCTCTGAGATGTACGAGCTCATAGGTTATGTAATTGATGGTTACTAGTGACACATTCCCAATTTGGTAATGTGGCATCCGAAGTGTTGCTGATCATTTGTTGATCGAAGCATGGCTTTTGTGTAAAGCGTAGCTTTGTGGACGAGACTGCATCGGGACCTGACAACCTAGTAATGGTCGAAACAGGAAGAATGCAGCAAGGTTATTTAGGGGTCACACCCCTAGGGTATGTCCATTTCTTCTGGAAAAGGGTGGTATCATAGTATGGAGCCAAGATACTTAACTCATGTGGTCACTGCAAATTTATTACTTTGTGGTTGCTTTGTGGTTAAGATCTCTCGGATAAAGGTTGCAAACGACCAGGGATGACATACTTGTAGATGTTACTTCCGGGCAGGAGTAACCTGGCCTTATGTTGGCAGAGAGCTGGGTAAGTTTTCGGGGCGTCCCTTTAGAGGCGTACCCATGTGGCAATAGGAATTCCTTAGCCTAACCATTTGTTGGAAATCCAATCACCAATACGCGCCCTTTACGATTGCAGTTGTATAACCTGCCACCTCAGGTGGTAGCTATAGCAGGCATAATATGATGGCTAAGATTTATGTTATACTTTCGATATTTTTCTGCACTATGAACTAATAATAGTATTATCAAAAAGGATTTCTCGTATCAAGCATGTTTGACTATCATAAGGAGAAATCTCCCCCATGTGTGCGATTGGATGGTGTGTGTGCCAGGAGGCATTATGGTAGTTTCATTTTCCAAAAAGCATTGCGGATTTCAATTCTAAATTCTTTTGTTGTTTGTTTTAAAAATAAACTGTTTTTGTTTGCTCATACAAGTCTCATGACTGATCTGGAGTTTTTTGTTCCCTTCCTAAACTCTGGGTGCCTATAATTTACCACACGGGCAGTCTAGAGTTGGCATTTTTAGATAATCAAATAATAAGTGTAGATTCGGTAGCCTTCAGTCTTTGGAAATCTTCTTCAGTCTTTGGATGACTGACCTTGCTTAAGTCAACTTGATGGTGGTTCGAGCTTATCTGATTGGAGTCTTCGAAGCTTTTGGGGTTAAGCATTTGGTTTTCGAACTTTGGCATTAGAATGTAGTTTAGGATTCTTCCTTTCTCTCTTGGAGGTCAAGTTGGAAATTTCCTTCCGCTGTGTCATATTCTGCTATTGTATTCTGCTCTGATATTTATGGATATGTTGTATCATATTGTATCAGACATTGTATGCATTGTTGTATGAATGATACATTCATTTTTTCTTCCGCTATGTTGTTTATTTAATGTGTTATAAGCTCCATCCGAACTGGAGTTCACGTTTGAATCTGCATCATTCGAATGCTAGTGAAATATGAATGTTGATTTTCGAGCGCCGGATTTCAGGCAGTGACAAGTGGTATCAGAGCTGAAGGTTGAGTAAAAACTTTATCTTTTCGAGTATAACACATTAAGTAGCTCATTAGAGATAAGATGAAGAATCACCTAGAATGAGTATATCCATAAGATATCCGTCTGCGTGCCTCAGTAAATTCTCTTACTATCCACTGATAGTGAGTATGAGTGCAAGAGGAGGACGAGATAGGGGACATGGAAGTACCACTACAAATGGTCAATGCCCTATAACAACGGAAACAACTTTTTCTATCAATCTCTTTTGATCATCATCCGATTTAAATTCTTTGATTTCTGTATGGCAGCTACAAGAAGAAGCTCTGGTATGGTGATGGCCTTGTGAATCGTATAGGTAAGTTCCTATTTCGTGTTTTAATCATCAATTTCTCTATCAGCTTTCCATTTTAACTTTAATAAATGGAAATTTTATTTGAAATAAATTTATTGACTAAAATGTGAAGTAAAATTTGATTGTGTCAATAAAACGATTTCGGTCAAAACCATTGAAATTTTTATTGTTATTTATTGTGAAGATCACAATCAGAAGAAGGACAAGATGGTGTAAACTTTGGGGTATTCCAACCAGAGTTTGGAATCCATACCTAGTGTTTGGGACTTATGGAAGATTAAATCCATTTTTCTATTGTTTGGGTCTCGATATATTCTACGAATGGTTAGTTATCTTTCGGACTAACCAAAGTCCCTACATATTTCATAGAACTGATAACCCGAGTACTTCGTCAGATATTGAATGAGTTCGTACTCATATTTATTGATGATATTCTGATTTGATAAGCCAAATGCAGAATAACTATTCAGTTTGATTTGGTGAACCATTTCTTTGTGTGTTCATCTATTCTTTACTCGTCTCCTTGTCTAGTAAATTTCAGGGATGAAATTTTCTTAAAGGGGAATTTATAAGATTGCCGGTTTTTGAGTCAAATTTGAATTAATAATTAATATAAATTTTGGGTTAAAATTGTGAATTAAATTCAATTTTTCTAAAATAAATAAAGATACGTGTTGTTTATTTATATATGTATATAAATGGATTTTTAATTTAAATAGAATTTCTAATTGGAAATTTAGAAAAAATATTTTGAATAATATATTAATTATAATTTCAATTGTGGATTAATTTGAATTTTTTCGAATAAATATATTTATGAATATATATAAATTGAAAGTTAAATTGTAAATAAAATTTTGATTTTAGAAAATCAAAATGTAAATATTTATAAATAGATTGGATTTATTATAGAAATTAAGTTTTAAAAACATTTTCCTTAAAAAGGATACATAAGATTAAATAATAGAAAATGCATAAATATAAAACACAAGTTAATATAAAAAGGAATGTGTTGTAAATATAAAGCTAAAAGGATTTACAAATTTATATTTTGAAATTTATAGAAACTTGTTTTCTAATTATAATAAATACAAACATATGTATTTTGAAACTTTTCTTTGAAACTAATATAGTAAAATTTCAAAAGTTATTTGAAAATTAAACTTTATATTTTATGTATGTATGATTATTTGTTTAGTATAATTAGATTTCAAACCCATTTTCTTATGAATTTGAAAATATATTAAAGGTAAGAAAACAAAATAAATAAACATGTTTTATAAATTTAAAATAAAGTAAGGGTTTAAAAATATAAGTGTTTAATTAATTATTAAATTATATTCTTTAAAGTTGAATACATATATAAATAGTATAAAAGGGAATATAAATAGAAAATATAATATAAATTTATATTTAAATAATAAACATAAAAATTTATAGTGTTTAAAGTATAATACATATGTAAATAAGATGTTTATAAAAACATGATTTATAAACATATTAACATAAGGGTTCAAAACTAAATTTTAAAAATTAATTAAACTGAAGGA
The DNA here is from genome assembly GCA_030765085.1 of Allium cepa. Taxonomy (NCBI): domain Eukaryota; kingdom Viridiplantae; phylum Streptophyta; class Magnoliopsida; order Asparagales; family Amaryllidaceae; genus Allium; species Allium cepa. The sequence goes on along the minus strand of CM060932.1, from coordinate 352,644,518 downwards.
CTTAGACATAATATTGCTTGAATTAACAAGTGTAAAGTTTTGATGATATAAAAATAACAAGTGTTACCATAGGTAATACAAGTGGCAAGGGAAAAATTTTCTTTTAATGTAAATTTTTTTTAAAAGAAGGAATAAGAAAGAAACCTGGTAATTTTTCTCAGACCTTAAACAAAACTCAAAAAATCAGAATCTTTTTAAAGCTCAAACCTGTAAACAAAGTATAGTTCAAAAATCAAAACTTCAATCTTCATTAAAGTGAAACCAAGCATTAGATCACTTAAACAAGTTCCAGAGCAAAGCAACAATCTCTATTCAATCTCAAACCTGAGATCAGATTCAAAACAAACAACTTCAGCCTGCATGCCTGAAGTATCTTCAATCTAAATGAAACTATAAACCTGATCAAGCTAAACAATTCAACCTCAAAAAGTTCAGATCCAAAATCAAGACCAGATTCAACTTAAAATCATCAAGTTCCAGGCTTGTGCTTCCTTTCTGTTGTCAGCCTTTACTCATAGTTGAGGAAACCATTTAACCTTTGATTTATTTCTATGTTGATGCTTGTGAGTAAACCCTTGTGAGATCTGAATTTTTTGAATGTTGTTTGAATTCATGCCTGAAGTAATGTTAAAATTTGTTTGCATGTGTATAAATCTTTCAATATATGCATGAATTGGCTATGCATGTCTAAAGAACAGACATATGCATCTCTGTTCCAGGTTACAGGCTACAAACCTGTCAAAAATTTCAAGTCCTCCTGCTCTGATCCATATTAGATATTAGGATTCAAAAAAAAGTTGTTTTTTTAAATATATTTTAAGTTTCAAAAATGAATTCAAGCAAAATGAATTAAAGTCTTTTCTGGAAATTTAAAATTACAGGCAAAATTCAAAATATGTTAAAATTCAAATATCACGAATTCCAGTTTCAGGTATACCATCTGAAATGTTATCAAAATTAATGATTTTTGAAAGTAAAATTAGAATTTTTAATGACTTATTGACTGGAAAATTTCAAATTGATCAGAAAATGAGTTTAAGACTTTTCTGGCGATCGTGACATTTCGGGGTGGTCGGGGGTTCTATCTGGAGGTGGAGAAAGACCAGGGGATCTTGGCAAAAATGTCAGGTGGGGTGAACATCTATCGTGGCGGCAGGAATTAGTCGGAGTAGTGTTTAACCCTAGTTTTTGGTCAAGGTCAGAATAGTGGTTGATGTATTGTCTCTAGGGCATTGGAATGCATTAGACCTGGGGAAAGGCTGCGTGGATGGCTGGAGAGGGTGTGGCCGGAGTTGCAAAGGTTCTGGTGATTGGCGTCGTTGGTTCGAAGGGATCTTTGGTGATTGAGTTTGTTCCAGTTTTGAGTCAAATAACTTAAACTCAAGTTTGCCGTTGTTTCAAAAATCTGGGTGGTCGTGTGGCGCGGGGAGGTCCTTGCTGACTCATCGATGGCCGGAATTTGGGTCAAAGGTGGCCAGAACTCTGTTGCACGTGTACAACCTGTAGTTTGTATCAGTGGAAAAGAGTTAGGGAAGAAGTTTTTTAACTCGAAGCAGAGGTCGGGGGAAAAGGTGGATGGCTCGCGTACCGGTTCAAATATTTTTGAATGGTACAGGGTATAAAAGAACTTAAAAAAAAAATTAAGTTTTAAAAAGAAATGTATGGTTTAGTTTTGGTGAAGACTCGAAGTAAACTTGTATTCGTCTTAGGGAGCACTCGAGTGAGTCTCGGGTGTGAAGATTTCTAGTTTTAAAACTTTAACAATTTAAGTTAAATTTATTTCTAAATTTATTCTTTTAAAATGATGATTACTTGTTAATTAGGAATGTATAGTTAAAGGTTTTGAAATAAAATATATTAAAATTAGTTAAATTTAAAGATGTTTTAAACTTATATTTTTAAAAGAGTTTATTTTAAATAATACTTAACAATGTAATTGAGGAGTTAATCAAATGTTTTTAAATTGTTAACTTAAAAGTTAAGTTAATATATATTTTTAATAATAATTAATTAATTAAGGATTTTTAATTACTTAATAATTAAAGAATGATTTATTTAAAGATTAATTAATTATTAGTTAAAAGGTTAATTACTTTATAATTAATTATTAATTAAAAGGTTAAGTAATTTATAATTAAGGATCAATTAATTAATGTAATTAATTAAGGAATAAATAATTAGTGAAGGTGATTAAGGAACGATAATTAATTAAGGGCTAATTAATTAATGTGATTAATTAAGGTTAATTAATTTATCATTAAAGGGTAATAATTTATTATTAAAGGTTAATTAATAAATGATTAAAGGTTAATTCATTAAAAAGGTTTGTAATTATTTAATGTTAATTAACCAGGATTAGTATTTATTCATAAGTAATTGATATGATTTAAATTAATCAGATAATTAATTGATCTTACCTATGGATGTTCGGAATCCATAGAATATTGAATTGTTTTGATATCCCTGATATGTGATGCTCTATTTTTATTTGAGCTTTGATAAATGTAATTTATTTATCTGTGATGAATGTAATTTATTTATCTGTGATAAATTTATATTGTTTATTTGTGTATCTGTGAATGAAGATAAACGTTATAAGATTATACCGCTTATCGATATTGCTGTGCTTGGATTGTGATTATTGATGATGTTGCACTATTGTGTAAAACCCCTAGACTACACCATACACACACAAATATGGATTGCACGAGGAAATTGGTCAAGTCACATATATTTGAATTTAATGAAATGGTTCTAAAGTTGAATTTTTAATCCAAATAGTTTTGGAAATGGAAATGGAATTGGATTGAATATGAAAAGCTTTTGAAAGAAAGTTTGAAATTGAAAATATTATTTGAAATTGTTCTGGAAATTTGGTTGAAAGGTTTATACAAGTTATATAATATATATATGGATTTTAAAACCACCCTTTAATGTATTTTAAAGTATTATTTTGGGAACTTAAGATAACCCAAGTTTATACTTTAAAGGATGTAACTTAAATATTTGATCGGATTTTTCTGAAATGAAAAGTATTTGTTTTCAAATAATAATAGCTTTCAATTTGTGTTGAAAGGATTTCAAGTTTGAAATGACAAAGGTTTTCCAAGTTATGAATGAATCTTTGGAAATGGTTTTGAAAGCTATGAATTGAGTTTTTGATTTAAAGATTGGATGAGTTAATCCAATTTGAAAAAGGGAAATTGTTTTGAAAGGCTATGAATGAATCTTTATTAAAGATTGTTGAACTTTGTTTTCTAATTGAAAAGGGATCTTAAAAGTGTATCTTTTCTATAAAAGATTCGAAAGGGAAATTGTTTTGAAAGCCATGAATGAATCTTTATGGAAAATTAGTGAACTTTGTGAAGTGAATCTTTTTGTTTAAAGATTTGAAAATGGTAATTTGTTTAAACCATTTGAAAATAAAAATTTTGGGTTTTAAGTTGTGACTTAACTAAGATACCAATATCCATATGTTTTTAAATATTGCGCTCGTTATTCGATTTAGCCGGGAGAGGACCTTGTGTCATATAATCCATTCTGAATAATGATACGACAATACGGATAGCATTTGAAGACCGGTGGTGAAGACTGGATATTTTCGAAAGTGAAAGGATAACTCGTCGAATGTCTCTGCACCAACTGGTCCCTGGTATAGAGATTTGATCACCCTCTGTGATGGGGAGTCTGGATGTGATTAGGGATTATCCGGATTGCAAGGGCTTCTTTGGAAGTGCCTTCAATTCTGTTCGAACCCGGAATAGACTTCTATGGATGTGTGTCTGACATTACACTTTGACATGTAAAGCTAGTTTCTATCAAATACATTTCTGTTTGGTGGTGGAGAATTTATTCTCTTAGCTTAACACCCTTCTCTCAGATGTACGAGCTTAGAGGTTATGTAGTTGATGGTTACTAGTGATACATTCCCAATTTAGTAATGTGGCATACAAAGTGCTGCTGATCATTTGTTGATCGAAGCATGACTTTTGTGTAAAGCGTAGCTTTGTGGACGAGACTGCATCGGGACCTCACAACCCGGTAATGGTCGAAACAAAAAGAATGCAGCAAGGTTATTTAGGGGTCGCGCCCCTAGGGTATGTCCATTTCTTCTGGAAAAGGGTGGTATCATGGTATGGAGCCCAAATACTTAACTCATGTGGTCACTGCAAATTTATTACTTTGTGGTTGCTTTGTGGTTGAGAGCTCTCGGATAAGGGTCGCAAACGACCGCGGATGACATATTTGGAGGTGTTACTTCTGGGTAGGGGTAACCCGGCCTTGTGTTGGCAGAGAGCTGGGTAGGTTCTCGGGGCATCCCTCCAGAGGCGTACCAATGTGGCAATAGGAAGTTCCTTAGCCTGACCATTTGTTGGAAATCCAATCACCAATACGCACCCTTTACGATTGCAGTTGTATAACCTACCACCTCAGGTGGTAGCAATAGCAGGCATAATATAATGGTACCTATGCTAGCTAAGATTTATATTACACTTATGAAATTTTTTCTGCACTATGCACTAATAATAATATTATCAAAAAGATTTCGCATATCAAGCACGTTTGACTATCATAAGGAGAAATCTCCCCCAAGTGTACGATTGCATGGTGTGTGTGCTGGGAGGCATTATGGTAGTTTCATTTTTCAAAAAGCATTGCGGATTTCAGCTCTAAATTCTTTTGCTATTTGTTTTAAAAATAAACTATTTTTGTTTGCTCATACCAGTCCCATGACTGACCCGAAGTTTATTGTTCCCTTCCTAAACTTTGGGTGCCCATAATTTTCCACACGGGCAGTCTAGAGTTATGATTTTCAGATAATCAAATATTAGGTGCAGATTCGGTCGCCTTCAGTCTTTGGAAATGTTCTTCAGTCTTTGGATGACTGACCTTGCTTAAGTCAACTTGAGGGTGGTTCGAGCTTATCGGATTGGAGTCTTCGAAGCTTTTGGGTTTAAGCCATTTGGTTTTGGAACTTTGGCATTGGAATGCAGTTTTGGATTCTTCCTTTCTCTCTTGGAGATCAAGTTGGAAATTTCTTTCCACTGTGTCATATTCTGCTATTGTATTCTGCTTTGATATTTATGGATATGTTGTATCATAATGTATCAGACATTATATTCACTGTTGTGTCAAAGATATTTTCAATTTTTCTTCTGCTATGTTGTTTAGTTAATGTGTTGTAATGTAACAAACCGATATTTTCAACCATTCGCATCCACACATGTCGGACTTGAATTGCTCAAACTATCGCGTTGTAAATAAAATTTGGCTAATCTCAAAATATATAGTAAACAAATAGTCATAGATCACAGACACAGAGTAAATAATAATGCAGCGGAAGTAAAAGGGATAGTAGTTCATGAAGCTACTATATAAAAATAAGATACATAAGAGTTAAACAAAGTACAACAGAAGAGTAACAAGATACATCAGGTACAAATCAGAATAAATCACTAAAATCACTGAATACTGAAAGCAGAATATATGGCTGGATCTTCAAGAAAAGCTCCAACTTCGAAGGTGAGTCTTAAATGCTGAATCACTCAATCTGACTCGAGCGTAAAGCAAAACACAAAACACTCGAGGCAGGACATAAATACTTATGAACTGTAAATCAACTCAAGTGAACAGTAACAAAATACATTAGTAACTTAAAGGATGCTTGGGATCGCCCATCCACTAAGGATCCGTCAAACTATTTACTATGTAGTAGTATTGCGCTATTATAATAATGTCTACAGTAAAATAAACATACTTTTATATAGCGTTCCGGGTTATCCATATAGCCCTTCACACATAGTAGTCCCAGTAGTCCATCCAGTATCAGCATATCTCCAGATCGGGAGACTACCTTAAATACTCCACGAGCTATGGGAGAAAACCAAACTCGTAGTAAGGCTCGATATGGTAGGTGACATGGCACACAAGGCACTGCTAGGGTAGTATGCCAATTACGCACACGGGCTGGTGGTAACGCAGCAGCCACTACGCCTACCTCGGAACACACTCCTAATCAAAATCGGAGGATGGCCATCTAATCAAGCACAAGTAAGAGTATAGTATCGAAGGAATGTGTCCGACCAGAGGAGCTACCCCTGGCCCGAGATCGCTCCTGTTTAGCCACCTTATGCCAACTCACGGGAGTTGGGTCCACGTAATATACCTCAAGAACGACGCTACCATCCTACTTCATTCTGGAAACTCCACTGCGTACACGGTTGTTAAAGTGGTTTTCGGAGTTGGCAGAGAGTATGACAACTTCCGATCCTGGTCTCTTTAACAACCAAATGTTATTATAACGCCGTGGTCATTTCAAAATAGTTTATACTTCGAAACCAAAACCATTTTTATTTCTAAACTATTTATTCAATCAAAATAGTTTATACTTCGAAACCAAAATCATTTTTATTTCAAAAATATTTATTCAATCAAAATAGTTTATACTTCGAAACCAAATCATTTTTATTTCAAAACTAATTATTCAATCAAACTAGATTATACTTTGAAACCAAAAACATTTCGAACATATATTCATTTCAAAATCATAATACTTTCAAAGTATAACTCTTTCAAAAGAAAAAAATACTTGAAACAATTACACTTTGAAAACCATAACATTTCAAAATCATACATTTGAAATCATGAAACATTCCTTTAATTCTTTGCATTTTACAAATTTATTCAATTAAACCAAAATTTCAAATTTAATTCAAATCAAACCATCAGTTTCAATTCAATTCAGTTTCCTTACAAAACATTTCAATTCTTATCAATTTAAATATAGATTTGATCCACAAAATAAACTATTAAATTTTTAATATACTTCAAAGCTTTAATATCCCATATTTCAAAATTAAATTATATAATTTCATATATCTCAAATTTAACTTCATTATTACATAGTTTTGAAATATTCATTTCATAAATCCAATATCATTTAAATAAACTCAAATTCGAAGTAAACCAAATATCTTTTCATATAAATATAAACTTCAAATATTCATTTATCAAAATCAAATATCATTCCAAATTCATATTCTTTCTCAAAATAAAGATCAAATCATTTCCAAACCATTTAAATCATCAAAATATCATATCCTTTCAAAACCTCATTATCAAATCATTATTTGAATTCAATTTCAAATATTCAAATTTAAATATAATTTTAAAAATCAATTGCGTCATTTATTTATTATTTCAAATATCATTACAAAATACATTTCAAAATTCCATTCAAAAATTCATTTATCTAATTTCATTCAAATTAACACATAACTAGTAAACCTTAATTAAATTCAAATTCAATTTAAATTCCTTAAAAACTCAAATTTAAATATTAAATATATATTCAAACTTCTTAAATTTCACAAATAATCAATTCCAAAAGTTAAATCATTTAACACTTTAAAATATGACTCAAATAGTGTTAAAATCTATAATATTTTAAACATTGTCAAAATATAGCAACGACAACATTTATAAAGTGCTATCGTAGCTTAAAATTTCCAAAATAGTTTAGCTTAGGAACAACGACATTTGTAAAATGTCGTAATAGATATTTAGTTACTTTAAACATAGTTAAATTTAAAACAACATCATTTTTAAAGTGCTGTCATAAAACTACACATTTTAGAAATGCAATTAATAAAATTCCTAATTTTATTATAACTTCAGAAACATTAAACTTCAAAAAATTTCTATTTTAAATTTTTAAATCATATTTCTAGAATTAAAAATTTCACATTTAAATCCACTTAACATATGATTTATCATAACAAAATTTTATAATTAAATATCCTATTAAAACTCACTTTCATTCGTTAAGTCAAAATTTCACTGTTTCTTAACTTATAAATTTCAAAAAAACTTAACATTTTTCTTCAAATATCATTTCAAAACTTTAAATTTAATTTCCATTATTTACTTACATTTTTAAAATAAAATTCAAAGTCAAGAATTACATTTACTTCAAATTTACGTACTTAAATTCACAATTTTAAGATTTAATATTTAATTTTCTTAAAAGCATAAAAATATATTTTTAAATCAAAATTCATACTTTTAAAAATACATATTTTAATAAAAATCATTTAAAAATATATCACAAGGTCTGTATATAATTTTCTAACCTAGGTCAAGTGATACAGATATATATCATTTCAATCCGCAATTTAAAAAGAAAACCCGGGTTCTATCATTTCAAACCCGCAATCCCAAGTAAAATAAATACAATAAAAATCACTCAGGCCTATCATTTTAGCCCATGATGATTTTTCCCTATTCTAATGTCCGTTCGGGTATGTATCATTTCAACCCATAGTGATTCTATTCTAACAGGGAACTTGCAGTGTGAATATATGCATAAATAATATAAACAATGTCAATGTCACAATATAATGTCATATATCAAATGTCAGGCGATAATTAACAGTTTTAACATGGTAATAACATGGCATAACATATCATATGAACATCATTAACTTGCATAAACATTTTATATTACTATACACTTGCCATCAATTTACTATTTCATAAGTAAATATGTCAGAGTGAGAAAGACTCACCTTTTACGAAGCTATGGACCAAAACAACACACAAGCATGATTCCAAGGGCTTGACAAGCACGATTCAGCACGATACAGCATGACATTGAATTCAAATGAGAGAGATAGCCAAGATATGATCTTGTATGCAAAAACCAAAACAAGACATTGAAAACATGAATATTCAATACAAAACAATGTTGAACAAATTGAAATATAAAAGCGATAAAGACGAGATAGCTTAACCTAGCCTTAACCATCCAAATGCTTGGCCATAATGGAACATATGCTAGGCTAAAGTGATTTTTTGGTGGTAAATGGCTCAGGTTTGGATTCACATATGCATGGCAACATGAAGTGAAGGGGTAGGAGAGTTGCAAAGTGAAGATTGCAAAGAACAAGGCAAAAAGGAAGGGTTTGTTCAACTTTTTGGCTCGTCTATGGGTAAGTGGGGCTCGGCCAAAGCATGGTACAGATTTGGACATGTCAGGGGATGGCTAGAGTGATGGCCAAAGGAGGTGAACTTGCTGGTGGCGGCGGCTAAGGGGTGGCCAAAGTGAAATAGGAAGGGAAGGTGATGTTATGCGGTCTAGGCATTGTTTTCAAGGGTTGGAGCTTGCAAATTTGTGAAGCTATCATCATAAGGAGGCACGGCCTGAACTTGGTCAGAGGAGGAGGAAGTGGAGTTGCTGTAGATGGTGGTGGTGTGGTTGGTGGTGAAGGTGGAGAGTGGAGCCGAGCAAAGCCTTGAAAAGAGGAAGGAAAAATCAATGAAAGAAGAAGAGAAAATGAGGTAAAAATGGAAGAAGCCATTAGTAATTTTTGTTTCAGAAATGAATGGCCGAACTTGTGATGGAAAGAGAAGTTTTTCTCACGTGAATTCAACATAAAACTCATGGAAAAGAATAAGGAAGTGGACGGCTACTCAATGAAAAGTCAAAAGAAGGTGTAAAGCCAAAGGTAAGTGAAAAGTCACATGCAAATGAAAGGGTTTTGTCTCTTAGAATTTCTTTTTCTTTTATCAAATTAAACAATAAAAATTTCAGTAAATAAAAATAAAAATCTAAACAAAATAAAATGAAAAAGAAAATAAATAAATATTTTGTAGAAAAATATAAAATAATTAAGAAAATAGCACAATAATAGAAACCAGGGTGAAAAATTGTAGATAAAATACAATAAGCTTTAGAAAATTAAAATCACACTTTTAAAATGTTTTAAAAATAAAATAAATACATGACATGACATATTACACATATTAGAACATGTTTTGACAAATAATAATATTATTTATATAAATTAAAATAGACAATTTTGTTAAACAAATCAATTTACATACAATATTGTAAAAAGCATAACTTTCACAATATAAATCGGATTTCAACGAAATGAAAAGCAATGTTCTTGAAATTTTATTTGTTTTCATAATAAAAGATAAAATTAAAATTTTCAAATATTTAAATTTAAAATTTAAAAGTCAAATTTTGACCAGATTGACCAAAAATCCACATTTTTGTAAAATATTCAATTTATTCATGTTTGAAATTCTAATTTACATAAAAATCAAAATTTATATTTAAAATAACAAAATTATTCATTTTAATAAATAAAAATGAAGTTTTTAAATCAGGAATTTAATTTAGAATAATTTAAATACACAATAAAAATAATCACAAAATACAGGGTTGTTACATATAAGCTCCATCCAAACTAGAGTTCGATGTTTGAATCTGCGACATTCGAATACTAGTGGTATGAATGTCGATTTTCGAGCACCGGATTTCAGGCCGTGACAGTAGGCAGTGCATGATCGGTATATCTGGCCTTAGTTTATCTAAGTTAGATGTATGTATGTAAAAATTCTTTCATTAATAACCCTTACAGTCGATAGGTGTTCATAATTATGTGTTCACTTACCACGCTCTGTAGTCCCTTCATGTAATCCCGAAAGGTAGTGATGGGTGATATATCTAGCCTCAGTTTATCTGAGTTAGGCATATGTAAATATTGTTAGTATCAATATTTTTTTTTAAAAATAGAGAGAGTAAGCAATTGAAATCCAAGCACTATTTTTACTTATTTGATTTGACTTGTTATTCAAAAGAAGTGAAAATACCACTTTTAAATTTATTGATAATCAACTAAGGATCCATTTCATAGTTGCATCATGTTATCATCCAAAACAACTAGTCAAACTAGAGTCTATTTATTATAATAACATAATTTTGTTTGGAAATTTTAACAAGTAAAAGGACTTAAATTTGTTGATAATGACCAAAACTTATATTTAACTTATTCGTGTCAATTTGAAAGTAAAATTTTCATTTGTAAATATATTCAAAAACTTGCATTCATCTTTTTGTAAATAAATCTTGCATTTAGGAATGTTTCATACTACATTTGGATTTTGTGGGTAGTATCAGCTGAAAACCCTCACGGGACAACACTCGTCTTATTAGGGACACCAAGAGGTTTAACGGCTTGTTGCATACACTCAATGCAATCGTGCTTCCTACGGAAACAGATTTATCTTAGTTTTAGTTTATTCGAGGACAAACAAAAAGATAAATGTGGGGGGTATTTGATGTGCACGTAAATGTGCTTATTTTTACTTCCATATTTAATAGAATTTAATTAAATAAATGAGCATATAGGGTATTTTAACATGTTTAAACCAATATTTAAATTATTTTCAAATCAATATTTATCCATCTTCATATAGGGGCAAAATGGTCATTTTTGTGCATATATTAATTTGAGAAAATTTACTTGGACATTTTAAGTCTATTTTATAGGAATTTGGATTCAAATTAGAAGAGGATTCTGAAGATATGCATGCACAAGTGAAGAAGGAAAAATAAAGATGGAAATAAATCATTTCATGACAACATGGACAACTCCACCTACCCACTTACCATAATTCCCTATTGGGAGCTAATGCACATGCTAGATTAAAGTTACATACACATGTAATGGTCGATTAAGCTCATCATAATGACAACTTGGAGGCCACACTTCCTTAAGGGTAGTTTGGGTAGTTCTCAAAAGTTGGATTAGGGTTTCAAAGCTTATATAAATACCCCATATGTTCACGTAATCAAGTCCTTAGCCTCCTCTTTAGTTTGTTTAGTTTTAGGCTTAATAGTAAATATAAACTCTCTTCTTCTATTTCATGGCTACTTAGCCATTTTCTTTATATGTAATTTTCTTACATGCAATTTTAATTCATGCTATTTTATTTCTTGTTTATTTCCTTTCATGTTAGTAGCTTAGATTAAAGTAGATTATCTCTCTTTTCTTCTTAACTAGCTTGGATTTTCCTCTTCTTTTTGTTTCATGTTCCAATCTACATTTGTTGAAATGATAACAAATATGAAAGGCTAAACCCTTTCAATTTAGGGGTAACGAAGCTCCCTTAATCATTTAGATTCAACATTTCGCTAATTTTGATTTCTTTTTGTGCTTAATGACAATGTTTGAATAGGTAAAATTTATGTTGCTTTAGCTTTGAATTTGATAGCCTATGTTGTTGACACTAAATGTGCTATGCTTAAATAAACACAAACACAAATTACCTCTTCATCCACGTATGATTATGGTAATGAAGTGAATAATAAAATCAAAATTTGATGTTCTATATTTCTAATCAATAGTTAATAGATCATGCTTAGAATAGCTTTTATTTTCAAGTTCATTTTCATTTTCAAGAGAGTTAAAAAGTGGTTCAGTGGGTATGTTAAAGTTTGATGGTTTATGTTGGACGAATTAATAGCATAAATAGGCCATACTTATGATAAACATGTCAACTAAATTCACTAATGACCAAAAGAGAGATCATAATTTCATGATATGTTGATTTATGTGACGATGATAGTGGATTTGTCTCTAAATTGTCTTTTAATCTCATGGTTTTCATTCACTTTTGTAGTAGTTAGTTTTGGCATTTTCTTTAGCTTAAAACAATTTTCAAACTCTTTGGTCAATTTCATTAAATATAAATTTTAAAACCAATACAGTTCCCTACGAATCGACTCGTACACGCCACGTACTAACATTGTACGCCCTACGCTTGCGATAATTTTTATTTAAATTTTTTCAGCTAATTTTCTATTCTGATAGAAATTTGGCCGTCAAACAAATGTTCAATAAATTTTAAGCTTTTTTTAACTTATTATCTCATTAAATTAAAAGTTATAAATATTAAACTTTTATTTCAATATTAAATTTCTTTAAAGAAAACATTAGGACTAAATACCGAATCTTTTTTTCAAATCATTTGAAATAAAAATACATACATGTATTCTTTATATATATATATATATATATATATATATATATATATATATATATATATATCAAATCATACTTTTGGGATTAAACCAAAAATCATTTTCATAATGGTATTATAAACATCATAAATATTACTTCGTATAATGATCCCAATTTTACAAACCAATTTCCTAAATATTTTCTTTAAAATCCATAGGAAATATACATATAGATCGAGTAATACCAAAATAATACAAAGAACTGGGTCCTGCCATGTAATTATATATCCCTTGCTAAGAAAGGTTTTGCTCGAGAGAAGTGCTTACCATTCAAACACAACTTTTTCCCATATTTAGTCAGTTTCCCGCTACTTGAACTAGATAACATAAAAATAGTTTCTTCCCTAGTAGACTTGTCGATTCCGAGAGAAACATCGAACTAGAACACATCATAAAAATCCATTTAAAAACATTCGTCTTTTAGAATACTTTTAAATAATGCTGTTACTTTTTAATCCAAACCCTTATAAACTGTTTCCAAAAATACCGGGATTTAAGTTCTCAAATTCTTAATTTAAATCCTTTTTTATAGATCGTATTTTAGAACCATACTTATATATATTCACTTTCTTGTATAAAATCTTCGTAAATATTTATTCTCAAAATATCTGTTCTTTCTTTTAGATTATAACAGATGACTTTTATTAAAATTAACTTTTAACCTAACATTATCACTGAACGCCTTATAGTCAAATTGTAAATGTAATTCACAAAATGTTCGCTACAATGTTCCAACAATTATCATCTACCTAACACATGTAATAAAAAGGTCAATTACTTATAAACCCCTTAAACATAAAACAACAATCAATAAACAATAATCAATGCTCATAAATTGGCGAAGCATGATTGAGCTAATAAATGAGGGATAATAAATGAACATCATTAATCCCTTCATTAATCAACTATACTATCAACCTATACTTATATATTACTAATATATAACAAATATATACATGCACTCATATATATAATACACTCAACTTATTCTAGGGCAATCCATACCTTATCTTTTAATGAATTATACAAAAAAACCAAAGCCAAGGTTCTCATTTAACCTTCGGCTTTGATAGCATGCTAAAACAAATGGTATTTAGATCCTCAAATTTCAACATTAATACATCCACAATCTCACATGCGGATTGTTAGGGTAAAAAAAGGGAAGAAAAGACAAAAGAAAGGGGAGAAAAAACATCAGAATCTCACATGCGGAATGATAATATATAATATCAAATGATAGTACACAGAGCTAGTATAAGATACATAACATTTAAGAGTTACTAACTAAATCACTATCATTAGCCTAGACAGTTATAACAGCCTCGCTTACTATTGCTGATATGCTTAAATAAAGTAATGTAGTGGACATAAAAACTATGGTAGGCAAACATCTAGCTCCTCTCCAAGAACTTAATGAACATCAATGAAAACCTGCTTTTCTCATACGCATTGAAAGAGCACCCATAGAAATAAGAGAAAGATAAATCCATCGGTTAGACACAAGTCTGGTGTGAGAAACCCAAGAAATATGTAGCTACCATATAACCGTAGTTTTGAGACTACATGGAAGACCGTAACAATTATCCTCTCTAAAGAACCAAACCTATCTAATAAGTACATATTGCGATATAATAGATAATGTGTACGGTGAAGAATATAAATCGGAAAATAGCTATGCCGCTTGCATCTCATGACACAATAATAGTGAAGTGCAATCAAAACTACTAAGGTTCACATGCATATGGATTTTCCATGGAGATCCCTTCGAATCAAGCTGGATTTGAACTCATGCACAAGGATCAATTACTACCTTTCGAGCATCGTATATCTCTAGGTAGAATATACCATAAGGTTAACACAATAGGCCATGCTGGAACAGTTTCATGAACCATGTAGAACCAAGTATCGTCAACTTCCATGTACAACACCTATAAGCGCACTCTAGAAATGTAGTTGATGTATCTTATGGGTTAGTTAAATCCCCAGATTGCACATTCTACTCAGTCTTTAGTAATTTCTCGAGGGTGAAGTCACGTTTAGCATCTCAATGCATGAGCCATTATCACTTGAACAGAACATGAATCCCATATGGATTCCCACATCTCAAATAAATCTCGAAACCACATAAGGATTCCAATATCTTGAAAAGACCCACTTCTAATAGATATAATACATATCTTAGTCTTGAAGTGGTGTTCGATAAGTAAAAAACTTATCGATCCCAATGTCTTGATGATTGAATGGATGAATTTTCAGTTAACTTAACTCTAGTTCTTTCAAAAATAAACAGACAACTATAAGGATGGAGATCATCTTCTATCTAGATGGATTTCCTTAACTCATCCTAAAAGAGCAAGACGAGTTATATGTTGGTCATATTATCACCGAGTGAATAACTATACCGTATAATTCTCGTGTTTCTTCTAGATATTTCCTAAGTTAATTTTGTTAAATTCAACAACAACGAAATGATCTTATATGGAAACCAAGTCTCATATACTTATCATGTTTTTGACCTCTTCAACTTACATGTTCCCTCAGCAAAGAGAGAAGCCCAGTAGGTTTGAGCAATATTGTTACTACACCCTACTCAAATCGTTATCTTAACTCTGTGCAACAGACCAGAAATTTTCGACCTCGAATATCGCCATCTACGTGTCCATTGTATAGACTGCCGAGTAGTCGAGTTTCGAAAATACCAGTTCATTAGAGGTAAAGAAGAAAAAGGTAGAAGAAGAAATAAAAAACAACAACATGGAATCTCACAAACACAGCGGAATAAAATATAATATATAACAATGAATTTTTATACAAAAGAATCTGTAACTGTTTAATACTTACAATCATCAGAGTACATAATCATTACATCAAATCTGGATAGTTTAATAACTTGTCCTTACACCAAGGACATACAAATCTACGGAGATATGCCTTATCATCCATCTCGTCCTTGAACTCCATAGTATCCTATCCTGAGCCTATAGTGCTCGGTCTAACCCGAGCATTATAAATAAATAACACCCGAGTCAGTCTGGAAAACCAGCGTGAGAAAACAAACTTAATTTGAATTATTAACTTTTCAGATCCTTTGAAAACAGAGGTATCTCGTAAGACCATGCCACAAATAAACATGATGGGTTTTTACCTTACAATAACCAAAATATTTTTATCAAATCCATCTGATATTATAATAGCGTCTATAGGAAGTAAATAGAAAATAGCTGAAATGCTTGCATCTCACGTTCCAGCATAGTTTGGCACAATCAAAACCATACGATGCTTATTGGAGAATGGATTCCATCGAATGACTGGGATACTGAGGTACCGCCCGTCTCTAGAACAATGTACCGAGGGCCACTGCAGGATCCCCTGCTGTACAAGATCGGACTACCCCCTAAACTGGATAGCACGAATAAGATTACCCTGCGATTGGGATCAGCAACCGGCACACAGCCGAATAAAATGGACTCTAGATTGGGGTAACCTTACCCCACTTGGGTGCTACCTACTTAGCATTGCTGCATCTCCCCCGTTTTAGTCATTCCCCGGTTGATGAGGCTCAAGGCTAAGCATTACCATTTAAAGAACACATTTACTTAGAATGCTCATCGTCCTCCAATGACGATGTTCTGATAGCATTCGTTCATACAAGTTGTCCTGGGTCTGGACAAACTGAATCACCATCTTTATCATCTTGACGGTATTCATTTGTTACGTTCAAACTGGATCGAAGTGGTTTTTAGATAATTAAATCTGATCCCGGCCTCTTCGAAACGATTAACGAAATTGGCCAAAATTGATAGTTGGTATTTTAACTATCAATACACATCTATAAACCATCATCAGGCCTTATTATAATTTTTTCAAAATTTATCTCAAAATATCTTTATAAGATATTACTTCTAGTTCCTCAACATTTAAAAACAGTTTTCAAAGCCGTTTTATTTTCATGGAACATTTCCAACCCTTCCTAATACTTAGAATATTTTCTTCACTTCATTTGATATTCGACACATGTAAAATATTCCTCTTATTTCCTTTTTATTTTCTCAAAAATCATTTACTACTTTATTTGTAAAATTATCAACTCGTTTTACACGAATTCTATAGATTTCGGAATTCTTTAATTAATTCCCTTAGTATTTTCAAAACCAATTATACTTGCTTATAAACTTGATTCCCTTTGTACTTCTTTATGAACACTACTTTCATCCCTTGAAGTTCACTTTTATTTAACTTCTTCGAAAATTTTCTTACTTTCCTTCCAATTCCATTTAAGAATTTTCTTATAAATCATATTACTGAATAACCCATTTTTTAGGCTTCCAAGAAGGTCTATAAATAAATTTAAAACATTTCAAAACTCTCTCTCTATATATATAAGTATGTTTAAAGAAAATAATAATTATTATTTTTAAGACATATTCAAATAATTATTTAAAATACTGAAAAAACCATTTATAATATCACTTTTCAGAGCAGATTTAAAAGTTATATTCTATTTAAAATAAATACCAAGTATTTAAAACTCATTTCTGAAGTATTCAATACCAATTAACTTTAAAATTTCATAGTTTAAATAAATAAAAGTTCCCTTTTTAAAATTTAAAACTTAACTTATTGTTAAAAATATATTTTTAAATCTAGGTAACTAAATTTTCAATTTATAATCCTCTCGATCTCATCACATTTTTTCCATTCCGGTCTTCTTGACTATATTCTTTTTAAAAATAGTTTTACTATTTTTGTCACCCTATTTCCATATCACAATATAAATTCTTTCTATAAAATTTATATTCCAAATTTATCACCCAATATCACTTCCCTTTTATTTATAAACTCCATTTATAAATTTTTATAACTCTTTCTGAGTTCCCCTAGAAATAATCTCATTTATAAAATTTCATTTTATAAATTCAGCACCTTTAAAATCCATTTATTTTTGCCCATCTATTTCATTATTGATCTTAACCCTTTTTCCCGAAAATCATTTTTAAATACAGTCTTAAAAATTCCTTTATATAATTTATTTTAAACTCTCTATTTAAAATATTTCCCCGCATATTTTTGTATGACCAAAAACCTATTTTTGCTTAACCAAATCAGTCTCTTTAAAATACGAAATTTTCGATGTATGTATTTTTAACTTAAAATATCTTTTTAACTCCTTAAATTTTTAAAATATTATTTTTGGCATTCAAAATTAGTTTCCATGCCATTATAACATTTAAAATTTTCATCACACAAAAGTGCATATATATATATATATATATATATATATATATATAAAGACTAAATATTTTTGAGGAATCCAGTTGGATCCCTCCAACCTGTTTTTCCTGCATCCACAGATGTTAGACAACAATAAAAATACCCATCCTACTTCGAGGGGGATATCACAGTATATAGGGTCATCCACTATTATGCGAGGAATTTGGGGTCTCATCCACTATAATATGCGGGAATATCACTCCAATACTAATACACACACACACACACACACATATATATATATCCATCCAACAGATAATTATAAAATTATCAACCAATTGAGCATCCAATTGATTTAAACTTAGCATTTAAAGTTTTAAAACGGTAATCCAATTGAGTGAGAGATTTCCACCTTTGATTTTTAAATTGGAATCCGTCTCCAAATTTAAATTCTGCATAGCATCCCTTCGATTTAAACCTCGTAAGCAAAATACAAGTTATATAATATTAACGATATTATTATTATTATTATTTTATCAAATTATTCTCTGATTAAAATTAACTTAAAAAGAGCAAGATACCTTCACTGCTAGATCAAAAAGCTCACCTACGCTTCTGCCTCTGCCACAATCGGCCCCACCACGGCACCTCCCCATCATCGACTCCACCTAGTTCGTGCGCACACCCTAGCCAGCCTTTGGTCGCGCAACTTTGCCCAAGCCCGAGAAGTCGCACGCGAAGTTGCGATGGCGTCGCCTCGATCTTTCCCCCGATGCTTCCCTAAACAAAACCTCGTGCCCCCTCAACTACGCGAGCAACCCACCCTCTAAAGCTTGAAGTTCCCGACGCCATCGTTTTTATTCGATCGTGATTTTTTTTGTTCCTGTTTGAATCGAACCAATTCGTTTGAGTGAGAGGGAGGTGAAGAGAAATTCGCAAGTTTCGGTTCCTTCCTTCGTATTTTTCTCTGGATTTCATATATGCATTGAAGAAGATAAGGATAGAACGAAACCGTTTTTAAAACAAAGGGGAAGGTATATGTGATTCAATTAAGGGAAAGGGACGTAAATTTAATTGTGACGGTGGTGTGTAAGATGAAGGCTACAGTGTTCAGAGGTAAAGGGAAATTTTTTTGATGTAAATGTTGTAAATCGTTAAAATTATAAATATATTATATTATTTGAATTTTAAAACGTCTCGATATACACAACTCAAAATACCGAACTCCTATCGAGGCGTGCCGCTAGGCGTTTATAATGTTATACCCTTATTTCGAATGCAATGGAAAAGGTTTCAAGTCCAAACTCGATCGTATGGAGAAGATAGCTTTTTGGACCCAATTATTATATTGAATTCCGATATGAATTTCAGCGCGTTTATATACCATACGCCAAACGACAACTCCAAATGCTATGAAATTTTGAAATCTGATAACAATACACTATTACGGATCCAATGGAACTGGTTTCGTCGAATTCCAAGACGGTGTCTCGGAAGGCTATTTTTAAAAGTCAATTTAAACGATCTATTTTTAAACTGAACAAATCACTTTTAAATTCAAATTTAAACGTTGCATTGCCTTCAGTATTATAAATATAAATTTTATAAGCCTTTAAATTATTTTTATCAAGCTTAAAACTCCAGATTCAGTATTTTTAACCAATATTCAATTGTAACTTTAGTAATTAAATTATTTAATAAATTGCTATATTTTAAATTCTGAATCTATTCTATAAATTAAACCCAACTTTTCATATTCAAAATCAGTCTACAATTCAAATTCAATATTTAAAACCATTTAAATATTCAAATCAAATAATGAAAATAACGGATCGTTACACTCTCACCGATAGAACAAGTCTACTTCATCGGCTTTTAGTGCTAAGTACACGACTAAATACTTTCTATAGATGAATAAGCACATAAAGCATGATCAAGTCACATAAACGACTTTTCATTCCCTTTTTAGTTAATTAATCTTTCATTAACTAAAGCCTCTTGTATTAGTCAAACTTCTTTATCTAATAAAATGTAACGACCCATAATTTTCGATAAATTAAAATATTAAATTTCATAAGATTTTGGAAAATTTAATATTGTAAGAAATCTAAATTTATGATTTATTAATGGGAATACGATTAAAATATAATTTAATAATGTTGTTTGAATGTTATAGATAACTATTTTAATGTAATTTCAATCAATTAAAATAATTGTAAAATCAAACTGATTATAAATTGTAAATAAGGAAACAAATTAAATGTTGAATTAAATGGTGAGATTATATATAATCAATTGAAGTTGAATATGAAATCAGCGATGTGTAAGTAGTTATAATATTTGTTTTTAACAATAAATTTATAAATATGATTAAAGTACTTAAAAGTAACAATTGCTTATTTATCGTCATATTATTTAATCCGTTGAAATTAATTTGGAAATTAATAAAATTAAATGTAATTAAATACTACGTTAATATGAGTTGAGATGAAAACTGTAGAATAAGAGTGTAATAAAATGTGAACTAGTGCCAAATGAATTCACATTGATATTGGATGATTGAATAATAAGATGTAAATCAAAATAAATGAATTTATTGTAATTTAAATTATAATTTAATGTATTTATTTCAATTTCAATTGAATGCTGTAATTAGTGCAATATTTAATATTGAATTTGACATGGAAAATTTATTTTATGATTTTAAATCATATGTAATCAAGAATGATGAAAATTTGTAACTTTTGAATTCGAAAATTTAATAGTGAATAATCCAATTTAATAATAATTTATTTAATTAACGTGAAAAAATAGCCATTTTTGCCGCTGTCTTGGATTTCGACAAAACTAGTTTCATGAGATCTGTAAAAGTGAATTATTGTAAGATTTCAAGTTTCGTAGCGATCAGACTTATATTTTGATCATGCAAGCTCGAAAAGCGTAGAAATCGGTTAAAAAGGATTTAAATGAGTATAAGTTGATATTAAAAGCCAACTTCTATATACTTTTGAATTTTGGATTTGGAACTTGTTCCATTGTGTTTAAAAATATCGAAAATATCTATTTTGATATATGGGATGACCTAATTTTGTTTCGAGAACGAAATGGTATTTTCGGGTAGTCGTTATCGTTTCGACCTAATTCGATCTATCCATTCATTCTTATCTATGTTTGCCTATACATAGGCTGTTGTAAACCCTAGCAGCATTTTAATTCCTAATTCCTATATGTACAATTCTATCTATCCGTTCATCCTTCTCAAATGGCAGAAACCCTGATTTCCAAATTTAATTGCAAATCAAAATCAAATCGAAAAATTTAAACTCTCTGAACTATGTCATATTATATATCATTGGAAAGATCTTGGCGAGCACAATCTACTATAGCAATTCATTTTTCGATTTGGTGCATCGTTTGACCAAAATCGATGATGAATCTCGACCGTCCATTTCTAGGATTTACGATCCAACGGAGGATCGTCGACCGTTTAATGATCGGGAGGTGATGTTTGGAAGAGGATGGAGAGCAGCGTTCATTGGCGGTGTTCATTTGTCGTATAGAAGTTGGAGATCACCACAATTGGTTGTTGAAGTTTGGCGATGGCGAGTGTTCCTGGCAACTCCGTAGGGTCGGCGAGGAGGCGGTGTGGGCGCCTGGACATGGCGAAGAAGCTGGTGGTGCTCGAATGAGGTGGAACGCCTTGTAGGCGGCGCGACAACTTGAAATAGGCAGCCTCAGGAGTATCAGGTTCCAACGTTTGAATGAGGTTGACAGTTAGGGTTTCACGAGAGCATGTACGAGATGACATGGTAAATTTTCATTTGTCTATAATTTAACTTATTTAAATCTGAATTTCAATCTTCTAATGTTAATAACTTTTCCATACGAGCTCGGATTCATGCGTAGTTTTCTCCATTGCAATCATATCGAAATTCCAGACATTATGGGACTAGTTTGGTTGTATTCGTAGACTGTTCAAATTTGGGACTTTATTTGGATTTTAAATCGATTTGAAATCAAAGGTGAGTGTTTTAACCCACTCACAAATGTTAAACCATTTTATGTTATTTAAATTAAATTGGTGATGTGATTAGAAATTTATTGATCGTTATTTGGTATTTTGAATTGTCATTCAAATTTAATTTACACCGAAGTAAATTTCCATTTAATTTATTATCGAATTTAAATTGTTAATTAAATACCTGATAATGATAGCCAGTTAATTTGTTGTGATTTATTGGTTGATTTGAATGATGATTGTGATGGATGTTTAACTGTTGACATTTTGGATGATTTGACGTTATGTTTATTATAAGTTGTTATCACACTACAAGTCCCCTTTGTTATTGTTTGGAAATCACTATGGGTTGAAATGATACATACCCGAACGATCTTATAGATTACGGAAAAATCATTATGGATTGAAATGATAAACTCGAACGATTTTATGGATTTTGAATTTTAACTCGGGATTGCGGGTTGAAATGATATATACCCGTAAATTTAAATATTGTGAGTTGAAATGATATATATCCGTATCACTTGACCATAGGGTAGAAAATAATATACGGCACCGGATTGGTTAAATTAACTGAATTTTTTGGTCCTTAAATTTTAGAATCCAGCTAAATGATATCTTAAAATAAAATTTGATTTATATGAACTAAATTGTTTTCAAAATCCAAGGTTTAAAATGTTGAAATTGAAATTAGCTTAAATGAATTGTTTACAGAATTTAAATTGGAATTTTGAAGTTGAATTTTGAAATATAAACGAAATTTATCAAAATTGAGTTATCGTAAACGTTTGAATATTTAATCTTTGAAGTCTATGGAATTTGAAGTGGTTTAAATTTGTAGTTCAAACATGGATTTGAAACCTATATAGTCTGAAATTGTTTTAATGAAAATTTGAATTGAAATTGATTTTTGTTGATTAGAAATTTGGGTAGGGTCCAGATTTGTTGAAATGGAAGAAATAGAATGATTTCATGTTATTTCCAAATTAATTATTTTAATATGAACTACTAAAAAATCTATTATTTTAAAATTTAGAGTTTTTTAGATTTTCAGCTATTTACTATATAAACCATTCCAATAATCAAGCCATTTTGTACTAAACTATTTTGAACTATTTAAAATCCTTAAACTATTTAAACTATTAAACTATTTTAAACTATAAATTATTTTGAACTATTTTGAACTATTGTAACTATTATAAAATATTTTTAATACATTAACTATTTTAATATATAACCTATTTTAATATATAAAATATTTCTAATATATAAACCGTTTTAATCTATAACCTTTTTTTAAAATGAACTATTTTTAGTGTATAACTATCTCAATATATAAACTACTTTCAATATTCAAATTGTTTAAAGTTGGAACTGTTATGATATAGATTTATTTGATTCAAAGGCGAATATTTTGATATCATGGTTTAACCTATTTTGTGGTTATGATTTTTAAATGAATATGATTTTGAAAGTGATATGATTTCGAAGGTAATATGACTTTAAAGGGATATGATTTCAAAGTGAATATGATATTTTGATATCAATTATAAATTGGTTCGGAAATGTAAAAGAACCATCCAGTTATACTCTCTGCCAATACCGAAAACCACTTAAGTGTGCACATAGTGGAGAATCCAGAATGAAGTAGGTTGGTATGGAAAATGCTACAGGAATGAAGTAAGAGAATGATGATGGATAGCCTTGACCTTTAGGTCATAATTAAATGACTAGAACAGGATCCATGCCGCGCCAAGTGGGGTCGCACCCTCTATCGGGCACATTTCTTCAATACCATATTTGTCACTTCGTGATTGATTTGGTGACCACCCCTCGATTTGATTATGGGAGTGTGTTTCGAAGTGGGCGGTAGTAGCTGCTATGCGTTAGCACCAGTCCGGATCCGTAAAACAGTAGTATCCTACCCTTGGCATTGCCTCGCGTGCCTTATCATATTTATCCTGATCGCGCCCACTACGAGTTTGGTCTGTGTCATACACTATGGAGTGCCCCTCTGATAGTCCTCCAGTTTACGGACGAATTATGGTACTGTATAGACTACGACATTTATATAAAAATGTGTTAAATGGGATATGGGTAATGCCTTAATGCTATTTTGATACTTTACTTTAATATAGACAAATTATAATAGCATATTGTACTATGTATGTTGATAGATTAACGGATCCTGTAATGACCCGGAAATTTTAATGGTTTTAATAAAGTAATTAACTGAATTTTTCTTGAAAATATAACAATTGAATTTTGCAAAGAAAAGTTAATATTTGGGACGCGTCTATTTAAACATAGCAAAGTGTAAGATTTTAATTGGAAAATATGATAGGTAGTTCCGTTATGTAATTTAAAATTTTAATTTAAAATCAGTTAATTTGATGAAAATAAAATATTTTCGAAACATGAATATTTTTATATAATAAAAATGTAGTTCATTTTCTGAGAGGGATGTCATAATTCATTTTGCAAAATTTAGATTGTTCTAGCTCCGTTTATCTTAATTTCAGCATTTAGTAGTAATTTTGGCAGCGAATATCGAGTTTTGATAGCTCGGTTGTATCGTCGATATCTGTGTACCATTCTGTTCATCTTGTCATTCTGATCTCTATAGTATGTTCATTTATGCAATTCGGTGTCCGATACGCGACTAAATGGGCAAAACGAGTAATCGTATCGGTACCCATTTTGAACCTTTTGGATTTCCTTGTGCCTTTCCATTATGTACCGTATAATGTTAATTTCCATTTACCTTTAATAATTGCAGAAGTCAATGTTTGACTTTTGTGTTCCCCATGGTTTAATTTACATTTATGGTTTTCTCTCTTTCCATATTCCATTTCTCTTCCCCTTTTCTTTTGTTCGTTTTGTCAATTGAGAAATATAAAATATATATACATATACATATATATATGTATGTATGTATGTATGTACGTATATGTATATATATTTGTTTGAAACCTGCGTCCATTAAATTTTCTCCACGTCCCCCTCTTCCACCTCGCTCACCGAAATCTTGCCACTCATCTCCTTCGAACACCACGACATCCCTTCCCTATCAAACTCCAACCCTTGCTCCGACTAAACACGCGTCCCTACGATCCCACGTCAGCCGCTATAGTGGTCGCACCTGACCCCTTGCTTCCACATC
The DNA here is from genome assembly GCA_030765085.1 of Allium cepa. Classification (NCBI taxonomy): domain Eukaryota; kingdom Viridiplantae; phylum Streptophyta; class Magnoliopsida; order Asparagales; family Amaryllidaceae; genus Allium; species Allium cepa. The sequence goes on along the minus strand of CM060932.1, from coordinate 352,619,252 downwards.
CACCTGAACCAAGCATCTCATCGGCCACCAACTCTCACCTGACACACAGCCCGCAAGCACGGCCATCACCACTTCCGAACCCCATACCCCCTTCCACCTAACTCATGCACCTTCTCCAATGCAAACCCTCCCTCCAGAAAACTGCCGCCAAGCCCATAACCAGCTCCAGAACCCCTCCGACCTTCCTCCACTGGCCAGCTTCGCCAGCGTACACCCCATCTCCATGGCCGAAGCCATCACTATCCTCCACTTTTTCCTTGTGCTGACCACCCCCCTTCGCCTGGCAGCCGACACACCAAGCCCATCACCACCCATTGCTCAGCCTTACACCAGCCTCCACTTTTCTTTGAACCTCATAGCAGCTTGTGTTTCGCTTCCCATCCCCTTTCACTATAGCCTTGCTTCCCATGACCAGATCTGCCTCCTCCGCTCCCACAGCTGTTTCGACTTCCCACCTTGATCCATGGTAGCAGCTCTAACCCAAACTTGCAGCCTTCTCTCTGGTTTATATATAAACATTGTTTTTAAAAATATAATATATATATATAGGTATTTCGAATTTTAATTATGTGTTTTAAATTAAATATTGATTTTAAATTATATATGGAAAGAATTTATTTTAGTTATGTGTTTAAAATTAAATATCGGTTTTAAAACACACACACACACACACACACACACACACACACATATATAAAGATTTTGATTTTAAGGTGTTTTAAATTAAATATTGATTTTTTAACAAAAATATAATATATAAAGATTTTATTTTAAAAATGTATTTTAAATTTAAATATTGATTTTAAGAAAAAAGACATATATATCGTTGATTTCTACCGAATCCAGTTCATTGTGCTTTGCCTTTCGTTCCATTGCTATCCAAAATTGGTTGCAATATCTAATTGTGTGACGACCCACAAATCCGTACCCTTTGAATCGGTAATAAACCACATATGTCCGACCCAAAAAGCACAGATTGACGGAAAGTCATGAGAAAGAAAAGAAGTGAGAAGAAGAGAAGAACCACACTGAACAATACAGAATCTCACATTGCAGCAAAAAACATATAATATCATATCAACGATCTTTACAAAATAGAAACTATATATACATACATTAATCAGTGTTCAACAATCAATCACTAATCATCAGCCTGGACAATTATAATAACCCATCCTTACAATTGCATATAATTTAAATAACAATGTAGTAGATAATAAACAGATACATGTATACGAAAATGAAGATCTCTAGCTCCCATGTTGAAGCTCTAAAAGAACCAAATCTGAACCTGTAAATATACTCGGTCAGAATCGAGCACCGAAAAGGGAAGAACATCCAGATCAGCCTGGTAAACCAGCATGTGAAACACACTCAAACTGAATTTATTAGATTACCAAAACTTTCCTTTTTAAACAAAAGTATCTCGTAAGACACGCCCACACATAAACACGGACATATTTTTACCTTATGATAACCAAAACCTTTCATATCAAATTCTCTTATATTATAATAGTGTCTATTGCACAAATAATATTAATCATAGCCAAAATTGTTACATTGATTGAATTCCAGCATATAGCCCAAAATGGGTAATACAATCAAAATGGCAAGCACATAGCGGAGTTTGGATTTCCATAGAAATGACCAGGTGAAGGGAGTACCTTCCGGCAGTACATCTCTAGAAGAATGTATCGAGGAACATCACAAAGAAACCTCTACCAAAATAAGACCGGCCTACCTCTATAACTAGGTAGTACCGAATATATCATCCCCCGATCGTTACCGACCTTTTCGAGGGCCCTCATAGCATACGAACACATTTGTAACAGCCCGAAATTTTCGACCTCAAAAATTTTGGGCTGTTACATTTGGTATCAGAGCTGAAAGGTTAAGCGAGAACCTTGGCTCTGGTGGGAATTACTCATTAAAGATAAGGTCAGTGATACCCTAGAGTGAGTTGAGAGTACTATATGAGGGCGTACTTGTTATTTTCTTATATAATGATTTTAAAAACGATTTTAAAAATGATTTTTATATAAGTTTATATCATGATATTTAAAGCAATATTTTCCTAATTATTAAGGTATATTAAGATAATGGGTTGATTATTGAAATTAAATTAGATTATAATATATATATATATATATATATATATATATATAACCAAATAGAATTTGGGTAAGAATAAATTTGCCAATAAGTTAAGTTAAAATGGATTCAAACCTGAATTTAAATTCGGAAAACAATTCAAAAGAACTTTCAAGTATTTGAAATAAGTTACCTTGATTGTAGTGTTCAATTATTATGTAACATATGGCGTGTTGATTTCAGAATATGATGACTAATATTTGTGGTTGTATCTTAATAAGGGATGTTTATTTTCAGAATAAACAATGCAAGAGCAAAGTGAAATGTTTTAGGAAGTGAAAATTTATAAACTGAAATAGATTTAAATTGTGAAGTTTTAAAATCTAAGTCCAGAAAATTTTTGGATTTGTTTCAAAGTGTTAAAATATATAATAAATAATGTTATTTAGATATTTTGATTATAGGAATCTTGTTTTAAAACAAGAAGTTATTTTAAAAAATTTAAAGGAATTTTGTTTGAGTTAAAACCAAGAATGGTTTAAAATTGAAAATATGACTTGGTATGCAAATAATACACACACACATGTGGATATACATAATATCAGAGTTGGTTTGAAAAAAATAATAAGTGTTGAAATCTAAAATCTTTTTGAGAATGAGATGTAAACCCATAGTGCCATAAGTTTTGAACTTATAAGTGGGAAAGGATATTGATAAGAAGTTTGAAAATTTGAAATGGAGAATTCAAATTGAGCAAGGTTGAATGGATTAATAGATTAAAATTTAACTTAGGGAAGTTAAATGGGTTGTATTGAAAAAAAGAGTTATGTGTGATCTCAAAATGGGTTTGAGTTCTGGAAATTTGTGATGAATGCTATTGATTGATGTTTTAGATAATTTGGATACTTATTACCTTGACATATCCTATTATCATCCTGCTGTTATTAATAATCTATGAAACCGTGAATTGGATTATTTTGAATGAATTAGGAAGTGTATTGAGGTAATATATATCCATTACTGAAATTAGATGGAATTAAAACTTTATTTTGAAACTATTTAAATGATCTTGATTTTAGAATTAAAGATTGAACTTATGAAAATGGAATCACTGTGAACTTAAGATTTAAATGTTAAAAATAAATTTGCAAACTGAAATTCTTTAAGAATTGGATTCCAAAAATTTGAAGTACAATTGGGTGATGAATTGATTTCCGGGGAATTAAATTGTTTAAAAAGATTTGAACTCTCACTCGAACCGCAAATAAGTTTAATTAAAGGTAATTGAAAATGAATATTTGAAATTTGGCCTCAGGATTAAGCTGTTTAGAGACTTGGATTGTTAAATTAAAGGTTAAGGATTAATTTGACTTAAGTGATTAAATCAACATTTTGAAAAACTCAAATTTGTATAAATCAAGATGGTTTAAAATTTGAAAATGGAATTGGAATTAATTCAAAAGTGGAATTGAAATGAATTAATCGGAATTGAAATCGAAGTTGAATAAGTTTAAATTCAAATGGAAATTGTTTTGAATTAGAATGGGAATCGAAGTTAATTCAAATTGAATTGGAATTGAATCAATTTAAATGGAAGTGGAGATTTAAATTAAAAATTTAATTGAGATGGAGATTGTGAGATTGAACTAGTTGACTCTGAAATTATTTTCAAATAAATTGTTTTAATATAAACAGTCTTCAAATCTCTTTTTCGAAGCTATTTACTGTACAAACTTTCTTTTTAAAACTCAAACTATCTTATAATAGCTATTTAACTATTTTTCAACTATTTAACTATTTTACCACTATTTAACTGTTTTAAACTATTCAAACTATTTTCTAAATTTCAACTGGTCAGAGTGGAGCCAATTGATTTTTAAAGCTTTTGATTTGGGAAAAAAATCAAATTTTGGATTTTGGAAAGCCAAATTTGGGAATTATCGATTTTGAGATATCGATTTTGAAGTTTATATGTGATACAAAAAAGGAGCATGATTTGAAATATACGATATGTGTATGGTATAAAATTCTTTGAGAATGCTATGGGGAAAAAGGCGCTCAACCAGTAGTTCCCACATCAAGTCGAGGAACTAAAATGGCCAAATTTGATAGTTGGTTATTTAGATATCAAAGCAAACAACAAATATTTAGCACCATAAGCAACCACTAGGCCCTTTTAATTAATCTTTTATTAATTAAATCACTTTCCAAATATTCACTCTAAATTATCTTTAAAAAGATATATTCTCAAAACCATTTCATTATTTCAATACTGGAAAACATTTCCATATACTTATTTAATAATGAGCAATTCACAATTCTCTTTATTTTCAACACTTCGAAAATATTATATACACTTAAATCATGATTAAGTATATATTTCAGTCTTTAAGGAAAACATTCTCTTAAACATATTTATTTGGGTCAAAACTAATGTTGCGTAAAACATGGTTACAATAACCAAAAATCATTAGTATAGGGATTTGATAATTAGATAGATATATAAATCCCATATACTATACTAAACATCTTCTTGCGAAAATCATTTACTATAACAATGGTGTTATAGTCCATGCTTTCCTTACTTCTCGAAAATGTCTATTTCAACAATGAATGTTGAAATCTATGTTTTCTATGTCCACACCTTTTAAAACATCTTCAAACCATTTAACATCATTCAAAAGATCACTTTTCAAAACATTCATTTAAATTAAAGGATTATACACTGTCCAAAATCGTCAATATATTTCTCTTACCAATTCAATACTTCTACACATTTATTAAAGGATTATCCACTGTCCAAAATCGTGAATAAAATCCCTTTATTAACCAATCTCATTTACATCTCATTTATATGCCAAAATCCAATTGTAAGTTAATTAACTTATAATTTTCTTATTTACAAATTCATTCTTTTTATAACTTCATAAATGTATAAATCTTATTTATTTGTAATATTAATTTATACTTCATTTTAACTTTTACAAAACTCCTTATATTTCCATTATTTTGATTTATAAAGATTAAATTTTATAAATCTTATATAGAAACCATTTATAATAAGTCAAAAATCTCATTTTAACTCTTTTACAAAATAGTTATCACCATATCCCAAAAATCATATTTTGATATGTTTCACAAAAATCATAATTTTTATAACATAAAAATTATAACTTCTATTCATTTAATATAAATCCATTTCCTTAACAATTCAAAATTTAATGAAATATCTATTTTCAAGATCACTTTGATTCCTTTTTATTTGAAATCATTGTTTTAATATTTTAAAATTCCAAAATATGGCCCAATGCTACAACAACACTAAATAAGGTGATTCTTATCAATCACGACATCCAAACATCGTATGTCACAAGATAACAGCATATATCACAATATCTTTAAATAAAATCAATACTGATGAGGAATCCAGTTGGATCCCTTCAACATGTCACCTATAACAAATATACATATGATAAAATATGTACAATGTCCGCGTCGAGGCGGACGTGCATACAAAAGATCATCCGCTCATAAGCGGGAATGTATTAGGTCTCATCTGCTCCAATAGGAAGGAATATATATGTAGTGACCCATAGTTCCGTACCCTTTGAGTTGATAAAAATTCTTCCTCGCTCAGCCCCAAAGTGTACGAAAAAGCGAATAACTCAAGTGAAGAGGAAAAAGGTAGAAGAAAAAAATAGAACAACCAATACAGAATCTCACAATCGCAGCGGAACAAAATATAATATATAATAACAGATTTTAAATACAAGAACTATGCTGTTAATGTACATACCATTATCAGAGAATAATATACAACAATCAATCTGGACAATTTAATAACTTGTCCTCACACGGCGGAAATACAAATCTACGGGAATACGTCTTGTCATCCAGCTCGTCTCCTGAGCTCCATAGCATCCTATCCTGAATGTGTAATACTCGGTCTGACCCGAGAATTATAATAAAATAACACCCGAATCAGTCTGGAAAACCAGCGTGAGGAAAAAAAACTCAATTTGAATTATTAGAGTTATCAAAATCCTTTGAAAACAAAGGTATCTCGTAAGACCACATCGCACATAAACACGACAAGTTTTTACCTTACGATAACCAATTTTTTTTAGAAAATGCAGTGATATTATAATAGTCAAATACAAATACTTATTTCAAATAGCTAAAATTATTACATTAATTAAATTCCAACATACTGGGCTCTAGAAACAAAACCATAAGCTTGTATTGGAGAATGGATTCTAACGAATGACTGGGCCACTGGGGTACCGCCCATCATAGTACACCTCTAGAACAATGTACCAAGGACCATCTCCCTGGGTGTTCCCACCCTTACCATCGAGCGCTCCTTCTTTCATGCACAACTATATCCATAATAAATAGGTTTTCGAGGATATCTAGTAAAGTTATAACATACCCTAATTGGGTGTGACCCCCTTAGCCTTGATGCATCTCCCATGTTTTAGTCGTCCCTATTGGTGAGGTTCGAGGCTAAGCGTTACCTTTCAAGAACAATTTTACTTAAATGCTCATCATCCTTTAATGACGATGTTCTGATAGCATTTGTCCATACAAGTTGTCCTGGGTTTGGACAAACAGAATCACCGTCTTCATCATCTTCACGACATTCATTTGTTACATTCAAACCAGATCGAAGTGGTTTTCGGATAATTAATCCGACCTCGTCTCTTCGAAACGATTAACGAAATTGGGCAATATTGATAGTCGGTTATTTAACTATCGATAAAACATCCATAGGCAATCATTTGGCCTTATCATAATTTTCATAAACATTCTTAAAATATCTTTATAAGATATATATATATATAAAAAAATATATATAAACCCTTCCAATATTTCAATGGTGGGAATCAAACTTAAATTCTTATATTCTTAACCATATATTTTTCAAGTCATTTCAGTACTTAGAATATTTTTTCCTCGCTTCCAATTATAACTCATCCCTTTGAAAATATTTCTATAATTAAAATCTCATAGTTAAATATTTTCAATTTCTCCCCGTCCAATACTTACGAATATTTATAAGCATATTTACAAAGTTCTTTTATTTCCAATATTCTGGAAGTAGTCCATTTATTTCCAATTTCTCAAAATTCTTTACAAATTTTATTTGTAAATCCCTTAATATTTCCAAACTCAAATGCACTTGTCTATACCTCCAAATTCCCATTCCTAACTTCTTTTATGAATTCTAATTCGTTTTTCGAATTTCTCGCATTTTTAACGCTTTGGAATTTTTGTTCAAACTCCCAAAATCCCACTATAAGATTTCTCTTCTAAAATCATACTCTTTTAACATACTTTGCTTCCAATCTCGAGAGGATTTATAAATAAATTCAATCTTTTAAAACCATATATATAAAATAAGTATTTTTAAAGAGTAATAGTTTATTCGTAAAATATGTTTAAGTAAATTTAAAATATCAAAATATTTTAAATAACATCAATAACTCTTTTCCAAATCATTTTTAATAACTAATTAATTTACAATGCTGATTAATAAAAATTAGAATTTATTTCAATAAATATTAAATATTAGAATAACTAACTTTTTGGAATATTCTAAATCTCAATTTAAGTTACATAGTATAGTAATTTAAAATCCTATTTAAAACAATTTTAATTTCTCGACAAAAAACTATTTTTAAAAATCAAATATTGCCTAATTCAGTTTATAAATTCCTCTCGATTCGTATCACATCGATTATATCTCAACTTTACCACTATTCTCACATTCAAAAATAGATTCCACTATTTCTATACCAGAACGATTCCTATAATTCGATATAAATTCACGTCGTAAACTTATATTTTCCAATTTATCAACTGACCGTCATTTTCCTTATTTATAAACCTCGTTTATAAATTTATAAACTCCTTTGAGTTTCACTTATTTATGAAGCCAATTTTTATTTATAAAATTTCATTTTATAAATCTCTTCCTCAATAAATCCCATTTTAATTTAAAATCTATTTTTAATATCGATTCCAACTCCTTTCCATACTTTCAAAGCATCATTTCAAATTCCTTTATATAATTTTATTTGAAAATCTCTATTTAAAAAAATTTACGAGTAGTTAAGTATAACCCAAATAAAATTATATATATTTTTCATTCCACTTAATTCCCTTTAAAATAATCCAAATTTCCCTATAAATATTTTTATATTCAAAATCTCCTTTTTAATTCCTTAAATTTAAAAAATAACTATTTATGGTATTTAAAATACCAAATTTAAGGTCCATGCTATTTTTCTTATTTAATAATTCAATATCGTAGCAATAATCTATAACAGATTATTCACACTAATCCTATATCACTATATATGAAAATTAATCAACATTTTTGAGGAATCTAGTTGGATCCCTCCAACCTATTTCCCTACATCTATAGATGTTAGTCAACATTAAAAATATCAATCCCACTTCGAGGGGGATATCGCGGTATACAGGGTCATCCGCTATCATGTGGGGCGCATAGGGTCTCATCTGCTATAATGTGCGGGAATATCACTCCAAATACTAGTATATATATACTACTATATATATTATATCATTCATCAGATAATAATTATTATATCAACCAGGCATTCAATAATTTATTTTAACTATTTATTTAAAATTAGTCCGATAATGCAAATGAGTGGGAATTTTCTCACCTTTTGATTTTTATTTTCCAATCCATTCCCACTGGACCTGTTTTCATGATTTTTGGACCTCGTATGTAAATTTAATTAAGTATAATTAGCTATCAAAAATTTAAAATTTCAGTTTAAATAACTAACTGTTAAAATTTAAATTAGCTAGAGATTAATACCTCCACCATCGCTCATTTCCAGGCAAGAAAAACGAACTGCAACCCAAACCCACGTTCTTCGATCACGACTGTAGTCTACATTCTGACCATCTCGACTTTGACCACCAATCAACATCTCCGCCTGAACAACTCCACTCCACCTCTGTTGCTGTCGTAGTCTGCTGCTCCTTCCTATACCTGAACGCGACCACCCATCTGTACGCACGCCCACGTCTTCACCGAATGCCACCCTTTTATGAACCGGTCAGTAAACATCATAAGAATGTAATCAAAAATCAATGGCCGAATTCATAGAGCGAAAAGAAATTTAACAAGTCGAAGTGGCCGAAGTCAAACCAGAAATTCATGAACCAAATTAGAAATCAAAACTGTGATAATCAAGCAAACTCATGGAGCCGTTGTGATCAAGCAACCATAGCAAGGACTTACATAAATTGAACGAGTAAGGGAAATCACAATCATTCAAATATAATCGAATGGCCGAGCTAAAGTTACAGACGAATTCAAATTAATTTATACGATTGATAATTAGGGGAATCGAACCCTATAAAACCCAAAGTCATCATTAGACTAAAAATAATTTGAATTCAAGCATATCAACGAGAATAACAAAGCAAAACACATACCAGATTTTTCGATACGAACTTGAAGAATTAAAGCAGCCGAGTGTAGTAAAAAGGGAAAATGATCGATCAACAAAGCTACATAAGAATATCTATTCAATCGATCAATTTGAAGTCGGCACCTTTAAATTCCCACGAAGCCCTAATTATCATAAATAAAGAGGAATGAACGAGCTAAAGGAAGCCGCCATTTTCTCACAGGGAAAGAGATACCTGACCAAAGAAATAACAAAGAAAAGAGGATTTTTTTTTTAATATTTATTGGGCCGATTTTTTTTGGGCTTAGTATATTAATTAGGGTTTTTGTGTTTTAAATTTTTTTTATTCGTATTTTTCTTTTAAATCTTTATAATTTTCTAGTCATGTGACTAGGGACAAACTACGGGGCGTAGTTTGGGAATTCGCAACTCAGTGGCTGAGTTGTGGTAGGGTTTCGAGCGTAGAGTTAGGTTAGTCTATAGCGGGTGTTGCGAGTTTACGTGTGTAAGCATACGACTACTTAATTTCTAACAGAAACCTTGAGGGCAGCAAGTAGGCAGGGTTTTGCCGAAGCTGGGTAAATCTGTGATGTTCTATTTCTACATTTATTATTCTGCTATTATCTGTGTTTCTGTTATTCTACTAGTATCAGTGCTATGATTATTTTACATACTTCTGCATTAAACTTTTATAATTAATAGTATCATCATATTCAAACCCCCCCGCTAGGGTGAAATCAATCCTACACACCCTAGCTCACGCGACCATCACTAAAACTACTGCCGACCTCGACCCCGACCACACCAAAATTCGCATCTCCATCCTCGCGTGCTGCCATGCCTTGCTACACTAGAGCCACCCCCAAACAGAGCCTCCTCACGAGCGCTTACTCCCTCTCGATGGAGCCTAGCCCTAACAGATCGCACGAACGCGAGCCATCATGTCACCTCTTCAATCAACCCACATCCCATCGTGAAAGTCGCGACTTCCTCGCTCCTCCATTTTTCCACGACATGCGCGAACCACCACCGAACATTCCACGAGCGTGCGCACGGCCGCGTATCCCCTCCCTCTGCCAATTTGAACGCAGTCGCGTTTGCTTCTACTCATTTTTAGCTAGCCTACCAAGATTCGAACTAGAGGAAGAGGGATAAGGGAGGCTCGCAATTTAGATTTGAATTGATTTTGTTTGCCATGTAAAATGGAGGGAGGAGAACAAAACAAGTCTAAATTTGGAGTTTGGTTCTTTCTTCTTTTGATTTACGATTTGATTTTCGAAAAGAAGAAAGGAAAGGAGTACATGATTTTTGAATTGAAGGAAAGGAGGGGACATGAATTTCTATCGTGATGTGGCATGTTGTCGAAGGTAAGCACTGATTTTTGACAGGTTAAATATTATTTGATTATAAATATCTCATTTAATGCAACTTAAAACTTCGATACCTTATCGATGCGTGCCGCTAGGCGTTTACAATGTTATACCCATATTTCGAACACAATGAAAAAGGTTTCGAGTCCTAATACGATCGTATGGAGAAGATAGCTTTTTGGACCTAATTATTATATTGAATTTTCAATAAAAATTCCAACGCGTTTCTATCCTATACGACCAAATGATAACTTCAAATGCTATGAAATTTGAAATCCGGTAATAATACATTATTACGGATCCAATGGAACTGGTTTCGTCGAATTTCAAAACTGTGCCCTTGATCATTATTTTAAATCGTCAATTAAATGATGATTTCGAAAATTCTGAAATCGCTTAAATTTTTAGTTTTAAAATCTTACTAACTCAATTTTGATTCAAATGGAATTTATACAAATATCAAGAATCATTTTCGGTTCCATATTCAACTCCAATTCAATTATTTTAGCGATTTTTAATTATTAACTCAAAAATTAATTTATTAATTAAATCACTATATTTAGAACTCAAGTTTTTATTACACTATTTTTGACGGATAAACATCACATTGAAATCCCATTACATTTCAAAACTTAACATTTAAAATGAATTAAATGTTCAAAATCAACGACCAAAAATCTGGGTCGTTACAGTATCCAAATACCAATATCTATATATATATATACATATATAATATATCATATATCACCAAACAATCATCACAAAATAAATTTATTCTTGTTTATATAAAAATATATGCGAGTCAGAAAGAGTAAGTTGTACTCAATCTGATTTCAATAGTCGTTGTAGCGCTTTATTCCTAATAAAATTAAACAAGCATTTAATTTTATCTAAAATTTTCCCTAGCTCCAATCAACTCCTAACCAACTCTAAAATATAGTTCTCATCAATTTGAACCTAACACAATTTGTTTCGTCCAATTTCGACCTCATATGAAGAAGTTGCGGCATTTTAAATTAACACGATTTTATATAATAAAATTTTATAACTTTTTTTATTTAACCTAAAATAAATCCTGGCCATTGATTTCTAATGAGGTAGATCTAAGCCACCCTTCCCTTTCTTCCCCTTCATGTGAAACCCCAAGTCAAGAAACCCATAGCCGTCGACCTTTCCATGAATTACGCTCCTCCATTGACAAACTCGAAGGCGATCGACGACCACCACATGATAGCTCATCACCAACTCCCCTTTCTACCGTGACCACGTCAACTCCTCCCCTCCTTTCTCTCGAAATTCATGTGCAAATAATGAACGAAGGTAGCCAATTTTTGGCCTCTACACGACGAATTAGATTATCACCACCGTTGGATTTCTAGAGCTCGATGCGCTCTACAATGTTGTAGTTGAAGTCGAGACATAATAATTTATGGATTAGAAGAAAATCAGGAGGAAGGAGGAGCGTTTTTTGATCGTTCGAATCAAGTGGTGGCTAGACATAATTCCTTTAGGGTTTGTGAAAATGAACGTCTTTATATAGGCAACTACAAAACACTATTCACCTAAAAATATTTCAAATTCCAAATGAAGTGTGCCGCTTGGCGTTTACTATGTTTTACCCATATTCCGAACACAATGGAATATATATCGGAAGCCAATTCCATCATATTTGAAAGATAGTTTTTTAAATCAACTTATTTAAAATTTACTTCAATTTATATCGGGAGCCAATTCCATCATATTTGAAAGATAGGTTTTCATATCGACTTATTTAAATTAGAATTTACTTAAATAAATTTCTACGCGTTTCAGCTTCATATGACTAAATCGTAAGTCCGATTGACACCAAATTTTAAATCCTACAATAATATAACATTACAGATCCAATGAAAATGGTTTGTCGAAATCCAAGACTGTGTCAAAAATGACTATTTTTACACGTTAATTAAATATTAAAATATTCAATTTTAATAAATTAACTTTTAATTAAATTTTAATAGTTTACTAAGAACATTTAATTCAAATAGAATTTAATTCAACTTTATAAATCATTTTGATTCACATTAAATTCAAATTTCAATTAATTCTGCAATTTCAAATATTAAATTAACAATTTAATTATCCAATTAAACCACTTATATTTGAAATATAAGTTATTCAACTTATAAAATTAACTCGTGAATATTTAAAGCCAATTAAATATATGAATTTCAAATAGCCGAAATTCTGGGTCGTTACAAGTTGCTTTGATTTGTCGCTTATTCGTGTGCTTGTCCTGTTTTCTCTAGCCTCGAAAGGTGAGCAATCACTCACGACTCGCATTCTTATGTCTAGTAAATTGATTTCACATGAAATGACAATCGAAATATGTTGTTAAATTGAACTGGTTAGAAATTTAATTGTTTAATATGATATGTTACTATAAAAATTTGTTTACCTGTGTCAATTGACACACGACACCATCACCTGTTGTATATTTATTACATTTAAACTGTAAATTATGATTTATGCCTGTCGTTGATATGTTACGCTATTTTATATTATTTTGTTTTTCCCACACTGTAAGTTTCCTGTTAGTTTAGGAATTCCCTATGGGTCAAAATGATACATAGCCGAACGATATTATAGATTAGAGAAAATCGTTATGGGTTGAAATGTTAAACCCAAGCGATTTTTATTGATTTTGAAATTTTGGGATTGCGGGTGGAAATGATATATACCCATAAATATTAAATTATTGCAAATTGAAATGATAAATATCTGTATCACTTGACCATAGGATAGAAAATTATATACGGACACCGTTGGTCTAATTTTAAATGATTTTTGGAATTTTTGAAAGGAAATATGCGGGTTTTAATAAATATGGATTTTTAAAATATGATACAAATATTTTATTTTAATATGTGTAAAATTCAGATTTTAAATTATATGTTTGGAAAATTTGAAATTATAAGTTAAGTTTTGGAAAATGTAAATTTTAAGATTTTACTTATAATTTTACTATTTTTAAAATATATAAAATAAGATTTAATTAAATAAAATATATTTAATAATAATTTTTAATTTAATAAAATTTAATATAATAAGATTTAATAAAATTTAATTTAATTATATATAGAATATGTTTAACATATTTATTAAAAATTTATATTAATATTTTAATATAGATGTTGTAATAACTTAATATATAGAGGTTGGAAAGATAAATTAAAGTTGACTTGACATTTGAATTGGTTAATAATTGAATTTAAATAAGAATTGATTTGTAATTTAAATTAAATAAGTGTTATTTTGAAACTTATTGGTTTTAAGATTTTTAAAGATATGATTTTTTATAACTTAATAACTTGATTTTTATAAAGGTGATTTAATGAATATTTCAAATTTAAATAAAAATTTAATTGAATATTAATTTTGATTTAAATTTGTAATTTGAGATTTTATTTAAATATTTATAAAAGGGCGATTTAGTAATAATTTCAAATTAAATATAATTGAAGTTAGATATTCAATTCTGATTTAAATTTGTAATTTGATGTTTTATTTAAATGTTATTAAAATGGTTAAGTGAATATTTTTAAATTTAAATAAAATTAAAGTTGAATTTGAAATATAAATTAAATTTATCAAATTGAGTTATTGTAAATTGTTTGCATATTTAAACTTTGAACTTATTGAATTGGAAGCGGTTTAAATTTGTAGTTCAAACGTGGATTTGAAATTGATATAAATTTAAATGATTTTAATGAGAATTTGTAATCTTTGAACTGAGATTGAGTTAAGTTGAATTTTGAACTCAAGTTGATTTGAATTCATTTGGGAAATTGGAAGAAATAATTTTAATTTGAAACTATTTTCGATATAAACTCTTTTAATTATATAAACTATTTTTAATATATACTATTTTAATATATAACCTATTTTTAAATATATAACTATTTTTAATTTATAACTATTTCAATATATAAAAACTATTTTCAATATTTAAACTATTTAAGTTGGAACTATTATGATTTAGATTTAATGGATTTAAGTGCGAATATTTTAGTATGATGGTTTAAACTATTTCGTGGCTATGATTTCGAAAGTGAATATGATTTCGAAGTAATATGATTTTTGAAATGAATATGATATATTGATATGAATTATGAACTGTTTGAAATGAAAATAACCATGGTGTGAAATAACGTTTGGTTGTTAAAGAGACCGGGATCAGATATTGTCATACTCTCTACCAATACCGAAAACCACTTTAACAACTGTGTATGTGGTGGAGAATTTAGAATGAAGTAGGATGGTTTGACGACGTCTATATGAGGTATGCACGCAACCCTGACTCCCAAGCCACGCCGGGCTAAGCTGGGCCAAGTGAGGTCGCACCTTCGATCGGGCATGCTTCTTCGATACCATTCTGTTACTTTGTGATTTGATTAGGTGCACCTTTGATATGGGAATGTGTCTCGAGGTGGATGGGAGTGTGTCTCGAGATGGGCGGTAGTAGCTGCTATGCGTTATCACCAGTCCAAATCCGCAAAACGGTAGTATCCTACCATGGGCATTGCCTCGCCTGCCTTGTCATATGCCTTATCGCGCCCTCTACGAGTTTGTTTTGTCCACTACCTATGGAGTGCTCCCTGAGTATCCCACTGGTTTGGTGGAGCATACAATATCTATATAGACTATGGGAATATATATATATATATATGTGTGTGTGTGTGTTAAGGGGGATATGGGTAATGCCTTAACGCAATTTTAATATTTTACTTTACTATAGGTGTTATCTATGTAACGTACTGCACTATGTATGTAGATAGTTTAACGGATCCTTAAAGGATAGGAATCCCATACATCCTTTAAGTTATTTTTACTTCGTTTGGACGTTTAACTTGAGTAGATTACTAGTATAAGAGTGTTAATCCCGACTCGAGTGTTTTGCTTTATGCTCGGGTCAGACTGAGTGTAACAGCATTTGAGACTCACCTTTGAAGCTTGGATCTTTGCTTGAAGATCTATCTTGGTCTATTCAGCTTTTAGTTATTTCAGTTGTTATATATTCAAACTTTTACATTTGACTATGTATTGAAAATTTTATGTATTCGGAATTTCTGTTGTATTTTTTTAGTCTCTGATGTTCTGTAGTAGCTTCATGACTATTATTTATCTATTCCGCTGCATATTGTTGTATTACTCTGTGTTTGTGATTTTGTGATTGATTTTATTTACTCTATATGCTAAGTTTTACAAATATAAATTAACAATCTATTGTTTTGAGCAATTTAAGTCTGACATGTGTGGATGATTGTCGATTTGAATGGTTCGAAATGCCAGGTCATTACAGATCCTTAGGAGATGAAATCTCAAACATCTCTTACATTATTGCATGCACGTTAGACATTAGATATGAGACGTAAAACCCCATAAACATCTCTGAAGCCATTACACTCATATTTAATTATTTTGATTTAACCTACATAAGGTCTTTTAGTTCTGACTCGAGTGTTTTGTCTTATCATTACGCTCAGGTTAGCCTGAGCTTTTCAGTGTTGAAGACCTTTTTACTTTGGAGGATGAAGACGGAGATTAGAATGCTATTTATTTTATTTATTCCATCGCATCATGTTGTTCCGCTGTATTATTTATCCTGCTATATGTATAAATCTAATTTGTATTGTAAAATGTAATCAAATTTTATTCGCAGAACAACCTCATGAACTGTTTATTTGATTATTATATTTTGTCATTCCGCTGTGAGATTCTATGTTTTATTTTTCATTCTTTCTCTTCTTTTCTTATTTACCCCATAACAATCCTTCCTTTTGAAAATTTTGAGTCTGACATGTGTGGTCTATTGTCGATTTAAACAGTCCAAAAAGGTGGGTTGTTACATTTGGTATCAAAGTATTGGTTTAGCGATAACCTTAGCTTTTTGGGGTCTCATTCATTAGAATAGTGTAGTAATACCCTAGAATGAGTTTGTCCGAGTATGTATATATGAGAGAGCGTACTTGTTAGTGTTATAAAGTGTTTTATATTGTATTAATTTATTCTGTCTAGTATTTATGAATTCTGGTTGGTACATAGGATGCTATGGCGTCGATAGGGATTTCTAAACACTTAATAGGGCAGACCGACACAATATTGTTTTGAAATATAGGTAAATGAAATAATTTTACCTAGTATTATATTTGTATATAAAAGAATAATTTTTATTCATAGATTTCGGATTTTATGATATGTTTGTTTGTTAGGAAGTGAAATTTATGAATATTGACTGCAAAAAAAAAGATTTATAGATAAAGTAAATATAAATTGGAAATTTGAGAGCTTAAGTTCGGAGATTTTGAAATTTGTTTCAAAAGATTTTGGAATATAATATTAGTATTGTTAGCACCAAAATTGGTCACTAACACCCTAAAGAGAGTTTGTGTAGAGAGATTAATGAAGAAAGTAAATTAAACAGAGGATAATATGCAGATTTAAATGCAGAAAGTACGAACACCAGATTTATAGTGGTTCGGCGTAATTGCCTACATCCACTTTGAGGTTAATCTTATTGCTTTTCTCGATAACCGATTACAGATACAATCCGTATATCAACTATATTGAATACAATTGCTTAAGCAAAAAGATAAGTCTTGAATGAGTCCTGAATGAGGCCGAGTCTCCCCGGTGTTCTCGAAAAAAGGTCCATTTCACTGTGCCCCTGCCTCTCTACTTATAGAAGAAGGTAGGTTGAACTTCCTCGGTGGGCCTAGCAGCTTGGTACCTCGGCCCAAGAAGAGTGATCTCTGTGTGCCGACCCAGAGAGGCCGAACGGCAAAATGCCGAGCAAAGCGGAAATGCCGAACGATGTTCTCACGCAGAACGAAGTGATGCCGAACAACTTGAATGCCGAACGAGGAATTGTGCCGAACGATGTTCTCACGCCGAACAACTTGAATGCCGAACGAGGCATTTATGCCGAACGAGGCATTTATGCCGAACGATGTTCTCGTGCCGAACGAAGTGATGCCGAACAACCTGAATGTCGAACGAGGCATTTGTGCCGAACGATGTTCTCATGCCGAACGAAGTGATGCCGAACAATATGGAGTGCCAAATGACTCTGCCATGCCGAACATCCATATATGCCGATCGCTATTCAATACCGAACGTCTCTCAATGCCGAATGCTCTCGCATGCCGAACACTCTAGCATGACGAACGAATCATATGTGCCGGGCGACTCTGGAAGCCGAGCACTTTCTAATGTCGAACGCTCATAAATGCCAAGCGTTCCTTTATGCTGAGCGTTCTTCTAATGCCGAATGCTCTTGACTGCCGAACCATTTTGTCGTGCCAAACGGCCCTTACAGCCAATCGACCACAGGTGCCGAACGACCTGATCTTGCCGAACGACCTGATCTTGCCGAACGAGAACGCTGAGTCCTTAGTTGCCTTGTCAAACCTCCAGGTAACACTTTCCCCCCAAAGTGCATCACGTTGTCGAACGTGATGTGCTTTGAACCATGAGTCCACTGCCTCTGCTTCGAGATGTGGTTCAGTTTCCTCGATGGTGTCTTCTCTTGAATACTAGGTGAGATGATGTATGCTGAACGTCATGCGAATGTCGAACAACCTAGCTGAAGACGAGCACCCAGGATGCCGAACGAACCAAGATAACCGATGCCGAACGATATCGTCTTGACCGGTACTACCAGTCATAGCCTCTTCGACTTCCCTTCTTCCCTATAAAACTCGGCATTTCCCTTCTCCTCCACTTTTTCACTTTTTACCTCCGTGACTTTCCAAGAACATACAAACTACTACCCTTAAGTTTCATTCACTCCTTTAATCTTTCCATCCTAGTTGGTATCCATCACGCCCTTTCAAGTTAAGATCGATCAATCCCCAATCCTAAATTTACAGACCCCTTAGTCCCTGCCGTACTCTTAGGTAAGAACTTTCTGATCACTCTCTGAGATTAGGAAGCATCACGATGAATTGAAGTTCGGGCGCGCTCTAAGGTTGAAACTTAGTATGCTTTGAGATGACCTTGAGGTGGATGGATTGGAGAAGATGACGGTGAAGGTGCATTGCAGTGGCTTGGCATGATCCTTTAATGCCAAGCGATGTTGGAGGGAAGAATAGAGGAGGAGTAGGAGTTGGTTAGAATGCCGAACAACACGGTTCGGTATGAGTTGCCGAACGGCTCGTTTACGTCGTTCGGCATGGATGGAGGAAAAGGATGAAATCGTTGTTAAGGATGGAGTGCTGAGCATTGGGACTCGGCGTAACTTTGGTTCGACATGATTCGTCACATGCCGAGCAGTGGAGTGGAAGGACTAGAAGGAAGCATGAATTGGATAGAGTGCCGATTGATACCTCGGCCGGACAGCACTTAGGCCGAACGATATTTTGACCGAACGAACCCTAGGCCAAACAATGATTTGGATGAACGATACCTAGGCCGAACAATGTTTCGACCGAACGATATGAACGCCAAACCATATTTAGGCCGAACAATACTTAGTCCGAACAATCATGAATGCCGAACCATACTTTAGCCTAACAGTACTTAGGCCGAACAATCATGAATGCCGAACTAGTACTTAGGCCAAACACTTATTCACCTTGCCTAATCATATAACAAAACAAGTACAAGGACCCCAACACTAGCATATCAAACTAATCTGGACCGATCACTTTCTAGTTTCAATAACCACAAGCCTGAACTTAAATCGACAAAAATAGATAAAATCTTTTAACATGTAGTGCCAATGTCCAAGTCCAAAATTGAAAGCATTGCAAGGCTGGTTTTCGAAGACGGTCAGCGATGACGGTCTTCGAAGGCGACAGTTCAAAGCTTGACTTTATATCATTAATTCCGTGACTTATAATTTCTCTGCACTTACACACGGATGATCGCACTAGTTCACACACCACACTGGGGCAATATTTACGTTGTTAAGTCTAACATCGATCATTTTTCAAGTATAGTTCAAACAGGTACTGTACTGGATTCAATTTCTACCAAAGATGTCTAAGAAATCCAGCTCTGCCACGATCTCGGATAGACTCGGGCCATCCTTTAAACAAGGAGTCGTAGATACTTCGACCCCGTCGACTTCCCCTGCTCATAACTTAGCTCCCGACGCCCTGGAGGCGTCAATTTTCTTAGACAACCCGGTCGATTCACAGGCTTCGAAGATCAATGAAAGTGCACTCCGTCGGATATGCTCCGTCCATGGAATTCCCTTTGACGACGTATTAGGTTCCATCGGGGTACAATCGTCCACACCTGCCCCCAGTTGGATATACATCATGTAATAAGTTTATGTGCTGGGTCGGCAGTGTGCCACCGTTCAACTTATTTCTTCGGGACGTGCTTCAATACATTGACATCTCCCCGTCTCAATTGCACCCGAACGATCACACCTTCATCTACGGTACCTACATCCTCTTCATGACCATCCTCTCTAGGCCTCCTACCTCGGGTGACATCAGATATATATATATGATCAAGAAGTGGTGAGATAGCCCCTCTTTCATGTTTCTCGAGCCGCACAACAAACGCCAAATCTTAACTGGGGCATGCAACAAGTTTACCCTATACAAACATGAATGGTTTTATGTGCGTTGCCCTCCTTGCTTCGCAAGGAGATGGGTGGAAGCAAGTAAGTCTTTTCTCTGGATTGATATTCATACTTGGTCAAAGCCATGCCTCTTCTAATTCTTTTTTCCATCTTTTCAGGTATCAATCCACGTCCTGACGGTCGCGGGTATTCTGAAGCCGTCGAAGCCATTAGAGGCCTTCCTGCCGACGAACGGGACATCCGAACTCTCATTTCAAATGAGTCACTATCGAGGTTTAGACTGTTAGCAGAAGGTCGTCGGATAAGCCTTCTTGAGGGCGTTTTCATACCCACGCCCGCCTCCGGTAAAGGGAAAAAACAAGCTGAGTCTTCAGCACGCGGCACTCCTAGCGTACTAGAAGAAGGAGAAATCAAAGAACATGAAACACCCGAAGCACAAGATGAGACGTTGGGCCTACTCAGGACCTGCCAGTTGAAGTTCATGACATCGAAACATCATCCTCCCCTTCGAAGAAGAAAAAGAAATTGACGTACAAGATAAGAAGGGAAAAAGTTGGCGCAACCTCTAAAGTTACTCTTATCCCAACAGAGAAAGAGGCTTCCTCTCAACGCTTAGAAAGTTCTCTAAAGGGTCTCTCAAACCTCTCCATTCCTAACGATTTACTTAATTATGATTTCGATGATCCGGAGGCATTTAAACTTCACTCGCCCATCAAAGGCGATGTTGGCATTCAAGCCCACGCTCAGGGATAGAAAACTCTCATTAGTAAAGAAACTGGTCCGTCGGGGGGAAACACTAGCGCACACACACACAAATACATGCACTTTGCCTCGCACTTAAATTTTCGTCGTCACACTACTCTTTGCTAATTTGTTATTATTTAAATTCTATGCAGGTGACATGGGGCGTACACACGGCATTGATCGCTCTGCGGGTCATCTGTTTCCCATCACTCTGGACGTGACTTAGGTTCCGGGAGACGTCGGGACAGAGTCGGTGATGGCGATAGGGATTATCATTACTGGGACTCATCGTCTCGGAAGAAAACATATTATCAGCCCAAGTTCCACCAACATCCCTCTTCTCACTCGGAACAAAGCAAAGATAAGCACGGCTATAAGGGGCCGCAATCCGATGTCCTCCGAGACCAACACTTTGATTCCTCTTCCACATGACAATCTCGGGATCCTTACAGGAGAGCTGAACTTTCAAAGTCGTCTCCTCCTGTTCCCGCAACAGATCCAATAGTATCGGAGAGGCTGGCCAAGCTTAAAGCTAAATTTCCTAAGATCTGCTTTGATGGTCTGAAGTTCCTCCCGGCGATCCACCATATACCTGGAGATGTTAAACTGAGCGCCATCGCTTGCACCAATGACGTCTATTTTCAACATGACGCGTTTGTTCATTTGGCTGAAAAACTTTCAGAAGTCTCCATGGAGCTCCAACATGAGATCGATCGCCTGAAGCTTGAGGCTATCCATGACAAAGATATCATTAAAGCTCAGGACGAAGAGATTGCGACTTACAAGTCTGAACTTAAGGCCGCCCAGCAGAGCGCCAAGGATAACGTCGAAGCCATAACTCGTCTGGAATCGACTCACAAAAAAGAACTCGACGAGGCGGTACAACGCTGTGGGGCTTTGTCTTTGAAAAAGATTCAGTGCAAAAGGAGAGGGATGCATTCTATCTCCGGGTTAGAGAACTTGAGGACCGACTCCGCAAAGAACAAGAGGAGAAGGTTGCTGCCCAAGAAGAGTCGCAATGGTATTGCAATGAGATTGTTGCAACGCGACTCCTAAAGGAGAAACTTGAGGGCGAGCTTTCTAAAGTTGAGGCGCTGAAGAATGAAGCCCACGAAGAGGGCAAAAAGATAGCCTCTACGGAGATCGATTCCCATCTTGAGGCGGCCCAGGAGGAGGGTAGAGAAGAAATCAAAACCATGTTCGACCTGCTTATTGTCGAATTCAATGCCCGCGTTCTCATGCACCGGGACTTAACTTTTCTGGGCGAGGGCTATCTCGAATCTTTGGCCGAGGCATGGGAGACTTTAATTGAAATCAAAAAGACCAAACACGGTATCGAGAAGGTTGATGAGGGGGCCTTGATAAAAGAATTCCTCAAGGGAAATAAGCCTTCGGACCTATCGACGGCTAAAGCTATCTATTGCAAAGGCTCCCCTTCAACAAAAGGGAAAGAAGTTATCGCCGGTCCATCCGGGATTGAGTCTCTAGCTCGTGTGCCTATCCAGCCGACCAGTCAGCCGATACTCGATCCTTTTGAACAGCACATCGGCTATGATCCGGAGGACCCCGACCTTGGAATACATGTTTTGTCACCTATCCCAGAGGGTGAGACCCCCTGACGATTGAGAGCCAGTCGGAACCTGGTAGACAACTCTTTCGCTTTAACATTCCATGAGCTTTCGTTTTTCACCAAAAGCTATCATATTCTAATACTTGCTTCTCGTGATTTTATGCAGGTCGTTCTGATCTTGAGCGCACTCTAAGGAGCGATGTCGCCAAGGAGGTTAGGGAAAAAATGAGTGAAGCCACTCATGTAGGAGAGGCTCCCGGTCCCGATGCTCAAGTGATCGGAGCGCTTGACGAGGACAAATCTGAGACTTCCTCCCCCATTGATGGGAGTTATGAAGTTGAAATTACAGGCGTCTCCAAGCACATGTCCGAACTGAGCATGAAGGAGCAGCTTGATAAAGAGAAGGAAAAGACGATCAAGATCAAGGTCGAACCTCAAGCTGTGGACCCGGACGACCCTTTGAACAAGCCGTCGAAGGTCATTCTCCCAGGCGGGTCTAAACCCATGGATGTTCCTCATACTTCTTCGGCTGTCACTCCCCCTTCAAAGAAAACCGTCAAATGTAAATGTACCAGGGAGGAGTCATTGGGCAAAAAGTCGAAGAAGTCAAAGAAGTCGATTTCGCTCTTGTTCAACAAGAGCTAATTTAGATTATGTAATTATTTTTGTTATCGTAGTTTATGTAAATAAACTTTTGACTCCGAGCTTTGGAGGAGTTGTAGTAGAAACTTATTTTTGATGAATAAAACTTAGTTCTTTTTGCCTTTTGGAAGATTTCTGTTGTCCGGTTTTTTGTATAATCATGGTCGGAACCCAAACTATTGCGAGTTACATCAGCTTCTCAATTCATCTTCAAATAAGTTGATAATCTTTTGGCATTGCACATTTTTTATTCCACACTTTGGGTACTTAGAATATTTTCTAGTCCATACACCAATGGCTTGATGACTTCAAGTTATCTTATGTCTGGTCCGCCTTCAGGGGACTTGGTCATTTAAATTGTTTATACTCGAGTCCATGCTCTAGGGACTTAGAGTACTCCAATCCGCACTCTGGGGAATTAGAGGTTTTGAGTCGTTTATTGTCGAGTCCATACTCTGGGGACTTAGAGTACTCCAGTCAAGACTCCAGGGACTTGGAGGTTTTGAATCGTTTATACTTGAGTCCACACTCTGGGGACTTAGAGTACTCCAGTCCGCACTCTGGGGACTTGGAGGTTTTGAATCGTTTATACTCGAGTCCGCAGTCTGGGGACTTAGAGTACTCCAGTCCGCACTTCGGGGACTTGGAGGTTTTGAATCGTTTATATTCAAGTCCGCGGTCTGGGGACTTAGAGTACTCCAGTCCGCACTTCGGGGACTTAGAGGTTTTGAATCGTTTATGCTCGAGTCCGCACTATGAGGACTTAGAGTACTCCAGTCCGCACTCCAGGGACTTGGAGGTTTTGAATCGTTTATACTCGAGTCCGCACTCTGAGGACTTAGAGTACTCCAGTCCGCACTCCGAGGACTTGGAGGTTTTGAGTCGTATAATTATACTCGAGTCCGCGCTCTGGGGACATAGAGTACTCCAGTCCGCACTCCGGGGACTTGGAGGTTTCGAGTCGTTTATACTCGAGTCCACACTCTGGGGACATAGAGTACTCCAGTCCGCACTCCGGGGACTTGGAGGTTTCAAGTCGTTTATACTCGAGTCCGCGCTCTGGGGACTTAGAGTACTCCAGTCCGCACTCCGAGGACTTGGAGGTTTCGAGTCGTTTATACTCGAGTCCACGCTCTAAGGACTTAGAGTACTCCAGTCCGCACTCCGGGGAGTTAGAATTTCGAATCGTTTATACTCGAATCCGCGCTCTGGAGACTTAGAGTACTCCAGTCCGCACTCTGGGGACTTGGAGTTTCGAATCGTTTATACTCGAGTCCACGCTGTGGGGACTTAGAGTACTCCAGTCCGCACTCCGGGGACTTGGAGGTTTTGAGTCATTTATACTCGAGTTCGTGCTTTGGGGACTTGGAGTACTCCAGTCCGCACTACAGGAACTTGGAGTTTCGAATCGTTTATACTCGTTCATACGTCAGACGAGATAATGGATCTCTTAGTCATTTGTTACAGCGTTATCATACACAGAAATATCGACAATTCATGGAAAAAGGAAATGGCTTCAAGCCTTTATTAATGCAAATAAGCTAAATTGTCTTTTCACATGCCGTAAACTAAGAATAAAAACTTGCTGGAAATAAATGCAACTAAAATATGATAGAAATGAACTAAGTGTAATAGTGCCGCAAATGTTCACTATTCCATGCTCGGGGAAGTGTTGCACCATCAACGGTTGCTAGCTTGAACGTTCCTTCTCCAAGCTTCCGTTCAATGATGTATGGACCTTCCCATGCGGGGCCCATGTGTAACGGAACTGGGAAAACTCGTTTCAAAACGAAATCACCCACTCTAAAGATTCTCGGTCGGACTTTTTCATTATAATATCGAGCAACTCGATGCATGTACGCGACCGCCCTTAAATTAGCTTCTTCGCGTTTTTCATCAATGAAGCCAAAGATTCCTGCAAGAGATCTTGGTTAGACTCTGGGTCATAATAAGTTACCCGATGTGATGGGACTTCAAGTTCCACGGGTACGACAGCTTCCATGCCATATGCTAATGCGAACGGAGTGTGGCCAGTCGTGGACTTATGGGTGGTTCTGTAAGCCCAAAGCGCTGTTGGAAGCTCATCCACCCACTTGCCTTTAGCCTTTTCCAAACTTTTTTCAATATGGATTTGATTATCTTGTTTACGGTCTCCACTTGTCCATTAGCTTTCAGATGAGCAACTGCTGCAAAGTTTTTCTCAATACCATATTTTTGGCAAAACTCTTTGAAGTCTTTTCTTTCAAACCGAGTTCCGTGTCTGTGACGATGGTTCGTGGAAGGCCAAAACGGCATATAATATTTCGTACAATGAAATTAATGACCTTTTTGGTGGTGATAGTGGCCAAAGGTTCTGCTTCTGCCCACTTGGTAAAGTAATCGACCGCAACAATCATGTATTTTGCACCAGCTTTGGACAGAGGCAAGGAACCGACTATGTCGATTCCCCATATTGCAAATGGCCAAGGACTAACCATTTGTGTGAGTCCATCGGTGGAGCTCTTGGGATTTTCGCATACTTGTGACATTTGTCACATCTTCTCACGTAGTCTGCGGCATCCCGATTTACATTTGGCCAATATATCCATAGCGAAGGATTTTCTTTGCTAACGTCTGCCCTCCGATATGGTCACCACATTCACCTTCATGGACTTCCTTCAGGACTTGTTTTATCTCATCATGGGCAATGCATCGGAGTAATGGGGTCGAGAATCCCCTCCGATACATTATTCCATCCTGCATTACATAACGAGAAGCCTTACGAATGACTTGTCGTCTTCCACTCCTTCTTTCGGGCATGGCTCCGTGTAACAAGTACTACTTAAATGGGGTCATCCATGACTCCCTTTCGATTTCTGTTTCTAACACGAGCTCCATCATATTTATACTCGAAATGTGTAAGGTTTCGACAGGAAACAATCCCATCTGTTGCGAATCACCAGTGCTTGCGAATTTTGCCAATAAATCAGCTGCCCTGTTCTGTTTGTGCGGAACATGTGAAATATCATAATATTTGAGATTCGCTAGCAGCTCCTGAACTTGGGCCAAATATGGGGCAAGTCTCTGTCCCCTTGCTTGGTAGTCTCCACGCACTTGATACACCAGCAGTTGCGAGTCGCAAAAGATTTCAACCGATCTTATTCTTAGTTCTTTGACGAGTCTTAAGCCAGCAATCAATGCTTCGTACTCGGCTTCATTATTTGTTGCTGTGAACTCAAGCTTCAAAGCGTAGCAAACTGATCGGTTTTCAGGAGTTACCAGAACTATGCCAACCCTCGAACAACGGTCATTAGATGCCCCATCGGTGTACATATTCCATCGGACGGGAGGTATGACATCGCGGCCATTTAATTCGTCTGTCATGGTGAATTCAGCGATGATATCCGCTAGCGCTTTTCCGTGTACGGCCTTTCACGGTAGGTAAGTAATATCAAATTGACTTAATTCGATATTCCACTTTAACTTCCTTCCGGAAGTTTCCGGTCATTGGAGTACCTGCCGTAGGCGTTGATCAGTGTAAACACTGATTGAGTGTGCCTCGAAGTATGGGCGAAGCTTGCGTGATGCAATCACTAAGCAATAAGCTAATTTCTCGATCTTGGGATAATTTATTTCTTCCCCCATCAAGCGTTTACTGACATAATATACTGGCTTTTGAACTCGGTCCTCCTCGCGAACCAGAGCTATACTGATAGCGTGCTGGGATACTACCAAGTATACATACAGCATTTCATGGTCGATTGGTTTTGATAGCACCGTGGGGATCTTCAAATGCCTTACCAGAGCTCGAAATGCTTCCTCACAGTCAGATGTCCACTCGAAATTCATTTTTCCCTTCTTTATCACGTCGAAGAAGGGAATGCATTTATCCGTGGCTCTGGATATGAATCAGCTCAGCGCTGCCAATTTTCTATTCAAGCTTTGTACTTGCTTTATAGTTCTGGGCACTTGTATGTCCCGAATAGCCGGAATCTTTTTCGGGTTAGCTTCGATTCCACGTGCATTCACAATGAAACCCAAGAACTTTCCTGATGCCACACCAAAAGAGCACTTCAAGGGGTTGATCTTCATACCATAATGTCTAAGTATATTAAACATTTCTGCCAAGTCTCGAATGTGGTCGTTCGACTGCCGTGACTTCACGAGCATGTCATCCACATAGACTTCCATCGTCTTACCGATGTGGTCTTTAAACATTCGATTCACTAGACGCTGATAAGTTGCTCCCGCGTTTTTCAATCCAAAAGGCATTACTACATAGCAATATAGCCCCATATTCGTGACAAAGCTGGTGTGCTCTTGGTCCGAAATATGCATCGGGATCTGATTGTACCCTGAATACACATCCATGAATGACAATAATTCGTGTCCGGTGGTAGAGTCAAAGAGTTGGTCGATTCGAGGTAAGAGGAAACTATCCTTCGGGCATGCTTTATTCAGATCGGAGTAATCAACACAAGTTCTCCACTTTCCATTTGCTTACTTCACTAGCACTGGGTTAGATACCCATTCAGGGTAGAGGGTGTCGCGGACGAACCCATTGGCTTTGAGTTTGTCCACCTCCTCTTTGAGAGCCGTAGACCTCTCCGGGTCCATACCTCTCCTTTTCTGTTTTACGGGAACGTATTATGGGTCTATGTTTAACATATGACTCGCAATTGCTGTAGAAATCCCGCACAAAGCAGAGTGTGTCCAAGCGAAAACGTCCAGATTCGCCCGGAGGAAATCAGTAAGATCCTCGGCCATTGAGGGGTCGAGTTGTGATCCAATCTTAAAAACTCGTGATGGGTCATCCCCGCTGACTGGGTTGTCGATTGTCAGCTCAGCCGGTGCTGCATTCATTTCCCTGGGTCCCCCATCATCATCTCTCGGATCAACGTCTCTAAGGATCCGAGAATGCTGCCCGAGCCAGGGCTCGGGCACCACTTGTCAATCATCAGTCTTTAGGATGCGGACGGAGCTGTCCGTAACCTTTCCCTTCTCTCTCCGCTGAGCTTCTCTCAATTCCTCCACATAACATGCGCGACCGATCGTCTTATCGTCATGTACAACACCGACTCCTTTGTCTGTCAGAAATTTTAATGTCAAACACCATGGGGCCAAAGCAGCCCTAAATTCTGCCAAGGGCGGACGACCTAAAAAGACATTATATGGAGAGTCAACATCCATTACTATGAATGGTACAACTCGCACTCTCCTACACTCACCTTCCCCCAGTTCAACTGGTAGCTCTATATACCCCATCGCGTCGGTTGCAGCACTCTTAAAGCCGTGGATATGTGCTTTACATGGTTTCAAATCTTTCGTTTCCATCTTCATCCGGTCATAGGCTTTCCTGAAGATGATGTTAACGGAGCTCCCGCAATCAATCAGGATTCTTTTCACGTAAGCTAGCCCGATTGTTGCAGATATAACCATCGGGTCGATAGTAAGAGCCTCCACCTTGTCCGCGTCTCGACTCTTAAACACTATATCGTCAGTCATCATGCGTTATTGCTTTGCGGGGGTTCCATCTTCCACATTCGAACAACATTCATAATCTGCATGCCTTAAGGTGGTAGCATAACGTTCCATCTCCTGCCAATTCTTGTCTGCAGGATGAGGTCCTCCGACAATAGTGTTTATAATCAATCTACCCACAGCCCGAGCAGGTTGTTTCAGTTGGCATTGAGCCAGCCCGCTTCCGGGGTTTGACGTTCCTTGCCTTCCACCTTGCAGGTTTTTGACAAATTCCTGCAATTTTTTCTGTCTGATTAACTTTTCTTTGGCGTCATGGAGGTGTCTTGTAACAACCCTGTATTTTTTTATTATTGTAATTGTATATTTTAATTATTTTAATTTAAATTACTAATTTAAATACTTTAATTTATTTTTTAAAATTAATATATATTTTTTTGAAATATAAATTTTGATTTTGATGTGGATTAGAATTTCAAACATGCATATATTGAATATTTTCCAAAAATGTGAATTTTGGTCAATACAGTCAAACTTTGTCTTTTAAATTTAAATTTTAAATATTTGAAAATTTGAATTTTATCTTTTGTTATGAAAATAAATAAAATTTTAAGAACACTGCTTTTCATTTCATTGAATTTCGAATAATATTGCGAAAGTTATGCTTTTTATAAATTTGGGTGTAAATTGTTTTATTTAACAATATTGTTTATTTTAAATTTTATAAATAATATTTTTAATTTTCATATATTATTCTAATTTTTATTATATTTTATGTTACATATATTTTTACCTTTTAAATATTTTTAAAGTGATGTTTGAATTTTTCCAAAGCTTATTGAATTTATTTTCTATTTTTAAAGGTTAGTTTTCATTTTTCTGCTATTTTCTTCATTTAATTTATATTTAATAAAAATTTGTTTATTCATTTTTATGCATGCATTTATTTTTATGTTTTTATCTTTATTTATAAATATTTTTCATGTACATACAATTTTTCCAAAGTTCATTTCATTTATTTTCAAATTTTCAAGCCTAGTTTACATTTTCTTTGCTATTTTCTTAATTTAATTATATTTAATTAATATTTGTTTATTTTTTGTTTATTTACTATATTTTCATGTTTTTATCTGTATTTATACAAATTTTACATCTATTTAAAATTTAAAAAGAAATGGTGGAAATTTGAAAGGCTTGTGACTCTTTATTTGCTTAAGCCTCTTTGTATTCTCACCTTTTCATTATCAACCATTACCTTTTCATTTTTGCTACCTTAACTCCATTGCTTCAGCCGTATCTTTTTCCTCATTATTTCACAAAAATTTAATCTTCTCAACTCCAAAAAAGATTGGCCATCAACTTGAGAAAAAGTTTAGTAAAATTTCTATTTCTTTTTTTCATGTTTTCCTTGTTGTTTCTTATGTTATTTGCATTGCTTTCTTCACCTTCTAGACTCGGCTCCTCTCCACTCCATCAGCTCCACTATCACCTCCTTCATCAACAGCAGCCATTAGCCCCTCCTCTGATCAAAAATTCAGTCCATGACCCTTCACATGAAGCATCACCACAAAAACATTGCAAAGCTTTGCCAAACTTCACCAATCCAATGCTAGCCAAGCCTATACTCCACTATTACCTTCATAGTTGCCTTTGGCCACTCCTTAGCCACCACCACCATCATCTACATCACTTCTGGCTGCCACATGACCACTGACCAGATCTGAAACCCCCAATGGACGAGCTCCAATTGACCTAAGCTGAGCCAAAAAGTTAAACAACTTGCCTCTTTTGCATTGTCTTTGGTATGCTTCATGTTAGCACCACTACACCTTCATCTCCACTTGTTTCGATGTCATACCTGACCCAAACCTGACCTATATGATGCCAAGCCTGAGCTTAACACATCATTGGCTGTGCTCATGATCCACCTTGGTCGAGCATTCGAACGGTAAAGACAAGGTCTTGTCTTTACTGCCTTGTATTTCAACTTGTTTCTATATATTTTTGTGTTGAATATTCATATGTTATATTGTCTTGTTTTGGGTAGTTTACAAGATGATATATTGGCTCTCTCCACTCATTTGAATCACTAGTCATGTTGTATCGTGCCTTTGGAATCGTTTGTGTGTCGTAGTGGTCTTCATCTTGAAAAGGTGAGTCTTTCTCACTATGACATTTATACTTATGAAATAGTGAATTGATGACAAGTGTTTAGTAATATAAAATGTTTATGCAAGTTAATGATGATCATATGATATGCTATGCCATGTTATTACCATGTTAAAACTGTTAATTATCACCTGACATCTGATATATGACACTATATTGTGACATTGACATTGTTTATATTGTTTATGCATATGTTCACACTGCAAGTTCCCTGTTAGAATAGAATCACTATGGGTTGAAATGATACATACCCGAACGGACTTTAGAATAGGAAAAAAACGTTATGGGCTGAAATGATAGGCCTGAGCGATTTTTATTGTATTTTATTTGAATTGGGATTGCGGGTTTGAAATGATAGAACCTGGGTTTTCTTTGTAAACTGCGGATTGAAATGATATATATCTGTATCACTTGACCTAGGTTAGAAAATTATATACAGACCCCGTGGTACATTTTTAAATGGTTTTTATTAAAATATGTATTTTCAAAAGTATGAAATTTTAATTTAAAAATATATATTTTATGGTTTTAAGAAAATTAAGTATTAAGTCTTGAAATTATGAATTTAAGTATGTAAATTTGAAGAAATTGTGATTTTTGACTTTAAATTTTATTTTAAAATGTAAATAAATAATGGAAATTAAATTTAAAGTTTTGAAATGATATTTGAAGTAAAATGTTAAGTTTTATTAAATTTATAAGTTAATAAACAGTGAATTTTGACTTAATAAATAATGGAGTTTTTAAATTGAATATTTGATACTAAAATTTTATTGTGTTAAATCATATGTTACAATGATTTAAAATGTGAAATTTTGAAGTCTAGAAATATGACTTTCAAGTTATAATAATAAAATTTGGAGTTTTATTATTACTTTTGAAAAGCTAAAATGAAATCTGGAATTTTATAGCATTTTCAAAATGCTGTAGTCTTTTGACAACATTTTTAAATGCTGTTGTTTTGAATCTAACAATGTTTGAAATAACTAAATATCTATTATAGCACTTTATAAATGCTGTTATTCTTGAACTAAACCATTTTGGAAACTATAAGCTACAATAGCACTTTATAAATGCTGTCGTTGCTATAATTTGACAATGTTTGAAATGTTATAGATTTTAACACTGTTTGAGTTGTATTTAAAGTGTTAAATGATTTAACTTTTGGAAATTGATTAATTGTAAAATTTAAGAAGTTTTGAATATGTTTTAATATATAAATTTGAATTTTTAAGGAATTTGAATTTGAATTTGAATTTAATAGGGTTTACTTGGTTATGTGTTAAATGGAATGGAATGTAATGAGATAAATGAGTTTTTGAATGGAATTTTTAATATATTTTGTAATGATACTTCAAATAATAAATGAATGACTTATTTGATTTAAAAATGATATTTAAAATTGAGTATTTGAATTTGAATTCAAATAATGATTTAATAATGAGGTTTTGAAAGGATATGATATTTTAATGATTTTGAAATGGTTTGGAAATGATTTGATCTTTATTTTAATAAAGAATATGAATGTGGAATAATATTTGACTTTGATTTATTTGATAAAGGAATATTGAAGTTTATATTTGTATGAAAAGATATTTGGTTTAATTGCAATTTAAGTTTATTTAAATAACGTTGGATTTATGAAATGAATATTTCAAAACTAAATAATAATGAAATTAGATTTGAGATACGAATATATGGAATTATAAAGTTTAGTTTTGAAATGTGGGATATTAAAGTCTAGAAATATATTAAAATTGGATTGTTTATTTTATAGATCAAATCTATATTTGAAATTTATTAGATTTGAAATGTTTTGTTAGAAAATTAAATTGAATTGAAACTGATGGTTTGAATTGAATTAAATTGGGAATTTGAAATTTTGGTTTAATGGAATAAATTTGTAAAGTGTAAAGAATTAAAGGATGATTTCAAATGTATGATTTCGGAATGTTATGATTTTCTAAGTGTAATGATTTCAAGTATTTTGGTTTCGGAAAAGTTATACATTGAAAGTATTATGAATTTTTTTAAAGGTGAATATATGTTTGAAATGGACATAATAAACTATTTTGATTTGAATATAGTCTTGAAATAAAAATGGTTGGTTTCGAAGTATAAAATATTTTGATTGAATAAATAGTTTTGAAATAAAATGGTTTTGGTTTCTAAGTATAACTATTTTGAAAGGGATATAATTTTGAAATGAAATGATTTGATTTTTGAAGTATAAACTATTTTGAAATGATCACGGCGTTATAATAACGACTAGTTGTTAAAAAGACGGGGATCAGAAGTTGTCATACTCTTTGCCAACTCCGAAAACCACTTTAACAACTGTGTACGCGGTGGAGATTCCAGAATGAAGTCGGATGGTGGCGACGTTCTTGAGGTATATTACGTGGACCCAACTCCCATGAGTTGGCATATGGTGGCTAAAACAGGGGCGATCTTGGGACAAAAGGGGTAGCTCCTCTGGTCGGACGCATTCCTTCGATACTATACTCTTACTGGTGATTGATTAGATGGTCATCCTCCGATTTTGATTGGGAGTGTGTTTCGAGGTGGGCGTATGTGGCTGCTGCATTACTACCAACCCGTGTGCGTAATTGGTATATCTACCATGGCATTGCCTTGTGTGCCGTGTCACCTATCATACCGAGCCTTTACTACGAGTTTGTTTTTCTCCCGTAGCACATGTGGTATCCTCTGATAGTCTCCCGATCTGGAGATATCATGATATTGGATGGGCTACTGGGACAATTATGTGTGAAGGGTGATATGGGTAGCCCGTAATGCTATTTAAAAGTATGTTTATTTCACTGTAGACATTATTATAATAGCGCAATATTACTATATAGTAAATAGTTTAACGGATCCTTAAAGGATGGGCGATCCCAAGCATCCTTTAAGTTACTGATGCATTTTTGTTACTGTTCACTTGAGTTGTAAGGACCCAGAATTTCTGTCAATTAAAATTCGTATATTTAATTGAATTTAGATATTAATTAGTGAAATTAAACAGTCGAATAAATTTTATTTCGAATAATTTGATTTAATTGGATAATTAAATCGATAATTTAATAGTTGAAAACACAGAAATAATTGGAAATTGGGTTAAATATGATTGAAAATGATTTGTAAAATTTTATTTTATCATATTGGAGTTAGAACGATATTTTAGAACTTTTTTAAAATTGAATTTAAAGTTAATTTGTGAAAAGTGAATATTTTAATATTTAAATTAACGAGTTAAAATAGCCATTTTTCAAACATTCTCAGATTTCGACGAAACCAGTTTCATCGGATCTGTAATGTTATATTATTGTAAGATTTCAAATTTCGTGTCAATCGGATTTACCGTTTGTCCGGGGCAAGCCAAAACGATAGAAAATTCGTTTAATCGGTTTAATTTAAAATCGATCGTTTATTGCCATAACTCGCACAGATGATCGAATTAGCTTCCGAAACCTATTCCATTGTGTTCGGAACGTGGGTTAAACCTTAGGAACGTCAGCCGGCACGCTTCGTTTGGAGTTCGGAAAATCCGGGATGAATAGTGTTTTGGAATATTTTCTATAAAAGCCCTTTACTCTTCATTTTTGCAAAAAAAATAAAAACCCTAACCCTAAAAAGCTTCAGCCGCCGGCCCTATAAACAATGGCTGAAAATGATTCTTCTTCTTCCTCATTTTTCATCAAATCCGTCAACATCCACGCAAAGTCATCAACTAGAAACTTGTAGAGGCCAATGTGTACTACGAATCCAACGGCCATGACCGTATATTGTGTGACGGATCAACGACAATTTGGCCTCAAAGTGGGCGCGTTCGTTCACGTTTTCAAAATGATTTGGGCAACCGAGTTCCATACAGTTGCAGCCGAGATTAGCTTTGTCGAGGGGCTTTCGAATGGCACTAGCTGATCGTCTCCAGGTGGCTCAAAGTGGGTGCGTCATTTAGGGTTTTGGAGGCAAGATGGGTGCGTTCGTTAGCCTGGGACGTATTCACGCATTGGGGAAGAAGATAACGCGGGTGGCCAGATCTAGTCAAAGTGAAATGGACGCCAGATGATGGCTAGGGTGTTAAAAAAATAAAATAAATGTTGTAAATTATTTATAATTATAATTCGTGTAAACTTTAAAATATTGTATCTCTTTCATACGAGGTCGAAAACACACGAAAGGAATTGCATTGGATTCGTATTCGCGAATACTACGCCATGGAACTGGATTGGAATCATTTGAAGTTAGTGAGAATTTTGGGTAAAATTAAACGCGTGTTTAATTTTATTCGAGATAAAAGCTGAAAACGAAATTGAAATCAAGGTGAGAACTTCTCACTCAATCGAATTATTTCGATTTAAATTTTAAATAGTTATATTTAAAATTTCTTGATTGTATGTTTGAATGATGATTTTTATCTATTGATTGTTAAAATAGACATTATACGCCGTTAGTAAGTGGATGTTATTTATTAAAAACATATACCGTGAATATTTCACAGTACAGTGAAATTGGTATTATTTATGTACCTGGAGTTGATTTCCCGCATTATATAGCGGATAAGACTCTATTGCGACGTATAATGGCGGATAATATTTTAAATCCTATATACCGATATATTTCATTTGGAAACGGAATTGGTATTATGCTAACATCTGTGGATGCAGGGAAATAGGTTGGAGGGATCCAACTGGATTCCTCAACAGTATTTATTTGATTATAGATATTTTGATATTTATTGATTATTATATACAGATATATGATGTCGTTGTTGTCGTGATTGACTATTTGGTGTGTAGCATCATTGGGCCAATTGTGGAATTTTAAAAGGATTTTTAAAGTGATTTTTGAAAGTATACGTTTTATAAAATATTTTTGGATTTGATTCATTTTAAATAAATAAACGTTAAAATGTTAATGTTATAAAAATTATGATTTTTGAGAAAGATAGTTAAAAGTTGATTTTTGAAAATATGGGGTTAATGATTTTGTAAAATAGTTTAAATTGGGATTTTTGAATTTATTGTAAAATGTTTAAATATAGGATTTATAAAATTTGATTATTTTATAAATCAAAATGATGAAATTATAAAGGAGTCTAAAGACGTTTTAAAATAATAATATAAATTGATTTATATAAAAGATTTATAAAATTGATATTTATAAATTAAAATATTGGAATTATAAAACGAGTTTTTATAAATGTTAGGATGAAGTGTAAATGAATTTCATAAATGAATGAAATTTATAGAATTATAAATGGTGAAGTTATAAATGGAATTTTATAAGCAGCAAGATTTAAAATTTTTGTAAAGTTATTAAAAAAAATAGATTTGGGTAAATAAATGAATCTTATAAGTTATAAGATTTATAATTTGGGAAGTTTAAAAGAACAATTTTGTAAACAAATAAATTATAAGTATTAAACCTATAATATGAACTTTTGGTATATAATTGAGTTATAAATTGAATAGGTTAATAAAGGAGATTTATAAATTGAAGTTGTTATAAAATAAATAGAAATAGGATTTATAAACATTGTTTTATAAATCCAAATCAATTGAATTTGATAAAGTAAATGTGGAAATTATTAAAGGAGTTATATTCACGTTTTAGACAGTGAATAATCCTTTAAACTAAAATGTATAGAAATGATGAAATTGGTCAACGAAGTATATTCACGCTTTTGGATAGTGAATAATATGTTAAAGAAAATGTTTTGGATGTGATGTTTTAAATAGAATTAAAACGATATAACAATGTTTTAAAATGTGTTAAGGTTCGAAACCATAGATTTCAACATTCATTGTTGAAATAGACGTTTTCGAGAAATAGAAGGAAATGGTGGACTATAACACTGTTGTTATAGTAAATGATTTCCGAAAGGAAATGTTTTATATAGTATTGGGATTTATATATCTATCTTAACTTCGAATCCCTATACTAATGATTTTGAGTTGTCGTAACGATGTTTTACGCAACATTCGTTTTGACTCAAATAAATGTGTTTAAAAGAACACTTTCCTTAAAGAATAAAATATATACTTAATTGTGATTTAAGTATATCGAATAGTTTCCAAGTGTTGAAAATAAATAGATCTGTGAACTACTTATTATTAATAAGTATGGAAATGTTCCCAACATGAAGTGGAATGCTGAGACTATATCTTTTAAAGATAAATTGAAAATGAATACTTCAAATCTATTGAAAGCCGTATATGAGTAGATATTTTGAAATATAAATTCACTATGGAATTTATAAAAGAAAGGGGATTTTCTTTAAAAATAAATATTGATTTATTTTTGAAGTATTGAAATTATATATCTTGCAAAGATATTTTTGGAAAATAAATAATTTGGAAAATTATTTGGAATCTGGTGATGTTGTGCATATCCATTGATAGTTCAATTACCGACTATCAATATTTATCTTTGAATGGGTATTTGTTGTGATTTGCTTGAATTTGAATGCCACACTTATTTTTGAATAAGCACTTACTATTCGGGTTAGCCGGGAAAGGACCTTGGGGTCGTATAACCCATTCCGAATATGTGATACATCGTTATGGATTGCATTTGATGACCGGTGTTGAAGACCGGATATTTTTGAAAATGGAAGGATTACCGTCGGATGTCTCTGCACCGAATGGCCTCGGTATAGAGATTCCATATATGATGGGTAGTCCGGACGTGATTAGTGAATATCCGGATTGCAAGGACTTCTTTGTAAGTGCCTTCGGTTCTGTTCGATCCCGGAACAGACTTGTATGGATTGTATGTCTGACATTACAAATTGAGATATAAAGCTGATTTCTTTCAAATACATATATGTTGGTGGCGGAGAATTTATTCTCTTAGCATTAACACCCTTCTCTGAGACGTATGAGCTCAGAGGTTATGTAGTTGAAGGTTATAAGTAATATACTCCTAATTTGGTAGTGTGATATGCTAAGTGCTGTTGAGCATTTTTTGAATCAAAGCACAGCTTTTGTATAAAGCGTAGCTTTATGGACGAGACTTGCTTGTCGTAGTGAAATGTGATAGAGGGTTCTCGCTTCGCGGTTAGGTGGCGAACGGGAGATTCTTACCCCCACACGTCCTCTTTACGAGGTTGGTTAGGCGTAACCCGTGACAGTCGAAAGGATGGCCGTAAAAGATAGTTTCGGGTACCTTTTGTAGCCACGGTGGGTCTGGGATGGTTGCAAAGCCTACCGGTCGCTACTGCTTCGGGTCTTACATCTGGTATCAGAGCCTATGGTTAAGCGACAACCATGGCTCTGTTGGGTATTACT
Source organism: Allium cepa (assembly GCA_030765085.1). Lineage (NCBI taxonomy): Eukaryota > Viridiplantae > Streptophyta > Magnoliopsida > Asparagales > Amaryllidaceae > Allium > Allium cepa. Next base: position 352,580,883 of record CM060932.1, on the reverse strand, counting down.
CATTAGAGATAGAGTCAGTAGTACTCTAGAATGAGTTGAGTGTAATAATAGATATGAGTGTGTATTTGTTAGTGAACATGAAATTGTTTTGTATTGTGTTGACTTGTCGGTTGATTGTTTATAGATTCCGGTCGATGTAGTCTAGCTAACTATTGTAGATAGGGGTTTCTAAACTCTTAAACAAGATAAACCGACACGATATTGTTTTAAATTGGGTAAATGAAATAATTTTACCTTGATTATATTTTATATATAAAGAAATAATTTTTCAGAATTATTGAAGTGTATATAAGTTGGTTGTTTGGTTGTTGAAAATGTAAGAATATATATATATATATATAAGTAAATTAAAGGTTGTTTGAATAATCTAAATAAAAACGACAATTGTAAAAGAATAATTGTATAAGAAAATGAATTATAAAAATTGAATTATAATTAAAGTGATTTACAATTGTGAAATAATCTTATATATATAAGAAGTGAAACTATATGAATATATTTATGAATATGAGTTGCAAATAAAAAATGAGTTTGAATAAGTGATGAAATTTGACTTTGGTAAAAGTAAATAAGATTTACTTTAGAATTGGAATCTGAATTGGATTTATAAGTGGGAATTTAAGTTAAGTAAAACCAAGTGATGTTTATAAAATGGAGTATAACTTAAGAGATGTTGAATGAAGTTGATTTTGGTATCGAAGTAAAATAATGAAGTTAAGTGATGGATACGAATTTGAGTTATGTAATGAAATTCAACTTTTGTGGTTAAATGAATTAGTAATTGAATTGAATTAATGATTGAATTTAAATCAATTGAATATAAATAAATCGGTAAGAATAATGAATGTAGGTGTTAATTCATTAAAATCTAATGTTATTGAAAAAAAATTGAATAATTGAATGAAAATCAATTTAATTAAACCAATTGAAAGTAAAGGTGTTAAACCAAATTAAATGAATATAAGCAAAGGAAATTTGGTTGTAATTAATATACATTGGTTGTTATATGATAGTTAGTTGATTGTATATAATTCATTAAGTGTTAATGAAATTGAGTTAATGAAATTGAAAGCTAATGTAATTGAAATCAAATTGGAAGTTAAGTGAATCTTAAATAGAATTGAATTTGATTTGGAAGTGAACCAACTTGAATATGAATTAGTGAATATAAAATAATTGAAAATGAATGTTAGTAAAAACATCCACTGTTAATGAATCAAATGTGATTAAATTGAAAACCCATTTCATTGAATATTAATGAGAATATGAATGAATATTTATTGGTTATGGATGTTAGTTGAATGCTAGTTGGTTGATGGTTGAATATATTGCTTTTACTGCATTTGCTATGTTGGCATATATAGTTATTATGTTGCTATATGTTGTATATTGATACTATTGTTTATATACATGTTTCTCATCTGTTTGTTGAGTGTTTAGTAGGTGCGGATCGCTTTTGCTTCGCATTTGGAGCTCGCTTTCGCGCTACATTAGCCGTATATGCTCGCTAATAATATATAAGGTACATATCTCGGATTACATATCGTACTTTTACACTTTTTTCCCTGCGGGATGCCTCATCGCTTGATGAGATGTATATTTGTGATATATATACTGTCAATTTTTTTTCGGATCGAGCCGCGCAAAGGAGACTCTGGCGAATTTTTCCGAAAATTTAAGGCGTTAGAATATTTTTGTGAAAAATTGGAAAATTTTGTGAAAACTAAAATTTGATTCGGAATTGAAAGTTAAACAATATAGTTTGGTTTGAAAAGATATATATGTATGATTTGGAAACTTAGTAAAGTTATTGTAAGAAGTTTTACTATGAATTTTGGGAAAGTTAATGGATTATGTAATTTTTCTTACTTGGTAATTTCGAGGACAAAATTCTTTTAAGTGGAGAAGTTTGTAACGACCCAGAATTTATGTCAATTAAAATTCGTATATTTAATTGATTTTAGATATTAATTAGTGAAATTAAACAGTCGAATAAATTTTATTTCGAATAATTTGATTTAATTGGATAATTAAATCGATAATTTAATAGTTGAAAACACAGAAATAATTGGAAATTGGGTTAAATATGATTGAAAATGATTTGTAAAATTTTATTTTATCATATTGGAGTTAGAACGATATTTAGAACTTTTAAGATTGAATTTAAAGTTAATTTGTGAAAATTTTGTGAAAATTGAATATTTTAATATTTAAATTAACGAGTTAAAATAGCCATTTTTCAAACAGTCTCAGATTTCGACGAAACTAGTTTCATCGGATCCGTAATGTTATATTATTGTAAGATTTCAAACTTCATGTCAATCGGATTTACCGTTTGTCCGGGGCAAGCCAAAACGCATAGAAAATTCGTTTAATCGGTTTAATTTAAAATCGATCGTTTATTGCCATAACTCGCACAGATGATCGATTTAGCATTCGAAACCTATTCCATTGTGTTCGGAACGAGGGGTAAACTTTAGGAATGTCAGCCGGCACGCTTCGTTTGGAGTTCGGAAAATCCGGGATGAATAGTGTTTTGGAATATTTTCTATAAAAGCCCTTTACTCTTCATTTTGCCAAAAAATAAAAACCCTAACCCTAAAAAGCTTCAGCCGCCGGTCCTATAAACAATGGCTGAAAATCGTTCTTCTTCTTCCTCGTTTTTCATCAAATCCGTCAACATCCACGCAAATTCATCAACTAGAAACTTGTAGAGGCCAATGTGTACTACGAATCCAACGGTCATGATCGTATATTGTGTGATGGATCAACGGCAATTTGGCCTCAAAGTGGGCGCGTTCGTTCATGTTTTCACAATGATTTGAGCAACCGAGTTCCATACAGTTGCAGCCGAGATTAGCTTTGTAAAGGGGCTTTCGAATGGCGCTAGCTGATCGTCTCCAGGTGGCTCAAAGTGGGTGCGTCATTTAGGGTTTTGGAGGCAAGATGGGTGCATTCGTTAGCCTGGGATGTATTCACGCATTGGGGAAGAAGATAACGTCGGTGGCCAGATCTGGTCAAAATGAAATGGACGACAGATGATGGCTAGGGTATTAAAAAAAATATTGTAAATTATTTATAATTATAAGTCGTGTAGACTTTAAAATATAATATCTCTTTCATACGAGGTCGAAAACGCACGAAACGAATTGCGTTGGGTTCGTATTCGTGAATACTATGCAATGGAACTAGATTGGAATCATTTGGAGTTAGTGAGAATTTCGGGTAAAATTAAACGCGTGTTTAATTTTATTCGAGATAAAAGCTGAAAACGAAATTGAAATCAAGGTGAGAACTTCTCACTCAATAGAATTATTTCAATTTAAATTTTAAATAGTTATATTTAAATTTTCTTGATTGTATGTTTGAATGATGATTGTTATCTATTGATTGTTAAATTAGACATTATACGCCATTAGTAAGCGGAGGTTATTTATTAAAAACATATACCGCGAATATTTCACAGTACAGTGAAATTGGTATTATTTATGTACCTGGAGTTGATTTCCCGCATTATATAGCGGATGAGACCCTATTGCGCCGTATAATAGCGGATAATATTTTAAATCCTATATACCGCGATATTTCGTTTGGAAACGGAATTGGTATTGTGCTAACATCTGTGGATGCAGGGAAACAGGTAGGAGGGATCCAACTGGATTCCTCAACAGTATTTATTTGATTATAGATATATTAATATTTGTTGATTATCATATACAGATATATGATGTCGTTGTTGTCGTGATTGACTATTTGGTGTGTAGCATCATTGGGCCAATTTTGGAATTTTAAAAAGGATTTTAAAATGATTTTTGAAAGTATACGTTTTATAAAATATTTTTGGAATTGATTCATTTTAAATAAATAAACGTTAAAATGTTAATGTTATAAAAATTATGATTTTTGAGAAAGATAGTTAAAAGTTGATTTTTGAAAATATGGGGTTAATGATTTTATAAAATAGTTTATATTGGGATTTTTGAATTTATTGTAAAATGTTTAAATATAGGATTTATAAAATTTGATTATTTTATAAATCAAAATGATGAAATTATGAAGGAGTCTAATGACGTTTTAAATAATAATATAAATTGATTTATATAAAAGATTTATAAAATTGATATTTATAAATTAAAATATTGGAATTATAAAAAGAGTTTTTATAAATGTTAGGATGAAGTGTAAATGAATTTCATAAATGAATGAAATTTATAGAACTATAAATGATGAAGTTATAAATGGAATTTTATAAGCAGCAAGATTTAAAATTTTTGTAAAGTTACTAAAAAAAATAGATTTGGGTAAATAAATGAATCTTATAAGTTATAAGATTTATAATTTGGGAAGGTTGAAAGAACAATTTTGTAAACAAATAAATTATAAGTATGTAACCTATAATATGAACTTTTGTATATAATTGAGTTATAAATTGAATAGGTTAATAAAGGAGATTTATAAATTGAAGTTGTTATAAAATAAATAGAAATAGGATTTATAAACATTGTTTTGTAAATCCAAATCAGTTGAATTTGATAAAGTAAATTTAGAAATTATTAAAGGAGTTATATTCACGTTTTAGACAGTGAATAATCCTTTAAAATAAAATGTATAGAAATGATGAAATTGGTCAACGAAGTATATTCACTCTTTTGGATAGTGAATAATATGTTAAAGAAAATGTTTTGGATGTGATGTTTTAAATAGAATTAAAATGATCTAACAATATTTTAAAATGTGTTAAGGTTCGAAACCATAGATTTCAACATTCATTGTTGAAATAGACGTTTTCGAGAAATAGAAGAAAATGGTGGACTATAAAACTGTTGTTATAGTAAATGATTTCCGAAAGGAAACGTTTTATATAGTATTGGGATTTATATATCTATCTTAACTTCGAATCCCTATACTAATGATTTTGAGTTGTCGTAAGGATGTTTTACGCAACATTCGTTTTGACTCAAATAAATGTGTTTAAAAGTACACTTTCCTTAAAGAATAAAATATATACTTAATTGTGATTTAAGTATATCGAATAGTTTCCAAGTGTTGAAAATAAATAGATTTGTGAACTACTTATTATTAATAAGTATGGAAATGTTCCCAATATGAAGTGGAATGCTGAGACTATATCTTTTAAAGATAAATTGAAAATGAATACTTGAAATCTATTGAAAGCCGTATATGAGTAGATATTTTGAAATATAAATTCACTATGGAATTTATAAAAGAAAGGGGATTTTGTTTAAAAATAAATATTGATTTATTTTTGAAGTATTGAAATTATATATCTCGCAAAGATATTTTTGGAAAATATATAATTTGGAAAATTATTTGGAATCTGGTGATGTTGTGCATATCCATTGATAGTTCAATAACCGATTATCAATATTTACCTTTGAATGGGTATTTGTTGTGATTTGCTTGAATTTGAATGCCGCACTTATTTTTGAATAAGCGCTCACTATTCGGGTTAGCTGGGAAAGGACCTTGGGGACGTATAACCCATTCCGAATATGTGATACGTCGTTATGGATTGCATTTGATGGCCAGTGTTGAAGACCATATATTTTTGAAAACGGAAGGATTACCGTCGAATGTCTCTGCACCGAATGGCCCCGGTATAGAGATTCCATATGTGATGGGAAGTCCGGACGTGATTAGTGAATATCCGGATTGCAAGGACTTCTTTGTAAGTGCCTTCGGTTCTGTTCGATCCCGGAACAGACTTGTATGGATTGTATGTCTGACATTACAAATTGAGATATAAAGCTGATTTCTTTCAAATACATATCTGTTGGCGGCGGAGAATTTATTTTCTTAGCATTAACACCCTTCTCTGAGACGTATGAGCTCAGAGGTTATGTAGTTGAAGGTTATTAGTAATATACTCCCAATTTGGTAGTGTGATATGCTAAGTGTTGTTGAGCATTTGTTGAATCAAAGCACAGCTTTTGTATAAAACGTAGCTTTGTGGACGAGACTGCGTCGGACCTCACACCCCGGAAATGGTCAAAACAGGAAGGATGCGGCAAGGTTATTAGGGGGTAGCGCCCCTTTAGCGTATGTCATTCCTTCTGGATAGAGGTGGTATCATGGTATGGAGCCCAGATACTTAACCTATGTTGTTGCTGCAAATTTATTACTTTGTGTTTGTTGGAAATCGAGGATTCTCGGATATAGATCGGTTACGATCGGAGGATGGCATATTCGTGTCAATAGTTACCCAGTTAGGGGTAACCCGACCTTGTGTTGGTAGAGATCCGGTTAGGTTCTCGGGACATCATTCCAGAGGCGTTTCCATGTGGCAATGGGAAGTTCCTTGGCCTGACCATTTGTTGGAAATCCAAAGAAACAATGCGAGCCTTGTACGGTTTTAGTTGTAGAACCTGCCATTTAATATGGTAGCTATAGTAGGCATAATATAACGGTACTTATGCTGGCTAAGATTTATATTCTACTTTCGAAATGTTTTCTACACTATGCACTAATAATAATATCGAAAATAATTTGATTTTACGTAGTAAGCATCTTTGACTATCATAAGGAGAAATCTCCCCCAAGTCTGCGTTTGCATTCTGTGTGTGCCGGGAGGCCTTATGGTAGTCTCATTTTTAAAAGCATTGCGAATTGACTTTAAAAATATTCCTCTGTTTTGTTTTTAAAAGATAACTGTTTTAAGTTCTCACACCAGTCACATGACTGACTCGGAGTTTATTGTTTTCCTTCCTAAACTCTGGGTGCCCACCAATTTCCATACGGGCAGTCTAGAGTTAGGTTATCAGGATATTCTGGAATCGGGAGTTGCTGGAGGCAAGCTGGATGGCATGGCATATTCACTAATATACAGTATTTATTTTCCGCTGTTTGTTGTTGTGCACTCTGATGATCTAATGTAATGTAATGTGATGTAAAGATAGTTCTTTGTTTAAAGATTATTCATTTATTTATTATATGTTGTTCCGCTGCGATTGTGAGATTCTGATATTGTTCTGTTGTTTTCGTTCTATTCTGTTCGATCTTTTCTCTCTTCTTCTATCTTTTTCTTCTTTTTAAACCCTAAGCATTCGTATTTCCGTTCATCTTGAGTTAATTAATGGAGATTAGTGTCGATTCAAGGAGTACGGATTTGCAGGTCCTTACATGAGTTGATTTACGGTTCACAAATATTTATGTCCTGACTCGAGTGTTTTGTGTTTGCTTTACGCTCGAGTCAGATTGAGTGAGTTAGCATTCAAGATTCACCTTCGGAGTTGGAGCTTTCCTTGAAGATCCAGCCATCTATTTTGCTTTCTGTATCCAGTGATTTCAGTGATGTATTCTGATTTGTACCTGATGTATCTTGTTACTCTTCTGTTGTATCTTGTTTAACTCTGATGTATCTTATTTTTATATAGTAGCTTCATGAACTACTACCTCTTTTATTTCCGCTGCATTATTATTTACTCTGTGTCTGTGATCTGTGATTATGTATTTACTGTATATGCTAAGATTTGCCAAATTTTATTTACAACACGGTATTTTGAGCAATTCAAGTCCGACATGTGCGGATGCGAATGGTTGAAAATATCGGGTTGTTACAGTTGGTATCAGAGCTTTGGTAGCTCTAGGAAAAACTCAGCAGGTATGGTAAATGTATTTACAGAATCACTTTCATTCGAGTTTAAATCTCTTCCTTTTTGACTCGATTCCTTTGAATTTTGGAACATTCCCTATGGTTCCAAAATCCATTCGTGTCCCTCGCTATTTATCTTCTTTTGTTTCTGGAGTATCCCATAACTCCACTTCAAAAGTTCTTCATAATGAGTCGGCGTCTCGCCAACCTCAAATTTATTTGTAAAGGGGAAAATCCTTTCCAACAGTATCGATTCACCAGAGATTCTATATCCTCGGTTTAGATGCTAGTATCTCTTATAATTTCGAACTCTATATCTTGAGATCGATTGTTGATTTACCCAAGAAATCCACATCTATATTATTCTTTAAGTCACGGTTGACCCGGCTAAGGTTTCCCGCGATTTATATAAGCTTATCCATGTCCCTATTCTGTTATTTAATCATCTCATCTTTGTTTCCAACTTATCTTCAAATCATTCTTGAAGTGTATTTGTAAACTAATATTTAAATGTTTTATATATTGTGTTGTTTGAGTTGTTGATGTTGATTTGGGTTTCCGATCGATTCGTCTGATCAACGCTATCGATAGGATTTCCATAACACTTGAACAGAGCAAACTGACAAAACATGTTTTTAAAATTTAGTAATGAAATAAATTTTGTGAAATAAATTTTGTAACCATATTATAAATCTTTATCTGGATTTTATTTGAACTGGTTGTTAAGAAATAATATTTGATTTTATATATCATTTTATATTGTTTCATATATATAATTTAACTATAAACATGGTTATAAATTTATTTGGAAATTTAAAACGAATGTAAAAAAGGAATTTGATAATTTAATTTCCAATGGATTTCAACCTTTGTGTTTAAAGTTTTAAAGGATATATTATTTAAAGTATTTTTGAGTAGAAATTTGTTTCCAAAGAATTTTAAATTTAAATTTAATGCTCTTCTCTTTGTCGCTTGAAAATAATTTCGGTGATGACTGCAGCATCATCAACATTCATTTTCGAGTTTCGAAGTGAAGAGACCGTTCTGTAGTCTTGCTACAGTTTTGTTTTAGGAAATTTAATTGAATTGAATTTCTAAAATAAGACTGGATTTATAACATATGCTGATATATGATTTAAAGTTGAATATATATATAGTATATGTGCATTTAGTTATCTCTAAATAGTTTGAAATTTATCGGAAATTTAATTCCTAAATTTTATATTGAAGGATAATTTTAAGTATAATTTCAAGATTTGGATAAATATTCAAGTTTGAAATGATTGAATTGGAAAGTTTATTTGTATAATACACAATTTCATTCCAATATAACTTACCTTAATTTTCAAAAGTTAAAAATGTAATTGGATAATATACAATATAAAAAAAATATTTTGTAAATAAAATTTGAGTGGTTATAATAAATGTTATACACTTGAATTTTAGTTATAAAAGGATTAACAGAGGTAAATAAAGAAAAAGGGTAATGGAATAATTTACAATACAAAATGATGTTAAAAGAAATAAGAATAAGATAAAACAGTTATAATAAGTATAAATATATTTAACATAGGTGATAAAATATATTAAGAGGAGTAAATTTAATTTTAATTAGGAATAATGAAGAATTAAATTTATTAAATATATTTTGAGTATAATAAATGATTTTTTTTCAAATCCATGATTTTAGGAATTTGTTAATTTAAGATAATTAGATGATAAGATAATGAAATTAGAGATGGTTTAGATTTATTTAACTTATGTAAGATTAATTATAAATTTAAGTTGAAATTTCAGGTTTTCAAATTTATTATCTTATTTGTTTACAAACTATCTTTTGGTTGTCCTTATTTCCCTTATCTTGCTATGGAATGGGAAAGCTATGCTTATACCAATCTGGTTAGAAACCTTTCTATAATCTTTGATACTCATCTTTGAATCTGAGCACTGCTTGGCATCCACAGACCGTCGGTCAAGCGGGAAGGGTGAATCAGATTCTAAAAGATTTTTTTTGTGCTTGTGTTCTTGATTCTAAAACATCATGGAAAGATCATCTCCACATTGTTAAACTTACCTATAGCTACAGTTATCAGGTATAATTTTAATCTTCTTGTCGTCTTCTCTTAATACTATTTCATTCTATCTTTTTCTGTCCTTTCCCGTACCTCATTCCTTTTCGGGGACGAAAAGTCTTGAGTGGGGGAGAGTGTAACAACCCTGTATTTTTTTGATTATTGTAATTGTATATTTTAATTATTTTAATTTAAATTACTAATTTAAATACTATATTCTATTTATTAAAATGAATATATTTTGTTTTTTTAAATATAAATGTTGATTTTGACGTGGATTAGAATTTCAAACATGCATAGATTGAATATTTTTCAAAAATGTGAATTTTGGTCAATACAGTCAAACTTTGACTTTTAAATTTAAATTTTAAGTATTTGAAAATTTTAATTTTATATTTTATTATGAAAATAAATAAAATTTCATGAACACTGCTTTTCGTTTCGTTGAAATCCGAATAATATTGCGAAAGTTATGCTTTTTATAAATTTGGGTGTAAATTGTTTTATTCAACAATATTGTTTATTTTAAATTTTATAAATAATCTTTTTAATTTTCATATATTATTCTAATATGTATTATATGTTATGTGACATATATTTTTACCTTTTAAATATTTTTAAAGTGATGTTTGAATTTTACCAAAGCTTATTGAATTTATTTTCTATTTTTAAAGGATAGTTTCCATTTTTCTGCTATTTTCTTCATTTAAATTATATTTAATAAAAATTTATTTATTCATTTTTATGCATGCATTTTATTTTTATGTTTTTATCTTTATTTATAAATATTTTTTATGCACATACAATTTTTTCAAAGTTCATTTCATTTATTTTCAAATTTTCATGCCTAATTTACATTTTCTTTGCTATTTTCTTAATTTAATTATATTTAATTTTTTTTTATTTTTTTTTATTTACTATATTTTCGTTTTTTATCTATTTTTGTACATATTTTACATGTATTTAAAATTTAAAAAGAAATGGTGGAAATTTGAAAGGTTTGTGACTCTTTATTTGCTTAAGCCTCTTTGTATTCTCACAATTTCAATATCAACCATTACCTTTTCATTTTTGCTGCCTTAACTCCATTGCTTCAGCTGTATCTTTTTCCTCATCATTTTCACAAAAATTTTAGCTTCTCAACTCCAAAAAAGATCAACCATCAACCTGAGAAAAAGTTTTGGTAAAATTTCTATTTCTTTTTTTCATGTTTTCCTTCTTGTTTCTTATGTTATTTGCATTGCTTTCTTCACCTTCTAGGCTCGGCTCCTCTCTACTCCATCAGCTCCACCATCATCTCCTCCATCTACAGCAGCCATTAGCCCGTCCTCTGACCAAAAATTCAGGCCATGACCCTTCACATGAAGCATCACCACAAAAACATTGCAAAGCTTTGCCAAACTTCACCAAACCAATGCTAGCCAAGCCTATACTCCACTATTACCTTCATAGTTGCCTTTGGCCACTCCTTAGAGACTACCACCATCATCTACATCACTTCTGGCCGCCACATGACCACTGACCAGATCTGAAACCCCCTATGGCCGAGCTCCAATTGACCTAAGCCGAGCCAAAAAGTTAAACAACTTGCCTCTTTTGCATTGTCTTTGGTATGCTTCATGTTAGCACCACTACACCTTCATCTCCACTTGTTTTGATGTCATACCTGACCCAAACCTGACCTATATGATGCCAAACCTGAGCTTAACACATCTTTGGCTGAGCTCATTGTTTGCGCAAAAAATGGGCAAACACCTCAAAGTCGTACGATTTAGTTGATTATATGTTGTTCTTAGTGATTTGGATGATTTATGCAAATTGTAAAAAGCAGGGACTAAACTGTAAAAGACACACAGATTTATAGTGGTTCGGCCAGAACGTACCTACGTCCACTTTATATGTTATTCTCCTCTTTTACTTCAGATTACAAGTACAAAGCTTTGTATACAAGTATATGAAAGTTGTTTGAAAGTTCCTTCCATGCTCGAGCTCTCAAACTTGTCTGCCATTGTTGTACCCCTGCCCCTCTATTTATAGAGTGAGGCTGGGGGTAGAGGTCTTGGATGTATATAGCTGCTGGTGGACCTGGGCTGATGCAATCTGGACTGGCAACTTTGGTTCGGCAAGGGCTTGGTTCGGTAGTTCATGGAAGTGGAGTTGGTCCGGTGGGACGTTGGTTCGGTGAAGGTGTATCCGGTGGTGAGTGGATGGAGCTTGGTTCGGCTATGCAGGGAGTGGTGTTGGACCGGTAGGGCTTTGGTCCGGTGGTAGGAGTATGGTGGTTCGGCAAGGGCTCGTGTACTTTGGTTCGGCAGTGGCTAAGGTCTGGTTCGGTGGAAGATGGAGAAGCTTTTGGACCGGTGGTGCCTTCCTCCTGGATGCCGTTCGAGGTCGGGTGCCGTTCGAGGCGAGTTGTGACTGTTCGAAGTCGGGTGCCGTTCGAGGCGAATTGTGACTGTTCGAAGTCGGTTGCCGTTCGAGGCGAGTTTGCGACTGTTCGTAGTCGTGTGCCGTTCGAGGCGAATTGTGACTGTTCGAAGTCGGGTGCCTTTCGAGGCGAGTTTGCGACTGTTCGTAGTCGGGTGCCGTTCGATGCGAATTGTGACTTTTCGTAGTCGGGTGCCGTTCGAGGCGAATTGTGATCGTACGAGGTCGGGTGTCGTTCGAGGCGAATGAGTGTGCCCGGGGGGGACTTAATATTATCAGTGCCGGAGTTATTGTTTGGGGGAGTTTCCGAATCAAAGACTTCGGCAATTCGCTGCCATGCAAGAGGTGCTCGTGGACCGTTCGCGATCCACGGGCATACAAGTAATTTTTCCATAGAATTGAAAATGTTAAAGTAATAATCATATGAACCTTACAGCAGACATTTCCAAACAGGAAGAATTTAAATGTTCAAATCAAAATCAAAGCAAAGAGCAGAATGAAGATGTCAAAGCGTAAACTCTTACTATAACGCGGCTGGTAGTCATTCAGAGCATGCCTATGGATCGTGCGCGATCGCTCACATGTGTAAATGATTTAACCGTGTTAGCGAGAGGTTTACAACTTGTTCATCGTTATTTTAATCAAGCAATCAATGGATAATCAAACGGTGCCCCGATCCAGGGTCACCTCTAGCCGATGTAGACGGTGGTCGTTCTGGCTCCACAGCTGGAGTTCGCCTCCTCACATACTGAAGGAGCATAACGTTCCTGATATGCCCTTCCACCTCGTCCTTCAAATGCCTACAATCATTAGTGTTATGACCATTTAATTCATGGAATACACAAAACTTATCTGATTTTCTTTCGTCAGAGGTTGGATCCCTTCGTATTGGTCTACGATACGGAACATGCCCCTTGGTATCCTGATAAATTCGTTCCAGACTCTCATTCAGCTCAGTGTGAGTGGTGAATCGTGGCTCCCTCCGTTGCCGCTTTGTCCTGTCACCATTATCCTCAGCCTTTCTCTTTCCTTTGCTAGTCTCTGCACCCTTTCCAGGTGGGTTTCCGCTCTTGATTGCGTAAACGTCATCTTCTTCCTCTCTTTCTGCACTAGCATCTTCCAAACGCAAAAACTTTTCAGCCTCATGATAGAACTCTCCCAGATTCATAGGAGGGTCCTTGGTTAATGAATTCTTGAACTCTGTACTATCATCTATTCCAGATACATCCGCCATCATGACCATAGATGGATCTGGTCGATCCACTGATGCTGCCGCCGCATTAAATCGCGTTAGAAAGCTCCTCAAAGTCTCTCCAGTTTTCTGCTTCAAGGTTGCCAAAGTCATCACATTCTTGGGTCTCGCAATATGAACCCTGAATTGCCTCATGAATCTCTCAGTTAAATCTGCCCACGTTCCTATGGAGCCGCTCTCCAGTTGCCTAAACCATAACGCTGCAATGTCCGTCAAATACAGTGGAAAGCACTGGGCCATGATCTCCTGTGATGCCCCCAGCACTTCCATGTGCCTCATATACTTAGTAAGATGGACCGCAGGGTCTGTCCTCCCATCGTACATCTCTACTGATGGTAGCTTGAATTCTGGTGGGTTCCTAGCCATCCTAATCGCAGAAGAAAAAGGGCTCCTGTTTACATCTTCCAAGTCTCTGTTTACTAAACCACCTCTCATAGCTCTTCTAACCATCTCTGCTAATCTGTCATTGTCTCCAAGCTGTAGTCCTCGTTCACTGCCTTCGACCTGCCCCCCGAGTCCGCGGGAGTTTTCATGTGTATGCCTCCCTGGCTGAACGTTCATTCCTCTATTGCTACCAGGTGGCTCGGATTCCCCCATCTCTCTTCCCGGGGTCGGATCAACATCCTCTGCGTGAGTGCCCCCTAGCTCTGGTGCTACGCCAGATGGTCCTGCTCCGTTCTAAACTCCAGTTGCTCCTTGGTTCTGTGCTCCAAGTTGCCCAATTTGCTGAAGCAAGTTCTGGATCATCTCTTCTTGTCTTCTCATCATAGCCTCCATCTCATCCCTGGTGATGAAGGCTGAAGCTTAGTTTGCTCCTGAGGAAGCCTCTTGACTCCCTTCCTGTTGACTCTGCTCTGGCCTTGCTCTTCTGCTTGATTGTCTCACCATGACTCTTCCAATATGAATCTCTAAACTCTCAAATTCAACTTCCAAGCGGTAGGTCCTTGAGTTCAATTCTCAGTGAAAGCACCAAAAATGTTTGCGCAAAAAATGGGCAAACACCTCAAAGTCGTACGATTTAGTTGATTATATGTTGGTCTTAGTGATTTGGATGATTTATGCAAATATGTAAAAAGCAGGGACTAAACTGTAAAAGACACACAGATTTATAGTGGTTCGGCCAGAACGTGCCTACGTCCACTTTATATGTTATTCTCCTCTTTTACTTCAGATTACAAGTACAAAGCTTTGTATACAAGTATATGAAAGTTGTTTGAAAGTTCCTTCCATGCTCGAGCTCTCAAACTTGTCTGCCATTGTTGTACCCCTGCCCCTCTATTTATAGAGTGAGGCTGGGGGTAGAGGTCTTGGATGTATATAGCTGCTGGTGGACCTGGCTGATGCAATCTGGACAGGCAACTTTGGTTCGGCAAGGGCTTGGTTCGGTAGTTCATGGAAGTGGAGTTGGTCCGGTGGGACGTTGGTTCGGTGAAGGTGTATCCGGTGGTGAGTGGATGGAGCTTGGTTCGGCTATGCAGGGAGTGGTGTTGGACCGGTAGGGCTTTGGTCCGGTGGTAGGAGTATGGTGGTTCGGCAAGGGCTCATGTACTTTGGTTCGGCAGTGGCTAAGGTCTGGTTCGGTGGAAGATAGAGAAGCTTTTGGACCGGTGGTGCCTTCCTCCTGGATCGGTAGTGTGTAGTACGTGGAGTGCCGAATGAACTATGCCGAATGAGATATGTGATGTACTACCGAATGAATCTTTAAACCTTTGATACCGAATGGACTTTTATATTTGAGTCATGAGTGAAACCCCAGACTTATATACGCTTGCTGGCTGCTACTTCTTGGTTCGGTCGTGGTGGAAACGCACACAACATTGATATTCCAGTTTTAACCAAAAATGGGATAACACTCATGATCCACCATGGTCGAGCATTCGAACGGTAAAGACAAGGTCTTGTCTTTATTGCCTTGTATTTCAACTTGTTTCTATATAATTTTGTGTTGAATATTCATATGTTATATTGTCTTGTTTTGGTTTGTTTACAAGATGATATATTGGCTCTCTCCACTCATTTGAATCACTAGTCGTGCTGTATTGTGCTTGTCGTGCCTTTGGAATCGTTTGTGTGTCGTAGTGGTCTTCAGGTTGAAAAGGTGAGTCTTTCTCACTCTGACATTTATACTTATGAAATAGTGAATTGATGACAAGTGTTTGGTAATGTAAAATGTTTATGCAAGTTAATGATGATCATATGATATGCTATGCCATGTTATTACCATGTTAAAACTGTTAATTATCACCTGACATATGATATATGACACTATATTGTGACATTGACACTGTTTATGTTGTTTATGCATATATTCACACTACAAGTTCCCTGTTAGAATAGAATCACTATGGGTTGAAATGATACATACCCGAACAGACTTTGGAATAGGAAAAAAAGTTATGGGCTGAAATGATAGGCCTGAGCGATTTTTATTTTATTTTTTGACTTGGGATTGCGGGTTTGAAATGATAGAACCCGGGTTTTCTTTGTAAACTTCGGATTGAAATGATATATATTCGTATCGCTTGACCTAGGTTAGAAAATTATTTACAGACCCCGTGGTATATTTTTAAAAGATTTTTATTAAAATATGTATTTTTAAAAGTATGAAATTTTGATTTAAAATTATATATTTTATGGTTTTAAGAAAATTAAATATTAAGTCTTGAAATTGTGAATTTAAGTACGTAAATTTGAAGAAATTGTGATTTTTGACTTTAAATTTTATTTTAAAATGTAAATAAAAAATGGAAATTAAATATAAAGTTTTGAAATGATATTTGAAGTAAAATGTTAAGTTTTATTAAATTTATAAGTTAATATACAGTGAATTTTGACTTAATAAATGAATGGAGTTTTTAAATTGAATATTTGATCTTAAAATTTTACTTTGTTAAATCATATGTTAAAATGATTTTAAATGTGAAATTTTGAAGTCTAGAAATATGATTTTCAAGTTATAATAATAAAATTTGGAGTTTTCTTATTACTTTTGAAAAGCTAACATGAAATCTGGAATTTTATAGGATTTTCAAAATGTTGTAGTCTTTTGACAGCATTTTTAAATGCTGTTGTTTTGAATCTAACAATGTTTGAAATAACTAAATATATATTACAACATTTTATAAATGCTATTATTCTTGAACTAAACCATTTTGGAATTATAAATGAATTTTTGAATGGAATTTTTATTATATTTTATAATGATACTTCAAATAATAAATTAATGACTTATTTGATTTAGAAATGATATCCAAATTTGAGTATTTGAATTTGAATTCAAATAATGATTTAATAATGAGGTTTTGAAAGGATATGATATTTTAATGATTTTGAAATGGTTTGGAAATGATTTGATCTTTATTTTAATAAAGGATATGAATGTGGAACAATATTTGATTTTGATTTATTTGATAAAGGGATATTTGAAGTTTATATTTGTATGAAAAGATATTTGGTTTAATTGTAATTTAAGTTTATTTGAATAATGTTGGATTTATGAAATGAATATTTTAGAACTAAATAATAATGAAATTAGATTTGAGATATGAATATATGGAATTATAAAGTTTAGTTTTGACATGTGGGATATTAAAGTTTAGAAATATATTAAAATTGGATTATTTATTTTGTAGATCAAATCTATATTTGAAATTTATAAGATTTGAAATGTTTTGTTAGAAAACTAAATTGAATTGAAACTGATGGTTTGAATTGAATTAAATTGGGAATTTGAAATTTTGGTTTAATGGAATAAATTTGTAATGTGTAAAGAATTAAAGGATGATTTCAAATGTATGATTTCGGAATGTTATGATTTTCAAAGTGTAATGATTTCAAGTATTTTGGTTTCGGAAAAGTTATACTTTGAAAGTGTTATGAATTTCTTTTAAAGGTGAATATATGTTTGAAACGGACATGATAAACTATTTTGATTTGAATATAGTTTTGAAATAAAAATGGTTGGTTTCGAAGTATAAACTATTTTGATTGAATAAATAGTTTTGAAATAAAATGGTTTTGGTTTCTAAGTATAACTATTTTGAAAGGGATATAATTTTGAAATGAAATGATTTGATTTTTGAAGTATAAACTATTTTGAAATGAGCACGGCGTTATAATAACGATTAGTAGTTAAAGAGACCGGGATCGGAAGTTGTCATACTCTCTACCAACATCGAAAACCACTTTAACAACTGTGTACACGGTGGAGATTCCATAATTAAGTAGGATGGTGGCGACATTCTTGAGGTATATTACGTGGACCCAACTCCCGTGAGTTGGCATAAGGTGGCTAAAACAGGAGCGATCTCGGGCCAAAAGGGGTAGCTCCTCTGGTCGGACACATTCCTTCGATACTATACTCTTACTGGTGATTGATTAGATGGCCATCCTTCGATTTTGATTGGGAGTGTGTTCCAAGGTGGGCGTATGTGGCTGCTGCGTTACCACCAGCCCGTGTGCGTAATTGGTATATCTACCCTGGCATTGCCTTATGTGCCGTGTCACCTACCATGCCGAGCCTTTACTACGAGTTTGTTTTTCTCCTGTAGCCCTTGTGGTATCCTATGATAGTCTCCCGATCTGGAGATATCATGTATTAGATGGACTACTGGGACTATTATCTGTGAAGGGTGATATGGGTAGCCCGTAACGCTATTTAAAAGTATGTTTATTTTACTGTAGACATTATTATAATAACGCAATAGTACTATATAAAGGATGGGCGATCCCATGCATCCTTTAAGTTACTGATGCATTTTTGTTACTGTTCACTTGAGTTGATTTACAGTTCATAAATATTTATGTCCTACTACCTCTTTTATTTCCACTGCATTATTATTTACTTTGTGTCTGTGATCTGTGATTATGTATTTACTGTATATGCTGAGATTTGCCAAATTTTATTTACAACGCGGTATTTTGAGCAATTCAAGTCCGAAATGTGCGGATGCAAATGGTTGAAAATATCGGGTTGTTACATGTCTACACTCCTCAGTATTATACCCATGGGTTTCATGGAAGCGACAGTACTTCCCTGTCTGTTTTTGTTCTTCAGTGGACTCCTTTGGGCGTGGCTTTCTGTATCCAAAGGTGTTACAGGTAGATAGATAAATGTTTTCAAGAGAAGTATTCAGTGGGGTGTATTCATTGTAGGTCGGAATCCTTGACTTCCATTTCCCAGCTTCTCATTTCTTTTTGGGATTTCCACCTCCGGATCCTTTGGACTGCCCAAGCTTGTTCTGGACGTTTACTTGAACCTTTCCCAAACTATCGCCGGACTGCTTCACGGCAATGTTACTTTTCACAGTCTCCTGGACAGGCCCTGGTGCCTTATCTCGTCTCGTCCATCGAGCCTCCTCCCTTTATATGAACTGATGAGCTTTGGAATAGAATCGTTCCAATGTAGCTGGGGGCTTTCCCGCCAATCAATCTCCAAACTCTGAGTCTGGATCTACACCTCGCATTACCGCCATCAAAATCGCGTGGTCGGTAGGATTGCTAACTTCAGTGGTGGCAACATGAAACCTCTGTAAGTATGCTTTCAAAGACTCTCCCAGAGCTTGGATTACGCTTAATAATGACATAACGTCCTTTGGACGGGTAGCATGTATCCTGAATTATTCAACAAATTTCTTCGCTAACTCGTCGAAGTTGGATATAGATCGTGGAGGGAGCCGAGTAAACCACATAGTGGCAATTCCGATCAGAGTGATTGGGAAACACCTACACTTAGTTGCGTCATTCACCCTTGTCGAATCCATCATCCATTCGTACCTCATCACATGTTGCCTAGGGTCAGTCTTCCCTTCATAGGCTAGAATAGTTGGCATACTGAATTTCTTGGGGTACTCAGCCTGTAGGATAACATCTGTGAAGGGAGTATGACTTCTGGACACTCCACAATCTTCGTTGATCAGGCCTTGGCTCTCTCTCATCAACTGTCTGACCATGGCTGATAAGTCCGGAGTTTGTATGAAGGGTGGGAGGTGGGGTTCCGTTCCACGGGACCGTGCGGGTTGAAGTCCCGCTTGATTTGGGTTTTGGTAATCCGAGCGTCCGGTCTCATCACGTGCCTGATCCCTGACGGATCGATCGGTAGCACCTGCTTGTGCAGCTTCATCCCTACGGCATCTACGCCTAGGCGGTTCATCAGCTGAGGTCGAACTATCAGATTCAGAATAAGGAGCAGGACTACTTCCAGCATTTTGATGCTGCTGTTGGGCAAGCTGAGTCATGAGATTAGTATTGGCTTGGATCTGCTCAGCAAGTTGCCTTCTACTTTCCCTGAGTTCTCTTATCAAGTCGTTGAACTCTGTTCAGGAAATAACTTCCGCTTGGTTCTGGGTGGGGGTTCCTGCGCCTTGAATTACTGGTTGGTTGCTAGGTCCTATCTGTTGTACACTAGCAGTTTCGTGGACATCTGCGTTGTGAGAGGCCGATCTAGTCTGTGGTCTCCCCATGGTAGAGTCGTTCATTGTAACTCTGAGTAGAATCTACAGATGTCTTGTGAATGATCTAGATCTCCTTCGGGGAAATTTTTCACTCCAGTGGCTGCAAAGTAGATCCTATCATCCTGAGAATTTGATTCTTAGTGAAAGCACCAAAATGTTGGCACCAGAATTGGTCACTAACACCCTAAAGAGAGTTTGTTTAGAGAGATTAATGAAGAAATTAAATTAAACAGAGGATAATATGCAGATTTAAATGCAGAAAGTACGAACACCAGATTTATAGTGGTTCGGCGTAATTGCCTACGTCCACTTTGAGGTTAATCTTATTGCTTTTCTCGATAATCGATTACAGATACAATTCGTATATCAACTATATTGAATGCAATTGCTTAAGCAAAAAGATAAGTCTTGAATGAGTCTTGAATGCGACAGAGTCTCCCTGGTGTTCACGAAAAAAGGTCCATTTCACTGTGCCCCTGCCTCTCTATTTATAGACGAAGGTAGGTTGGACTTCCCCGGTGGGCCTAGCAGCTTGGTATCTCGGTCCAAAAAGAGTGATCTCTATGTGCCGACCCAGAGAGGCCGAACGACAAAATGCCGAGCAAAGCAGAAATGCCGAACGATGTTCTCATGCCGAACGAAGTGATGCCGAACAACTTGAATGCCGAACGAGGCATTTGTGCCGAACGATGTTCTCATGCCGAATAAAGTGACGCCGAACAATATGGAGTGCCAAATGACTCTGCCATGCCGAACATCCAAAGATGCTGATCGATATTCAATATCGAATGTCTCTTAATGCCGAATGCTCTCGCATGCCGAATGCTCTCGCATGTCGAATGAATCATATGTGCCGGGCGACTCTGGAAGCCGAGCACTTTCTAATGCCGAACGCTCCTAAATGCTGAGCGTTCCTTTATGCCGAGCGTTCTTCTAATGCCGAACGCTCTTGACTGCCAAACCAATTTATCATGCCGAACGGCCTTCACTACCGATCGACCACAGGTGTCGAACGACCTGATCTTGTCGAACGAGATTGCTGAGTCCTTAGTTGCCTGGTCAAACCTCCAGGTAACAAGTATTATTTGGAAAGTATTTTAGATATAAATATTTTCAATGTGATTTGAAATAAATGTTTTAACATAATTTTAAAAGGAAATAAATTCTGTACTCCCTTCTTCTGTCGTTGAAAAATTAATTTCGGCGATGGGTGCACACATCATTGACGTTCATTTTCGAGTTTCAAAGTGGAAAGGCCACAGTAGTATTTTTACTACACATTTGTTTTGATAAACAAATCTAAATTTTAATTTCTAAATATGATTGAATATATAAAAGATATGAGTGTGTGTGTGCATATATATATATATATATATATATATAATTTTAAAATGATCTAAAATGAATCCGACATTTAGTTCTTAAGTTTCTATAAATTAGGGTTTCAATTATTATAATGAAATCTTAACTAGTTTAATCGTTGGAAACTTCTAAAGTTAATGCTAAGTGGTTAGTGAAATATATAAGAAACTGGAGATTTGTAACTTGTAAATTAAAAGATAATAAAAATTTAGAAGACATAATCATTGAACATTTTGTTAACTGAAATGAATAAGATAAACTTTTGTAACATTCGGTTACATTCTTAAAAAACATATATAACTTACCTGAAATGTTTAAAAAGTTGTAGTATTAAATAAGAATATGTAATAGAATATTATACAAGTAAGACCTAATAATGGAAGTGTTCAAATGGAATAATTTCTAAAAATAAGAATTTGATGTACAAAAAAGTTAAAAAATGTTATAAACTTAAGCTAACATTTTGAAATGCTAGTAATTTAATTTAGTAGAAATAGTGAATACTGTAGGTAAATGAGTATAAACTTAAGTTAATGTTTGAAGCTATTTATAATTAAAGTGAAGAGTAAAAGTGAACACTATATAAGTAAATGATTGTAACTTCAGGTTGCACGAGGAGACGTCGAAGGTACCTAGATGTGGGGAAGAAGCAGGTGGTGCTCGATTAAGGTGGAACACCTTTTAGACGGCGTGACACCTCGAAATTGGCGGTGGTTGGAGTATCAGGTTCGAACGTTTGAAGGAGGTAGACAGTTAGGGTTTCACGAGAGCATGTACGAGATGACGTGGTAAATTTTTATTTGTCTATACTTTAATTTATTTAAATTTGAATTTCAATCTTATAATGTCAATAACTTTTCCATACGAGCTCGGATTCATGCACGGTTTTTTCCTTTTACGATCGTATCAAAATTCCAAACATTAAAGGACCGATTTAGCTGCATTGTGAGACTATTCTAATTTGAGCCTTTGTTTGGATTTTAAATCGATTTAAAATCAAAGGTGAGTGTTTTAACCCACTCACAAATGCTAAACCATCTTATGTTATTTAAATTAAATTGGTGATGTGATTAGAAATTTATTGACTACTCTTTGGTATTTTAAATTATCATTTAGATTTAATTTATATTGAAGCAAACTGCCATTTAATTTATTATTGAATTTAAATTGTTACTTAAATATCTGATAATGATAACCAATTTATTTTTTGTGATTTATTGGTTGATTTGAATGATGATTGTGATGGATGTTTAATTGTTGACATTTTGGATGATTTGATGTTATGTTTATTATGTGTTGTTATCACACTGCAAGTCCCCTTTATTATTATTTAGAAATCACTATGGGTTAAAATGATACATACCCGAACGATCTTACAGATTAGGAGAGCAGTTTTTTAGATTTTGAATTTTAACTCGGGATTGCGGGTTCAAATGATATATACCCGTAAATTTAAATTTACTGCAAGTTGAGATAATATATATCCGTATCACTTGATCATTGTGTAGAAAATTATACACGGATACCGGATTGGTTAAATTAAATGATTATTTTTAGTCCTTAATTTTTTGAATCCAGTTAAATGATATTTTGAAACAAAATTTGATTTATATGAACTGAATTGTTTTCAAAATCCAAGCTTTAAAATGTTTAAATTGAAATTGGTTTAAATGAATTGTTTACACAATTTAAATTGAAATTTTAAAGTTGAATTTTGAAATATAAACGAAATTTATCAAAAATGTGTTATTGTAAACGTTTAAATATTTGAACTTTGAAATCTATGGAATTTGAAGTGGTTTAAATTTGTAGTTCAAACATGGATTTGAAATTGATATAGATTGAAATCGTTTTAATGAAAATTTGAATTGAAAGATTAGAATTGAGTTTTGTTGATTTGAAATCTAGATATGGTACAGATTTGTTGAAATGGAAGAAACAGACTGATTTGATATTATTTCTAAATTAATTATTTTTTTATAAACTATTTAAAAATATATTATTTGTAAATTTAGATTTTTAGATTTTCAACTATTTACTCTATAAACCATTCCAATAATCAAACCATTTTGTACTAAACCATTTTTAACTGTTTTAAAATCCTTAAACTATTTTAAACTATAAACTATTTTTAACTATTTTTAACTGTTGTAACTATTATAAACTATTTTTAATACATTAACTATTTTAATATATAACCTATTTTAATATATAAACTATTTCTATTATATAAACCATTTTAATCTATATTAAAAAAACTATTTTTGATGTATAACTATCTCAATATATAAACTACTTTCAATATTCAAATTGTTTAAAGTTTGAACTGTTATGATTTAGATTTCTTTGATTCAAATGCGAATATTTTGATATGATGGTTTAACCCATTTTGTGGTTATGATTTTGAAATGAATATGATTTTGAAAGTGATATAATTTCGAAGGTGATATGATTTTAAGTGATATGATTTTGAAGTGAATACGATATTTGATATCAATTATGAATCAGTTTGGAAATGTATAAGAACCATCTGGTTTGAAATAAGCGTATGGTTGCGAAAGAGACCGGATCAGATATTGTCATACTCTCTACCAATACCATAAACCACTTTAACAACCGTGCACGTGGTGAGAATCCAGAATGAAGTAGATGGTTTGATGAACACTACTAGAATGAAGTAAGAGAACGATGATAGATAGCCTTGACCTTCGGTTCATAATTAAAATGACTAAAACAAGAGCCACACTAGCCAAGTGGTGTCGCACCCCCTATCGGGCACATTTCTTCGATATCATATTTATTACTTTGTGATTAATTTGGTGGCCAACCCTCAATTTGATTATGGGAGTGTGTTCTGAGGTGGGCGACAGTAACTGATTTGTGTTACCACCAGTCCGAATCCATAAAACGGTAGTATCCTACCCTGGGCATTGCCTCACGTGCCTTGTCATATTTATCCTGATCGTGCCCACTGCGAGTTTGGTTTATGTTGTACACTATGGAGCACCTTCTGATAGCCTGGCCTCCAGTTTATGGAGGAATTACGGTTTTGTATAGACTACGACATTTATATAAAAATGTGTTAAGGGGGATATGGGTAACGCCTTAACGCTATTTTAATACTTTACTCTACTATAGACATATTATAATAGCATATTGTACTATTTATGTAGATAGTTTAACGGATCCTTAGGAGATGGAATCCTGAACATCACTTAAGTGACTGAACGTACGTTAGACACTAGATAGGAGATGTAAAACTCCATAAAAATCTCTGAAGCTGTTACACTCATATTTACTTATCTTGATTTAACTTACATAGGATCTTTTAGTTCTGACTCGAGTGTTTTGTCTTTTCATTATGCTTGAGTCAGCATAAGCTTTTCAATGTTGAAGACCATATTACTTTGGAGAATGAAGATGGAGATTAGTTTACTATTTATTTTATTTATTCCACCGCATCATGTTGTTTCGCTGCATTATTTATTTATTCCTTATGTATGTATAACTCTGATTTGTGCTGTAAAGTGTAATCAAATGTTATTTGTAAAATAGCTTCATGAACTATTTATTCGATTATTATATTTTGTCACTCGGCTGTGAGATTCTCTGTTTTTTTTCATTCTTTCTCTTCTTTTCTTATTTACCCCATAACAATCCTTCCTTTTGAATAGTTTGAGTCTGACATGTGTGGTTTAGTTGTCGATTTAAACCGTCCATAAAAGATGGGTCGTTACATGAAACTTCTTCATTTATTTAAAATTTCATCATTTATTTAAAACTTCACCATTTAATAAAAACTTCATTCTTCAATTAAAACTTCTTCAATTAATTAAAATTTCTTTCTTTAATTAAGGATTCTTTCTTTAATTAAAACTTCTTTCTTTAATTAAAACTTATTTTTGTTAAGCTCCTTTATTAATTAAACTCCCTAAAAAATTAAACTCCTTTAATAATTAATAAATCTTTGTCTATTAATTAATAATTTCTTCACAAATGAACTACATATAGGAGTGCTCCCTGAGGGATCTCAAATATATAAGTTCTTAAAGCAAGAGACATTTCGTACTAATGCTCCGCCTCAGGGGTTCTCAAATTATATGAAGTTGTGAAGCTTTTAGATGCTTCCTTTTTTATATACTTGTAGTAGATTTAATTTACCTTTATAAAAGATATATACTTTTATTTTACTAAATCACTAGTCATTTATACACTTCCCACTATTTATTGTACTCTTTTTAATATGTTAAAAAGTATTCCAATACTTATCTCAAATGGTACAAGTATATTTACAAATCATTTGACAAGATTAACTTACTTTAAAATATAATCAATGGGGTTAAAAAACAAATGTTGCTAATACATTTTTCACTATAAACCTCTTCCCTTTTATAAATTAAAGATTTTATTTTTCTATCCTTTTATAAAAGATTCCGTAGTTATTATTATTATTTTTAAAATATTCATTATTAAAGATCTAAGTATATGCTTGAGGGTTAAAGACAAGAGTTACATGAATATTATCACAACAAACCCAAAATCATTTTGTCACGGCCCAAATTTCAGCGTTCGAAAATCGACACCCGTACTTCACTTGTACTCGAGTGCCACAGATTCAATCGTTGAAATCCAACTCGTGTTGGAGCTTATAACACATTAAGTACAACCACACAGCGGAAGAAAAGGAACAATATATAACTCCAATGAATACAATATCCAATGATATACAACAATGATACAACCACCCAACATATATCAGAGATATGATACGAAAAATCACAACGGAAGATACACAACACCAACAGTGGAACAATAACATAAACTTGAACCACCAAGTGAGAACTCCAATATCAGCAACTCCATCACCAAAGCACCAATCCAGAAACAGCTCGAACTCCAAATCAAATTGTACTAAGCATGGTCAGTCCGGAATGCAATTGTCAAGATCCAAACGGCTTCAAAGACCAAAGACTTCGAAGGCTATCGAATATACACCCACTATTTATTATCTAAAAAATCCAACTCTAGACTGCCCGTGTGGAAAATTGTGGACATCCAGAGTTTAGGAAGGGAACAATAAACTCCAAGTCAGTCAAGGGACTGGTATGAGCAAACAAAAACAGTTTATCTTTAAAATAAACCACAAAAGAATTTAAAACATAGAAATCCGCAATGCTTTTTGGAAAATGAAACTACCATAAGGCCTCCTGGCACACACACCATGCAATCGCACACTTGGGAGAGATTTCTCCTTATGATAGTCAAACATGTTTACTATGCAAATATCCTTTTTGATATTATTATTAGAGCATAGTGGAAAACATTTCAAAAGTACAATATTAATCTTAACCGACATAGGTACCATTATATTATGCCAGCTATAGCTACCACCTGAGGTAGCAGGTTATACAATTGCAATCGCAAAGGGCTCGTATTGTTTGATTGGATTTCCAACAAATGGTCAGACTCAGGAACTTCATATTGCCACATGGGAACGCCTCTAGAAGGTCGCCCCGAGAACCTACCCGGCTCTCTGCCAACACAAGGCCGGTTTACCCCATTCCCAACTGTAACACCTAAGATATGCCATCCCCAGTCGTTTGCGACCTTTATCCGAGAGCTCTCAACCACAAAGCAACAATCACACAATGATAAATTTACAGTGTCCACATGAGTTAAGAATCTGGGCTCCATACCATGATACCACCCTTTTCCAAAAGGAATGGACATACCCTAGGGGCGCGACCCCTGCAACCTTGCTACATCTTTCCTGTTCGACCATTTTCGGGGTGTGAGGTCCTAATGCTGTCTCGTCCACAAAGCTACGCTTTTTTCCCAAAGCCTTGCTTTGATCAACAAATGATCAGCAGCACTTCGTATGCCACATTACCAAATTGGGAACCACTAGTAACCATCAACTACATAACCTCTGAGCTCGTACGTCTCAGAGAAGGGTGTTAAGCTAAGAGAATAAATCTCGGCCACCAAATAGAAATGTATTTGATAGAAACCATCTTTACATCTCAAAGTGTAACGTCAGACTCACATCCATAGAAGTCTGTTCCGGGTTCGAATAGAACCGAAGGCACTTCAAAAGAAGCCCTTGCAATTCGGTTATTCACAATCCCAATCGGACTCCCCATCACATATGGAGATCTCTATACCGTAGCTACTCAGTGCAGAGTCATTCGACGGGTTATCCTTTCATTTTCAAAAATACCCAGTCTTCACCACCGGTCTTCAAATGCTATCCATAAAGTCGTATCATTTTTCGGAATGGTTATATGACATAAGGTCCTCTCCCGGCTAAACCGAATAATGAGCGCAATATTAAAAAACCATATGGATAATGGGATTTCCGTTAAGTCACAACTTATTACCCAAAAACCTTTCTTCAAATGGTTTAAACAAATTACCATTTCCAAATCTTTTGAACAAAAAGATTTATTTCAAAAAGTTCACCAATCTTCCACAAAGGTTAATTCATAGTTTTCAAACCTATTTACAATCCCATATTTTTTATATAAAAGATACATCATCAAGATTCTCTTCAATTTGGAAACAAAGTTCAAAATTCTTTCACAAAGATTCAATTATAATTTTCAAAACCATTTCCTTTTCAAATTGGACTAACTCATCCAATCATTAAATCAAAAGTTATTTCATAGTTTTCAAAACTATTTCCAAAGATTTATTTATAACTTGGAAAACCATTTTCATTTCAAACTTGAAATCCTTTTAACACCAATTGGAAATTCTTTCCTTATATAAAAGCTTTTATTATTTGAAAACAAACAGTTTTCGTTTTGGAAAATGCGATTACATTTGTACAAGTTAAAGCCCTTGGGTTAAATTCAAATTTCCAAAACAATACTTTTAAAATGGTTTAAAACCTATATAAACACATTATATAACTTGTACAACCTTTTTAAACCAAAATTCTCAAACATAGAATTCAATTTCAAATCTTGAATTTAAATTCAAATCAAATTATTTAAATTTCAAAACTTTATCAAGTTATTCAAAATAACTTTTATCTTCGAAACTCCTTTTCAAAAGCTTTTCACATTTAATCCAATTCCATTTTCAAAACCGTTTGGATTTAAAATTCAATCTTAAAATTATTTCAAAAATTCATGACTTAACCAATTTCCTCGTGCAATCCATATTTGTGTGTGTACGGTGTAGTCCATGGGTTTAACACAATAGTGCAACATCATCAATCATCACAGATTCAATCATATCAATATCGATAAGCGGTATAATCTATAACTCTTATCTTCATTCACAGAATCACAGATAATATAAATTTTATCACAGATAAATAAATTACATTCATCACAGATCACACCAATACAATTCATAGCACAAAGCATAACATATCAAGGATATCAAATAGTTCAACATTCAATACAATCCAAACATCCATAAGTAAGGTTAATTTAATCATCTGATTAATTGAAACCAGATTAATCACCAATCCAGGTTAATTAACATTAATCAGTTACAAATTATTTTAGTTAATTAACCTTTAATAATAAATTAATTAACTTTAAATTATTAATTAATCAACCTTAATTAATAAATGAATCAATCTTTAATCATTAAATAATTTACCCTTAATTATTTAATTATTCTTTAATTAATTACCCTTAGTTAATTACTCCTCAATTAATTATCATTCCTTAATCACCTTTATTAATTAATCAACCTTTAATTAATTAATTATCCTTAATTAATTATAATAAGTAATTATCTCCAATTACTTAATTAACTTTGGCCATTAATTAATTACTTTTAATTAAGTAAAAATCATTAAGTAATTAATTACCTCTAATTACTTATTAATTAATCTTTTAATTAATTAATTATCCTTAATTGTGAAATTAATTAACCTTAATCCATCCCTTAATCATTAATTAATAAATTTTAACCAATAAGTAACCAATCCTTTAATTTATAAATTAATAAATTAATCACCTTGATTATTGAAGTAATTAACTATTACTTATATTAATTAAACTTTAATTAATCACATTTAATAATTGATTATACCTTTTTCACAAATTAATGATACTTAATTAATCAAGACCTTAATTAAGTAAAGATAAACCCTTTTCCTTGATTAATTACTTAAGTACATCTTCATTAAATTACATATGGAACATTTACTAATTGGTTACAAAATTATCTAATATAAATTTTCCAAATCAAAAACAAATTAAATTTCAAACCATGTGACTTTATACTTTATATTGAAAACTTGTTTCTAGAAAATTGATGCACATTTTTTTTCTTATAAACCAAAACCACCGGCTGAAGCCCAAACTAAAATAAATACAAACCCGAACCTTTTCACTTATCACAAGGTAATCAGCCAAAGCCCAAATTGAAGGAAACAAAACTGATGCCTTCCTTTCTTCTTCTCTACATATCAACTCCCAGATCACCAAAAACAATTGAATTCAGATGCCACAAAATCCAGGGAGCTCAACTTCGGTCGACTCAAACAACTATCAACGAACATCGATGCTAGCGAAGTGACATAGCCTGGAATGAAACCCATTCTTCTTGCCTATCTCTAATTCATCCCTGCCGAGACATCATGTGCACACGGTGCACGTGCATCACCTCTCCGATGACCCATCCAACGTCACGAACCGCTGCGTCGAAGTCCCTTCTTATACTGATCAATACTGCCACCTCAACGATGACTTGAATCCTCCCTAAACGAAAAACAGTCTTCGCCTGAACCAACGGGAAAGTTCCGGCCCAAAACTCAACAAGCTGCTCTCACCAAATTCAACCGATCGAATCAACACCATCACCGATCGAAATCCTTATCCTGACCCTACCCCTATGCCAAAATTTGTTTGTTCCGGTTACAACACGAGCTTCTAAATCGATTGCGTTTCTACCCACAACCTAACTGGCCCTTAAACCCTAAAGCCCCCTCAATCAACCAACCCAAACCCAAATTCAAAATTCTACCACGGTCGAAGCCTCTCCCACTACCACCTGCATCTACCAGAATAGGCCGCAACATCTCTGGTTGACGACGTCGACAGAAATTTATTTTAGAACGAAAATTTAATATTTAACAATTTCTCGAGATATACTGCACTAGAATTTATAATTTTGCTTCTAAAATTCGTATTTCTAAATAAGAAATCAGACTGCATGCTTGAATTTCTAAATTAAACATATCGAACTTTCCCTTAGATGTGGTTACCTACTGTAAACAGATTATAAATGAATTATACGGCACAATTTTCTTTACCAGCTATATTTAACTTAAACCATACACAAAATTTAACCCTTTCCTAGTTACAGTATCAATAAATATAAAATAGATAGAAAGATATGGAATTCTTAAAGTGGGGATGAACTTATAGTTTACTGACAAAAGATTATACCATATTTCAAAGCATCATTCTCAATAATCATTCCAAACATAAATAGACAAGAGGGTCTAGTTTGCTCACCTGAGTGTGGACAAGCAGAAAGGAATTTGAGCCTAGAAATGATTTTCAAAATTTGGAAATAGATCTTTGTTCCGATCTTTTAAGTTGTTCTGCACTTATTTTGATTTTGATATTGAAATAGTTTTCTTGATGACCAGCTACTAGACTTTGATTTTGCTTTGCTTCTAGATTGCACTTGAAACAGGTTGAAGTTTTGATTTCCAGTTTGAAGGCTTTGAAACAGATTGATAACATCTAGGTTGAAGATTGTTTAGCATTTGTTCTTTTGATCTAAAACTGAATTGATCTTTGATATTATTGTCTAATTCAGGTTGTTTGCTTGATCATGTTGAATTTAAACACTTTGTTTCAGGTTGAAACAGATCTTTGTTTTCCATTCTGTTTTGAGTTGAATTTGGTTTCCAGATTTCTGTTTTGATCTGGATTTGTTGAGTTGAATTATTGCTTTATTTTTGAGTCTGAACTTGATTTGTATATTGAATTGAATTTACTTCAATTGGACGAGTTTTGAGTTTGTGAAAGAAAATTGAGGCATGTCTTCTTTTCACAAATGTATGTTTATTAAAAAAAAGTCAAAAGAAAATTATTACATGCCACTTGTTAATACAAAGTACATTAAATATACAGCTGTTAAAAATAGTATAATTTGTTCACACTTGTTAAAATAATTCAAATTATGTTCAAGCCCTTTATATTATTTTGATTATAAATTTATCTTAAACCCTTATGTTATTTTATTTATAAATCATGTTTTTATAAATATATTATTTATATATATATATATATATATTATATTTTAAACACTTTAAATTTGCATGTTTATTATTTAAATATAACTTTATATTATATTTTCTATTTATATTCCCTTTTATACTATTTATATATATGTTTACAACTTTAAAGAATATAATTTAATAATTAATTAAACACATATATTTTTAAACCCTTACTTTATTTTAAATTTATAAAACATGTTTATTTATTTTGTTTTCTTACATTTTATATATTTTCAAATTAATAAGAAAATGAGTTTGAAATCTAATTATACTAAACAAATAATCATACATACTTATTTTAAAAATATAGAGTTTAATAACTTTCGAAAATTTACTATGTTAGATTCAAATAAAATTTTCAAAATAAATCCACAATCAAATTTATAATTAATATATTATTAAAAATATTTATTTTTGAATTTCCAATTATAAATTCTACTTAAAATCATATTTATATACATTTATATTAATAAACAGATAAATATCTATTTAAATTTGGAAAATACCAAATTATTCACAATTTAATTCAAAAATCTATATAAATTCAAATTAAATACAATTTAAATTTGTCTTAAAAAATCAGGATCATTACACATTTACTTATAGTTATCTTTACATTATACATTATTGAATATCTAATTATATTCCTAACTATAATTAATAAATGTTAAAAACAAATGTTACTTTAAAATGGTTTTGATAAAATGATTTGCTACCACCCAAAACCATTTTCATACTTATCATTAACTTTAAGAAATTCATTTAAAAGATCAAAGCATATCCATGCTTATTAATTAAGGTAATATACCTTTAATTTAACCACTAAAACCCATTAATTTAACTTAAAGTCAGAATCTAACACTCTATTACTACTTCTATGAAATACTTAACTTATTTTTTAAAAACATATATGTGTGTGTATATATATATATATCAACACCCTCTTAAAAAACTTATAATTTTGTTAAAACACTTATAAACTACCTTAAAAATATATTAAATTTTTTTTTACATAGAATATTTTAAAAATAATTTTTTTGAAATAAATGGGAAACCCAAAAATAAAAATGTTTTGTTTTAAAAGCCGTTTACTTTCAAAATTCATAATTAATTATTATGAATATATTTAAACATGAAACCAGTTTTAAAATACTCTAATATAAGTTAGAAAAAAACCCTAAAAGGAAAATACTTAATTTGAATATCATTTTTATAAAAGTTTCAAAAAGAAAAGATAGCTTTTCTGGAAATTCTATCTACAGTATCTGTAATGGGTGGAAAGTGTTTCAGAAGCAAAATATCAGTTTCAAACGCTATCCAAAGTTCTATAATGGTTCAAAGTGTTTCAAAGGAAAAGACAGCATTTTCCAAGTGTCATCTAAAGTTCTATAGTGGGTAAAAAATGTTTCAGAAGCAAAGACTGCAATTTCCAAATGCTATCTAAAGTTCTAGGCTTGTTTTTACATGATTATGCAACAACTTTGGGTCTAGATTTCGATGCATAAACAATCGATTGTTTATTAGATTTTTTTTATATTAATTAGTATACTTAGATACTTAAGAAATCCCTAAGATTATTGTTCAATTAATTTACAAAAATTCCCGAAAATAAGGTATTTTTCCAAAGTGCTCATATGCGACCTTTTTGCTTCTAAATTTCGCCACTTCGTTCAACTTGTTTTGAATCTTTTTAAAAAATTATATTTTTATGTTAGCAAGTTCTTATATTTTACCTATTAAAACCATAAAGAAACACTTAAGAATGTCTTCCAAAGTTGACTTAAAAATCGCCGAAGTCAAAGCAATTTCGAAAGCATCTACAACAACCTTTCCTCTTCAAACTTTCACAACTTTGTTTAATAATTTCCATCAAATTTTAAAACAACTCCTTTATGTCAAAAAATCAAAAAACGTGTAGTACAACAAAATATATTTCTTTACAATATATTCATATTTTAACCAATTTAACATATGTTAAATATGGAGGATTTCAAAGTACATTTATAGCGACTATTTCGCTTCAACCATTCATAACACACTTCAACTTTACACACAACATTATCAAACATGTAAACAGTAAGTCATGGCCCTGTTATATATTTTAGATAATTATAAGTGGAATTATACTACATATAATGTTGTCATTTGCTTTCCAAATCAAGGAGAGCCCAAAAGTATTAACTTGTATTGTTCTTTACTTCATACTTTATATTTCAAAAATAAGACATTATATCATATATACACAAAGTAAGCAGTGAGCAAACTCACTTTAAAACCAAGCATACAACATGCATAAGCCTATAGAATTGATGGACAACTTCGTACCATCACCCAAAGCCTAAAGTAACCCCCTTCATGCTAAAAAGCACAAGCCAAGATCCCCCTTTACAAAGTGCTCGTGACCCAGGTATGGATTTCCCATTTATCCATCATTTCTTCATTTCTTTGATGATAAAGCATGTTTACTAAATGATATAAGGGCTTTAGTAGAGTTTGGAAGAGAAAGGAGTTGGTTTGATATTGTTTTGAAGAATTTAAAAGGAGAAAGAAGTGACAAAAGATCCCTCATGCCCCTTAGTTTGATCGGCCATAAGGTTCCCCTACCATCCCATACTTTTACCTCCTTTCGCTCCATGCCTAACTAGAAGTCATCCTTAAATCACTCCATCTTTTACTCCACCTTGTTCCTAGAATTAAACACTCATTATTTGAATAATTTTACTATAAACAAAGGTGAATTTAATTCTTATAAATGTCCTCTTGTGTAACCGCTCAAGTACAAAAGTTTAAACAACTTTTATTTAGTAAAAGTCATTTATCGATAAAACGATTCTCGGTCACATTGTCGATATATCTTCGAACTATTTATTTTTGTAAACATTTTTCAAAAACAAGTTTTCTTGCATTAGTTATTATTTAAAAGATGGTTACCAAGGTTATTAAGTTAATTTAATCATATTAAATCCAAGATTCAAATATTTAAATAATTTAGATATTTAAATATAAAGTGTTCGAAATTTAGGGTCGTTATAATATAACACTTACATGCGATAGTACATGGATCAAATATCCAAAGTCTTGTGTTGCTTTTGAGTCCGAAACTCATAGATTGAAATACACGGTCTCGACCAAATAACATGTAAGTGGATACAAACGTATTAAGCAGTTGTAAAATTAGGCACTTGCATTAATGTAGAAAAAACGAACATGCAAGCAATATTTAATAGTAAATGTATGTGTTTGTGTATATACACACATACTATATTCCTATTTGTCAATCTTCAATTCATTTCAATGTATATATTTTAATTGATAAACATCTTATCAATCATATTAATGCACAAATTTATCAATGTAGATTATTATAACATTATCCAATGTATATTCTTACAATATTAGTAAGGCTAAATGTTATCATTTCATTTTTCTAATAAAGCCACCACTAGTCTTTTATGTTTCTCCAAACACTAAGATGAAACATAGAAGTTTTTTGACTTTGGTATTGGGTGTTAGGGCTCATCTGTCTTGGGATTCCAAACATGAGTTTGCTCAACAAGTCATAGCCCTACAAATGATGGATAACTCCTTATTGGTTGTATCATATACAACTTCTAACCCATGGTTTATTATCCTAACCTCATTTCGACCTTGGGTTTGCTCAACAAATCGTAGTTATCTTACCTCGTATAGTCAATATATTATAATACTACATATAACATCTCTAGCTTGAGTTTGCTCAACAATTAGAGAGTATGAAAGTAATTTATTAATCTATAAATGGTAGAGGAAAACATATACTAAAGATTCATAATCACTAACATTATATTTAAGTGACACCGACTTATGGAATAATCTATTTCTTATAAAATACCCTCATGATTCAAGTGTCAAATGCATATGAAATCACGATATACATACAATACATATGTATTTATCGCTTAAGTCTATTTGGGCTTCTTAATGTTCCACCTTTGGTTTATGTGTTCATATTATATAGGTTTAATTATTATAAATTTTATATTCCATTAAATTATATAATAATTTTATGTATAACATTATATTAATTAAATCTTATTTAATTAATCATAATTAATTAATTCTTTATTGATTTTATATTTTTCCAATATAACATTTATATTGAATATTTATATGTATATTATAACCTTTATAGTATAATGCATATATCATATATATTTGTGTATTTTTATTTAATTCATTATAACAATTTTAATTAAATTATGTTAATTTCAAAATTTTATTTTACATACATGTATTCTTATGTTATCTTAAATACTTTAAAACAACATAACATATATCAGTATATATAATACATGCATATAAGTATTAATTAATTAACTTATTTAATTAATTTATTTTATTAATGTTATTAATAAATTTTAAATTTTGAAATTAGTATTTAGATATTTCCAAACATTTCGATAATTTCATTATCTTTTCAAACATTTTGAAAATTTATGTTATATGATAACTTTTATAATAAACATGTTTTATTTTAAATTTAACCTTTAAATTTAAAATCTTAATAGTAATTTTTAAAACATTTTGAAACTTAGCCTAAGACTCAATTTAAATTGGGGCTTTTCCATTATGAGCAACCTTTGGGATCACCTGGATAGGGTACTTGATTACCCAATTACAATCCAAGACATTACCTTTCTAGACACCATACCAAGTGGGTAGGTTTAATTAGTTAGCCCTAACAAAACTAATTTAGACTGCATAGACTACTGGGCATTGATACCATTGTAGGAACTAGGTTAGCCCGTAGTGGAGTTAATTGTTAAATTTCAAAAAAAATCATTTATTTGATCTTTAATGGGCCTATGAAGTCTAAATTCATTTAGAATTTTTCTAAGTTTATTTTAAATTAAATTTATTTTATTTCATAATTGGATGGAGTTTTTAATTTAATTTGAGTTCAAATATATATAATAATTAATGTATCAATACATTCGTGTATGTATAGTGCAAGTGCAACATTTAAGTAGTGTACATAGTTAATATATATACATATATGCAGGTGTGATAATTTATACCGCAATGAACATATTATTCACCATTTATATATGCCTTTGTTGTCTATAGTTTATTTTGAAATTATATAAAATAATGATATATGCATATATATATATGTATGTATGTATGTATGTATGTATGTATGTATGTATGTATATAGTTTACTTATATTTGCTTATATATAATATGTTATAAAATTATTTTATCTAATCAAAATCTAACATATATATAAAAGGACAATCAATTATGTTAAAGAAAGCAATTAACAAGGAGAGAAGAAAGTGGAGGAGTTTTCTCATTTTATTGGTTTACTTATATTTACCAATACATAATGTATAGAAAGTTATTTTACTCAATCAAAAGATTACATATATATATAAAAAGATAATCAATTATGTTAAAGAAAGCAATTAATAAGAAGAGGAAAATGTGGAGGAGTTATCTGATTTCATTAACTTATTGTTAATGCCATTTCAAAATGATTTGAATACTCAAACACACACACATATACATACACACACACACGTATATATATGTGACGACCCAGAATTTTTGGATATTTAGAAATTGAAATATTTAATTGATTTTAAATATTTGAAAGTTAGTTTAATTTGAATTTAAAATATCACTGTTTGTTAGGTAATTAAATTATTGAATTTAATAATTAAAGATTGGATAAAATACAAAATCCTGAGTTTAAGGCTTCTTAAAAATATTTCAAAGGCTTAGAAAATTTATATTTACAATACTGAAGGTAATAGAACTTTTAAAATCGAATTTAAAAGTAGTTTGTTCAGTTTTGAAAATATATCGTTTAAATTGAAATTTAAAAATAGCCTTTCGAAGCACAGTCTCGGAATTTGATGAAAC
This sequence comes from Allium cepa, assembly GCA_030765085.1. Lineage (NCBI taxonomy): Eukaryota > Viridiplantae > Streptophyta > Magnoliopsida > Asparagales > Amaryllidaceae > Allium > Allium cepa. The sequence continues at coordinate 352,543,538 of CM060932.1, read as the reverse complement.
CAGTTCCATTGGATTCGTAATAGTATATTATTGTCGAATTTCAATTTTTGTAGTGTTTGGAGTGATCGTTTGGCCGTACGGTGTATAAACGCGCTAAAATCTATATCAAAATTTTAAATAAATAAGTGGTCAAAGAAACTACCTTCTCCATACGATCGAATTAGGACTCGAAACCTTTTCCATTGTTTTCAGAATAGGGGTATAACTTTATTAACACGTAGTGGCACGCCTCGATAGGAGATCGAGATTGTGAGTTGCAAAAATGATACGGTTTAAATTTAAATTTAAAATATAATGTATATACTTTCCCCTCAATTCACTGTGGATATGTCACGACCCGAAATTCAGCGTCTGAAAATCGGCATCCATACTTACTCGTATTCGAATGCCGCGGATTCCAACGTCGAAATTCGATTTGTGCCGGAGCTTATAACACATTAAGTACAACAACACAGCGGAAGCATAAGAATAACTATATTGATATACAAAAGATACAACATATGATGCAAATGATATTAATACATATATCAGAGATACAAGATAACAGCGGAATAATATCACAAATCTGATCTTCCAAAGAGTAGAAAGAAAGATAGAATCCAAAACTACATTCCAATCCAATGCTCAAAGATCTCCAAGCCCCATATCGAAAGCTCAAACCACCATGAAGTTGTATTAAGCAAGTTCGGCCATGAATGTGATCGTCGAAATCCAAAGACTCGAAAGAATTCCAAATTCTAAACTGAAGGCTACCGAATCTATACCTATTAGCTGATTATCTGAAAATTCGGCTCTAGACTGCCGTGTGGAAAATTGTGTGCACCCAGAGTTTAGAAAGGGAACAATAAACTCCAGGTCAGTCGTAGGACTGGTGTGAGCAAACGAAAATAGTTTTGAACAAAAAAAACAACAAAAGAATTTAAAATTGAAATCCACAATGCTTTTTGGAACGTGAAACTACCATAAGGCCTCCCCGCACACACACAATGCAAGCGCACAATTGGAGGAGAGATTTTTCCTTATGATAGTCAAACATGCTTGATACGTAAAATCCTTTTGATACTATTATTAGTGCATAGTGCAGAAAACATTTCAAAAGAATAATATTAATCTTAGCCAGCATACCACCATTATGTTATACCTACAATAGCTACCATCTAAACAGTGGGTCACCACCATAAGTAAATGGCAGGTTATACAACTAAAACCGTACAAGGTGCGTATTGGTGATTGAATTTCCAACGAATGGTCGGACTAAGGAACTGCCTTAACGAATGGAACGCCTCTGGAGGGACGCCCCCGAGAATCTAACCGAATACATGCTAATACAAGGCCGGGTTACCTCTGTAACTAGGTAACACCTACAAGTATGCCATCCCCGGTCGTTACCGACCTTTATCCCGGGATTCACCAACAAATAGCAACAACCACAAAGTTAAATATCCGGGCTCCATACCATGATACCACCTTTTATCCAAAAATAAATGGACATATCCTAGAGGCACGACCCCAAATAACCTTGCCACAACTTTCTTGTTTCGACCATTTTCGAGTTGTGAGGTCCGACGAAGTTACAGCCACAAAGCTATGCTTTTCACAAAAGTCATGCTTCGATCAACAAATGAACAGCAGCACTTCGTATGCCATATTACCAAATTGGGAATGTATCATTAGTAACCATCAACTACATAACCTCTGAGCTCGTACGTCTCAGAGAAGGGTGTTAAGCTAAGAGAATAAATTCTCCACCACCAAACAGAAATGTATTTGATAGAAACCAGCTTTACATCTCAAAGTGTAATGTCAGACATACATCAATACAAGTCTGTTCCGGGTTCGAATAGAACCGAAGGCACTTCCAAAGAAGCCATTGCAATCCAGTATTCACAATCCTGATCGGACTCCTCATCACATATGGAGATCTCTATACCGACGCGACTCGGTGCAGCGACATTCGACGGGTAGTCCTTTCGTTCTCGAAAATACCCGGTCTTCACCACCGGTCTTCAAATACTATCCATTACATCGTATCACTATTCGAAATGGGTTGTATGACATAAAGTCCTCTCCCGGTTAAACCGAATACTGAGCGCTTAATATAAAAAGCATATGGATATTGGGATCTTAGTTAAGTCACAAGTTAAAGCCCAAAACCTTTCTTTTGAATGGTTTAAAAAAAATTCCCCTTTTAATATTTTTTAAACAAAAGATTCACCCTACAAAGTTCACCATTCTTTCACAAAGATTCATTCATAGCTTTCAGAATTATTTCAGTTCCAAATCTTTTATAAAAAAGATACACTTTTAATATCCTCTTCAATTTGAAAACAAAGTTCGCAAATCTTTAACAAAGATTCATTCATAGCTTTCAAAAAAATTCCATTTCAAACTTGAAATCTTTTCAACACAAACTGGAAGTTCTTTCGTTATATGAAAGCCATATCATCTGAAAACAAATACTTTTCGTTTCGGAAAAATCCGATCAAATATGCACAAGTTATAACTTTTAAAGTATGAACTTGGATTAAATTTAAATTACCAAAATAATACTTTTAAAATGGTTTAAAACCCATGTAAATACATTATATAACTTGTTAAACCATAATTTATAAAAATATATTATAGAGCTCAACTTCAAATCTTGAATTCAAATTCAAATCAAACTATTTTAATTTCAAAACTTTAATAAGTTACTTAAAATAATTTTATCCTCAAAACTCCTTTCAAAAGCTTTTCATATTTAACCCAATTCCGTTTCCAAACCATTTTGGATTCAAAATTCAATTTTAAAACCATTTCATTATTTTGGATAAAATTAAATTAAATTCAAATACCTATGACTTAACCAATTTCTGTGAAATCTATATTTGTTTGTGTATAGTGTAGTCCAGGGGTTTTGCACAATAGTGCAACATCATCAATCATCACAATTTAAACACAGCAACATCGATAAGCGGTATAATCCTATAACGCTTATCTTCATTCACAGATTCACAGATAAATAATATACATTTATCATAGATAAATAAATTACATTCATCACAGCTCGAATCAAAATAATTCATATCACAAAGCATCACACAATTCTAAGCATTTCATACAATCCAAACATTCATAAGTAAGATCAATTAATTATCCGATTAATTTAAATCAGATTATTTACTTATGAATAAATTACTTATCCTGGTTAATTAATCATTAATTAATGACAAATCATTTAATTAATTACCCTTTAATCATTTATTAATTAACCTTTAATAATAAATTAATTAACCTTTAATCATTAAATAATTAACCTTTAATTATTAAATAATTAACCTTAAATTATTTAATTATCCTTTAATTAATTTTTCTTAATTAATTAACCCTTAATTAATTACCATTAGATTAATTATCCTTAATTAATTAATCCTTAATTAATTACCATTGACTAATTAATTACCCTAAATCAATTAGAATAAGTAATTATCTCCAATCCCTTATATTAATAAATCACAAATTAATTACATTGGGTAATGATCTTTTAATCATTTGATTAGTCAACCCCTAATCATAAATTAATTATATTTAATTAATAACATTAATTAATTAATCAACCATTAATTAATTAATCACTTTGGTTAATTTTCCGTTGATTAATTACTTTAATTAATTATCCTAAAACTAATTACCTTAATTAATCAATCACATAAATTAATTATCCTTAAAGTAATTATTCTTTAATTAATATCATTAATTAACTACTACATATAATATCCAAAAAAAATTATCTTTAAAACATTGAACTTTTAAAATTTAAACTTTGAAACTCGGTTGAAATCTTGTTTAATAATCTCATTTTGGAAAATTTAGTTTACAATATTTTGAAAATTTATTTATTTTAAACAAACTTTAAAAACTTGATTCATTAAATTTGTTAAAATTATCATTACCAACACCCAGGGACCAAATAATATTTTCACGAGCTCAACCAACAAAAACCTGAGCAACTTCTCCAGTAACCCACTCCCTTATTTTCCTTCGAGTCGAATCACTCACAACCCCGAGATCGTCCCGATCCAATACCATTGTCTACAAACAACTTCATCTTCCAGACACAAGCCTACACGCGTGAACATACACCACTACCTCGGCCATCTCTGATCGTCGTCGAGATCCTCCACATGTCAGCAATGACTCCGACCATCGACTCGAGCATCTAGAAACGTTGAACTCATCTGAAACCAAAATTTAATATCCCCAACACTACTTGGTATCAAATCCCGATCGACAAAATCTCCCTTCACCGACGACCTCGACCATCTAAGACCACACCAGTCAACCCAGAGCTGCATCATGCCCTAACGCATCAATCCCCTAGTCTCATTAATTCCAATCCACCATGGACGCAGCCTAAGATTGAGATACGACTTCGACCAAAAAGCACTCTAAAAAACCTAAATCGTTGACAATCAGCCACCATGTTGCAAAATAAATTCCCTCCCCCTTTTTTTCATGTTCGCCACCTCTTCAACCCCCTCTGACCTCAATCTCAAGGCCCCTGACCACCGCGATCACAAGGAGTTGATCAAAACTCCAATTCCGTTCAATACAAGATATCCCAACAATTATCAGCCTAAAAATCATGAAATGATTACCTAAATTCATGATTTCGCATTACGAATCTGTTTGTAAAGTCAAAACACGAAATTGAAATCATTGATTTTCGACTTGAATTACATTACCACTGTAATACCCAAATTTCCTAAATATTTCTTAAATATTTCCACTCAGGATTATTTTTAAAAATGAAATCTTGATGTTACAAACAATTTCTGTTTAGAAATCAAAGCTTAATTCTATTTAGAAAGAAAGATATGAATTTTTCAACATGTTGTTCTTAATCCTGTTGATATAACAAAGTTAATATCTATATATATATATATATATATATATATATATATATATATATATATATATTCACACAGACATGCAAGCATAATTACTCAATCATACAACATATTTCACATCATAGCTTCACACAATCAAAACATAAACAGTTTTGGGGGTAGTTTGCTCACCTTGGAAAGAAGAACAAAGGACAGACTGCTTTTGATTTTGATCTGAATTTTGTATTTAATTAATCTAAATTATTGTTTGATCTAAGACTTGAATTTGTTTTGATTGCTCTGTTACTTGATTCGATTTGAGTTCCTGCTTTACATTTGAGTTGGATTTTGCCTTGTTCTTGATCTTGGCTTCCAGGTTGTAGTTTGATTTGCAACTTGATTTTGAATCCTGAAGCTTGCTTGTTGATGATGTTTGAGTTGCTTCAGGTTGATGCTTGAACTTATTTCAGGTTTGAGCTTTATCTTAGCTTCAGTTTTGGAACTGAAGTTGCTGTTATATTTGATTTTGTTTGCATTTCTTTGATACTTAATTTGAATTTGTTTTTCCAGGTTTTAGGCTGAAGCTTTTAGTTTCAGTTTTGATTTTTTTTAACTACTGTTTCGTTTTTTATTTTGATTTTATTCTGATTTTCTTTGATCTGTTAATTGTATTTCAGGTTTGAGAATTTTAGAAAGATGAAGAAAGTTTTTTTTTGAACTAAACTATGAAGCTAATTTCTTATTTGTATATTATTCAATCCTAAAAGAAAATGATCTTTGCCATTTTTCTATATGAAGCTACACTTGTTATTTGCTTGTATTAACTTTTTACAAATGTATTTTGTATGTTTTTATTTATTTACAAATATCTTAATTTGTATTTTATGCTAAAACCCTTAACTTAACTTTAGTTAATTTATCTATCATGTTTTCAAATAATAAATATATATACCCAATATGTTTTTATTATTTTCAAATGTACTATACTTTATTAATTTCAAAAGATACATATGTATATATATACATATTTTTACTTTATACTTATTGCATTCATAAATTAATTTCCTTACACATGTCCTTTATAGTTTTAAATACGTTTTATCATATTTTCAATTTAATTTAAATATTTATACATGTCATATATTTTTATTAATATAATTTCTATTATTTAATTAATGCATTTATATATATATATATAACTTTTAAAGAAATTGATTAAAAATTAAATTACACCTTAATAAATAAACACAAATATGTATAGATTATATATATAAGTCTTTATAATATATATTTTGACTTTAAATAACTTTTGAAAGTTATTTATATTAAATTCAAATTATAACTTTCAAATTATAAGGCATATATGTTTTGAAATAAAAACTTAACTTTTAAATAACCTTTGGAATTCAAAATATAAAATCCAAATATATATATATATATATATTAAAATTAGAAAAAAATTCTTATTAACTTTTAAATATAATGTTTTCAAATCCAAAACAATTTTAAAATAAGTATTATTTGATTTTCAAATTTAAATTATATTTATATCCATGTTTATATAAACAAACACTTTTTATCATTTGTTTTTTGGAAAAAATCCATATTAATTTATCAATTAATTCACAATTAAATCAAAAACTTATATTAATTATTAATTTAAATTTGACTCAAAAACGGGAATGTTATAGTTTCCCCTTTAAGAAAATTTCGTCCCTGAAATTTGCTAAACGGGGAAACAACAAAGAACCGATGAAGAATGTTTTACCAGATCAAACTGAATATTTATTATGCATTTGGCTTACCAAATCAGATTATCAACAATAGATATGAGAACGAACTCATTAGATGTTTCACGAAACATTTGGATTATCAGGTCTATGAAATATGCAGGGGATTGGTTAGTTCGAAGGATAACTAGCCACTCGTAGAACGCATCTGGACCCAAAGAATAGACAAATGGATATAATCCAATTCAGTTTCATATTTTGTTAACCAAATTATTCCAATTAAAATTTCGAATTCATTAAGGTTAATATGAAAAGCTGATGAAAATACAAATTAGGAACTTATCTATATGATTCGCAGGGCCACCATCAAAGCTTCTTCTTATAGCTGCCAAGAAACCATCAAAGAATTGATATCAGATGATGATCAAAAGAGACTGATAGAGAAAGTTATTTCCGTTGTTGCAGGGTATCGACCATTTATAGTCGTACTCCTATTAGTGAATAGTAAGAGAATTTACCAAGGCATACGGACGGTTATCTTAGGATACTCATTCTAGGGCATTTATATCCCTATCTAATGAGTTACTTAATGTGTTATACCCCTGAGCTAAAGTTCAACCTTCAGCTCTGATACCAAAATGTCACGGCCCGAAATTCAGTGTTTGAAAATCGACATCCATACTTACCCGTATTCGAATGCCGTAGATTCAAACGTCGAAATTCGATTTGTGCTAGAGCTTATAACACATTAAGTACAACAACACAGTGGAAGAAAAGGAATAACAATATTGATATACGATAGATACAACATCTGATACAAATGATATCAATACATATATCAGAGATACAAGACAACAGCGGAATAATATCACCAATTTGATCTTCCAAAGGATAGAAAGAAAGATAGAATCCAAAACTGCATTCCAATCCAATGCTCCAAAGATCTGCAAGCTCCATATCAAAAGCTCGAACCACCACCAAGTTGTATTATGCACTGTCGTATGATCCATTGTGAAAATTTAATAAGTGAAACTTTACAAACTTTTACAGACAGAAATAATCACCATTGGTAATGAATGCTGTTGTAAAATTTTACGGCCTAACTGTCAAGATGTTTCCAAATTGAATAGGTGTGTTATTGAAGACTATTCAAACCCTTTGACATCTGGTCAGCGAAAACAGACACCATTCCGCTAAATAGTTAATTTAATTTATGTCAATAGTATAAGCAATCTATCTGATGTTATCGATGAAGTTGTTACTAGCAATGACAATCTCTGATCTGTTATTCATACATATATCTGTTATTTGTTTGTTAATTATATATGAGAATATATTGTGAATCGATATATGAAAGCTGATTGATTTGAATATCTGTCTGATTATGGATTATGAATTGTGAGTTGATAAGTAACGTTGAGACGGATAAGCCTTATTCTGTTTGGATTGATTTTGAAATTAGTTTTGCTTTAAAATAAATATTATTTTTAGAAATGTTTTAAAAGTATCGATAACTATTTTGGAAATATCAAAAATAGTTATTTATTATTATTTTTGGAAATCTTTATAAAGGTATAATTTTTATAAGTAAGTATTATTTAAACTATTTTCAAGTTTAACTATTTTTTGTAATGATCATTTGAAGGTTAATTTTTTGTAAATTAGTATTTAAGTATATTTTTCTTCAATAAAAATCTATTTAATATAAATGTTTTTTTAAATAATATTTTTTTATAAAGAGTATTTTATTTATTAAACTTGAAAATAAGATTTGGAAATTTATAAGTATGATTTGGAAAGAAATGTTGTTATATATATATATATCAAATGAAATAAGCTTTCTTAGTAATTTTTAATCCATTTGGATTTTAAATGTGAACAAGGATTAATGGTTGCAATGGGAAATAACTTTGTTGTATTGATTGATTATTTGATAGTTAACCAACTGACTATCAAATTTGGACAAAAACCAAACTTTGGAAATATCTAGAGGAGACCGAAAATTATATGGTACGGTTATCGTTCGAGGTGCTATACTGTACGTATAAACTCATTTGTTCTCTAAGACAAATTATAAGGAGACCCATCCACAAATAGTTTGGAGGTGAACTCCGACCTTGTATTTCGTCAGTGTATTTCCTAAAGAACCGGGGTTGAGTTTACGGGGAAATAGCGAACGTTGTTTCGAAGAGACCGGGATCGGATTTGAAATTCAAAAACCACTTCGATCCAATGAGTACGTTTTCGTGATGAAGACAAGAGTTTGGAGTCGAAGATGGAGCAGTAAAGTGCAAGGGCTACTCGCTACTAATCCTGAGGGTGATTCCAAAATGGATGTAGTAATAATAGTGCCTTCGGTTCCGTTCAAACCCAGAACGGACTTGTATGGATGAATGCTTTCAGAACATCGTCGGGTGGATGGTGAGCATTCTAAGTGATATGTTCTAAATAAGTAACGCTTATGCTCGAGCCTCATCAACTGGGAATGATTGAAAATCAGGGGATATGCAGCAAGGCTAAGTGGATAGCACCTAAGTAGGGTAAGGTCATCCCTGTCTAGATGTCCCTTTTTATTTCGACTGTGTGGGCGGTTGCTGATCCCAACCGCGCGATGATCTTACTCGCGCTATCCAGTAAGGGGTAGTCCGATCTTGTGTTGCAGGGGAACGAAGGGGTCCTCGGTACGTTGATCTAGACCAGGTGCTGTGATAGGTGGTTCCCCGGTGCCTAGTCATTCATTGGAAATCCATTCTCCCTACGAGCCTTTTTCGGTTTTGATTATATAACCTACTTTGTGGCTAATATGCTAGAATTTAATAATGTAACAATTTCAGTTATTTGAATAAGTATTTGTATATAGACCCTATTATAATATCAGAGGATTTTATAAGAAATGTTTTGGCTATCGTAAGGTAAAAACCCGACATGTTTATTTGTGGCGTGGTCTTACGAGATGCTTTTGATTTTCAAAGGATTTTCAACTTTAATAATCAAGTTGAATGTGTTTTTCATGCTGGTTTAACAGACTGACTCGGGCTTGGTGTTTTTCCTATATGCTCGGGTCAGACCGAGTATATTTCTTGGTTTAGCTGGAAGAGTGGAAGCTTCAGGAGAGGAGCTGGAATCAGGAGATGTATTGACGTAAATGCTTATATTCAATTGTATTTGGTTGTGTTGTCAACATGTTGTAAGGACAGGATTGTTATAAACTGTTTGTAACAACCCGCATATTTATCGATTTTATATTTAAATATTTTATTTAAATATTTTATCATTCGTCGGATTTTAGTCCGAAAACCTACTTTTTGCATACGGTCGAATTAGGACTCGAGACCACCTCCATTGAGTTCAAAATGCCGTTTGCGACCTTTTTGAGTATAAGCTTCGATTTGTTTGGAGAAAGTTGATTTTTGCCACTTTTTACTTAGGGCTTTGGTTTGGGCTGAGCCCATTAACCCCACTTAACTCAGTTCCAACACTCTCCTCTTCATTCACTTCTCTTCTATTTTCCTAACCCTTCAAGCTTTTGCAACAATGGTGGAGAGGAGTGGAAATTAAAACTCCAAGCCCTAACTTCCTTTGCAAATCCAAGCTTTAGCTCCAAACTCAAGAAGAACCCACTAGTAAGCTTCTCTTCTTCTTCTCCAACTCATTCTCTCTTTGATTTTAGAAAATTCGTAAAACTAATTTGGAAAATGTTTCTCTTTTTAGCTTAGAATCAAGCTTCTTGAGTTGAGATTGAAGTGTGGTTGGTCTTCCATTGATTCAAGCTTCTCATTCATTTCATTTGGGTTCAAAGGTGAGATTTTTATCTCACATATATGTCTATATCTATCTTTGTTGTTAGGTATGAATCCCTAACATTTATTCATGTGCAATTGCATTTGATTTGGATTAGATTTGTAAATATTCCAATTTTTGGTGTTTGAAGCCAATTCTCTAAAAATCATAACTTTGATGTTTGATCAAGCTTTAAGAGGTGTTTCGGAGAGCCTATAAGACTGGGTTGTCCCTAGGCATAAATCCTTAGTCGTCGTTGCTCGTCCGATCGCTCCCGATACGTTTTGGCCACTTTGGCCTAGGCAAATTGTTGCCTAGACCAGGTGACCAGACGTCTGGTGACCAAGTCCAGACGTCTGGTTTGGACCTGGAAAGTAAATATGTATGCACGCATATTATAAAAAAAAGCCAGAGACTATTTTCAGACGTCTGAACCATCAAACCAGACGTCTAGATAGGTCTCAGACGTCTGACTTGAGGTTTCAGGAGTCTGAGTGTTCTCTGGGTTATTTCCAGAGAACAAATCCAGACGTCTGGATTCCAAATCAGACGTCTGGAGATGTTTATTTTTGCCTATTCAGGCTGTTTTGTGTGAATTTCCATTGTTTATCGATTTTAGCGATCCTATTAATCGTTATCACTTATTGTCGACTTTGATGACTTCTTTTTATGGATCTTTTTGGAAATATCCATTTCTATGGATTTGGTATCGATTTCTTTGGATTTTATTCACGTCTTCGAATGTGAATTTTGTAATTGGTTGTTCTTACAATCTTCTTTGTGATTTGTCACTTTAAAAATATAAAGGTTTTCTATACTAGTAGTAAATATCAAAACTCTTTCTTCAAATGATTTCAACTCTACTTTAATACCAAATTCGTTTATAAAACAGTTTTCCAATCTATACAAACCTTTACCTCACTCGTATGAGAAATCTAATTAAACGGCTTAGTAAAACAAGTGGTATGAAATGCTTGCGTTTACTTCGTCGGTTAATTCTTAGACTTGTTCGATTGAATCTCTTGTGACAATTTTCTAGTGGAGATTTACAGTTTGTTCGTAAATATTTAAGTTAAGCTAGTGGTTATGGGACATGAAGCTAAGCTCATATATTTACTAGCTTATTGTAATTGACACTTCTCATTGATCATGACGATCATCTTTGTGATTTAGACTAGCAATGTGCGATGTCTCTTTGTCCATGTCGAGGACGATACTTCATTTTTTTTGTGGAGCTTCGGCTCACCAGGAGGAGCTTCTGCTCAATGTCCACAATGGGGGACTATACCCTGTCATGAGGAACTTCGGTTCACCAGGAGGAGCTTCGGCTCAATGTCCGCAATGGGGGACTATACCCTGTCAGGAGGAGTTTCGACTCACCAGGAGGAGCTTCGGCTCAATGTCCGCAATGGGGGACTATACCCTGTCAGGAGGAGTTTTTGACTCACCAGGAGGAGCTTCGGCTCAATGTCCGCAATGGGGGACTATACCCTGTCTGGAGGAGCTCCGGCTCATTTTTCTGGGATTGGCCATCCTTTTTATTGTGATTTCTGGATTTCGTGTGTTGATTTCTGGAATTTATGTTTCACCAACCTTTACGATTGGCATGGATATATATATGTCATTTATTGTGGCTTGGTGAATGAAATCATGAGTATGACATTCCTTTTTATGTTGAGTAGATTATTGTGATATTGATTAATCTCTTGTTGATTTTCAATTACTTAATTATCACAGCTTGGCATTGTGATTATTATATGTTTATGTCATATCTCCTATTCTATATCATTTCTTCTGATATTTATAGCTAGACCGATCCGTTTATTATTTTCTTATTAAATAATACTCGGGTAAGACTGAGATTTTACAGGTGCTTCTGCTTGACTCCTTATCGGACTATCATCCCGACTTTTGACAAACTACTTAGATTAGTAGTTTATTTTGTTGTATACACTTGAGATATAGACTCATAGTTGTATTCTTTTGTATAGCACGTGTTGCTATTCTTTTGTATTATCGTGGATCTTTTGACCACTACTCTGATATACACTTTTATGTGTAATATTCATATCTATTTCCGCCTTTGTGATATGAATAATCTGTGACTAATTTATGTTATGTTTATTTCTATATTTGTTTCCAAAGATATTATATCCACTGTGTAGTAGCTTTGAGTTCGTGTCGGTATGTCGGATTTCCTCTTGAGAAGAAAAGTTATATTTTTATCCGGTATATCGGTACTCGCACAAAGCAATTATACAGATGGTCGCTCCTCAACAGCCTTATTCTCCGTGCTAGTTGACAGCATTCACAGTAATGTTCTTGGCTAGCGTGGATATAGAGGTGGGGCGTCACAGCTTGGTATTAGAGCCAAACTTCGGAATAATGTAGAATAATTTAACAAGGATCATCGTCCTAAGTCCATCTTAGGAGTCATGCTTTAGGATTTTATTCGGGTCTTCGTACCGTCCTATCCTAATTTCTTTTATGATTCCTTGTTTTATCTATCAAGATTGCTTGATATTTATTTTGAGAATAACTTTTTCCTTTTCTTTCTTTCTTTCTTAAAGAAGAGAAATGGTTAGACCAGGCCGTCCCAGCGCCGGTCAATCTAGTGCTACTCCCCTGGATGGAGTATTCATGTCTGCTCAACAACTTTTGGATCTTGTAAAGAATCAAGAGTTTATCTATGCTTTGAGTAAGAACCCCGAAATGGTTCTACCTTTGAAACTTGAAGTTTCTTTCAATCAGCTTGTGGATGTTACTCTTCTTCATGGAGAGGTTGGTAAAGGAAGTGCTTGTGATATTGGGACTTCCAAGAAGAGGCATATTGAGTTCAAGAGCCTTAATCCCAATAAGAGAGTGAAGCAAACTACTTTTGTAGCAAAGACTCCAATACCTAATCGTGGAGGATGCTACAATTGTAATTCTAAGGAACACTATGCGAATATGTGTCCAAAACCCCATTCTTGTCGCTATTGCAAGAAACCAGGTCATCTTTTATCTGCATGTCCCAAACTTTTGAACAAGAACATGAGAAAGCTAAATATTGTGCAAGCCCCTAGAAACTCTTCTTTGGTCAAGGTATTTCTCACTCAATCCTTGATGGCATTGTTTTATTTCGTGGTCTTCCTAGTTGAGTTCTTTTTGATATGGGCTCCATCTCATTATTTTATATCAAAAGGACTTGTTAATTCTTTTTCTTTAAATATTTTGGGCTTGTTGACTTCATTGAGAATTGCGAATCCGGATGGTAGATCCGCAACACTCAATTTGCTTTTGGTTAGATGTCGAGATTGTTTTATGTGACTTTTCTTTCCGAGCCGATATTTTTACTTAGGCTTTGGAATTTACTTTTATACGGATTGGCTTAATTATTATGAGGCCATATCCTTTGTCCCGTGTGGACTATTCATCGTCGACATTTTCAATCTGTTAAGCAGATTTCTATTTTTCCTTTGTGATTTTGATTCCAATTTGATGGCATCATTTCCTTAAAACCCGCATGATAAGGAAAGTATTATTTCTCTCAATCATATCGTTTGAAAAATTTTCTGGTATTTTTGAGCTTGTCTTAGGATCATCACCTAAGCAATATCTTTTGTGTGGTGCGAAGGTCTTTTCAGTTTGACTTTATCACCGGTTTTCGTTTGCTACGAGTTGCAGAAGTTAGCATTCCACTTACCGCATTCCGCACTCGTTATGATTCTTATGAATGACTTATTTTGTCATTCAATTTGTCTAGCTTATTTCATCCATTTTATAAATCGAATATTCTATGAATATTTCGATGAGACCATTCTTGAGTTTATTGATTTTGGATGAAAATAGTAATTTAAAATTTTGCAAATTTTTTTCATAAGATTTATTTATAAGTAAAACTGGATTTTTGTTCTTGAAACGAACAAAGAATATTCTTAAAACTTTTTAAGAGATTTATTTATCCTATAAAAGATGATTTTGTGATTGTATTGCCCGTTGAGTGCTTTAAGAATTTTGGTCGATGCGCTTGATCAACGTTATCGATAGGAATTTCCTAAACGCTTTGATGTGACAATCAGACACGATATATTGACTTGTAAATTGTAAATTTTCTAGAAATATTTTTACATTGAAATAATTGTGATTTTGAAAGTTTTAGCTTTTCGAGAAAGAAGATTATTTAAAAGAACCCTTCCTTTCGATACTCTTATTCTTGTGATTCCTGAAGGGGAACCAAGACTTTGCTATTTGTACCGATGCTAGTCGTATTGGTTTGGAATGCCATTCTCTTACAAAGGAGAACGTGATATCACTTGTGCTTCTAAATCATTATAGCTTATCGATACTAGATATGCCACTCATGATCTAGTGTTCGTGGCTATTGTTTTTGCTTTTGGAATTTAGCATCATCATATTTGGATGAGGAATTTGTTCTCCATCTCGATCATAAATCTTTGGAATATTTATGTTCTCTTAAGGAACTGCATGATGACTCGAGTTCCTAGCTTCTTATGATCTTGATATTCTTTTTATTCCCGAAGGGGAAATCATGTTGCCAATGCGTTTAGTCGTAAGCAACAAGGGGTTGTTTCTTTGTTGATGACCAAATGAAATTATCTTTTTATCAAGTTCATCGGGCGTTTTGATGTACTTCGTTTTATTGAGTTTCATCTCATTTCTTTTATGAACTTGCGTCCGATGTTCTTTTATTGTGTTCGGTTCATTGGATGTACCGTTTGTACTACATCAATGTCTTTGCTTTTGATTCATTGGATGTACCGTTTGTACTACATCAATGTCTTTTCTTTTGATTCATTGGATGTACCGTTTGTACTGCATCAGTGTCTTTTCTTTTTGGATTCATTGGATGTATCGTTTGTACTACATCAATGACTTTGCTATTTGATTCATTGGATGTACCGTTTGTACTACATCAATGTCTTTGCTTTTGATTCATTGGATGTACCATTTGTACTACATCAATGTCTTTTCCTTTTGGATTCATTGGATGTACCGTTTGTACTACATCAGTGTCTTTGATTCATTGGATGTACCGTTTGTACTACATCAATGTCTTTGCTTTTGATTCATTGGATGTACCGTTTGTACTACATCAATGTCTTTTTTTTAGATTCATTGGATGTACCGTTTGTACTACATCAGTGTCTTTGATTCATTGGATGTACCGTTTGTGCTACATCAATGACTTTGATGTTTGATACATTGGATGTACCGTTTGCACTACATCAATGTCTTCGCTTTTTGATTCATTGGATGTACCGTTTGCACTACATCAATGACTTGGCTTTTTGGTTCATTGGACGTACCGCCTTTGTACTACGTCGGTGTTCCAAATTATTCGAGTTTCTAGTCCCTCGGGCGTACCGTTTTTGTACTACGCCATTGCACCGGCTCAATTTTCTGCTATTCTTGACGTTCCCCACATCTTTTACCTACGGAAATGCCTTAGGGATTCCGGTTTTCATTCTTGATCCCGGTGATATTGTGGAGATTGAAATTTCACCAAATTTGACTTTTGAACACCATTCTATTCGCATCATTGCTTCGGAGGTTGAGCGCCTTCGATATAAAGATATTCTTTTTGATAGAGGTTCAATGGTTCTCAAATCCTAAGGATTGCTCATGTGAAATCTTGAGAATTCATCGAACGAAAACTTTCGGATTTACTCCTTCGTGCTCTTTATGGTGAACTTCTTGATTCAATTTTTCTTTTGTGTTAATATGCTTCTATGGTTGTTACTTCTTATATTTCCTTCTTAATTATTGCGAGGACGCAATTTCTTTAAGGAGGGGAGTCTGTAACAACCCGCATATTTATTGATTTTATATTTAAATATTTTATTTAAATATTTTATCATTCGTCGGATTTTAGTCCGAAAACCTACTTTTTGCATACGGTCGAATTAGGACTCGAGACCACCTCCATTGAGTTCAAAATGTCGTTTTCGACCATTTTGAGTATAAGCTTCGATATGTTTGGAGAAAGTTGATTTTCGCCACTTTTTACTTAGGGCTTTGGTTTGGGATGAGCCCATTAACCCCACTTAACTCAGTTCCAACACTCTCCTCTTCATTCACTTCTCTTCTATTTTCCTAACCCTTCAAGCTTTTGCAACAATGGTGGAGAGGAGTGGAAATTAAAACTCCAAGCCCTAACTTCCTTTGCAAATCCAAGCTTTAGCTCCAAACTCAAGAAGAACCCATTGGTAAGCTTCTCTTCTTCTTCTCCAACTCATTCTCTCTTTGATTTCAGAAAATTCCTAAACCTAATTTGGGAAATGTCTCTCTTTTTAGCTTAGAATCAAGCTTCTTGAGTTAAGATTGAAGTGTGGTTGGTCTTCCATTGATTCAAGCTTCTCATTCATTTGATTTGGGTTCAAAGGTGAGATTTTTATCTCACATCTATGTCTATATCTATCTTTGTTTTTAAGTATGAATCCCTAACATTTATTCATGTGCAATTGCATTTGATTTGGATTTTTGTAAATATTCCAATTTTTGGTGTTTGAAGCCAATTCTCTAAAAATCATAACTTTGATGTTTGATCATGCTTTAAGAGGTGTTTCGGAGAGCCTATAAGACCGGGTTGTCGCTAGGCATAAATCTTTAGTCGTCGTTGCTCGTCCGATCGCTTCCGATACGTTTTGGCCACTTTGGCCTAGGCAAATTGTTGCCTAGACCAGGTGACCAGACGTCTGGTGACCAAGTCTAGACGTCTGGTTTGGACCTGGAAAGTAAATATGTATGCACGCATATTATTAAAAAAAGCCAGAGACTATTTTCAGACGTCTGAACCATCAAACCAGACATCTGGATAGGTCTCAGACGTCTGACTTGAGGTTTCAGACGTCTGAGTGTTCTCTGGGTTATTTCCAGAGAACAAATCCAGACGTCTGGATTCCAAATCAGACATCTGGAGATGTTTATTTTTGCCTATTCAGGCTGTTTTGTGTGAATTTCCATTGTTTATCGATTTTAGCGATGCTATTAATCATTATCATTTATTGTCGACTTTGATGACTTCTTTTTATGGATCTTTTTGGAAATATCCATTTCTATGGATTTGGTATCGATTTCTTTGGATTTTATTCACGTCTTCGAATGTGAATTTTGTAATTGGTTGTTCTTACAATCTTCTTTGTGATTTGTCACTTTAAAAATATAAAGGTTTTCTATACTAGTAGTAAATATCAAAACTCTTTCTTCAAATGATTTCAATTCTACTTTAATACCAAATTCGTTTATAAAACAGTTTTCCAATCTATTAGTATATACAAACCTTTACCTCACTCGTATGAGAAATCTAATTAAATGGCTTAGTAAAACAAGTGGTATGAAACGCTTGCGTTTACTTCGTCGGTTAATTCTTGGACTTGTTCGATTGAATCTCTTGTGACAATTTTCTAGTGGAGATTTACAGTTTGTTCGTAAATATTTAAGTTAAGCTAGTGGTTATGGGACATGAAGCTAAGCTCATATATTTACTAGCTTATTGTAATTGACACTTCTCATTGATCATGACGATCATCTTTGTGATTTAGACTAGCAATGTGCGATGTCTCTTTGTCCATGTCGAGGACGATACTTCATTTTTTTTTTGGAGCTTCGGCTCACCAGGAGGAGCTTCTGCTCAATGTCCGCAATGGGGGACTATACCCTGTCATGAGGAACTTCGGTTCACCAGGAGGAGCTTCGGCTCAATGTCCGCAGTGGGGGACTATACCCTGTTAGGAGGAGTTTCGACTCACCAGGAGGAGCTTCGGCTCAATGTCCGCAATGGGGGACTATACCCTATCAGGAGGAGTTTTTGACTCACCAGGAGGAGCTTCGGCTCAATGTCCGCAATGGGGGACTATACCCTGTCTAGAGGAGCTCCGGCTCATTTTTCTGGGATTGGCCATCCTTTTTATTGTGATTTCTGGATTTCGTGTGTTGATTTCTGGAATTTATGTTTCACCAACTTTTACGATTGGCATGGATATATATGTCATTTATTGTGGCTTGGTGAATGAAATCAGGAGTATGACATTCCTTTTTATGTTGAGTAGATTATTGTGATATTGATTAATCTCTTGTTGATTTTCAATTACTTAATTATCACAGCTTGGCATTGTGATTATTATATGTTTATGTCATATCTCCTATTCTATATCATTTCTTCTGATATTTATAGCTAGACTGATCCGTTTATTATTTTCTTATTAAATAATACTCGGGTCAGACTGAGATTTTACAGGTGCTTCTGCTTGACTCCTTATCGGACTATCATCCCGACTTTTGGCAAACTACTTAGATTAGTAGTTTATTTTGTTGTATACACTTGAGATATAGACTCATAGTTGTGTTCTTTTGTATAGCACGTGTTGCTATTCTTTTGTATTATCGTGGATCTTTTGACCACTACTCTGATATACACTTTTATGTGTAATATTCATATCTATTTCCGCCTTTGTAATATGAATTGTCTGTGACTGATTTGTGTTATGTTTATTTCTATATTTGTTTCCGAAGATATTATAGCCACTGTGTAGTAGCTTTGAGTTCGTGTCGGTATGTCGGATTTCCTCTTGAGATGAAAAGTTATATTTTTATCCGGTATATCGGTACTCGCACAAAGCAATTATGCAGATGGTCGCTCCTCAACAGCCTTATTCTCTGTGCTAGTTGACAGCATTCACAGTAAAGTTCTTGGCTAGCGTGGGTATAGAGGTGGGGCGTCACAGCTTGGTATCAGAGCCAAACTTCGGAACAATGTAGAATAATTTAACAAGGATCATCGTCCTAAGTCCATCTTAGGAGTCGTGCTTTAGGATTTTATTCGGATCTTCGTACCGTCCTATCCTATTTTCTTTTATGATTCCTTATTTTATCTATCAAGATTGCTTGATATTTATTTTGAGAATAACTTTTTCCTCTTCTTTCTTTCTTTCTTAAAGAAGAGAAATGGTTAGACCAGGCCGTCCGAGCGCCGGGCAATCTAGTGCTACTCCCCTGGATGGAGTATTCATGTCTGCTCAACAACTTTTGGATCTTGTAAAGAATCAAGAGTTTATCTATGCTTTGAGTAAGAACCCCGAAATGGTTCTACCTTTGAAACTTGAAGTTTCTTTCAATCAGCTTGTGGATGTTACTCTTCTTCATGGAGAGGTTGGTAAAGGAAGTGCTTGTGATATTGGGACTTCCAAGAAGAGGCATATTGAGTTCAAGAGCCTTAATCCCAATAAGAGAGTGAAGCAAACTACTTTTGTAGCAAAGACTCCAATACCTAATCGTGGAGGATGCTATAATTGTAATTCTAAGGAACACTATGTGAATATGTGTCCAAATCCCCATTCTTGTCGCTATTGCAAGAAACCGGGTCTTCTTTTATCTGCATGTCCTAAACTTTTGAACAAGAACATGAGAAAGCTAAATATTGTGCAAGCCCCTAGAAACTCTTCTTTTGGTCAAGGTATTTCTCACTCAATCCTTGATGGCATTGTTTTATTTTGTGGTCTTCCTAGTTGAGTTCTTTTTGATATGGGCTCCATCTCATTATTTTATATCAGAAGGACTTGTTAATTCGTTTTCTTTAAATATTTTGGGCTTGTTGACTTCATTGAGAATTGCGAATCCCGATGGTAGATCCGCAACACTCAATTTGCTTTTGGTTAGATGTCGAGATTGTTTTATGTGACTTTTCTTTCCGAGCCGATATTTTTACTTAGGCTTCGGAATTTACTTTTGTACGGATTGGCTTAATTATTATGAGGCCATATCCTTTGTCCCGTGTGGACTATTCATCCTCGACATTTTCAATCTGTTAAGCAGATTTCTATTTTTCCTTTGTGATTTTGATTCCAATTTGATGGCATAATTTTATTCCTTAAAACCCGCATGATAAGGAAAGTATTATTTCTCTCAATCATATCGTTTGAAAAATTTTCTGGTATTTTTGAGCTTGTCTTAGGATCATCACCTAAGCAATATCTTTTGTGTGGTGCGAAGGTCTTTTCAGTTTGACTTTGTCACCGGTTTTCGTTTGCTACGAGTTGCGGAAGTTAGCATTCCACTTACCGCATTCCGCACTCGTTATGATTCTTATGAATGACTTATTTTGTCATTCAATTTGTCCAGCTTATTTCATCCATTTTATAAATCGAATATTCTATGAATATTTCGATGAGACCATTCTTGAGTTTATTGATTTTGGATGAAAATAGTAATTTAAAATTTTGCAAATCTTTTTCATAAGATTTATTTATAAGTAAAACTGGATTTTTGTTCTTGAAACGAACAAAGAATATTCTTAAAACTTTTTAAGAGATTTATTTATCCTATAAAAGATGATTTTGTGATTGTATTGCCCGTTGAGTGCTTTAAGAATTTTGGTCGATGCGCTTGATCAACGTTATCGATAGGAATTTCCTAAACGCCTTGATGTGACAATCAGACACGATATATTGACTTGTAAATTGTAAATTTTCTAGAAACATTTTTACATTGAAATAATTATGATTTTGAAAGTTTTAGCTTTTCGAGAAAGAAGATTATTTAAAAGAACCCTTCCTTTCGATACTCTTATTCTTGTGATTCCTGAAGGGGAACCAAGACTTTGCTATTTGTACCGATACTAGTCGTATTGGTTTGGAATGCCATTCTCTTGCAAAGGAGAACGTGCTATCACTTGTGCTTCTAAATCATTATAGCTTATCGAGACTAGATATGCCACTCATGATCTAGTGTTCGTGGCTATTGTTTTTGCTTTTGGAATTTGGCATCATCATATTTGGATGAGGAATTTGCTCTCCATCTCGATCATAAATCTTTGGAATATTTATGTTCTCTTAAGGAACTGCATGATGACTCGAGTTCCTAGCTTCTAATGATCTTGATATTCTTTTTATTCGCGAAGGGGAAATCGTGTTGCCAATGCGTTTAGTCGTAAGCATTGATTAAAAAAACTAACCTTTAATTAATCACATTGATTAATTAATCACCTACCTTAAGTAATTAATTATTAAATTCCATTTGAAAGCATTTAAAAATAAATTACATAATTAACCTTAACATATATTACCTTAAAAACAAATCAATTTTAACCATTTAACTTAAAAATTTTAACTTTGAAACTCGATTGAAACTCGATTCCAAATTACAAGCCGAAGGCTACTGAATCTACGTCTACTAGCTGATTATTTGAAAATTCGACTCTAGGCTGCCCGTGTGGAAAATTATGGGCACCTAGAGTTTAGAAAGGGAATAATACTCTAGGTCAGTCATGGGACTTGTGTGAGCAAACGAAAATAGTTTTGAACAAAAACAAACAACAAAAGAATTTAAAATTAAAATCTGCAATGCTTTTTGGAAAGTGAAACTACCATAAGGCCTCCTTGCACACACATAATGCAAGCGCACAATTGGAGGAGGTTTCTCCCTATGATAGT
Source organism: Allium cepa (assembly GCA_030765085.1). Taxonomy (NCBI): domain Eukaryota; kingdom Viridiplantae; phylum Streptophyta; class Magnoliopsida; order Asparagales; family Amaryllidaceae; genus Allium; species Allium cepa. Next base: position 352,521,731 of record CM060932.1, on the reverse strand, counting down.
CAAACATGCTTGATACGTAAAATCTATTTGATATTATTATTAGTGCATAGTGCAGAAAAATTTTTGAAAGTATAATATTAATCTTAGCTAGCATACCACCATTATGATATACCTACTATAGCTAGCACCTGAATAGTGGGTCACCACCATAAGTAAATGGCACATTATATAACTAAAACTGTATAAGGTGCGTATTGGTGATTGGATTTCCAACAAATTGTCAGGGTAAGGAACTTTCCCACCGAATGGTACGCCTTTGGAGGGATGCCCCCGATAACCTAACCGGATCCTTGTCAACACAAGGCCGGGTTACCTCTGTAACTAGGTAACACCTACAAGTATGCCATCCCCGGTCGTTACCAACCTTTATCCCAGGATTCACCAACAAATAGCAACAACCACAAAGTTAATATCTGGACGCCATACCATGATACCACCTTTTATGCAGAAGGAAATGGACATACCCTAGGGGCGCGACCCCTTATAACGTTGCCGTAACTTTCCTGTTTCGATCATTTTCGGGTTGTGAGCTCCGACGAAGTCACGTCCCAAAGCTATGCTTTTCACAAAATCCATGCTTCAATCAACAAATGATCAGCAACACTTCGTATGCCAGATTACCAAATTGGAAATGTATCGTTAATAACCATCAACTACATAACCTCTGAGCTCGTACGTCTCGAAGAGGGTGTTAAGCTAAGAGAATAAATTCTCCGCTACCAAACAGAAATGTATTTGATAGAAACCAGCTTTACATCTCAAAGTGTAATGTCAGACATACATCTATACAAGTCTGTTCTGGGTTCGAACAGAACCGAAGGCACTTCCAAAGAAGCCCTTGCAATCCGGGTATTCACAATCTCGATCGGACTCCCCATCACATATGGAGATCTCTATACCGGCGAGATTCAGTGCAGAGACATTCGACGGGTAATCCTTTCATTCTTGGAAATACCTAGTTTTCCATACCGGACTTCAAATGTTATCCATTATGTCGTATCACTATTCGGAATGGGTTATATGACATAAAGTCCTCTCCCAGCTAAACTGAATAGTGAACGCTTAATTTAAAAAGCATATGGATATTGGGATCTTAGTTAAGTCACAAGTTAAATCCCAAAACCTTTCTTTTGAATGGTTTAAACAAATTTCCCCTTTTAATCTTTTTAAACAAAAGATTCACCCTACAAAGTTCACTAATCTTTCATAAAGATTCATTCATAGCTTTCAAAATTATTTCAATTCCAAATCTTTTATACAAAAGATACACTTTTAAGATCCTCTTCAATTTGAAAACAAAGTTCGCCAATCCTTAATAAAGATTCATTCATAGCTTTCAACACAATTCCTCTTCAAACTTGAAATCTTTTCAACACAAAATGGAAGTTCTTTCGTTATATGAAAGTCATTATCATTTGAAAACAAATACTTTTCGTTTCGAAAAAATACGATCAAATATGCACATGTTATAGCTTTTAAAGTATAAACTTGGGATAAATTTAAATTTCCAAAATAATACTTTTAAAATGGTTTAAAACCCATATAAATCTGTTACTGCCATATGTTGCTATACCATTTATTTATATCTATTTATCACACTGCAAGTTCCCTCACTAGTACAAAATACGCATGTTGCTTTGCCTCATTTGCATCAGTTGTTACCACAACCGATGCAAATAGAAGTATTTGCTTCGATTACTTTTTAACAACCGGTGCATTTGATATGTGGAAAGTAGTAGATAGTACAAAAATACAATTTGCATCGGTTATCGTCAACAACCGAAGAAAATACACCGATGCAAATAGTGTTAGTTGCATCAGTTTTATTTACAACCGGTGCAACTACCTTTATTTGCATTAGTTTTTTTTGTAGCCGATGCTATTTTATGAGTAATCTGTTTCATTTTATTTTTCTCTCGCTTGCAATTTCAGATGCCGTTTCTTCAAAAAGTTAAAATCCCTAACCCTAATTTTTTTCTTTCCTCTCATCCCCGCTTATTTTGATCTGGCTCGCATCCTTGTCATCAGTGCTCGCATCCTTCTCATGCTTGCGACTAGGGTATAGTTAAAAACTAGCCTGAATTTGTTATTTTTGCTCAGGTACTTCAATTTTACGTTGTATCTTTTAAGTTTGTAAGTGATGCCAATGCCTATTCTGATATTTCTAATTTTGGAATACACTAAGACATGGGAATATCTGGGTTCTGAATCAGTTGTTTTAGAATAACACACAATTATTCATTCTTTTCTCATGACCCCATACAAATGGGATAATTAAATCTGCTTTGAATAACTTTTGGAGAGGAGGTACGATTCTAATTTAAAACCAAATTAAATATTAAATGTGGATCTTTGAAGGTTCCGTTTTTACGTTCAACGCACCTTTAAGCGTTTTACTGTATATATTTTTACGTGTCAGTGTAGTTTTGAGGTTTATTGTTGTACAGTCAAATTCAAATAGTCTACGTTAAAGTTATTATATGCATATTTGTATATTAGGGGTGTAACTGGAAAGGAATTAGGCTGATGCTGATGTGATAAGCTCTATTATATACAATAATAAATGTGAATATAAAGCTTGATTAGGATGTTATAATAAATCTTTACTGGTTAAGTTGATTAAAAGAAAATGATTGGGATTTAAAATTCACGCGTACAACTGTTGGCCACTCGTATTTAAATGTACTGAGTTTTATGACTTAGATACTTAAGCTATAACAACCCGCACATTTTACGATTGAGTATCTAAATATTTTATTTAAATATTTCATCGTTAGTCGGATTTTAGTCCGAAAAGCTACTTTTTGCAAACAGTCAAATTAGGACTCGTAACCACCCCCATTGGGTTCAAAATGACGTTTGCGACCTTTTTGAGTATAAACTTTGATATGTTTGGAGTTAGTGGAATTTTTCTACTTTTTCGCTTAGGGCTTTGGTTTTGTTTCAACCCATTAGACCCTAGCTTCACCCCTCTTCGCTTCATTACTTCATTTCTATTTCCTAATACTCAAGCTTTAGCAACAAAGAAGAGAGGAATGGGAAATTAAAACTCCAAGCCCTAGTTTCCATTTGCAAATCAAGTTCTAGCTCCAAATTTATAGAAGAAGCTTTGGTAAGCCTCATCTTCTTCTTATCCAACTCATTCTCTTACCAATTTCAGAAATTCCTAAACCTAATTTAGGAAATGTTTCTCTTTTAAGCTTAGATTCAAGCTCTTTAGGTTGGAATTGAAGAGTGATTGTTCTTGCCATTGCTCTATAGCTTCTTCTTCATAGTTTTGGGTTCAAAGGTGAGATTTTTATCTCACATCTAAGTCTATATTTATCTTCGATTTGTTAGGTATGAATTCCTAACACTTATTATTGTGCAATTGATTTTGGTTTGGATTGATTTGGTGTATATTCCAATTTTTGGTGTTTTGAGATCAAAATCTGTGAAAATCCAATCATGGATATTTGGACATTGATATTTGAGGCGTATCGAAGAGCCGTTAAGGCTGGGTTGTCGCGTGGCATAAATCCTTAGTCGTCATTTGCTCGTCTGATCGCTTTCGATATTCATTTGGCCATTTTTGGTCGAGGTTCAGGGAATGCCCAGAGCCACAGTTTCAGACGTCTAAATCCTTATTTCAGACGTCTGAATATTATACTGGGAATTTTTATTCCCCGGTATTCAGACGTCTGAATCAAAATTTCAGACGTTTGAATTGGCTCGATTTCAAACAGAAAGGAAATAGGCTAAAAAACACCTATTTCAGACGTCAGAAACATTTGGTTCAGACGTCTGAACTACGTTCTTGAAAATTTTTAATTTTCCAGATTCAGACGTCTGAACCAAATGTTTCAGACGTCTGAATCTACTGTGTTTTGCCTGCTTGCCTATTTTGTTTAAGAATTCCAATTTTTATCGATTCGTGTTGATTCCCTTTTGTTGTTATCATCTATTAACGACTTTGATGACATATTCTTTGGGGTTTTTTGGAAATATTTGATATCGATTTCTTTGGAATTAATTCACGTCTTCGTTTGAGAATTTTAGTGATTGATTGTTTCTACAATCATTTTTGTGATTTGTCACTTTAAAAATATAAAGGTTTTCTATACTAGTAGTAAATATCAAATCTCTTTCATTAAAGCAATTTCAACACTATTTTATTGCAAAGCTCGTTCCTTAAACCGTTTTCCAATCTATTAGTATAAATAAACCTTTACCTCACTCGTATGAGAAATCTAATTAAACGACTTAGTAGAACAAATGATATGAAACGCTTGCGTTTACTTCGTCGGTTAATTCTTAGACTTGTTCGATTGAATCTCTTATGATAATTTTCTAGTGGAGATCTACAATTTGTTCGTACATATTTGAGTTAAGCTAGTGGTTATGGGACATGAAGCTAAGCTCATATATTTACTAGCTTAGTGTAATTGACACTTCTTGATGATCTGATCATTTTATGATTTAGACTAGCGATATGCTATGTTTCTTTGTCCACGTAGGGGACGGTACCTCGTTTTATTGAGTTTTTTCTCATTTCTTTTATAGGCTAACGACCTATGTATTATTTGGAGTTTCGACTCAAATTTTGTGGGCTATCGACCCATGCTCTTTTATGGAGTTCGGTCCATCGGACGTACCTTTCTACTACGTTGTTGTACCAACTTATTAGGATCATCGGGCGTACCGTTGTACTACGTCGATGTTTCGAATTATTCGAGTTTCAGGTTCCTCGGGCGTACCGATATTGTACTACGTCGTTGAACCGGCTCTCTGGTTAGCGACCATGGGATAGCGTCCCGTTTATGATACACGTGTTGGTGAGCTTTCATGCTCCCGTTTTGTGATAAGCCTCCCCCTTTTTGTGATTTCTGGATTTCTATTGATGATTTCTAGAATTTTGTGTTTCACCAATTTTATGATTGGCATCGATATGCTGTCAATATTTGTGGCTTGGTGAATGAAATAAGGAGTATGACACTTCTTTGATCTTTGAGAAGATTCTTGTGATATTGATTAATCTCTAGTTGATTTTCAATTACATGCTTGTCGCAGTATGACTTTATGGTTACCATACATTTTTGTCATATCTCTTATTCTATATCATTTTATATGATATTTATAGTTAGACTGATCCGTTTATTATTTTCTTATTAAATAATACTCGGGTCAGACCGAGATGTTACAGGTGCTTCCGCTTGACTCCTCATCGGGGATTATTATCCTAACTTTTGGCTAACTACTTAGATTAGTAGTTCATTTTGTTCTATACATTTGAGACATAAACTCCGTGATGTATACTTATTCTTTTGTGTAGCACTCGTAACCATTCTTTTGTGATATTGTGGATCTTGTTAGACCACTACTCTGATAAACAATTTTAAGTGTTATATATTCATATCTATTTCCGCCTTTGTGGTATGGATATCTGTGACTGATTTGTGTTATTTTTATTTCTATATTTGTTTCCGAAGATTTTATATAGCCACTGTGTAGTAGCTTTGAGTTTGTATGTGATATCCCGGAAATTTTAGCAATATCAATTTAATAATCTGTATTTAAAATTAAATTGATTTCATAAAATTTTAATAAAAATTTACTTGATTTAATAATCCAATTAAATAAATGTGTAATTGATGAATTTTATCTTTTAAAAGCTAATAATTGTTTTCCTATTTATAAGTATGTGTATATATATATATATATATATATTGTGAATAGATATGTTTTAAGGTGAAGTTAAATTAACAAATAAAATCTTGTTTTTAAATTCTAATATTCATTTTAAATAATTTGGAGATTATTATTTATTTAATAAATAAATAATTGGTTTAAAATACTTAAAGTAATTGTTTTAAAATTGTATAATTGTATTTTAAATATAGTTTAAATTTTAATAAGATAAACAAAAGTTTATTTTATTTGTTTTAAATATAGCTTAATAATTTTAATTTGGAATTATTTAAAAATTTAAAATACCATTTATATATTAAAAACATTGATGCATTTAAATAAGTTAAATAGTATATGTAATTTATAATTTCTTTTATAAATTATTTAAATTTGATAAATATGTTACTTTCATATAACATAGTAATAAATATAAATATAGATAAGATTTTTAAAAGACAGTGTTATTATTTTAAAATTAAAATAGGTTAATAAATTAGTTTTAAGTGGAATTTTAATGTATAAATAACATTTGAATTTGATTTAATTTTGAAATTCAAATTAATAAATATATGTAGATCTTATAAATAAGTTTTCACTTTTATGAAAATTGTTTTATTTCATTAAAAAAGGAATACATATACATATATTAATGAAACTACTATATATGTATTTAATAAAGAAAAGAGTAAAAAAGGAATACATATACATTTATTAATGAAACTACTATATATGTATTTAATAAAGAAAAGAGGATTTTTATTTTTCTTTAAATTAAATAAAAAATAAGTAACATGTGTATAAAACAAGTGTTAGCATCTTAAGCAATTAATGAGACAAGTGTAAACAATTAATCTTCTTACGTTGACAAGTGTCTTTTATTTTTATTTTTATTTTATATTTTTAAATAAATCATTTTTATCTTATATAAGCATGTTTCTTCACACTCATTTTTTTCCTAATGCTCATTTTTTCAAAAGTTAAGAAAAATTCCTCAGCTAAACAAATCAGTAACTAAATTCCTCAAAACAAAATCATATTCAAAACCTGGTTTTTCCAAATGCAATGCAACCTGCAATTTCATACAAAAAGAAAATTTAAAGCCTCTGCATTTTTTTTAAAATTTGGGAATCAAGCTTAATGTAAAGCCTGCATCTGGGAATCAAGCATTCAAGGCCATCTCAACATGCAACTGCAAATTAAAGTTTTTCAAAATTAAAGATTTAAATACATGTGGAATCAAAGCCTGCATGCAAGTTAAATCAAGTTTCAGCAACTAAATTATAATCAAAGAAGTAAAAGTTTTTCTGGAAGGTCTGTGCTCTGTTCATGATATACCAGGTGAGTAACAATTTTTTTATAAATAATAAGTATAAATTTGTTGCTTAAATAAGTATGCTCTGAATATAATTAGCTGATTGCATGTTGAGTAGTATGCTTGTGTATGATTTTAAATGTAGTGTTGTATATATGCAAATGAATGTATGAATGGATTATGACTAGGTGACTGTTATGTTCTTATAGTTTTCCTTCAGGTTCATAATTTAGTAACTGATTTAATTTCTCTTGGATAAATCTGTAATAATACATGAGACCTAAACAATGTATGCTTATATTGTATGTACAAATTATAATTAAGACTTGTTCATGAAGAAAAGAAAAAAAAAATAAAGAAAGAAAATAATGACTGCAATTTTACTGGAAACTAATGTAATAGCAAGTAAACTGGAATCTAACCAAAAGCATGATGATTAATTCTTAGTTTCAGGTGTTTGAATTAAAAGTTGAAACTAAATTTTGATTTGTAAAAACCAAAATTTCAATTTTTAGTGTTGAAATTATGTGCATTGATGTTTTCTTCTGGGAAATGAAAGGGGGAAAAGTTGTAAACCTAGGCACTGTTTTAATTGATCAGTGAGGAGACTGCAGGTGACCGAGTGTCTTGATTTTTGGGGTAATGGTAGTTTGGGAATTGGTGAAGGGTTGGACGGAGTTGCTAGGCCGCCGGTGACCGGTGGAGCGAGGACTTTCAGGTTTGGGTGAAGGAGTGCCTGTTGTTGCTTACAGGTTTGGATTAGGGAAAAACTCGAATTCGTTTTCGAGTGGAATTGAGGGGTTTGACGGTCGTGAGGTGATGCTGAGATGAACGGCGACTTGTTCATGGCCTGGGTGGTGGTCGGAGGTGGCTACAGCCACCGTGCATATGCACGGAGCAGAGAAGAGTATCAGGGAGGGTTTGAGATTTGCAGTAGTATTGTACTCGGGTTATACTCGAGTTAATTCGAGTTTTGCTCGAAGATAGCCTGTGGTTTACTCGAAGTAAACTGAAGAGTGGCTCGGGTTTACCTTCTGTAATCATAGGTTTTTGAAAACCTATAGTTTTAATTTAAAGATTTGTTTTAAAATCTAAATGCAGGGTTTTGAAAACAGAATTTAGACCAAATTTAAAATTGAATTTCAAATGAGATTTGAATTCAGGTTTTAAATTTTAAATTTAAACATTGAAACAAAATGTTTAAACAACTTCAAAGAGTTTAAATATTTTAATTTAGGATAAAGCTTTAAATTTAATTAGAGATTCAAACATGAGTTAAATCTGAAATCAAATTCCAATTTGAAACAAGGGTTTGAAAATAAAGGAAGTTTTTAAGGCAATTTAAATGTTTAAATAAATTTGGATGTTGAAACACATTTAAATATGATTTGTATTTTGAAATGAATTTGGAATTTTAAATTTCTTATAACTTCTTTTATAAAATAAGAAAATCTTTAGTATAAAGTTTTAAAAGATTTTAAAATGTTTTTAAAATTTGTTTAAGTTAAGTTTGATTTCTTTTTAAATTTAAATTTAAAATGTAATTTGAAAACAATTTTGAGTTAAATTGTTTTAAATTACTTTATTTATGATAAAGTAATCATGAATAAGAAATGTTTTATTTTTAAAATAAATTAAAGATTTAATGATCTTTGTTTCATTAAAATTAGTAAGATAATTTAAATAATTTAATTAATTAATTTGTTTAATTAATTAAGGATTTCAAATAAATTAATTAGGGTTAATTAAATTTGAAATTAATTAATTTAAGTTAATTACGTAAGAAAGGTAATTAAGAATTTGTTAATAAGTTAATGAAGGTCATTAACTTGTGATTATTTATTAATTAATTAATGTAATTAATTTTGATAATTAATTGGATTAATTAATTTAAATAATCAATTATGAAACTTAATTAAGTATGATTACTTTATAGAAATAATTAAAGATATTAATTACTCTTTGTAATTAATTTATTAATTGGGTTAGTTTAAATTAATTAAATAACTTTAATTAATTTAGAATAATCATTGAATGGGTTGATAAGTAATCAATGATGAATAATTACTTAAAGAAGTGATTAAGATAAGTAAATTACTAGGGTAATTAAGTAAAGTAGAGAAGAGTTTTGGGAATTAATCACTTTGTGTAATTAATATGGAAGGAAATTTCTTTGTGAAGTAATTAATAATTAATTACTTAGTGTAATTGATTTAAGCATTGATTAAGTCTTTTGAAATAATTAAGTGATGTAATTAATTAAAGGTAATTAATTACAAATGAGATTAATCAAGGATGATTAATAAATAAAATTTATTATTAAATAAAATTAATTTAGGAGTGATTAAGAAAGTAATTAAGGTTATTTAATTACTAAATGTAATTAATCAAGAATAATTAATAATTGTGGTTAATTACTTAATGTAATTAATTTGAATAATTAATTAATTTAAATTTAATTAAGGATCATTAATTAATATGATTAATGATGTAATTAAGGATTAATTGATTAGGATTAATTAATCAAATGGTAAGTGATTAAGGAAGTAATTAATTAAGGATTAATGTAATTATTTAATTATTTAATGGAGTAATTAAAGGTTAACTACTGATTTTGGTTAAGGATGATTAATTTGTAAAATTAATTAAGGATAATTACTTGAATGTAATTAAAGGATAATTAATCAAGGGTGATTAATTAAGGTGATTAATTTGAGGATAATTATTTAATTGATTGGTAATCAATTAAGGGTTAAGAAAGCAAGATTTAAAATGGGGAAGTAATTAATTTAATTCATTTTAAATTAATTAAAGATAGGTAATTAATTTAATTCACTTTAAATTAATTAGAGATAGAAGTAATTAAATTAATTATAGATGGTGTGATTGTAGATCCTTGCTTATGAATGGATGATTTGGTTTGACTTGAATGGTTTGAATCTCAGATATGAGAATAGTATTGTGTGATATGGATGCATTGGTTGCATTGTGATGATGATATGAGTTATCTATGGGTCATGATAATGTAGATTATCAATTTGTGATGATTACCTGTTTATGATAAAAAAATATTGATTATCTATTATGATGATATGAGTTACCTATCTGTGTGTATATAGACAATTAAATTAAATTGTTTTAAACTTAAAACAACTTGGACCTAAAAGACATGCTTTAGATTTCGATGAGACCGGGATCGGGTTTCCATATTTGGAATCCGAAAACCATATCGATTCCAATTAAACGTTAGGTCGTTAATCCAAGTGGAGCAAGTGAAGACTCGAGGTGTAAGGGCTATACGTCAGTATAACTCTGTGGGTGATTCCGTAATGAGTTTGACGGAATAGTGCTTATAGATTCGAGATGGTGAATCAGAGTGCAAGGGTTATCGTCGTTGACTCTGAGGGTGATTCCAATAATGAGTGCAACGAGATAGTGCCTTCGGTTTCGATCGAACCCGGAACGAACTTGTATGGATTGAATGCTTTCAGAACATCGTCAGGTGGACGATGAGCATTCTAAGATATTGATGTCCTATAAAGGTAATCGTAGCCTCAAGCCTCATCAACCGGGAATGGCTAAAACAGGGGAGGTGCAACAAGGCTTCGTGGGTAGCTCCCACTGGAGAGCAAGATTGATCCCTGTCTAGAGGTCCCTTTATATTCGGCTATGTGGACGGTTGGTTCGCGACAACTGCCGGGGTTGTCTTGTTCGGAACTGTTCAGTAAGGAACGGGTCCGGCTTTATGTTGTAGGGGAGTGGGAGTACTCCTCGGTACGGTGATCTAGGCCTCGTACTGTGACGGGCGGTACCCCAGTAGCCCTGCCATTGTATGGAATCCAAAATCCAATAAGTGCCAACGGTTTTGATTGTATTACCCACTTTTGTGACTAGTAGCTGGAATTTAATAATGTAACAATTTCGGCTATTTCATATTTATTTGAAAACCCTAGACACTATTATAATATCATCGGATTTCCTATCAAATGTTTTGGTTAGCGTAAGGTAAAAACTTTTCCATGTTTATGTGTGGGAAGTCTTACGTGATACCTTTCTTTTAAAGGTTTTTGAAAGTTAAGCAACTTTAACCTGTTACTCACACCAGACCCGTGTCTGACCCGGAGTTTTTTTTGTTTTTCATAAACTCTTGGGTACACAAATTTTTACGAGTAGCCAAGGGATTCAGGTTAGGATTCAGGTTAGCTTTGACGAATATTGGAGGAGCAATGGAGCAGGAGGCTTCTGCGTTAGATATATAGTATTCCGCTGCGTGTTCTGTGTTGTCTCTGAGTTGTATTATGTTGTAATAACTAGATAGGTGTTTATAACTGTCTAGTATGTGTTGTATTATTTGTGTATTTCTGATAGTGGTTGTAAACTATGTAAATATTTCATGTTATTAATATAATTTATTCGTTCCGCTGTTTAGATTCTGATGTGTTATTTCTTCTTTCTTCTCTTTCTTTCTATTCTATATCCCTTTCTATCTTATTAGCGATGCGACTTCCTGGAGATAGGAAGTTGGGTCGTTACATTGTATCGATATGTCGGATTCCCACTTGAAATAAAATGCATGTTATACTACCTGACATATCGGTGCTCGCATAAGCAATTACACGGATGGTCGCTCCTCAACAGCATTATTCTCCGTGCTAGTCGACGGCATTACCTCATAGTGTCCTTGACTAGCGTGGGTATAGAGGTAGCGCGTTACAGCTTGGTATCAGAGCTAAACTTCGGAACAATGTAGAATAATTTAACAAGGATCATCGTCCTAAGTTCATCTTAGGAGTCATGTCTTAGGATTTTATTCGGGTCTTCGAACCGTTCTATCCTATTTTCTTTTGTAATACCTTGTTTTATCAATCATTATTGTTTGATATTCAATTTGTGAATAACCTTTTTCTTCTTCCTTCTTCTTTCTTAAGGAAGAGAAATGGTTAGACCTGGCCGCCCCAGCGCCGGTCAATCTAGTGCTACTCCCCAGGATGGAGTATTTATGTCTGCCCAGCAGCTTTTAGATCTCGTGAAGAATGCTCAGGCTGCCGGACCCAATCCAGAGACTACTCACCCTAAGTCCGGATTTGCACGTTTGTGCAGTGACTATACCAACTTGGGTGGGAAGCCATTCATGGGTTCCGAAAGCGTCATTCAAGTCCAAGCTTGGCTCAAAACATGCGATCGCATCTTTACTCGCATGAGTCTAATTGATCTTCACTGTGTCCAAGTGGCTTCAAGTATGCTCCAAGAAAGAGCATTATATTGGTATGAGCTTCTTGTTTATGAAATTATTGAAGCGGATCTTACTTGGGAGAAATTCCGAGAATGATTCGAGTTAAAATTTGTGCTAGAAGATGAGAAGGTGACATTGGCTCGTTGTTTCATAGACCTTGCTCAAGGTGGATCCTCCGTGGCAGACTATGTCGCATTATTCGAGTCACTTTCTAAATATGGGGTCGAATATATAAACATCCCATTGAAGAAGAACCAAAGATTTGTCTATGGCTTGAACAAAAATCTCAAGAAGTCATTACTTCTAAAGTTATAAGTTTCTTTGAATCAACTTGTTGATATCGCTCTTCGACTTGAAGAGGCAGATAAAGAGAGTGATGTTGAAGTTTTGGGTGCCAAACCAAACTTTAACAACAAGAAAAGGCCTAATAAGTTCAAAGATCCTTATCCCAATAAGAAAGGGAAACAAGCAACTCCTGCAGCAAAGTCTCCTACCCCTAGTAGTGGGCAGTGCTATAACCGTGGTTTTAAAGACCATTATGCCAATAGATGTCTGAAACCTCTCTTTTGTCGCTATTGCAAAAGTTCGGATCATCTTTTATCTTCATGTTCCAAACTTCAAGGCAAGAAGGAGGGAAAGTTAAATGTTGCTCAAGCCCCTGGCAACACATCTCGTGGTCAAGGTATGTCTCACTCTATCCTTGATGGCATCATTATACTTCGTGATCAACCTATTCGAGTTCTTTTTGATACGGGTGCGTCCCATTATTTTATATCAAAAGAACTTGTTGATACTTTTTCTTTGGATGTTATGTGTTTAATGACTTCTTTGAGAATTGCGAATCCTGTTGGTGGATCCGCAACAATCAGTTTATTGTGTAAAGATTTCGAGATTATTTTGTGTGATTTTTCTTTCCGAGCCGATTTGCATGTTATGCGCTACTTAGGCTTTAGAATGATTTTGGGAATGGATTGGCTTAACCGTTATGAAGCCCAAATCCTATGTCCTGAGCGGACTATTCATCTTCGACATCCTCAATCTGTTAAGCAGATTTCTATTAATCTTAAAGATTCGGATTCCAGCTTGGTTGCATCTTTATATTCTTTAAATCCTCACGATGATGATAATGATGACGAGGAAGATATTATTTCTCTCATTCACGTTGTTCGTGAATTTTCCGACATATTTGAGCCCGTTTTAGGATTACCACCTAAGCGAGCAATTGAGTTCCGAATTAACCTCATCCCTTGAGCTCAACCTATCACTCGTCCTCCTTATCATATGTCCAATAAAGAAAATGAGGAGATGCGTAAACAATTATCCGAATTGGAGACAAAGCAATTTATTCGCTCTAGTTCCTCACCTTGGGGAGCTTCGGCTATTTTTGTGAAGAAATCCGATGGTACACTTAGGCTTTGCATTGACTACCGCAAGCTTAATGATCTTACTATCAAAAATAAATATCCTTTACCTCGGATTGATGATCTATTCGATCAACTTAGTGGTGCTAGAGTCTTTTCGCAATTAGACTTAGCTACCGGTTTTCATCAGCTTCGTATTGCAGAGGATAGCATTCCTTTGACATCGTTCCGTACTCGTCATGGATCTTATGAATGGCTTGTTATGCCATTTGGTTTAAAGAATGCTCCGTCTTATTTCGTTGACCTTATGAATAGAGTTTTCAAAGACTTCCTCGATCGGTTTGTTCTCATCTTTATTGATGATATTCTTGTGTATTCTAAAACCGAGGAGGAGCATGAAAAACATCTTCGGATTGTGTTGGAAACTCTTAGGAGCAATCAATTAAAAGCAAAATTTTCAAAATGCCACTTTTGGCATTCTCATGTGAAGTTTCTTGGTCATATTATTTCCGAATCCGGAATTTCCGTGGATCCTTCAAAGATTGAAGCGATTCAAAACTGGAATAGACCGAAGAGTGTGACGGAAATTCGTAGTGTTCTCGGATTGGCGGTTATTATTGTCGTTTTATTAAAGACTTTTCTAAAAATTCCGTGCCTCTTACTAGTTTGTCAAAGAAGGGAGTTAAATACATTTGGTCGGACAAATGTGAAGCTTCTTTTCAGAAATTAAAAGAACTCCTTTCTGATGCTTCTATTCTTGTGATTCCCGAAGGGAATCAAGATTTTATTGTTTATACCGATGCTAGTCGCATTGGATTGGGTTTCGTTCTTATGCAAAGAGAACACGTTAATGCTTATGCTTCTAGGCAATTAAAGCCAGCCGAGACTAGATATGCCACTCATGATTTAGAGCTCGCGGCTATTGTCTTCGCCCTTCGTATTTGGCGTCATTATCTTTTGGGAGAGAAATTCGTTCTCTATACCGATCATAAATCTTTGAAGTATCTATTTTCCCAAAAGGAACTTAATCTGCATCAACAACGTTGGCTCAAGTTCCTTGCACCTTATGATCTTGATATTCTTTATACTCCCGGAAAGAGAAATCGTGTTGCGGGCGCACTTAGTCGTAAGCAACAAGCGGTTGTTTCTATGATGATATCCGAATGGAATGATCTCGGAATTTTGTCCACTTGTGAGATTCGAGATCGTGTTTCTGATTTATGTTCATCTCTTGTTTTATGTAGCCTTGAGGCTCATCCTTCTCTTATAGACCGCATTCTTGAAGCTCAAAAGCTAGATCCTGAATTGGCTCTTCTTGGCCAAAATTTTAGGGATAAAATTGATATTGAAGGTTTGAAAGACTTTGATATTGATTCTCGTAGCGACATTCGAAAATTTCGTAGACTTATTTTGCCAAATATTAGTAATCTTCGTAAAGATATTTTAGAAGATTCTCATCATTCTAAATTTACCATTCATCCCGGTAGTAGTAAAATGTACGTGGATGGAAGCGACTTTATTATTGGGCGGGGATGAAATCTGATATTGCTAACTTTGTTAAGTGTTGCATGACTTGCCAACTCATTAAGGCCGAACATCAAAGGCCCGGTGGGTTATTGCAACCTTTAGAAATTCCAGTTTGGAAGTGGGATCAAATTTCCATGGATTTTATAGACGACCTTCTCCGTTCTCGTTCGGGTCATGATAGCTTATGGGTGATAGTCGATAGACTTACTAATTCCACCCATCTTATTCCCGTTCGGTCCAATCGAACCGTCCCACTCTTGGCCAAACTCTTTATTAAAGAAATTGTTAAATTGCATGGAGTTCCTACTTCTATTGTTATTGATCGTGATCCATTGTTTACTAGTGGATTTTGAAGAGTCTTCAAAAAGCTTTGGGAACGAAGCTTAATTTTAGCATCGCTTATCATCCCTAGTCCGATGGACAAACTGAGCGTGTGAATCAAACTCTTGAAGATCTTCTTCGTGCATATGTTCTTGATTTTGGTGGATGTTGGGAGGATCATATTTCTCTTGTTGAGTTTTCCTATAATAATAGCTTCCAATCTAGTATTGGTATGGCACCTTTTAAGGAACTCTATGGAAGGCTATGCCGATCTCCTTATTGTTGGCTTGAGGCCGGTGAGAAGCTGGTTTTAGGTCCAGATTTTATTCGTGATTCCACAGAAAAGATTGATCTCATTCGTCATAGGATGAAGGAAGCCCAGAGTAGACAAAAATCCTATGCCGATAACCGAAGAAGAAAATTAGAATTTTCTGTGGGAGATCTTGTGTTTATTCGTGTTTCACCTATGAAGGGTGTTGTACGTTTCTGTCGATCAGGAAAGTTAGCACCACGATATATTGGTCCATTTCCTATCATCGAACGTATTGGTTCCGTGGCTTATCGCCTCTTATTACCGGCTCAATTTTATGCTATTCATGACGTGTTTCACGTTTCTCAATTACGGAAATGCCTTCGAGATTCCGATTATATTCTTGAGCCCAGTGTTGTGAAAGAAATCGAAGCTTCGCCTAATTTAACTTATGAGCAACGTCTTATTCGTATTATTGCTTCGGAGGTCAAACGCCTTCGAAATAAAGATGTCCCGCTTGTGAAAGTTCAATGTTCCTCAAATTCTAAGGATTGTTCTTGGGAATCTAGAGAATTCATCTAGTGAGCACATCCAGACTTACTTTCTCTCGCTCTTTGAGGTGAACTTCTTATTCCAACTTTCTTCTTTTGTGTTGATATGCTTTTATGGTTGTTACTTTTTTTCATTTATTTCTTAAGATTGCGAGGACGCAATTTCTTTAAGGATGGGAGTCTGTAACAACCCGCATATTTTACGATTGAGTATCTAAATATTTTATTTAAATATTTCATCGTTAGTCGGATTTTAGTCCGAAAAGCTACTTTTTGCAAACAGTCAAATTAGGACTCGTAACCACCCCCATTGGGTTCAAAATGACGTTTGCGACCTTTTTGAGTATAAACTTTGATATGTTTGGAGTTAGTGGAATTTTTCTACTTTTTCACTTAGGGCTTTGGTTTTGTTTCAACCCATTAGACCCTAGCTTCACCCCTCTTCGCTTCATTACTTCATTTCTATTTCCTAATACTCAAGCTTTAGCAACAAAGAAGAGAGGAATGGGAAATTAAAACTCCAAGCCCTAGTTTCCATTTGCAAATCAAGTTCTAGCTCTAAATTTATAGAAGAAGCTTTGGTAAGCCTCCTCTTCTTCTTCTCCAACTCATTCTCTTACCAATTTCAGAAATTCCTAAACCTAATTTAGGAAATATTTCTCTTTTAAGCTTAGATTCAAGCTCTTTAGGTTGGAATTGAAGAGTGATTGTTCTTTCCATTGCTCTATAGCTTCTTCTTCATAGTTTTGGGTTCAAAGGTGATATTTTTATCTCACATCTATGTCTATATTTATCTTCGATTTGTTAGGTATGAATTCCTAACACTTATTCTTGTGCAATTGATTTTGTTTTGGATTGATTTGGTGTATATTACAATTTTTGGTGTTTTGAGATCAAAATCTATGAAAATCCTATTATGGATATTTAGACATTGATATTTGAGGCGTATCGAAGAGCCTTTAAGGTTGGGTTGTCGCGTGGCATAAATCCTTAGTCGTCATTTGCTCGTCCGATCGCTTTCGATATTCATTTGGCCATTTTTGGTCGAGGTTCAGGGAATGCCCAGAACCACAGTTTCAGACGTCTGAATCCTTATTTCAGACGTTTGAATATTATACCGGGAATTTTTATTCCCCGGTATTCAGACATCTGAATCAAAATTTCAGACGTCTGAATTGGATCGATTTCAAACAGAAAGGAAAAAGGCTAAAAACACCTATTTGAGACGTCTGAAACATTTGGTTCAGACGTCTGAATTGCGTTTTGGAAAATTTCTAATTTTCTAGATTCAGACATCTGAACCAAATGTTTCAAACGTCTGAATCTACTGTGTTTTGCCTGCTTGCCTATTTTGTTTAAGAATTCTAATTTTTATCGATTCGTGTTGATTCCCTTTTGTTGTTATCATCTATTAACGACTTTGATGACATTTTCTTTGGGGTTTTTTGGAAATATCCATTTTGATGGATTTGATATCGATTTATTTGGAATTAATTCACGTCTTCATTTTTGAATTTTAGTGATTGATTGTTTCTACAATCATTTTTGTGATTTGTCACTTTAAAAATATAAAGGTTTTCTATACTAGTAGTAAATATCAAAACTCTTTCATTAAAGCAATTTCAACACTATTTTATTACAAAGCTCGTTCCTTAAACCGTTTTCCAATCTATTATTATAAATAAACCTTCACCTCACTCGTATGAGAAATCTAATTAAACAACTTAGTAGAACAAGTGATATGAAACGATTGCATTTACTTCGTCGGTTAATTCTTAGACTTGTTCGATTGAATCTCTTGTGACAATTTTCTAGTGGAGATCTACAATTTGTTCATAAATATTTAAGTTAATCTAGTGGTTATGGGACATGAAGCTAAGCTCTTATATTTACCAGCTTAGTGTAATTGACACTTCTTGATGATCGATGTTGATCATTTTGTGATTTAGACTAGCGATGTGCTATGTTTCTTTGTCCACGTAGGGGAAGGTACCTCGTTTTATTGAGTTTCATCTCATTTCTTTTATAGGCTAACGACCTATGTATTATTTGGAGTTTCGACTCAATTTTTGTGGGCTAGCGATCCATGCTCTTTTATGGAGTTCGGTCCATCGGACGTACCTTTGTACTACGTTGTTGTACCAACTTATCAGGATCATCGGGCGTACCGTTATACTACGTCGTTGTTTCGAATTATTCGAGTTTCAGATTCCTCGGGCGTACCGAAATTGTACTACGTCGTTGAACCGGCTCTATGGTTAGCGACCATGAGATAACGTCTCGTTTGTGATACACGTGTTAGTGAGCTTTCATGCTCCCGTTTTGTAATAAGCCTTCCCCTTTTTGTGATTTCTGGATTTTTATTGATGATTTCTAGAATTTTGTGTTTCACCAATTTTATGATTGGCATCGATATGCTATCAATATCTGTGGCTTGGTGAATGAAATAAGGAGTATGACACTTCTTTTGATCTTTGAGAAGATTCTTGTGATATTGATTAATCTCTAGTTGATTTTCAATTACATGCTTGTCGCAGTATGACTTTATGGTTACCATACGTTTTTGTCATATCTCTTATTCTATATCATTTTATCTGATATTTATAGTTAGACTGATCCGTTTATTATTTTCTTATTAAATAATACTCGGGTCAGACCAAGATGTTACAGGTGCTTCCGCTTGACTCCTCATCAGGGATTATTGTCCTGACTTTTGGCTAACTGCTTAGATTAGTAGTTCATTTTGTTGTATACATTTGAGAAATAGACTCTGTGATGTATACAAATTCTTTTGTGTAGCACTTGTAAACATTCTTTTGTGATATTGTGTATCTTGTTAGACCACTACTCTGATGAACACTTTTAAGTGTTGTATATTCATATCTATTTACGCCTTTGTGGTATGGATATATGTGACTGATTTGTGTTATTTTTATTTCTATATTTGTTTTTGAAGATTTTATATAGCCACCGCGTAGTAGCTTTGAGTTTGTATCGATATGTCGGATTCCCACTTGAAATAAAATGCATGTTATACTATCTGACATATCGGTGCTCGCACAAAGCAATTACACGGATGGTCGCTCCTCAACAGCCTTATTCTCCGTGCTAGTCGACGGCATTACCTCGTAGTGTCCTTGACTAGCGTGGGTATAGAGGTGGAGCGTTACATAAGCACATGGCTGATATTGATTATGTTTTGTTATGTAAGATTAAGATAGTATTATTCATTACATTTTTTCCTCTTCATGTCATCAAATTGTAAATTTATGGTTTGTGGTGCATTGTGGGATCCAATACTATTTTGTTCAACTCCAATGTTCGAAGTTTTTTTAAGTTATTACCTTATTCATTTGAATTTAATCAAAGCTTATACCATATGTTATCTTCAAACTTACAAGTTGCATGTGTGAAAGTTAATTTGGGATGTTTGAAGGTTCTGTTTTTTTTCATACCGTCCATTCCAATGGCATGGTTGAAATATTGTTACTGAAGCAAGTTTTTTCCTTAAATGACATAATTTTAGCCTATATATAGAATAATCACGCTTTAAATGCATGCACTCACAAGCTCTGTCATATTGGAATTGAAGCTGAAGACAAAATCCTAATAGCAAGGATATATGATAGTGGAATTAGCACTATTGTTGAATCTTTGATGTACTTGCTTTGGTATTTGCTGCTCTCAGGAATGAATCTGCTATTTTGCAATCTACTTATGCTAAGAACCTAATTCATAGTTCAGTTCAGTTCAGTTTAAGTAATTATTTGTTTTGTATTATGTTAAGGTTATACTGTACTTTTCTTCTGAATTATTAGAAATCATGCTGTATTAAAAAGTTGTGGTTATATATTATAATTTGCAAGGAAAATTGCATTTTTCCTGAACAATGGACTTACTACTTGTGTCCAAATTAAAAGTATACAGATAGGATGTTCTTCTGTTTTCAGTTCCAAAATATATCAATTGTAGCTAGAAAAATATATATGGTATCATACCTTCGCAATGATAACTAGATATCTTAATTTTCAGACTCAAGGGCGTGAATCAATTGTAGCCAAACTTGATGCAGAGAAGCAGGATGTGTTAGCAGATGTGGTTTGTAGTAAGGCAGTCTGTAGATGGCTGGTTAAGAAGAAGTTGTGGGAAGTGACGCGAATGTTGTTCGGATGTGCTGGTTTCATTTCTTTATCATTTAATTGCATCAGCTAGAAAATTTTATATTAGTAAAGTTTCGATTATTAGTATGTTAATATAATGTCTATATGTAGCCTATAACCTATTAATTGAATAATTCGATGTATGATTTTGCAGGAAATGCATATCACATCATGTTAAAGAGTTCTTGCGATTGTATTTACCAATATGACATCAACCAGAGAATGATATTTGGTACAACCAATCTTTTGATTTTTTTTATTTATTATTTTTCTGAATTGAGTACAGTTATTTAACAGCAGCTACCTATTATATTATTATCATTGAATAACTATAAAAGTGCATATATCCCTTTCTTTCTTTGTTAATGTATAGGAATTATTGAAATTCAATTTTATTTGCAATCAGGAGCTCGCATTGACCACAAAAATTACATCCGACTGGTAACTTTTAAATTTTTTCAGCATTTTTGTTGGTTGTACTAACTTTCCTTCTATTTATTTGTTTTCACTTCATGCTAAGGTTGCAGCTTTGCTACCCAGCTCGGTATGAATTTTGCAACTGCGGATGTACAGTCTCAAGCTGGGAAAAAATTACAACCTGTATCGATTTTTTTGTAGTGTTGCAAACAAACAAGTAGTAGCGTGACAGGGTGGGAACTGCCAACATGGACAATAGGTGCTATAAATACTAAGCTGGGTTGTTAATACTTACTAAGCTAGATTGAATACAAAAGGTATTAGTTTCTTGATTCATTTCTATTTTCTGTAAAGAATATTAGTTTTTGAATTCAAGCATTATCTTTTAATCTATTTAAATATTTAAATCTGGAATGTATTATTGTTAATTCATAGGTTGGATCAGTTTTTTATGAATGAAAATGTCCTTCCTATTGACCAACTAAATTCAGTTATTGGGTACCAAACATTTACTTGAGTTTTAAATATTCGAGTAAGATTATTTATTTCTTTTTAAAAAAAAACTCAACAGAGTTTCAAATTCCCGAGTAAGTTTGTAAACTCTGATTAGTCATTTTCTTAAGTTCTTCTTATCAAACACGTGTTTGGGCTTAATAGTTGTTCCAAGCAAGAGTAGCAAACCAATTAAAAGGAAACGACGTCAATTATCAGAAATTGACTCTTTAACACTGGTACCAAACGTACTAGTATTGAAGTTATTTATTTGGTCATGGCATGGACCTCTGGAGTCATAGTAGTTTTTATTGATAATGATAGGATTTGAGACGTTGTGCATCACTATGTTCTAGAACATTATATTTTTAGCATATCCTTGGCCTCCCTGTAATATTTAATAGATCATTTAAATGTCGGTGATGAAATTGTTGAATGTTGGTGAAATAGCAGGGATGGAAGTAATGTTTAAGTGGTGAACTGTGATTGATTTGGTTGGAGAATTGAAGTTGGTCGGGGATGTCATACTTAGAGATGGCAGAAGTGGGGTTATCAGAAGCAGGAAAATGGTGATGGTTGAAGTTGTGAATGTTTTGACAATTAGATGGAGGAATAGTGGTAGTTGATTTGGTTTGTAATGGTGAATGGTGATTGTTTTGTGGGGTGTTTGTATGTATGAGAGGGATTGTGATATTTGAGGGGCTGTGGGTAGTTATGCAGATAGAGGTGCACAAAATCTGTGCACTGTTGTTGCACAGAGTTGCACAGGAGTGTGAATGTGAGTTACAGATTGGTGATGGAGATGCAGATGATTATGGGTTTTTTCGCGACTTTGTTTTCTTTTGTTTCTTAATATACATGCTATCTATGTCTGAAAATCAATATAGCATTGGAAATCAACCTTAATATTTTTTGGTATTGGCTTGGTATCACTAATCTTTATTAATGGATTGGTTCTTTTATATACTACTTAACTCCAAATACATTTTTATTCATTGACATCATATCTATTATTTTAACCCAGGTTCTTGTTTTGGATCAAAGTTGCTATTGAGAAGGATGGTGGAAGCATTGGTATATTAGGGTACTTAACAATCTAGACTACATTACTTGTACTAAAGATCTGAATTGTAGTACTAAAACGAATGTATGAATCACTATTTTATATGGATTATGAATACTATAATTGAAATATATTTATTTGGTATTACCTTATTCAATATGTATTTACCATCCAATTTGATTTTAAATGACTATAATATTGCATGCAATAATTGTTTTGTTATGATATGTATATATTTGAGTATTTTGGTAATATGTGAGAAGGTGTTTTTTGCATCGGTTGTTACTGCCAATCAGTGCAATATAAGGGACTGGTTTTAAGCCAAAGATCTTATGTTGCATCAGTTTTTACTAACAACCGATGCAAAAGATGACTATTTGCATCGGTTTTACAACCGGTGCAAAAAAATTAGTTTATTGCATCGGTTGCATGTGCATCGGTTGTATAACTGATGCAACGGTGGGGTGAACAACCGATGCAAATGACCTGTTCTGTAGTAGTGCCTATAGAATAGAATCACTATGGGTTGAAATGATACATACCCGAATGGACTTTAGAATAGAAAAAATCGTTATGGGCTGAAATGATAGGCCTGAGCGATTTTTATTTATTTTAATTTACTTGGGATTGCGGTTTGATGTGATAGAACTCAAATTTTTCTTTGTAAATTACGGATTGAAATGATATATTATCCGTATAACTTGACCTAGGTTAGAAAATATTATACAAACCCGTGGTTATTATATATTTTTTCTGAAATTATTTTTAAGTATTTTAAAATGTAAATATTACAATATTTTGATTTAAATTGAATTATAAATGATTTTTATAAAGTATTAATGATTTTTCTACAAGTTAAAATGTGAAATAAATGAATGGTTAAGTTGAAATTTGAAATATATATTAATTTTGAAATTTGAGATTTTGTTTAAAAATGGAGTTTAAGTAAATAATATATGATAATTGGATTTAAATTTGAATTTAAATGATTTTAACAAAGTGTTATTGATTTTTCTATGATTTAAAATGGTTAAATAGATGAATACTTAAAAGTGTAAATTGAAACATAACTTGATTTGGAAATGTGAAATTTGGTTTAAAAATAAAAGTTAAGTTAAGAAAATTAAATGAAAAGGTAGTTTATATTTATGAAATGGTAAATTAAATTAAAGTGTAAAGTAAATTAAACTTAGGGAATTTTGCACTTGAATTAATAAGTGAATTATTAATAATTTGATATTTATTTGTGAAATTTGCTTTATAAAAATCATTAGTTAAAGGGCATTTTAATGAACATTTTAAGGTGGAAAAATATGAATTTCATAAGTTAGAATGGTTTAAATCAAAGTTTAATTGTTTCTGATATTGGAAATCTAGAAATTAAATTAACAACACTTCAGAAATGCTATCATTTCTGAAGTTGACTTAAAATTTGTTGTAAAGGATATTACAGCACTTTGTAAGTGTTGTAGTTGATGCAAATGAACTAAAGGCAAAAATTTAACTAAGGGCTATTGCAGCACTTGTTAAGTGCTGTAGTTGCAGCTTAAACCTGAAATTAATAAAAGAGCTATTGTAGCAATTGCTAAGTGCTGTAGTTTGCTGAAATGAGATTTTTGAGTATAACTGAACTATTACAGCAGTTTTAAATGCTGTCTTTGCTTAAATGAGTTGTTTTTCAAATGTAACTTACCGTAGCATTTTCTAAGTGCTGTGGAAAGCTGAAATTTACCTTTTTTTGTTGCATTAACTAAATAAATGAACTCTGAAAAGAGTAAATTTTTGGGAATTGAATATTTGATTTATAAGTATAATAACTTCACTTTAAAATGGTTTAAATGGAGTATTTTGATTTGAAATTTAAACTACTTTGAAATGTGATTTGGAGTGGTATTTAAAATAAAATGAATGAGGTTTTGAAAAGATTAATATTTGAATTTTGAAATGGTTTGTTAGAAACTGAATTGAATTCAAGCTTATGGTTTGAATTGAATTAAATTGGGAATTTGGGAATTTGGGTTTAATTGAGTAAATTTGTAAATTGTAAAGAATTATTGGATGATTTCAAAGGTACGATTTCGAAATATTATGATTTTTAAAGTGTAATAATTTCAAGTATTTTGGTTTCGAAAAGTTATAACCTTGAAGTATTATGATTTTTGAAAGGTGAATATATGTTTGAAATGAAAATGATAAAATATTTTGAAAGGAATATAGTTTTGAAAAAAAAATGGTTTTGAAATATATACTATTTTTGAAATTTATAACCATCGGTTATAATAACGATTGGTTGTTAAAGAGACCGGGATCAGATATGGACATACTCTCTGTCGATACCAAAAACCACTTTAACAACTGTGTACGCGGTGGAGATTCCAGAATAAAGTAGGATGGTGGCGACGATCCTATTGAGGTATGAACGTGGACCCGACTCCCGTGAGTTGGCTAAAGGTGGCTAAAACAGGAGCGATCGACGGGCTAAGTGAGGTAGCTCCTCCTATCGGACACACTTCTTCGATATTATCTCTTACTTGTGGTTGATTTTGATGACCATCCTCCGATTTTGATTGGGAATGTGTTCCGAGGTGGGCGTTAGTGGCTGCTATGCGTTGCCACCAGCCCGGAAGCGTAATTGGTGTATCTACCCTGGCATTGCCTAGTTGTGTCGTGTCACCTACCATAGCGAGCCTTACTATGAGTTTTTTTTCTCCCGTAGCCCGTGGAGTATTTAGGGTAGTCTCCCGATCTGGAGATACGTTGATACTGGATGGACTACTAGGACTATTACGTGTTAGGGGCTATATGGGTAACCCTTCAATGCTATTTTAAAGTAATTTTATTTTACTGTAGACATTATTATAATAGCGCAATATTACTACATAGTAAATAGTTTAACGGATCCTTAGAGGATGGGCGGTCCCAAGCATCCTTTAAGTTACTTGTTCAGTTACTGCAGCTCACTTGAGTTGGTTTACATTGTATAGCATGTATGTCCTGACTCGAGTGTTTCGTATTTTGCTTTACGCTCGGGTCAGCCTGAGTATTCACAGCTTAGCTTTGGATTTCTCTTTCTGGAGCTAGAAATCGTTGGAGATTCTGCTTATCTAGTTATCTATATCTTTCAGTTTCAGTTGTTCTATTTCAACTCTTTTAATAGTGAACTTCTATGTAATTGGGATTTCTAGTGCATTTGTTTTCAGACTGATATCAAGTATTTGTTTTTGGGACTTTGTAATAGTAGCTTCATGAACTACTATGGTATTTTTATTCTCGCTGCGAGTTGTTCTGATATTTATGTGTCTGTGATTCTGTGTGATGATTTCATTTGCTCCAAATTTTATTACAACACAGTATTTTAAGCAATTCAAGTACGACATGTGCGGATACGAATGGCTAAAAATATCGGGTTGTTACGGTTGGTATCGGAGCTTTGATTTTAGGAAAACCTTAGCAAGCGGAGCAAAAACTCATTAGAGATAGGGTAGAAGTACCCTAGAATGAGTGAAATCAACCCCAGAATCATTTTCTTTATGAGGGAACGTATTTTCAAAGTACAAACTGATTTTAAAATGATTTTTCAAAGGATTTTTCAAAGATTATTTTGATATAAAATTTTCTTATTTTAAAGGAATTTTTCTAAACTTCCTTCCTTTCGCATCTACCTTGTTAGTATTTTCTTCCTTTAGGATATTCATCCAAGCGAATTTTACCTTATCTATCTTTGTCTTCTATTTACCTTTGTCCTAGATCTATCTTTATCTTCTCCTTCTCTGAGGTTCCCTAAAGAGTATCTAAAGAGTACCTTTTCTTTATTTCAGTATCCTGTTCGTGTTTTAATTGACACTGGAGCTTCCCATAGTTTTATTTCTGTTGATTTGTATGATAAGTTTGAGCATCTCCTTTCTCCTAAGTATGTTTCTGTTCTTTATGTGTTTTCAAATCCAATTGAAGTCCCGCAAACCTTAATCGGATTTGTAAGAAAATGAAACTTCTCTATTCTGATCATCGCTTTAGTGGTGATTTCTATATTCTTAGCTTCAATGCTTTTGATCTATTGCTTGGAACAGATTGGTTTGGTGGGTATGATGTTCATATCTCTTGTAAAGCCCGGTCTATTTATCTTGTGGATGATCAAGGGAATTCCTTGATTATTCTATGCCGCATGCCTCTGGATTTTGCTGGCAGTTTTATTTATTCTCTAGATTCTTTTCCCATTGATCTTCATTCGACCCGTGTGGTCAGATTTTATCCCGTTGTAGTTGGTGAAGTCACTACTTTACCTCCTAAGTGGAAAATTGATTTCTCTATTGATCTTATTCCTGGAGCTCGACCTGTAGTTCTTCCTCCTGGAAGAATGGCACCCCGCGAGAAGGTTGAGTTAGGAAAGCAAATTGAGGACTTGTTCTCCAAAGGTCTGATCAGACCTAGCAATTTAGAATGGGGAGCAGCGGTGGTTTTTGTCACCAAGTCCGATGGTTCTTTGAGGATGTGTGTTGATTATAGGGAGCTGAACAAGCTCACTATGAAAAAACAGATGTCCAATGACTCGTATCAATGATATGTTTGATCAGCTTTATCGTGCTTCTATTTTCTCTCAGCTTGATCTTGCCTCAGGTTTCCACCACCTCAGTGTTGCTGAGGAAATTATTCCCAAGACTACTTTTCGTACTGAGTATGGGCTTTATGAATGGTCAGTCATGCCTTTTGGTTTGACTAATGCTCCTGCTTTGTTTGTTGATTTGATGAATCGTGTTTTTCGTGCTGTGCTTAATAAATTTGTTCTAGTCTTTGTTGATGATATCCTTGTCATGTCTAAGACTAAGGAAGAGCATGGGTCGCATTTGAACTTTGTTTTGGAATTCTTAGAAAT
Organism: Allium cepa; assembly: GCA_030765085.1. Lineage (NCBI taxonomy): Eukaryota > Viridiplantae > Streptophyta > Magnoliopsida > Asparagales > Amaryllidaceae > Allium > Allium cepa. The sequence continues at coordinate 352,494,507 of CM060932.1, read as the reverse complement.
CATCAACTGAAGGCTAAATTTTCTAAATGCCATTTCTGGAAGGATGATGTCCGATTCCTTGAGCATATTTTTTCTAGTAATGGAGTTTCTGTTGATCCATGATCGCTGCGATCAACATAGGTCTTTCTTTCTCTTTTTCCTTTGTCATTCAATTATTCTATCTTCTCTGTTGTTCTTATTTCTTCCTATTTTTTTTAGGATTGGGATACTCCTAAGACTCCTTTTGAGATTAGTAGTTTTCTGAACCTTGCTGGTTATTACCGGAGATACATTGAGAATTTTGCTCGGATTGTTGCACCTCTCATTGCTTTGACTCGTAAGAATGCTTAGTGTATCAGGGTTATTGTGGATAGACTGACGAAGTTCGCTCATTTCATTCCGGTCAAGTCTACCCGTTCTGCTTCTAGCTTGTCTAATATCTACATGTGAGAGATTACTCGTCTCAATGGTATTCTTCTCAGTACTATTAGTGATCGGGATCCAATCGTTTCCTGTTAGTTTTGGAAAGTTTTTCAGGAATCTTTGGGTACTCATCTGAATCTGAGCACTGCTTACCATCCATAGACCGACGGTCAAACGGAAAGAGTAAATCAGATTTCTCGAAGATCTTCTTCATGTTTGAGATCATCTCCATCTTGTTGAACTTACCTATAACAACAGTTATCGGGTATAATTTTAATTTTCGTGTCATCTTGTCTTAATCCTATTTCACTCTATCTTTTTTCTGTGTTTTCCCATACCTCATTCCTTTTCGGGGACGAAAAGTTTTGAGTGGGGGAGAGTGTAACAACCCTGTATTTTTTGATTATTTTATTTATTTATTTTATTTATTTTAAATTGAATTCCTGATTTAAAAACTTTATTTTATTTATTAAAATGAATATATTTTGTATTTTAAATATAAATTTTGTTATTTTAATTGTAAAATTTGATTTTTATATGAATTACAATTTCAAACATGAATAAATAGAATATTTTCCAGAAAATGTGGATTTTGGTCAATATGGTCAAACTTTGAATTTTAAATTTAAAAATTTAAAATTTTGAATTTTAAATTTAAAATTTTAAAAATTTGAATTTTAGCTTTTATTATGAAAATAAATTAAATTTCAAGAATAATGCTTTTCGTTTTGTTGAAATGCGATTAAAATTGTGAAAGTTATACTTTTTACAATATTGTGTGTAAATTGATTTATTTAACAATATTGTTTATTTTAATTTATATAAATAATATATTTTTTGTCAAATCATGTTCCAATATATGTAACATAACATGTTACGTATTTATTGTATTTTTAAAACATTTCAAAAGTGAATATAACTGAACTATTACAGTAGTTTTAAATGTTGTCTTTGCTGAAATGAGTTGTTTTTTAAATGTAACTTACCGCGGCATTTTCTAAGTGTTATGGAAAGCTGAAATTTAAATGTTTTGTTGTTTTAACTAAATAAATGAACTCTGAAAAGAGTAAATTTTTGGAAATTGAATATTTGATTTGTAAGTATAATAATTTCACTTTTAAATGGTTTAAATTGAGTATTTTGATTTGAAATTTAAACCATTTTGAAATGTGATTTGGAATGGTATTTAAAATAAAATGAATGAGGTTTTGAAAAGATTAATATTTGAATTTTGAAATGGTTTGTTGGAAAACTGAATTGAATTCAAACTGATGGTTTGAATTAAATTAAATTGGGAATTTGTGAATTTAGGTTTAATTGAATAAATTTGTAAATTGTAAAGAATTATAGGATGATTTCAAAGGTATGATTTCGAAATGTTATGATTTTCAAAGTATAATAATTTCAAGTATTTTGGTTTCGAAAAGTTATAACCTTGATGTATTACGATTTTTAAAAGATAAAAATATGTTTGAAATGGAAATGATAAAATATTTTGGAAGGAATATAATTTTGAAATAAAAAATGGTTTTAGTTTTGAAATATATACTATTTTGAAGAGAAAAGAAATATTTCAATATAGCAAAACAAAATTCAATTAAAACATTTAACCTCATTCACTTATGTAACGATCCTCATTTTTGTGTTAAATTTAAATTGGTAATTGATATAAATTTTTGGGTCTATATTGTGAATTAATTTGAATTTTTCAAATTTAATAAGATATGTGTCTATTTATTTATATAAATAGATAGCAAGTTGAAATATAAATTTGAGATTTTCCAAAATAAATAATATTTGTTTGTTTATTTATATATATGTATATACATTGATTATAAATGGAATTTAATTTGAAAATCCAAAAAATAAATATTTTTAAAAACTAAATTGTATTTGAAAATAATATGTTAAAAATTAATAAAATTAGTTTTCTAATTATAATATAATTATTTAGAAGTTATACTTTGAAATTAATATAATAATTTTATAAAAGTTAAATTTAAACATTTTCTTTTAGAAATATAGTTTGCAAATATATATAAATAAAAATTTGAAAATATAATAAGATATACATAAAACATGAATATAATTTATAAAATTATTTTAAGCAAGGATTTAGACACAAATTTTTTTAAAGTATAATAGTTGAAAATGAATCAAAAGGTTTAAATACTTTCTTTAAGATTATATATACATAAGAAAACATATTGCATAATTTATAAGAACACAAGGGTTGAAACACAATTTTTAAATTTATTCAAATTGAGGGTTTAAAAACAAATTTCTTTCAAGTTAACAAATGTAAGGTGGAGATCATATGCATTAACATGTGTAAACATTTTATAAAACAATTTAACATTTGTAAATACTTTAACAAGATATTAATACAAGTGTAAGATAATAATAAAGGATTTTAACATGTGTAGCTTATGCATGCCTTAAGAAATACAAATGGCAAATTATTTTCTTTTCATTATTTTTAAAATTAAAATAGGAAATCAAAGTTATAAATATCAATATGCCCCTGCACTTCATTTCTTTTTTCTATCATCAAACATGATGCAAAAACCTAAAACCTGGAAAGTTCAAAACCAGAAAATATAAAGTAAAGTAATCAAAACAAAATCTCACAAACAAATTTGAAAGCAAGTTTCAGATTCAAATTCAAAAGCTTGAAGCAATGCAAAGCAAATATATGGTTCCAGTTCAGATTTAAACCTGAGAAGGAATCAAAACTAAAACCTGATTCAACTGGAGCTAGCAAAATCAATTCAAATCAAAACCTGAGAACAAAAGTATTTTCCACCTGGAATCAAATCACAAACCAGAATTCAGAGTTCAACATGATTCAAGAGCAAATCAGGCAAAGATCAAAGGTCAACTTCAACAAGCTAAGAATCAAATACGAGTTTCAAAAACAAATGCAAGTTCCAAATCATTTCCAATTCCAGCTCAATTTTGTTTCTCTATTCTTCTCTGTTCTCTGCAATCAGGTGAGAAAACTCACTTATCCTTGCCTATAACCTTTGATATTGTGATTGATGCTTGAAGTGTGATATGAAAATGTTGTTTATTTTTGCCTGCACGTTGAATATATAGATATATATTGATATGCATGTCTGTGTGAATATGTTAAGCCTGTTCTTAAGTTACAGGTTCACGCTCATCAAAACAAATCAATATTTCTTTATCTCAACATTTTCTAGCCAAGATTTCTAAACTAAAAATGATCATAAAATATGATATCAATTTTAAAAATAATTCCAAGTATTTAAATTTAACAAATACTTCAAATTTATGGAAATTTTACTGAAGACCTTTATAATCAGGAAAATTAATGATCATAACTTTATGATTCGATTTCATAAGTTGATTTGTGCTTGCAAATGACGAATTTTGATACAGATATCTTGAATTTTAAGATTGGGCTTTTTGTGATATTATGGGTTGAACGGGAAATGCATATCTATTGAATTCCGATAGTCGACGAAGTTCGGTGCTTTGGGCTGAAGGAACCTTGGTGGTTGCAGAGGCTGGGAAAAATGATCAGTGATTTTTTCGTTCACTGGGAAGCAGCGTGGCGAGATTCTAAGGTTTAAGGGTTCGTCTTGGACGATGGCAAAGACGAGATCGCTGCGACGTCATTGAGGGTTTTGGGTCGATTGCACGTGGGGGAGAAGGAACGAGGGACACAGGCTGATGTTCTAGTGGAGTGGCGTGGTCTCTGACGTGGGGTGGCATCGTAGCAAGGCGAATTTGGGTGATTGATGGTGTTTGTTGAATATGCGCTTATATGATTTTTGTTTGATGATAATAAACATATATATATATATATATATTCGTTTAAATGTATTTGTTAATGTACTATTTTATTTTTCATATATTAAATAAATATTTGTTGAATAAATTTAAAACCATGGAATTTGAATTCAAACAGAAATTTTATTCAAACAAATATTTATTACAATTTTGAATAGTACAAATTCAAGCTCTCACTATACATATACAATTTTGATTACAAATACATCACAATTTCATATTTACATTTTATCTCACTACACATCACTCATTCACTCAATTCGTATTTTATCTTCAACTTCATTCCAGTTAGAATCCAGCATCTGAGCAATCTGCAAAAATATTCACTAATGCAGTAAAATTGAAAAAGAAATATTTTTGCAACATAAAATAAAATGTGAATTTTTGAAAATAATATTTTCCTCAGTTATTTGGGTTGTTCGTCATCGTTTACATTTGAATTCATCACACACGAACAATGTGACACACACAGTGTATCACTGTACATGCCACAAGGTCGTGCACACCGATATACACTTGATTGATTTACAGGAACAAGTGAGCACAGGTCAAACCCAAAGGAAAAGCCGGTTTCAACTCACGTGCAATAAAATAAATGTCACAACACGCGCACAAGGTCAAACCCGAGCTATTAGCTGGATTCAACACATGGCAGTTGTACAGGCTACGATTTCAAGCATACAAGCAAGATTATCAGCCACCGGAATTTCAAATGAAGCAAATCCAAGTTTATATGCAAATAAACAGAGCAGTAATAAAAATGCAGTGATATGCAACAGGCCCAGTTACAACAGACTCAAGGCAACAGTGAATGGGAAATGCAATATGAATGAACTTGCATAAGCATAACAACTAGCAATATGAAAAAGGGCAGGTGGACAGTACGACTTAGTCAATATGATCAAGGAAAACTAAAAACAATACCCAATACACATGAATGTACAAATGCACAGCAAAAATGGAACCAACATGAAACCAAATCAAACTCAGTTCAATAAGACAACTATGCAGTGTACATGAATACAACAACAAGTGAATGTGCAGACCCAACCAAAGAAATGAAACCAGAGCTCAATGCATTTAAAATCAGTGACAATATACATGAATCAAATTGCAATGGTCGACCAGGCAGCAAACAATAATCAAGTGGAGATGAAACACTGCCCAAAATGCAACATGCCTCAAAGACCAGTGAACAACCGGACAACATCAAGTATACATGAAGACAATATGATCAAGGGTCTGGCATCAACAGAGACTCGAGTACTACCAGAACACAACCCAATACAGTGATCAAGTGCAAGTGAAACACAAGAGTACAAGTCCAAATACAACAACGTGTAGCAGCGGTTACAAGTGACTCGGGCTAATGTACAGAAGCAACAATGCACCAATGTCACAAGCATGAACATAAGACAGTGTGCAACATCAAAGACCAAGTCGAAGTCGAACTGTTCTTAACATTTCTAAGTATCTGACAACAATATATACAAAGCAAGCAAGTTCGACATACAACGAACAAACGCAGCAACATGAAGTGAATCACAAATCAAAAGAGTTAGTGACCAAAGAACAAAATCAACAAATGACAGAAACTTCAAAACCACGGCCATGCTACAGGAATACATGTACGCAGCAGAGATAATATTAGAGCAATGGTGATGGCCGAAGCTAATACAGAGTAGTGGATTCGCATACCCAAAATCAAGTTAGTCAATGCCAAAGTCAAAGGAAATCAAAGCTGTGTTTCAAATCAAAGTCAACACCGTGATGACCAAGAAATCAAACGAGTCAGATTCGAAGCCGTGTGAATCAAGCTACTAGAAATTATACGAAATTGACAAAGTCAAATAAATCATCAACGCTCAACAAGAATCGAATGGCCGAAAGCATGATAACGAACAATTCATTCGAACGTAATTCAAGGAGATCGACTCCTATAAATTACTACAATCATCATCGGCATATTTCCATCGAGTTCAAGCATTGAATCAAAAAGCACAAAAGCATAAAATACATACCGAAGCAAGGAAAGAACTCGATCAACGAAGTAGCTGAAGTGAGCAACAAGGAGAACGATCGATCAAGGCTAAACGCGAATAATCATCGAATCGATCAACATAAAGTCGGCTCTTCGAAAGCCCTAATTTGGATCAAGGACGAAAGCCCTAATTTCACAAAGAGGAACGAACGAGAGAACAAAGCCGCCACTAACGAAAATAAAGAGAACGGGCCGAATAATAAACAAAAGGGGCCGGCTTATTTCTCTTTTATATTATATAAGGTCTTTTTATTTTAATTAGGGTTATTTTATTTCAAATTGTTTTTTAATTTGTAATTTATTTTTAAACCGTTTAAATTTCTAGTCGTGTGACTAGGGGATAAACTACATGGCGTAGTTTGAGAATTCGCAACTCAGTGGCTGAGTTGTGGCAGAGTTTTGAGCGTAGAGTTAGGTTTAGTCGATAGCGGGTGTCGCAAGTTTACGTGTGTAAGCGTCTGACTATCTAATTTCTAGTAGAAACCTTGGAGGCAGCACGTAGGCTGGGTTTTGCCGAAGCTGGGTAAATTCTATGTCATTCTATATCTGCATTTTATTATTCTGCTATTATCTGTGCTGCTATTGTTCTGTGATCTGTGTTGAAATTATTTTATAAGCTTCCGCAATTAATTTTTATAATTAACACCGTCACCCTATTCACCCCCCCTCTAGGGTGAAATCGATCCTACAAGCGGTATCAGAGCTAGGAATAGAAGTCAATTTTGTTTTAAAAATTCGTGTTTCAAAAATCGATTTTTGTTTTAAAAATTTGAATTTTAAAAATGGCTTCTTTTAATAATACTTTTGTTGAGGGTCGTTCCAATATTATTCCTTCTATTTTCGTTGGAACGGATTTTTTGAATTGGAAATTGAAAATGGAATTTTATTTAAAATCTGTTAATGTTAAATGTTGGGATATTATTGAAAACGGGTGTGATATAACAGATAAGAAAATTATCTCTATTAACGCTCTTGCTATGCATATATTATATTCTTATATTAATCAAGATAATTTTAATTTCATCTCTCATTGTGAAAATGCACAGGAAATCTGGAATACTTTAAATGCAATATATGGTGCAAAAGTCAACAGCAATGAGAAGTCCTCCACAACCGACTCAGTTAAAGAAATGTGCTTAACAGGATTGGTAAAAAGCAGTTGTGATGAGGATGATGATGATGAAGCAGCTGAGCTGGCACTAATAATGAAGAAATTCAAAAGGTGGAATCACAAATACGGAAATCCAGCTCTAAATCAGAAATTAAAAAGCAGAATAATCAAAGCACTAGACAACTCGAAAGAACACGGGATCATTTGCAACAAACCCGGTGATATCAAGCCCAATTATCCCCGATTTCAACGCGATTTTGAAAAGCAATCAAAATGGAGAAATGCTACAGCCACGTCGAATACAAGTGATAAAGATAATCAAAGTTCTAGCAGTAAGAGTGAGAAAGCAGATATGTGCCTTCATGGAAATATAATTGATAGCGACGATGACGAGTCAAGCGAGGTATCAAAACTTACTCACTCTGAATTACTTATTTACTTCCACGAAGTAAATGGCTGTTTTGAACGACTTAGGGGAAAATATGCTAAACTTGAATCACAAAAAGACACTTTGATAGAATTAAATGAACAACTTGACCAATTAGTTGAAAACTATCAAAGAAGGATCCCTAAGTGTGATAAGTGTCCAACATTCGAAGATAAAATTAAAAAATCAGAAATCAATCTAAAACCACTTGAAAATGAAATTATGATTTTAAAAGAGAGTGAAAATACTAGGAGAGAGAATTCTATTAAAAAGTGCACACAATTGTTAAACGAAAATGAATCTCTCAAAACACAAGTCCAACAATTGTCAACGACTTTAGACAAATTTTCAAAAAGTGAAAAATCGTTGAATATGCTATTAGGAAAGCAAACTGTTAACACGGTTAGAAAAGGACTTGGATATAATCAATCTAAAATTGTTGAAAACAAGATTAATCAAGAAAATTCAATGTGCACAATTTGTAGAAAATATGGACACAATCACAATAATTGTTGGTATAGACCCAACATGTGAAAACTATACCAATTTGGTTCCAAAAGGCACAGATATAAAAACTCTCAAAGTTAAACAAATTTGGGTGCCGAAGGGAACAATTATAAATAGTTTTGGGTCTCCACAAAATTATTTTTCTAAAAATTCTGCCACTAACAACCATGGACCTATAAAAACAAATAGGTCACATAAATCTTTTCCCGTGTAGGTGTGGTGGTAGGCTAAGGAACAACAACAGTGTTATCTGGATTTTTTGGCTGTTCCAGAAACACAACGGGCGACAAAGCAAAGTTCCTTAGCGTAGTATAAAGGTGACAGAATCGCAACAGACAACAACGAAAAATATCGTAAAGGTAAAACAGGTAAAGGTATATGTACGATATATTAAATGTGATAATCTGCACCATATTCTGAATTAAATCAGCCAATAATGTGATGATGAAATAATGATGATTTTTGACTCTGACTTATTCAAAATAGTTGGCCAATTATATTATTATGCCAAAAACACTATAAAATTCTCTAGATTCTTTGAATTACTTCATACATATAAGTTTGGATTTAAAATAGTGTTTTGTTGGATAATAATACATTTGGTTATAATACGGCTAACTCTATACTCACGGTTTCTGATTATTTACACGGCTTCAATTCAAATTCAAAAGAATGTCATTTAAATTGCTGTTAAAATTGAGTTTGAAATTTTTGGTGCACACTTCATGTTTTGGTCTATCAAATTCAATTGATGATAATTTTGAGGAAAGAGAAATTCAGATGCAGATTACACTGGTAATCTAGTTGATAGAAAAATTACTAGTTGAACGTGATTTTTGAGACATTTAGTAACTGCATCGTTTTTCAAAAAAATATCTGCATATTTTTCATTTCAAATAATTTTCAAATAGCAGAAAATTTTCTTATAAAACCCCCTCGAGAAAATCATTTTTGACCATATTTTCATAGTAGTTATTTTGAAAAATTGATGTCATAATTATTTTTGAATTTGATTTTAAATGACTATTTTGACTAATCTGACTCCCTATGATTATCAAAAAGATGAATAGTGATTGAAAGAGTGATGAGTGCTAATATTGATCATAAATTATGACTCGAGACGGTATAATTAGTAAATTTCTTTAGAAATTTAAACAAGAGTTATAAAACTTTTGTTGGTAAAAAATTCCATGACCATCTCTATTTCTGTCATATTTCTAACGATCATCACTCATCAAAATTCTATATAGTTTGTCGATATGTGGTACTTTAAACAGGAATCGTTCGTTTTTCATTTTCACATTTTTTTTAAAATAATAATAATAATAATAATAATAATAATAATAAATACCAAAGTATTCACTCTCATTTAAAAGTCCTCACGGTTATGCATGGGTGAATTACTTGGAATTTGTTATGTGCTTCCATGCCCATTTAAAAGTCCTCACGGTTATGCATGTATGGAACGCATATCTAAAGTTGATTTTTAAAATAAAGAAGTTTATTCTAATCCCATTTAAAAGTCCTCACGGTTATGCGTGGTTAGAAGATACTTGAATTCATTTTCTTTTAATAAAAATGGAATAGTACTAATCTTATTTAAAAGTCCTAACGGTTATGCATGGTTAGTAGATGTTCAAATTCCTGATATAAATATACCACAAATAGACACAACTGTATGGTTTTATATGATGACATAATTCCCATCATTCTAAAAGTGGAATATGCGCCTAATAAAATATTTATGATTTTTGTTTGATTTTTTATTGAAATTTAAATATTTATATTCAATTGAATTTTAGTATTGTATTAATATCGATCACTTTATCTCTATCTTCTCTAACACTATTATTCTTTTGATGATAATAAAAGGGGGAGAGAAAAGTTAAGATTTTGTCAAATAAAATCAAGCAAAGGTCAAATAATTTTCTATTTGCATCTAGGTTCATTTGCATATTTTTATTTGTATGCATATATATAAGGGAAGCTGTGTGTATAGAGGAAGCATTTAAATAGGGGGAGCAATTAGAGCAAACCAATATCAAATACATTTAACATATTCAAAATCTTAAATATATGTTTGTTATCATCAAAAGGGGGAGATTGTTGAATATGCGCTTACATGATTTTTTTTTGATGATAGTAAACATATATATATATATATATATATATATATATTCGTTTAAATGTATTTGTTAATGTACTATTTTATTTTTCATAGATTAAATAAATATTTGCTGAATAAATTAAAAATCACGGAATTTGAATTCAAACAGAAATTTTATTCAAACAAATATTTATTACAATTTTGAATAGTACAAATTCAAGCTCTCACTATACATATACAATTTTGATTACAAATACATCACAATTTCATATTTACATTTAACCTCACTACACATCACTCAATTCATATTTTATCTTCAACTTCATTCCAGTTAGAATCCAGCATCTGAGCAATCTGCAAAAATATTCACTAACGCGGTAAAATTGAAAAAGAAATATTTTTGCAATATAAAATAAAATGAGAATTTTTTAAAATAATATTTGCCTTAGTTATTTGGGTTGTTCGTCATCATTTACATTTGAATTCATCACACACGAACAATGTGACATGCACAGTGTATCACTGTACATGCCACAAGGCCGTGCACACCGATATACACTTGATTGATTTACAGGAACAAGTGAGCAAAGGTCAAACCCAAAGGAAAAGCCGGGTTCAACTCACGTGCAATAAAATAAATGTCACAACACGCGCACAAGGTCAAACCCGTGCTATTAGCTGGATTCAACACAGGGCAGTTGTACAGGCTACGATTTCAAGCATACAAGCAAGATTATCAGCCACCAGAATTTCAAATGAAGCAAATCCAAGTTTATATGCAAATAAACGGAGCAGTAATAAAATGCAGTGATATGCAACAGGCCCAGTTACAACAGCCTCAAGGCAACAGTGAATGGGAAATGCAATATGAATGAACTTGCATATGCATAACAACCAGCAATATGAAAATGGGCAGGTGGACAGTACGACTTAGTCAATATGATCAAGGAAAACTAAAAACAATACCCAATACACATGAATGCACAAATGCACAGGAAAAATGGAACCAACATGAAACCAAATCAAACTCAGTTCAACAAGACCACTATGCAGTGTACATGAATACAACAACAGGTGAATGTGCAGACCCAACCAAAGAAATGAAACCAGAGCTCAATGCATTTAAACTCAGTGACAATATACATGAATCAAATTGCAATGGTAGACCAGGCAGCAAACAATAATCAAGTGGAGATGAAATAATGTCCAAAATGCAACATGCCTCAAAGACCAGTGAACAACCGGACAACATTAAGTATACATGAAGACAATATGATCAAGGGTCTGGCATCAACAGAGACTCGAGTACTACCAGAACACAACCCAATACAGTGATCAAGTGCAAGTGAAACACAAAAGTACAAGTCCAAATACAACAACGTGTAGCAACAGTTACAAGTGACTCGAGCTAATGTACAGAAGCAACAATGCACCAATGTCACAAGCATGAACATAAGACAGTGTGCAACATCAAAGACCAAGTCGAAGTTGAACTGTTCTTAACAGTTCTAAGTATCTGACAATAATATATACAAAGCAAGCAAGTTCGACATACAGCGAACAAACGCAGCAACATGAAGTGAATCACAAATCAAAGGAGTTACTGACCAAAGAACAAAATCAACAAATGACAGAAACTTCAAAACCACGACCATGCTACAGGAATACATGTATGCAGCAGAGACAATATCAAAGCAATGGTGATGGCCGAAGCTAATACAGAGTAGTGGATTCGCATACCCAAAATCAAGTTAGTCAATGCCAAAGTCAAAGGAAATCAAAGCCGTGTTTCAAATCAAAGTCAACACCGTGATGACCAAGAAATCAAACAAGTCAGATTCGAAGCCGTGTGAATCAAGCTACTAGAAATTATACGAAATTGACAAAGTCAAATAAATCATCAACGTTCAACAAAAATCGAATGGCCGAAAGCATGATAATAAACAATTCAGACGAACGTAATTCAAGGAGATCGACTCCTATAAATTACTACAATCATCATCGGCATATTTCCATCGAGTTCAAGCATTGAATCAAAAAGCACAAAAGCATAAAACACATACCGAAGCAAGGAAAGAACTCGATCAACGAAGCAGCCGAAGTGAGCAACAAGGAGAATGATCGATCAAGGCTAAACGCGAATAATCACCGAATCGATCAACATAAAGTCGGCTCTTCGAAAGCCCTAATTTGGATCAAGGACGAAAGCCCTAATTGCACAAAGAGGAACGAACGAGAGAACAAATCCGCCACTAACCAAAATAAATAGAACGGGCTGAATAATAAACAAAAGGGGCCAGCTCGAAGGTGATTGGGTGGTCGTGTCGAATTAGGGGAGGATTGGTGACCTATCGGTGATCGGGGCATCGATTGGAGATGATCAGATTGATCATAAATGTGCACCATGCACTTTGGTGTCTGATTGTTTTTTTTTAAATTATGGAAGAAGATGGGGTCTCGGGTTCAAGCTCGAGTTCGTGGGTGAGTTACCTCGAAGTTATGTGAGATCGTGAGTTTCCTCAAGAATTTAGATGTTGGGCTCGGGAAAATTACAAATTGGCTTGGATTTTGTTTAAGCTAAATAAACCAGATTTTTAAAATGGAAGGAAATTGAAAATATTATTAAGTTTTAGAGTTAAATGCTTTAAAATTTGTTTTGTTTAAAAATAATTATGTATTGGATACTTTTGTAATTAACTTCTAAGTGTTTTGAAAGATTAAAAAATGTTTTAAATTTGTTTTAAAAAGTAATTACAGATTAGTTTAACTATGTAATTAAATTCATAAGGTTTTAAAAACAAAATAAGATGTAGTTTGAATTAAGAAGCGATTTAAAGGCCAATTACTTAATTTATTTAAGGATAATTAATTAATGTGATTAACTAATTAATGTAATTAACTAAAGGTTAACTAAGTAGTTAAATATTATAATTAATTAAAAGTAAATAAATTAATTAAAGGTGGATTAATTAACGATTAAAGGTAGATTAATTTGTAATTACTAATGTATTTAATTAGGGGATAACTGATTATGTAATTAACTTAAAGGTTAATTTAAACCGATCAGAATCGGAACAAACCAATTACCAATTCCACCTATCATCGCTGGCATCACCATAAAAAAGATCATTAAAAAAGCGTGAGCAGTTATTAAAACATTGCAATTAATTAAGAATAATTAATTAAAAATAATTAATTGAGTGTAATTAACTAAAGTAATTAAAGGATAATTAAATAATTAAAGGTTAGTTATTTAATGATTAAAGGTTGATTAAATTATTAATTAAGGTTGACTAATTAACAATTAAAGGTTGATTAATTTATTATTAATGGTTAATTAATAAATGGCTAAAAGTTAATTAATTAAGATGGTTTGTAATTAATTAATGTTGATTAACCAGGATTAGTGATCAATTTGATTTGAATTAATCGGATAACTAATTGATCTTAAGTATGGATGTTTGGATTGTACTGAATGCCTTGTATTGTTTGATATCCCTGATATATAATGCTTTGAGATATGAACTATTTTGATTCGAGCTGTGATGAATGTAATTTATTTATCTGGGATGAATGTATATTCTTTATCTTTGAATCTATGAATGGAAGATAAGTGCTATAGATTATACCGCTTATCGATATTGATATGATTGAATGTGTGATGATTGATGTTGTTGTACTATTATGTAAAACCCCTGGACCACACTATACACGCACAAATATGGATTGCACGAGGATTCGGTTAAGTCATAGATATTTTGAATTTAAATATTATTTTATTTAAAAGTTGAATTTTTAATCCAAATGGTTTGAAATGGAATTGGACTGAGTATGAAAAGCTTTTGAAAAAGAGTTTTAAAGATAAAAGTTATTTTGGGTAACTTGATAAAGTTTGGAAACTAAAATAGTTTGATTTGAATTTGAATTCAAGATTTGAAATTGAATTCTATGTTTGAGAATTTTGGTCTAAAAAGGATATACAAGTTATATAATGTATTTATATGGGTTTCAAACCATTTTAGGTGTATTATTTTGGAACTATATATTTAATCCAAGATTATACTTTAAAGGATATAACTTGTGCATATCTGATCGGACTTTTTCCGAAAACAAAAACCCTTGTTTTCCAAATAATAATAGCTTTCATATAAAGAAGGAACTTCTAATTTTTGTTGATAAGATTTCGAGTTTTGAAATGAAATTGTTTTGAAAGCTATTAATGAATCTTTGTTAAAGATTGGTGAACTTTTTTTTCAAACTGAAAAGGGATCTTAAAAGTGTATCTTTTGTATAAAAGATTTGAATTGGAAAGCTATTAATGAATCTTTGTGAACGATTGGTGAACTTTGTGAAGTGAATCTTTTTGTTTGAAAGATTAAAATGGTAATTGGTTTAAACCATTTGGAAGAAAAGTTTTAGGCTTTAAGTTGTGACTTAAATAAGATCCCATATATCCATGTGATTTTAAATTAAGAGATCATTATTCGGTTTAGCCGGGAGAGAACCTTTGTGTCATAAAACCCATTCCGAATAATGATACGACGAAATGGATAGCATCTGAAGACGGTGGTAAAGACAGGGTATTTTTGAAAGCGAAAGGATTACCTGTTGAATGTCTCTACACCGACTGCCCCGGTATAGGGATTTGATTACCCTTTGTAATGGGGAGTCCGAACGTGATTAGGGATTATCCGGATGGCAAGGCTTCTTTTGAAGTGCCTTATGTTCTGTTCGAACCCGGAACAGACTTGTATGGATGTGTGTTTGACATTACACTTTGAGATGTAACGCTGGTTTCTATCACATACAATTATGTTTGGTGGCGGAAAATTTATTCTCTTAGCTTAACACGGTTCTTTGAGACGTACAAGCTCAGAGGTTATGTAGTTGATGGTTACTAGTGATACATTCCCAATTTGGTAATGTGGCATACGAAGTGCTGCTGATTATGTGTTGATCGAAGCATGACTTTTGTGAAAAGCATAGCTTTGTGGACGAGACTTCGTCGAGCTTCATAACTTGGAAATGGTCGAAACAGGAATGTTGCGGCAAGGTTTTTAGGGGTCACTCCCCTAGGGTATGTCCATTTCCTTCTGGGTAAAAATTGGTATCGTGGTATGGAGCCTAGATATTTAACTGTGTGGTTGTTGCTATTTTTTGGTGAATCCCGGGATAAAGGTCGGTAACGACCGGGGATGGCTTACTTGTAGGTGTTACCTAGTTACAAAGGTAATCCGGCATTGTGTTGGCAGAGATCTGGTTTGGTTCTTGGGGGCGTCCCTCCAGAGGCGTTCCATTTGGTAAGGAAGTTCCTTAGCCTGACCATTATTGGTAATCCAACCATTCAATACGAGCCCTTTACGATTTCAATTGTATAACCTGCCATTCTTAAATGGTAGCTATAGTTGGTGTAGTATAATGGTACCTATGCTGGCTAAGATTAGTATTATACTTCGAAATTGTTTTCTGCAGTATGCACTAATAATAATATTATCAAAAAGGATTTGCGTATCAAGCATTTTGACTATCATAAGGAGAAACCTTCCCAAGTGTGCGATTGCATTATGTGTGTGTGTGTGTGTGTCGGCAGGCCTTATGGTAGTTTCATTTTCCAAAAAGCATTGTGGATTTCAAATTTAAAATCTTTTGTTGTTTGTTTTAAAGATAAACTATTTTTATTTGCTCATACCAGTCCCATGACTGACCTGGAGTTTATTGTTCCCTTCCTAAACTCTGGGTGCCTACAATTTTCCACACGGGCAGCCTAGGTTTGGGTTTTTCAAATAATCAAATAGTAATGTAGATTCGATATCTCGGAAGTCTTTGGATTTTGGTTATCGCTTTGTGCTTCTCTTTAACAGTCGGGGTCGGACTTGCTTAAGTCCTAGTTGATGGTGGTTCGGACTTTCGATTTGGAGTTTTGGAGCTTTGGAGTTGAGATGCAGTTTGTGGATTCATTCTCTCTTGAAGAATTTCTTGGGGTATTTTTTCCATTGGTGTATCTTTCTGTTGTTATGTATCTCTGATCATGTGATATTCATTGTATCAAAATATTGTATCGAATATTGTTGTATCAATGATATTGTTTTCTTCCTCTGTGTTGTTGTACTTAATGTGTTATAAGCTCCAACGAACCAGATTCGATGTTTGAATCTGCGGCATTCGAATATGGGTGATGTATTTAGTGCCAATTTTCGAAGGTCGAGTCTGGGTCGTTATAATTGGTATCAGAGCTAAAGGTTGAACTTTAGCTTTTGGAGTATAACACATTAGGTAACTCATTAGAGATAGGGTTACAAATACCCTAGAATGAGTATTCCCAAAGATATACGTTCGTGTGCCTCAGTAAATTCTCTTACTATCCACTGATAGTGAGTATAAGTGCAAGAAGAGAACGAGGTAGGGGACATGGAAGTACCACTATAAATGGTCAAAGCCCTGCAACAACAAGGAAACAACTCTTCTCAATCTCCTTTGATTCGGTTTCAATTCTTTGATTGCTTCGTGGCAGCTACAAGGAGATGCTTTGGTGTGGTGGTGGCTCTGCGAATCGTTGTAGAAAAGGTTCTAATTCCTATTTTGTATTCTTTCCATCATTTTTAACTTTGATGAATTTGAAATTTGAAATAAATTAGCTAACAAAATATGAAGATTGTATCAATGAAACGATTTCGGTTAGAACCAAATTTGAGAATTTTGTTATGATTTCTTGTGTGAATCCTAGTCCGAAGAGGGACAAGCAAATGTATACTATGGGATATTCCAACCTGAATTGGGTATCTGATTGTCTATTCTTTGGGGTCCAGATATGTTCTACGAATGGTTAGTTTCCCGTTGAACTAACCAGCTCCCCTACATATTTCGTAGACCGGATGACCCGAGTATTTCGTGTGGTATCGAATGAGTTTCTTCTCATACTTTTAATATTCTGATTTGGTAAGCCAAATGCAGAATAGATATTTTAGCTTGATCTGATGAGTCGATTCTCTATCTTAGTGTATTCATTTGCTTTGTTGTTTCCCTAGCAAATTTCGGGGACGAAATTTTCTTAAGAGGGGAATCTATATCGATCCTGATTTTTGAGTTAAATTTAAATTGGTAATTGATAAAAAAAATTGGATCGAAATTATGAATTAATTTGAAATTTTCAAATTTAATAAGATATATGCCTATTTATTTATATAAATAGATAGTAAGTTGAAATCTAAATTTGAGATTTTCCAAAATAAATAATATTTGTTTGTTTATTTATATAAATGTATATACAGTAATTATAAATAGAATTTAATTTGAAAATCCAAAAAAATAAATATTTTTAAAAAGTAAATTGGATTTGAAAATACTATGTTTAAAATTAATAAGATTTGTTTTCTAATTATAATATAATTATTTGAAAGTTATACATTGAAATCAATATAATAATTTTATAAAAGTTAAATTTAAACATTTTCTTTTAGAAAAATAGTTTGTAAATATATATAAGTAAAAATTTGAAAATATAATGAGATATACATAAAACATGAATATAATTTATAAAATTATTTCAAGCAAGGAATTAAACACAAATTTATTTAAAGTATAATAGTTGAAAATGAATTAAAAGACTTAAATACTTTCTTTAAGATTATATATACATAAGAAAACATATTACATAATTTACAATAACACAAGGGTTGAAACACAATTTTTAAATTTATTTAAATTGAGGGTTTAAACACAAATTTCTTTCATGTTCACAAATGTAAGGTGGAGATTACATGCACTAACATGTGTAAACATTTTATAAAACAATTTAACATTTGCAAATACTTTAATAAGATATTAATACAAGTGTAAGATGATAATAATAAAGGGTTTTAACATGTGTAGCTTATGCATGCCTTAAGAAATACAAATGGAAAATTGTTTTCTTTTCATTGTTTTTAAAATTAAAATAGGAAATCAAAGTTATAAGTATCAATATACCCCTACACTTCATTTCTTTTTTCTATCATCAAACATGACGCAAAAACCTAAAACCTGGAAAGTACGAAACCAAATAATATAAAGTAATGTAATCAAACAAACAAATATGAAAGCAAGTTTTAGATTCAAATTCAAAAGCTTGAAGCAATGCAAAGCTCTGAGAAGGAATCAAAACTAAAACCTGATTCAACCGGAGCTAGCAAAATAAATCAAAATCAATTCAAATCAAAACCTGAGAACAAAAGTATTTTCAAACTGGAATCAAACCACAAACCAGATTTTAGAGTTCAACATGATTCAAGAGCAAATAAGGCAATGATAAAAGATCAACATCAACAAGCTAAGAATCAAATACGAGTTTTAAAAACTAATGCAAGTTCCAGATATTTCCAATTCCAGCTCAATTTTTTTCTCTCTTCTCTACAGTCAGGTGAGCAAACTCACTTATCCTTGCCTATAACCTTTGATATTGTGATTGCTTCTTGAAGTGTGATATGAAAATGTTGTTTATTTTTGCCTGTAGGTTGAATATATAGGTATGTATTGATATGCATGTCTGTGTGAATATGTTAAGCCTGTTCTTAAGTTACACGTTCACTCTCATCAAAACAAATCAATATTTCTTTATCTCAACATTTTCTGGCCAAGATTTCTAAAGGAAAAATGATCATAAGAATATGATGTCAATTTTAAAAATAATTCCAAGTATTTAAATTTAGTAAATACTTTAAATCTATGGAAATTACAGCGAAGACCTTTATAATAAGGAAAATCAATGATCATAACTTTATGATTCGATTTCATAAGTTGATTCATGCTAGCAAATGACTTGATACAGATATCTTGAATTTTAAGATTGGGATTATTGTGATATTATGGGTTGAACGGGAAATGCATATCTATCGAATTCCGATAGTCGATGACTCGTGCTTTGGGTTGAAGGAACCTTGGCGGTTACAAAGGTTGGGAAAAATGATCAGTGATTTTTTCGATCACTGGGAAGGCAGTGTGGCGAGATTCTAGGGTTTAAGGGTTCATCTTGGGCGATGGAAAAGACGAGATCTTTGTGATGTCGTTGAGGGTTTTGGGTCGATCGCACGTGGGGGAGCAGGAACGGGGGACTTAGGCGGATGTTCCAGTGGAGTGGCGTGGTCTCTGGCGCGGGGTGGCATCGTAGCGAGGCGAATTTGGGTGATTGACGGTGTTCCAGGTTGAAGTCGGTAACTCGAATTCATTTTCAGGCAAGTTCGAAGGTGATTGGGTGGTCATGTTGAATTAGGGGAGGATCGGTGACCTATCGGGGATCGGAGCATCGACCGGAGATGATCAGATCGATCGTACGTACGCACCATGCACATTGATGTATGATTGTTTTTTTTAAAACTATGAAAGAAGATGGGGTCTTGGGTTCAAGCTCGAGTTCGTGGGTGAGTTACCTTGAAGTTATGTGAGATCGTAAGTTTGCTCGGGAATTTAGATATTGGGCTTGGGAAAATTACAAATTGGCTCGGGTTTTGTTTAAGCTAAATAAACCAGATTTTTAAAATGAAAGGAAATTAAAAATATTATTTAATCTTAGAGTTAAATGCTTTAAAATTTGTTTTGTTTAAAAATAATTATGTATTCGATACTTTTGTAATTAACTTCTAAGTGTTTTTAAAGATTAAAAAATGTTTTAAATTTGTTTTAAAAAGTAATTACATATTAGTTTAATTATGTAATTAAATTCATAAGTTTTTAGAAACAAAATAGGATGTAGTTTGAATTAAGAAGTGATTTAAAGGCTAATTACTTAATTTATTTAAGGAAAATTAATTAATGTGATTAACTAATTAATGTAATTGACTAAAGGTTAACTAAGTAGTTAATTAATATAATTAATTAAAAGTAAACAAATAAATTAAAGGTGGATTAATTAATGATTAAAGGTAGATTAATTTGTAATTATTAAATGTAATTAATTAAGGGATGATTGATTAAGTAATTAACTTAAAGGTTAATTTAGTTACTGTAATTAATTAAGAATAATTAATTCAGGATAATTAATTAAGGGTAATTAATTAATGTAATTAATTAATTAAAGGATAATTAAATAATTAAAGGTTAATTATTAAAGGTTGATTAAATTGTTAATTAAGGTTGACTAATTAATAATTAAAGGTTGATTAATTTATTATTAAAGGTTAATTAATAAATGATTAAAAATTAATTAAGTAAGATGGTTTGTAATTAAATAATGTTAATTAACTAGGGTTACTGATCATTCAATTTGAACTAATCAGATAACTAATTGATCTCAAGTATGGATGTTTGGATTGCACTGAATGCCTTGTATTGTTTGATATCCGTGATATATGATGCTTTGTGATATGAATTATTTTGATTCGAGCTGTGATGAATGTTATTTATTTATCTAGGATGAATGTATATTTTTTTATCTATGAATCTGCGAATGGAAGATAAGCGTTATAGATTATACCGCTTACCGATATTGATATGATTGAACCTGTGATGATTGATGTTGTTGCACTATTGTGTAAAACCCCTGGGCTACACTATACACACACAAATATGGATTGCACGAAGATTCGGCTAAGTCACAGATATTTTGAATTTAAATATTATTTTATTTAAAGGTTGTATTTTTAATCCAAATGGTTTGAAATGGAATTGGACTAATTATGAAAAGCTTTTCAAAAGGAGTTTTAAAGATAAAAGTTATTTTGGATAACTTGATAAAGTTTGGAAACTAAAATAGTTTGTTTTGAATTTGAATTCAATATTTGAAATTGAATTCTATGTTTGAGAATTTTGGTTCAAAAAGGTTATACAGGTTATATAATGTATTTATATGGGTTTTAAACCATTTTAAGTGTATTATTTTGAAATATATATTTAATCCAAGATTATACTTTAAAGGATGTAACTTGTGCATATTTGATCGGACTTTTTCCGAAAACGAAAATCCTTGTTTTCCAAATAATAATAGCTTTTATAGAAAGAAGGAACTTCCGGTTTTTGTTGAGAAGATTTCAAGTTTTGAAATGGAATTGTTTTAAAAGCTATTAATGAATCTTTGTTAAAGATTGGTGAACTTTGTTTTCAAATTGAAAAGGGATCTTAAAGGTGTATCTTTTGTATAAAAGATTTGAATTAGAAAGCTATTAATGAATCTTTGTGAAAGATTTGTGAACTTTGTGAAGGTATCTTTTTGTTTAAAAGATTAAAATGGTAATTGGTTTAAACAATTTGGAAGAAAAGTTTTGGGCTTTAAGTTGTGACTTAACTAAGATCCCATATTTCCATATAATTTTAAATTAAGCGCTCATTTTTTCGTTTAGCCGGGAGAGGACTTTTGTGTCATAACCCCATTTCCGAATAATATACGACGAAATGGATAGCATCTGAAGACGGTGGTAAAGACCGGGTATTTTCGAAAGCGAAAGGATTACTTGTCGAATGTCTCTGCACCGACTGGTCCTCGGTATAGAGATTTGATTACCCTTTGTGATGGCGAGTCCGAACGTGATTAGGGATTATACGGATTGCAAGGGCTTCTTTTGAAGTGCCTTCGGTTCTGTTCGAACCTGGAACAGACTTGTATGGATGTTTGTCTGACATTACACTATGATATGTAAAGCTGGTTTCTATCAAATACTTTTTTGTTTGGTGGCGGAGAATTCATTCTCTTAGTTTAGCACCCTTCTCTGAGACGTACGAGCTCAGAGGTTATATAATTGATGGTTACTAGTGATACATTCCTAATTTGGTAATGTGGCATACGAAGTGCTGCTGATCATGTGTTGATCGAAGCATGGCTTTTGTGAAAAGTGTAGCTTTGTAGACGAGACTTCGTCGAGCCTCACAACCCAAAAATTGTCGAAACAGGAATGTTGGGGCAAGGTTTTAAGGGTCGCGCCCCTAGGGTATGTCCATTTCCTTCTGGATAAAAAGTGGTATCATGGTATGGAACCCAGATATTTAACTGTGTGGTTGTTACTATTTGTTGGTGAATCCCGGGATAAAGGTCGGTAACGATCGGGGATGGCTTATTTGTAGGTGTTACCTAGTTACAGAGGTAACCCGGCCTTGTGTTGGCAAAGATACGGTTTGGTTCTTGGGGGCGTCTCTCCAGAGGCGTTCCATTCGGTAAGGAAGTTTCTTAGCCTGACCATTGTTGGAAATCCAATAATTTAATACGAGCCCTTTATGATTTCAATTGTATAACCTGTCATTCTTAAATGGTAGCTATAGTAGGCATAGTATAATGGTACCAATGCCGGCTAAGATTAATATTATACTTTCGAAATTGTTTTCTGCACTATGCACTAATAATAATATTATCAAAAAGGATTTGCATATCAAACATGTTTGACTATCATAAGGAGAAATCTCCCCTAAGTGTGCGATTGCATTGTGTGTGTGCCAGGAGGCCTTATGGTAGTTTCATTTTCCAAAAAGCATTGCAGATTTCAACATTAAAATCTATTCTTGTTTGTTTTAAAGATAAACTTTTTAATTTGCTCATACAGTCCCATGACTGACCTGGAGTTTATTGTTCCCTTTCTAAACTCTGCATATCCATAATTTTTCACGCGGGCAGTCTAGATTTGGGTTTTTAAGATACTCAAATAGTAATGTAGATTCGATATCTTGGAAGTCTTTGGAATTTTGCTATCGCTTTGTGCTTCTCTTTAATATTCGGGATCGGACTTGCTTAAGTCCTACTTGATGGTGGTTCGAGCTTTCGATTTGGAATTTTAGAGCTTTAGAGTTGGGATGCATTTCGTGGATTCATTCTCTCTTAAAGAATTTGTTGGAGTTATTTTTTTCAGTTGTTGTATCTTTCCGCTGTTATGTATCTCAGATCATGTGATATTCATTGTATCAGAATGTTGTATCGAATATTGTTGTATCAATGATATTGTTTTCTTCTGCTATATTGTTGTACATAACGTGTTATAAGCTCCGACGAACCAGATTCGACGTTTGAATCTGCAGCATTCGAATACGGGTGATGTATTTAGTGCCCATTTTCGAAGGTCAAGTCAGGGTCGTTATATGTAACGTTTGCGATTTTTCGTCCACGAATGCCGACATCAATACGTCCACTGTATCAACGGTCGAGCAATCGAAGGCCGGAAAACCGTACCGTTAGGGTTAAAGAAGAAGAAAAAGATAGAACAGAACAGAAAGAAATAACAGAACAATATCAGAATCTCACAATTCGCAGCGGAACAACATATAATACATAAATGAATAATCTTTAAACAAATAACTATATCAGTTATTACATTACATTACATTTCATTACATCATCAGAGTGTACAACAACAAACAAATGAACAGCGGAAAAGAAATATTATATACTAGTAATACGCCATGCCATCCAACTTGCCTCCTGCAACTCCTGAATTCCATAATATCCTGATAAACCTTACTCTTGACTGCCTGTGTGGAAATTGGTGGGCACCCAGAGTTTAGGAAGGAAAACAATAAACTCCGAGTCAGTCATGTGACAGGTATGAGAACTAAAACAGTTTATTTTTCTTTAAAATCAAAATAGAGGAATATTTTTAAAGTCAATTCGCAATGCTTTTTAAAAAATGAGACTACCATAAGGCCTTCCGCACACACACACAATGCAAACGCAGAATCGGAGGAGATTTCTCCTTATGATAGTCAAAGATGCTTGATACGCATTAAAAAGAAACATTTGATATTATTACTAGTGCATAGTGTAGGAAAAATCATTTCGAAAATAAAGATATAAATCTTAGCCAACATACGACCATTATCGTATGCCTACTATAGCTACCATCTAAACAGTGGTGACCACCATAAGAAATGGCAGGTTCTACAACTAAAACCGTATATGGTTTCGTATTGGGAATTGGATTTCCAACAAGTGGTCAGGCCAAGGAACTTCCCATTGCCACATGGAAACGCCTCTGGAAAGACGCCCCGAGAACCTAACCGGATCTCTGCCAACACAAGGCCGGGTTACCTTTCAAACTAGGTAAATACTGACATGAATATGTCATCCCCCGATCGTAACCGATCTATCCGAGGATCCTCGATTTCCAACAACCACAAAATTTGCAGCAACAACATAGGTTGAATATCTGGGCTCCATACCATGATACCACCTCTATCCAGAAGGAATGACATACACTAAAGGGGCGCTACCCCCTAATAACCTTGCCGCATCCTTCCTGTTTTGAACATTTCCGGGATGTGAGGTCTGACGAAGTCTCGTCCACAAAGCCACGCTTTATACAAAAGTCGTGCTTTGGGTCAACAAATGATCATAGAAATGATCACCAAGATAAATGATCAAATAAATGATCCTATCACAAATGATCAAACAATGATCATTTCACAGCAACACTCAGCATGCCACACTACCAAATTGGGAGTATATCACTAATAACCTTCAACAATATAACCTCTGAGCTCGTACGTCTCAGAGAAGGGTGTTAAGCTAAGAGAATAAATTCTCTGCCACCAACAGAAATATATTTGAAAGAAATCAGCTTTATATCTCAACTTGTAATGTCAGACATACAATCCATACAAGTCTGTTCCGGGCTCGAACAGAACCGAAGGCACTTCCAAAGAAGTCTTTGCAATCCGGATATTCACTAATCACGACCGGACTTCCCGTCACTAAGGGTGATAAAACCTCTATATCGGAGATCAGCCGATGTAGAGTAACTCGACGGTAATCCTTCCGTTTTCACAAACATCCGGTCTTCAACACCGTTCATCAAATGCAATCCATAACGACGTATCACATACTCGAAATGGGTTATACGACCTCAAGGTCCTTTCCCGGATAACCCGAATAGTGAGCGCTTATTCAAAAATAAGTGTGGCATTTAAATTCAAACGATCACAACAAATACCTATTTAAAGGTAAATATTGATAGTCGGATATTTAACTATCAATAGGCGTGTTCAACATCACCAAATCCAAATAATTTCCCAAATTATTTACTTTCCAAAATATCTTTACTAGATATAAAATTTCCCACACTTCAAAACTAATTTTCAAATCACTTTTCAATCCTTTACCATTTTTGAAAACAAATTTCAATCATTTTCCTTTCTTGGAAATACTTTCATTTCAAAATGGTTTATTTAAACCAATTAAATAAATCCATAACGATTTACTTTATATTTACGTTCCAAATCCGTAAATTAATTCCCACACTTCAAAAATAAATCAACATTTATTTTTAAACAAATTCCCCTTTTCATTTATAAATTCCATAGTGAATTTATATTCCAAAATATTTATGAATATACGATTTCAATTATTCATTTTCAATTTATCTTCAAAAAGATAAATTCTCAAAACATTTCATTTCACATTGGAAAAACATTTCCATACTTATTTATTAATAAGTAATTCACAAATCCATTTATTTTCAATACTTAGAAAATATTCCATATACTTAATATCAAAATTAAGTATATATTTCATTCTTTAAGGAAAACATTCACTTAACACATTTATTTGGGCTAAAACGAATGTTGCGTAAAACATCGTTACTACGACCCAAAATCACTAGTATAGGGATTCAAAGTTTAAATAGATATATAAATCCCAATACTATATAAAACATTTCCTTTCGGAAATCATTTACTATAACAACAGTGTTATAGTCCACCATTTCCTTATTTCTTGAAAACGTCTATTTCAACAATGAATGTTGAAATCTATGTTTTCGATATTTAATCCATTTTAAAACATCATTAAAACGATTAACTTCCTTTTAAAATATTCATTTCCCCAGGCATATACATTTTATTTGATAATATATTCCCTGTCGAAAATCGTTAATATACTTCCTTAACCAATTTCAACATTCAATTTATCAAATTCCATTGATTTCGAATTTATAAATAATGTCTATAAATTCCATTTCTATCCATAAACTTCGATTAATAAATTTCCTTTATTTACCAATTCCGTTTGTTTATCTCAATATATACCAAAAGTCCATATTATAAGTTGATTACTTATAATTCATTTATTTACAAAAATCGTTCTTTTAAAACTTCACAAATTATAAATTTTATAAGTTCTCATTCACTTATGAAATCCATTATACTTCATTTTAACACTTATAAAAACTTCGATTTTTAATTCCAATACTTTTAATTTATAAATATCCATTTTATAAATATTTTATAAAAATTGTTTGTAATAGTTCAAAAATTTCAATTTAAACCTTTTTATAAATTACTTAACTATTTATTTCAAAATCACTTTTCGCTTACATTTCAAAAAAATCAATTTTATAACATTAAAATTTTAACGTTTATTTATTTTAACAATTCAAAATTTAATAGAACTTATACTTTCGAAAATCACTTTAAAATACCTTTTAAAACCAAAATCATTATTTTAAAACTTCAGAAATGGATCCGATGATGAAGCAGCACCAAATAGTCAATCACGACATCCAAATATGACGCAGCGGATTAATCAAAATAAACTTCAATCGGTGAAAGTAGCAATCGGTGGATTGATGAATACCAAAATGCCCAAATTCGTTGATCCGAAGATACCGAATTCTAGCTATCTCTAACACGTTGATCGCGCACGATACCGTGAA
The DNA here is from genome assembly GCA_030765085.1 of Allium cepa. NCBI lineage: Eukaryota > Viridiplantae > Streptophyta > Magnoliopsida > Asparagales > Amaryllidaceae > Allium > Allium cepa. Next base: position 352,467,501 of record CM060932.1, on the reverse strand, counting down.
AGAAGATCTTCAATTCTTCAAGCGTTGATCAAGCGCACTTGATTCCGCGAATCGGCTTCAACAATCGTTGATTCGAGCGCACTCGAATAACCTAAAGTGGAGATAGGAGATTACACTCACCTACCAATTTAAGATGAAAGCACACAGCAATCAACAAGAAATTTTATTCAAAAATCAACTACCACAAATGTTACAACACACTCGCTATTTATAGTGTTTTACACCCTGACCCTTAAGTCGTTCACGACTCATGACCCACGACTTAGGACACACGACTCACGACTTAGCAACATATGTCGATGACGACTTAAAATACAACACGAGTTAACAAGGTAAACGACAGAACCACACAACATAATGACGTACAACACGTTACAGCAAGATATCAACGACATACGACTCAACGCAGGTCGACTTACTTATTACAACGACCTAAAACAGTACAACACAAGTCCATCACGACACACGACTCAAGAAAGCACGCGACATACGACTCAACACATATTTACAGCACATATGCGACCTTACACGACTCAACTTAGGTCGTTGACGACCTAAGACATAACGGCTTAAGGACAAACAAAACAGAACACGACTCATCATATCACAACACTACGCATATTCAGCCGACTTACGACTCAAGCTCCCTGCGGCATATCTCCTTAAACGGCTTAACTGGGTCGTGCCCTTCCTCCGACTCAAGCCTTTAATAGCTGTAACTTTCCCCTGCTTCATGATAAGTCGTAGACGACTTATAGATGAGTCGTTGAGTCGTGTACGACTCATCAAACACGAACGACTTAAGCCCTTAAGTCGTAACTCCTTTTCCTTTTCTTGGTTAGGTCGTAGCTCTTTCCCATATGACTCCTTAGGCTGACTCGCGCACGACTTACGAGTTAAAACCGAAACTTCTTTAGGCTGACTCGTGCACGACTTAAGAGTTGGAACCGAACCTTCCTTATCTTGTGAACGACCTAATCTCTGAACTTCTATAGATCGTGCTGCATCATCCTCCCCTGGTTGAGAAAAATTCATCCTCGAATTTGTAAATTCTTTCCCATCAGATTGTTTATCTCCATAATATGGTACAAGATGCTTAACATTGAACACGTCAGAAGTGTACACATCCTCCGGCAGCTTCAGCTTATAAGCATTTTCATTAATTCGTTTCACAACTTCGACAGGACCAATTTTTCTGGCTTTTAACTTGTTATAAGCGCCTACTGGAAAACGATCTTTGGTTAACACAGCGTAAACCAAATCACCTTCGTTAAATTCTATATTTCGTCGCTTTAAATCTGCAGTTCGCTTATACTTCTCATTCGACTTCTCCAATCGTTCCTGAACGATCTTATGACATCCAGTTAATTCATCAACAAAATCAACAGCCTGTTTAACTGTCCCCTTCGGTTGTGGTAATACTGTCAAATCTAACGGTCCCCTCGGCAAACTTGAATATACGATCTGAAATGGACTGAATCCTGTACTACGATTCACTGCATGATTATGTGCAAACTCTTCCTGGCATAACTTCATGTCCCAATTCTTCAGATTATCCTGCACAAGACATCGCAACAAATTTCCCGATGATCTGTTAACAACTTCTGTCTGCCCATCAGTTTGCGGATGATAAGCACTACTAAAGTTCAACTTCGTTCCCACCATCTTCCACAAACTTAACCAAAAATGGCTTAAAAATCTAGTATCCCGATCGGAAACAATAGATTCTAGTAAACCATGCAATCGATATACCTCCTTAAAGAATAATTATGCCACTCGAACTGCATCCGCTGTCTTTTTGCAGGCAATAAAATGTGCCATCTTCGAAAATCTGTCCACCACCACATAGATAGAATCATTCCCCCTTTGAGTTCTCGGCAAACCCAAAACGAAATCCATGCTGATATCAACCCATGGTTTAGTCGGTACAGGTAACGGCATATACAGTCCCGCATTTGTCGCTGTTCCCTTCGAATCCTGACATACATGACATCTCTCCACAAACCTTTCAATCTCTTTCCTCATCGACGGCCAAAAGTAAGATTGAGAAATCAAATGTAATGTACGATCACGGCCCACATGTCCTTCCTCGTGCAACTATTTGATAATCTTCAATCTCAAACTGCTCTCTGGAATACATAATCGATTTCCTTTAAACAAGAATCCATCAACCAACATAAATTCATCAGTACTCCCATCCTTAACTTTCTCAACAAACTTTACAAAGTAAGGATCCTCCCCAAACAATTCTGGTAATAATTCAAACCCTGTCACCTCAACTTTCATTGTAGTCAACAAATGACTCCTCCTACTCAAAGCATCAGCCACACGATTCGTTACCCCATATTTATGTTTCACGACAAAAGTAAACTGTTGTAAATAAGCAATCCATGATGCATGTCTCGCTGAAATCTTATCCTGCCTCTGCAAATGCTTCAACGCCTCATGATCAGTGTAAAGAACAAACTCTTTCTGAAATAGATAATGCCTCCAATGTTTAACAGCTTGCACAACAGCATGAAACTCAACATCATATGTACTATATCTCATCTTTGCCCCTGATAACTTCTCACTGAAATATGCAATAGGTCTTCCACACTGACTCAGCACTCCTCCAATCCCAACCTTTGATGCATCAGTATGTAGCTCAAACAACAACTGAAAATCTGGTAATACAAGAATTGGCGCTGTCGTCAAAAGTTCTTTGATTCGTTCGAAAGCAACCCCCGCTTCCTCCGACCAAGAAAAATGCTTCCCTTTCATACAATCAGTAACCGGTGCCATCACGCTACTGAAGTGTGGAATAAACCTTCGGTAGAATGATGCCAATCCATGAAAACTTCTAACTTCAGTGATAGTTCTCGGCTGTGGCCAATTTCTAATAGCTTCAACTTTACTCTGGTCCACCTGGATTCCCTTCTCAGATACAACATATCCCAAAAATAATACACTTCGAATCATGAACACACATTTCTTCGTAGCTGCATAAAATTGTTCCTCACGAAGAATAATTAACACCTTTTTCAAATACTCTACATGCTCCTCGGTACTCGCACTATAAATCAGAATATCATCAAAGTAAACTACAACAAACTTCCCAATGTACAGTCTGAAAATTTGATTCATCACCCTCATAAATGTACTCGGTGCATTCGATAGGCCAAACGGCATAACCAACCATTCATATAAACCTTCCCTCGTCTTGAATGCAGTCTTCCATTCGTCTCCCGGTCTAATTCGAATATGATGTTATCCGCTCTTCAAATCAATCTTCGAAAATATAGTAGCCCCACTCAACTGATCTAGCAAGTCATCCAACCTTGGCATAGGAAACCTGTAACGAACAGTAATCTTGTTCAAAGCTCTACTATCGGTACACATTCTCCATGTTCCATCCTTCTTTGGCACCAACAATGCTGGCACTGCACAAGGACTCAAGCTTTCCTGAACACGTCCCTGTTCTAACAACTCTCCCACCTGCCTTCATAACTCTTCATGTTCCTTCGGACTCATTCGATAATGTGGTCTATGCGGTAATACTGCTCCCGGAACAAGATCGATTTGATGTTGAATGTCTCTCAGTGGCAGTAACTCCTTAGGCAACTCTTCTGGAAATACATCTTCAAATTCTTTCAAAACTGGCTTCTCTTCTTCTGGAATTTCAACCTCTTCACTACACTCTCGCCCAATCAACAAAAAGACTTCAGGCTCCTCTTCAACCTCCTTGACAAACTCCTTCAAAGATAGCAAAGTTTTCAGTTCTTCGATCTCCTCCAACTTGCTCTCCTTCTGTTGTTGCTTCTTGGGAACCAAAGTGATTTTAGTACCCTCGAACATGAAACTATAGCTATTAGCACGACCATCATGTTGCACTGCTCTATCAAACTGCCATGGTCTGCCCAACAACAGATGACACACATCTATGTCTACAACATCACACCAAATTTCGTCTTTGTATTTCTTCCCAATAGAAAAATTAACACAAGCCCTTCGACACACCTTCACTTCACCACCCTTCCTTAACCATGCTAACTTGTACGGTTTAGGATGCTTCTCAGTTTTCAAGTTCAACTTCTTTACTGCTTCAGTAGAGATAATATTGTCACAACTCCCAGCATCAATAACGAACTTGCAAACTTTTCCCAGAATAGTGCATGTCGACTGAAAAATATTGCTTCTCAACCAACTAGAATCCTCCTCTTGCTTTGGTGTAAGACATGACCTCCTCATCATAAGATTACAACCTTCATCCCCAGACAGTTCTTCTTCCTCCTCAGCATAAGGTGCATTAGAACATTCTGCCTCCTCACCATCATCCTCAATCTCAGCAACCATTGCTCTCTTCTTCGGCTTCGGACATTCATTGCTTTTGTGACCCAACTCCTAACAATTATAACATTTGAAACCACTGCTACCCTTCGCCTTCTTAGCCTCCTTCACCACTGGTTTTGTAACAGGTTTAGGAACATTAGCACTTCCACTAACACCCTTCGCTTGATTATTGGAATTAGTAAACACACCACCTTCACGCCTTCCTTGCTTCTCCCAAGCCAACGCTTTCTGATGTGCCTCTGCCACTGACCTAGGATCAAACATATTAACCATATCCTGGATCTGCATTCTCAATCCCCCAATGAATCTAGCAGTTAAATGTTCTTTCGTTTCCACAATATCATTCCTAGCAATGAGTTGGTAAAATTCATCAGCATAATCACTAACAGACTTTGTCCCTTGCCTCAGATTCTGCAACCTCTGGTACATAAGTGATTGATAGTTGTAAGGTAAAAATGTAGCTCCCATCAACTTCTTCATCTTCTCCCATGATTCAATCTTTGACTTTTCCATTCTCTCCCTTGTAAGTTTAGTTTGCTGCCACCATGCCAAATCTCTCCCCCTCAACCTCGTAGCAACCAACTTCACTATTCTATGCTCAGGCACCTCCTTGAAATCAAAGATCTCTTCAACATTTGACAACCAATCTAAGAATTCTTCAACTGCCATTCCACCCTTGAACTCTGGAATTTCCATCTTCATACCCGATTCCCATCGACGATCATCTTCAACATTTCGATAAGAATTTCGAACTTGGTCTCGATCTCGATAATGAATGCTAGCTCTATCACCCTCTTCATCAAAATCAAAAGTATGCCTACATCGATCTCGACCATTATCATCCCTTCGTTCATGCATGCTTCTTCGACTATGTCTCTCTTCATCTCTATACGCCTCATTGTCAAATTCACGTTGACTTCTTCTCTCTTCATGTCCATAGTCATGATGATCTCTCCGTGATGAAATTGATGTTTCTCTTCTATCTCTAAAAGAGTGCGGTGATACCCTCCTCGCTTCCGTAACCGATGGCGAAACTCGGTTTCCTCCATGGTTCGAGTTTGGTGATCTCCTCCTTTGAGTTTGATTCAAATCATTCATCAACTTCTCTAACTTTCCAATGCCTTCATCAAATTTATCATTAATACGTTGTTCCATAAGCTCGGCTTCTTCTCTTCTATAAAATGCTTTAACATTTTGATGACGGTTAGCTCTCCTTGGCGGCATGATTGGAAACTCTTCACAAACACTTCAAAACTTCTCAAATACTTCAAAATTCTTCAACAAAGCTTCAACACAAGACAAACAAGCTCGGCTCACTTGCAACTTGACTCGGCCTCACTTGCAACCCTTCAATTTAAACAACAACAAGGCACGGCTCCAATCACTAGCTCGGCCTCAATACTTCAAACACTTTTTCAACTCTAGATCCAAAATGAAATGGATCAAAATCTTCAAACTCGTGGAAACTTCAAGATGAACACGATGAACTCCAACTTCAAACTTCAACTTCAAAAATTGGCTCCAAGTCTCGGTTTAGCTATGATTGGCTAAGTCTAGCTCTGATACCAAAAACTGACGCAGCGGATTAATCAAAATAAACTTCAATCGGTGAAAGTAGCAATCGGTGGATTGATGAATACCAAAATGCCCAAATTCGTTGATCCGAAGATACCGAATTCTAGCTATCTCTAACACGTTGATCGCGCACGATACCGTGAAAAAAGATCTTCAATTCTTCAAGCGTTGATCAAGCGCACTTGATTCCGCGAATCGGCTTCAACAATCGTTGATTCGAGCGCACTCGAATAACCGAAAGTGGAGATAGGAGATTACACTCAACTACCAATTTAAGATGAAAGCACACAACAATCAACAAGAAATTTTATTCAAAAATCAACTACCACAAAAGTTACAACACACTCGCTATTTATAGTGTTTTACACCCTGACCCTTAAGTCGTTCACGACTCATGACCCACGACTTAGGACACACGACTCACGACTTAGCAACATATGTCGATGACGACTTAAAATACAACACGAGTTAACAAGGTAAACGACAGAACCACACAACATAATGACGTACAACACGTTACAGCAAGATATCAACGACATACGACTCAACGCAGGCCGACTTACTTATTACAACGACCTAAAACAGTACAACACAAGTCCATCACGACACACGACTCAAGAAAACACGCGACATACGACTCAACACATATTTACAGCACATATGCGACCTTACACGACTCAACTTAGGTCGTTGACGACCTAAGACATAACGGCTTAAGGACAAACAAAACAGAACACGACTCATCATATCACAACACTACGCATATTCAGCCGACTTACAACTCAAGCTCCCTGCGGCATATCTCCTTAAACGGCTTAACTGGGTCGCGCCCTTCCTCCGACTCAAGCCTTTAATAGCTGTAACTTTCCCCTGCTTCATGATAAGTCATAGACGACTTATAGATGAGTCGTTGAGTCGTGTACGACTCATCAAACTCGAAAGACTTAAGCCCTTAAGTCGTAACTCCTTTTCCTTTTCTTGGTTAGGTCGTAGCTCTTTCCCATATGACTCCTTAGGCTGACTCGCGCACGACTTACGAGTTAAAACCGAAACTTCTTTAGGATGACTCGTGCACGACTTAAGAGTTGGAACCGAAGCTTCCTTATCTTGTGAACGACCTAATCTCTGAACTTCTGTAGATCGTGCTGCATCAAAATATCATATATCGATATGATAATCAACAAATATCACAATATCTGTAAATAAATCAATACAGTTGAGGAATCCAGTTGGATCCCTCCAACCTGTTTCCCTGCATCCAAAGATGTTAGCACAATACCAATTCCGCTCCAGTACGGAATTATCGCAGTATATGGGATTTAAAATATTATCCGCTTAATAGACGGCGCAATAGGGTCTCATCCGCTATATAATGCGGGAAATCAACAACTTCAATATATACATATGCCAATATATATATATATTGCTATTATATATAATACCAATTTCACATACGGTGAAATATTCGCGGTATATGTTTTTAATAAATAACCTCCGCTTACTAACGGCGCGTAATGTCTATTTCAACAATCAATAGATAATAATCATCATTCAAACATGCATTCAAGAATTTTAAATCTAACTATTTAAAATAAAATCGAAACCGATTCGATTGAGTGAGAAGTTCTCACCTTGATTTCAATTTCGTTTTCGCGATTTATTTCGAATAAAATTAAGCGGATGTTTAATTTTACCCAAAATTTTCACTAACTCCAAACGACTCCAATCCAATTCCATAGTGTAGTGCTCGTCCATACGATTCCAACGCAACTGGTTTCGCACGTTTTCGACCTCGTATGAAAAAGTTATAGCCTTTTAAACATTATACGAATTTAAATAAATTAATTACACAATTTCTTTTATAATTTTAAACCTACACTAATCTGGACCGCATGATTTCGTCCCTGAGATCCATGCCGTCCCTTACAATCATCTCCTCCAGGTTCATCACGTTCAAAACTAAACCCAAAGCCGCCGCTCCCCCCCCCCCCCCCATTTTCGCGACCACCTCAACCAATTCCAACGCGATCAGGAACCACCTCCTTGCTCGCCACCACGTGCTCCACCCATGGCCGAAGACCGGCCCAACTCGGCACTGCCTGTAGCCTCGAAAATCGTGCCAAACGCGCGACGTTCTTGGCCCATTATCCCACGATCTACTCGCCCATATTCGATCACAGCCGTTCATCTTCAAGATCTCGCCACCCTCTTTCATTTTGAAGTTGGAAGATTTCAGAAATGATGCGTGGATTGAAAGAAAAACGAGGAGGAAGGAGGGAGGGTACCGGCCATTGATAACATAAACGGCGGCTGGTTGAGAGAAACCCTAGCCTTCCTTCTTTTTTTGACAAAAATGGTCTATTTATAGAAAATAAACGAACACTATTCATTCCGGTTTTTCGGACTCCAATTTGTGCGCGGTGACCGACGTTTCTAGGGTTTATCCTGCGTTCCGGACACAATGGAATAGGTTTCGGAAGCTAATTCGATCATCTGTGCGAGTTATGGCAATAAACGTTCAATTTAAAATTAAACCGATTAAACGGTTTTCCAGGCGTTTTGGCTTGCACCGGACAAACGGTAAATCCGATTGACACGAAATTTGAAACCATACAATAATATCACATTACGGATCCGATGAAACTAGTTTCGTCGAAATCCGAGACTATTTGAAAAATGACTATTTTAACTCGCCAAATTAATATTTAAAACAATTTTGATGCGTTTCGAGCTGCCACGATCAAACGATAACTCTGATTGCTACGAAAATTGAAATCCGATAATAATAAACTATTATGGATCCAATGGAACTAGTTTCGTCCAATTCTGAAACTGTTCGAAAATTGGCTAATTTCACTAGTCGATTAAATATTAAAATATTCCATTTTCACAAATAAACTTTTAATTCGATTTTAAAAGTTCTAAAATATCGTTCTAACTCCAACATGATAAAATAAAATCTTAAAAATCATTTTCAATCATATTTAACCCAATTTTCAATTATTTCTGTATTTTCACATATTAAATTATTGATTTAATTATCCAATTAAATCCAATTATTCAAAATAAAATTTATTCGACTTATAATTTCACTTATTTATATTTAAAATTAATTAAATATTCAAATTTTAATTAATAGAAATTCTGGGTCGTTACAGACTTCCCCCCTTAAAAGAATTTCGTCCTCGAAATTACCAAGTAAGAAAAAGTTACAGAATTCATTAACTTTCCATAAATCCATAGTTAAACTTCTTACCATACTTTACTAAGTTTTCAAATCTATACTTAGTTATCTTTTCAAAACCAAACTATATCGTTTAATTTCCAATTCCAAAACCAAAATAATAGTTTTCACAAATTTCCCAAATTTTCTCAAAATTTTCTAACGCCTTAAATTTTTGGAAAAATTCGCCTTAGTCTCCTTTGCACGGCTCGATCCGAAAAAAAATGACAGTATATATATCACAAATATACATCTCATCAAGTGATGAGGCATCCCGTAGGGAAAAAAGTGTAAAAGTACGGTATGTAATCCGAGATATGTACCTTATTTATTTTATTAGCGAGCATATACGGCTAATATAGCGCGAAAGCGAGCTCCAAAAGTGAAGCAAGAGCAATCCGCACCTACTAAACACTCAACAAACAACATGAGAACATGCATATATGAAAATAATCTCAATATACATCATATAGCAACATAACAACTACATGTGCCAACATAGCAATGCATTCAATGGCAATAAATGCAACTACCAAATCAATATAAATTTACTTCTCATTAACATTTAATGAATTGGTTTTCAATTTAAATCACATTTGATTCATTAACATTGGAATTTTACTAACATTCATTCATATTCAATTTCAATTAGTTTGCATCCACTAATTTATATTCAATTTCATTAATACTTAATGAATTATATACAATCAATCAACAATCAAATAACAACCAATGTTTATTCAATACAACCAAATTTATTCAATTTACATTCTACTTGGTTCAACACTTTTAATTCCAATTGGATCATATTTAAATTGACTTCCATTCAATTTATTCAACTTCCAATAACATTAACTTTTAATGAATTAACACTTACATTCATTCATTATTTCGTATCAATTATTTACATTTAATTGATTAACATTCAATCCATTTATCAATTTAATTGCTAATTCCTTTAACAATATAATGTTGAATTTCATTTATATAACTCAAGTTCACATTCTTAATGACTTCATTTCATTAATTCACTTAATTATTTACTTCGATACCAAAATTAACTTTATTCAACTTCACTTAAGTTATATTCCTTTTCAAACATCTTATCAAATCCAAATCAATTTATTTAACTTTCCTTTTGTTAAATTTCAAATCACATGTCTTTGATGACAACTCAAATTTATTTCAACTTGGATTTTATTGATTTACTTATACTTTCTTTAATTTAACTCTATCCTTTAAGTTAAATTTATTCTATTAAAATTCAAATTGTATAAGTTATCAACTCATTTATCATTCTCATAATATTTTAAATAGGATTTCAGAGTCTTTTCAATCTTTCAAAACCATTTTTTTGAAATAAATTCAAATTATCTTTTGAATTTCCAAAACCAAATCCAAATTTTCCAAACAACTTTTTTTTTAAAACAATTTGGCAGCAATCCCTCTTTTGGAAACCCGAAAATGAACACCAATGATGTCGCGATCATTACCGGAATTATTTTCCAACGACCGAAAAGAGTTTAGAGATTTAATTTCTCCAAAACAATTTTCCCAAAATATCAAATCCTCTCAAAACACTTCTCTGGAATTTTATTTTCAGATTATAAACCATATTTATAAATCTTTTACTTATATAATTTCACTTCTTATATATAAGATTATTTCACAAGTGTAAATTATTTTAATTATAACTCCATACTTATAATTCATTTGCTTATACAATTCATTCTTTTACAGCTGTTGTTTTTATTTAACTTATTCAACAACCAACAATCAATTCATATACACTTTAATAATTATGAAAAATTATTTCCTTTATATATAAAATATAATCAAGGTAAAATTATTTCATTTACCCAATTTAAAACAATACTGTGTCGAATTGTTCTATTCAAGTGTTTAGAGATCCCTATCAACAACGTTAATTACTCGTGTTAACCAAAATCCATATACCACACAACAAACCAATCATCACAATATAAAACAATTTATATTCACTAACAAATACGCGCTCGTATCTATTATTACACTCAAACTCATTCTAGAGTACTGCCGACTCTATCTCTAATGAGTAACACCCAACAGAGCCATGGTTGTCGCTTAACCATATGCTCTGATACCAAATGTAACGAATGCGATTTTTCGTCCACGAATGCCGACATCAATACGTCCACTGTATCAACTGTCGAGCAATCGAAGGCCGGAAAACCATACCGTTAGGGTTAAAAAAGAAGAAAAAGATAGAACAGAACAGAAAGAAATAACAGAACAATATCAGAATCTCACAATTCGCAGCGGAACAACATATAATACATAAATGAATAATCTTTAAACAAAGAACTATATCAGTTATTACATTACATTACATTTCATTACATCATCAGAGTGTACAACAACAAACAAATGAACAGCGGAAAAGAAATATTATATACTAGTAATACGCCATGCCATCCAGCTTGCCTACTGCAACTCCTGAATTCCATAATATCCTGATAAACCTTACTCTTGACTGCCCGTGTGGAAATTGGTGGGCACCCAGAGTTTAGGAAGGAAAACAATAAACTCCGAGTCAATCATGTGACTGGTATGAGAACTAAAACAGTTTATTTTTCTTTAAAATCAAAATAGAGGAATATTTTTAAAGTCAATTCGCAATGCTTTTTAAAAAATGAGACTACCATAAGGCCTTCCGCACGCACACACAATGCAAACGCAGAATCGGAGGAGATTTCTCCGTATGATAGTCAAAGATGCTTGATACGCATTAAAAAGAAACATTTGATATTATTACTAGTTCATAGTGTAGGAAAAATCATTTCGAAAATAAAGATATAAATCTTAGCCAACATACGACCATTATCGTATGCCTACTATAGCTACCATCTAAACAGTGGTGACCACCATAAGTAAATGGCAGGTTCTACAACTAAAACCGTACAGGGTTTCATATTGGGAATTGGATTTCCAACAAATGGTCAGGCCAAGGAACTTCCCATTGCCACATGAAAACGCCTCTGGAAAGACGCCCCGAGAACCTAACCGGATCTCTGCCAACACAAGGCCGGGTTACCTTTCAAACTAGGTAACTACTGACACGAATATGTCATCCCCCGATCGTAACCGATCTACCCGAGGATCCTCAATTTCCAACAACCACAAAATTTGTAGCAACAACATAGGTTGAATATCTAGGCTCCATACCATGATACCCCTCTATCCATAAGGAACGACATACACTAAAGGGGCGCTACCCCCTAATAACCTTGCCGCATCCTTCCTGTTTTGACCATTTTCGAGGTGTGAGGTCCGACGAAGTCTCGTCCACAAAGCCACGCTTTATACAAAAGCCGTGCTTTGGGTCAACAAATGATCATAGAAATGATCACCAAGATAAATGATCAAATAAATGATCCTATCACAAATGATCAAACAATGATCATTTCACAGCAACACTCAGCATGCCACACTTCCAAATTGGGAGTATATCACTAATAACCTTCAACTATATAACCTCTGAGCTCGTACGTCTCAGAGAAGGGTGTTAAGCTAAGAGAATAAATTCTCTGCCACCAACAGAAATATATTTGAAAGAAATCAGCTTTATATCTCAACTTGTAATGTCAGACATACAATCCATACAAGTCTGTTTCGGGCTCGAACAGAACCGAAGGAACTTCCAAAGAAGTCCTTGCAATCCGGATATTCACTAATCACGACCGGACTTCCCGTCACTAAGGGTGATAAAACCTCTATATCGGAGATCAGCCGATGTAGAGTAACTCGACGGTAATCCTTCCGTTTTCATAAACATCCAGTCTTCAACACCGGTCATCAAATGCAATCCATAACGACGTATCACATACTCGGAATGCGTTATACGACCCCAAGGTCCTTTCCCGGATAACCCGAATAGTGAGCGCTTATTCAAAAATAAGTGTGGCATTCAAATTCAAACAATCACAACAAATACCTATTTAAAGGTAAATATTGATAGTCGGATATTTAACTATCAATAGGCGTGTTCAACATCACCAAATCCAAATAATTTCCCAAATTATTTACTTTCCAAAATATCTTTACTAGATATAAAATTTCCCACACTTCAAACATTTGAAACTAATTTTCAAATCACTTTTCAGTCCTTTACCATTTTTGAAAACAAATTTCAATCATTTTCCTTTCTCGGAAATACTTTCATTTCAAAATGGTTTATTTAAACCAATTAAATAAATCCTTAACGATTTACTTTATATTTACGTTCCAAATCCGTAAATTAATTCCCACACTTCAAAAATAAATCAACATTTATTTTTAAACAAATTCCCCTTTTCATTTATAAATTCCATAGTGAATTTATATTCCAAAATATTTATGAATATACGATTTCAATTATTCATTTTCAATTTATCTTCAAAGAGATAAATTCTCAAAACATTTCATTTCACATTGGAAAAACATTTCCATACTTATTTATTAATAAGTAATTCAAAAATCCATTTATTTTCAATACTTAAAAATATTCCATATAATTAATATCAAAATTAAGTATATATTTCATTCTTTAAGGAAAACATTCACTTAACACATTTATTTGGGCTAAAACGAATGTTGCGTAAAACATCGTTACTACGACCCAAAATCACTAGTGTAGGGATTCAAAGTTTAAATAGATATATAAATCCCAATACTATATAAAACGTTTCCTTTCGAAAATCATTTACTATAACAACAGTGTTACAGTCCACCATTTCCTTATTTCTTGAAAACGTCTATTTCAACAATGAATGTTGAAATCTATGTTTTCGATATTTAATCCATTATAAAACATCTTTAAAACGATTAACTTCTTTTTAAAATATTCATTTCCCCAGGCATATACATTTTATTTGATAATATATTCCCTATCCAGAATCGTGAATATACTTCCTTAACCAATTTCAACATTCAATTTATCAAATTCCATTGATTTCGAATTTATAAACAATGTCTATAAATTCCATTTCTATCCATAAACTTCGATTAATAAATTTCCTTTATTTACCAATTCCATTTGTTTATCTCAATATATACCAAAAGTCCATATTATAAGTTGATTACTTATAATTCATTTATTTACAAAAATCGTTCTTTTAAAACTTCACAATCATAAATTTTATAAGTTCTCATTCACTTATGAAATCCATTATACTTCATTTTAACACTTATAAAAACTTCGTTTTTTAATTCCAATACTTTTAATTTATAAATATCCATTTTATAAATCTTTTATAAAAATTGTTTGTGATAGTTCAAAAGTTTCAATTTAAACCTTTTTATAAATTACTTAACTATTTATTTCAAAATCACTTTCCGCTTACATTTCATAAAAATCAATTTTATAACATTAAAATTTTAACGTTTATTTATTTTAACAATTCAAAATTTAATAAAACTTATACTTTCGAAAATCACTTTAAAATTCCTTTTGAAACCAAAATCATTATTTTAAAACTTCAGAAATGGATCCGATGATGCAGCAACACCAATTAGTCAATCACGACATCCAAATATCATATATCGACATGATAATCAACAAACATCACAATATCTGTAAATAAATCAATACAGTTGAGGAATCCAGTTGGATCCCTCCAACCAGTTTCCCTGCATCCAAAGATGTTAGCACAATACCAATTCTGCTCCAGTACGGAATTATCGCGGTATATGAGATTTAAAATATTATCCGCTTAATAGACGGCGCAATAGGGTCTCATCCGCTATATAATGCGGGAAATCAACAACTTCAATATATACATATGCCAATATATATATATATATATATATATATATATATATATATATATATATATATTGCTATTATATATAATACCAATTTCACATACGGTGAAATATTCGCGGTATACGTTTTTAATAAATAACCTCCGCTTACTAACGGCGCATAATGTCTATTTCAACAATCAATAGATTACAATCATCATTCAAACATGCATTCAAGAATTTTAAATCTAACTATTTAAAATAAAATCGAAACCGATTCGATTGAGTGAGAAATTCTCACCCTGATTTCAATTTTGTTTTAGTGATTTATTTAGAATAAAATTAAACGGACGTTTAATTTTACCCGAAATTTTCACTAACTCCAAATGACTCCAATCCAATTCCATAGTGTAGTGCTCGTCCATACGGTTCCAACGCAACTGGTTTCGCGCGTTTTTGACCTCGTATGAAAAAGTTATAGCCTTTTAAACATTATACGAATTTAAATAAATTAATTACACAATTTCTTTTATAATTTTAAACCTACACTAATCTGGACCGCACGATTTCGTCCCTGAGATCCATGCCGTCCCTTACTATCATCTCCTCCAGGTTCATCACGTTCAAAAGTGAACCCAAAGCCGCCGCTCCCCCCAATTTTCGCGACCACCTCAACCAATTCCAACGCGATCAGGAACCACCTCCTTGCTCGCCACCACGTGCTCCACCCATGGCCGAAGACCGGCCCAACTCGGCACTGCCTGTAGCCTCGAAAATCATGCCAAACGCGCGACGTTCTTGGCCCATTATCCCACGATCTACTCGCCCATATTCGATCACAGCCGTTCATCTTCAAGATCTCGCCACCCTCTTTCATTTTGTAGTTGGAAGATTTCAGAAATGATGCGTGGATTGAAAGAAAAACGAGGAGGAAGGAGGGAGGGTACCGGCCATTGATAACATAAATGGCGGCTGGTTGAGAGATACCCTAGCCTTCCTTTTTTTTATTTTTTTGACAAAAATGGTCTATTTATAGAAAATAAACGAACACTATTCATTCCGGTTTTCTGGACTCCAATTTACGCGCGGTGACCGACGTTTCTAAGGTTTATCCCGCGTTTCGGACACAATGGAATAGGTTTCAGAAGCTAATTCGATCATCTGTGCGAGTTATGGCAATAAACGTTCAATTTAAAATTAAACCGATTAAACGATTATCTAGGCATTTTGGCTTGCACCGGACAAACGGTAAATCCGATTGACACAAAATTTGAAACCATACAATAATATCACATTATGGATCCGATGAAACTGGTTTCGTTGAAATCCGAGACTGTTTGAAAAATGACTATTTTAACTCGCTAAATTAATATTTAAAACAATTTCGATGCGTTTCGAGCTGCCACGATCAAACGATAACTCCGATTGCTACGAAAATTGAAATCCGATAATAACAAACTATTACGGCTCTAATGGAACTAGTTTCGTCCAATTCTGAAACTGTTTGAAAATTGGCTAATTTCACTAGTCGATTAAATATTAAAATATTCAATTTTCACAAATAAACTTTTAATTCGATTTTAAAAGTTCTAAAATATCGTTCTAACTCCAACATGATAAAATAAAATCTTACAAATCATTTTCAATCATATTTAACCCAATTTTCAATTATTTCTGTATTTTCACATATTAAATTATTGATTTAATTATCCAATTAAATCCAATTATTCGAAATAAAATTTATTTGACTTATAATTTCACTTATTTATATTTAAAATTAATTAAATATTCAAATTTTAATTAATAGAAATTCTGGGTCATTACATTATAACTTAGTAAAATATAAGATATATTTAAAACATCCTCATAGCATTATGCATGATTTTTCAAAAGTCTAAAACCATGCTAGAAATCTATATCAAAACATTATAATAGGCTTTAAAATAAAGTTCCTTAAATTCGATAATTTATTAGACTCGTTATTATTATTGTTGCTATTATTATTATTATTATTATTATTATTATTTAAATAAAAATAAACTCAAGATTATTAAACTGAAACTAATGATATACTTCAAATCTTACATTAAATTTCTAGATCAAAGTATAAAATTTCATATCTTCATAACTAGTTTTACACACTTGTTTAAAATGAATATTCATATCATGGAAAACATTTATTATGGTTTAATACAAAATTTCAAATAGTAAATAAACCAATAAATTTACTATTAGTACTTCAAAATCAAGTAAATATTCCAAATATACTTCCAAAATAGAAATTCAAATTTATTTATCAAGTATATCACTATATATAAACTTCGCAAATCAAAATATTTCCATTTATATAATATCTTTAAATTATACATTCAAAGAAACTTATATAAATTTTACTTGAAATATTCATTTGAAAGCTTCATTTGCAAATCAATTATCTTTAATATATTAATACTTTTCAAAACTCGTTTGTAAAATTTCTTCCTTCCTTTATAAATACCATTTATATGTTTAAATGACACCTTTACAAATATATGTAAACTATTTGAAAACAATTATGTACATCATTACTTATATTTACAAAGAAGCTATTGAAAACATTAAATCCTTAATTCATAAATTTATTAATTTATCTCAAGACACTTCTCAAACATTATTAATAAATCAATAATCATTTTCTTTAAATATGCTTATTCAATTAATAACTTCTAAAATATTTATAACACTAATTATTTACTATTAACCATGTAGTATGTAAATAAACAATATTTAAACCCTTTAAATTATTTAGAAAGAAAAATGATCAAAATATCATTTATATAATACTTTATCAAAATACTTTTATAACACGATGTCATAACAGATTTATCCTCGGTCTTGTAGACTCTGGCCATGCGTTGATCTGGCGTAAAGCTAGAATTCTCCAAGTACTCAGTAGACCTGTTTCAACATCCAGTGAAAAATACTCGAAATACCTTCAAAACCGATGTGGAAAGTACAATCCAAAAAAAATCAACCGAATCGAATCATGGATCGCAGATACACAATGGTTACACCCGGGTCCCCCAAGTAACATTCGTACCTTTTAAGCAATCACTGCCTTGTGAATTTCGCCATGATAACCAAAAACCCTTAGACCGCGGATACACAATGGTTACGTATGGATCCCCCAGGAAATATCTGTACCCTTTAAGCAATCTCTGCCTTGCGGATTATGCTAATAAAACGACCATAGATCGCAGATACACATTGGTTATGCTGGATCCCCCAGGAAACATCTGTATCTGTAAGCCATCATGGCCCTACGAATTACGCTATGCAGTCGAGTTCATAAGACCATAGGTAACGCCATGGAATTTGAAGACAGTCGAGTATCATATCCGAAAAACCGAAATCAGAGAGAATAATATCGATAGAGTGAATCCAAAATAGGGCCACAAAGAGGATATCAAGCAAAAGGCACTTTCCATATCTTTACTATGAAAATATGTATCATATAGTACCCTTTCAAATCAATTTCAAATATCATACTTATATAAAGTCAATTATATATAAGATTTCATTTTCAAATGAAGTACTTTCAAAATCAAAAATCACAAATATATCAAATCATTCTTATATAAATTCCTCTATATATAAGATTTATCTCTTTAGATCGAATACCTTCAAAAATTAACAGTTTCTAAGTCATTTGTACTTACATGAAGTCCATCTTATACAAGAACCAAAAAATTCAAAAATCAATTTCACTGTATGAAACGCCATACGAGATTAAAAATTGGACGAGTCCTAATAGAAGAGAACTCAAATTACAAAAACAGACTCGGTAGGAAGATATGATAATTAAATTTCAAATAAGGAAGATGGATAGCCGTATATTAATCGTGGGTGACCTCAACTGGGTCAATCGTTACTTCGAGAATAAGATCGACGCAGAATTCTGAGGCAAATCGCCATTCGATCGCAAGAGATAGAATTCGTGCATAGTAAAAGATAGCAGCATCTAAACCGAGGATATAAAATCTATGTTGAGTCAACGCTTATTGTAAAGGAGTTTCACCCCTTTACAAATCATTCAGTGGAGCTATGAGATGCTCTGGAATCAAGAAAATACGAACAGGGAGATAAAGATGGATTTCAAAACAAGAGGGTTCGTTCCAAAATTTAAAGGAAACTGAATCAAAGAGGAAGAGATTCAAGCATGAACGAAAGTAATTCTGTAATTAAATCTACTATATATGCTGAGTTTGCCTAAAACCAGAGCTCCGATACCACATGTAACATCTCGATATTTTCAACCATTTGCATCCGCACATGTCGGACTTGAGTTGCTCAAGATACCAGATTGTTAATTTAAATTTGGCAAAACTCAGCATATACAGCAAATAAATAAATCACAGAATCACAGATACAAAGTAATATGAAATAAGCAGCTGAAAAATAAATAGTAGTTCATGAAGCTATTATATGAATAACAGAATTTGAAATAAAATACAACAGAATATCTCAATACAATGTAGTCTCGAATACATACGGATGACCAGTCCGAGCAAACAACTGGATAGTGGAAAGCTGAATAGATAGATGGATCCCCAATCGAAGCTCCAACTCCAAAGGTGAGTCTCGAATGTTGTGACACATAGTCTGACCCGAGCATAAAGAAAAACACAAAACACTCGAGTCAGGATTAAAATTCTTATATCAATAAATCCAACTCAAGTGAAATATCAACTGAAATACAAGTAACTTAAAGGACGTTTGGGATACCCATCCTCTAAGGATCCGTGAAACTATCTACTATGTAGTAATATACGCTATTAACAACCAAACGTCATTATAAAACCGTGGTCATTTCAAAATAGTGTATACTTCAAACCAAAATATCATTTCAATTTCAAATATGTTCACTTCCAAAATCATAGTACTTTCAAAGTTATAACACTTTCGAAATCGAAATCCTAAAATTTATGACATTTTGGAAATCACAACATTTTGAAATCATAGCACTTGGGAAATTATAACCCTTTGAAATTATAGCATTTTGGAAATCATAACACTTTGAAATCATAACATTTCCCTTAAACCATTTAGATATTAATAATAGTATATATATATAAAAATAGTTTATAAAACATAATAGTTTATATAAATTAGTTATAAGTTAAAATAGTTTATATTAAAATAATTAGCATATTAAAATAGTTTATATTAAAGATGATTTATATTAAAATAGTACATATAAAATAATTCACAAAGTAAAATATAAAAATAGTTTTAAATATAATTTAAAAATACTTTATTATGTAATAAAATAGCTTCCTCAATTTCACAAATCGATTCCATATCAACCCGAATTCAAAAATTCAAATTTAATCCAATCTCAAATCATCAATTTCAATTCAATTCAGTTTCTCAATAATATATTTCAAATTATATCGATTTCAAATGTAGATTTGAACCACAAAATAAACCATTTCAATTTCAATATATTTCAAAGCTTTATATATTCCACCATTTCAAAACTAAATTTGATAATTTCATATATATCTTAATTTAACTTCATTATTGTTTAGTTTTGAAACATTCATTTAATAAATCCAATATCATCTAAATAAAAACCAAAATTATAGATGGACTAAATATTTCCTTCAATTTATTTAAACTTGAAATATTCATTTAAATCACCTTAAACCAAAATCTAGTTATAAAATCATATTCTTTAAAAATCTCAAATTCAATAAGCTTCAAATCGATTTAATTAAATAAATTATTAATTAAATACCATTTTAAATCAATTTCAAAACTATCTTCCCAACCTTAATTCATTAAAAATTATTATAAACTCTATATTTTAAAATAAAATTTTAAATAATACTTAAACATATTATATATAAATTAAATTAAACTTTATTAAATTAAATCTTATTATCAAACTTATTTTATAATAAGATTAATTTATACATTTTTTAAAATTATAAGGAAATTCTTAAAAATAATAATTTCAAAACTAACTTAAATTTTAAAATTTCAAAACATAAAATTAAAAATCAAAATTTAAAACCTTTATAAAAATAGCATGCTTCTAAAAGTCAATATTTATGCATCTCTATCCTATGGTCAAGTGATACGGATATTTATCATTTCAATCTGCAATTTAAATATATATAGGTATATATTACTTCAGCTTGCAATCCCAAATTCAATTCAATGAAAATCGCTTCGGTTTATCATTTCAACCCATAACGATTTTCTCCTATTCTACAAATCATTCGAGTATGTATCATTTCAACCCATAGTGAATTCTATACTAACAGGGAACTTGCAGAGTGATAACAGATATGATAATAATATAACAGGCATATGTCATCAATATAAATAACAGATAATGGCGTCAGATGTCACAGGTGAATAGTTACAGATAATAGCATATATAGCAACGTAAAATAACTAACAGTAACATATTTCAATTGTTGTTTCAATTGAAATCAAATTTAATAGATATAAGAACGTTAATCATGAGTGATTGCTCACCTTTCGAGGCTAGAGAGATTCGATAATGAGATTAGTTACAAACTAAGCACGAATTCCCAAAGCAAGATTGGCACGAATTGACGAACAAAGCTGATAGATTGGGAATCAAGAACCAAAATCAGTTTGATATAACAGAAACAAATGTGTATTATTTTTATTACTTTATAAAAATCAATACAACAAATATTAGAATAAATCTATATATATGATTCAATTTTATATTTAAAACAAATTAAGGTCCAAGATATTAACAACTTAGATAAACTTATGTATGCAAAATTATAGTTTAAAGTCTATACACATTTCAAAATTAAAATAACTGTATATGTATACACTTTAAAACAAATACACAATGAAGACAAATGATATGTACATGCAGATCATAAACAAAACAAAATATCTATATTATATACACATATTTATAAATCAAATTTTTGAAACATATATTAAAATAAAACCTAGATATAGAATTTCAAATCAACACATATTTAAAATAACATATCATATCCAAAATCTTACATATATTATTTCTTTCAAACTATATATATATATTACAATATGAATGCAGACCTTATGTATGACATATATATATATATATATATATATATATATATTATATTACAATATGAATGCAGACCTTATGTATGACATCTGTATATATATATATATATATATATATAAATCAACATACTTAATATATATATATATAACAAAACACCACTGACAAGTATACATACACATATAACTTATGAATATACATATAAACAGGTAGAAAACAAATAGATCATTTAAAAATTATGTGTGTGTGTGTATCGAAACAACCACTGACAAGTATACATACACATATAACATATGAACATACATATAAACAAGTAGAAAACAAATAGATCATTTAAAACTTATGTATACTATATATTCAAGTAGACTATTATATAATCATATATATAAACTTAAGTATCAATGGACCATAAACACAACTATTATATACATATGACATTTTACATCTACTGCAACATCAACATATACTATATGTAATGAAAAAAAAAATCTAAACGCATATATATCTACAAATAAAGTAAGCGTTTTTATATATATATACACCTTGTTAAAAGTACACAGTTTTTATAAGACAAAAAACATATATATATATGCTCATACTGCTAACAACTTTATGTATAAATATATATATATATATATATATATATATATATATATATATAACTTATGATAGATAAAAATAAACTTTTATATAAATATAACTTATACATATATATACTCTAACAAATAAATAAATACTACAAAATAACTAATGGGATATATATATAACTACTAAAATTTCTTTTAACTGCCGCGTATATCCCAACATATAATATAAATAATATGTATAACAAGTATTATTTGTACATAGTAGACTACTTAAAATTGCATCTAACTATATATATATATAAACTATACATATATACATATAATATACCTTAACAGAGAGGCTCGGCTGGAAGATGGGTAGAAGCTGATGGAATATCTCGAAGGCGAAGGCGAAAAAGGCAAGAGGATGCTCAGATCATGGGTTCTCGGCTTGAGGAGGAGCAAGGCGGAGCCGAGGTTGTGGGTAGGATATAGGTCCGGAGGCTAGGTTGATGGGTGGAAGGGTTTGCATTGAAACGGCAGAGGTTTGGATGGTGTCTGCTTAGAGAAATGGAAGTAGGGGCACGGTCGAGTATGGCTAGGAAGAAGGGGCTATTGTACGATGAGGGTGGAAGTTGACGGTGAAAGGATGGGGAAGAATACAGGCTATAAGCGAATTGAAGATATGCTTGCAATATTTTTATATATATACGAATCAATTTTTTTTAGGAATTCAAAATGAAGAAAAAGGAGAAGGAAAGGCAACTTTAATATAGATTTATGGAAAGAGGACACAACCTGTAAAGGAGAGGAACGGGTTTAAATAATATATAAATGAAAAGGTACAAGCTTTTCGTTTTCTCTTTCCTAAGTAAAACAAAGGAATGAGGTGGACGGAAGCAAATCAACGAACCAAATGAAACGAATCAACAAATATAAATTAGAACCAATGGAACAACAAAAGTCACAACTGGAAATAAATGAATGTTAGTGGCGGTTTATTATAGCCATTTGAAATTGAATGGTCACAGGATATTAAAAGCTCCAAAATGGGTACCGATATGGCTAACCGTTTCACGGTTTCTATCTCGTACCAAACACCGAAGCATAAAAATGAATATATTACGGAGATCAGCATGACAAGACAATCAAAATGGTATATAGATATCAGTGGTACGATCATCGTATCAAAAGTCGATAATCAGTACCGAAAAATGCTGTTAGTTTGCCGAAAATAAAATAAATAGAGCAATAGCAGTCCAATTTTGGCGAAATGAAAGATGACGTCTTACACAGAAGATGATTTAAAAATTTATTATATAAAAATATTTAGGTTTGGAAAATATTTTATTATCATCAAATTTTAATTGATTTAGATTTAAATATAATTTACACAAGAAAATAAACTTTCATATTTTTATATGAAAATTTACCATTTGTTATGTTAAAGTAGACGTATTCCAAATATTAAATTTTTGTTTCAAAATTTTATACTTTAAAATTTCACAAAAATTCAATTAAATATATTAATAAAACCAATATAATTTTACGGGTTGTTACACAATTAAATTCCAATATAAAATTAAATGTTAATTCAAATTCAATATCAATTCAAATGTCAACTTAAATCAACACACAGTAATAAAATAAATTATATATTGCATCATATATTTTATTTAACTTGCAATGGAATTTTTAGTATTGCGTGAGTGGGTTGAATCATTCACCCTTTTGCTTTCCCTTTTCTTGCCAGATTTGGATCTGCAACTGCTTCCTCATTTTGTTTTGTTTCCTTGCTATCTTAATCTTTTTTTATAGAAAGTTTTAAAGAGAAGATTATATAGATCTGGATTTTAAGAAAAAGACATGGAAAGAAGAGAAGGTTTGAAAAAGGAAAAAAAATAAAGAAGAAGAAGAATAGAAAAAAAGAAAAGTAAGGTTTGAAAAAGAAGAAGATTTGAAGAATAAGAAGAAGAAAGAGAAAAAAGCTTTGGAAAAAAGTAGAGAAAGGAGATATGAAGAAGAAACATGAAAAAAAAGGAAGGAGGAAGGTGAAGAGGGACAAAAAATGAAGCTACAGAAGATGAGATTTAAAAAGAAATGAAATGAAGATACAAGAATGAAGATTGAAACTAGTGAAAAGCTAATAAAGCTAAATATAAACAAAGCAGGAATTGGAATAAAGTAAAAATATGAATAACCCTAAAAAAATGGTAGGTATAAAAAGAGGTGAAGGAAAGAATTAAAAATATGAAAAGTAGGTAACGTTCATGAAATGAAAAGGCTTTAGACAATGTAAATGGAAATGAGTAATGGAACAAATAAGCAAACAATGAAAAAAAGTGTGACAATTATTAATTAGAAAGGGAATGAATGGATCAACTCTACTCTATAAACAAACTTCTGGATTCAAATTTCAAAACATTTGTTCACCCAATTAATTTTGTTAACCCCAAACATACAAAATTTGACATTCATTAAAGATTTAATTACCACAACATGACTACATTTGAACACACCAAGGGGACCGCTGCCACATAAAATAAAATATGAACCATGATTTAAAGATTCAAATTTAAAAACAACATTTTTCTTGACACGTAATTATGAACTCAAATATTTAATTTATTTTAAATTTCAAGGTTAGTAATAAAATCACTTCCGTGCAACCTATGCCTGCTATTTAACTAACGTAAAGCGTTGTTTTAAAAATTCAATTTTCTCTTTTTACAACGTTATATTTATATTCATAATGGAAACTTTCACTTTTTTTTTCCTCAAACATTTTTTTTATTTTCCTCAAAATTCTTATTCGTTACTTGCAATTCATAAATGTAAACATTCTTATATTCTAAAATGATCAACTCATAAAATATTAAATCCATTCTTATATTTTCAAATAATATACATTCCAATTGAAAACATTCTTATATTAAATTTATTGATTGCACTTTGTTTCTTTTTCCTTTTTCAATTGAAAGATTTTAATAAATTTATTTTCAATTAATTTTAATCTTACACTTCAAAACAGAGCCTAATTGTTGAAATCAATTAAATAAATACGTGAGCAATGTAATCCTTATTTATAGTCATGCAAACACGTTTATAAAATTACAGTATCCAACAAGCATTAAATTACATACTAAATAAATTTTTTTCTTTATCAATCAATATTCAATTAACTCATCATTAAAACTGACATTTATTATTCCAATTCATGTTATTAAATTATATTCTAATACACATTAGAACCTTTCACTTCATTGCTTCATTGTAGTTTGTTGTTTTAGAAGTTTATTTATGGTCCAAACTTATGATCTAATAACATAGTTAACATTTGTTTTACATTTCATTATGTTTGTATGCTCCAATTTCCATCCTTTATTTTTATTAACTACTATATTTCCATTTTATTGAATTTTGGTCAATTTCACACATTAATTATAATTAAAGTCTCAATTAATTTTTTTACCTTGGTTTCATTCTTTTATTAAATAAGTTATTACCTTACATACATAGCCAACATTGTTATATCTTCCATTACATCAATATTTTACAATTTCATCTTACCTTCCATTCATGTAACCTTTTATTTCATTAATTGTAATAAATTCACTTATTAAAATTTATAATTCCAATAAATTTGAGTAAACTGATTTCCATCCTTTTATTCAAATCAAAGGTCATACTATGATAAAAATTTACATTGGTTACATTGTATAGAATCAA
Organism: Allium cepa; assembly: GCA_030765085.1. Lineage (NCBI taxonomy): Eukaryota > Viridiplantae > Streptophyta > Magnoliopsida > Asparagales > Amaryllidaceae > Allium > Allium cepa. Next base: position 352,441,229 of record CM060932.1, on the reverse strand, counting down.
CCTTTTTACCATTTCAATTAGACCTACATTTACTGCACTAATTAAGGGAATTAATTGTCATTTATTTCCAATTAAATTTAATAGACCAAATAAATAGGTAATGTATATAATAATTGTCACCATTAGCCTTTAATTACATTTATAAGTTTATTACTTATAAATAAATATTACCATTTCTTTCATAACACTAACTTTATTCAATTTCCATTAACAATATATTATTTCGTTAATGAATTCAATATTTACATTCTTTTCCATATGTTCACTTTATAACCAAGTATAACCTTACACTATTTCAATTAGTTGGAATTCCATTCAAATTGTTAATAATTATCTTTAATTAACACTGCTGCATTTCATTTTAGTATTATTCTAGTTATAAATCTTAAATTTTAATTTCTTCCAACATTTAATAACAAAAATATTATTAAATTTACTATTTTTAATTGTTGAAAATTTCGGATCGTTACACCAATGAAATTGGTTTCGTCGAATTCCAAGACCATGCCCTGGATCGCTATTTTAACGCATCGATTAAATTGACGATTTTAAAATTAGCAAAATCGCTTGAAGTTCCAGCTTTAAAATCTTACTGACTAAATTATAATTTCAAATCCAATATTTAAACCATTTAAATATTCAAAATCAGATGACGAAAAATTCGGGTCATCACATTCCTTCCCTCTTAAAAGAATTTCATCCCTAAAATTGCTAAGGCGGGAAAAACGCTCCAAACCCATTAACTTATCAAAACCCATTTAGTTAAAGCTCGACATCCACTTTTCTAAACCCTTTAGTTCCTACCAAACATTAGTTTCCATTTCTAGTTCAAAACTTTTTTTCAGTTGCAATTCAAAAATCAACTTTGTGGTTAACAAAAATTCTTCCTAAAATTTCCTAAAATTTTCCAACGCCCTAAATTTTCGAATTTTTTTGGCAGAGTCTCCCTGTATGGAGAACCTTTGCAATATGCCAAGTGTGATAAAAATATATACATCGACCCACACGGTCGGAAAACACAATATATATATATATATATATCAACATTTTTATATTTTGCGACGTTTAATCCGAAAACATACCTTATTTTAGCATTTTTAAGCGAGCAGTTTATTTTACATGCAATTTGGCCAACCAAATCTGGCCAATAGCCTCTCGGTACTTGTACGTACTTAATTTAAACACCTAAGTTCCATAAAAATGAAAATTCAATAACATTTCACTTATTTCCTAGTTAACCACAATATTTCATAACCAAACATGTTAACATATATTTATAAGCAATTAATGGTTCTTATACTTATTTAATTACTTTCAATCAATCCATATATCATTTCATTCAACTCGAAATGATCTACAAACAAATTATTTTCATTCAACTCATATCTATACTAAACAAACTCATATCCATTCCAAATTGATTAAAAATCAATTTTATTCACTTTTATCAATTCATAGAATTTTATTTTCTTCCATTTTTGTCAAACAACTATTTTATTTCATGCAAATTCAACGATATCCATTTAAATAAATAATCATTTAAGCTTATAGCTATTTTAAATTGATTTCACATTAATTTATATTCAATTATATTCCATTCCAAATTGAGTCTCAATCAATTTATTTACATTCCATTCATATTTCTAATCTATTTTATTTAGCTTGAAATCATTCCATGTTAATTTATTAAATAGCTATTTCACAAATTTATTTAAGCCAAGCTTCCATATTAACTTAAGTTAATTCATTTTATTTCCAATTAACTCAATCATATAATTAAGCTCATTTCTATTGCAATCAAATCCCATTTCAATTTTAGATTTAATCTTATTCAATCAAATTCCATTCCATTTACTAATTAATTTAATTAGTTCATTCCATTAATCTGCTTCAAATTTTAATCCCATACTCAAATTCATTCTCGAATTAATTTAAATGATATCCAAGGCCATATTTAATTTATTTACACTTAAATTGAATTTATCTATAACTCAAGTTCCCTATTCAATTAACTTATCTAAAGTTAACTTTTAGTTTATATTCCAATATCTGATTTTCATGTCAAAAATGACCTTATTTAGTTTATTGAGTTCGAATTTATTTTAAAATCTAAGTTTGGCCTTTTGTTCCACACTTATAAAATATCATACCATTTTTATTTTCGTTGTTCTATCCCATTTTTCCAACTTAATGAGTTACACAATTTATTCTTCACATTTCCATCAATTTTATACTCAAGTATATTCGCACTTTTATTTTTAACTCGAGATTATACATCTATTTATAGCCTAAGTATTTTTTATTCCATTTATTTCAAATTTTATAAGCAACTCAAATTTATTTATTCGCAGTTCCAAATTTTCACTCCAATTTTATTTCATTCAAAATTTATACGTTATGGTTATATAATTATTTCACAACTCAAAATTTATATTTACTTCAAGTCGATATTATTTGTAATCCAATCCAATTTTATAACTTATAGTTATATAGTCACTTTATAATTCACATTTACATATTTAATTCAATTCAATATGATTCAAATCCAATTCACTTTTTATTTAAATTTCAATTCCTTTTAACCAACATTTCAAAACCATATTCGAGTTATTCATTCTTAAACTAATTTCACTCCAAACAAGTTTATTTTTAATTCATTCAATCTAAAAAGGTAAGAATTAAATTCTAATTTCAAATTTTTTCACACTTCTTTACTTATATTTATTTGTTCCATTCACTTATTCATATTCATATGCTTTTATATTTAGTTAACATCATTACATTCTATTAATTTCATTCCACTTATTATAATCACTTCATTTATTGATTTACTTTGCTTAAGTTAAATTCCAATTCCTACAAATTTTCTTTTACAAATCCAATTAATTTAACTTACATGAGTTAAATTTTAATTTCATCTTGAGGTTCACTTTTTCAAAGTTTTATTTCAAAAATTATTCTCTTCTGATTTCATATCTCATTTAACTAGAAATTTCAGAATTCAAACATCTGGTTCTTATTTCAAGTCATTTGAAATAATATATATAACCCTTTTTTAACAAACCATTTCCTTCAACTTTCAAAAATCAACTTGATTTTTATCCAAAACAATTCTCTCGGAATTTCCAAACAATACCCGTTTACCAAACATAAATCTCCATATCAAATTTATATGGTAGCAATCCATCACCTAGAAACTCAAAAAGGAATGCTGATGATGCTGTCGTTATCACCATGATTATTTTCCAGCGACTAAAGTGAGTTCAGTACTTCATCGCTTCCAAAATCTATTTTTAGATCCAATTTAAAGCATTTTCTAGTCCAAAAATAATATCACCATTATTTATTTCAAAATGCCTTGGTAAACCTTTCTAAAAAACTCCGGGATTTAATTTTCCAAATTCCGATTTTTAATCAAATTTTAGTTTTAACTCAATTGTATAATCCATACTTATACAATTTCGATTTGGTTATATATAACCATTTCAATTTTATAATCTTGTTTTGGTTATGACGTCCAAACATTTCAATATACTATAAATCATAAAATTATTCCTTTTATATTAAAATACAATTTGGGTAAAATTGTTTCACTTACCTACTTTTAAAACAATACTGTGTCAGTTTACCATGTTCAAGTGTTTAGAAACTCCTATCGATTTAGTGGCGTCCCACTATTCGACTAGAATTTATATGTCACTCAACAGATAAATCAACGCAATATAAAACATTTTATATTCACTAAAAAATACGCGCCCTTGTCTACTAATACACATAAACTCATTTTAGGGTTCTACTGACCCTATCTTTAATGAGTAATCTTCCACCAAAGCCAAGGTTCTCACTTAACCTTCTGCTCTGATACCAAATTTAATAAACGAGATTTTGGACCCTCGAAAATCGACATTAATACGTTCATTGTATAACATGCCGAATACTCAAGTGCCGAAAATACTAACTGCTAGGGGTAAAGAAGAAAGAGGTAGAAGAAATAAGAACAACAATGCATAGAATATCACAATCGCAGCGGAATAAAATAAAATATATATGTCACGACCCGCCTTCCATTCCACAGAAAGACGCATCATGATTAAGGAAGAAAGGGATAGAAAAGAGAAAAGAAGGAACTACACAATATCAGAATCTCACAGCGAAACGAATAAAATATATTAATCACGTAGTTATTACATAAAATACAACATTTATCAGATTTACATAGCCTGTACATCACAAACTAGACAGTTATAAAGACCTGCCTATAATACAACTCTAGTACAATACAGAAAACATCTCAAAGGTACAACACAGAGGAACCACTATATATCTATATACGCTGAAGCCTCCTGCTCTATATCTCCTTTAGAAACTCGTCAAAGCTAACATGAATCCCTTGGCTACTCGTAAAAATTTGAGTACCCAAGAGTTTAATAAAACAGAATATAAACTCCGGGTCAGACATGAGTCTGGTATGAGTAAACCTGTTAAAGTTGCTTAACTTTGAAAAACCTTTGGAAACAAAAGGTATCTCGTAAGACTTCCCACACATAAACATGGAAAAAAAATTACCTTATGATAACCAAAACATTTGATAGGAAATCCAGTGATATAATAATAGTGTCTAAGGTTTTCAAGTAAAATACAGAAATAGCTGGAATGCTTATATCCCACATTTCAACATAGTTGGGCACAATCAAAATGCACGGCACTTATTGGAGATTGGATTTCATACAATGGCAGGGCTACTGGGGTACCACCCGTCACAGTACGTGGCCGAGATCACCGCATTGAGGATCCACCATGATCCCCTGTAACACAAGGCCGGAACCATCCCTTACTGGATAATCCTGAACAAGACAACCCCGCAGTTGGCGCGACCAACCACACACTAAGCCGAATAAAAAGGGACCTCTAGACGGGGAAAACCTCGTCCTACTTGGGTGCTACCCACTTAGCCTTGCTGCACCTCCCCTGTTTTAGCCATTCCCGACTGATGAGGCTTGAGGCTACGATTACCTTTAAAGAACACATCTTGGAATACTCATCGTCCTCCAGTGACGATGTTCTGAAAGCATTCATCCATACAATTTCGTTTCGGGTTCGAACGAAATCGAAGGCACCATCTCGTTACACTCATTTCGGACTCACCCTCGGAGTTAACGACAATAGTCCTTGCACTCTGAATGTCCATCTCGAACCTGAAAGTACTATCTCCGTTAAAATCATCTTGGAATCACCCTTATAGTTTAACGACAATAGCCCTTACACTTCGAGTCTTTATCTTGAACTTCATTAGATATTTTACGACCTATCGCTTAATTTGGATCGATGTGATTTTCGGATATTCCAATTTTGAAATCCGATCCCGATCTCACCGAAAGCCAAAACGCCGTTTTAAGGTCCAAGTTGTTTAAGGGTTTAAACGGTTTAATTTATAATTTATATTAAGGTAATATATTCACACATATAGATCATTCACATTATCTCAGATAGATAATCTATATTATCACAGTTCTACCAAAACATCTCATATCACAAACAACACATATCATATATCAGAGACATCACATAATCCAAGGCTTTCAATATCATTTAATCATCCATAAGCAAGATAAATCAACCACACAATCTCTAATTAATTTAACTAACCACCAATGAATTAAATTAATCACTTTTAGTTACACTTAAATTCTGCTTTCCTAACATTAATTAATAACAAACCAATTAATTAATCATTCTTTAACTATCCATCGTAATTAATCATCCTTTATTAATTATCCTTTAATTACATTAAGTAATTAGCCTTTAATTAGTTACACAAATTAAGTATCCTTTAACCATTAACATTAATTAATCTTTAATTATTCATTAATTAGATTAATTAATGATCCTCTAATAACCTTCATTAATCAATTACTCTTTTAATTAATTACATTTGGTAATTAATCTTTAATTAATCACATTCATTAATTAACCTTAATTAATCACATTCAGTAATTAACTATCCTTAATTACTTACATAGATTAATTACCCTTAAATTAATTATATTAATTAACTAACCCTTTAATTAATTACCTTGAGTAATTATCCTTTTAATTATTTCCATTAAATAATTATCCTTTAATTACTTCACTAAGTAATTCCCTATAATTAATTATATTCAGTAATTATCCATTAATTACTTACACTAAGTAATTATACTTTATTAATTAATTATACTTAATCAGTTTCATTAAGTGGTCATTTTTAATTAATTAAACAAATTAATTAACTTAAACTGATTACATTAATTAATTAATAAATTATCACTTAATCATATTTAATGATTCTTCCCATAACTACATTCATTAACTATCCACTAATTACTTCATTAAGTAATTATCCTTAATTACAATAAGTGATTAACCTTCAATTTATTTTACTAATTAATTACTCTTAATTAATCACATCCTTAATTAAATATAAATTTTTTACTTTAATTAAATGCTTAATTACATCATTTAACCTTCATTAGAAATCATTTAGGAATCAATTATATAATTAAAAATATATAATTTACTTTTAAACGAAACAATTTAAAAACATTTAATTTATCATTTTAAGATCTGGAAACTTGTTTAAACTTATTTAATAAATACCCATTCTTTGAAAACTTAGTTAAACATTCCATTTAAAACATTTTCACTTTAAATACACCTTTAAACTTAGCTAAACATTCTTTTGAAAACTAAATTACTTTCATAATCTTCAACTTTAAACTTGTTAAACATTTTTTTTTCGAACACTAATTATTTTTAAAAAAATTAAACTTTTAAACACTTTGAAAGACTTGAGTTCTTTTTTTTAATAAAATATGTACATATTTTACTTTCTCTTTAAACCTGGAACAAACAAAAATGTCCTGGGCCCAACCATCAAAATTCTCGAGCCGGCTACGATCTTTCTCGAGCAAACTTCGATACACTCGCGACCTCAAAACTTCGAGACAAACCCTAAAATAAACTCGAACCAAACTCGAGCGAGCAGCTTCTTCCCCAAAGCTCAACTCAATCCTGACACGAATGTGCACGTGCACGATGCACGCTTTTTCGACCGCCATCGATCGACGCAACGGCCACCTACAAGTCGAAGACAATAATGCCAACTTCCCCGATAACCCAGATCAACGATATCGAATGCAAATTGAAATTTCGTCGATCGATTGAAAACTGAAACAACATACGATGGACCATATTCCTCGCCAACGACGAACTCCTCCATCAGAACTCACGTCCCTCTGACCAGAGTGGCATCACTACCTCCAGCGACGTTTCCCCCATATCTGAATGTCACCGGTCTTCCCATGGCTTCGCAGATGCCTTGAATATATCGACCACCCAAACCAACGTCGAAACCCTACTTCGCCTCCGACTAGCCACGGCGTTCAACAATAAATTCCACAACCATTTTCCTGTGGTCACTAGGCCGCCCGCAGCCTTCGGCACAAAACTCGACGAACCTCAACACGTCGATCGTCGAAAATCGACGATATACCCAAAATCATTTAACTTGGCATATTTATACAATACTAAAAATCATGAAATTAATGTCAAAAATCATTATTTCACAACATGAATCTATTTATGGGATCAAAGCATAGAATTATAATTATTGGTTTTTGATTTATATTCGATTTCTACTATAAAATCTTATTTTTTTAAAATAATTTATTAATATAAATTCTTGAATTCATTTTAAAAAAAGTGTTATAGTCTTGTGATTGAATTTACTTTATTGATCAAAGCCTAACAATGATTATATGATGAGAATGGGATTTATTTAGATAAATTTGAGTCTGTTATTCAACAGAGAACAGATTCATACTTATGCATTCATATGCACAGACAAATCATAGTAATATATATATAAACATTCAACTTCAATCATACATACAAACCATAATACAACAATTTCTATACAGATTTATCACATGCATTAATATAATCATAGATTAAAAGCTGTTTTTAAAAAGAAGGTTTACTCACCGACAAATGAAAGTAGAGAAAACAGAGAAGCAGACACTACAACAAAAATACCCTATTACAACGGGCAATGCCCGTTGTAATATGGTTTTCGCAACGGGCATGTGCCCGTTGTAATAGGCTTCATTGTGATAGATCCACCACATTTTACAACGGGCAAAGCACGCTGTAAAAACCGTTGCAGTATACCTTTTTACAACGGGTTATGGCCGTTGTAGTAGACTATAATACAACGGCCATAACCCGTTGCAATAGACTAACCATACTAGTTGCATAGCCTATTTCACAACATGCATTGACCGTTGTAAAAAGTGTATTTAACAATGTGTGTTGACCGTTGTAAAAATATTATATAACAACGCACATTGCCCGTTGCAAAATAAATGCAGATTTAAAAAAAATTACAACAGCATCCATGCAATACATCCGTGCTAATACAAAATATTGTCGTAAAATAATTAAAATCATATAGGAAAAGACTAAAAGCTAGAGTCATAGAATTCTAACACTCCAAAAGGTTAGATAAGTTTACATGCCAAATACATAAAGCATTAACACATAACAGTCCGCTACAAATATCATATTCTAAGTACAATCATTCTATACCACAAAGATGAAGTCTTTATGCCACGCGACGGTTGATCCAACGGCCTCTTTGATAGTCTGCATCTCTAAATTTGACCTGAATAAAAAGGCTTCTGGTTCCACGCTACATTAACCCATACTTTTCAAGCATTTGCTCCAAGCTTTACAAAATTTACTGAAGCATCAGGATCAGTGCTTGCTATCCTCCCCTCTGCAACTACGTTCTTCTGCCAACCCAATAGCTTGCACTTTTTTTTCACCAAACCATCCACGGTAAGCTGATCTTGAACCTGCATATTGGTACTCTCGTGGTGTGACTGAAAGCATAAAACCATGGAACAAGGTTATATAAAAATACCGAGATTCAAAAGGTAAGTGCGGTTGTGTTCATATTAGTGCGAGCATAGCATAACTTGGTTGCAGAAATAAAAATCATGTGCAAAACAAAATGTATAGTTAAATGTACCTTGTAATAGATCTTAGTATAAAAAGAAATCAAAATCACCCAAATATTTGTGTCACAACTACCTTATATGTGATAAAAAGCTTATGCGAATTGTATATTTTGGTTTTTGTATACTTTAAAATTTACCCGATGCTTTCTTTTGTTCAGTATCTGAAACTCTATTGTAGAATTAACACGTGCAATTATAAATATGTTGAATGTATTATGTAAAAATGCTTCATTACTTCATTTGTCTTTCCTTGACCCTTGATGATATTAAAACACCATGTTCAAATATTCAATAAGCACAACGCACATTTAAGCACCGGGTTATTCTTAGTACAGATTTCCAACAAATTAACTAAAATGATACCTATTTAATCGAATGCCACACATTAAAAACCAACATGGTAATCAATGAGAGAAATTGTAACGACCCGGAATTTTCGATCCAGAAAATTCCAGATAGTTAGTAAAAAGAAGAAAAGAGATAGAAGAAAAGAAGAATAGAAATACCAGCATCTCACAATCGCAGCGGATAAAATATAATATTAAATAATAATAATAGTTATACAAAGGAAAACATATTTGTAAATTACAGTTTTAAATATCAGAGTTACATCATACACACAACACTGGACAGTCTAAACAACAAGACCCAATTACACAATAATATATCACAGCGGTAAAGCACTCCATACGCTTTAGCTCTCCAGCCCGCCTCCTGAACTCCAGAACGTCCTTACCTGAAAATCTGTAATACTCGGTCTGACCCGAGCATTACATCAAAGTAACACCCGGGTCAGGCTGGAAACCAGCGTGAGTAAACCCATCTAACTTGAAATACAAAAGCATACAATTTATATAAACCCGGGGTAACTTATATCGATTTACACTTCATAAATTATTATAGACATCAACCATTTCGCACATTAATTTCTGAGTGTCAAACTTAGATTAAATGGTTCAATTCACTTAAATCATTCCAAACAGGCTTATTGATTTCACATATCAATTTATAAAGAATCGAAGTGGTTTCGGGTATTTACTAATATCCGACTCCGGTCTCTTCGAATCTCATGTCATCTTAACCTAAAATATTCAAATGAAATATAACTCAAACTTAAACACAGGATGTCACTGTTTAGACCAGTATAACATATCACATAGCATCACATATCACAAATCATAGATATCATCTAATCTAAGCATACTATATAATTCAATCATTCATAAGCAAGATTTATCAACACACCATTTGAAATTAATTTAATTAACCACTAATGAATTAATTAATTACTACATTTACTTCTTAATCTTGCTTACTAATCATTAATTAATGATAATCCAATTAATTAATGACTCACCAATTTTTCATCTTAATTAATCATCCTTTAACAACCATCATGTGATTATCTTAAATTAATTAAATCGATTAATTAACTTGACTAATCACATTACTTTTAATTAACTACATTGGGTAATTATTTCCTTAATTACTTCAATAAGTAATAACTTAATTAATTCATAATTACTTGATTAATTAATTACTATTCATTAATTAAATCTAATTAATGATTCTTAATAATGGATTAATTATTCACAAATAATTGATTAACTTAAACTTAAAATCAATAATTTAATCTTAATCCATTTCATTAATTAATTAAACAAATTATTCATTTAATTACCTCAATAATTAAATGAAATTATAAATCATTAAACTCTAAATTTATTTTAAGATAAAACCCTTCTTATCAATGGTTAGATTATCATTCTTAAATACTTTATTTCCATTCTTAAGATTCAAATCAAATTTGAATTCAAATTAAAAATTATGATTTAAATTTGATTAAGTCCTCTACTACATTTCAAAAACTCCATTTAAATTTAAATTCTTTAATTAAACTTCAAACTTCTTAAACACTTTAACATTATTAATTCAATTTGAATTTAAAAACTCATTTTTCCCAAACTAGATTCAAATTCAACTTGAATCTATTTTAAAACTTAGATTTAAACTTAACTCAGATTTAAAACTAGATTTAAATCTCATTTTAAAACTTACTTTCCTTTAAATGCAGGTTTAATTTTTATTTTAAAAAAAATTAAACAGAGTAACAGGTTTTCCTGACTAAATCCTGTTACCTCACTATAACCCGAGCTACCCCATTCTCTGCTCCGAGTCAACAAGCCAACATCTTCGAGCCAACTACTAAAATAACGAGTAAAAACTCGAGTCAAATCCTTAGCTCAAACCAACTACCAACAGCATTCACACATGATCACCGTGCACCTTCACACTGCTCTGGAATGATTCCGATCAACGTGGATGTTCTTCCCCCATCGCCGAACAACACTTCACTCCATTCCGATCATCACATTGCTCACAAACAACTCGATTTGGAATTCGAGTTCAAATTTTAAACCTGGAATAGAAATACGCATTCACTACCAAAACCTGTCATCACTTCCCCCACGGCGCTCCGTCCACCAGAGAGCTTCCACCACCGGCCAAAGCCTCGCCTACGACCAAACTTCCATCTGCCAAATCCCCATTCAACTCGATCGAATCTACAGGATGTATCGACCAAAACAACTTACCCAATTTAAACTAGGGCTACAAGCAGAAAATCACCACCACAATCCCCATGTTGATTTGCATCAACTTCAAACATTTTTTCCAATCATCAATGACTGCTCCTTCACCTACCAGAAGAACCCCGACACTTAAATTTGCCTAGATTCCCCAAAAACTCAAAATTCCCCTTTACAGTTAAACACAGAACTGCACCATACCCCTTCAACTAAAAATCCTAATTTTTGTTCTAAAAATCATGTTTTGATTTTAGTTTTTAATCCATAATACTGAATCTATCAATTTCTCAATTTAGAGTTTTCATATTATTCAACATAACTTTGACATCCTGGCTTTACAGTAATACCAGATTTTGATTTAACAAATTTTAAGTTTTTAAAACTTAATCTAACTAATTTAAACACTCTTGGTTTGAAAATCAAATCCTAACAAACTAGATCAGGTGGCAAGAAAAAAATAAAATCATGAGCTTGAGAAAACAAAATAAGAACAGAACAGACAATTACAAAACACACCAATACATCCATATAAATATTCAGAGATATGCTTATAAATGCATTCACAATCATATTTGTTTTCAGGGATAAAACATGCAACATAATTTTTTTTTTTTTACTGTAAACCATTTATATTATGATGTTTCTCACAGTTTTAATCATGTTTGTTTCCAGTGATAAAACATGCAAAACAAAATCACAACTTTGCAATCATTATTTATTCCTTGCATCAGATAAATAAACAAATTAGGCTTGAAAAAGAGGGAGGCTACTCACCTTATTTGGAAAAAAAAACAGAAAACAGATCATCCCTGGAACTTTATATTTTGTTTGACATAATCTGAAGCTACTGCTCGATTTTTGAGATTATTCATGAGTTATTAAAGGTTGAAAGCTGACCGTCTTTAAAGTTGAAACTGAGTTGCTTGCTTTGATTTGAAAAGAAAAAGAAAATGCAGTTGCATGCAGTAGACAGCTTTCAGGTTTCATTTTAAAACTTGCATGCTGGTTAAAGGCTTTAGAACAGTTTTGAAAATTCCTTTACAGACTTTGAAATTTCTACTTGCTTTGTTTGGGAAGATAGAAAGTATTTGGTGATGATGAGTCTTTTATCAATTAACAGATCACAGAAACACAATACCCAGAAACAAATAAACAATATTATACTCATATGCATGCATTTATACTCAAATTCAAGCAAACATTAGATATACTGCATTCAACAGATTTCATCTTAGATCCATATTCTATTTTTAAATAAAAAGGTGTACTCACCTATTTTGCAGAACAGAGTAAGCCCTTTAGAATCTGGAACTGCTATTATTTAAATCCGGAGGCTGCTTTAAATCCTTGGTACTTGAGCAGAAATTGTCTTAAGATGATCTTGTTTTAGCTTTAGGCTTGAATTTGTTTTGAATTTCATCTTCCCTTGATTTGTTTCCTTACAGGTTTGTTTTTTCTTTCTCGTTTTTAAGATGATCTGGAGTTAATTCATTTGAGCTTGAATTTGATTTTTAGAATAAATATAGTTGATCCTTGAAAAGGGTTTTCTGTTTTGAGATTTCTTTATACAGGTTTTTTTTCCTCTGAAAAGGAAGAGTAGATATAATAGTTTATAAATTTTTTTTTTCTATTTTATAAATTTCCTCAAAAGTAAAAACAAAGTGACATTTGTAAATCTTCATGATAACTTTATTACACTTGTTTAAACTAGTATGAACACTTGTCATAATTAATTAATTTTCTTTATATGTATTTTGAGTTTATATCCTTGTCTTATTCATTTATTACCCAATTTTACATGTCATAAATCATATTTATGTTTTTATCTTATATATATGCATAGTTTTTTTTGTATATGTTTCATGTTTATATAAATTATGTAATTTTTTAGAAAAAGAGAATATCAACTCTTTAATTAAATCTTGTTAAATTTTATACTTAAGTTATCATTGTATTTAAATTAATAACAATACACAAATGCTAGTGGTAAAGAAAATGTCCAATTTAGAAAATTCCTTTATATTCAAATCAATGTTTTCATATTATTTAACATACATATACACACCTATATACTTGTGCGTGTATATACTTAGAATTCCAACATTATAAAGTTTACACATATGAATTACTATAAGATTTATCATTTTAATATAATAATTATTATAGTTTTCAAATTTACTTATACGCATCCCCAACATTTTTAATTACCAAATTTTTTTATTAAATCCAAGTGGAATCAGTATCTCAATGGTTCAAAATCAGTTAATTATCCAATTAACAGATATTAAAAATCCGGGTTATCACATTCCTCCACCCTTTGAATCTTTTCATCCTCGAAAAGGAACGAAGCCAGATTTATTAAAATGCTTGTAATTGGATAAATTCTCTTTGATTATTTAAAACACTTTTAAAATCTATATAGTATTATAAATTAGTTTTTATGAAAATAGTTTTATAACTCGATGTTTCAATAAGTCCGTCCTCGTTTTCATAGAAATTCGGTCATACGTTGATTAGGCGTAGGACTAAAAATCTACAAGTGCTTAGTAGACTCATATTCAACATCCAGTGGAAATACTTTGAAAATAATTTTATTGAAAATATAGGAAATCATTTTTGAAAATAGAGGATATATTTTTGGTGAGAATGCTCTGGAAATCATCACCCCATCCATGGTCACAGTTACATCCAGGGTTATGTTGCCGTCGCAGCAAAAGTCCATGTAATTGCAGGCTCTCTGCGGCCTCACGATTACGCCATGGAACCCACACAACAGATCACAGTTACACCCAGGGTTACGTTGCCATCGTAGCAAAATTCCATGTAACTGCAGGCTCTCCGCGGCCTCACGATTTTCGCTATCGAAATGAAACTCCTCCACTCCTACATAGGTCGCAGTCTGCCGATATAAAATCAAACACAGACTGTTGGCTCTCAGCGGCACACACGACTTTCGCTATGTTATACCATAGATCGCAGTTACATTCTGGGTTACGTTGCCATCGCAGCAAAAGTCCATGTAACTGTTGGCTCTCAGCGGCACACACGACTTTCGCTATGGTATACTCTACTCATAATCCCCATGAACTAGTTTCGTCCGGACTCCTCACAGGATCAACTTTAGAACCCCCTTGGGGCTCAAGGCAGCACCACCCGGTGGTACTCCTGAGAAGTTCATTTCAAGGGAGCGCCTTTTTCTCCAAAGCCATCATCAAAACATTTTATACTATATACATATAGTATCTTTAAATCATACACCTAGTATGATCTCATACAAAGCTCCTTTACACAAAATCGATTATCCCAAAATCGATAATTCTCAAACTAGGCTTTCCAAATTCAATATTGATTTTACCCAAAAATCAAAAACCTTTCCAAAACCAAAGGTTCCCAAAACCTTTTCCAAAATCCTCATATGATCCTTTATATATATAAAGATATATATAAAATCCTTGATAAAAATCTTT
Source organism: Allium cepa (assembly GCA_030765085.1). Classification (NCBI taxonomy): domain Eukaryota; kingdom Viridiplantae; phylum Streptophyta; class Magnoliopsida; order Asparagales; family Amaryllidaceae; genus Allium; species Allium cepa. The sequence continues at coordinate 352,426,115 of CM060932.1, read as the reverse complement.
GGATCATTATAAACTTGTATAAAAATCCTCTTACACTTCAAACACTTTCAAAACAAATCCCTTTTCTTTTGGCAAAAGATTCATCAAGGGGAGTTTTATCTTATATAACAAAGATATATAACTTTGTTTATTCAAAATCAAATATTCAAATTTGATTACTTCTTTCAATGTCATTTTCATTCAAATCCGTACGATGTACACATATCATCCGTACGCTATACCAATCTGATCGCTCACTCGATCACAAAATTTCACTTCCGAACTAGTATCGTCCACCCGACTTCCTAGTACGGACACATATTTGGTTTCTTGATCAGAAACCGTCATTCTCCTTGCATAGCCTAACTATGATAGAGAATATCCAGAACCAATCAACAATCCATATCCAGGTTCGCTGTCGAAAATCGAGTGAAAAATCCCACTCGGATCGATATAACTATCTCGAAATTCTGTTGCTCGAATCTGGGTCAAATCACTATGCGATTAGAATAACATACGTACACCCTACGTATTTGTATTTATTGGTTATTAGCCAAATTAATTTTATTTCTATTCACATTTATTTTGATTTTCATTCACTTATTCACAATTGCTTAAATCCATTCGGATTATCACCTCTATTCTTATCTCGATTGGGTATTTAACCAGTAACAGTTTGAACTCCGACCAATTTATTTAAAAAAAAATAGTTTGGAAAAAAATTAAAATAGAAAAGTAGTCGGAAAATAATTACTAGTTTGTAAAATAGGTGTAAAATAGTTAGAAAATAGTTAAATAATTATAGAAATTTTAGATAATTGCAAAATAATAGTAAGACAGTAATTAGTTATAAAATTGTTGAAATATAGTAATTAGTTTATAAAACAGTTGGAAAATTGTTAAACAGTTTCAAAAATAATTGTAAAACAAGTATAAGATAGTTTGTCCTTTAAAAGAAAGGTTGTATATATATAATGAATAGCTTGGAAAAATAAGTTTATATTAAAACAATTTATATTAAAAATGGTCCAAAGTCAAAACTGCTCACTTCCCTATCTTCATTCTCATCAATTCAATTTAAATTCCTTTTTACATTTAAATTGACTCAATTCCAATTTTTTAATAACTCTAATTTCCATTGGACTTGATTTATTCCAAGTTCAAGTTGAATTAACCTCAGTTTCTTTCCAAATTTAACTTTATTCAACCCTGATCTCAAATTCTACTAATTCAAACTAGTCCCAATTTCAAACTCCATTTCCAAATCAAGTTGAATTATTCTTGATATCTTCCCAAATTCAATTCAAATTCCATTTGAATTTAAAAATTATTCAACTTTAATTACAATTTCAAATTATTCAAATCAATCCAATTCAAATTTTCCATTTGAATCTTATACTCATACATCTTCAATCACCATTTCAATTAAATCAAATTCAAATTGAACCAACTTCAAATTCCAGTTCACTATGAACCATCTCGAATTACATAAATTCGAGTTAATACTTCAATTGTTGATTTAATTCCTTTAAATCAATTTACCTTTTTATTCCAACAATGGATTACCATACTCCATTTCTCATTCATTTGAACAAATCCAATTCATATTTTAAAGATTATTAATAACAATAGGATGATATCATCTAATTATTTCAAAACATCCATCCATTTCCAATTTTCGGATCTCAAACCCAATTTGAGATCACTCAAACTCTCAAATATAATCAATCATTTAACTTTTTCCCAAGTTAAACTCAATTCACTTAATCCAGTCAACCTTACCTACTTTGAACTTCCATTTCAAATTCTAAACTTCACATTAATAATCTTTCCATTTATAAGTTCAAAAACTTATCACCTTGGGTATCACATCTTATTCCAAATTCAAAACTCACCATTAGAGTTTATTTCCAATCATCTTTGATATTATGTATATCCACATGTATACATATTAATTTCTTTTACATACCAAGTTATACTTTTAAAAAAAAAATTAACCACCTTTGGTTTTTAATTCAAAACAAATTTTCTTTAAATTTTCAAACAACTCTTGTTTGAAATAGGACCATTTCATTCAATTGCATTAAATAATATTATTTGTTATTTCTTTAAATTAATTACATCATTAATTAATCACATTCGGTAATTAACTTATTTCTTAATTACCTTTATTAAGTAATTGTCCTTTAAATTACTTACCGCTAGTTACTTCATTAAGTAACTTCCTCTTAGTTTATCATTTCCAATTATTATCCAATGATTTATCTCATTAAATAAAGTTTAATTAATTACATAAATTAATTGATTATCCTTATCCTGAAACCTTTCCCGAATTCAAGATTTAATTTCAGTTTGAATCCATTTCAAACTTGTCTTTAATTTAATTTTCAATTTGGTTGTAATTCTATTACCACTTAATTCTTACTATTACTTTTAATTTAATTAATACTACAACCAATTTCCGTAATATAATAGATAATCTATTTCTTATATAAGATTCGTTTACTTTTGAAATCATTTAAAAACCTTTATATAAGAAAATAACAAGTACGCTCTCTCATATATATATATATATATATATATATATATATATATATATATATATATATATATTACCACTTACCCTATCCTTAATGAGTAATCCCAACAGAGCCAAGGTTCTCGCTTAACCTTCTGCTCTGATACCGAATGTAACGACCCGGAATTTTTGATCCAGAAAATTCTAGATAGTTAGTAAAAAGAAGAAAAGAGATAGAAGAAAAGAAGAATAGAAATACCAGCATCTCACAATCGCAGCGGATAAAATATAATATTAAATAATAATAACAGTTATACAAAGGAAAACTGTATTTGTAAATTACACTTTTAAATATCAGAGTTACATCATACACACAACACTGGACAGTCTAAACAACAAGACCCAATTACACAATAACATATCACAGCGGTAAAGCACTCCATACGCTTCAGCTCTCCAGCCCGCCTCCTGAACTCCAGAACGTCCTTACTTGAAAATCTGTAATACTCGGTCTGACTCGAGCATTACATCAAAGTAACACCCGGGTCAGGCTGGAAACCAGCGTGAGTAAACCCATCTAACTTTAAATACAAAAGCATACAATTTATATAAACCCGGGGTAACTTATATTGATTTACACTTCATAAATTATTATAGACATCAACCATTTCGCACATTAATTTCTGAGTGCCAAACTTAGATTAAATGGTTCAATTCACTTAAATCATTCCAAACAGGCTTATTGATTTCACATATCAATCTATAAAGAATCGAAGTGGTTTCGGGTATTTACTAATACCCGACTCCGGTCTCTTCGAATCTCATGTCATCTTAACCTAAGATATTCAAATGAAATATAACTCAAACTTAAACACAGGATGTCACTGTTTAGACCAGTATAACATATCACATAGCATCACATATCACAAATGATAGATATCATCTAATCTAAGCATACTATATAATTCAATCATTCATAAGCAAGATTTATCAACACACCATTTGAAATTAATTTAATTAACCGCTAATGAATTAATTAATTACTACATTTACTTCTTAATATTGCTTACTAATCATTAATTAATGATAATCCAATTAATTAATGACTCACCAATTTTTCATCTTAATTAATCATCCTTTAACAACCATCATGTGATTATCTTAAATTAATTAAATCGATTAATTAACTTGACTAATCCAATTACTTTTAATTAACTACATTGGGTAATTATTTCCTTCATTACTTCATTAAGTAATAACTTAATTAATTCATAATTACCTGATTAATTAATTACTATTCATTAATTAAATCTAATTAATGATTCTTAATAATGGATTAATTATTCATAAATAATTGATTAACTTAAACTTAAAATCAATAATTTAAAATCCTTAATTATCTTAATCCATTTCATTAATTAATTAAACAAATTATTCATTTAATTACCTCAATAATTAAATGAAATTGTAAAGCATTAAACTCTAAATTTATTTTAAGATAAAACCCTTCTTATCAATGGTTAGATTATCATTCTTAAATACTTTATTTCCATTCTTAAGATTCAAATCAAATTTGAATTCAAATTAAAAATTATGATTTAACTTTGATTAAGTCCTCTACTACATTTCAAAAACTCCATTTAAATTTAAATTCTTTAATTACACTTCAAACTTCTTAAACACTTTAACATTATTAATTCAATTTGAATTTAAAAACTCATTTTTCCCAAACTAGATTCAAATTCAACTTGAATCTATTTTAAAACTTAGATTTAAACTTAACTCAGATTTAAAACTAGATTTAAATCTCATTTTAAAACTTACTTTCCTTTAAATGCAGGTTTAATTTTTATTTTTAAAAAAATAAACAGAGTAACAGGTTTTCCTGACTAAATCCTGTTACCTCACTATAACCCGAGCTACCCCATTCTCTGCTCCGAGTCAACAAGCCAACATCTTCGAGCGAACTACTAAAATAACGAGTAAAAACTCGAGTCAAATCCTTAGCTCAAACCAACTACCAACAGCATTCACACATGATCACCGTGCACCTTCACACTGCTCTGGAATGATTCCGACCAACGTGGATGTTCTTCCCCCATCGCCGAACAACACTTCACTCCATTCCGATCATCACATTGCTCACATACAACTCGATATGAAATTCGAGTTCAAATTTTAAACCTGGAACAGAAATACGCATTCACCACCAAAACCTGTCATCACTTCCCCCTCGCGCTCCGTCCACCAGAGAGCTTCCACCACCGGCCAAAGCCTCGCCTACGACCAAACTTCCATCTGCCAAATCCCCATTCAACTCGATCGAATCTACAGGATGTATCGACCAAAACAACTTACCCAGTTTAAACTGGGGCTACAGGCAGAAAATCACCACCACAATCCCCATGTTGATTTGCATCAACTTCAAACATTTTTTCCAATCATCAATGACTGCTCCTCCACCTACCAGAAGAACCCCGACACTTAAATTTGCTTAGATTCCCCAAAAACTCAAAATTACCCTTTACAGTTAAACACAAACTGCACCATACCCCTTCAACTAAAAATCCTAATTTTTGTTCTAAAAATCATGTTTTGATTTTAGTTTTTAATCCATAATACTGAATCTATCAATTTCTCAATTTAGAGTTTTCATATTATTCAACATAACTTTGACATCCTGGCTTTACAGTAATACCAGATTTTGATTTAACAAAATTTAAGTTTTTAAAACTTAATCTAACTAATTTAAACACTCTTGGTTTGAAAATCAAATCCTAACAAACTAGATCAGGTGGCAAGAAAAAAATAAAATCTTGAGCTTGAGAAAACAAAATAAGAACAGAACAGACAATTACAAAACACACCAATACATCCATATAAATATTCAGAGATATGCTTATAAATGCATTCACAATCATATTTGTTTTCAGGGATAAAACATGCAACATAATTTATTTATTTTTACTGTAAACCGTTTATATTATGATGTTTCTCACAGTTTTAATCATGTTTGTTTCCAGTGATAAAACATGCAAAACAAAATCACAACTTTGCAATCATTATTTATTCCTTGCATCAGATAAATAAACAAATTAGGCTTGAAAAAGAGGGAGGCTGCTCGCCTTGTTTGGAAAAAAAAATAGAAAACAGATCATCCCTGGAACTTCATATTTTGATTGAAATAATCTGAAGCTACTGCTCGATTTTTGAGATTATTCATGAGTTATTACAGGTTGAAAGTTGACCGTCTTTAAAGTTGAAACCGAGTTGCTTGCTTTGATTTGAAAAGAAAAAGAAAAAAAATGCAGTTGCATGCAGTAGACAGCTTTCAGGTTTCATTTTAAAACTTGCATGCTGGTTAAAGGCTTTAGAAAGTTTTGAAAATTCCTTTACAGACTTTGAAATTTCTACTTGCTTTGTTTGGGAAGATAGAAAGTATTTGGTGATGATGAGTCTTTTATCAATTAACAGATCACAGAAACACAATACCCAGAAACAAATAAACAATATTACACTCATATGCATGCATTTATACTCAAATTCAAGCAAACATTAGATATACTGCATTCAATAGATTTCATCTTAGATCCATATTCTATTTTTAAATAAAAAGGTGTACTCACCTATTTTGCAGACCAGAGTAAGCCCTTTAGAATCTGGAACTGCTATTATTTAAATCTGGAGGCTGCTTTAAATCCTTAGTACTTGAGCAGAAATTGTCTTAAGATGATCTTGTTTTAGCTTTAGGCTTGAATTTGTTTTGAATTTCATCTTCCCTTGATTTGTTTCCTTACAGGTTTGTTTTTTCTTTCCCGACTTTAAGATGATCTGGAGTTAATTCATTTGAGCTTGAATTTGATTTTTAGAATAAATATAATTGATCCTTGAAAAGGGTTTTCTGTTTTGAGATTTCTTTATACAGGTTTTTTTTTCCTCTGAAAATGAAGAAAAGGAAGAGTATATATAATAGTTCATAAAATTTTGTTTTCTATTTTATAAATTTCCTCAAAAGTAAAAACAAAGTGACATTTGTAAATCTTCATGATAACTTTATTACACTTGTTTAAACTAGTATGAACACTTGTCATAATTAATTAATTTTCTTTATATGTATTTTGAGTTTATATCCTTGTCTTATTCATTTATTACCCAATTTTACATGTCATAAATCATATTTATGTTTTTATCTTATATATATGAATATTTTTTTGTATATGTTTCATGTTTATGTAAATTATGTAATTTTTTAGAAAAAGAGAATATCAACTCTTTAATTAAATCTTGTTAAATTTTATACTTAAGTTATCATTGTACTTAAATTAATAACAATACACAAATGCTAGTGGTAAAGAAAATGTCCAATTTAGAAAATTCCTTTATATTCAAATCAATGTTTTCATATTATTTAACATACATATACACACCTATATACTTGTGCATGTATATACTTAGAATTCCAACATTATAAAGTTTACACATATGAATTACTATAAGATTTATCATTTTAATATAATAATTATTATAGTTTTCAAATTTACTTATATGCATGCCCAACATATAATTATAATTTTTTTTTATTAAATCCAAATGGAACCAGTATCTCAATGGTTCAAAATCAGTTAATTATCCAATTAACAGATATTAAAAATCTGGGTTATCACAGAAATATGGGGAATATGGTCATGATATAATTACCAAGAACTGTTATGAACAAAATTAAATACAAATTAGGAAAGTGCAGTACATTCATGACTGCCAATTGAGAAATAATCAATCACTTTAAAATTTTGATATTTAGTTCTTGATTGACTTACGATTACACGAAAAAAAGATATTCCAAAGAGAGGACAATTTCAATGTGTACATAAAAGACAAAAAGATTGTATATATGAAGACCATCTTCATTGTGGGAAAATTAAATTTTGTTATGAATGTTCATTTAATTCTTGTATAATTAGCAATTTGCTGCTTCCCTAGAAATTTAAGATTTTTTTATATATAAAAAATGTCAGGCTTCAAAGTTAAATAGCATGTTTAGGGCAGTGGTAAAGGCTACTGTCTCAACATGATGGAAGTAGTTTCAATTTTCAATACTCGTTTGATTTTCCTTGTACCATTTTTTCGTGTATCTAAATTAAAAGTTTTCCTATGGCCTCACGCTCTATAGGGTCGAGCCTGGTCATATGATAAACAAAAAGATATGTGCATGATCAGAAAATCAAAATTACAACAAATGTTGTTACTGATAACATTTGCCTGAGTGCAACCCCAACCCAATTAAGAATAAAAACCATAATCATAGCACTGATTTTTATAAAAAAACAGTAGCATCAGACTACTTCCATCCAAAGAAGATGATGATATGTTTATATGAAACTCTAGAATTAGAATACTGATGCCTAGCTTATCATTCGAAAACAATGCTAATGTACATCAGTTTTTTAATCTAAAATTGTAACACACGTTATATTTGCCATTTTTTAAACATGGTTGCATTACTTATGGTAAAATTGGCTTATAGGTGTTTATGGTCTACAATTTACTATATAGTTTACATAAATTTATGGTTTACAGTTTACTATATAGTTTAAAATCTAACATGATTTCAGGCATTTGATGAAGCAATTGTTGGTCTACAATTTCTAACATGATACATGCATTTCATTCAAATCAACTCAAAAAACAACTAAAAGGAGAAAAATCAAACACTTATCACATATACTAATTTAGTTATATATTCTAACATGAGATCACGAGCTTGTTGCATTTGCAGTGGAAGGATTTGTCTGCTTCGTTGCCTTTTCAGAACATCATCCATGCTATCTACCGAAGCCTTGCCGGCTATCTATTTGATCTTATGTCTCCATGCTGCATGTGCTACTTGGATTCGTCCCACTGAAATCATCATCAGTGTTAGCATCAGCCGTATGGTCAGTAAATGCATGTCAATAACTTATTGGAAGTACTAGCCAAGCTCTGTTGCTCCACTGTTGCAGTCCTTCATTCTTTCCAGGTGCCTCTGTCATTATCATATTTCAATAGTTTTGCTTAAGTTTGCATAGTTCCAGTTTTTTATGTAGCTACATGATAAATGTTTTACTTTACCATAAATAATAATGTAACATGCATATATGTTACTCATGTCAGCTTTAAGTCTCCAATTTCATTTCATCTCAAAGCTTCAAGTTTTTTCATCGGGTCAGATCACTGCAGATCATTTTCGAGATGCCAGTTTGTAATCATTTGCCGTCACTTTCCTCTATCCTCCAGTTCGAACATATGCAGCAGCCATTCATGCATAGGCTGCAATTCTCAGATCCAGACCATCTTTATCCACACTTCAACTCATTTTTATCACCTAGCACTTGCACATAATAATTCATGTCTACACAGCTACTTATATGCCAGCTTCTGTTACATTACAACATGCTTCATATCCAACGCCTATTTAATCCATTATGATTTGCTTCAGTTGTACTTGACTAGCTTCAGGATTAGCTTCATCCTGCATTTTAGTTTCACTACATTAATTTTTACACATACTGTCTTTACGGATCGAATGGAAGCATTTATGAAATTGTACACCTGTAGAAAATAAGTAATTTTCGAATACTATTATGTGAAAAGTGTGTAACTCTAAGAAACTACATGTTTTGGGTTAAGTGCACATAAATTTGTCGATAATCGATGAATACATACTAAAAGGCCGCAACAAGGTACACATTGAAATGCAAAGTAGCTTAAAATAATGAAATACGCCATACAAGAATTCAAGTATCTATAGCTCACCTAATAGGTAAATAATTCCTAACTACAAAAAGAGCAAGTATATATATAGTACATTACATACCAATATACAAATCTCCATTTACCATATGTGAATTCTTGTAAACCATCTCCGTCTATTAAGGGTATTAAAACTTATTTAAATGCATTGCAATGTATCTGCATTGTTGCAAATTGTGTAACATATAAGTAAATATATATGCTGCATGCAAATATTCATTAAAGAAAATGAAGTTTTTAATAAATGAATCAAATTGAAGGTGAGAAAAATACTTCATCAGCCCTATCTTTATAATATTGCCTAGTAAGTTCTACTGGTTTGGCCTGATTTCTAACCTATTGACAAACAAACATAATTAGAAAAAAAATAAGATGAGAAAACAAGTGTCGTTAGAGATGCCACCATAATATTAAATTAAGATGAGCACACAAATATAATCTACTGGCTTAACCATTATCTCCTGTCATCACATCAGTGCAATACCACCATATCACCTCCTCATTCCCTCTCTACCTTACATCAGCTACTCCCGTCCTAACTGCTTCCTACATAAACCATCATCTGACTAAGTTTTATAAAAAGTTTTCAATGTCAAAATTGTTTCATCCGTCTGAAATGAGTTTTTGCTTCTTAAACCATCTTATGCATCAAGAAGCTCGTGTACTTGGTCAAATAGAAGTGAAATTAGCATCATGCACTTATTAGGAACAAGTACTAAAGCTAAAGGCCTAAAAGTGAGCTTTGTGTTGTTCCATTGTCCATCTTCTTTTATAAACAATATCAGTAATAACTGCTCACCTTATTACGTAACCGAAGAACTGAAACAGCCACTGTACAACTGTACATAACAACTTCTGCAACAAACTTCTCCAACCACAACTTCACTTCTAAAATGCCACTTCAACACTACTGCATATCCTCATCACAAACCTTAAACCAGAAAACCCTCACCGGATCACCTCCTCCTTGCAAACGCACTTCACCACACATACATCACCATCTACTAACTGCAAACACACTTCAACATACATCACCAGTTCAGCTACTCCCATCCTAACTGCTTCCTACATTAACCATCATCTGATTGCCTTCAACAACATCACCAGTGCAATCCACATAACCTTCCTCCTACAACCACATGCAGCAATCACTTCAACCTCCTATTTCACTGCCACCACCACAACAAACTCCATCACATTCATTACCATTCCCTGCCACAAACTTCAACTCCATCTGCAGTTCCTTTGACTGCACTATTGCTCTTTCATACTTCTACCTCCCTTCATCGCACTCCTCATCAAACAATATCAAACCGAAAATTTAACCACCTCTACTCCTCCAAGAATACCATGCATCCCCATCACTTCACCACTATCATCACTACAGCGACACCCTTGAACCATCACCGCATCTATCAAATACCCCCTGTCAACTACAGAAACTTCCTACCGCCCACTCCCTTCAAGCCTACAGCTCTGCTTCCGACCAAAACTGCAACCACGACTATAACAAATAATCAAATCCAAATTCACTACTCTAATCGATAACCCAATCTTCCACCAGAAATCATAAACAACCTGCAATCGAACCACGACCCTACACAAACAACCTTCGACATTATTATATGTGTTCAACTGTGCATGAAAATCTTGTGTGTAAGGTTTTAACTAAGGACCAAATTACCAAACTAAACCCAAATTAATCGCAAAATAAAAAATAAAATAAAATCAGCAATCAAATTCGAACCTCGGTCTCAAAACAAGTAACTTTATGTACGTATCACAGTAACATTGATTTGTTCTGGTAAAAGATGCCAATAAACAAGGATAGCCACGAAATCTTTTCCACATACGATTAAAAATAAAACAAAACAGCAATCATAGTTTTAGAAAATGAATCTTCTACGTACAATTCAGAAAATAGTTGTAGTCATAAAATTAAAAAGTTTTCTTCCAAGCAACAAAATGGGCGAACAATCCAATCCAAATAAGTATTGGAAATACGAAAAACGAATCGTAAATCAAATCTCAATGTAAATACCATTGAGAATAGTTTGCAATCATCAATCCGATATGAAAAGCACAAACATTAGATACGAAAAGCATAAACTTATTCGCTCTTCACCAATTTTGAACCCTGAATTCCTAGATTTCTTCAATCGCGAAGTGGAGAGAAGAGTGCCTTGGTGCCCTAATTTCACGAAGTGGAGAGAAGATAAATTTTGTTTGTGTGGGAAGAGAAGTGCGGTAGTCTCGAAAATGAAATACGTAGCACGTGATAACTGGGGAGAAAAGTGCCCTGATTTCGTAGTCGATCTATTACAACGGGCATTTGCTGTTGTAAAATATACTTCCATTACAACGGGCAGAAGTTGACCGTTGTAATATATCTCTATTTCAACTGGAAAATAATGCAAGTTGTAAGAAGGGCGTTGGACAGAGCATCTATTACAACGGTCCTAAAACGACTATTGCAATAGTCGTCTATTACAACGGACAAAATATGCCCGTTGTAAAAAGGACGTTGTAATAGGGTATTTTTGTTGTAGTGAGAGAACAGCCTCTGGTTTTGATCTACAAGTGATTGATCTGAAGCTTGTTTTTAATCTGGCATTTGTGTTCGATTTCGATTTCTTACCGTTGAATTGAATCTGCTTAGCTTGTTGTTGATCTTCATTATGTTTTGCATGATCTCAGGTTAAAAATTGAAACAGGTGTGATTGTTGTTTGATTACTGGTTTTCAGTTTGATTTTGTACTCAGTTTTTAGTTTAGAAGATGAGAAGAAAGATTTAGGAAGAAAAGATTTAGAACTGAAAAATGAAAACCAGATTTCTCTTAATATTTCATAATTTATAAGCTTTAATTAACAAAGAAAAATTGTTGCCATTTGTTATTATGCTTGTTACTTAGCTTACACATGTAGTTATGTTTTACAAATGTCAAGAGCTATCTTAAAATGTTAACAAATGTTAAATACAAGGATTTTATGTTTAACCACTTATTTATAAATCACTTATCTTTGCATTAGTTATGTAATATGTTTATATTTATTTACTTATTTACAAGCTATTTTAATTCATGAGATATTTAAAAAGAAAGAATATTTTAAACCTATATACATATATTTATAAACCATTTTAGTTTACGTATTTTAAAAAGAAAGAAAAATAAAACTTTTATTAAATCTTATTTTAAACTTAAGAAAAATATATTTTAAACAAATAAACATTTACCTTAAATGTTTTGAAAATATATGGTTAACTTTTAAATAGCTTTTGAAAGGTATTATATTAGATTCAAACATAATTTTCCAAATTACAATATATATATATATATATATATTTAATTTGAAAACATGTTTTTACTTGTTAATTTCAAACTAAAGCTTTTTAATTTACAATATATACATATATATACACATTATAAATAGAAAACATTTTATTATTAGCCTTGAAAATCATTATATTGAATTTTAAAACAAATTTTCCAATTACAATATATATATATATATATACACACATTAAAATTAGAAAAAAAATATTTTATAAATTTAAAACAAAACTTCCTATTCACAATATCTATACCAATATATAAATAGAAAATATATTTGTTAGCTTTGAAAGATAAATTTTACCAATTAAATATTATTAGTTTTAAAAGATAAATTTTGTTAATTTAAATAATTAGATTATAAATCAATATTGTCAAATTTAAACAACTATTAATGAAGATTACAAATTGTTGTTGGCCAAAATTTCGAGACGTCACATTCCTCCCCCTTAAAAGAATTTCGCCCCCGAAATTTAAAAGCAAAGATAATTTAATAATCCAGCAAAGCTTTTATTTTCAAATAGAAAAGCATACATATTAGCTATACTAACAACCATAGCAACCAATTCATCCAAACAAACAGATCCAATTATTCAGACAAAATTATGGATAGGACTTCCTAATACTATCTAGAGTTTCCCAGGCACAAACACTGGGATACTCGCCCTACTGAATCTAGACTAACTACATCACTCTGATCCTGAGCTCCTTCTCATCTCGATCTACAAATCTGAATAGAAAATCAGACCACACTCAAGTCCGGCTCAACTTTCAAATCTTCCTGAACCGTTGATTCCACAACCAGTGAGGGATCATACATATACTCCCTCAGAGATGTGTGAAGTATAATGTGAATCCCAGCCATCCAAACTGGCAATTCAATCATGTAGGCCAAAACACTTATCCTTTCAAGAACACAAAAAGATCCAATATACCTCGGATCTAGCTTCCATGTCTTACCAAATCCTATTGCTCCGTTGATCGAAGAATCTTAAAAACAAAGTCTCTAACTTTGAATTCCAAATTCTTTCGTCTCTTATCTACATAACTCTTTTACCGGTCCTAGGATGTCTCCATTCTTCCTTGATCAACACAAGCTTCACAGATGCTTCTCGAAACAAATCTGGACCAATAATAAGAAAAATTCTAGATCTACCAACAAAATGGTGCTCTAAAGATCCTCCGAAATCCAGAACACAAGCTCTACCTACCAGCACTAATAAACTTCCAACTTACTTCTCCAATTCGTAGTAGCCAAAACAGATGCACTCGACAACCTCACCTTCAGATCGTGAAAAATTTCCTGTAAGAGTCTGCGGTTGCTTCCACTCTAGATGAGCTGCTACCTCACTTTCGCTCCGTAACTCTAATCTGGAGTAGATGAAAATGCCATCGATGAACATGAGCACAGACTTGATCCACATTCTGAAAACACGGTTCATCATATCCATAAAAGAGAAAACACAAAACTTCCATGAAATCCTACGTTGCTTCACCAATTCTCTCTCAGGAGCCATGTTTCTACTATGTTGAACCACTGGTATTGCTTCAGGAACCAGTCGATACAAAACTCAATCTCCGATGCTAAGGCAAACCTTGACTTCTTTGAAGACATCCGGAAAAATCTCTAACCACTTCGATAGCTCCCACTTCCTCTTGAGATGCCTCATCCCATGCAAAAGATTACCCAAGAGAATGCTCAAACTATCACAAATCACTTTTGCGATCCTACCCAGTTCAGTTCCAAAAAGACCGTTCTCTCTTCGCAAATCAGAACAGCTTTTGCTTTTCTAACCAATCTACCGAAGAAATGGGTTCATCCGCTGCTTCTGATCTCCATCTCTAAAACACTGCTTAGCCAGAAGACCTTCCTGCTGACACACAAAAACACTTCTGAGCTGCACTGATGCCACAGATGCCATAAGCTTCTTATCCAAAAACTCTTCAAACCTCAAAGCCAAATAAACCAATTCCACAAAAGAGTCTTCGAGATGGCAGACATCTTCTCAAGGAACTCGGGTTTCAAACTAAACACAAAAATCCCGCTCTTCCTAAGGGGGTGACATTGAGACCATGTCCATAATGAGGCAACTCAATGACCTTAGTCTCATACTCCAATACATTCAAACTCCTTTGTTTGAGATCCAAAAAAAATCCTTAACAGCCGAGTCTTTCTGTGGTAGGTAAAACTGTTGCTCAAAAGCTTTCTCAAAAAAAAAACACCGTTGGGAACATCCATAGTCACTGCGTCTCACCACGCAGCTGCTCCTTTTTGAAGTTGCCAAGATGCCATCACTTGCTTCTGCTCATCCGATAGATCCAAACTCTTGAAAATTCGCTCACACGAGCGCGACCAAACATGCATTCCAAAGATTGAATCCATACCTTCTTAGAAATACCATCCACCGAGATTGATGAAATCCTTACACCATGCTGCAAAGCTTACTCGAGACGGTATTGGGTCTACAGTCTCGACAGATACTCTTCCAATCTCAACATATGGGCTTCTTCCATTAGTGGTAGTCGTGCTACTCACACCACCACCCTCTATCTCTAGAACTCAAGTTGGCAAACCCGAACAGGTAACCCAACAAAATAGGTAAATACATAGATATAAAAATACAAGTACGCTCACTCAAGAAAGATATCACTCCAAAGCCAAGGTATTCACTCAACCTAGCGCTCTGATACCAATTGTCACAACCCGCCTTCCATTCCACAGAAAGACGCATCATGATTAAGAAAGAAAGGGATGGAAAAGAGAAAAGAAGAAAAGAAGGAACTACACAATATCAAAATCTCACAACGGAACGAACAAAATATAGTAATTACATAGTTATTACATAATATACAACATCTATCAGATTTACATAGTTTGTACATCACAAACTAGACAGTTATAAAGACCTGTCTATAATACAACCCTAGTACAATACAGACAACATCTCAGAGATACAACACAGAGGAACCACTATATATCTATATACGCTAAAGCCTCCTACACCTTATCTCCTCCAGAAATTCATCAAAGCTAACTTGAATCCCTTGGCTACTCGTAAAAATTTGAGTACCCAAGAGTTTAATAAAATAGAAAGTAAACTCCAGGTCAGACATGAGTCTGGTGTGAGTTAACGGGTTAAAGTTGCTTAACTTTGAAAAACCTTGGAAACAAAAGGTATCTCGCAGGACTTCCCACACATAAACATGGAAAAGTTTTTACCTTACGATAACCAAAACATTTGATAGGAAATCCAGTGATATTATAATAGTGTCCAGGATTTTCAAGTAAAATACAAAAATTGCTGGAATGCTTACACCTCGCATTCCAACATAGTTGTGCACAATCAAAATGCATGGCACTTATTGGAGATTGGATTCCATACAATGGCAGGGCTACTAAAGTACCACCCATCACAGTAAGTGGCCTAGATCACCGTACCGAGGATCCACCCTGATCCCCTGCAACACAAGGCCGGCACCATCTCTTACTGGATAATCCAAAACAAGACAACCCCGCAGTTAGCGCGACCAACCACACACTAAGACGAACAAAAAGGGACCTCTAGACAGGCGGAAATCTCATCCTACATGGGTGCTACCCACTTAGCCTTGCTGCACCTTTCCTGTTTTAGCCATTCCCGGTTGATGAGGCTTGAGGCTACGATTACCTTTACAGAACACATCTTGGAATTCTCATCGTCCTCCAATGAAGATGTTCTAAAAGCATTCATCCATACAAGTTTGTTCTGGGTTCGAATGAAACCGAAGGCACTATCTCGTTCACTCATTTTGGGATCACCCTCAAAGTTAACGGCAATAGCCCTTGCACTCTGAATCTCCATCTCAAACCTGAATGTACTATGTCCGTTAAACTCATCTTGGAATCACCCTCATAGTTTAACGACAATAGCCCTCACACTTCGAGTCTTTCTTGAACTTCACTAGAGATTTCATAACCTATCGCTTAATTTGGATTGATGTGGTTTTCGGATATTCCAATTTGGAAATCCGGTCCCGGTCTCAACGAAATCCAAAACGCCGTTTTAAGGTCCAAGTTGTTTAAGGGTTTAAACAGTTTAATTTATAATTTATATTAAGGTATTGTATTAACGTAGATAGATCATTCATATTATCTCAGATAGATAATCCATATTATCACAATTCAACCAAAACATCTCATATCACAAACAGCACATATCACATATCAGAGATATCACATAATCCAAGGCTTTCAATATCATTTAATCATCCATAAGCAAAATAAATCAACCACACCGTCTCCAATTAATTTAATTAACCACCAATGAATTAAATTAATTACTTTAATTACACTTATTAAATCCTGGTTTCCTAACATTAATTAATTACAAACCAATTAATTAATCATTCTTTAATTATCCATCTTAATTAATCATCCTTGATTAATTATCCTTTAATTACATTAAGTAATTAGCCTTTAATTAATTACACAAATTAGTTATCCTTTAACCATTCACATTAATTAACCTTTAATTATTCATTAATTAATGATCCTCTAATTATCTTCATTAATCAATTACTCTTTTAATTAATTACATTTGGTAATTAATCTTTAATTAATCACATTCATTAATTAACCTTAATTAATCACATTCATTAATTAACTATCCTTAATTACTTACATAGATTAATTACCCTTAAATTAATTATATTAATTATTAACCCTCTGATTAATTACCTTGCGTAATTATCCTTCTAATTATTTCCATTAAATAATTATCCTTTAATTACTTCACTAAGTAATTCCTATAATTAATTATATTCAGTAATTATCCATTAATTTCTTACACTAAGTAATTATATTTTATCAATTAATTATACTTAATCAGTTTCATTAAGTGGTCATCTTTAATTAATTAAACTAATTAATTAACTTAAATTAATTATACTAATTAATTAATTAATTATCACTTAATCACGAGTTAATGATTCTTCCTATAACTACATTCATTAACCATCCACTAATTACTTCATTAAGTAATTATCCTTAATTATAATAAGTGATTAACCTTCAATTTATTTTACTAATTAATTACTCTTAATTAATTACATCCTTAATTAAATATAAATTCTTTACCTTAATTAAATACTTAATTACATCATTAACCTTCATTAGAAATCATTTAGGAATCAATTATATAATTAAAAATATATAACTTACTTTTAAACAAAACAATTTAAAAACATTTAATTTATCATTTTAAGATCTTGAAACTTGTTCAAACTTATTTAATAAATACCCATTCTTTGAAAACTTAGTTAAACATTCCATTTGAAACATTTTCACTTTAAATACACCTTTAAACTTAGCTAAACATTCTTTAGAAAACTAAATTACTTTCATAATCTTCAACTTTAAACTTGTTAAACATTTTCTTTTTTTTGAAAACTAATTATTTAAAAAAAATAAACTTTTAAACACTTTGAAAGACTTGAGTTCTTTGTTTTAAGAAAATCTGTATATATTTTACTTTCTCTTTAATCCTGGAACAAACAAAAATGTCCCGGGCCCAACCATCAAAATTCTCGAGCCAGCTACGATCTTTCCCGAGCAAACTTCGATACACTTGCGACCTCAAAACTTCAAGACAAACCCTGAAATAAACTCGAACCAAACTCGAGCGAGCAGCTTCTTCCCCAAAGCTCA
Source organism: Allium cepa (assembly GCA_030765085.1). Taxonomy (NCBI): domain Eukaryota; kingdom Viridiplantae; phylum Streptophyta; class Magnoliopsida; order Asparagales; family Amaryllidaceae; genus Allium; species Allium cepa. The sequence goes on along the minus strand of CM060932.1, from coordinate 352,407,811 downwards.
ACTCCATCCTGGCAGAACGTGCACGTGCATGATGAACGTCGTTTCGACCGCCATCAATCGACGCTACGGCCACCAACAAGTCGAAGACAACAACGCCCACTTCCTCGATGGCCCAGATCAACGATATCGAATGCAAATCGAAATTTCAATGATCGATTGGAAACTGGAACTATGCACGATCGACCGTATTTATCGCCAACGACGAACTCCTCCATCAGAACCCACTTCCCTTCGACCAGAGTGGCATCACTACCTCCAACGACGTTCCCCCTATATGCGAACGTCATCAGTCTTCCCATGGCTTCGCAAATGCCTTGAATATGTCGACCACACAAACCAACGTCGAAACCCTACCTCGCCTCCGACTAGCCGCCACGTTCAACAATAAATTCCACAACCATCTCCTGCGATCACTAGGCCACCCGCTACATCCAGCCCAAAATTCGACGAATCGCAACATGCCGATCGTCGAAAATCGACGATATACCCAAAATCGTTTAACTTAGCATATCTCGATTTATACAACACTAAAAATCATGAAACTATTGTCAAAAATCATTATTTCACAACACGAACGTATTTATGGGATCAAATCACAAAATTATAATTATTGGTTTTTGATTTATATTCGATTTCTACTGTAAAATCTTATTTTTTTGAAATAATTTCTTAATATAAATTCTTGAATTCATTTTAAAAAAATGTTATAGTCTTGTGATCGAATTCACTTTATTGATCAAAGCCTAACAATGATTATATGATGAGAATGGGATTTATTTAGATAAATTTGAGTCTGTCATTCAACAGAGAATAGATTCATACATATACATTCATATGCACAAACAAATCATAGTGATTTATTTAGATAAATTTGAGTCTATCATTCAACAGAGAATAGATTCATACATATACATGCATATGCACAAACAAATCATAGTAATATATATATATACACACACACATTCAACTTCAATCATACATACAAACCATAATACAATAATTTCTATATAGATTTATCACATGCATTAATATAATCATAGATTAAAAGCTGTTTTTAAAAAGGAGGTTTACTCACCGGCAAATGAAAGCAGAGAAAACAGAGAAGCGGAGAACAGCCTTTGGTTTTGATCTGTAAGTGATTGATCTGAAGCTTGTTTTTAATCTGGCATTTGTGTCTGATTTCGATTTCTTGCTGTTGAATTGAATCTTCTTAGCTTGTTGTTGATCTTCATTATGTTTTGCATGATCTCAAGTTGAAAAATTGAAACAGGTGTGATTATTATTTGATTACTGGTTTTCAGTTTGATTTTGTATTCAGTTTTTAGTTTGGAAGATGGGAAGAAAGATTTAGGAAGAAAAGATTTAGAACTGAAAAATGAAAACCAGATTTCTCTTTAATATTTCATAATTTACAAGCTTTAATTGACAAAGAAAAATTGTTGCCATTTGTTATTATGCTTGTTACTTAGCTTACAAATGTAGCTATGTTTTGCAAATGTCAAGAGCTATCTTAAAATGTATACAAATGTTAAATACAAGGATTTTATGTTTAACCCCTTATATATAAATTACTTATCTTTACATTAGTTATGTAATATGTTTATTTTTCTTTTTATATTTACAAGCTATTTTAATTCATGAGATATTTAAAAAGAAAGAATTTTTTTTTGCCAAATAAGCCGGTTTTATAGTGGACCGTCCACTTTTTATTACAAAAGTAATAAAAATTGAAGAACGGGAGCAAGGTAAAAGCACCTTAACTACTAAGAAATAAAAACGGAAAATACAGCACAGGTACAAGACCGCTATGTCACCGTAACTAAATGGAAAAAACAATCACTCCTCCGAAGAGGAAGAGGCGCCATCATCACCAGCCACCAGAGAAGAAGCCAAAGGCACGGACCCACAAAGTCCAGCATAGGGTCGGAAAAGAAGAGCAAGACAAGGATCATAACCCACTGCGTCAGAAGAGTAGATAAACGAACGATCCCAGGAAAAATCAGCTAGCATGGCAGTATTAGAACTCGCATAGAACCCGTCCAAATCAAGTACTAAGGAATCACCAGAAGGTTTGTAGCGAAGGCATCGAAGGTCCAGATGATCATCAGAAACAAAACGGAAGAAGGATCCATTCACCGGGTTAAATCTCATATCAGAGATGGGATCAATCCAACACCCCTCGGGCTCATCCCAAGCAACAGGCAACAGCGACGAGCCAGGGACAGGATCAACAAGGGGCATATCAGGAACATCAGTAGGAACCACAGAAGGAGATGAGCCAGGCCTATCTAAAGGCAATGGAGGCAGACACAAGTCAGACGATGGAACAGCCAGAGTAGGGGATAACAGAGTAACAGGGGATGAAAGAATATTTTAAACATATATACATATATTTATAAACCATTTTAGTTTAAGTATTTTAAAAAAGAAAGCAAAATAAAACTTTTATTAAATCTTATTTTAAACTAAAGCAAAATATATTTTAAACAAATAAACATTTACCTTATATGTTCTGAAAATATATGGTTAACTTTTAAATAGCTTTTGAAAGGTATTGTATTAAATTCAAACATAATTTTTCAAATTACAATATATATATATATATAATTTGAAAACATGTTTTTATTTGTTAATTTCAAACTAAAGCTTTTCTATTTACAATATATACATATATATACATTATAAATAGAAAACATTTTAATTTAGCCTTGAAAATCATTATATTGAATTTTAAAACAAATTTTCTAATTGTAATATATATACATATACGTGTATATATATATATATATTAAAATTATGAAAAAAAAATTTATAAATTTAAAACAAAACTTCATATTCACAATATCTATACCAATATATATATATATTATAAATAGAAAATATATTTGTTGGCTTTGAAAGATAAATTTTACCAATTGAATATTATTAGTTTTAAAAAGATAAATTTTTTTAATTTAAATAATTAGATTATAAATCAATATTGTCAAATTTAAACAATTATTAATGAAGATTATCAAATTGCTATTGCCCAAAATTCCGGGACATCATAATATAATAACATATTTTTATACAAAAGAATCTATAACTATTTAATACTTACAATCATCAGAGTACAACAATCAACATATCAATCTGAACAGTTATAATAACTTGTCCTGATATGCATAACTAAAACTACGGAAATAACCAAATACGTGATATACGTCTGAACTCCTCCAACTCATCTCCTAAGCTCCATAGCATTCTAACCTGAATTTGGTCTGACCCAAGCATTATAATAAAATAACACCGATTCAGTCTGGAAAACCAACATGAGAAACACACTCAATTTGAGTTATTAGAATTATCAAAATCCTTTGAAAAATAAAGGTATCTCGCAAGGCTGTGTCACATATAAACACGACGGGTTTTTCCCTTACGATAACTAAAACATTTTACAGAAAATCCAGTGATATTATAATAGTGTCAAAGTACAAATACTTATTTAAATAGCTGAAATTGTTACATTAATTAATTCCAACATACTAGACTCTACAAACAAAACCGTAAAGGCTCGTATTGGTGAATGGATCCCATACAATGACTGGGCTACTGAGGTACTGCCCATCACAGTACACCTCTAGAAAAATGTACAGAGGACCACGCCGGGATCCCATGCTACACAAGACCGGCCTACCCCTAACATGGATAGAACCAAATATGTTATCCGCCCGGGTGTTCCCACCTTTAAAAATCGAGCACTCCCTTTTTCATGCACAGCCATATCCATAATTTATATATATTTCCGAGCGTATTTAGAAAAGTGATAACATATGCTAATTGGGTGCGACCCACTTAGCCTTGCTGTATCTCCCATATTTTAGTCATTCCCGATTGATGAGGCTTGAGTCTAACGTTACCTTTCAAGAAAAATTTCACTTAGAATGTTCGTCGTCCTCCAATGGCGATGTTCTGATAGCATTCTTCCATACAAGTTGTCTTAGGTCTGGACAAACCGAATCACCATCTTCACTTTCTTCATGATATCCATTCGTGACGTTCAAACTGGATTGAAGTAGTTTTCGGTAACTAAATCTGATCCCGGTCTCTTTAAAACGATCAACGAATTTGATCAAAATTGATAGTCGGTTAATTATCTATCAATAAAACCTTCACAAGCAGAAATTAGGCCTTATTATAAATTTGCCAAAAATTTATTTTCAAAATATCTATATAAGATATATATATTCAAACCCCTTCCAAATTTTCCAACATTTGAAACGATTTCAAATCCTTATATTTTCAACGGATATTCCCAAACCTTCCCAATACTTAGAATCTTTTCCAACTCCATTTTTATGTTCAACACTTAGGAAGCATTCTATTTATTTCCTATTTTCTAAAAATCATTTACAATTTATTTGAAAATTCCTTAGCTCGTTTTAGAACGAATTATATAAGTTCCCGGGATTCTGTTAATTATTTCCCTTTAAAATTTTCAAAATCTATTTCACTAGTCCATAATTCCAAATACCACTTCTAACTTCTTCTATGAATAATAATTCATTTTTTTTGAAGTTCACTTATATTTATTACCTAGGAAAATTTCCTTACATTTCCTAATTTCCATTTTTAAGAAATTCTCTCATAACTCCCGTTTACTAAATAAACCTCGTTTCCAAATATCGAGAAGATTTATAAATAAATTTAAATCATTATAAACTTTATATATATATATATAATGAGTACTTAAAAGAATAATAATTTATTTTTAAAACATGTTCAAGTAACTATTTAAAATATCGAGGCACTTTTTATAAACATTAATAACTCATTTTTAGATTAAAAAATCGATTTACAAAGCTGATTATAAATATTAGAATTTAATTTCAATTAATATTAGATATTTGAAAAATTCACTTCCGAAGTATTTCAATACTAACTATTTAAAATTACATAGTTAAACAAAAAGAATTTCCCTTTTTGAATCAAAACTTAACTTCTTAATAAAATACATTTTTTGAAATCCCAATAACCAATTCAATTTTAAAATCCCTCTCGATTTATAACACATCGATCCCATTATGATTCTCTAACCATCCTCGCTTTTCAAAAAATGAATTCATTATTTTTCCCAAAAATCTATTTTTTATATCTCGATAAAAATTCACCCCCAAATTATCAATTAATTTTCATTTTCCCTTGTTTATAAACATCGCTTATAAATTTATAACTCCTTTGAATTTCACTTGTTTATAAAACTAATCACATTTATAAAATCTCATTTTATAAATCCATTTCTTAATAAATTCCATATATTTCACAAATATATTTAAATTATCGATTTAAACTCTTTTTCATATTGTCCAAAATATCATATAAAAATTCCACTATTAAAATCCTTTATATGTTTAATATTTTCTTAAATTCAAATTAAAACATTTTACAAATAGTTAAGTCCAATTCCATATCAAAATTTTATTTTACCCAAATTAATCTCTTTTAAAATAACCAAATTTCTATATAATATTTTATATTCCAAATCTCCTTTTGATTTCTTCAAAATTTTAAAATAATGTTCATGGTATTTAGAATACCAAAATTAAGGTCAGTGCTACTATAGCATTGAATAATTCAAATCACAACAAAATAATCTATAACAGATTATTCTAACACATCATATATTTTTATATATGAAAAACAATCAATATAAATTTTTGAGGAATCCAGTTGGATCCCTCCAATCCGTTTCCCTGCATCCACAGATGTTAATATAGCATAAAAATAGCAATCCCACTTCGAGGGGATACCGCAGTATATAGGGTCATCCGCTGTCATGCGAGGCGCATAGGGTCTTATCCGCTAAAAATATGCGAGAATATCTATCCAACTACTAATATATATACCACTATATATATAACATTCAAACTGAGAATAATTTATAAATTCATCCAAACAATGGATAATTTAAATTCAACATTTTTAAATTATAGTAGCAATCCAAATGAGTGACATTTTACTCACCTTGATTTTTACTTTGCAATACGATCCAAACACGACTTGTTTTCAGGATTTTTAGACCTCGTATAAATAAATTACAAATTTATTAACATTGGAAATAGTTTAAACTATCATTAACATACTCAATTTAAATTTAAATTTAATTTAACAACTATCACCTGCCAAAGCCATGGCTATGGTCGCTTCCACCTCTATTGTTAGCAACAGTATCACACAGCCATCACCACTACAATGCACTATCCCAGACTATCACACTTCTCACCGTTCGCAACTGCTTTCCATAACGTGTCGCTCAACCCCTTTGTCGCCGCACTAGCCTACCATCACCGCCACTACAGCTCGGCCTCCACGCACGAGCTCCCCTGACAATCACTCGACATCACTGCCGCTCACCCTAACTACTGCCGCTTCCCTATTCCTCACGTCGCCACCCCATTGCGGCGACAGGCTTTCACCGCATACCAAAAACCCGCTCCACCATGGTGTCATACTTCCCTCTGCAAGTGCGCACGCAATTTGAAATTACCTAAGCCCTCCGCGTTCGAAACCTTCCCACCGCCTACCTCGAACGATCATCGCCGACCAAGCTCTGCAAGCGTGCATCTCAGCCTTGTGACGCCCCACCTCTATACCCACGCTAGCCAAGAACACTACGGAGTAATGTTGTCGACTAGCACGGAGAATAAGGCTGTTGAGGAGCGACCATCTGTATAATTGCTTTGTGAGAGCACCGATATGTCGGATAGTAAAAGAGGAAATCCGACATACCGATACAAACTCAAAGCTACTACACAGTGGCTATAAAGGTCTTAGGAAACAAATATAGAAATAAACATAACACAAATCAGTCACAGGCAATTCATATCACAAGGGCGGAAATAGATATGAATATAACACATGAAAGTGTTCATCAGAGTAGTGGTCTAAAAAGATCCACAATATCACAAAAGAATAGTTACATGAACTACACAAAAGAATAAGTATACATTATGGAGTCTGTATCTCAAATGTATACAACAAAAACTACTAATCTAAGTAGTAAGCAAAAGGTCAGAGTAATGGATCCCCGGAGAGAAGTCAAGCAGAAGCACCTGTAACATCTCGGTCTGACCCGAGTATTATTTATAAGAAAATAATAAACGGATCAGTCTAACTATAAATATCAGATAACATGATATAGAATAGGAGATATGACTAAACACATAATAATCACAATGCCAAGTTGTGATATATATAAGTAATTGAAAATCAACAAGAGATTAATCAATATCACGATAATCTACTCAAGATAAAAAGGAATGTCATACTCCTAATTTCATTCACCAAGCCACAATAAATGACATATAAGATATGGCATAGATGTATAATATCCATAATGGCATACTATTATAAGTATGTAAATGATAATCAACAAACGATTAATCAATATCAAAGAATCTTCGCAAAGATCCAAAAAGGGTATCATACCCTAAACTTGTATTCACAACAAGTTAATGACACACAAATTCACCTATGCACAAGAATTGATAAATCATATCAATAGAAATCACAAAGTTGGTGAAACATAAATTCCAAAAATCAACACAAGAAATCCAGTCAATCACACACAAATTCACCTATACACAAGAATTGATAAATCATATCAATAGAAATCACAAAAATAGGAGAAGTATAAATTCCAGAATTCGACACACGAAATCCAGAAATTTCACAAAATAAGGGGGGGAAGGCCTATCACATGAACGAGAGCATGAAAACTCACCAACAGCTGTAACACACGAACGAGAAGCTATCTCTTGGTAGCTAGCCATTAATTTGACGCACAAATGGTCCGAAGACCTGACACATGAATGGTCCAAAGACCGTGGGTTGCTACCCCACCAAATTTGAGTCGAAACTCCACAAAACGGGGTTTAGTCTCCCGCGCAATCAAAGAGACATCGCACATTGCTAGTCTAAATCACAAAAATGATCGTCATGATCATCGAGAAGTGTCAATTACACTAAGCTAGTAAATATATAAGTTTAGCTTCATGTCCCATAACCACTTGCTTAACTTAAATATTTACGAACAAATTGTAAGTTTCCACTAGAAAATAATCACAAGAGATTCAATCGAACAAGTCCAAGAATTAACCGAACAAGTAAACGCAAGCGTTTCATACCACTTGTTTTACTAAGTCGTTTAATTAGATTTCTCATACGAGTGAGGTAAAGGTTTATATATACTAATAGATTGGAAAATGGTTTTATAAACGAATTTGGTATTAAAATAGTATTGAAATCGTTTGAGGAAAGAGTTTTGATATTTATTACTAGTATAGAAAACCTTTATATTTTTAAAGTGACAAAGCACAAGGGGGATTGTAGAAACAATCAATCACAAAGATCACATTCGAAGATGTGAATAAAAATCCAATGAAATCGATAAAGGATCCATCGAAGTGGATATACCTAAAATTCCCAAAGAAAATAAGTCATCTAAGATGATAATAAATGATGACAATAAATAGCATCATCACGAATCGATTTAAAATTGGAAATTCAATCCAAAAAGGCAAATTGGACTAAAACAGCAGGTTCAGTCGACTGAACAGAGTTTTCAGTCGACTGTCTCTGTACCTGGGAATTTTCCAGGTTCAGGAAACTTTCTGTTTCCATGTTCATTCGACTGAACAGAGGATTCAGTCGACTGAATCATGCCTGGAAACTTTCGGGTTCCAGGTTCTGTCGACTGAACAGAAGATTCAGTCGACTGAATCATGCCTGGGCTGTTTTTCAGCCTATTCAAATGGAGAGCAAACTCTTCCAAAATGCAACCGGACGAACATTGGCTCTAAGGGTTTATGCCAATCGGCAACCCGGCCCTATATGCTCCTCGATGCATCACCAAAAGCATGATCAAACATCCATAAAAGGATTTCACACAAATTTGACTTAAGGAAACCCAAAAATTGGAATATTCACAAAACCAATCCAAATCAAGAGCAAATGCACATGAAGAAGTGTTAGGAATTCATACCCAACAACCAAAGATAATTATAGCCATAGATGTGAGATAAAAATCTCACCTTTTCACAAAATCGAACAAGAAGAAGCTTGAAAGCAAATGGAGAATCAACCTCTCTTCAACACAACCCAATTGAGCTTGAATCTAAGCTCAAAAACAAGAACATTCCCAAAATTAGGTTTAGGAATTTCTGAAATTGGTAAGAGAATAAGTTGGAGAAGAAGAAGAGAAGCTTACCAATGGGTTCTTCTTGAGTTTGGAGCTAGGAATTTGATTTGCAAGAGAAACTAGGGTTTTGGAGTTTTAATTTCCAATCTCTCCCACCATTAATGCTAAGAAAACTGAAATGAGAAGAGAATGAGGGTGAGTGGGGAAGAGTGGCTCAGATTTGAGCATAAGTTAACTTAGGGCTGAGCCCAAACCAAACCCAAAGTGAAAAGTATCAAAAATCAACTTTCTCCAAACATATCGAAGCTTATATTCAAAAAGGTCGTAAACGGCATTGTAAACTCAATGGGAGTGGTCCCGAGTCCTAATTCGACCGTATGCAAAAAGTAGCTTTTCGGACTAAAATCCGACTAATGATGAAATATTTAAATAAAATATTTAAATATAAAATCGATAAATATGCGGGTTGTTACAGACTCCCCTTTTTAAAGAAATTGCGTCCTCGCAATATTATAAGAAGAAGATATATAGTAACAACCATAAAAGCATATTCAACACAAAAGAAGTTTGAAATAAGAAGTTCACCTCAAAGAGCACGAGAGAAAGTAAGTCCGGATGTGTTCGCTCGATGTACTCTCTAGATTCCCAAGAACAATCCTTAGGATTTGAAGACCATTGAACTTTAACGAGCGGAACATCTTTATTTCGAAGTCGTTTGACTTCCGAAGCAATGATACAAATAGGATGTTGCTCATAAGTTAAATTAGGCGAAACTTCAATCTCTTCCACAACACCGGGCTCAAGAATAGAATCGGAATCTCGAAGACATTTCCGAAGTTGAGAAACGTGAAACACGTCATGGATAGCAGAAAATTGAGCCGGTAATAAAAGGCGATAAGCCATGGAACCAATACGTTCAGTGATAGGAAATGGCCCGATATATCGAGGCGCTAACTTTCCCGAGCGACTGAAATGCACAACACCTTTCATAGGTGACACACGAATGAACACAAGATCTCCCACAGAAAATTCTAACTTCCTTCTTCGGTTATCGGCATAGGATTTTTGTCTACTCTGGGCTTCTTTCATCCTATGACGAATAAGATCAATCTTTTCTGTGGAATCACGAATAAAATCTGGACTTAAAACCAGCTTCTCACCGACCTCAAGCCAACAAGAAGGCGATCGGCATGGCCTTCCATAGAGTGCCTCGAAAGGTTCCATACCAATACTAGATTGGAAGCTATTATTATAGGAAAATTCAACAAGTGAAATATGATCTTCCCAACCTCCACCAAAATCAAGCACACAAGAACGAAGAAGATCTTCAAGAGTTTGATTCACACGCTCAGTTTGTCCATCGGACTGGGGGTGATAAGCGGTGCTAAAATTAAGCTTCGTTCCTAAAGCTTTTTGAAGACTCTTCCAAAATCCACTAGTAAACAATGGATCACGATCGCTAACAATTGAAGTAGGAACACCATGTAATTTAACAATCTCTTTAACAAAGAGTCTGGCCAAAAGAGGAACGGTTCGGTTAGACCGAACGCGAATAAAATGGGCGGATCTAGTAAGTCTATCAAAAATTACCCAGAAGCTATCATAACCCGATCGAGAACGGGGAAGGCCATCTATAAAATCCATGGAAATTTGATACCACTTCCAAACTGGAATTTCTAAAGGTTGCAATAACCCATCGGGCCTTTGATGTTCGGCCTTAACGAGTTGGCAAGTCATGCAACGCTTAACGAAGTTAGCGATGTCAAGTTTCATTCCCTCCCAATAATAAAGTCGCTTCATATCCGCGTACATTTTACTACTTCCGGGATGAATGGTAAATTTAGAACGATGAGAATCGTCTAAAATATCTTTACGAAGATCACTAATATTTGGCATGATAAGTCTACCAAATTTCCGAATGCCGCCACGAGAATCGATATCAAAGTCTTTCAAACCTTCAATATCCATTTTATCCTTAATATTTTGGCTAAGAAGAGCCAATTCGGGATCCAACCCTTGAGCTTCAAGAATGCGGTCTAAAAGAGAAGGATGAGCCTTAAGGCTACATAAAACAAGAGATGAACATAAATCGGATACGCGGTCTCGAATCTCACAAGTGGATAAGATCTCGAGATCGTTCCATTCGGATATCATCATAGAAACAACTGCTTGTTGTTTACGGCTAAGAGCATCGGCGACACGATTACCCTTTCGGGGGTATAAAGAATATCAAGATCATAAGGTGCAAGAAACTCGAGCCAACGCTGTTGACGCAAATTAAGTTCCTTCTGAGAGAATAGATACTTCAAGGACTTATGATCGGTATAAAGAACAAATCTCTCTCCTAAAAGATAATGACGCCAAATACGATGGGCGAAAACAATAGCCGCGAGCTCTAAATCATGAGTGGCATATCTAGTCTCAGCAGGCTTCAATTGCCTAGAAGCATAAGCAATAACACGTTCTCTTTGCATAAGAACAGCACCCAAACCAATGCGACTAGCATCGGTATAGACAACGAAATCTTGATTCCCCTCGGGAATAACAAGAATAGGAGCATCAGAAAGGAGTTCTTTTAATTTCTAAAAAGAAGCTTCACATTTGTCCGACCAAATGTATTTAACGCCTTTCTTAGTCAAGCTAGTGAGAGGTACGGCAATCTTAGAAAAGTCTTTGATAAAACGACGGTAATAGCCCGCCAATCCGAGAAAACTACGAATCTCTGTCACACTCTCCGGTCTCTTCCAATCTTGAATCGCTTCAATCTTTGAAGGATCCATGGAAATTCCGGATTCGGAAATAATGTGACCAAGGAACTTTACCCGAGATTGCCAAAAATGGCATTTAGAAAATTTTGCCTTTAATTGATTACTCCTAAGAGTTTCCAACACAATCCGAAGATGCTTTTCATGCTCCTCCTCGGTTTTAGAATACACAAGAATATCATCGATAAAGATGAGAACAAACCGGTCGAGAAAGTCTTTGAAAACTCTATTCATAAGGTCAACGAAATGCGCCGGAGCATTCGTCAAACCAAATGGCATGACAAGCCATCCATAAGATCCATAACGAGTACGGAACGAGGTCAATGGAATACTATCCTCTGCAATACGAAGCTGATGAAATCCAGTAGCTAAGTCTAATTGTGAAAAGACTCTAGCACCACTAAGTTGATCGAATAGATCATCAATCCGAGGTAAAGGATATTTATTTTTGATAGTAAGATCATTAAGCTTGCGGTAGTCAACGCAAAGCCTAAGTGTTCCATCGGATTTCTTCACAAAAATAGCTGAAGCTCCCCAAGGCGAAGAAGTAGAGCGAATAAATTGCTTCGTCTCCAATTCGGATAATTGCTTACGCATCTCCTCGTTTTCTTTATTGGACATACGATACGGAGGACGAGTGATAGGTTGAGCTCCAGGAATAAGATTAATTCTGAACTCAATTGCTCGCTTAGGTGGTAATCCTAAAACGGGCTCGAATATGTCGGAAAATTCACGAACGACGTGAATAAGAGAAATAATATCACCCTCATCATCATCATCGTCATCACGAGGATTTAAAGAATATAAAGATGCAACCAAGCTGGAAACTGAATCTTGGAGATTAATAGAAATCTGCTTAACAGATTGAGGATGTCGAAGATGAATAGTCCTCTCAGGACATAGGATATGGGCTTCATAACGGTTAAGCCAATCCATTCCCAAAATCATTCCAAAGCCTAAATAACGCATGACATGCAAATCGGCTAGGAAAGGAAAATCACACAAAATAATCTCGACATCTTTACACAATAAACTGATTGTTGCGGATCCACCAACCGGATTCGCAATTCTCAAAGAAGTCATTAAACACAAAACATCCAAGGAAAAAGTATCAACAAGTTCTTTTGATATAAAAGAATGGGACGCACCCGTATCAAAAGGAACTCGAATAGGATGATCACGAAATAAAATAATTCCATCCAGAATAGAATGAGAAATACCTTGTCCACGAGATGTGTTGCCAAGGGCTTGAGCAATATTAAGTTTTCCCTCCTTCCTATTTTGAAGTTTGGGACATGCATTCATAAAATGGTCCGGGCTCTTGCAATAGCGACAAGTACGAGGCTTTGAACACTTGTTCGCAAAATGGTCCTTCGAACCACAATTATAGCATTTCCCTTGAGTAGAGAAAAAGGTCTTTTCAGCAGAAGTTGGTTCCCTCCCTTTCTTATTGGGATAAGGACCTTTGAATTTGCTTGGCCTCTTCTTGTTGTTGAAGTTTGGTTTGGAACCCACCACTTCAACATCATTCTCCCTATCCGCTTCTTCAAGTCGAAGAGCGATATCAACGAGTTGATCAAAAGAAACTTCTAACTTTAGAAGTAATGGCTTCTTGAGATTTTTGTTTAAGCCATAAACAAATCTCTGATTCTTCTTCAGAGGGGTGTTGATGTATTCGACCCCATATTTGGAAAGTGATTCAAAAGAAGCAACGTAGTCCGTCACGGAAGAATCGCCTTGAACAAGGTCAATAAAACGACAAGCCATCGTCACTTTCTCAGCTTCTGGCACGAATTTTAATTCGAAGCGTTCTCGGAATTGCTCCTAGGCGAGATCCGCTTCATTAATCTCAGAAATAAGAAGCTCGTACCAGTCCAATGCTCTTTCTCGGAGCATACTAGAGGCCACCTGAACTCGGTGAAGGTCAATAAGATTCATGCGAGAAAAGATTCGATCGCATGACCTTAGCCAGGACTGTACTTCAATAATAGTTTCGGAGCCTTTGAATGGCTCCCCACCCAAATTTGTGTGATCGCTGCACAAGCGTGCAAATCCCGACTTTGGGTGAGTAGGTTCCGGGTTAGCTCCAGCTGCTTGAGCATTCGTCACTAAATCAAGAAGCTGTTGAGCAGTCATAAAAACTCCATCTTGGGGTGGAGTGCTAGACGGTACGGCTCTGGGGCGGCCTGGTCTAGACATTTCTCTTCCTTTAGAAAGAAAGAAGAAGAAGAAAAAGGTTATTCACCAAATTGAATATCAAGCAATCTTGATAGATAAACAAGGAATCATAAGGAAAATAGGATGAATCGGTACGAAGACTCGAATTAAATCCTAAAGCACGACTCCTAAGATGGACTTAGGACGATGATCCTTGTTATAATATTCCATATTGTTCCGAAGTTTGGCTCTGGTACCAAGCTGTGACGCCCAACCTCTATACCCACGCTAGCCAAGAACACTACGGAGTAATATTGTCGACTAGCACGGAGAATAAGGCTGTTGAGGAGCGACCATCTGTATAATTGCTTTGTGCGAGCACCGATATATCGGATAGTAAAAGAGGAAATCCGACATACCGACACAAACTCAAAGCTACTACACAGTGGCTATAAGGTCTTCGGAAACAAATAAGAAATAAACATAACACAAATCAGTCACAGACAATTCATATCACAAGGGCGGAAATAGATATGAATATAACACATGAAAGTGTTCATCAGAGTAGTGGTCTAAAAAGATCCACAATATCACAAAAGAATAGTTACATGAACTACACAAAAGAATAAGTATACATTATGGAGTCTGTATCTCAAATGTATACAACAAAAACTACTAATCTAAGTAGTAAGCAAAAGGTCAGAGTAATGGATCCCCGGAGAGAAGTCAAGCAGAAGCACCTGTAACATCTCGGTCTGACCCGAGTATTATTTATAAGAAAATAATAAACGGATCAGTCTAACTATAAATATCAGATAACATGATATAGAAAGGAGATATGACTAAACACATAATAATCACAATGCCAAGTTGTGATATATATAAGTAATTGAAAATCAACAAGAGATTAATCAATATCACGATAATCTACTCAAGATAAAAAGGAATGTCATACTCCTAATTTCATTCACCAAGCCACAATAAATGACATATAAGATATGGCATAGATGTATAATATCCATAATGGCATACTACTATAAGTATGTAAATGATAATCAACAAACGATTAATCAATATCAAAGAATCTTCGCAAAGATCCAAAAAGGGTATCATACCCAAAACTTGTATTCACAGCAAGTTAATGACACACAAATTCACCTATGCACAAGAATTGATAAATCTTATCAATAGAAATCACAAAGTTGGTGAAACATAAATTCCAGAAGTCAACACAAGAAATCCAGTCAATGATACACAAATTCACCTTTGCACAAGAATTGATAAATCATATCAATCGAAATCACAAAAATAGGAGAAGTATAAATTCCAGAATTCGACACACAAAATCCAGAAATTTCACAAAATAAGGGGGGGAAGGCCTATCACATGAACGGGAGCATGAAAACTCACCAACAGCTGTAACACACGAACGAGAAGCTATCTCTTGGTAGCTAGCCATTAATTTGACGCACAAATGGTCCGAAGACCTGACACACGAATGGTCCGAAGACCGTGGGTTGCTACCCCACCAAATTTGAGTCGAAACTCCACAAAACGGGGTTTAGTCTCCCGCGCAATCAAAGAGACATCGCACATTGCTAGTCTACATCACAAAAATGATCGTCACGATCATCGAGAAGTGTCAATTACACTAAGCTAGTAAATATATGAGTTTAGCTTCATGTCCCATAACCACTTGCTTAACTTAAATATTTACGAACAAATTGTAAGTTTCCACTAGAAAATAATCACAAGAGATTCAATCGAACAAGTCCAAGAATTAACCGAACAAGTAAACGCAAGCGTTTCATACCACTTGTTTTACTAAGTCGTTTAATTAGATTTCTCATACGAGTGAGGTAAAGGTTTATATATACTAATAGATTGGAAAATGGTTTTATAAACGAATTTGGTATTAAAATAGTATTGAAATCGTTTGAGGAAAGAGTTTTGATATTTATTACTAGTATAGAAAACCTTTATATTTTTAAAGTGACAAAGCACAAGGGGGATTGTAGAAACAATCAATCACAAAGATCACATTCGAAGATGTGAATAGAAATCCAATGAAATCGATAAAGGATCCATCGAAGTGGATATACCTAAAATTCCCAAAGAAAATAAGTCATCTAAGATGATAATAAATGATGACAATAAATAGGATCATCACGAATCGATTTAAAATTGGAAATTCAATCCAAAAAGGCAAATTGGACTAAAACAGCAGGTTCAGTCGACTGAACAGAGTTTTCAGTCGACTGACCCTGTACCTGGGAATTTTCCAGGTTCAGGAAACTTTTTGTTTCCAGGTTCAGTCGACTGAACAGAGGATTCGGTCGACTGAATCATGCCTGGAAACTTTCGGGTTCCAGGTTCAGTCGACTGAACAGAAGATTCAGTCGACTGAATCATGCCTGGGCTGTTTTTCAGCCTATTCAAATGGAGAGCAAACTCTTCCAAAATGCAACCGGACGAACATTGGCTCTAAGGGTTTATGCCAATCGGCAACCCGGCCCTATATGCTCCTCGATGCATCACCAAAAGCATGATCAAACATCCATAAAAGGATTTCACACAAATTTGACTTAAGAAAACCCAAAAATTGGAATATTCACAAAACCAATCCAAATCAAGAGCAAATGCACATGAAGAAGTGTTAGGAATTCATACCCAACAACCAAAGATAATTATAGCCATAGATGTGAGATAAAAATCTCACCTTTTCACAAAATCGAACAAGAAGAAGCTTGAAAGCAAATGGAGAATCAACCTCTCTTCAACACAACCCAATTGATCTTGAATCTAAGCTCAAAAACAAGAACATTCCCAAAATTAGGTTTAGGAATTTCTGAAATTGGTAAGAGAATAAGTTGGAGAAGAAGAAGAGAAGCTTACCAATGGGTTCTTCTTGAGTTTGGAGCTAGGAATTTGATTTGCAAGAGAAACTAGGGTTTTGGAGTTTTAATTTCCAATCTCTCCCACCATTAATGCTAAGAAAACTGAAATGAGAAGAGAATGAGGGTGAGTGGGGAAGAGTGGCTCAGATTTGAGCATAAGTTAACTTAGGGCTGAGCCCAAACCAAACCCAAAGTGAAAAGTAGCAAAAATCAACTTTCTCCAAACATATCGAAGCTTATACTCAAAAAGGTCGCAAACGGCATTTTAAACTCAATGGCAGTGGTCCCGAGTCCTAATTCGACCGTATGCAAAAAGTATCTTTTCGGACTAAAATCCGACTAATGATGAAATATTTAAATAAAATATTTAAATATAAAATCGATAAATATGCGGGTTGTTACAAGCCTTGTGTGCTGCTGCTCTACTCGAGTTCGAACATCGAAATCGAGTTTTGGTCGCGATTTTATTTCATGCTCCTTTTTTTACGATTCCTAGCTACCGCGATTTGCATACATACATACAAACATACATGTATATATACATATACATATACATATACATATACATACATACATACATACATACATACATATATATATATATATATTTATTTATACGTTCGATTTTGATATGAAGACTGGAGAGGAAAAAGAAGATGCAATATAAATTAGGGAAGTGGCTTCTTGAGTACGAGTGGACATTTATAATAATATGCTTGACTAGTTGACTTTCAAATTTTATTATATTATAAAATTTCCACAATGTCTCGTTATATATAACTTAAAGTCCTGATCTCCTATCGAGGCATGTTGCCTAACGTTTCTAATGTTATTCACTATTCTGAACCCAACGGAACAAGTTTCGAGGTCCAATTTGGTTGTATGAAGAAGATAGCTTTTTAAATCGACTATTTAAATTAAATTCAATTAAATTATTTCAAGGCATTTCCAGATCGTATGACCAAACGGTAAATCCAAATGCTATGAAATTTGAAATCTGATAATAACACAATACTACGGATCTAATGGAACTGGTTTCGTCAAATTCCGAGGCTGTATCCTGGATTGCTATTTTAACACGTCGATTAAACTGCGATTTAAAAAATTAGCGAAATCGCATGAAATTCTAGTTTAAAATCTTACTAACTAAATTATAATTTCAAATCCAATATTTAAACCATTTAAATATTCAAAATCAAACAACGAAAAATCCGAGTCGTTAAAGTATTCGAATTACTCAATGAAACAATCAAAATTTCCCAACTTCCTTAAAGCAAACTCGTTAATAAAAGAGCCTGTAACTCATCATCAAAATCGACCTTCATATTTGCCAATTGATTTATTACTTCTTGAAATTAATTCAAATGCTCTGCAACAAACATCTCTTCATCTAATCTTAGTTGTACAACTTTCGAACCAGAAAAGCCTTACTAGTAGGACTCTTTGACTCATGCAAAGATACCAACTTGTACCACAAAGCTTTGGCGGATTCACAACTAGCCATATGTTGGAAAACTGAATCATCAAGATACTAGCGAATCAAAGCAATCGCCTTCTTATCCATCTTCTTTCATTTTCCCTCATCTACATCAGAGGGCTTCTTTCAATCTCCATCAATCGGATCATGAAGATCATTGAGGTACAGAACATCCTTCATCTTAGGTTTACAAATACCCTAATTTTTCCCATACAAAATAGCCATCTTCGAAAACGAAATCATATCCAACATTAATAATTTTTCAAACCAAAATTACTCTAAGCTTTGCGATGATCTGTGCTCCGAAACCAAGCTGTTATGGAAATAGTAGCACTTTGCAGAAGCTTTTATCAATAGATCTTTATCATCCAAATCACAAAAAAATAACTTGGATTGATAACAAGACGGAATTGAAATCAAAACACAATAACACAACATATTCCACCCAACCAACCATTTTATTGATTCATCAAAATTTTATTTACAATTAATTAAACAAAGCTTAAATAAACAAAATACCATTGAATCAATGACTAAATTGAGAAGGGAGAAAATATGTATATGGCTAAAAAAATTGGAGAAGAAGAACAAAGATGGAGAAGAGAAAATTAGGAAATGGATTTTCCACCACACTTTTACACTCTCTTCTAGTCTCTATTTATGTAATCAATGACTTAATGCCCAAGTTAACATTAAATGGCAAAAAATAATTTGATTAGCCAATTAGAGAGAGAAATAAACATATTCAAATATGCCTATTAATTAAGGGAAACAAAATCTTCCCTCTTTCTTTCTTTTGCATATTTATTTCCCGCTATTTGTGATTTCTTTTTCCAAAATTTAACAGAAAATGCATCTGAAATTATTATGGTTGGTCATGTTTACAAATAAAAAAATATGTACTACGTTATCCGGCTTATTAAGTACCATATAAATTTACAAAGAATTGTATATTAGCTTATTAGTAGCAACCGTTTTCTATGACTTGATTTTATCTTGACACCCCTTGATAGAATACTCAATGATTTTATTCATATTTTACTTGCCATAATTATGTGTAAAATTATCAACTTACCCAATAATTAGTTTTCCATTTTTTCCCCTTGATTTATTCCCAGACATATCTCATTTTTCCTACCAATTGTTTATATTTTTTCTACTCGTTGACTGATCATTATTGTCATCTTCAGCAGCGAAGGACATTACCCTGCTACATCTTCATTCTCCTACTTTTATATTATATACCAAATTGGTTGGAAAACATAATACTTAATCTTGCAACTACTTTATAAAACATAATGCTGGTTTGATTTAATTGGAAAGTCCTTTGAATTTCCCTTATCATAATTGCACAAACAGTAAGAAATATTTATAAAAAGTTTATATATTTTTGGGATAGCATATTTTTCTGGATTGTTGTATCACAATTGTTGACTATGAATCATCCACTGGTTTTAAAGGAAACTTCTTTGCATAACTTTAGCCCACCATATTTTTAAACATGAACTACATTTTCACAAATAGTTACCCTATTCACTGCCATATCTGTAATGACCCATAAATTTGGCGGTGTAAATATTAAATTACTTAAAAAATGGATTTTGATTAGATGGTTAATTTATAATAATTGTGTAGCTTTTTATGAGCTCATTGATTTTGACTATAATTATTTTTTAACTTGAAGTTACGGTTTGGAAGATGAGAGTATTACAAGCTATAAACGACATACGTGACTACATCGAGTCAAACTGTGTATATATTGCATAATCTAGTTTGATGCCTATTTAAATGAAGCCACAAAACTCTAGGCGTGACCTCTATCCTCATTTTTCAGCCTTAATTTTGAAATCCCCTTAATCTTATCTAATGGCGGATTAAACAATGAATTAAAATCAATCAACGTTCATAGTGCCCGAATCCTAACTTATAATATATGAATTTGAAATCCTCGACAAGTAGAAGAGGCATCAAGGGTTCATTTTTGGAGATGGTGTTTAAGATGTTGAAAAATTAGTGAACTATTCTTAGTTGTTCATTTTAATTTTTTGCGATCAACGTTGAGACGGTAACAATGGAGCGATCAGAGGGTACAATCATGCAGAGGACATTAAGAGGAGTCGATCCATATGGTTGGATTGAGGATATCAACATTAAAATCACTAGATTTTGGCCAAGAAATCTCAGTGATTGTCGGTGTTCGCATGAAGAAGGGGGAAAGTTGCATTTTGGGATTGGTTGGCATGTGCTTGGAGATGGTGGTAGGCCAGATCTAGGTGTAGGAAAACGATGCGATAGCGATTAGTGGTAAAGTTCGCCGTTGAAAACAATCGCAATTTGCAAAGTACTATTGCAAACGATATAATATTATTTAATTTATTTGATTTTCAAATTAGCAATTTATCTCCGTAATTTATAATCTCAATATCTTTTGCATATGAACTACAATTGACATATCGTCTATTCCTTTATATTCGTGACTAAATTCAAAACAATTTAGCACGAGCTTTGTTGAGTTTTGGAGCTGTTTACAAAAGTATGTTTATATGAGAAATTAATTTCAATTAATTTTTTTAAAATTAAATAGATATCCATCTTAAAAATTAGTATTTTTTGATATATATCATGTTTTACTGATGATCGTTTGATTATTGCAATATTTTGTATATGTTGTGGCTCGATTGGATCATTATTGTTAATTGTTGTGTTATTGGATGATGTATGTTTAATTGTAATTAATTTTGGATTTAAAATGAAATGATCAATTAATAGAAAAAAGGCAACATTTTGTAATTTCGGGAAAAACAGATAATTCAGTGGAAAATAAGATTATTTGCAAATTCAATGGAAAATAAAGATTTCACAACTTATGCTACAATTAATGTGAAAATTTTAATAAGATTATTGTCTATGAGGGAAAATTCATAAATAATAATAAAAATCCATTTTATAGTGAATTTTGGTAAGTTTATTTTCTTGTAAAACAAGGCATAATTTTATGAATAATAACATGGTTTGAAAAAACTGTATAATTATTTTTTCATAGTTTATGGAAAAATAGTAGTATTATTATTATTACTATTTAAATAATAGAAATACGAAATATTTTAAAAATAGTAATAAGGAAGGTGTGTCTTCAAAAGTAATTTGGGTTAAATTATTACTATTTTGAGACAAATAGTAATAAAAATGAGTTTTGAGGTTTAAAAATAGAATATTGTTATATTTTAGATGAATAGTAACAAATTAGTTTTGGAAAACATTAAAGTGGTTCGAGTATATGTATTATTATTTTGATGTAAAATAATAATATATGAGAATAGGAAAAATGAAAAACTTCAACCACACTTTTGAATGAAAGGCACAAGTTTTAAAATTTAGTCCGAAAAACACTGAATGATATGTCAATATAGCATAATATAAAATAGATGTTATTCAAACTATGAAAGAAAATTTTTAAAAAATCATTTATCTGATGCTGGTTTAAATAACAATGTTTGAGATATTTGAAGTAATATATTCAAAATAAATGATTATCTAAGTACTATCACTTTGGGTTATTACTACTATTTTGGGGAAGGACATATAAAATGTGTTTATATAAAATAAAAAAATTGTATTTATATGTAAGTGGAGATTATAAGTGTAAATAAATTAATTCGAATTGTGTTAATTATTTTGAAATTGTCATATATGGCTCTTACGTGAAATGAAATCACATCAAGACGAATTATGTGATATTTTATGATTATTACAACTTTATACGCATTTAAAGTTAATCTTGGTTTCATTGTTGTTGTTTGCATTATTTATATAGTTGTAACAATCTACCTTTCTTACACCAAAAGATGACACTTAATACATCCTCAATATTCATGTGTCGGTCATTCAAGCGTCCGAAGGACAAGTCATTTCGGGTGAAAGAAAGAAAAGATAGAATATAATCTCACAAAACATGAAGAGCAATATATAATATACACAAAATCTTTACAAAAATAAATCATCTTTATTTATACACAACATCAGATTACACCATCATATTATTATCGGCATGGACAGTTATAACAGCCTGTCATTATAATTGCTGATAAATACAGACAAGAAAAAAACAAAATAGAGCATCGGAAGAATATAAGGTACGTAAATACGTCTAGGAAAATCCAACTCCTCTCCTGAAAGCTCCAAAGTGTCCAGCTAAATCTGAAAAATATGCTCGGGCAGATCCGAGCATTATAGGAAAACAACGCCCAGGTCAGTCTGGTAAAACCAGCATAAGAAACTCAAAACACGAGAATTTATTTATTTAACTTGTAAAACCACGCCGCACATAAACACAGACGTGTTTTACCTTACGATAACCAAAACATTGTCTATAGAAAATACAGTGATATTATGATAGTGTCTAGAATACAAATGCATATTAATCATAGCTAAAATTGTTACATTATTAAATTCCAGCTTAATAGGTATATAATCAAGTCTCACGGTGTTTATTGGAGAATGGATTCCATCAATGACAAGGTAAGGAATTACCTTATGCATAGTACACCTCTAGATAAAATGTACCTAGGGTCAGACCCTGAACTTGGTCCCACCCTGTCAACATAGAACCGGCCTACCCCTAAACTTGGATAGTACCGAATATGTCATCACCTCCGTTGTTCTCAACCTTTGTCGAGATCTCTCATGCATAACCAAATCCATGATATGATAATCAAGAAAGGTGATGACACATCCTAATGGAAGCGAACAACATAGCCCTGGTGCATCTACCATGTTTTATCCGTTTCCCGGGTTGTGAGGCTTAAGGCAATGCTTTTACCTTTTCTCTTAGCTTACCACCTTAGAATGCCAAAACTGCCCTATGAGCAGAAATGCAATGTCAGTATTCATCCATACAAGTTCGTTCTGGGTCTGAATGAAATCGAAGGCACTACCTCTACCACATCCATTTGGAATCACCCTGGGGATTAGTAGCAAGTAGTCCTTGCACTTCAACAGCTCCATCTTCAATATCTTCAAGATACTTCTGTTTGAAATGCTTGAGTTGGATTGAAGTGGTTTTCAGATAATTTATACTTATTCGATCCAGTCTCTTCGAAACAACATTTGATAGTTTGGTAAACTCAACCGCGGTTCTTTTGAAAATAATCAAACAATGCATAGAAATAGGGATCACCCCCTAACCGTCTAAGTGGATGGATCTCCCTATCATTTGTCTTAGGAGAAGAAAACGTCATTTATACACACAGTACATCATCAAAGATGACTGTGCCGTATAACTCACGTATTTCTCCTAGATATTTCTGGAGTGATATTTTGATTTATATTTGACAGTCAGTTATTTAACTATCAAATAAATAAATAAGTAGCAATTCAAAGATTTAATTAACCATAGAAACCACTAAGCCTCAAAATAAATCTTTCACTTATTTAAATCTCTTGCCAAAATATTTATTTAATATATTTATATAATTATCTCACCAGCATAAATATATTCACAAAATATTATGAAAGATTTCTTATTTCAAAATCATAATAAAAGGATCAAAACAAATGTTATTTAAAATAGCGGTAACAAAAACCTCAAACAATATTCATTCAGTGTTAAGTGTGGAATGAATGTCCATACCACTAGAATTAAGGAGGTCGGTTAAAGGAAATCCAATCTCAAATTCTTTTATAAATTTCCTTCTATAAATCACCTTAATAAATGTCTTTTATTTATGAATCTCCTTTATTTAATTCCAAAATCATTTAAAAAACTCTTTATAAATCACCAAGTTAAATTTACAAAACTTTTTTATAAATATCAAAACATTTATATATCTTTTTATAAATCTCCAAAATTGTTTGTAAAACTTCCTTTATATAAAATCATTTATAAAACTTTCTTATAGATATTCCTTATTTAAAACAAAACTCCTTTAATAAACTCATTTAATAAAGTCCTTTTGATAAACAAAACGATTATTTAAAACGCCTTTACTAAAATCATTACTTAACTTGAAACCATTACTAAAAGTATGATTGACCTTAAAAATCAGAAAGAAGCTTAGTGACCACAATGATTCTCAGTTAACTGAGTTTAATTTTCAAGTTATAAGATGGTATTTACATAACAAGCAAATATGTATAAGGGAATCAGTTGATAATAATCAGTCATATAAGAAAATGTCCAAGTTACCAAAATAGCAAACAAAGATTTGTTCTGCTAAATACATATCTAAGTTAATATAACGGCAGAATGAGTTTTTGTTTTGCCTAATAGATGTCAACATAATACTTGGTAAACTATGATAAACGGTGATTTACCAAACAGGTGTCAAATACAAGTCAATTAGCAGAAAGGTGATTTATTCTACTAAAGAGATGTCATTGAGTTTCATATTCAATTGGTTTATTTAAGGATAGCCGACAATGAAATCACTTGGATTAAAATTAATCTTCCTTTAAATGAAAATTGCTTCTTGAAAACAAAGTCCATCTTTAAACATAAGGTGGTATAAACTTCTAAACTTTATTTAATAATTAAATAACATTTAAACTTTTTATTTAAAAATAATAAAACCTTTAATTAATAATTAACATTAAATAATAATTAAATAATAATTAACATTAAATAATAATTAAATAATAATTATCTTTTGCATAAATAATTTAATAATATTTAATCTGTAAATAAATATTTAAACCATAATAAATTTCTAATTAATTACTAAATAATCATTTAAAACCTTCATTAATAATTAAATTAATCTTAATTAAGCCATATATAATCTTGCTTAATAGTTATTAATTAAATATTTAAACCCTTTTTTATAAATAAATTAATAATTAATATTAAATAATTAATTAAATAATAATTAATAATTAATTATTAATTGAATAATAATTAACTTAAATTACTTAACTAGTCATGATTAACTTAATTGATTAACACTTAAGTATAAACAGCCTTAATTAAATGATGTTTAAGTACTAATTACCTTGATTAATTAAATAAAAATCATTAAATAATTAATTAATTAAATAATTACTTAATTAAAGTAAGAAATTATTTTCTAAAAATATTTTAAGTTAAAACAAGTTTGGATAAAATATTTTTCAAACTACGCGTATAGAGACTATACGACCTGTGTAACGACCCAGAATTTCTGTCAATTAAAATTTGCATATTTAATTGATTTTAAATATTAATAAGTAAAACTTAACAGTCGAATAAATTTTATTTCGAATAATTGGATTTAATTGAATAATTAAATCGATAATTTAATAGTTGAAAATACAGAAATAGTTGAAAATTGGGTTAAATATGATTGAAAATGATTTATAAAATTTTATTATATCATATTGGAGTTAGAATGATGTTATATAACTTTTAGAATTAAACTAAAAGTTAATTTGTGAAAATTGAATATTTTAATATTTAATTGACGAGTTAAAATAGCCATTTTTCAAACAGTCTTGGATTTCGACGAAACCAGCTTCATCGGATCCGTAATTTGATATTATTGTAAGATTTCAAATTTCGTGTCAATCGGATTTACCGTTTGTCCGAGGCAAGGTAAAACGCACAGAAATTTGAATAACCGATTTAATTTAAAATCGATCTTTTATTGCCATAACTCACACAGATGATCGAATTAGCCTCCGAAACCTATTCCATTGTGTTCGGAACACGGGTTAAACCCTAGAAATGTCGGTCACCACGCGAGATTCGGAGTTCGAAAAATTGGAAATGAATAGTGTTTTTCGTTGAAATTCTATAAAAGGAACCCAACCCCTTCCATTTTGTGAAACCCTAACCTACCTAACCCTAGCCGGCTGCCTTAACTCCAATGGCCAGAAAATTGTTTCGTTCTTCCCCTCCAATCTCCCCACCCACAAAGCAATTCGCGAAACTCCCAACATGAAAGTTGTAGAGCACTTCGAGTTCTGTCTAATCAACGGCTGTGATCGAAAATAACGTCGCCGATCAACGGCAATTGGAGCTAGGAGGGGCCGTGTTTGCGCACGTTTTTCCGTGCATAGGCAAGGCCGAGTTTCACCACACTCGGGTCGAAGGTAGCTCTTGGCGAGGGCTTCGAAATGGACACATCTGATCGAGTTAAAACGAAGGGATGGTGTTGCGGCATTTAGGGTCTCGAATGGGATGTTGGGTTTCGGCCGTGCTGTGCAAACGCATGATGAAAGAAAGGGGAGGGTCGGCCTTGATGCATGCGGCCCATATCCAACGGTCACGATTTTGAGTAGGGTATAAAAAGAAAAAGAAAATGTGAATTGTTTATATTATAAATCGTGTAATATTTAAAATGAAATATCTTTTTCGTACGAGGTCGAAAAATTACGAAACCAGTTGCGTTGAAACCGTATTGACGCATACTACGCAATGGAGCTGGTTTGGAGTCGTTTGGAGCTAGGAAAAATTTCGGGTAAAATCAAACGTCCGTTTAATTTTATTCGAAATAAATCGCTGAAACGGAATTGAAATCAAAGTGAGAACTCTTCACTCAATCGAATTGTTTCGATTTATAATTTTAAATAGTTAGATTTAAATTTGTTGATTGTATGCCTGGATGAAAAATTATTATATGTTATTGATTGAAATAGACATTATACGCCGTTAGTAAGCGGAGGTTATTTTAATTAAAAACATGTACCGCGATAATTCCAACTTGTATGGAATTGGTATTATATATGTACGTGGAGTTGATTTTCCCGCATTATATAGTGGATGAGACCCTATTGCGCTGCATAATAGCGGATAATATTTTATAAATCCCATATACCGCGATATTTCGTACTGGAACGGAATTGGTATTGTGCTAACATCTTTGGATGCAGGGAAATAGGTTGGAGGGATCCAACTGGATTCCTCACCAGTATTTATTTGATTACAGATATTGTGATGTTTGTTGATTATCATATCGATATATGATATTTGGATGTCGTGATTGACTATTGGTGCTGTTGCATCATCGGATCCATCTTTGAAGTTTTAAAATAATGATTTTGATTTTTTAAAGAATGTTTAAAGTGATTTTTGAAAGTATACGTTTTATTAAATTTTGAATTGTTAAAATAAATAAACATTATAATTTTATTGTTATAAAAGTTATATTTTTGGAAAATAGTACTTAAGTATGATTTTGGGGTTATATAAGTTTTAAATAACGTTTTGTAAATTATTAAAAGGATTGGTTTATTTAAATTGAGATTTTTGAATTATTATAGACGGTTTGTATAAAAGATTTATAAAATTGATATTTATAAATTAAAAAATAGGAATTATAAAACGAGTTTTTTTTGTAAGTGTTAAAATGAAGAATGATTGGATTTCTTAAGTGAATGAAATTTCTAGATTTATAAATTATGAAGTTATGAAATGAATAGATTTTGTAAAATAAAAGATTTATAAATAATTAACTTATAAATCGGATTTTGGGTATAAAGTTGAGTTATAAATTGAATTGATTTATAAAAGGGATTTTATAATTGAAGTTTTTATAAATAGAAATGGAATATATAAACATTGTTTATAAATCCAAAATCAATTGAATTTGATAAATTTAATATAGAAGGTTATTAAAGGAGATATATTCGCGATTTCGGATAGCGAATTATCCTTGAAATAAAATGTGTAGAAAATATTGAATTTGGTTAGTGAAGTATATTCACGATTTAGACAGTGAATATATTATTAAACAAAATGGATATGTTTTGGGAAAATGAATATTATCAAATGAAGTTAATTGTTTTAAGGATGTTTTAAAATGGATTAACTATCGAAGCCATAGATTTCAACATTTATTGTTGAAATAGTCGTTTTCGAGAAATAGAAGGAAATGGTGGACTATAATATTGTTATCATAGTAAATGATTTCCGAAAAGAAATGTTTTATATAGTATTGAGATTTATATATCTATCTTAATTTCGAATCCCTATACTAGTGATTTTGGGTCGTCGTAACGATGTTTAACGCAACATTCGTTTTAGCCCAAATAAATGTGTTTAAGTGAATGGTTTTCTTAAAGAATGAAATATATACTTAATTTCGATTTAAGTATATTGAATATATTCCAAGTGTTGAAAATAAATGGATTTGTAAATTACTTATTATTAAATAAGTATGGAAATGTTTTCCAATATGAATATTTTGAGATTTTATCTTTTAAAGATAAATTGAAAATGAATATTAGAAATCGGTTTGGGAAATCGTATATTCATAGATATTTTGGGAATTGTAAATTCACTATGGAATTTACAAAAGAAAGGGGAATTTGTTTAAAAATAAACGTTGATTTATTTTTGAAGTGTGAGAATAAATTTACGGATTTGGAACGTAAATATAAAGTAAATCGGTAAGGATTTATTTAATTGGTTTAAATGAACCATGTTGAAATGAAAGTATTTCCGCATAAGGAAAATGATTGAAATTTGTTTTCAAAAGTGGTAAAGGTGAAAAGTGATTTGAAAATTTGTTTTCAAATGGTTGAAGTATGGAAATTATATATCTAGTAAAGATATTTTGGAAAATAAATAATTTGGGAAATTATTTGGAATCTGGTGATGTTGAGCATACCTATTGATAGTTAAATAACCGACTATCAATATTTACCTTTAAATAGGTATTTATTGTGATTTGTTTGAATTTGAATGCTACACTTATTTTTGAAATAAGCGCTCACTATTCGGGTTAGCCGGGAAAGGACCTTGGGGTCGTATAACCCATTCTGAATATGTGATACGTCGTTATGGATTGCATTTGATGACCGGTGTTGAAGACCGGATATTTGTGAAAACGGAAGGATTGCCGTCAAATGTTACTGCATCGGCTGATCTCCGATATAGAAATTTATTACCCTTTGTGATGGGAAGTCCGGTCGTGATTAATGAATATCCGGATTGCAAGGACTTCTTTGAAAGTGCCTTCGGTTCCGTTCGATCCCGGAACGGACTTGTATGGATGTGTGTCTGACGTTACAATTTGAGATGTAAAGCTGGTTTCTATCAAATATATTTCCGTTGGTGGCGGAGAATTTATTCTCTTAGCTTAACACCCTCAGAGGTTATGTAGTTGATGGTTACTAGTGATACATTCCCAAATTGGTAATGTGGCATACGAAGTGCTGTTGAGCATTTGTTGAACAAAGCACAGCTTTTGTATAAAGCATGGCTTTGTGGACGAGACTTCGTCGGACCTCACACCCCGAAAATGGTCAAAACAGGAAGGATGCGGCAAGGTTATTAGGGGGTAGCGCCCCTTTAGTGTATATCATTCCTTCTGGATAGAGGTGGTATCATGGTATGGAGCCCAGATGCTTAACCTATGTTGTTGCTCCAAATTTATTGCTTTGTGGTTGTTGGAAATCGAGGATCCTCGATATAGATCGGTTACGATCGGGGAATGACATATTCGTGTCAGTAGTTACCTAGTTTGAAAGGTAACCCGGCCTTATGTTGGCAGAGATCCGGTTAGGTTCTCGGGTCGTCTTTCTAGAGGCGTACCCATGTGGCAATGGGAAGTTCCTTGGCCTGACCATTTGTTGGAAATCCAAAGAAACAATACGATCTTGTACGGTTTTAGTTGTAGAACCTATCATTCACTTATGGTGGCACCCCACTGTTTGGATGGTAGCTATAGTAGGCATAAGTGCGAAATGCCTATGCTGGCTAAGATTTATATCTTTACTTTCGAAATGTTTTCTACACTATGCACTAGTAATAATATCAAAAGTTTCTTTTTAATGCGTATCAAGCATCTTTAACTATCATAAGGAAAAATCTCCTCCGATTCTGCGTTTGCATTATATGTGTGTGCAGGTGGCCTTATGGTAGTCTCATTTTCTAAAAAGCATTGCGAATCTATTTTAAAATTATCCTGTACTTTGTTTTAAAAATAAAATGTTTTAGTTCTCACACCAGTCACATGACCGACTTGGAGTTTATTGTTTTCCTTCCTAAACTCTTGGTGCCCACCAATTTCCACACGGGCAGTCTAGAGTCAGGTTATCAGGATATTCTGGAATTCAGGAGTTGCTGGAGGCAAGCTGGATGGCATGGCGTATTCACTAGTATATAGTATTTATTTTCCGCTGTTTGTTGTTGTTTGTTGTTGTACACTCTGATGATGTAATGTAATGTAATGTGATGTAATGTAATAACTGATATAGTTCTTTGTTTAAAGATTATTCATTTATTTATTGTATGTTGTTCCGCTGCGATTGTGAGATTCTGATATTGCTCTGTTGTTTCTGTTCTGTCCTATCTTTTTCTTTCTTCTTCTATCTTCTACCTCTTCTTTAACCCTAATGGTACGGTTTTCCGACCTTCGATTGTTCGGCAGTTGATACAGTGGACGTATTGATGTCGGTTTAGAAGCGTCAAAAAGTCGCATTCGTTACATTTGGTATCAGAGCATATGGTTAAGCGACAACCATGGCTCTGTTGAGTGTTACTCATTAGAGATAGAGTCAGTAGTACTCTAGAATGAGTGTGAGTGTAATAATAGCTATGAGCGCGTATTTGTTAGTGAATATAAATTGTTTTATATTGTGATGATTGGTTTGTTAAGTGGTATATGGATTCTGGTCAACACGAGTAATTAACGTTGTTGATAGGGATTTCTAAATACTTGTGCAGAACAATTTGACACGATATTATTTAAAATAGGGTAAATGAAATAATTTTACCTCGGTTATATTTTATATATAAAGGAATAATTTTTCATAATTATTAAAGTGTATATAAAATTGATTGTTGGTTGTTGAAAATGTAAGATATATACAAGTAAATAAAAGTTGTTTGAATAAGTTAAATAAAACATATTGTAAAAGAATAATTGTACAAGCGAAGAATTATAAAGTATGGAACTATAATTAATGTGATTTACATTTGTGAAATAATCTTATATATAAGAAGTGAAATTATATAAGTAAAAGATCTGTAAATGTGATTTATGAATAAAAAGGAAATTTTTTGAAAGAATGTTAAGCACTGAATTCACTAATGTTACTAGGAAATAATAAGGGTGATGATTGCAGCATCATCAGTATCATTTTCGGGTCTCTGTGTGATAGATTTGCTACCATAGTAAATTGAAATTGAAGTTTTGTTGTGATAAACAAATTTGAAATTAAAATCCAAGTTGAAATAAATTTCAGTTGTCATCAAAGACATGTGGTTTGAAATTTAACTAAAGGAAAGTAAAATAAATTGATTTGGATTAGATAAGCTATTGAAATTGATGAATATAAGTGAAATGAGTTTTGAACTTATGATATGAGTTAATAAATTTAGCTTTGGTAAAAGTTAAATAGAATTTTCTTCAGAATTGGAATCTGAATTGGATTTATAAGTGAAATTTAAGCTAAGTTAAACAAATGATGTTCAAATGGAATATAACTTAAGTGAAGTTGAATAAAGTTAATTTTGGTATCGAAGTAAATTAATCAAGAGAAGTGATGAATATGAACTTGAGTTATATAAATGAAATTCAACCTTATATTGTTAAAGGAATTAGCAATTGAATAAATTAATGGATTAAATGTTAATCAATTGAATGTAAAATAATTGATATGAAATAATGAATGTAAGTGTAAATTCATTAAAAGCTAATGAAGTTGAGAAATTGAATAATTGAATGGAAGTCAATTTAATATCAACCAATTGGAATTAAAAGTGTTGAACCAAATCGAATGTAAATTTAATAAGTTGGTTATGTTGAATGCACATTGTTTGTTATATGGTTATTAATTGATTGTATATAAATTCATTAAGTGTTAATGAAAATGAATTAGCGAAATTAGAAGCTAAAGTAATTGAATCCAACTTGGAAGAAAATGAACTTGAATAGAATTGAATTTGGTTTGGAAGTGAACTAACTTGAATATAAATTAGTGAATGTAAACTAATTGAATACGAATAAGTGAATGTTAGTAAAAACATCCAATGGATATTAATGAAAAGTGAATGTATATTGATTTGGTTATGAATTGATTTTGATAGACATTGATTTGTTGGATGTTAGTTGGATGATAGTTGTTTGATGGTTGCATTTGTTGCTTTTGTTGCATTTGCTATGTTGGCACATATAGTTGTTATGTTGCTATATGTTGTATATTGATATTATTTTCATATATGCATGTTCTCATGGTTTGTTAAGTGTTTAGTAGGTGCGGATTGCGCTTGCTTCGTATTTGGAGCTCGCTTTCGCACTATATTAGCCGTATATGCTCGCTAATAAAAATATATAAGATACATATCTTGGATTAAATATCGTACTTTTACACTTTTTTCCCTGCAGGATGCCTCATCACTTGATGAGATGTATATTTGTGATATATATACTGTCATTTATTTTCGGATCGAGCCGCGCAAAGGAGACTCTGGCGAATTTTTCCGAAAATTTAAGGCGTTAGAATATTTTTGAGAAAATTGGAATTTTTTGAAAATTAAGTTTGGATTTGGAAACTTAGTAAAGTTATTATAAGAAGTTTAACTATGAATTTTGGGAAAGTTAAACACTTAAGAGATTAGAAAAATCCAATTTGAATGGTTTGTTTTGGAAAGTTAATGGATTCTGTAACTTTTTCTTACTTGGTAATTTCGAGGACGAAATTCTTTTAAGAGGGAAAGTTTGTAACGACCCAGAATTTCTGTCAATTAAAATTTTCATATTTAATTGATTTTAAATATTAATAAGTAAAATTTAATAGTCGAATAAATTTTATTTCGAATAATTGGATTTAATTGAATAATTAAATCGATAATTTAATAGTTGAAAATACAGAAATAGTTGAAAATTGGGTTAAATATGATTGAAAATGATTTGTAAAATTTTATTATATCATATTGGAGTTAGAATGATGTTATAGAACTTTTAGAATTGAATTAAAAGTTAATTTGTGAAAATTGAATATTTTAATATTTAATTGACAAGTAAAAATAGCCATTTTTCAAACAGTCTCGGATTTCGACGAAACAAGTTTCATCGGATCTGTAATGTGATATTATTGTATGATTTCAAATTTCATGCCAATCGGATTTACCGTTTGTCCGGGGCAAGCTAAAACGCACAGAAATTTGAATAACCGATTTAATTTAAAATCGATCGTTTATTGCCATAACTCGCACAGATAATCGAATTAGCCTCCGAAACCTATTCCATTGTGTTCGGAACGCGGGTTACACTCTAGAAACGCCGGTCACCGCGCGAGATTCGGAGTTCGAAAAATTGGAAATGAATAGTGTTTTTCGTTGAAATTCTATAAAAGGAACCCAACCCCTTCCATTTTGTGAAACCCTAACCTACCTAACCCTAGCCGCCTGCCTTAACTCCAATGGCCAGAAATTTGTTTCGTTCTTCCCCTCCGATCTCCTCATCCACAAAGCAATTGGCGAAACTCCCAACATGAAAGTTGTAGAGCACTTCGAGTTCTATCTAATCAACGGCTGTGATCGAAAATAACGTCGCCGGTCAACGACAATTAGAGCTGGAAGGGGCCGTGTTTGCACACGTTTTTCTGTGCATAGGCAAGGCCGAGTTTCACCACACTCGGGCCGAAGGTAGCTCTTGGCGAGGGCTTCGAAATGGACACATCTGATCGAGTTAAAACGAGGGGATGGTGTTGCGGCATTTAGGGTTTCGAATGGGATGTTGGGTTTCGGCCGTGCAGTGCAAACGCGTGATGGAAGAAGGGGAGGGTCGGCCTTGATGCATGCGGCCCAGATCCAACGGTCACGATTTTGAGTAGGGTATAAAAATAAAAAGAAAATGTGAGTTGTTTATATTATAAATCGTGTAATATTTAAAATGCAATATCTTTTTCGTATGAAGTCGAAAAATTACGAAACCAGTTGCGTTGGAACCGTATTGACGCATAATACGCAATGAAGGTGGTTTAGAGTCGTTTGGAGCAAAGGAAAATTTCGGATAAAATTAAACGTCCGTTTAATTTTATTCGAAATAAATCGCTGAAACGGAATTGAAATCAAAGTGAGAACTTCTCACTCAATCGAATTGTTTCGATTTATAATTTTAAATAGTTAGATTTAAAATTTATTGATTGTATGCCTGAATGAAAAATTATTATCTGTTATTGATTGAAATAGACATTATACGCCGTTAGTGAGCGGAGGTTATTTATTAAAAACATATACCGCGATAATTCCAACTTGTATGGAATTGGTATTATATATGTACGTGGGGTTGATTTCCCTGCATTATATAGCGGATGAGACCCTATTGCGCCGCATAATAGCGGATAATATTTTATAAATCTCATATACCGCGATATTCCGTACTGGAACGGAATTGGTATTGTGCTAACATCTTTGGATGCAGGGAAACAGGTTGGAGGGACCCAACTGGATTCCTCACCAGTATTTATTTGATTACAGATATTGTGATGTTTGTTGATTATCATATCGATATATGATATTTGGATGTCGTGATTGACTATTTGGTGCTGTTGCATCATCGGATCCATCTTTGAAGTTTTAAAATAATGATTTTGATTTTTATAGAATGTTTAAAGTGATTTTTGAAAGTATACGTTTTATTAAATTTTGAATTGTTAAAATAAATAAACATTATAATTTTATTGTTATAAAAGTTATATTTTTGGAAAATAGTACTTATGTATGATTTTGGGGTTATATAAGTTTTAAATAACGTTTTGTAAATTATTAAAAGGATTGGTTTACTTAAATTGAGATTTTTGAATTATTATAAACGGTTTATATAAAAAATTTATAAAATTGATATTTATAAATTAAAAATATAGGAATTATAAAACGAGTTTTTTTGTAAGTGTTAAAATGAAGAATGATTGGATTTCTTAAGTGAAAGAAATTTATAGATTTATAAATTATGAAGTTATAAAATGAATAGATTTTGTAAAATAAAAGATTTATAAATAATTAACTTATAAATCGGATTTTGGGTATAAAGTTGAGTTATAAATTGAATTGATTTATAAAAGGGATTTTATAATTGAAGTTTTTATAAATAGAAATGGAATTTATAAACATTGTTTATAAATCCGAAATCAATTGAATTTGATAAATTTAATATAGAAGGTTATTAAAGGAGATATATTCGCTATTTCGGATAGCGAATTATCCGTGAAATAAAATGTGTAGAAAATATTCAATTTGGTTAGTGAAGTATATTCACGATTTAGACAGTGAATATATTATTAAACAAACTGATATGTTTTGGGAAAATGAATATTATCAAATGAAGTTAATTGTTTTAAAGATGTTTTAAAATGGATTAACTATCGAAACCATAGATTTCAATATTTATTGTTGAAATAGACGTTTTCGAGAAATAGAAGGAAATGGTGGACTATAACACTGTTGTTATAGTAAATGATTTCCGAAAAGAAATGTTTTATATAGTATTGAGATTTATATATCTATCTTAATTTCGAATCCCTATACTAGTGATTTTGGGTCGTCGTAATGATGTTTTACGCAACATTCGTTTTGGCCTAAATAAATGTGTTTAAGTGAATGTTTTCCTTAAAGAATGAAATATATACTTAATTTCGATTTAAGTATATTGAATATTTTCCAAGTGTTGAAAATAAATGGATTTGTAAATTACTTATTATTAAATAAGTATGGAAATATTTTCCAATATGAAGTGAATATTTTGAGATTTTATCTTTTAAAGATAAATTGAAAATTGAATATTATAAATCGGTTTGGGAATCGTATATTCATAGATATTTTGGGAATTGTAAATTCACTATGGAATTTACAAAAGAAAGGGGAATTGGCTTAAAAATAAACGTTGATTTATTTTTGAAGTGTGAGAATAAATTTACGGATTTGGAACGTAAATATAAAGTAAATCGGTAAGGATTTATTTAATTGGTTTAAATGAACCATGTTGAAATGAAAGTATTTCCGCGTAAGGAAAACGATTGAAATTTTTTTCAAAAGTGGTAAAGGTGAAAAGTGATTTGAAAATTTGTTTTCAAATGGTTGAAGTGTGGAAATTATATATCTAGTAAAGATATTTTGGAAAATAAATAATTTGGGAAATTATTTGGAATTTGGTGATGTTGAGCATACCTATTGATAGTTAAATAACCGACTATCAATATTTACCTTTAAATAGGTATTTGTTGTGATTTGTTTGAATTTGAATGCTACACTTATTTTTGAAATAAGCCCTCATTATTCGGGTTAGCCGGGAAAGGACCTTGGGGTCGTATAACCCATTCCGAATATGTGATACGTCGTTATGGATTGCATTTGATGACCAGTGTTGAAGACCGGATATTTGTGAAAACGGAAGGATTGTCGTCGAATGTTTCTGCATCGGCTGATCTTCGATATATAAATTTATTACCCTTTGTGATGGGAAGTCCGGTCGTGATTAGTGAATATCCGGATTGCAAGGACTTCTTTGGAAGTGCCTTCGGTTCCGTTCGATCCCGGAACGAACTTGTATGGATGTGTGTCTGACGTTACAATTTGAGATGTAAAGCTGGTTTCTATCAAATATATTTCCGTTGGTGGCGGAGAATTTATTCTCTTAGCTTAACACCCTCAGAGGTTATGTGGTTGATGGTTACTAGTGATACATTCCCAAATTGGTAATGTGGCATACGAAGTGCTGTTGAGCATTTGTTGAACAAAGCACAGCTTTTGTATAAAGCGTGGCTCTGTGGACGAGACTTCGTCGGACCTCACACCCCGGAAATTGTCAAAACAGGAAGGATGCGGCAAGGTTATTAGGGGGTAGTGCCCCTTTAGTGTATGTCATTCCTTCTGGATAGAGGTGGTATCATGGTATGGAGCCCAGATGCTTAACCTATGTTGTTGCTGCAAATTTATTGCTTTGTGGTTGTTGGAAATCGAGGATCCTCGAATATAGATCGGTTACGATCGGGGAATGACATATTCGTGTCAGTAGTTACCTAGTTTGAAAGGTAACCCGGCCTTGTGTTGGCAGAGATCCGGTTAGGTTCTCGGGTCGTCTTTCCAGAGGCGTACCCATGTGGCAATGGGAAGTTCCTTGGCCTGACCATTTGTTGGAAATCCAAAGAAACAATACGATCTTGTACGGTTTTAGTTGTAGAACCTATCATTCACTTATGGTGGTACCCCACTATTTGGATGGTAGCTATAGTAGGCATTAGTGCGAAATACCTATGCTGGCTAAGATTTATATCTTTACTTTCGAAATGTTTTCTGCACTATGCACTAGTAATAATATCAAAAGTTTCTTTTTAATGCGTATCAAGCATCTTTGACTATCATAAGGAGAAATCTCCTCCGATTCTGCGTTTGCATTGTGTGTGTGTGCGTGAGGCCTTATGGTGGTCTCATTTTCTAAAAAGCATTACGAATCTATTTTAAAATTATCCTGTACTTTGTTTTAAAAATAAACTGTTTTAGTTCTCACACCAGTCACATGATTGACTCGGAGTTTATTGTTTTCCTTCCTAAACTCTTGGTGCCCACCAATTTCCACATGGACAGTCTAGAGTCAGGTTATCAGGATATTGTGGAATTCAGGAGTTGCTGGAGGCAAGCTGGATGGCATGGCCTATTCACTAGTATATAGTATTTATTTTCCGTTGTTTGTTGTTGTACACTCCGATGATGTAATGTAATGTAATGTGATGTAATGTAATAACTGATATAGTTCTTTGTTTAAAGATTATTCATTTATTTATTATATGTTGTTCCGCTGCGATTGTGAGATTCTGATATTGTTATGTTGTTTCTGTTCTGTTCTATCTTTTTCTTTCTTCTATCTTCTACCTCTTCTTTAGCCCTAACGGTACGGTTTTCTGGCCTCCGATTGTTCGGCAGCTGATACAGTGGACGTATTGATGTCGGTTTTCGAGCGTCGAAAAGTCGCATTTGTTACAACCTGTAATTTCAAAACTTGAAATTTCTTTACTAACTTCTTAAACTTTTTGAAACCTTATCACTTTGAAAACTTAAAGGAAAGTTTTTAAAACCAAAACAAAGTTTTGAACTTGAAATATTTTGGATTTCACATCAAATTTCAAATCTTTATTAAAAAGAATTTTCATGTCGCTTTTTAATATTAGTAAGTGCTAACTTTATTATTGTGAACTACATATCCCAAATATCATACCCAACATTTCAACACAACATCACACCATATTTATACTCGTAAGCAAGATACAAACTTTAATTTCATTAACTACTTTAATTTCATTAACTAATTTCCCATTTTCAAATGTTAAGTAACATCACATAATCACACCATTACACATCCAAATCATCACATATCCAAGCATATATGTGCGCCAACAAAACACAATATCATCATACATCCAAGCATCATATATTTCAAGTAATATATGATATTTCTAATATCATTAACTTAAGTTGAAAATGTAGATCTTTTATCACCATAAAGCTTCCAAACTCTTACTAACTTAAGGTATGACCTAGCACTTCAATTCTTAAGCAAAAAGATGGATTCTTTATGGCATTAAAGACCAAGGTGACTCGGTTCTGAAAGAAAATGAAGTGAATCTTGTTTTTGGTAAGGTGGAGGAACTTTGGATTATCATCGAACTCTCATAAATCAAACCGAAAATGGGACATATTCCAACTGATTTTTGGACAAGTAACTCACGAAATTTTAAAAAGTTGTCACGAAGAAAGTTACTGGAAATTCTCTTCCCTACAATTTCAAACATAGAATTACTCAATTTCATTTCGTTTTGAGGGAGATATGGTCAAAAGAAAAAAAGGCTATTTTCAGACTTGAAAATCTGGGTTTGAAAATGGGTTTGAAAAAATAAAGATTTGGACATAACTAAGCTCAAAATTTAAAAAAGTGATAGAAATAAAAGTTGTAGCCACTGAAATTTTACACGGTTTAAAAAAAACTCTATTTGGTTAAGAAATGAGAAAAATATGGCAGGCAAAATTGAAGAAATGAAAAGGGTATTTATAAGCAAGGAGCAAAGTAAATTACATAAACAGTCTTGGTCCTTTATCCCCCACCTCCTTTTGCTACCTCACCAAGCTCCTCTTCTTCCATGTACTTCAGCCCACAAGCGTGTCCCCTCTTCCCTTTGCTTAGCCATTATGTCTAAACATGTTAATTACTCATATTCAATATATTACTATTTCGCATAGTTATGTGTCTATAAAAATCAATGTTAAGTTTTTATTCTTTTACGATCATAATGATTTTGGATCGTGAAATTCTTTGTACAGTGGAAACAATGCATTAAATAGTTTGAATCACAAATAGCTTAATGGAAAATCAAAATTATAAACTGAAAATTTTATACATAGATGACATAGTGGAAATCCGTATTTCAAATTATTACTGACATTTCATCGCATCAAAAATAATTTTAGCACTCATCTTTGTGTAGATTGGATTTTTAGGAGATTAAGAATAGTATACCCGCAGTAAATGTATTAAATCGAACTCTTTCAAATTATAGGTGCTTGTAGTATATGTATATAATGTTTGATGATATATATATTTTATGTTTACAGGTGTGTTATTTTCTCACTGTTTTACTTTAACCGTTAACAAATTCTAAAGGCAGTCCATTCACATCTACTATTCATCCCATTTGAATCTAACTTAAACTTGATTTAAACTTTATTTAAAAATGCAGTTTAAATTTTAAAAACAGTTTTAAAATTAAACCGACAGGTTTTAAGAAAGCCTGTAACAGATCTAAGTATACCCGAGGCCAACTTAAGTTACTTCGAGTCAAAACCCTTGTTGCTTCAGGCAACACACGCAACTGCTCGAGAAAAACTAAAGGCAGTCCATTCACATCTACTATTCTTATTTTCTAATCTTCATTATTATATGTTTCTTAATACCAACAGATATCTTTTCTTATTTCTGTACTTAAATTTTGCAGTTATGGTCGATCAAGTGCGACATCACAACGGTATGGTGGTGACAGCTAATCGAGGAACAAATGATAACACAAAACAATCGCTAAGACTGCAGCTGTTTTGTTCTGATATTGTTTTTTAAGATTTCTTTCATATCACTTCCGTATTGAATTTCGAAGCAAACTTCTGCACCATAGTTTTGGACATAGTCATTTTCCTACTTAAATGTATTTCATTTATTTGCAGCGACTCGACTAAACATGCTACAATTTTAATCCGCGGAAATCATGCGGCATGACCTAAAATCGGTTCTACCTTAGTAATTAAGCACTATGTTTTTTAATGTTGTTTTTTGTTTAGTTTGATCAGTTGTATTACTTGGGTTGTTACAAATTTAAGCCCCTAACTTGTAAAAAGAAATCTCCTGTCACATAATACTTAAAACTTACAGGATGTCAACTACACTAATAGGTGCTTCTTTACTTCATTCTCCATACACCTTGAATTGGATGGTGAATTTTTTTGCCATGTTAAGTAATTTGTAGTTCGAGAGTCAGAAAAAGTACTATTAGTAATATTTTTGAGATTCGGTGAAAGTATTATCTTTAGTATTATTTTCCTCCATCCCTACCATAATCTCATAATCTACACTACAAGAAAGGCTTCGATTAGCGACGAAGGGGGGCGACGGCTAAAAAAAACGGCTGTCGCTAGCCGTCGCCAGCCGTCGCAAATCGCAATATACAGATCCTGGCCGAGAGCTCAGATTTCATTTTCCTCCTTCCCCAAATCTTTCCTCCTTCCCCAAATCTTTCCTCCTTCCCAACTCCGTCACCCCCCGTCACCCCAGCCGGCGCCCAACTCTTCAAAGCCTCCAAAT
Organism: Allium cepa; assembly: GCA_030765085.1. Classification (NCBI taxonomy): domain Eukaryota; kingdom Viridiplantae; phylum Streptophyta; class Magnoliopsida; order Asparagales; family Amaryllidaceae; genus Allium; species Allium cepa. The sequence goes on along the minus strand of CM060932.1, from coordinate 352,366,577 downwards.
CACCCAAATTTGTGTCGGTATGCTCCTAATCTCTTGTTTGAATGTAAATTTGATGTTTTTAGGTTTAGTTTAAACCCTAATTCAATTATGATTTGTTGTAAAATTTGGATTTGTTGTTAATTTGAGTATTAGTAGTGTTGTTAAATTAGGTATTAGTAGTGTTGTATGTTGATTTGGTAGATTAATTAGTTTATTATCATGAACTTGAATTAAGTACATATTAATTATTTCATCATGATGAAGTTGAATAAATGGTTGATGTAGATAATTAGTGTTGGCGATTAACATGTTAGTTGTTTTATGTGAAAAAATAGTGTATATTAATGATTAACTTGGTTATTGATAAATTTACATGAAAGTATTTCATAGTTTATGAAATTAATAAATTACAAATTTAAGTTGTTAAGTAAATTTAAATTGATAAATTTTTATTTAATAATTAGTTTTTTATTGTTTTCTAATTATCTATTCGATAATTAGAATTTGTTGTTTTCTAATTATATTCATTGATAATTGTTTTATTTACCCTGTTGATTGAGCGACGGCTAGCGACGATTAGCGATTGCCATTTTGATAATTTTAGCGATGAATCGCGACGGGTAGCGACGGACAAAATGCAAAAGGTTGTATATATTGTAAAAAATAAAGTTTGTACAAAAAATTAAAAAATGAATATGAGAACATTAAAAATTCTGCAAATATATAATTTATTTGAAAAAATTAGGAAATGACTTTAAAAACAACAGATATTGTACTAAAATCGATTTTGTAAAGAAATTAAGAAATGAATATAACAACAACAAATAGTCACATAAAATCTATGTCGTTAAAAAAAATAAAGAAATTAATATTGAAGTAAAATTGTTAATTGAATGTTGAACTAAAATTTAAATACACAAATTTTTGAAATAAAATATAAATAGTTGAAACATTGTCAAAATTTGAAAAGAACAATAATATTTGATAAAATTTAAAGAAATTTCTTTATCGCTTAGATTATCTTTGGCCCCGTCTGGCAAGTGTTGTATATGATCGTTATATGGATGTTCGTTTTGTAACGGAACGGACATTTATATTCATCTGATACAATATTTGTCGGATTTGTCCCTGTATTGGACAAGTTACAAACACAATAAAGTAATTGCATATTATAAATCAATTCATTTTAAACGGTTACAAAATTTCGACAGCACTTCCTTTACGTTCCCTGTGTACACGCATTTGTGTACGATACAGGGAACATAAGGGAAGTGCAGCCGAAATTTTGTTGAACCGTTTAATCTGAAATGATTTATAAAATGTAATTATATTATTGTTTTTGTAATGGGAAGTAGGATGACTGACCACCGAAGTGAAAATCAAAATACCCAAAAATAAAAAAATAAAGTGAAGTTTATATTTTGATTTTCCTGGAACGTTGAACTTTTTACAATGGAGAATGGTTGTAAATTAATCATTTAAATTGTCTAACATACATTTTCAAATTAGGAAAAATATTCAATTATTTTCTCGACCGTACGTGGATGTATGAAGTCAGAACTGGAAAGAAAGCATCAATAAAGCAACATTTCTACAACGCTGTACAGGAATTTATTAGATTTGCTAAATCTAATAACCGAAACTATATAGAAATTCGTTGCCCGTGTAGTAAGTGCCAACATTTGAAGCATTGGAAACCGGATATAGTTGAAGTACATTTGTATCGATATGGTTTTGTGCCTGATTATTATTTCTGGGATCGTCATGGAGAACTTGTTGAACCTACACCTAATACTGAAGTTTTAGAGGACGGTAATATGATGACGAATCCGATAGAAAATATGGTGGACGATGCAGCACGATCAATGTTTCCTACAACGGAAGCTGTCGATGAAGACGAAAATGTCGAAGAAGAAACGACTGCGGGAGCTAAAAAAATATACGATTTGTTGGATTCTGCTAAGAGGCCGTTGTGGGACGGATGTAAAAGCGGAACCGAACTTTCAGTAACCGCCGAATACATAACTATGAAATCAAAATTCAACCTTACGGAAGCTGCATTTACAGCAGTTGTACAAGCTGCAAAACGACACATGCCACCCAACAATCTGATGTGCGATAGTCATTATAAAGTAAAAAAATTGATGTTCGCTTTCGGTCTACCGTACGAGAAGATAGATGCATGTGTGAAAGGTTGCATGTTGTATTGGAAAGACGACGTCGACCTCAGAAAATGCAAAATATGTAACGAAGAAAGATACAAACCAAGAAAGAAGAAAGGGAAAGAAGTCCCGTACAAGAGAATGCATTATTTACCCATCACTCCCAGACTTCAAACATTATATGCGTCTTCTGCTACGGCCTGTCATATGCGATGGCATAGTGTGAGAACAGCGGAAGAAGGAACTTTGATAACCGACGGTGAAACATGGAAACATTTCGATAAGACTTATCCCGCATTTGCTGCGGAAAGTCGTAATGTCAGACTTGGCTTATGTACGGATGGATTTTCACCATTTTCACAGTTTGGTAGTAAATATTCATCCTGGCCAATTATCGTTACTTCATATAATTTACCTCCATGGATATGTATGAAAACACCATATATGTTTCTCACCACTGTCGTTCCCGGCCCTCATGATCCAACTCAAGAAATTGATGTTTATTTACAACCATTGATCGAAGAGTTGAAGAAACTGTGGAATGATGGAGTCGAAACTTACGATGTATCAACGAAAAAAAAAATTCGGTTATTCGCTTCTTTGTTATGGACGATTAATGATTTTCCTGCATACGGGATGCTTTCTGGTTGGAGTACGGCCGGTCGTCTAGCATGCCCTTATTGTATGGAAGAAATACGAGTATTTTCGTTACGATATGGGAAGAAAGTTTCGTGATTTGATTGTCATCGGTGTTTTCTTCATCCCAATCATAGTTTTAGAAGAGATAAGAAAAATTTCATAGCTAACAGAGAAGAGAATCTGAAACCACCTAAGGTTTGGTCAGGCGAGGAAATATACGAAATTGTAAGAGACTATCCAAAGATACATGAAACTGGAGTGCAGACTGAAATCCCAGGAAAGTCAGACATTCATAATTGGTGCAAACAAAGCATATTTTGGGAGTTACCATATTGGAAAGATCTCTTACTCCGACATAATATTGATGTGATGCACAACGAAAAGAACGTGTTTGATAATCTGTTTAATACAATTTTGAATGTAAAGGGCAAAACCAAGAACGATTTGAATTCGAGGCTTGATATAGCAAACTATTGTAAGCGCCCGGAACTTCATATGAAGCCTAATGACAATAAAAAACCGAAAGCACGCTATGAGCTAGACAATAAGCAAGTAAAAGTCGTGCTAAAGTGGGTGGAAGAATTAAGATTTCCCGATGGGATTTCTTCCAATCTTCGTAGATGTGTTGACTTCAAAAATAGTAAATCGAGTGGGATGAAAATTCACGATTGTCATATCATGATGGAATATCTACTCCCCGTGGCTTTCAAAGAACTGTTGCCCGTAAAAGTATGGAACGTCATAACAGAGTTATGTTTGTTTTATAAAAAACAATGTTCGACAACATTAAAGGTGGACCGTATACGTAAACTTGAAGTAGAAATACCCATATTGCTATGCAAACTGGAGAAAATACTTCCGCCTGGTTTCTTTAACGTAATGGAGCATTTACCTATTCATCTTCCATCCAAAGCACTTCTTCGAGGTCCTGTGCAATATGGATGGATGTATCCATTTGAGAGGTAAATTAACATATGCAATGTTCATGTCAATTTCAAATTTAAACTTGTATATCTAAATATGTAATAAATATCTTAATAGGTACTTGAATCATCTGAAGAAGAAGATTCGACAAAAAGCCCGAGTTGAGGGTTCGATATGCAAATCGTATCTTGAAGAAGAAGCCTCATTTTTTTCTCTCACTACTTTAAGGACGATGTGAACTTATCGTTTGTAACTGTTCCTCGAAATGAGGAAGTCGTTGAACAAAATTCTTCTCAAACAATGTTATCTGTTTTTAGACAACATGGTAGACCTGGTGGAAAATGTGTAGGGCCTTTGAATGATGAATCGAACGTCCTATTTGATGCATTTGAAAGTACCGAAGAAAATGAGATAGAATACGAGACTGAATCTGAATCAGAAAATGATGAAGACTGATCGTTATTGATATAATTGTTATGTGATAGTGATTGAAACATTCGATGTAATAGTAAATTTCTGTAATTGTTCTGTGATGATCATTTAGTTAATTTTTATCCATGTTTTGTACTAGTAAATTTTTATAATTGTTCTGTGAAAGTGATTGAAACATGCTATGTAGTAGTGAATTTCTATTATGGTTCTGTGATGATTATTTATATAATTTTTATCCATGTTTTGTACTAGTAAATTTTTATAATTGTTTCTGTGAAAGTGATTGAAACATGATATGTAGTAGTGAATTTGTACAATTATTCTGTGATGATATTGTTTTTCTATAGCAGATATGTCTGGCAGGAGACGGAGTGGAGGTGGTGGTGGCACGCCATCCCCATCTCCCGGTGCAGGTGGTAGTGGCACTGCACCGGACTTACGTCTGATTGCAGAAGTTGTTCTTAGAAGTGCTGGGTAAGTATCAATTTTATTTAAAGTATAAGTTTTAAAATCCACTAAACATGTATATCATAACTTTTGCAGTGGCTTTGAGGTGGAGCCATCAGATTATATTTTACAGGTTTCGAGGAAGGCTTTTCAGAGCCGGATGCATGGTTGTTGGCCTCGCTGGGACGACTTCCCCCCTCATGTCAAGAACGCCATACAAGCGGATTTACTTGTAAGTAGTAGTTTGAATTTCAGTTGTAAATTAATATAATCTTTATAACTTAAAATTTACAGGCCGCAATCCGCGTCGACCCTGATGACTTGGACATTTTTTTAAATCAATGGAACAAACGAATGAGAAAAAATTACAGGGACACACTGTCCAAGGCCAAAAATTCAGGGAAAAAGCCAAACTGGATGGGCGAGGGTGTATGGAATGATTTTCTTCAGCTTTGGGACAGTCCGGCAGTAAAAGTAAGTAATATATGTTTGCTTTGTTATTTAAATCTAATATAAATCTCGCCAAGTTATATACGTGATAATTTATCTTAATTTGTAGGAGCTATCTGTGCGGAACCGGGCAAACAGGAATAAAAATCCTGTATTGCACCGTGGTGGCTCCAAATCCTTTCAGGAGCATAAAAGAGAGCTGATAATTAAATTTATAACCTGTGTTTACATTTTATTACAATATTTTATAATCAGATTAGCAATAATATTTATATATTTTCAGGCCGCGAGATACAACCGCGAGCCCACTATGGCCGAGCTGTTCAAGGCCACGCATGCCGTGGAGAGGACTGACGAAGAGGGCAATATTTCATACGAGTGGACGGATGACAAATCACAATCCGTAATCGTAAATTAATTTACTGTTAATATAATATTTTGTCTTATTTTATTTTCAAAATTTTGAAATTCGGTTTTTATCGTGTAAAACAATTGTTTGTAATCGCGGGAGAGGTACGAAGCAGAGCGGGCTCGTGTAGCACAGTCCACTGGTCAGGAAGAGCTTACGTTAGAGGAGGAGAACCATATTTGGGATGCTATTATTGACCCACCTTCTCGGACCAGTCGACGGTATAGCTATGGAAATGTGGAGGTAAATTTTGGCATGTACTAATATATAAATTTAATCATGCATATGAATAGTTTAACAATTTTAATAATATTATATATATACTAATATATAAATAATTATGAATTATTTTATAGGCCATGAGAATGCAGAGTGCATACAGGAGGTCGCAGCAAGAGGCGGAGATTGCTCAGTTGAGGGCGACAGTTGAAGAAATAAATGATTGGAAGAAGAGTTTCTTTGAGCAACAGCTGGATGAGCGGATTGCAGCCTATTTGCAACAGCATGGGAGGATGCCTGGAGAGGACGGCAGCAATGGCGAGGAGTAGGTATGTTTGTTTGCTGATAGTTTGGTATATACACATTTTGGTTGGTATGGTGTATATATATTTCAGGATATTATGTACATATATTTTGATGACTTCTAGTTGATGGATTTGGTTGGATATTATGTATATATATGTCGGGATATTATGTAGAAATTTCGGTTTACTATTTACATATTCCGATTATTGGATTTGAAAATGAGATTTGGTTGGATTTTATATTGTTTGAATGTATAGTTATGTTATATGATGGATATATGATGGATATATGATGATTATACTTGATGACTATAGTGTATAGTGGTTGTTTGGTTCAGATTGGTTGAGATGTATATGGGCTGTGCATGTGCATTGAAAATTTACCCAGTTTTGCGACGGCTAGCGACGGCCAAAATGCACAGATTAGCGTCGGCTAGCGACGGCTAGCGACGGCCCTATGGTGCAGGTTAGCGACGGCGAGCAACGACTAGCGAAGGCATTTAGACGTTGGAAAAATTTCCACGTGGCACATTTGCAGTCGCTAGCCGTCGCTATTTTGGTGACGGAGTCGTCGCTAAAGCCGTCGCTGCACTATTGGGCAACGACAATTATAGCGACGGCATTTAGCGACGGCCGACGACGGCTAAAAGCCGTCGCTAACTGGTGCCGTTCTTGTAGTGCTATAAAGATTGTTATCACCTTCATTATTGGAAAGAATTTTAGTCCATATCAGTACAATGCATCATTAAGAAGACAAGTAAGACAAACTTTGTATGCCTAAACATCGCCCTAGTTAAGAAATATGGGAGTAGTTTAATGACACATATATATCTGAAACGCAGTCAAAAGTTTGCACCATAGAAGATAAAAGAATTGTTTAAACTAGACCGATGAAGGATATTTACATAAATATTACAATGAATACAAAAAGGTGAAATGATTGATGAAGATGATTTTAATGATCGTCTCTTATATAGAACTCTGAGGTACGATTTTAATCATTGTCTTTAAACAAATGTTTCCTTTTTCTTTCACAATGGAATGGAATGGGAAAATCTCTAATGACACAATGGATGTGTTTGATTCAAGTTTGTGATTACTTAAATCAAGCTGAAAAAAACATTTGGTTGTTTCTGGCGAAGCGAGGAGGAAGAAATAGTAGTATTTATTAGGAAAGTTGAAGTTGAAGTTATACGTAGCACGGTGATACACACAGTACGAATGCACATCCCATTGGACGTGTGCATCAGCTATTATGAATTACACCTGCGAAAAGAAGATATGCGCCTATAGATGGATCATGCCCCAAACATCAACTTTAAAAAGCATACAATGTACTTTCTGATGACCTATGAAAACTTGATTTAGGAAGCTTTAAACTGCAGAACTACAAAAAATAAACTGACTGTTCTATTTAGAATACCTTAAGCTTCTTTCAGTTCTTAAAAATGTATATGAAAAAACTAACATGTAATTCAATTGTCTTTCCACAAGTTGAACCAAACTTCTATGAATGAATAAATAATATTCATCATTTTCTTTCCATAGTAAAAAATACAGCATTATTAAAGTAAGAAAAAGAACCAATGCCAAAAAAAACTGCATAATGTCAGCGATGATAATCTCCAACAAATTTCGTGTTGTGAAAATCAAAATGAAAAATAGAATAACTAAGGTAGCGTTCGATTTAAAAATAAATTTTGAATTTTCTATTTTCAAATATGCATGTCAAATATGAGAGAAGCGAAGTGATGATGGAGGTAATGGAAGAAAAATGAAGGAACAACAGAGGGGATGAAATGATGAATTGTTTCTCGCATTTTTCAAAACATGAAAAATAAAATAAAGTTATTTTTTATTTTTTATGTTAATTTCATTTTCTAAATTGATCATTTTTGATAACATACACGTGTGTTGTATATTTTTGTATGGACGAAAAATCAAAACTGAAATTGGAAAACCAAATACAATGTAAAGTTTTATAGCAAACCAGAGTTGTGCGACTCTTCTTAATGTAAAACTGTAAAAGCATCTAATATTTTAATTTAATCCTTCTTAATTAAAAGAAACTTGTTCAAGTTATGGAAAACTTTCTAGTGTTAACAGCTAAGAGCAGAGAATTAAATCAATGGTCTAGAGCAAACTTGAAATCTCAAATTGTTACACAATTAGGCAACATAGCAATTATAATATGTTGACACCATCATATCATATCGCCAAAATAAATGATCAGCACATATTTCTTTGATATAAAAATTTGAAATGTACCGATTTGTTTTCCCAACAAAGAACATGGAGGATAGAAATAAACCTAATTACAAAGAAACACATGAAATACAGGGGTGTGAAATCCAAGGGTAAGATCATTGAGAAGTAAAATATAACGATAAAATCAAAGCACCTATGCATGTACTCGTCATTCCCATATCTGGTTCTGATGTGAGATTTTAGTTTATTGGATTTCTATCCATTAGAAAGAACCCTCAGCCGCCATTCGTCAGTGCAGAAAATAATTTTCTCACAATACACCCTTTAATAAGCATGACCATGAACTAATTCTAGCTGTAGGATCTAGATTAACCCTAGAGGGGGGGTGAATAGGGTTATAGCAAATTTTCTCGAATTAATCAAAGAAATAAACTGCAGAAATAAATATGCTGAAAAGTAAATCACACACAAAATTTACCCAGCTTCGGCAACCCCTGCCTACTGCTGCATTCCCAGATTTCTATTAAAATTAAACAGTATCCCGCTTACAAACACTCTACTAGACTCGCACACCCTGCTCCGCCTATAGAGCTTCGCAAACTCGCACACCCTGCTCACTGAACTAATTCTAACCAGACAATCTGACACTACCTAAACCCTAGGTGGTGATTTACAAATTTGTTGACTCGAAAATAAAAAAAACAATTTCAAAATTAAAGCCTGGAGCAAAAAAAATAAAATACGAACTTTGACTCTACAATTTTTTTTTGCTCAAAATAAAAACAAAGAAAAACCCCTTTAATTTAAAATTAAACCCTAAAAAAAACTAAAACCCCCTTTTTAATAAAGTAGGCCGGCCCATTCTTTTTCTTTTATCCCGTTCCTCTTTTGGCTAGTGGAAAATGGCGGCCGTTCCTCTTTGTCGAATTAGGGCTTTGGTTATGGAGAGATTGCGGGCCGATCCTCTTTCTGAAATTAGGGTTTTCTGACTTGTTTGCGGCCCTCTGATGATCAATTCAGATTTGCGTTGCTCTTGCTCTTTCTCACGCTCGTTCTCTGATGCTTTATTTGATCGTCTCTTACAATGATGTTGACCGCTCCTATTTGATCGAGTTCACTGGATTATGGTATGTATTCTTTCGTTGCTGGTTTAATGCTTGCTTTTACTTGATTACTCGATGCCAGTGACGATAACTTGGGTGTGGTATTTATATGAATTTGAATCACTTGATGTATTCACTTGCGACTTCATCACTTTCCCAATTTGTTCTGGAATTGGAGTATTCCTTTCTTGATTCAATTACGAATTATTGCTTTCCATATTTGTATTCGAATTAATTAATTCGAAAACTTCTTCCTTTATTTTTGTCTCGGCCCCCTATTTGAATTAACTCTTTCCATACATGTATTTGAGAAATTTGAGAAATTTTATGCAGAAATTTCTACCGTGATGTTCACGGCTTTGATTTTGATGCGTTCGTTTCTCTTTTTGATAGTTTGATTCATGCGGCATTAAAACTTTTCTCTTTTTGATGCTTTGACTATTTCAAAGAAACGAATTTGAATTTTTGCAATTAATTTCGTCTTCAACCTTTCCTCTTTTAAATTGCTTGATTTTTTCAAATTGCACACGCACTTTTTTTTCAACTTTGTTCATCTCATTGCTGTTTTGATCTCTGGCCATCTTCTGATTGGCACTGTTGAACAACTGTAGTCTGTTGGTTTATTCATTGTTGTAAACTGCATTGCCTTTTCATGTGCACAACTTGTTCATTCTACTGTGTACACTTGTTTACATTATTTCTCGGCCTGTATCTGTATCATGCTTTGGATTTGCCACACTGTATTTGGTCATAATTTGCTGTTGTCACTTGTATGCATTTCTGAGTGAACTCCATTTCACTTGTACTTTGTTTCTTTATGATGCTCGAAATTGTTCATGTGACTTATGCTCCCATTTTGACTTGACAGTTGATCCTTTAGTCCATTTTGTTGTTCATTCTTGTGAGGATCATTGATACTTCACTTGGACTTTGTTCTCTTGTAGTTGTACTGTCTTGGTTACATGTAGCTTGCTATGTGTATTCTTCACTTGTTCATGTACCACCTGAGTTTGCATTTGGTATGTTCATTTGAGTCAGTTGTCTTGTTAACTGCATCATCATCCTTTCTGTTTTGATTTGCATTTGGTTCATCACTTCGTTCCAGTTTGATACTGTGTTGCATTTGATCACTTGCATACTTGGTTTCCATCTTGATGTTGTGTAACCCGGTCTCTGTTGTTTTGGTCAGTTTGGGATTGTTTGGCCTGTAGCTTGCCACTGCTTGCATTTGATTTTTAGTTGATGTTGTATACTTTTTTTTTTTTTTTGACCTGGCACTGGTTCACTTTGTATCATGCTTTTGTTTGCCTGCAGACCATATTGTGCTTGTTCTTGACTGCCTCTATTATGTATGCATTTGCATACTGCTGTTGTTTTAGTTGATATAGTCTGACCTTGATCATCTTGTTACCTGGTGCATCCTATTGCATTTTGTAGCTTGCCTCTCGTGTAGTCTTGTGTTGGTGACCATCTTCAAGCATGTTGCATATGTATTCATTTTGCAGCTGGTCTTTGTATCTTTGTATGTGCATTGTTCTAGTGCACTTCTGATCTTTGCATGTGCATTTGTTCTAGTGCACTTCTGATCTTTGCATTTGTTCATTCCTAGCTGCCTTGAGTAGCAGTGCTTCATGTTGAATTCATTTTTGAGGCAGTGATGAACTTTCACTTTGTGGTTCACTTGTTCATCTGGGGTTGTGGCATTCATACTTTACTGTCATGTAAACTTGTTGTCTTCATGTATAGTTGCTGTTGGCACTGGACCGTGCACCTTGTTGCATGCTTGCTGTAGTTTGAAATGTTCCTATGATTTGTGTTGATCTTGCTTCTGTACATTGTTGTATTTGGACTTGTTGTACATGTTGGATTGTATCACTGGTGTCTGCACTTGTACACTTGCTCTTGTTGGCTGCGCACACGAGTTGGCGAGGCAGTGCACACGTGTATGAATATACACGTGTGTATTGCAGCCACTTGTGATTACATGTCCCTGTAATATCTATTTGCACGGCTTTGTGGTAAATTCAAGTGTGAATGATGACGAACAACCCATATATCTGAGGCAAATCATATTTTCAAAAACATCGTTTATTTTAAATTTCAAAAATATTTCTCGATCAATTTTACTGCTTTAGTGAATATTTTTGCAGATTTGCTCAGATGCTAGGTACAAACTGAAATGCAGTTGAAGACCAAATACGAGAGTGAGTGATATGTAGTGAGGATAATGATGTAAATATGAAATGTGATGTAGTTCAAAATTGTATATAGTGAGAGCATGAATTTGTACTTTTCAAGATTTGTAATAAATATATGTTTGAATAAAATTTCTGTTTGAATTCAAAATCTGTGTAACTTGTTCTGTTTGAATTCAAATTAAAATTCTGTGTAATTTATTTTATTCAACAAATATTTATTTAATATATGAAAATTAAAATAGTACATTAACAAATACATTTAAACGAACTATATATATGTGTTTATTATCATCAAACAAAAATCATATAAGCGCAAAGCGCATATTTCACAATCTCCCCCTTTTGATGATAACAAACATATATTTAAGATTTTGACCGTGTTAAATGTATTTGATCCATGGTATACTCTAATTTGCTCCCCCTATTTAAATGCTTTCTCTCTACATGATGCTCCCCCTACATATATGCATACAAATAAAAATATATACAAATGAGCTTAGATGCATATGGAAAATTATTTGACCTTTGCTTGATTCTATTTGACAAAATCTTAACTTTTCTCTCCCCCTTTTGTTATCAGCAAAAGAATAACAGTGTGAGAGAAAATAGAGATGAAGTGATCAATATTAATCCAACATTAAACTCAAATTGAATATAAATATTAAACTCAAATAAGAATCAAACAAAAATCATAACGACCCTTGTTAGGCGCATATTCCACTTTTAGAAATGACGGAAATAAAATTCTCATACAATATCATACAGTTAAATCTTCTTGTGGTACATTTATATCAGGAATTTGAATATCTACTAATCATGCATAACCGTTAGGACTTTTAAATGAGATTAGTAGTATTCCAATTTAATTTTTTTTTAAAATGAAATCAAGTATCTTCTAACCACGCATGACCGTGAGGACTTTTAAATGTGATTAAAATCAACTTGTCTATTAAATCAATTAATTTTGATATGCGTTTCATACATGCATAACCATAAGGACTTTTAAATGAGCATGGAAGCACATAATCAAAAATCCAAGTAATTCACCCATGCATAACCGTGAGGACTTTTAAATGAGAGTGGATACTTTGGATATTTATTTATTTTTACAAAAAAAATGTGAAATGAAAAGCAAATGATCCCTGATTATAGTACCACCTATTGACAAACTATCTTGAATATTTGATAAATCATGGTCGATAGAAATAATGGTAGATATAGAAATGGTCATGGAATTTTTACCCAACAAAAAGTTTTATAACTCTTGATTAAATTCCTAAAGAAATTTTCCAAATATACTCTTTTGAGTAATGTATGTTAATTATCAACACTAATCACTTTTTGAATCACAATTTATCTCTTCGATAATCAGCAGGGAGTCGGATTAGTCAAAATTTGTCATTTAAAATCAAATAAACATGACTAATCTGAAAGTATGGTCAAACAATTATTTTTACGAAGGGGTTATATGAGAGAAAAAAAATCTGCTAAATGAAAATTATTTCAAGTGAAAAATATGCAGATATTTTCTTTGAAAAAACGATGCAGCAAATGTATGTTTCACCATAAATCACGTTCAACTCGTAAATTTTCTATCAACTAGATTACCAGAATGAACTGCATCTGAATTTCTTTTTCACTTCAAAATATCACTAACTTGATAAACAAGACCATGAAAATATGCATAAGAAACTTACACTCAATTTTGAACAGTGAACAAGTCAGAATAAATCATCATCTCAATCTTGGCTGATTTCATTCAGAAAATGGTACAGATTATCACATAAGAATATCTTCACCTGTTTTACCTTTACGATGATTTTACGTGATTGCCCATTGTGATTCTGTCACATTTATACTAGGCTAAGGAACTTTGCTTTGACGCTCATTGTGTTTCTGGAACAGCCAAAATCCAGAGAACACCGTTGATGTTCCTTAGCCTGCCACCATACCTACACGATGAAAGAATTATGTGACCTATTTATAGGTCCATGATTGTTAGTGGCAGAAGCATTATGAATAAACAAACCCTTTGGAACCCAAACTTGTTTTGTTCTTTCATTCTTGTTCCAATAGACATGAAATCTGTTTGTAGAATTCTTAGGAACCCAAACTTGTATAAATTTTGTGTTTTTGTTCCTATGTCTACAATTTTCAACATGATGTCCAATTATTTCACATCTACCAAAGACACTCCTACCTTTTGCACTATCCTCAACTTGTGTTTTTCCAAAACCTAGTCCTTTTCTGTTGTTAGCAAAAATTTGATTTCCCAATAACATGTTGAATGATTTTTCTCCTATTGAAAAGTTATTCAATGATTTCTCAAGGTTTTGGACTTTGGTTTTTAGTGTCGTGTTTTCAGTTACAAGTGAGGCGCATCTATTTATGAAATCCTTTTTCCTAGTGTCAATGGTTTTCATAAGACTCAAGTTTTCTTTTTCAAGATTCTCAAAGCTATTCTTGAGTCTTGACAATTCCGAATCTAAAATTCTACATTTTTCACATTCTTGGTCATGAATATTTTCAAATTCAGTTTCTAACCTAAGATTTTCACGAGCAAGTTCTTTCTTATTAGAGTTCAGTTTTTCAATTTTAGATTCAAGAGCATCAACTACTTTAGTAAGATCAGAACACATAAAAACAAGATCTCTATAGGTATATTCACCTTCCTCACTTGATTCCTCCGAGCTTGCTTCTGAATCTGATTTTGCCAAAAGACACAAGTTAGCCTCCTCTGAGCTGCTATCCGAAACTTCCACTCCTTCTTCATCATCCCAAGTTGCTGCGAAAACCTTCTTTTCCTTTTTCTTTCCTTTGCTATATTTGAGAAGTGGGCATTCTGGTTTGATGTGGCCAGGTTTGTTGCAATTATAACACGTCAGCTCATTATCGGAATTTTCAGAATCTTTTGACGAATTGCCCTTTGTTTTCTTCTTGCGTGGCTTGAATCTTGACCATCTTCTAAGATTATTGACAGCCATTGCAAGCTCTTCAATTGGATCTTCTCCTTCTTCATCGCTCTCTTGTTTGATTTTTAAGGCAATCGTCTTCTTAGTTGGTTCGGAGTTGTTGCGTTCTTCCTTTGCTTTTAGCTCAAGCTCATACGTCATCAAGTTGCCAATCAACTCCTCCATGCTTAGCTTACTCAGATCTTTCGATTCTTGTATTGCCGTGACTTTTGCCTCAAAGTTCATCGGTAAGACTCGTAGTATCTTCCGCACAAGCTCTACCTCAGTGAAGACCTTCCCAAGTGCTCTAGCGTTGTATACCAAGGTTGAAAAGCGTCCAAACATATCCTTTATGCTCTCGCCTTTGTCCATCACAAAGTTCTCGTATTCGTTGCTGAATAGGGCTAGACGAGACTCCTTGACTTGAGAAGTTCCTTCGTGTGTCACCTCCAAAGTGTGCCAAATTTCCTGTGCTGTTGTACAGTGAGAAATTCTATTAAATTCATTTTTATCAAGAGCACATATCAAAGCATTCATGGCTTTAGCATTTATCGTTTTCAATCTCTTATCGTTTTCATCCCACCTATCCTTAGGTTTAGGAATCTCAGTACCACCAACAGTTATAGTAGGAGATTTATAGCCAGTTTCAATAATATCCCAAACATCATAATCCACTGAACTAAGATAAATACCCATCCTAACTTTCCAATAAGCATAATCATTCCCGTTAAACATGGGTGGCCTGATAATAGATTGCCCCTCAGAAAAAGCATTATTTGGTAGACTCATGACTCTAGAGTTAAATAAAAAATATCAGGCTCTGATACCACTTGTAGGATCTAGATTAACCCTAGAGGGAGGGGTGAATAGGGTTATAGCAAATTTTCTCGAATTAATCAAAGAAATAAACTGCAGAAATAAATATGCTGAAAAGTAAATCACACACAAAATTTACCCAGCTTCGGCAACCCCTGCCTACTGCTGCATTCCCAGATTTCTATTAGAATTAAACAGTATCCCGCTTACAAACACTCTACTAGACTCGCACACCCTGCTCCGCCTATAGAGCTTCGCAAACTCGCACACCCTGCTCACTGAACTAATTCTAACCAGACAATCTGACACTACCTAAACCCTAGGTGGTGATTTACAAATTTGTTGACTCGAAAATAAAAAAAAACAATTTCAAAATTAAAGCCTGGAGCAAAAAAAATAAAATACGAACTTTGACTCTACAATTTTTTTTTGCTCAAAATAAAAACAAAGAAAAACCCCTTTAATTTAAAATTAAACCCTAAAAAAAACTAAAACCCCCTTTTTAATAAAGTAGGCCGGCCCATTCTTTTTCTTTTATCCCGTTCCTCTTTTGGCTAGTGGAAAATGGCGGCCGTTCCTCTTTGTCGAATTAGGGCTTTGGTTATGGAGAGATTGCGGGCCGATCCTCTTTCTGAAATTAGGGTTTTCTGACTTGTTTGCGGCCCTCTGATGATCAATTCAGATTTGCGTTGCTCTTGCTCTTTCTCACGCTCGTTCTCTGATGCTTTATTTGATCGTCTCTTACAATGATGTTGACCGCTCCTATTTGATCGAGTTCACTGGATTATGGTATGTATTCTTTCGTTGCTGGTTTAATGCTTGCTTTTACTTGATTACTCGATGCCAGTGACGATAACTTGGGTGTGGTATTTATATGAATTTGAATCACTTGATGTATTCACTTGCGACTTCATCACTTTCCCAATTTGTTCTGGAATTGGAGTATTCCTTTCTTGATTCAATTACGAATTATTGCTTTCCATATTTGTATTCGAATTAATTAATTCGAAAACTTCTTCCTTTATTTTTGTCTCGGCCCCCTATTTGAATTAACTCTTTCCATACATGTATTTGAGAAATTTGAGAAATTTTATGCAGAAATTTCTACCGTGATGTTCACGGCTTTGATTTTGATGCGTTCGTTTCTCTTTTTGATAGTTTGATTCATGCGGCATTAAAACTTTTCTCTTTTTGATGCTTTGACTATTTCAAAGAAACGAATTTGAATTTTTGCAATTAATTTCGTCTTCAACCTTTCCTCTTTTAAATTGCTTGATTTTTTCAAATTGCACACGCACTTTTTTTTCAACTTTGTTCATCTCATTGCTGTTTTGATCTCTGGCCATCTTCTGATTGGCACTGTTGAACAACTGTAGTCTGTTGGTTTATTCATTGTTGTAAACTGCATTGCCTTTTCATGTGCACAACTTGTTCATTCTACTGTGTACACTTGTTTACATTATTTCTCGGCCTGTATCTGTATCATGCTTTGGATTTGCCACACTGTATTTGGTCATAATTTGCTGTTGTCACTTGTATGCATTTCTGAGTGAACTCCATTTCACTTGTACTTTGTTTCTTTATGATGCTCGAAATTGTTCATGTGACTTATGCTCCCATTTTGACTTGACAGTTGATCCTTTAGTCCATTTTGTTGTTCATTCTTGTGAGGATCATTGATACTTCACTTGGACTTTGTTCTCTTGTAGTTGTACTGTCTTGGTTACATGTAGCTTGCTATGTGTATTCTTCACTTGTTCATGTACCACCTGAGTTTGCATTTGGTATGTTCATTTGAGTCAGTTGTCTTGTTAACTGCATCATCATCCTTTCTGTTTTGATTTGCATTTGGTTCATCACTTCGTTCCAGTTTGATACTGTGTTGCATTTGATCACTTGCATACTTGGTTTCCATCTTGATGTTGTGTAACCCGGTCTCTGTTGTTTTGGTCAGTTTGGGATTGTTTGGCCTGTAGCTTGCCACTGCTTGCATTTGATTTTTAGTTGATGTTGTATACTTTTTTTTTTTTTTGACCTGGCACTGGTTCACTTTGTATCATGCTTTTGTTTGCCTGCAGACCATATTGTGCTTGTTCTTGACTGCCTCTATTATGTATGCATTTGCATACTGCTGTTGTTTTAGTTGATATAGTCTGACCTTGATCATCTTGTTACCTGGTGCATCCTATTGCATTTTGTAGCTTGCCTCTCGTGTAGTCTTGTGTTGGTGACCATCTTCAAGCATGTTGCATATGTATTCATTTTGCAGCTGGTCTTTGTATCTTTGTATGTGCATTGTTCTAGTGCACTTCTGATCTTTGCATGTGCATTTGTTCTAGTGCACTTCTGATCTTTGCATTTGTTCATTCCTAGCTGCCTTGAGTAGCAGTGCTTCATGTTGAATTCATTTTTGAGGCAGTGATGAACTTTCACTTTGTGGTTCACTTGTTCATCTGGGGTCGTGGCATTCATACTTTACTGTCATGTAAACTTGTTGTCTTCATGTATAGTTGCTGTTGGCACTGGACCGTGCACCTTGTTGCATGCTTGCTGTAGTTTGAAATGTTCCTATGATTTGTGTTGATCTTGCTTCTGTACATTGTTGTATTTGGACTTGTTGTACATGTTGGATTGTATCACTGGTGTCTGCACTTGTACACTTGCTCTTGTTGGCTGCGCACACGAGTTGGCGAGGCAGTGCACACGTGTATGAATATACACGTGTGTATTGCAGCCACTTGTGATTACATGTCCCTGTAATATCTATTTGCACGGCTTTGTGATAAATTCAAGTGTGAATGATGACGAACAACCCATATATCTGAGGCAAATCATATTTTCAAAAACATCGTTTATTTTAAATTTCAAAAATATTTCTCGATCAATTTTACTGCTTTAGTGAATATTTTTGCAGATTTGCTCAGATGCTAGGTACAAACTGAAATGCAGTTGAAGACCAAATACGAGAGTGAGTGATATGTAGTGAGGATAATGATGTAAATATGAAATGTGATGTAGTTCAAAATTGTATATAGTGAGAGCATGAATTTGTACTTTTCAAGATTTGTAATAAATATTTGTTTGAATAAAATTTCTGTTTGAATTCAAAATCTGTGTAACTTGTTCTGTTTGAATTCAAATTAAAATTCTGTGTAATTTATTTTATTCAACAAATATTTATTTAATATATGAAAATTAAAATAGTACATTAACAAATACATTTAAACGAACTATATATATGTGTTTATTATCATCAAACAAAAATCATATAAGCGCAAAGCGTATATTTCACACTAGCATCAATGCTCATGTGCATGTGCAATCCATTAATATGATTGGCTCACCTCATCATAGCCAGAATTAGTGACCTCCTCCTTCTTAATATCAAAATCAAAGTTGTTACCTTCGTTTGGTGTCTATTTCATAATCTTGTGCCTCTAGTTCCAGCTAAATTTGTTACCACTCGTAAAAATACAAGTATACATGATATGCCTTCCAATAAAATGATTATGGCGATGGTGATCTTAATGAATTCTTTTTTAGGTACTAAAGACAAACTAACATCGCTGCGATTCGTTTGTTCTATTAAAGCTTAACCTTCGATGTTGTCTTGTGAATCATTAGCTCCTTAATTTCCAAAGTGAATGCAAGGTTTTGGTTTTTTTATGATCACTATTTAAATATATGTGATTATTATCAACATAACTTCATGCAAAAATCTTGTAATTAGGTTACTCTATTTATAGAAGAATTAGTTGAAACTTTTGGCCATAGAAATAAATAAATAATATTGATATATTTGCATTATTGTTAATGCATATAAGTGATGGATTGTTGACAAACCTATCAAAACCTCATGATGTATCAAAGCAATAATAGATCAGTGAAAGTACAGTTAAAATAGACTATGAACTCGTCAAGGAAAAACTAATACAGAATCAATGCATTGGGAAACTATGTATGCACTACACTCCCACACCAATATATTAGTCCAGTACATAAGAAAATCAATCATGCATGAAATGTGATTGCATTTAGTGAGAAATCATTCTGTTTCAAATCTTAAGGAAACAAAGAAAATGTATCCATAACAAAACTCATACCATTTACTCTGATATATTGTGTTCCCTTGTTAATAATCCCCAGGTCATTCAATCATTCGTTGTAATACAGTGACCGTTCAGAACTTATTAGCCATTTCATCAATGAAGTTGGGTAATGGTCACCATCAAAAAACAAATAGCAAAATGAACCAAAAAGAAAAACTCATATTATTCAAAGCTTAAATGTCCATCCGAACGAATCCCTGTCCATGTCTTCTTTGCCAAAGCGATTGTTGGATCCTAATCTCAACTCTGAATTTTGTTATTCCTGTATAATTACAGTAGGTTAAAATTATTGATTGAAATAAGCAAACAAAGATGAACCATTAATTCGAGGAGTTATGAGTTTTGAACATGCATTGGAAGAGAAAAAATGACGTTGCTTCTTCAGGTAGAAGAAACGTGGGTAGGAGACAGAAGACGTGGGTAACAAAATGACAGAAATGTCCTTCTGCTTAATTAACTAATTATTTGTATGAACATTTTTCCAAAAAAACTTCATTTTGACATGTTGATGCAAGGTTTTATTTTATAGTATAATATACACATCATATCTCGATGTCCTCCTCATTTCAACAATACATTTTTATTTAAATAATTATAGTTTTTCTCTCTTATTACTTATATAATCATTTAAATCGAAATGTGTGGTTTACATTAAAGGAGAATAGAGGTGTAGCTGATCCTAGCCTTTATATGTATGTATGTGGGTGTGTATATATACACATACATACAAACATATATATATATGTATGTATGTATGTATATGTATCTATGTGTGTATAAGGCAGCTGCTCGCAAATGGATATAACTGATGTTAGACATGAATGAGTTAGTAGAGAGATTTGGACGAAGAAAGCATTATATAAAGTCACACATCGGAGAATATTTGCACTAATTGCCTATATACTACAATCCAACATAGTATATCAAACAAAAGGAGAATGAGGACAAAGTGTGGAAGGGATAAGGCAATGTGGCATGTAGGCCTTCATATTAATATTAAATATGTCAAAGATAGGGGCTTGAGCCTTGAGGCTCTTGGGGTCTCGTGATTAAATGGGCCACCGATTGCTGCTTGGGCCTACATGCGTCAAAACGGATGTTTTTCGATCGAAAGTGTCGTTCGTTTGAACGGTAACCAGATGCGGCCATTTCCTTCCAGACGCGCGCACACAACGGTCACTGCTGTTGGTTTAAGGGTTGCAACCTTTCCAGCAGTCACAACCGCTCCGAATAGGCACCTCCACCAGTCTATAAATAAGCGGCTAGAATCTGAGAATTATCCATTCGGTTTGTTCTAAAATTATGTTCCTTCTTCCTACAATATCTCTGTTCTAGTGTTATAATCTCTTCAGTTCGTCCGCGCTCCGTCTGCAACCACCACGCTGTGGAGCTAGTCCGTTTCATCCTGAGAAACAAATTTCTAACACCCGCAAACTACGTACGGCTGCAATATTGTTTCAAGGAAACAGTTTCTGCTGGACTCGGACACTTTAATCGTTACAATTGGCTTCGTAACACTTTTTGGTAGTTGTGAATAACATTCTTGAAATAATATTTTGTTGTAGACGACGATGTCTCAAAATAGCAATAACAATAACGTTACACCAACGTAGACGGTGACAAACACTCAGCCAGCGCCTTTGGTTCCGACAATGGCACTGTCTCATGGAGAAATGCCAGAAAAGTTCAACGGGAAGGACTTCAAGCGTTGGCAACAGAAGATGTTGTTTTATCAAACAACATTAAGCCTCGCCAAGTTTCTAACCGAAAATGCTTCTGAAGTTGGCGAACTCGAACCCGATGCAATCAAAGTGGAGGCCGTAAATTTATGGAAAAATTCGGACTTTTATATGCAAAAAATATATTTTGAATGGTCTGCATAATAGCCTCTACAATGTCTATTGTACTGTTGCAACATCCAAGGAACTCTGAACGGCCTTGGACAGAAAGTACAAAACTGAAGATGCAGGCATGAAGAAATTCATCGCTGTCAAATTTCTCGACTTCAAAATGGTAGATTCAAAGACTGTGATCAACCAGACTCAAGAAATATAACTGATCATCCGCCAACTGCAAGATGAAGGGATGATACTTAGCGAATCTTACTAGGTTGCCGCAACCATTGAGAAACTTCCTCCGTCGTGGAAGGACTTCAAAAATTACCTTAAGCATAAGCGTAAGGAAATGACAATGGAAGAACTCATAGTTCGTCTGTGAATTGAGGAAGATAATAGAAATTCTGAGAAAAAGATCTCTCAGAATATGGCTGCCAAAGCAAATGTTGTTGAGTCATATAAACCTAACAAGAAAAAACGTGAGAATGCGCCTCAGAAGTCAAAGAAGAAATTTCAGGGTTCTTGCCATAACTGTGGAAAGAAGGGGCATAAAGCAGCCGAATGTCGCGCTCCCAAAAAGAAGAAATCAGAAGCAAATACGGCTGAAGTTACATATGACATTTCTGATATGGATTTATGTGCAGTAATATCAGAATGCAACCTTGTTGGTAATTCAAAGGAATGGTTTGTAGAAACAGGTGCCACTTGACACATATGTGCTAATAAGTGGATGTTTATAACTTATAAAACTGCAACTGATGATAAACAACTTTTCATGGGCAATTCATCTGCATCAAAAGTCGAAGGCAAGAGAAAAGTTGTGATGAAACTAACTTCTAGAAAAGAGCTTACTTTGAGTGATGTTCTTCACGTTTGAGAAATCCGCAAGAATTTGATACCAAGGTCCTTGCTTAGCAAGCATGGTTTCAAATTAACCTTTGTATCCGATAAGTTTGTATTATCAAAGAATGAAGTGTATGTAGGAAGATGATATGTATGTGATGGTTTGTTCAAGGCAAATGTAACAACTATTGTACCAAACATTGATATGAATAAAAGTGAGTCTTCTGCTTATATTGTTGACTCTTCCAACATATGGCACTCTAGATTAGAGCATGTGAATTTCGATACACTGTGAAAAATGATTAATCAAGAATGTATACCAAATGTAACATAGATTCCAACTATAAATGTCAAAATTGTGCAGAAGCAAAACTGACAAGAACCTCGTTTCATCATGTTGAACAAGAAACTGAACCTCTAGACCTTATACACACTGAAGTATGTGATTTGAAAATGTGTCAAACTAGAGGAGAAAAAAGATATTTCATTACATTTATTGATGATTGTACTAGGTACTGCTATGTGTATCTCCTTAGAAGCAAAGATGAAGCATTCGATATGTTTAAACAGCATAAAGCAGAAGTTGAGAATCAACTCAACAGGAAAATTAAAGCTTTAAGAAGTGATAGACGAGGAGAATATGAATTTCCTTTTGAGGAATTCTGCGCTGAGCATGGCATTATACACCAAACTACAGCACCATATTCATCTCAATCCAAGGGTATAGCCGAACGGAAAAATAGAACTCTTAAAGAAATGATGAATGCTTTATTAATCAGTTCTGGCTTGTCAAATAACTTTTGAGGAGAAGCTATTCTTTCGGCAAACCATATTTTAAATAAAATACCATGAAAGAAAACATCCAAGTCTCCTCACGAAGTTTGGAAAAATAGACCGACATCCTACAAATACTTAAAAGTGTGGGGGTGTCTTGCTAAAGTAGAGATACCTAAATCAAATAAGGTCAAGATAGGACCAAAAACAATTGATTGTTTATTCATTGGATATGCACAAAATAGTGTTGCTTATCAATTTTTAGTACACAAATCTGAAATTGATGATATTCATGAAAATACCATCATTGAGTCGAGAAATGCAAGATTTTTCGAACATATATTTCCTTTAAAGCAGGGCATTGACAGTGATACTCATAAAACACCAAGGGAAGATGAAATCTCCAATTCTCTTGAGGATACTGAAGATAACCTTCAACAAATTAGTGCTGATCAACAAGCGGAGGAACCAAGAAGAAGTAAAAGGTCTAGAACCTCAAAAACCTTTGGACCAGACTTCTATACCTTTATGTTAGAAGATGATCCATTGACATACAAACAAGCTATGTCCTCCAGCGACGCCCCTTACTGGAAAGAGGCTATTAACAATGAGATAGAATCCATTACGGCTAACCATACCTGGGAGTTAGTTGATTTACCTCAAGTATGCAAGACCTTAGGCAATAAATGGATATTTAAAAAGAAATTGAAACCTAATGGTTCAATAGACAAGTACAAAGTTCGTCTTCTAGTCCAAGGATTCAGACAAAAGGAAAAACTAGACTATTTTGATACATATTCACCAGTAACGAAGATAACATCAATTAGGATGCTTATTGCAATCGCATCCATACTTAATTTAGAAATACATCAAATGGATGTAAAAACTGCATTTTTGAATGGTGAACTAGATGAAGAAATATATATGAAGCAACGTGGAGGGTTTCTGAGCTATGGAAAGGAAATTAAGTATGCAAATTAGTGAAGTCGCTTTATGGCCTTAAACAAGCTCCAAAACAATGGCATGAGAAATTTGATAAAACTATGTTATCCAATGGATTCACAATAAATGAATCGGATAAATGTGTTTAAATGAAACACACACATTTAGGATATGTCATTGTTTGTCTTTATGTTGATGACCTGTTGATCCTAGAAAATAACAAGGTCATAATAACATCTACAAAGAATATGTTATCCTCTAGATTCGATATGAAAAACCTAGGACTGGCTGATGTGATATCGGGTGTCAAAATTTTGAGAACACCACAGGAATATGCATTATTCCAATCACATTACATCAGTAAGATACTTGAAAAATTCAAGCAATGTAATATAACTATTGCAAAATCACCCGTAGATATGAACCAAAATTGGGTAAAGAACACTAGTGATGGTATCTACCAGCTTGAATACTCTCGTATACTAGGAAGTATCATGTATGTTATGAACTGCACTAGGCCAGATATCGCAAACGCTGTAAGTAAGCTGAGTGGATTTACCAGCAATCCTGCTAAACATCATTGGAAAGCGATAATCAGAGTTCTAGGATACCTAAAGTATCACAGAACTATGGTCTACACTATACAAACTATCCTTCAATAGTGGAAGAATATAGTGATGTCAATTGGATAACTGGATCACAAGATATAAAGTCTACAAGTGGATATGTGTTCATATTAGAAAATGGAGCAATATCATGGAAATCATCCAAACAGACTTGTATAGCTAGATCTACGATGGAATCAGAGTTATTGCATTAGATAAGACCGCGGAAGAAGTAGACTGACTTCGAAGTTTCTTGGAAGATATTCCAAGTTGGAGCAAACATGTGCCTCCAATATGTTTACATTATGATAGTCAATCAACAATTGGAAGAGCTAATAGTACACTATACAATGGTAAATCTAGGCATATTCGTCATAGACATAAAACAATAAGACAACTTCTATCTAATAGAGTTATCACTATATACTACATATGGTCAAAATATAACATAGCGGATCTACTAACTAAAGGCTTGCCAAGAGAGAAAGTTCAAATCTTATCGATGAGAATGGGGTTAAGGCCCATAGAATAAAAGTATTTTTTAATGGAAATCCCACCTACTTGACTGGAGATCTCAAGATCTAGGTTCAAAGGGACAATTAAGTTTAAGAGAAACTTGACGACACTGTTACACACAAATTAACCATTTCTATGATAAGTCAGTGCTTTATTTGTTGGAAAATATGATAAGTATTGATATTTTTAATGATGTCTGCACTTGAGGAATTGTGAATACCCTTTACAGAATCACCTACATAAGTGCGAAGGCACCGCTTCAAAGAAAATTATGAGGCCAAATTCTCTAAGCACTTATGAGACCAGACAGGTATTCAAGGCAAAAAAGAACACATACAGAGTACGAAATATTATAAGAAACATTTGTCATGTGTTATCTACTGTAGAATTACACAAAAGACTTAAAGTTCAAGGACATTCTATGTCTACTGATTTGCCTGTAATTCAAATAGGTAAACACTAGAAAAGTTCAAGGTCCATGTGCTACTTTAATCGATACGATGAATGGTTCGTGAAACTAAGAACAACCGCTCATTCATGTGAGTGATTGTTAGAAATGAATGAGTTAGTGGAGAGATATGGAAGAAGAAAGCATTAGATAAAGTCCCACATCGGGAAATATTTGCACCAATTCCTCTATATATACTACAATCCAACATAGTATATCAAACAAAAGAAGAATGAGGACAAAGTGCGGAAGAGATAAGGCAATGTGGCATGTAGGCCTTCATATTATATATTAAATATGTCAAAGATAGGGCCTTGAGCCTTGGGGCTCTTGGGGTCTCGTGATTAGATGGGCCACCAACTGCCGTTTGGGCATGCATGCGCCAAAACAGCTATTTTTCGATCGGATGTGTCTGTTGTTTGAACGGTAAGCAGATGCGGCTATTTCCTTCCAGACGCGCGCATACAACAGTCACTGCTGTTGGTTTAAGGGTTGCAACATTTCCAGCAGTCACAACCGCTCCGAATAGGCACCTCCTCCAGTTTATAAATAGACGGCTAGAATCTGAGAATTATTCATTTCAGTTTGTTCTAAAATTTTGTTCCTTCTTCCTACAATATCTCAATTCTAGTGCTATAATCTCTTCAGTTCGTCCGCGCCCCGTCTGCAACCACCACGCTGCGGGGTTTGTCCGTTTCATCCTGTAAAACAAATTGCTAACACCCGTAAAACTACGTACGGCTGCAATATTGTTTCAAAGAAACAATTTCTGCTGGACTCGGACACTTTAATCGTTACAATTGGTTTCGTAACACTTTTCGGTAGTTGCGAATAACAACTGTTTGAAATTAATAGTCATATTCGTTCAAAAATTATGATAGTTATAACAATTTCTACCATTCCCAACCTATACTTTTTTGGATAAGGCAACATCCTAGACTCCGCAACCTGATCGGTCAGGTCGATGACGGTCGACGGGGGAGTTGCCCATGCACCTCCCCATATGGGTAGTTCATAGGGTAGTTGCTAATTTGGACCCCCTACAGCAAACGTTTTGAAAAACATCTAACAAAAGATAGGGGTTCAAAATTACCTTTCACTCAAACGAATAAAAGCTACAAAATGGCAAATGAAGGAGGGAGGGACTCCATGTACATGAAATTATTCGGATTTTGAATGATTGGCATAAGGGAACATTGTAGAATACTAAAATGATTGGAATACCACTTCATTAATTACGTAAAATGGCAAATTAAACATAAGGTGAAAATTTTAAGATAAAACTTACCCAATTAATAGTTAGCCCGCTGGATACCAAATCTATAACAAAATAAGTGACACTAGTTCGAATTATCAGATCTGATTTAGTTGAATGTTCAAAAATAAAAGTTTTAATATAAAACTTTATTGGATGAACATAGCATAAAGTTTTAAGTGGAAACGATAAAAGCATAGTTTTCACAAGCAGACCCGGTCGTGGTTTGATCGTGATAAACTGACCACCGTGGACTATATTAACCCGGATTTCAATTGAACCTCCTTCACACACGAGCCGACACACGGGCCGACGACTGAACCTTAAACTGAATATCTGATCGTGCTTTAAACCCTTAGAATTGCTTTATTTTACTGTTTCTTCCCATTTAGAATTGTTCATCCTCACTATCCTCCCGATCAAAACCCTATTAGCTAAATCGATGTCATCTCCAATTACTATTGCAAGATTCGATCTTATAAATCCTTACAACCACAAGTGTCACCACCTATGGCTTGTACCAATTTTAACCTTTACAAAAAAATTTAGCGACGGTATGTTTGTGCTCCAGTAAGATAAAGAATAGTTGATTTTTAAACTACTGTAAGTTTATGCAAGTGAGATTTTTGATGCCGTGAAGGCAAGAATTTTAACCAAACATCGTAATTGAGACATCAATGTGTTGCTAATGTGCGCTTGAGCTAGTGTAATTTCTAAACGTTAGAAGTCAAATTACATACAAATGCTTTTACTTATAAATCACTATTTAAAACTACTTAAATTTTATTACCGAATCTACTTTTTAGCAATTTCAATTCAAGGGGAAAGTAAGAAGCATGTTTGTCAACTCCTTAAAAGTATTCAAAACTATTTATAAATTACTTCTTTTAATTTTGTTGGTAACTTCTTATGAGTAGTTAGTAAAAGTAGCTATTTGAAGAAATGTAAGAAACAACAATTTGTTGCTTATAACTTATGAAGCTATTTCATAGATAATTTTGACTAGGCATTTCTACTTAGAAATAAAATTACACACAAATGCTTCTACTTATAAATTACTATTTAAAACTACTTAAATTTTATCAATGAATCTACTTTTAAGCAGTTTTATAATAAGTTATTGTCAAACCAGCTTTAAATGTTATACGCTACTCTAAATAACATAAAACTTGCACCTTCATTTTACATTACAATTATCCAACATATAACTTGCAACTTAAATATGTTCGCTCGTGATTCATAACCCGTCAAAGTTATGAACTTATTTAGCAGTAATTTGCATTTCAAATATACGAATTTTTGAAGGAAAATATGCATGATCATGACGGTTCAACTGATTTAACAATTGAAATTTTGAACTTTGAATCGTTATAGTTTGATTCATGCTTCGGTTATGAAAACTACAAAGGGAAATAAATAAATAAATAAATAAATAAAAAGTTGCCTAATTTATACAATATAATAGATAGATGTTCGGTTTCACTTCTGTATATTTTACTAACTTCACCGTGTGCTATGGAGCTTTTCATCTCACAACTAAGCAAATAATGTAGAGCAACAAACTAAACATTACCAAAAACACATTTGCCATGTGAATGAAACGATTCCACCCTCAATTCCACCACATTCAAGTTCAACGACCAGATAAAACAGTGGTAAAGGAAGAACAGCTCGAACCTTTCACTCCCTCCTCCACTCCCGAACCTTCACCTCCAATATCAATACCAAAAATATCAACGATAACCATTTCTGTATCAGGCGGCTCATCAATGCTAATCCTTCCTTCCAACATATCCACCACTCTCGCCATGCTCGGCCTTATCCCGCTCTCCTCCTGCACGCACCACAACCCCACCTTTACCAAATCCTTAACCTGTTTTTCCTTTATCTCCTCCTCCATTAGCATTCTCTTGTCAACGACTTCCATGCATTTCCCTTCCTTCATCTTCTCCTTCACCACCTTCGGAAAATACGAAACCTTGTTTCCCTCTATCAACATATTTCTTCTTCCTCCTACCAGCTCGAAAAGAACCATCCCGTAACTGAAAACATCTGACTTCTCACTAACTCCATGACCTAACACCCACTCCGGTGCCAAGTACCCTCTCGTCCCTCTTATCTTCATCAGTACTCTGCTCTCTTCCCTCTTCATTATCTTCGACAGCCCAAAGTCAGACACGACTGCACGGAAGCTTTCGTTCAAGAGTATGTTCTCCGGCTTCACGTCAAGGTGCAAAACCCTAGCACGGCAGTCGTGGTGCAGGTACGACAGGGCTTTTGCCACATCGATAGCCACACGGAACCTTTGTGCCCACGATAGCAATCGGGTCGGGTTGAATATCCATTTGTCCAGGGATCCATTTGAGAAGTACTCGTACACTAGGTACCGAGGCCCACCTTTGGGTAGAATACAGTAGCCCAATAGGCGAATGAGGTTCAGATGTTGCACGCTTGCTATTGCCGACACTTCAGACTGGAATTCCTTGTCTCCTTGCTCTTCCAATCCGTTTATCTCTTTTATCGCTACTGCTGTTCCGTCATCCAAAATGCCTGTAAAGGGACGACCATCGTTGACGGACCTGCACTCTTACTCTACTGTATAAAAATTAACAGTAAAAGAACAATTACCTTTGAACACAGAACCGGACGAGCCAATAAGAGCACCAAAGTTGTCAGTAGCTGCCTCGAGAACATGAAAAGGAATTTTACCGGGAAGGCCTGCGACTCTTCTTAGAAAACTGTATTCTAAACGAATCTCTTCAGCCGTTTGTCTTAGATTTAGGATTGTTGTACGATCAATTGATATGTGCATGGACAGTAGCCATAGAAGAATGGAGATGATTACAGCGGATGAGATTCCGAAAACTAGAAAGAACGTTTTGGACAAGCCTAGTAGTCTCCATAGTATCGGTAGGATTATTAGTAGGGAGGCGATAATTGATACGGCGATGAGGAGCTTTACATTTTTTGGTTCCATTAAGGAAGTGGTCAGAGGACGGAGAATGTTGGTGGTGGTTGTGATTAGATCATGGCATGTAAAAGTTGAATTGTGATTATATTGTTTTGTTTATAGTTAACAAATGAAGCAGACTAATTCAAGGAGACCGTTTCAAAGGAGATGAAATTATAATTTCATCAGGATTTAGTTTTTAATATGTTCACTTGGTCCTCTTTCTACAATATATATATTTCTCGTCGCATATTTGAGATGGTTGACCGGCACCATTGATTGATTGCTTATTGCCTTATGTTTCGACAAAATTATGGATCGGTTGAGATTACTTTATACATGCATATATCTCCAGTTGTTTAGTAAACTGAAGTTCCAAGGATGTTAACATTTGTTATTATGTAGTACTATACTGAAGAATAATACTTGAAAACATTTAAAAGGAATTTTGTTCAGTTTGGTTTTGTAAATTTATTACACTTTTGGGCCCGTTTGAAAATTTATCATATTCATAGCCCACTTTTGACCAACTCAATATTAAGTTGGCCAAAGTATGCTAGCGACATTTCAAATGTTGTCGATGCTTTATTTTAAAAAAAAAATTACATTGTCGATGTAAAAATAAAAAAGAAGCCAAAGTATACCGGCGATATTTCGAATGTTGTCGGTGTTTTTTATTTTTTTTTATTTTACATTGGCTCTTTTTTAAAAGGAGCCAATGTAAAAGTTAACATGAAAAGAAAAAAATATACAGAAGACACTTCAAATGCGGTTTTGATTTTTTTTTCAGGAAAATAGACACAAGTAAGAAGTTGTAAAAAAATTTAGTTTCAGAAACAGCAAGTTTGTTTTTAGCCTGAAATACATTTTTTAATATAAACTAAAAATGATAGTTACAACCATTGTTCTGTGATTTACACTAAAAAGTGTCTTTCAGCCTAAAAAATAAACTGTAAGTGTAATAAATTTTCAAATGGAATTAAAAGTGTAGTGAATTTAGAAAATTAGGTTAAATTGAAAAGAAAAAAAAAAGAGAACCCAACGTTTAATTGTACATCCTACTGAAAGGACACATGAGTAACAATTTTACTTCACTGCACCTTTGCTGATTAAGACTCATTTCTGTATATTAAAAGAGTATTTACTTGATAATTTGACAGAAAATTGTTTCTGCATCTTTCAGTTGCTGATGTCAACTGAAGGAGATCAATCATACCGATGAGCTGTTATTTGGAATGAGTTGACTCTCAGTTGATGAAGATGCAGATGAGCAATGAGACCTGAGTTTATCAGTAAAGTAACATTTATTTGCTTCTGGTATTTGTTATGTGCAATAGCAGAATGTGCTGTACAAAGCTGAATCCGTCTCCGGTTTCCATGTGCTTTTTCGACAGTCAAAGCATGGATCTATCCTCATGTCACAGAATGATCTAAGTATACCTTACCAATTCATCAATTTATTATTACGATGAATGATTGAAATTCTTTATGACAAAGAAGCAGAAAGGAATTGAACCTTTCAACATTCCCAACTTTACGTCTTCTATGTCCCAATCGACGTCACATTGTCACTCATTCATTATAATCATTCATTATAAAGAAATCAATGACTAATGTGTAATGGCCATACCAAAAACAACTAAAATGTTGATATAGAAAATATATGCTTTTTCAATTAACTATGAGCCTAAATATTTTGTAATCCTTATTGATAACTAATACCGGATAAAATTATTAGCATTGCGTTTAGATAGTTGAAGTTTATAGTTCTTAATTAATCTATTCTATTATAATAGAGAATAAGTGATAGTTCGTAAGTTTACTTCACATTCAATTTGAAGTCCATTACCCATCAAGCATTGATTATATCACTACAAAAAAGACTATCAATATCGACCACGGGGGCGATAGCTGTCAAAGATATTTTTAACGGCTAGCGACAACTTTTTAATTTTCTAATTTCCAAATTAAAGAATTGTTAGAATTCTCAAAAATTGGTGAATGAGATATGTCCCACATCGTCGAAAATATGTTAATTTTCTGGTTTATATAGTATACTCTCAATCCTTATATTGGTTCTTAGAGTCAGTTAATTTTGTGCGAAGGGGAGGACCTACATGGCCACGGACTAACACGCGCGCCGCCGACCGACCGATCGAACAGGGTCGGGTCCAATAAGAGTGGACCGTGTTATATTTTCTCTTCTTCTTCTTCGTTTTTTAATATCTACAATCCGTGCGCTTTGTATATCACACAGCTGCTATATCTTGGAAGACTTTGAATAAAGTCAAAAGGAAATTGTTACGACAAACCTTAGACATAATTTCCTTCTTCAACCGGTTAGATTTCTAGTTGATATATATATATATATATATATATATATATATATATATCGTTTTCTTTCTGCGTTGTACTGTTTCTTCAAATAGTATAACGTTTAATTTAGCGCTATAGTTATTATTGTTATAGTTGTTACTTTGTTGTTGTAATTAATTACAACATACTTAGTGTTAAAATAACTAATACAGAATTTCAAAGTAGTGGAAATCTAAGTTGTAAACTTGTAAGACAAGTTTATTATTGATTTATCACTGTTTTGGTATACTAGACGTATAACAAGAATCAATTTGTTTACTTCTCATTATTGTAACGACCCCGATAATTATAACGGTTTTAATAACGTAATTAACTGAAATTTTTTCTTGAAATTAAACAATAAAATTTGGCAATAGAATTGGATATTTGGAATGCGTCTATTTAAAAATAGCTAATGATAAGTTTTCATCAGAAAATATGGAAGTTAGTTTCCTTGGTTAATTTTCAATTTCAATTTAAAATCAGTTAATGTTTGATGAAAATAAAATATTATCGAAACCTGAATATTTTTATACAATGAAATGTTTATCATTTTCCGAGTGAGAGTCATATTTTGTTTCGTCGAATTTAGACTTCTCTAGCTTCGTTTATCTTATTCTCGACGAATTAACAACAGTTGGCAGCAGATATCGACTTTTGATAGGATAGTCATATTGTTGATATCTGTGTACCGTTCTATTTGTTTTGTCGTGCTGATCTCCATCGAATATTCATTTGTATGTTTCAGTATCCGGTATGCGACAAAATCTACGAAACGACCGATCGTTTCGGTACCTGTTTTGAACTTGATGGTTTCCTTATCTCCCTTCATATATCTTTTTTTTTGAATAAAGGTAAAATGGGCCAAGCCCATATGCTAACAAACGGGTAGAAAAACCAATAGCCGAACCTTACAAAACACCACACTTAAACCCTAACAGGGCAAGCGCCTACATAACACCACTATCACTACGAAAACAAAAGAAGCTCAAAAAGGGCTGAATTCTGAAGCCAATTCTCCTTCGTTATTCACACTGCTAGTCTCCCCTCGCTCCCAGTAAGATAGAGCTTTGTTAAAACCATCTCTCATATCTCTGCCACTCTCAGAATTACTCGAAGCTTTACTATCTTTGCTGAAATGCAGATCATTGTTAGATCTAGCGTCATCACGACCTAGATCTGACGATGTCTTCTTCGATTTGTTATTACTACCCAGAGGTAGTTGAATGAATTCAATATTATGTAAGATATTTTAGTAATTGGTTGGAAATATAAACTTAAGTAAAAATTGAAATGCTACTAATTTAATATAATAAGAAGGTAAGTAATATAAATAAATGATCGTAAACTTTAGTAAATGAATTAATGTGCAAAGGTATTGAATTAAACATGAATAGCATGAATATTAATGAATGAAGTTTATGCAATAAATTGTTAAATGATGGCATTTATGAATGAAATAAGATTTGTAAGTAATAAAGGAAAGCATAAATAACTTGGTATAAACTTTAGTAAACAATTGAGTTGCTAAGAAATTGGATTAAGCACAAATACTATAAATGAATAAATAAAATATAAATGAAGTTACGCAATAATGAATGAATGAATGAATACATTGCAATAAAAGAAGAAACTGACATGACATTTATAAATGATAACGAATATTGGTAGGGAATAAATGAGAATAATTGAAATAAGCTTAAAGGTAATTAAAGTTAAATAATTACAATTGATAAGATACCTATTTGGGTAGTTAATAAACTTTAATGCGAAAACAATTGAAAACTTTTGACCCAATTTGTGTAGTTAAGGTAGTTTTGATTGGCATTGAAGTTTGTTAATTCTAGAAGATGCAATCAATGTTAATTTTATTTATAATATGACGATTGGGTGATTTAAGAAGTGAAAAACCAAGATTTATGAATATATTTGAAATTTGAAATTCAATTTGTGGATTTATTACAAATAAGTGAAATTAATATTTAACTATTACGTTAGTGGAGTCTAATAAATTAAAATGGGAAATCAATAGAAAATTTTGGTTATAAATTGAAATATAGCCATTTGAACAAATCTAAGATGAATATAGGAGTATTGGGCAATAAATTTATTATAAGAAAAACCAATGCAAATGTTAAATTAATCAGTGAAAAGATAATAATAAATAGTAATTATTCAAAATTTGTAACTTGGGAATAATGTAGATTAATATATGTTAGTTATTTAGGGTAATGACTAAAATTGGTAATCCGTTTGCAATTAATGATAATAGTGTTGATATAAGCTAATAAGTTTAAATGTCAATGCAATTAAAAGCACATAAGTTGCAATTTTTAGGTTGCTTGTTTATTTAATAAGTTAAAATAAAATTTGGTGATCGATTACAAATAAATCTTAATTGTACGTTGGTTAGTGTAAATTAAAGTAACAGTTGATGTAATAAAGGATGGATTGAATTGAAATTTATATTTAATTTAAATGGAAATATTAAAGGCTTATAATAATGGAAAATTTAGGTAATAAAAGTTAGCACAAGTGGATAAATAATAACCATATAAGAGAAATAAATGTAAGCATTTAAAATATTAATTTATGTTGGTTTGATGATAACGTAAGTGGCGATTAATTTGATAGTAACGGAAGTGTGAACGTAAAGTAATAAAAGAGTAGATTTATGTTAAGTAATAATTTGTGGTTTTGGGGAATAAAGTTTAAGTTTTGATAATTAAGAAATTAATAAGAAAAAGTATACAAAGTAAGTTATAGAATGTAAATTAAGAAATAATAATAAGTAGAAATTGGATGACATTAATACAAGATGATGAAATGCAAATTTTAGGTTTAAAATAAATGGTACCCAGGATGGTAATATGATCAATAGTGAATTTAAGAATGGGAATCAACTTTATTTATTTATTTGAATTTTTTTATTGAATGAATTAATTTGACTTTTAATTTGATAAATAAAAACAATTTATATATATATATATATATATATATATATATTAAAAGAATGTTTAATTATAGATCCACGTTTTAAACTCTTAAACCAAATTGCATTTTTTTTAGATCTGAAAGTTTATATACATATAATTTGCATTTGTGTTGAAACAGAAATATTGTATACACATATTGTCACTTTATCTTGAATTGAATATATCATGAAATTTGAATACTTTGTTGAATAAATTATTTGTTCTTAATCTAATAAATTATAATAGAAGTTTACATATGCTTAACAATTTTTCGATAATAAATCTAAGCTTTGATTTTGATTACAACAATATTTAAATTTGTTACCTAATTTATTATCTCAAATGTCCTTATTTAAGGATCTTAAAGGTTTATTACTATATTGCTTAATTTGTCGTGTTCCAGATTTGTTTTGTTAAAAATTTAAATAAATTTCATTAAGGTAAAAAGGTTTAATTTATATGTATATATGTATTTTTGACTTCAAGTACACATAAGTTTACAAATGCATTAGACAATTTAATGTGGTATGGAAGTATGCTTTGAATTAATTAATAAGCTTTGGTTTAATCTTTATACACACATGTATGTGTGTTTGTGTGCATGTGTATACATATAAACATTTAGTATTTTAATTTCAAATTGCTAAAGCATGATTTAATTTTTATTATTTTTTTCAAACAATTTAAAAGTGAGGTAATATTATATACATATTAATTTATTGTTTGTTGTTTATGTTTTCTAGTCATAATACAACTTGCATGATAATTAAATGTCGTATTAATAAATTGGCTAAAGTGGGAAAGTGGAATTAATCAACGTCGTTACTTTTTATCTCCTTCCCTATTAGATCCTTATGTGATTGCATCTACATTTATTCTTGTTTATTCCTATATATTGTCACCAATTAATCGTACTTGATATATGTTTAGCAATTTTGACACACAGTTAAAGTATGAATATATATGATGTATTCAAACTTTTCTGTATCTAGCACTTAATTAATTTAGAATCAAACTAACGAAACGTGTCATTTATTTTTGTCCCTCCATATTCATTCCCTTTCTAATTAATAATTACCTCTTTTTAATACCTGCTACTTTTGAAAAAAGGGCTGTTCATACTTACTATATTTCAATACCAAGTTGTTCATATTTACTTTATTTCTAATTAATAGCAGCCTCTCCTTTCAAATCTCTTTGTCCCTAAACCTAACTCTAACCTTATAAGTACGATATGATGCGAATGGAACCCTAGCCTCCATTCAAATTTCCTTCTTCTTCTTTTTTCTTCAAATCTACTAATTATATCACATTTTAATTTTTCCTACCTCTTCAAATATTCTTCTTCTCAAGTTTTATTCTATTTCAAACTTTCTTCTTTCTTTTCAAAACTTGATCTTCTCTACAATTTTCAGTTCTTCTTATTTCAATCCTTTTCTTTTTCAAATTCTTCTTTTTCAAATCTTTTACAAACCTTTTAAAAATACATACATAAATACATATACATATATATATATATATATATTAATATAATAAGGAGGGAAATTTAAGTAAATCAAAATAAAAGAAATTACGGAACAAAGCTAGCAATCAATAAGAAGACTAAGGAAGCGTAGAGCGAAACTATTGATTAGAATTCTATTATTTTCAGATTCATATAAAGGTGAGTGTTTTAACCCATTCACAATTTCTAAAATTTCTTATGTTTGTTAAATTGATTTATGATGTGTTTAAAATTTTATTTATAGCTGTTTGGCATATATTTCATCATTTTCTCAGTTAAATTGCATTCATTTGATTTATGTGTTATTTAATTCATTTTGCATATAAACTGCCAGTTAAAAATTTAGTTAAATTTATTATTGCATATAAATTGCTAGTTAAATTTATTTATTATTGCATATAAACTACAGTTAAACAGTATTAAATTCATTATTGAAAAATTAACTGTCGGTAATTAATTATTATTTATTGATGTGATTGTTTGAATTGGATGATAAATTGATGAATGTTTGATGATTGATATGATGGATGAATGGATGCTGTATTTATATTGTAACTGTATGCATTTTCATTTCATTCGGGATTGCGGTTTGAAATGATATACAACCGCATTTTTTTTACTCTAAATTGCGGATTGAAACGATAAATATCTGTATCATTTGACCATAGGATAGCAAATTTTATACAGGCACCGCAATATATATATAAAATTATTTTTGAAATGATTTTCTATGGTTTTGAAAAGAATATGGTTTAATAAATATTAAATTTTGATATATATAGTAAAATTCTCGAATTTAGCTATGTATAAATTTGTTTTGAATTTTAAGATAAGCTAAATGACGAAGTTGATTTCGTTTATATAATATGGTTAAGTATATATTTGAAATTCTATTGTCTATAGAGTTTATAACAACTCAAATAAAAGGTAAGGTTGAAGATAAATGTGAATCTGATGTGAATTAGAGTATTTAAGAATTTTCGTCGAAAAATTTGTTTTGAAATGTAAATAAATTAAGATTTGAAAGGTATCACCTTATAACTTGATTTTGACTTGGGGATTTTAACGAATATCAAATTAATTTAAAGAATATTATCAAGTTCATTTAATCAAAAGAACATCCTGTTATTGGATTTTAAGGGTTTTACCTGAATAAATTTTGTTTAGTAAGTAAATAATTCAAATTTAAATAATAGGAACTGGATTTGATATATATTAAGTTTTCAAAAAAAATCCATTTTGAAATAGTGGAATATTTAAAGATTGGAATATATGAACTATAAAGTTTTGAAAAATAGAATATTTAAGCTTTGAAATATATGGGAATTAAAATGGTTTATTTGGAGGTTCAAAAGTGATATTGGGAATTTATTGGGAAATTTGAAGAAGCTGTTTATTTTATAAATTAATATAACATTTGAACCATTAAGTATTAAAAGTTATGTTTCAAAGCTATGGTTTCAAAGTATATATATTTGAAAAATATTATGATTTTGGGAAAGGGATATTTATAAAATAAAAATGATATCATATTGATTTGGGTTTTAAAGATATAAATGATATCGTATTTATATGGTTTGAAAGAGATATTATATTTTGGTTTTAAAGTATAAATTATTTTGAAATAACCGCGGTGTTATAATAACGATTGGTTGTTGAAGAGACCGGGATCGGAAGTTGTCATACTCTTTGCCAACCCCGAAAACCACTTCAACAACTGTGTACGCGGTGGAGATTCCAGAATGAAGTAGGATGGCGGTGGCGTTTCCTATAAAGTAAATACGTGGACCCAACTCCCGTGAGTTGGCGTAAGGTGGCTAAAACAGGAGCGATCGACGGGCTAAGGGGGTTAGCGCCCTTTATCGGACACTCCTCTTCGATATTATACTCTGACTTTGGATTGATTCGGTGGCCACTTTTGATTTCTTTGATTTTAGGGGGAGTTTGTCCGAGGTGGGCGGTAGCTGAGGCTATGCGTTACCACCGGTCCGGAAGCGTAATTGGTACATCTACCCTGACATTGCCTAGTTGTGCCGTGTCACCTACCCTAGCGCGCCTTATACGATTTTGTTTTGTACCATACCTATGGAGTGCCCTCTGACGACGCCCAGTATGGGGGAGATTACGGTACTGTATAGACTATGCGAATATATTTTGTGTTAAGGGCTATATGGGTAACCCCTTAACGCTATTTAAAAGTAAGTTTATTTTACAATTAGACATTATTATAATAGCGAAATATACTACATAGTAAATAGTTTAACGGATTCTTAGGAGATGTAAATCCCGAGCGTCTCTTGAGTTACTGCACTCATATTTATTTATGTTGATTTAACTTACATAAGATCTTTTAGTTCTGACTCGAGTGTTTTGTCTTTTCAATTCGCTCGGGTCAGTTCGAGCGTTTCAAGATCGAAGACTTTAGCTCTGGAGGATGAAGATGGAGATTTCTATTATTATTATTATTTATTATATTCCACTACACTAATATTGTTCCGCTGCATTGTTCTTGGTATGTGTAACTCTGATATGTATTATATAAATATAATCGATGTTTTGTAAACAAATTTATAAACTGTATATTTGATTATTATATTTTATCCTTCCGCTGTGAGATTCTGTTTTCTTTTTATTTCTTTCTTGTTTTTCTTATTTACCCCATAACAATCCGCCATTCCATATGGTTTGAACCGGCACGTGTGTCGATTTAAAGTGTGCGAAAAGGCGGGACGTTACAACGTGGTATCAGAGCTTTGGTTTATCGATAAACCTTAGCTTTGTGGGGGTTTGACTCTTTATTAATAGGGTAGTAATACCCTATGGGAGTCGCTGAGTGCATATATATGAGAGAGCGTATTTGTTAGTATTATAAAAAGGTTTTAATATTGTGTAAATCTGTTCCGTTTTGTATTTATAAATTCTGGTTGATGCATTGGACACTATGACATCAATAGGGATTTC
The DNA here is from genome assembly GCA_030765085.1 of Allium cepa. NCBI lineage: Eukaryota > Viridiplantae > Streptophyta > Magnoliopsida > Asparagales > Amaryllidaceae > Allium > Allium cepa. The sequence goes on along the minus strand of CM060932.1, from coordinate 352,327,263 downwards.
TAAACACTTAATAGGACAGACCGACATAATATTTGTTTTTCATATAGGTGAATGAAATAATTTTGCCTATTATATTTTCTATACAAAATAAAAAAAATTCAAATGATATCTATATTTGGCTGCAATAGATTGGTTGTAGGTATTTAAGTGTATAAATAATAATAGAAATAAGATTGAAAATAAAATCAATGAAATTTGGAAATTTAGAACTAAAGATCCGGGGTTTTGAAATTTCTTTCGAATAAATTTTGGAATATAATAATATTGTTTATAAGTATTTTCTGATATAAATATTTGAATATAATTCAAAAGAATTGTTTTAAAGAAGATTTTGGAAAAAATAAGTTTTGTACTTTCCTCTCTGTCGCTGGAAAATAATTTCGGTGATGGCGGCCGCATCATCGATTTTCATTTTTGAGTTTCGAAAGGGGAAAGCCACTGTAGTAGTTCTACTGCAGATTCATTTTTGAAAAATATATAAATTTTGAATTGTTTTAAATATAATTAGAGATATATAAGTTGTAAGAATATAATTAACTATTGTTTTAAAATAAATTGAAATTTTAACCCGGTATTAAATTCTTAAATTTCCATTAATTAATTGTTTCAATTATTGTAGTGAAATGAAAGGTAAGTAATTAATAATTGAAACCTCTAATTTAGGTAAGAGATTTAAGGCTAAGTTATAAAGGAAATAAAAAGGAAGTTGAAATTGTAACTTATAAGAAAAAGGTAAAAATTTATTGAACAATGAATTAATTAAAGCAAATGGAACAAACTTGTATAACTTTCAAATTACACACTTAAATAACATATATATAACTTACCAAATATTAAAAGTTGAAAAGCTTAATAAGAGATTGTAATAGAATATTATACAAGTAGAAATTCTATTTCAAACTTTCTTGTTTCTTTTCAAAACTTGATCTTCTCTACAATTTTTAGTTCTTCTTATTTCAATCCTTTTCTTTTTCAAATCTTTTCCAAACCTTTTAAAAATACATACATAAATACATACATATATATATATATATATTAATATAATAAGGAGGAAAATTTAAGTAAATCAAAATAAAAGAAATTACGGAACAAAGCTAGCAATTAATAAGAAGACTAAGGAAGCGTAGAGCGAAGCTATTGATTAGAATTCTATTATTTTCAGATTCATATAAAGGTGAGTGTTTTAACCCATTCACAATTTCTAAAATTTCGTATGTTTGTTAAATTGATTTATGATGTGTTTAAAATTTTATTTATAGCTGTTTGGCATATATTTCATCATTTTCTCAGTTAAATTGCATTCATTTAATTTACGCGTTATTTAATTCATTTTGCATATAAACTGCCAGTTAAAAATTTAGTTAAATTTATTATTGCATATAAACTGCTAGTTAAATTTATTTATTATTGCATATAAACTACAGTTAAACAGTATTAAATTCATTACTGAAAAATTAACTGTCGATAATTAATTATTATTTATTGATGTGATTATTTGAATTGGATGATAAATTGATGAATGTTTGATGATTGATATGATGGATGAATGGATGCTGTATTTATATTGTATAAACTGCAAGTTATTATGCATTTTCATTTCATTCGGGATTGCGGTTTGAAATGATATACAACCATATTTTTTTTTACTTTTAAATTGCGGATTGAAATGATAAATAGCTGTATCACTTAACCATAGGATAGCAAATTTTATACAGGCACCGCGATATATATAAAATTATTTTTGGAATGATTTTCTATGGTTTTGAAAAGAATACGGTTTAATAAATATTAAATTCTGATATATATATTAAAATTCTCGAATTTAGCTATGTATAAATTTGTTTCGAATTTTAAGGTAAGCTAAATGATAAAGTTGATTTCGTTTATATAATATGGTTAAGTATATATTTGAAATTCTATTGTCTATAGAGTTTATAACAACTCAAATAAAAGGTAAGGTTGAAGATAAATGTGAATATGATGTGAATTAGAGTATTTAAGAATTTTCCTCAAAATTTTTTTTTTGAAATGTAAATAAATTAAGATTTGAAAGGTATTATCTTATAACTTGATTTTGACTTGGGGATTTTAACGAATATCAAATTAATTTAAAGAATATTATCAAGTTAATTTAATCAAAAGAATATCCTGTTATTGGAGTTAGGGTTTTACCTGAATAAATTTTTTTTAGTAAGTAAATAATTCAAATTTAAATAATAGGAATTGGATTTGATATATATTAAGTTTGCAAAAAAATCCATTTTGAAATAGTGGAATATTTAAAGATTGAAATATATGAACTATAAAGTTTTGAAATATAGAATATTTAAGCTTTGAAATATTTGGGAATTAAAATGGTTTATTTGGAGGTTCAAAAGTGATATTGGGAATTTATTGGGAAATTTGAAGAAGCTGTTTATATTATAAAGTAATATAACATTTGAATCATTAAGTATTGAAAGTTATGTTTCAAAGCTATGGTTTCAAAGTATATATATTTGAAAAATATTATGATTTTGGGATAGGGATATTCATAAAATAAAAATGATATCATATTGATTTGGGTTTTAAAAATATAAATGATATCGTATTTATATGGTTTGAAAGAGATATTATATTCTGGTTTTAAAGTATAAATTATTTTGAAATAACCGCGGTGTTATAATAACGATTGGTTGTTGAAGACACCGGGATCGAAAGTTGTCATACTCTCTGCCAACCCCGAAAACCACTTTAACAACCGTGTACGCGGTGGAGATTCCAGAATGAAGTAGGATGGCGGCGGCGTTTCCTATAAGGTAAATACATGGACCCAACTCCCGTGAGTTGGCATAAGGTGGCTAAAACAGGAGCGATCGACGAGCTAAAGGGGTTAGCGCCCTTTAGCGGACACTCCTCTTCAATATTATACTCTGACTTTGGATTGATTCGATGGCCACTTTTGATTTCTTTGATTTTAGGGGGAGTTTGTCCGAGGTGGGCGGTAGGTGCGGCTATGCGCTACCACCGGTCCGGAAGCGTAATTGGTATATCTACCCTGGCATTTTCTAGTTGTGCTGTGTCACCTACCCTAGCGCGCCTTATACGATTTTGTTTTGTACAATACCTATGGAGTGCCCTCTGACGACGCCCAGTACGGGGGAGATTACGGTACTCTATAGACTTTGGGAATATATTTTGTGTTAAGGGCTATATGGGTAACCCCTTAACGCTATTTAAAAGTAAGTTTATTTTACAATTAGACATTATTATAATAGCGAAATATACTACATAGTAAATAGTTTAACGGATCCTTAGGAGATGTAAATCCCGAGCATCTCTTGAGTTACTGCACTCATATTTATTTATGTTGATTTAACTTACATAAGATCTTTTAGTTCTGACTCGAGTGTTTTGTCTTTTCAATTCGCTCGGGTCAGTCCGAGCGTTTCAGGATCGAGGACTTTAGCTCTAGAGGATGAAGACGGAGATTTCTATTATTATTATTTATTATATTACACTACACTGGTATTGTTCCGCTACATTGTTATTGGTATGTGTAACTCTGATATGTATTATATAAATATAATCAATGTTTTGTAAACAGATTTATAAACTATATATTTGATTATTATATTTTATTCTTCCACAGTGAGATTCTATTTTCTTTTTATTTCTTTCTTGTTTTTCTTATTTACCCCATAACAATCCGCCCTTCCGTATGGTTTGAACCGGCACGTGTGTCGATTTAAAGTGTGCGAAAAGGCGGGACGTTACAAAGTTGCTTTAAAAGAAAATTTCCCTCCGTTGCTTGCTTTCCATTCTCAGTAGTCATTCTCTACATAAGTATCAAATTGAATTTTGCATATTTCAACTTTATGGGGGTTAGTAATAGGATGTAATTGTGGTTGCCACTAATTATTTATAATGATATCAGATACTTTATCATTTGATCCACCACATATAACTAGACTATTCCACCCAACCTTATTTATAAATGCCTCATTATTAAACCATGGATCGAACCATAAACTTGTTTCTTTACCATTTTTAAATTTTATTTCAAGCAATGATTTACCAATTTCTCTACAATTTAATATTTGTTTCCAAGTATTTGATTGGTTACTGTTATGGCAGCAGTCCAAATTTTTTTTGTTTCAAATACTTGGATCTCATCCATCTAGCCCACAAAGAGTCAGAGTTAAGGAATCTCCAAAATAATTTGAAATGGCAAGTAATACACAAATCCTTAATACTTCTAATGCCAGGACACCCTTCTTTTTTAGGTCTGCATACATTTTCCCAACTAATTTTATGATATTTACCTTTCCATAAAAAACCAGCGCATCTACTTTCTAATTTTTTTAATAGATGCAGCTGGGATTTGAAAAGTTTGAGGCTAGTATAAGATAATAGCATAAATCACTGTCTTAATAAGTTCAAGTCTTCCAGCAATGGAAAGTAGCTTACAAGACCAAGTCTCCATTCTTTCCTGGATTTTTTCAATTAGAATGGAAATATCTGAATCCTTAATCATATTTGTAGAAAGGGGCAGACCTAAATATTTGAAAATTCTCTTTTGAACTTACAAGACTTAGTAAAATAAGCTTTACACTTATTAACATTAAGTTGAAGCCCATCATAAATTTTTAATTTATCAAAGATTGATTTTATAGAGTCTGCATTATCTTTATTAGCTTTTATAAACACCATGAGATCGTCAGCATATATCAGATGATTGATACAGGGCTGAATTCTGTTTATAGGGTGAACATTACCTTTGATATACTCTATTTCCATAAGGATAGAAAAATATTCCATAACAATAGCAAAAAGAAAAGGTGATAAAGGGTCACCCTGTCTTAACCCCCTGTTACTCTTAATAAACCCATCTGCCTTTCCTTGAATCAGAATAGAGAAGGTAGGAGTATTAATACATTCAAACACCAAATCACAGAACTTTATAGGAAAATCCATGCATTTCATAATATGATGAATAAAGTATCTGTTTACCTTATCATATGCTTTTTGCAAGTCAATTTTAATACATACATTATCTCCCTGTTTTGTGTTGAATTTTCTGACCATCTCATGTGCTAAAAGAGATTTTTCATAGATAAGCCTACCAGGAATAAATGCACTCTGATTTTCTGAGATGAGAAAAGGCAAAAACACTTTTATTCTATTTTCAAGGACATTAGCAATAATTTTATAAATAAAGTTGCAGCAAGAAATAGGTCTATAATCACCAATAACAATGGGATTTTTATTTTTTGGAATAAGGGTTATGAGTGTATGATTTAAACTTTTGAGAATTTTACCATTGTCCATAAATTCGTTGACTACTTCCAGCACTTGCTTTTTAATATTATCCCAATTATTTTTATAAAATTTTGCATTGAACCCATCAGGGTCTGGACTTTTTTTATCCCCAGCATTTAAGACAATAAATTTTATCTCAACTAAACTCATAGGAGCTAGTAAGATTTCAGAAGCATTATGATTTAAAATATTTTTGTAAGTTATATAAGGAAACTCCTTTTCAGTATTTGTAGAAAAATAAAGATCCTTATAGAAATTGATAGCTTCAGCAGTAACTTTATCATATGCATTAGCTAAATTACCCTCTTTATCTATTATGCACCCTATATTATTTAAGTGTTTTCTATTGCTCATTTTGGCATAAAAGAAATTGGTGCAGTCATCACCTAAAGTAAGCCAGTCAACCTTTGCTTTTTGTCTGGCATTAACTGATTCTTTATACATTTCACTAGACAACTCATTTTGATTTTGAAAAAAAGTTATTAATTGTACTGATACCATCAGGCTTATTATCAGCACTCAATTGTAAAAGTTTACCTTCTTTTCTCAATCCAATAATCTTATTTTTATTCAAATAATTGTTTTTGTTCCAGATTTTAAGATTATTTTTAGCGTATTTCAAAAACATATAAAACTAATACTACTTAGTTCCTTCACAAGAAAAATTAAGACAGTTTTCCATTAAAGTATTATAATCTTCTTCCAACACCCAGCTATTTTTGAATCTAAAAGGAGGAACTTTACTGTTAAAATCACCATTCACAAAAAGATTAACCATTAAAGGAGTGTGATCACTTAAGTTTTGTTCCAAAGTGGAACGAATACTATTAGGAAATCTTTTTGAAAATTCTTTGTTATACAAAATTCTATCTAATTTGCAATGAATAGTTTTAGCAAAAGCAGATTTCCAAGTAAATTTGTTTCCACTGATAATTGGTTTAATAAGACCAGATTCTAATAGAAATTTATTAACTCTATCCAATTTATTTTGAGGGATTTTAATTCCTCCAAACTTCTCATTAACATGAAAAATAGTATTAAAATCCCCTAACACAATCCAGGGGAAATCATATATAGAATTTAGAGATTTAAGTTTTTTCCATAAAGCATTTATTTCTCTTTCAAAATTGCTGCCATATACACTGGTAACTTGTAAATAAAAACCTCCAATGTTTTTAAAACTGCAATCTATATATTGACTATCTTTGTTTATGTTTGTGTTAGTCCAGATATTAGAATCCCAAATAACAACGATTCTACCTTTACAGCTACAATCATGGTTATGAATAGCTTTCCAATTACTTGACATTTTGAGGCAAAATCTTTCAAAATTTTCATCATTCATTTTATTCTCAATTAAAGCAATGATAGAAGGTTTGTAACCATTAATCATATAAAGGATATCAGATTGTTTAACAGGGGCATTCATCCCTCTTGCATTCCAGGCAAATAATGTCATATGTTTGATAATAAAATATGAACTTTAAATGGTACCTGACACCATAGTAAAAGGCTTTTACCTCTCCTTTTATTATCAACACTTTTAGCTTTTAATCTGGTAGACATTTGGTCCCACTCTGGATTGCTTGAGATATATTTTTGCGTAAAAGCTTTTTTCTCTTTGCTGCCCTTTAGCTTACCACATGCTTTTGTTTTGGCAATATGTAGTTCTGATAAGTCAAATTCTTTTATGATATCACCCTTCTCAGATTCATCTTCCTCCATTTGTGCAGATTTTGGAATCTTGATTAAGGAAATTTCAAATGAAGCTGTGCAAGGCATGGCTAACTCATTACAGTCAGTCAATGCAGCCTGCTCTGGAGGGGGATCACACTTGCGAGGCAATGTTGAGTTATTGATATTCATTCTCTCAACATCTGCGGCAAGCTTAGAAGAAGATCCCTTCTCAATATCAATTTCCTGGTTCAAGATTGGAGTCTGATGAATATTTTTGACTATTTTTGTAACATTATGGTCTGTATTTAAACATGGCTCTGAAATAGGGGGTTTCAGAGTTAAAGAACTGCATCTTTCTACCCTCCTCTATATTTGTCGGAATCGGAACATTTGATACTTCTTCAGAGTCATTTTGCTGATGAACTTCCAGTGCCATGATATGATCATCTGGGTTAGTGAGCTCTCTTATATTAATTTCTTGATCGAAAATGATATCTTCTTGATAGATTCGATTTTTGCCCTCATGGGTTCTTGATTGGATTTTTGTGCCTTTACTGATACTCGTTTCTTGAATCATTTTAGATCCATTTTCTTCAATAGTAACTCTATCTTTATCACTATTTTTGGGGATCCACATCTATTTCGGGTTGCACTGTTCTCTAGTGTGACCGAAAACTTATAGATGCTACACTTTGGTGGTACCCATTCATATTCGAATTTTTGTGTTATGATTTCACCATTATAAAGATTGAGACAAATTTCATCTGGAAGTTCATCAGTCATAGAAACTTCCACAAGAAGCCGAGCATAATTCAATCTCGACTTCATGGTGGTCGCTGCGTCCATTTTTATGGGTTTTCCGATAATACTCGCCATGATACTAAACGCCTCTCTATCCCATAGCTTGAGATTTACAATTGGTAATCTAACCCATATCGGCATTGTTGACAGAAGATCTCTGTCCAACTTCAGTGACTCAGTCCACCTTCTCATGATGATGAGCTTTCCGTTGTAAAAATAAGGACCATTCTGAATGATGGAATTGCAGTCTTGAAAATCATTAAATTTGATTAGAAAAAATCCATTTTCTCTGGAATAGATTTCAAAATCGTCTTTCGGTTTCCATATTCTTTTTATATATTCTTTGAAGAACAAGAAATATGGTTTACTGCTAACCACATAAACCAAAATGGAGTTATTCCAGCACTCCATGGATCTTTTGCAAACTTCCTCCTTTACCACACCATATTTCTTGTTATTGATTTGTATAGGAGAAATGGTTTCAAGACTGCATTCTTCATCTCTTGGTTCCTTTGATTGCTCTGAGATGATATCTGCCCAGGATTTGTGTCCCAGTTCTTTATTCAAAGAGAACTTTTTTGGTTTCTGATTTGCATCAGTTTGGTCCTATCCTGGAAGAAGTTGGTCATCTGGCCCTCTTTTTTCCTCTGATCATCATTAATCTGTGACCGAATCTGATCATTTCTAGGCTGATATCTCCTTTGTGATCTTGGCTGAACCAATTGGGAACCCTCATTATGAATGATGACATTCTTCAGCTTTCTGAAATGAGATTCAGGTGGCATATCTTGAGGAGAAGTATGAGAGAGAGGAGGATTGGATTGGGATTTGAGATAAAAAATGTTTTCTCCCATGGCAGAAGAAAACCCTAGATTTCAATTCAACTTATTGTTCCCTTCATATATCTACCGTGCTATACCAATAGGCATTCGCCTTTTTATATTCTTGAAAATCATCTTTTTGACTCTTAGTTATTCCACTATCTCGTTTTATTTTTTTGTTCGTTCACTTTTAACCTGTTCATTCTTTTGATAGGAATATATATATATATATATATATATATATATATATATATATATATAATATACTCATAAAAAGCTTGCATTTCTTCTGAGAAGCGAGAACCCACTGCTCTTCTCCTTCACCGTAATCCGTGTTCTTCCTTCTCCCTCTATTAGCATCTCAAACCAACACCGAAGCTTATATAATTGTTTGAATACAAGCTCTAGCATGCTCTCTCTACCTGCATAACCACATCCTCCCCTACCACATCAACTTGCCTTCCATGAAATCCTTCATTTTGGTGTTGTTCCCCACTATGTTCGCGATCAACCCATAGCAACCAATCTCCACGCATGCAAGCTTCGATCCACATTCCCAACGGCTTAGCCACACCTTCGAGCCTCCCTCCACCATTAGCCACCCTCTACTACACATACCCCTTGCTGACCTCCTTTCCCTGAACGCACGTGGCAGTCGCTACGTGGCCAGCACACTATAACTCGTGCAGCCACCCCCTAGAACCACTAGCAGCCCTCCGGCCATCGGTAGCATGCTCCGCTCGCACTTCTTTGCCTCACACGCAAAAACCCATTCTCACACCCATGGACTTCTCGTTCCCCTCAACACCGCTGACTCACCACAACAACCGCCTTTTGCAGCCAGCCTTTGCCGCCTACATCTCCTACAATCTCAAGAAAGTATGTACATTATATATATATTCACTTGATTTCTAATATCACATATATATTGCATATATTTGCTTTCATACTTGAAATCGATGCTAATATTTTAAATATTTGATTACTGTATATATATTGGATTTTCATAACTTTGTTTATATAACCTGATTTCATATGTTTGTTTGTAAGTATGTATAAAATGTGGTAAAGGCAATATACTGTTATCAAATATTGATTTTTAAAGTGTACGTGTATCAGTTTGTTCATATACAAACTAATATAAGTATATGTTGATCATTTATAATACATATATGTTACATAAGTTTGTAGATAAGCTGTTGAGTTTATGTATATACTATAATAAAGAAAGTTATATTGATTTTTCCATAGATATTGGTTTTTTAATATTATATATATGTGTGTGTGTGTGTGTGTGTGAATTAAATTTTTGATTTGAAATTTTATATAGAGAATTTGTTTTAATATCTATTTTTAAATTGATTTAAAGAATTATTTATATATATAACATATATTTTGCTTAGTTTATATTAAGCTAATTTTGATTTGTGTTTCGTCAATTTCAGACTTCCAGCTTTGCTTTGATCGTCAAATTCGTGTTCATCGTATACTTTACTTTAGAATGCGTTGCTCACATTCGCAACTCAGTTCTTTATCAAATTTCTCTAGCCTCGAAAGGTGAGTAATCACTAACGATTAACATTTTCATATATAGTAATTTTAATTCACATTGAAATGACAATTGAAATATGCTGTTAAATTTGAACTGTAAGTTATTTAATTGGTTAAATATGATATGCTATTATTCGCCATTGTTTACCTATAATGTATGACACCATAACCTGCTATATATAGTATAGTTAATTTGTTACCGATGATATATATATATATATATATATATATATATATATATATATGCATGTTGTTGATATGTTATATTTTATCATATTTGTTCTCACTCTACAAGTTTCCTGTTAATTTAGAATTTCATATGGTTTGAAATGATACATACCCGAACGATCTTGTAGATTAAGGGAAAATCGTTATGGGTTGAAATGATAAACCCAAGCGATTTTCGTTGATTTTTGAAATTTTGGGATTGCGGGTTGAAATAATATATACCCATAAATATTAATTATTACGGATTGAAATGATAAATACCGTATCACTTGACCATAAGATAGAAAATTATATACGGACACAGTGGTTCTACTTTGAAGGAAATGATTTCCAAAGTTTTGAAAGTAAATTTATGGGTTTTATTAAATATTGACTTTTAAAATATCACATATATATTTAATTTTTTCATATATGAAAAAAATTATATTTTTTAAAATTATATGTTATGAAATTTTAAATTTATAAGTTAGTTTTGAAAATAAAATTTTTAAGATTTTACTTATAGCTTTATTTTTATAAATCGATTTAATATAAAATAAATTTAACAATAAGATTTAATTTAATAAAATTTAATTTAATTAGTATATAATATGTTTAGATATTTATTTAAAATCATATTTTAAAAGTAGATTTTTTAATAACTATAATAAATTAAGGTTGGGAAGATAAATTGAAATTGATTTGAAATTGTATTGGTTTAAGAATTATACTTAGATAAAATTGACTTGAAACTTATTGAATTTGAGATTTTAAAGATATGATTCTATAACTTGATTTTTGATTTAACGTGACTAAATGAATATTTCAAATTTAATAAATTGAAATGGGATATTTATTTTATTCAAATTTATAATTTGAGATTTTATTTAAATGGTTTTTGGATTGATTAAGTGAATATTTCAAAACTAAATAATTGTAAAGTTGAATTTGAAATGTAAACGAAACTTATCAAATGGAGTTATTGTAAATGTTTAAATATTTGACTTTGAAACCTATTGAAATTGAAATGGTTTAATTTGTAGTTCAAATCTGTATTTGAAATTGATATAAATAAAAATGGTTTATTGAAAATTTGAATTGAATTGTAATTGATGAACAGGGATAGATTTAAATTGAATTTTGGAATTTAAGTCGATATGAATCGGTTTGTGGAATTGGATGAGAATTCCAATTTGGAAACTATTTCAGTATAATTTCTTAAAATATATATAAACTATTTTAATTTATAAAGATTTCAATATATATATGTGTATATATACTATTTTCAACATCTAAACTGTTTAAGTTGGATGTGTTATGATTTCAAAAGTGCAAATTGTTATGATTTCAGAAGTGTTATGATTTGGAAAGTGTTACGAATCTAGAAATGAATATTATTTAAAGTGAATAATGATATCGAATTGATATGGTTTTGAAATGAATATGATATTTTGATATAAAGTATGAACTATTTGAAATGAAACGACCACGGTGTGAAATAAGCATTTGATTGTTAAAGAGACAGGAATCAGATATTCTCATACTCTATGTCAATGCCGAAAAACACTTTAACAACTGTGTATGTGATGGTGAATCCAGAACGAAGTAGGATGGTTTGACGACGTTACTGCATTGAGGTATGAAACGAGCCCTAAATAAGATGACTAAAACAGAAGCAATTGACGGGCCAAGTAAGGTAGCTCCTTCGATCGGACACACTTCTTCGATACCATTCTATTACTTTGTGATTTGATTGGGTGCACCTTTGATTTTGGAAGTGTTGTACAAGGTGGGCGGTAGCTACGGCTATGCGTTACCACCAACCGAGAAGTGTAAATTGGTAGAATCCTACCTAGGGTATAGCCTCGCGTGCCTTATCATCTACCTTATCGAGCCCATTACAATTTTGGTTTGCATCCTACCTATGGAGTGCTCATTGACAACCCATCGGTTTGGTGGAGCTTACAATACAGTATGGACTACGACATTATAAAATGTGTTAAGGGGAATATGAGTAACACCTTAACGTTATTTTAATACTTTACTTTACTGATAGACATATTATAATAGCATATATTACTACATAGTAGATAGTTCCATGAATCCTTAGAGGATGGAAATCTCAAAAATCTTTCAAGTTACTTGTATTTCAGTTGACATTTCACTTGAGTTGGATTTACTGATATAAGAATGTTAATCCTGACTCGACTCTTTTGTGTTTCTCTTTATGCTCGGGTCAGACTGAGTATGATAACATTTGAGACTCACCTTTGGAGATTGAAGCTTGCTTGGAGATCCATGTATCTATCCAGCTTTTAGTTATTTCTGTTTATTCCATTCATTATGTTCAGACTCTTCAGTTGCTTATGTATTAGAGATTCATTTGTATTTGAGATTCTGATGTATTTTGTATTAGACTCTGATGTTTTATAGTAGCTTCATGAACTACTACTTACCTATTGCGCTGCTTATTGTGGTAATACTCTGTGTTTGTGATTGATTTATTTACAGTATATGTTGAGTTTTGCCAAATATAAATTAACAATATGTTGTTTTGAGAAATTCAAGTCTGACATATGTGGATGTGAATGGTTTGAAATAGCAGGTCGTTACAGTTGGTATCAGAGCTCTGGTTTAGGAAACACTTAGCATTTGGTGTAAATTAATTATAGAATCATATTTGTTCAGAATGTAAATATGGCAATTTGAATCTGGATGTAAATTAACGACCCAGATTTTTCAGCGTTGAATCCAGAATATTTAAATGGGTTTAAATATAGAAATTGAATTATAAATTGGTTTTGAATATGGAAAACTTGGATTATTTATTGAGAATGTAAATATGGCAATTTGTTGAATAATATAATTATTCAATTCAATAATTGAAGATTGAGTAAAATATTTAGTCTTAAGTTTCAAGCTTGTTAAAAATATTTTAAAGGGCTTGTAAAATTTATGTTGATAGTACTGAAGATAGTAAAAGTGTTAAAATTTGATTCGGAAGTGTTTTGTCAAGTTTCAAAATTTTATCATTTAAATCAATATTTAAAAATAGTCTTCCGAGGCGCAGTTTCGGAATTCGACGAAACCTGTTCCATTGGATCCATAATATTGTATTATTATCGAATTTCAAATTTGGTAATGTTTGGAGTTGTCATGTAATCGTACGATATAGAAACGCGCTGAAATCATATCGAAAATTCAATATAATAAATAAGGTCCAAAAAGCTATCTTCTCCATACGATTGAATTAGGACCCGAAACCTTTTCCATTGCGTTCGGAATAGGGGTATAACATTATAAATGCCTAGCGGCACATCTCGATATGACGTCAAGATTTTTAGCTGTGAATTCAAAACAATTTAAATTTAAATTCAAATTTAAATATAATATATTTTGAGTGGTCAAATTCATCTCAACATCAGTCTACTTTCTTTCACATCAAAACTTTTTCACCTCATTTCAGAAGCACTGTAGCTTCCCTTCTCCAATACGCCGCCCTCAACTTTATATCACATAGCCTCCTTTTTCCTCAGTTAAAAAAAATCGAGCCGATACTTAAAAAAAATGTCGAGCTATCTTCTTTCTTTCTTTTCCCCGTTCCCCTCTTCAACTCAGAAAAACAAAGAGAAGGCGGATGGAATCGAACTGGTGAATCACCATACCATCCTTCCTTTTCCCATATTTTCAAATTGAATCAAACCCAACCTCTAAATCAATCTGCTTCGATTGTAAAGGCCCGTTTTCCCGTACCTTTTGAATCAAAAATAAACCACACATGTCTAACTCAAATTGCATTAAAAGACGGATTATTAAGGGTGATAAAGAAAAGTAGACAGATCAGAATCTCACTCGAATGGAATAACATATATCATTTCAATAATAATCTTTACAGCGAAAAACTTTTAAATACATATATCAGAGTCTAACCTAAATTCAGCTTGGACAGTTATAAAACCTGCCCTTACAAATGCTGACAAACATCAAACAAAATACACTAAGCAAAGCGGATAACAGAATATCTCCATACGTCGATGAATATCTCCAGCTCTCCTCTGGAAACTCCAATTGTCTTCGACTATCCTGAAACTGCTCGGATCTGACCCGAGTACTAAAAATACCCGGATCAGGCTTGATAAATCAGCGTGAGAAAAACTCAATAATTAATGACAGTGTCATACATCAGCCTTTGTTATAAATCATTTGGAAATAAAGAGTATCTCATAAGACCACGCCCATACATAAACACGGACGGGTTTTTACCTTATGATAACTAAAACACTTTTATATCAAAACGTTTGATATTATTTCTAATGACATTCTTTCAGAACATTTGCAAATAAACTTATTAATCTTAGCCGAAATTGTTACCATTATTAAATTCCAGTATACTAGGCTCTACAAACAAAACCATAGGTTCTTATTGGGGAATGGATTTCCATACAAATAACCAAGCGCAGGATCTACCTTCCGAAATGGATACACCTCTAGATGGATGTCCCGAGAAACCATCATAAAGATTCTCTACCAACACAAGACCGGCCTACCTCTTCAACTAGATAGTACCGAATATGTCATCCCCCGGTCGTTACCGACCTTTAACCGAGCGCTCGTTTTCCATACACCACATTAATATACATCCCAAACGTCATAGCGGGAAGAAATATATCTAGAAGGGGATGATCATACCTTACTTGGGAATGACCCACTTAGCCTTGCTGCATCTAATCATGTTTCGGTCATTTCCGGTTTGATGAGGCTTGAGGCTACGATTGCCTTTTCACAAAGCACATATCACATCTTTGAATGCCACATTGCCATTTCCGTTTAACTACTAATTGCCTTTCACAAAAATATAATTCTTGAGCTTGTAAGTCTCAAGGAGGGTGTTAAGCTAAGAGAAGTTGCCTTCTCCGCCACCACTGATGTATGTTTGTAAAAACCAATGTACGTAATCGTTAGAAATGCAATGTCAAACAAACGTCCATACAAGTTATCCAGGAACAGAACAAATCGAAGGCACTTTCCTCGGCTATTATTAGGCGAGAAGCCCTTGCAATCCGTAAAATCTCCATCACGAGGAGACCGCTGCTATATATAACTCTATAATGGGTGCGACCCCGAGCAAATCAACAAGCAGTCCTCACGCTATGAAGATCCACGGTCTTCAATAATCATCGTCTTCAACATGTCCTCACGTTCGAACGTATACATTAGTTCGAAGTGGTTTACGGATAGGAATAAACCAAATCCGACTCCAGTTCCTTCGAAATCCAATCATCGATAAAAAGTGAATATGAGTATATAGGATTTACTAAGTCTCTTTTCACTTTAATTCTTTTCGGATGATTTTGAAATCTCTTTCTTTTAACTTAGGATAATTCTAAGTAATTCATTCTTTTGCTTTGGAAAATATCTCAGATTTCCTATTCTTGATCCAAACTTCTTAACTTTTAAGCGGGTCAAAAACAATGTTATTTAAGACATCGTTTACGATAAACCCTAAGTCAATCTTAACAAAAATATTTTTGAGTAAATAGGATCATAGAAATCATTCATCTTGGAGATTGCTTAACTTTTGGATAATACCAATCTTCTTTTAATTCAAAAACTTAATACAGAATCTTTTTATTTAAGAGCATCCGGGCTTTCCTTTTGATCCGTTCCACCCCTCGCCTAAGAAAAGAAAACATAGGCCAGGTAAGTTCAGGGCACTGCTTGCTCCATCCCTAAGCTTAGTTAAACATCTTGTTTTATCTTTCCAGATCTCACAGGCGGGACAAATGTACTAGTCATTTCCGCATACTCAGATTTTCAACTTTATTTTGGAATTGCTTATAAATATTCCAAATTATCTTTCGAAATGCTTAATTATCCTTTTTAAAACATCCACAATTGATTCCGGGAAACGTCTTTACATTTAAAGTTATATTCCAAAAGTTATACAATTCGCAGCAGAAAAGTGCCGCCGAAAGTGCTAAATAAGCTTATTTGAATTAAACCATTTTTAAATATTTGAAAAATCATATTTTCCAATCCAAATCTCTTTTAAATCATTTAAATAGATTTATCAAATTTATTCCATATTTTTCCATAATTAAAAACATCCATTTAAACAAATTTCCTGTTATGGTCACTAAACTGCACTAACGCGATTTTTCTAGAAAATTGATTTGGACTTAATTCAAAATCTACTTATCGATACTTTGATTTTCTTTCTACGTTTAGAAGATATGGATATAATAGTCCGAAATTTTCTTATCTCGAATAATTCCAAGCTATATTCCACTCTATACACTCATTTGAACTTTTCGGCGCGAAATCGCGAACTACCGTTGCGCGACGCGTCTAGTTTTAACTTATTTTTCAATATTTGAAATAATCAATTCAAATTTGATATCAACACTTATAAAATCATTAGGAACAATTTTAAATCAATATTTTCACTTTTTAAAGTATTTAAAATATATTTTCACTATTTCCATATTATAATATTATTATATTTCTATTATTTTAATATTAAATTTTAAATTCCAATTTCAATTCAATTTCAATTCTAATCTCAAATTAAACACATTTAAAACTTTAATTTCAATTTAAACTTTAATTCATTCTCAAACTAACTTCACTTTTTCAAAATCGATTTCAATTTCAATTTCACTATTCATCTTAATTTCAATTTCAAACTATTCTTTTCAAATCCGATTCACTTCAAATTTCAAATTCTCTTTCATTTTAACTTTAGTTTCATTTCTAAATGAAAAGAGACTTATTTTTCCACAATATCTCATATTACTAAAATATGGTCTTTTTAGATAAAGGGATTACTTGATCAAAATGAACATATCCAATATTCATATTTATCACTAACATAACATCCATTCAACCAATCACATGCATATGATTTCAAATCTAACATTCACTATTAATATCATAACGGGATATATTATCACAATTCACTTAATTTACTAACTATCAAATCATCCATATTAACAATCAACCTGGTATAAACGTTCATATGTCATAAGGGTGTAAATATGATTTTTAACATAATCAAAATATAAATTCAAAAGCAATGAGAATTTCTCACCATAAACCAAAGCGATTAACTTCCTACCAACATTCTAATCAACCAACACTTTACTAATTAATTCCTTTTCCATTAAACACTAGCAAACGACACCCTCTCCCATCCAATAGCTTGGCCGAGGCTTAAGATGGAGGTTGGCTGAAAATATAGAGAAGAAGCGGTACAGCTTTGAACTTGAATTCCCAAGATTTAGATCTGAAATATAGGCCATCTTCTCTCTTGTTTTTGACTCTCTTACTCACAAAATTTGAAAAACTTATTAACCGAAAAGTTGTTGAAAATTCTTTTCTATTGAATTAGAAAAAAATAATCATTTGAATCCAAGTAGTTTAGAGGAAGATATGTTCAAAATAAAAGAGCTATTCTCGGATTCACAAAAATAAAGCCCGAAAATACACTTCAAAGAATTGAGTTTCAGGTATAGCAAACCTCAAAACTGGAAAAAGTGATCAACATAAAAGTTGTAGCCATTGAAATTTCATATGGTTTTCAAAAATGAATTTCTAAATTTGGATCAGTTATGATGAAGTTATGATCAAAACAAAACGGCCTACTTTATGGCTTAAAAACTGGGCCAGAAAATGCACTTGAAATAAGTGGAATTTTGACATAATAAACTTTGGAATGTAACAAAGTGATAAACATGAAAGTTGTAGCTACTGAAAAAATAAATGATTTAAAAAAAAGGAATTTTGCATTTTGGTTCTGTATTGAAGAACTTATGGTCGAAAGAAGAAGAGGTAAAATATAGAGAAAAAAAGGAGTTTGTTTTGAAGAAAATAAACATTGATTTCTTTTGAAAATTTTGTAAATATTTTGACATTATTTCTTTATAATATTTTTCTATGGCCATTAGAGAGGAGAGGAAGAAGATGAAGAAGCTTGAGAAAAGAAGAAGAAGAAAATGTGAATGAAAGTGAAGAAGGAGGTGGATATTTATAGAAAAAGAAAGAAAGTGGTAATTTACCAAAATAACCTCTTACCTAATTACCAAACTAACCTTATTTCAACCTAAAGCGATCTCCACTTTTTCAAAACTTAACATCACCTTTCAAATCCTTACTTTATGTCTTAATCTCTTAAGAACTAAGCTAAGTAAAATAATAATTATGTTGCCTTTTGATGTGATATTGATTTGATGTTAACTTTTGACTTTTCTTACTTACTTTTGTTAATTCTCACTTACTTTTCTTAATGAATTCTAGAAGTTTTCTAACCTTGTTTAGTAAGATTAAACTTGATTGGTTAATTAATTAATACTTACACTATTAGAATATATTTTCCTATATAAGAAAATAAGGGTGCGACGACGTTGCGACAACTTTTAATCGATAAAACGTCGTTTTTCGACAAAATGTTTTATGGTCACATTTTGACGTTTTAGTCAAACTATTTATTTATGTAAACCAAATTTAAAAATGAACTTTTTACTTCTTTAAATAAATTAAAACAAGCCTCTTTATTCTTTAAAATCATATTTAATTAATATCAAAATCTCTAATTTTACAGTGTATGTAAAACTGACAAAATGCG
The DNA here is from genome assembly GCA_030765085.1 of Allium cepa. Classification (NCBI taxonomy): domain Eukaryota; kingdom Viridiplantae; phylum Streptophyta; class Magnoliopsida; order Asparagales; family Amaryllidaceae; genus Allium; species Allium cepa. Next base: position 352,308,282 of record CM060932.1, on the reverse strand, counting down.
ACAAATTTTTGGTTATTTTTATAAAACGAATATTAACAAACTTTTAAATCTTTTAACATACTTTTATTATCTTTATTAGATGTTTTAAATAAGATTTGCCTTTTTAAATAAATATTTAAATCCATTTATTTAATCCTTTATTTATTATTAACAAAACTTAACTTTTGTCGATTTGTTTCAAAATTCAAATTTATACTTTTTAATTTATTAACTATAAAAATAGATAATTGTTATTATATATAACATATTTATTTAAGATTTAAACTCCTTTTAAATTTAAATCGAACGAAATCTCTCATTTTCGAAGTAGCCAAATTATGGGTCTTTACATTCTCCCCTACTTAAAAGCATTTCGTCCTCGAAATGAAATCAGAGACAAAGGAATCTATCCCATACTCATCTCCTCAAATAATTTGGCTTATTTCTACCGATGATAGAAAAGAAGAAGGCCGATATCATAACAACACTAAAAAAGATGATGCCAAACATACGTACCAAGATTTTCCACACTAACCTGAGTACTTATCATGTACTTAAGGTTATATATATATACATCAAGTCAAACTTCTATTGTACTCATCCTAGTGCATATTGCACACTTAAGATAATATATACAACAACCAAACAAGATTATGCATCCAAAACAACCACACTGATACTATATAAACATAAATGAATACATCCACATAACTCATTCCTTGTCCTGAGTATGCACTATATCTGTGGTATATATATCAAAACATAACTCCAACCACTATATCTTAATGCCTACTCTTAAAGATAACTGTCTAACTACTAAGTAAACTGACCCAACACATCATACTATATGTGATATTTGATTCAATCTATTTCTTAAATCCACAACTTTTCTTTTGAACTAGTAACGATCCCTCGATTTTCTAGTGAGGACTTTGATCAGACTTCTTAATCACAAACCCTTGCTTTCCTTGCATAGCTCTCAACTATGATAGAAAACTTGTGTACATAATCATAAACTCTCATCAATGTTCGCCATCAAGAATCGAGTGATAAATCCTTTTTCGGATTGGTGTAAACACCTCAAAGTTCTGTACTCAAATCTTAGATCAAAATTTATGTGCCAAAATGATCTACATTTAACTTATATACTTATTCACATTTATCTTTACCTAAAACATTTTTTCAAAGCTTCTATTAATCCAACTTTATTTCACAACCATTTACCATTTACTAAATCCATTATTACTTAAGCTCATAAATATGACTTAAACTTGTATAATATCCTTTACTTCCTAAGAGTATATATACATATCCCTAATCTTCAAACCATCATCACTTCAATTAGGGTCTTCAACAAATGTGGAATTCTACTGTTCCAAATAAATAAGTTATAAAACTCAATCCTTAGTTTTCTTTACCTAAGGTTTCGATTCAACTAAAATTATTTATCTAATCCATATATTAATAAGACAACTTTACTAAGTGTACACTTTTTTTCTTACTGATTCTATGATTAAATTACTTAATTTATTTACCTATCCATTTTCTAAATCAAATTTCTTGATCCTAAAACCATCAAATACCTTTAGTCAAATTGTGAAACTTAATTCACATGGTATTTGGTATTAACCTTTTTCATCTAACAATCAAACTACTAACCATATAATTCAAAAATATCCACTTCTAATCTTAGTTTATTTTGAATTACAAATGTTACCCTGCATGTATCACTAATTCAAAGTTTTATATTAGGATGATATTTCTTATATCTCTTATTCCTAAATTTCACTTTGACTTTTAACCTAATCAAACTGTCTAAATTTCAAATTAACTTAACTCCTTTATAAGTTATAGAACTTACCCTTTCATATTATATTTACCCCAAAATTTCAATTTTGGCTTATCTTTTCTATCTTATTGATAAGAATTTTTTCTAAGTGTACATTTTCTCTTCACTTTCTCTAATTACACTTCTAGCTTCAATAATATCATCAAATATCTTACAGTCAAATTATGAATTCTACTTCATAAGATATTTGTACTTAGCTTTTAAATCCATCCATTATGATGATCATTAAATCATTATTCCTTAATAACTAAATGTCTAGGGGTATATGATAAAAGTTTTAAATTCTAGCTTTCACCTAATTTATTCTATATGGAATATCTTATAGTAAAATTATGCAATTCTAATCACAAGATATTCATATTTTAGTTTCACTAAGCAAAGTCACAATCAATCCTTAACTTCTAACCCAAAAGGTAATAGTATTCCCTTTAATATTTATAATATAAACCCAAGGTAAAATTATTTCATTTACCAATTTCTTTAAAATCATTCTTATAAAATTAACAAATACGCGCTCATATATATAATACTCTCATAACTCATTCTAGAGTGTTACTAACCCTATCTCTAATGAGTTACTCATCCTAGGATATTACTAATCCTATCTCTGATGAGAATTACCCTTATTAGGCTTCGGCATTCGCTCAACCAAAAACTCTGATACCAAATGTAAAGGCCCGTTTTCCCGTACCTTTTGAATCGACAATAAACCACACATGTCTAACTCAAATTGCACGAAAAGACGAATCTTTAAGGGTGATAAAGAAAAGTAGACAGAACAGAATCTCACTCGAATGGAATAACATATATTATTTTAATAATAATTTTTATAGCGGAAAACTTTTAAATACATATATCAGAGTCTAACCTAAATTCAGCTTGGACAGTTATAAAACATGCCCTTACAAATGCTGACAAACATCAAACAAAATACACTAAGCAAAGCGGATAAAAGAATATCTCCATACGTCGATGAATATCTCCAGCTCTCCTCTTGAAACTCCAATTGTCTTCGACTATCCTGAAACTACTCGGATCTGACCTGAGTATTGAAAATACCCGGATCAGGCTTGATAAACCAGCGTAAGAAAAACTCAATAATTAATGACAGTGTCATATATCAGCCTTTGTTATAAATCCTTTGGAAATAAAGAGTATCTCATAAGACCACTCCCACACACAAACACGGACGGGTTTTTACCTTATGATAACTAAAACACTTTTATATCAAAACGTTTGATATTATTTCTAATGACATTCTTTGAAAACATTTGCAAATAAACTTATTAATCTTAGCCGAAATTGTTGCCATTATTAAATTTCAGCATACTAGGCTCTACAAACAAAACCGTAGGATCTTGTTGGAGAATGGATTTTCATACAAATGACCAGGCGCAAGATCTACCTTCCGAAATGGGTACACCTCTAGATGGATGTCCCGAGAAACCATCACAAAGCTTCTCTACCAACACAAGACCGTCCTACCTCTTTAACTAGATAGTACCGAATATATCATCCCCCGGTCGTTACCGACCTTTAACCGAGCGCTCGTTTTCCATACACCACATTAATATACATCCCGAACGTCATAGCGGGAAGAAATATATCTAGAAGGGGATGATGACCCACTTAGCCTTGCTGCATCTAATCCTGTTTCGGTCATTTCCGGTTTGATGAGGCTTGTGGCTACGATTACCTTTTCACAAAGCACATATCACATCTTTGAATGCTACATTTCCATTTCCGTTTAACTACCAATTGCCTTTCATAAAAATACAACCCTTGAGCTCGTAAGTCTCAAGAAGGGTGTTAAGCTAACAGAAGTTGCCTTCTCCGCCACCACTGATGTATGTTTGTAAAAACTAATGTACGTAATCGTTAGAAATGCAATGTTAGACAAACGTCCATACAAGTTATCCAGGAACAGGACAAACCGAATGCACTTTCCTCGGCCATTATTAGGCGAGAAGCCCTTGCAATCCGCAAAATCTCCATCACGAGGAGACCATTGCTATATATAACTCTATAATGGGTGCGACCCCGAGCAAATCAACAAGCAGTCCTTACGCTATGAAAATCCACGGTCTTCAATAATCATCGTCTTCAACATGTCTTCACGTTCGAACGTATACATTAGTTCGAAGTGGTTTACGGATAGGAATTAACCAAATCCGACTCTAGTTCCTTCGAAATCCAATCATCGATAAAAAGTGAATATGATTATATAGGATTTGTTAAGTCTCTTTTCACTTTAATTCTTTTCGGATGATTTTGAAATCTCTTTCTTTTAACTTAGGATAATTCTAAGAAATTCATTCTTTTTCTTTGGAAAATATCTCATATTTCCTTACTTAATTCTTGATCCAAACTTCTTAACTTTTAAGCGGGTCAAAAACAATGTTATTTAAGACATCGTTTACGATAAACCCAAAGTCAATCTTAACAAAAACATTTTTGAGTAAATAGGATCATAGAAATCATTCATCTTGGAGATTGCTTAACTTTTGGATAATACCAATCTTCTTTTAATTCAAAAACTTAATACAGAATCTTTTTATTTAAGAGCATCCGGGCTTTCCTTTTGATCTGTTCCGCCCCTCGCCTAAGAAAATAAAACATAGGCCAGGTAAGTTCAGGGCACTTGTTGCTTCATCCCTAATCTTAGTTAAACACCTTGTTTTATCTTTCCAGATCTCACAGGCGGGACAAATGTACTAGTCGTTTCCGCATACTCAGATTTTCAACTTTTTTTGGAAATGCTTATAAATATTCCAAATTACTTTCGAAATGCTTAATTATCCTTTTTAAAACATTCACAATTAATTCTGAAAAACGTCTTTACATTTAAACTTATATTCCAAAAGTTATACAATTCGCAGCAGAAAAGTGCTGCCGAAAGTGCTAAATAAGCTTATTTGAATTAAACCACTTTTAAGTATTTGAAAACTCATATTTTTCAATCCAAATCTCTTTAAATCATTTAAATAGATTTATCAAATTTATTCCATATTTTTCCATAATTAAAAATATCCATTTAAACAAATTTCCTATTATGGTCACTAAATTGCACTAGCACGATTTTTCTAGAAAATTGATTTGGACTTAATTCAAAATCTACTTATCGAAACTTTGATTTTCTTTCTTCGTTTAGAAGATATGGATATAATAGTCCGAAATTTTCCTATCTCGAAGAATTCCGAGCTATATTCCACTCTATACACTCATTTGAACTTTTCGGCGCGAAATCGCGAACTACCGTTGCGCGACGCGTCCAGGTTTAACTTATTTTTCAATATTTGAAATAATCAATTCAAATTTGATATCTACACTTATAAAATCATTAGAAACAATTTTAAATCAATATTTTCACTTTTAAAAGTATTTAAAATATATTTTCACTATTTCCATATTATAATATTATTTTATTTCCATTATTTTAATATTAAATTTTAAATTCCAATTTCAGTTCAATTTCAATTATAATCTCAAATTAAACACATTTAAAGCTTGGATTTCAATTCTAATTTCAATTTAAACTTCAGTTCATTCTCAAACTAACTTCACTTTTTCAAAATCGATTTCAATTCAAATTAACTATTCTTTTCAAATCCGATTCACTTCAAATTTCAAATTATCTTTAATTTTAACTTTAATTTCACTTCTAAATGAAAAGAGACTTATTTTTCCACAATATCTCATATTACTAAAATATGGTATTTTTAGATAAATGGATTAGTTGATCAAAATGAACATATCCAATATTCATATTTATCACTAACATAACATCCATTCAACCAATCACATGCATATGATTTCAAATCTAACATTCACTACTAATATCATAACGGGATATATTATCACAATTCACTTAATTTACTAACTATCAAATCATCCATATTAACAATCAATTTGGTATAAACGTTCATATATCATAAGGGTATAAATATGATTTATAACATAATCAAAATATAAATTCAAAAGCAATGAGAATTTCTCACCATAAACCAAAGCGATTAACTTCCTACCAAAATTCTAATCAACCAACACTTCACTAATTAATTCCTACTCCATTAAACACCAGCAAACAACACCCTCTCCCATCCAATAGCTTGGCCGAGGCTTGAGATGGAGGTTGGCCGAAAATATAGAGAAGAAGCGGTACAGCTTTGAATTTGAATTCCCAAGATTTAGATCCGAAAAATAGGTCATCTTCTCTCTTGTTTTTGGCTCTCTTACTCACAAAATTTGAAAAACTTATTAACTGAAAAGTTGTTGAAATTCTTTTCTATTAAATTTTAAAAAAAGAATCATTTGAATCCAAGTTGTTTTGAGGGAGATATGCTCAAAATAAAGAGCTATTCTCGGATTCACAAAAATAAAGCCCGAAAATACACTTCAGAGTATTGAAATTCAGGTATAACAAACCTCAAAACTGGAAAAAGTGATCAACATAAAAGTTGTACCCACTGAAATTTCATATGGTTTTGAAAAAAGAATTTCTAAATTTGGATCAGTTATGATCAAGTTATAATCAAAACAAAATGGCCTATTTTCTGGCTTAAAAATTGGGCCAGAAAATGCACTTGAAATAAGTGGAATTTTGACATAATAAACTTTGGAATGAAACAAAGTGATAAACATGAAAGTTGTAGCTACTGGAAAAAATAAATGATTTAAAAAAAAGAATTTTTCATTTTGGTTCTGTATTGAAGAACTTATGGCCGAAAGAAGAAGAGGTAAAATATAGAGAAAAAATGAGTTTGTTTTAAAGAAAATAAACATTGATTTCTTTTGAAAATTTTGTAAATATTTTGACATTATTTCTTTGTAATATTTTTCTATGGCATGGGAGCCATTAGAGAGGAGAGGAAGAAGATGAAGAAGCTTGAGAAAAGAAGAAGAAGAAAATGTGAATGAAAGTGAAGAAGGAGGTGGATATTTATAAAAAAAGAAAGAAAGTGGTAATTTACCAAAATAACCTCTTACCAAATTACCAAACTAACCTTACTTCAACCTAAAGCAATCTCCACTTTTTCAAATCTTAACATCACCTTTCACATCCTTACTTTATGTCTTAATCCCTTAAGAACTAAGCTAAGTAAAATAATAATTATGTTGCCTTTTGATGTGATATTGATTTGACGTTTACTTTTGACTTTTCTTACTTACTTTTGTTAATTCTTACTTAATTTTCTTAAGGACTTCTAGAAGTTTTCTAACATTGTTTAGTAAAATTAAACTTGATTGGTTAATTAATTAATACTCACACTATTAGAATATATGTTCTTATATAAGAAAATAATGGTGCGACGACGTTGCGACAACTTTTAAACGATAAAACGTCGTTTTTCGACAAAATGTTTTACGGTCACATTTTGACGCTTTAGTTAAACTATTTATTTATGTAAACCAAATTTAAAAATGAACCTTTTACTTCTTTAAATAAATTAAAACAAGTCTCTTTATATTTTAAAATCATATTTAATTAATATCAAAATCTCTAATTTTACAGTGTATGTAAAACTGACAAAATGCGACAAATTTTTGGTTATTTTTGTAAAACGAATATTAATAAACTTTTAAATCTTTTAACATACTTTTATTATCTTTATTAGATGTTTTAAATAAGATTTTCCATTTTAAATAAATATTTAAATCCATTTATTTAAGCCTTTATTTATTATTAACAAAACTTAACTTTTGTCGATTTGTTTCAAAATCCAAATTTATACCTTTTAATTTATTAACTATAAAAATAGATAATTGTTATTATATCTAACATATTTATTTAAGATTTAAACTCCTTTTAAATTTAAATCGGACGAAATCTCTCATTTTCGAAGTAGCCAAATTATGGGTCGTTACATCGATGCTAAAAAAAGGAATAGCACGGGATTTAAATTGCGTTTCAAGGATCGATGGGAGCTCACGCGTGGGTTGAGGAAATAATTAGTGGTATGGAGGGCAAGATGAGTTCGAGCACGATGTCGGCGAGGTTGTGGAGTTGCAATGTGTTCGTTGGATTAGGAAGCAAGGACGGGAGGGCATCGAGGCCTGGCGATCGATCGAGGCAGAGGCGCAGCAGTGGTCATGTGTGATAGGGGAGGTCGCGTAGGGCAAAAACATCGGAGTTCGTAGGGTTGCGGGGGGGGGGGGGGGGGGGGGGGAGGGGGGGCGGCGACGCGAGGCGAGTGTCGTGTTGGTCGAGAAGCAAGTTGAGCAGCAGGTCGTGGTGAGGGTAGGCGATTGTTCGAGCTTGAATCTAGGGCTTAGGGGTCGGGAAGTTTCGTAGGGCTTGAATTCAGAGCACATTGATCTTCTTTTCCTGGTCTTAGCACATTGAGGTGTCATATTTCAAACGTTTTAATTGATTTACTTAAGATTCAAACTTTAAATAAACTGTTGGCTATTATTTCACTTATCAGAGTTAATAGCACAGAATTTTTTTAAATGTATTGGTTGGAAAATTTATTTAAAAATTAGACTTTTGGAAATTTATATTTATATACAAAGTTTGAACAAGGAAGTAAGAGATTCAAAATGCTGAATGATTGGTTGAATGATAGAATTGATTGGATGTGCTATATTACATATAGTAGTATATATAATATATATTAGAACGATTGATTTCCCGCATTATATAGCGGATGAGACCCTATGCACCGCATAATGGCGGATGATATTTTATAAACCCATATACCGCGATATTCTACCTCGAAGTGGAATTGGTATTGTGCTAACATCTGTGGATGCAGAGAAACAGGTTGGAAGGATCCAACAGGATTCCTCAAAATTATTTAGATTGTTTAACATTCTATGTTATGATTATGTGATATTATGTGGTGAATTATATTGATAATTGGATTATTGGATACTATGGTTCGACTAAATATATTTCGGTGCTCTAAGTTATCAAAATATATATAATTAGATTTTTGGAAATAAGTATAAGAGATAATTTATAAGTAAAATAATTATAGAGAATCTCAATAAATTTAAGAATGAATTGGAAAAGAATAAAAGTGATTTAAAATTCTAATAAATAAATTCCGAGCATGAAAAAGGGAATTTTGAATAAATAGAGAAATAATGAATTTTAAAACTTAAGTGATACTATTTTAAGGAATGAAGAATTTATTTTTAATAATTCAAGGTTTAAAATTTAGTGAAAAAGAAAAAAAGGGATTTGGGAAATATGAAATTGGTACTTCCAGTTAAAAGGATTTTAAATCATAATTTAGAAATAAAATCGAAAGTTAATGGGCTTTTAATAAATTGAGTAAGTAAAGGAACTTATTTCAAAATGGAGTAATTTGGAAATCAATTGGAAAAATTGATTAAGTGTTCGAAACCAGGATTTTAAAAGGAAGTTGAGACTATGAAACTTATAAACTGAGCTTATAAGGTGAAACAAGATATCAGTGGATATTTCAAGATATAAATTCACGGTGGGAATTTATTAAAAGAATGGATAAATTTGTTTAAAAATAAATAGTGGTTTATTTTTAAAAAGACGTGAAAGAGAAGTGAATTTCTCTGGATAGCCAAGTACATTTTTAAAACAAATTTATAAATATAAGTTAAAAGTTAGAAGTTGTTTTAAAAAGTATGTTTTAGAAAATTTATTATTTTTAAATGTTTAAATTTTAATGTAAATATTTTTCAAATTTATTTTAGTAGTAATTATTTAAAGGTGACTTGGTATTATGTTTTAAAAAGAGAAGAATTTAGTTTTATATTTTTTAAAAGTAGTTTATGTTAAATATTCTTAAAGTATATATTTTGAATAAGTATTAAAGTAATTTTTAATTTAAATGTCTTAAAGGATATTTTATAATATAGTGTTTTAGATTATTTTAAAATCTAAAGTGTTTGTACTTGGAGATTTCAGTGGAAGTAGAAAATATTTAGGGAATGTATTCCATGAGAGGAAGATGGTTTGGAAACTGTTTTCCAAAGGGTTTAAAAAGTGGAAATATATCTTGTGAAGATATTTTGAGATTAATAAGTAATTTGGTGAAATTATCTATGTTTGATGGTTGTTTGTAAATGTTATATGATAGTTAAATAACCGACTATCAATATTGGACAATGCGCTGATCATTTCGAAGAGACCGGGATCGGGAATTATTTCATGAAAACCACTTCGATCCGGTTCGAACTTTTTCGTATGGAAAACAAGAGTTTGGATTCGAAGGTGGAGCAGTGAAGTGCAAGGGCTAGTCACTACTAATCCTGAGGTGATTCCAAAATGGATGTAGTAGGAGTAGTGCCTTCGGTTCCGTTCGAACCCGGAATGGACTTTAATGGATGAATGCTTTCAAAACATCGTCAGGTGGGCGATGAGCATTCTAAGAGATGTGTTCTAAATAGGTAACACTTAGCCTCGAGCCTCATCAACCGGGAATGACTGAAAATTAGAGGATATGCAGCAAGGCTAAGTGGGTAGCACCCATTAGGGTGAGGTCATCCCTGTCTAGATGTCCCTTTTTTTATTCGGCTTAGTGGACGGTTGCTGATCCCAACCGCGGGGTGATCTTACTCGGGATTATCCAGTAAGGGGTAGTCCCAGTCTTGTGTTGTAAGGGATGTAGGATGGATCCTCGGTATGGTGATCTAGGCCACGTACTGTGACAGGTGGTACCCCAATGCCTAGTCATCGGTTGGAAATCCATTCTCCCTACGCGCCTTTACGGTTTTGATTGTGCCCAACTATTTCTGAAACGTGAGGTGCAAGCATTTCAGCTAGATTCTATTTTACTTTCTATAGACACAATTATAATATCAGATGGATTTGATAAATAAGTTTTGGATGTCGTAAGGTAATAACCCGACATGTTTATTTGTGGCGTGGTCTTACGAGATGCTTTTGTTTTCAAAAGAATTTTGAAACTTTAATAATCAATTTGAGTTTGATTTTCTCACGTTGGTATTCCAGACTGACTCGAGTGTTATTTCACTATAATGCTCGGGTCAGACCGAGTGTTATATAATACAGGAAAGGATGATATGGAGCTTAGGAGACGAGCTGAATGGCGATACGTACTCCCGTACTTGTTTTAAATATTCCGCTGTGTTGATTAGCCATGCATTCAGTTTTGTGAGTACAGGTTATGATTACTGTCCAGTTGTGTGTGATGTATACTCTAATGATGTAATATATAAACAGATTTGTTTTTGTGTAAAGATCATTCATTATCTATTATATTTTATTCCATTGCGATGGTTAGATTCTGATGTTGTTTTCCATTTTCTTCTTCTACCTCTTCTTCTTTAACCCTAACGGTTCGTATTTCTGTTCACCTTGAGTTGATATGTTGGAAAATAGTGTTGACTTAAGGTGTACGGATTTGCGGGTCATTACATTTGGTATCAGAGCTGAAGGTTAAGCGAGAACCTTGGCTCTGGTGGGGATTACTCATTAAAAATAGAGTCCGTAGTACTCTAGAATGAGTTTGAGCGTATTAATAGATATGAGCGCGTATTTGTTAGTGAATATAAATTGTTTAAATATTGTGTTGACTTATTGGTTGAGTTAAATATGTATTCTGATCGAGTAAGTTGGCCGCTATTCGAGAAGAGTTTAAAAACACCTGACATGATAAAGTGACACAGTATTGTTTTAAAGGTGGGTGAAAATAATTTTACCCAAAATATATTTTGATATAAAGGAAATATTTCCTTAAATTGTTATATAACTTGTATGTTTAGATGATATATTTTAAACAAATAAGATTATAAAAATTGGAATGACTTGTGTAATCAAATGGAAAAAAATGGTATGAGCATAAATTATAAAAATGAATTATAGTTAAAATTTGATTTAAATCAAATCGGTAAATTTAAAACCCCGGAGATTTTGGAAGTGTTTTTCGAAGTGTTTTGAAGACAAATAATAGCATTATTTTTTTAGCAGTATTTCTGAAAGGAAATTGTTTCAAATAAATTTTGGAAAGGAATATAGCATTGAACTCACTTCAGTCGCTGGAAAATAATTTAGGTGATGACTACAGCATCATCGATGTTCATTTTCGAGTTTCTAAGTGACGCATTGCTGCCAAATTGATTTATTCAGAAGAACTAGTTTGTTTTTGAAATTTGAAAGTAAATTTGTTGGGGATAAAAACCAGGATTGGTTTAAAAATTTGAGAAATGTGATTTTGGAGTATTGTTGGTTGTAAAATGATTTGAACCAAAAGCCGGGTGTTTGAAATCATGAATCCTTATTTGAATTGAAAATCCTGATGAGGTAAGTTATAAACTTGTAAAGTTGAGATGATTTTTAAATAAGGGAGGAAAATATGAGCTTTGAATGTTGGAATTAAAATTTAAAGTGAAAAAGTTAAATAAATTAAATTTGGAAAAAATTGAATTGTGGAAAATTTAATGGATGACTGAAGAAATAATTAGTAAATCTTGAATGTGATTTGAATGGGAAAACAAAAATTAAATTTGGATTGAGAAATAAAATTAATTAGAATTAAATTAACTTAAGTAAGTTAATAATAATGAATTGGATTTGAAGTAAGTTGAAAGGAATTGGAATGAAATTAAGGTGAATTGTGTGGGATGGTATTAAATGAAATTAAGTCCTTGATTAACAAAATTCAAAAGAATGGCATGTAGCTAGATTTAACTGGAGTTAGGTTGGAGCAAAATTGAATTTAAATAATGTAACGATTGCGATTTTTCGTTGCCGAAAAACCGAATAGTTAGGGTTTAAGAAAAAAGAAAAAGTAGAAAAGAAGAGAAGAAAAGAAGATAATAGAGAGAAAAGAAAACAGAAAATAGAAAATAGGATAGAACGGAAAGAAAACAGAACAATAACAGAATCTCACAATTCGCAGCGGAACAACATATAATAATAAATGAATAATCTTTAAACAAAGAACTATATCAGTTATTACATTTTATACATTTCATTACATCATATCATCAGAGTGTACAACAACAACAACAATCAACAACAAACAATGCAGCGGAAAAAAATACTATATACTAGTAATTACGCCATGCCATCCAGCTTGCCTCCAGCAACTCCAGAATATCCAGAATATCCTGATAAACCTTAACTCTTGACTGCCCGTGTGGAAATTGGTGGGCACCCAGAGTTTAGGAAGGAAAACAATAAACTCCGAGTCAGTCATGTGACTGGTGTGAGAACTCAAAACAGTTTATTTATCTTTAAAATCAAAATAAAGGAATATTTTTAAAGTCAATTCGCAATGCTTTTAAAAATGAGACTACCATAAGGCCTCCCGCACACACACACAATGCAAACGCAGAATCGGAGGAGATTTCTCCTTATGATAGTCAAAGATGCTTGATACGCATTTAAAAGAACATTTTTTTATTATTACTAGTGCATAGTGTAGAGAAATATTTCGAAAGTAGAATATAAATCTTAGCCAGCATAGACATTCCGCACTTATGCCTACTATAGCTACTATGTTCAATAGCAGGTTACCGCCACATTCCATAGCAGGTTATACAACTAAAATCGTACAAGTCTCGTATTGTTTCTTTGGATTTCCAACGAATGATCAGGCCAAGGAACTTCCCATTGCCACATGAGAATGCCTCTGGATGGACATCCCCGAGAACCAAACCGGATCTCTACCAACACAAGGCCGGGTTACCCGTAACTGAGTAACAACTGACCGAATATGCCATCCCCCAGTCCTTTGGGACCTTTTCACCGAGCGCTCGCAATCAATTCACACAATCATAAAGTGTTTTCAACATGAGTAAGCATCTGGGCTCCATACCATGATACCACCTTTTTCCAAAAGGAAATGCACATATCCTAAAGGGCGCTACCCCTCATAACCTTGCTGCATCTTTCCTGTTTTGACCATTCCCGAGGTGTGAGGCTCGACGAAGTCACGTCCACAAAAACATACTTTATACAAAAGCCATGCTTTGGGTCAACAAATGATCATAGAAATGGTCACCAGGATAGACGATCAAATAAATGATCATATCACAAATAATCAACACAATGATCATTTCACAGCAACACTCTGCATGTCACATTACCAAATTGGGAATATATCGCTGATAACTTTCAACTACATAATCTCTGAGCTCGTACGTCTCAGAGAAGGGTGTTAAGATAAAAGAATAAATTCTCCGCCACCAAAAGAAATATATTTGAAAGAAATCTGCTTTATATCTCAATTTGTAACGTCAGACATACAATCCATACAAGTCTGCTCCGGGCTCGAACAAAACCGAAGGCACTTCTCACGAAGCCCTTGCAATCCGGGTATTCACAATCCCGATCGAATTTCCCATCACTTAGGGAATCTCTATACCAGGAGCTACCCAGTGCAGAGACAATCGATAGGTCATCCTATCGCTTTCGCAAATACTCGGTCTTCAACACCGGTCATCAAATGCAATTCATAACGACGTATCACATATTCGGAATGGGTTATACGACCCCATGGTCTTTTCCCGGTTAACCCGAATAGTGAGCGCTTATTCAAAAATAAGCGTGGCATTCAAATTCAAACAAATCACATCAATTACCCATTCAAAGGGAAATATTGATAGTCGGTTATTGAACTATCAATGGATATGCACACATCACCAGTTTCCAAATTATTTATTTTCCAAAATATCTTTACTAGATATATAATTTTCACACTTCAAAAATAAATCAATATTTATTTTTAAACAAATTCCACTTTCTTTTTATAAATTCAATAGTGAATTTACATTCCAAAATATTAATGAATATACGACTTCAATTCGATTTCTAATATTCATTTTCAATTTATCTTTAAAAAGATAAATTCAAAATATTCACTTTATATTGGAAAACAATTCCATACTTATTAAAAATAAGTAATTCAAATCTTTTTATTTTCAACCTTTGGAAAATATTCAATATACTTAAATCGAAATTAAGTATATATTTCATTCTTTAAGGAAATCATTCTCTTAAACATATTTATTTGGGCCAAAACGAATGTTGCGTAAAACATCGTCACGACGTCCCAAAATCACTAGTATAGGGATTCGAAATTAAATAGATATATAAATCCCAATACTATACAAATATTTCCTTTCGGAAATCATTTACTATAACAACAGTGTTATAGTCCACCATTTCCTTCTATTTCTCGAAAACGTCTATTTCAACAATAAATGTTGAAATCTATGGTTTCGAATCTCAACACTTTTTAAAACATCGTTAGATCGTTTTAATTCAATTTAAAACATCACATTCAAAACAATTCTTTAACATATTATTCACTATTCAAAAACGTGAATATACTACGTTAACAAATTTCATCACTTCTATTCATTTTATTTTAAAGGATCATTCACAGTAAAAAATATGAATATAACTCCATTAATAGGTTTCAACGATTTACTTATCGAAATAAGTCGCTTGCGGATTTATAAAACAACTTTTATAAATTCCATTTCTATTTATTTTATAACATCTTTCTTTATAAATTTTCTTTATTAACCTATTCACTTTATATCTCAATTATGAACCAAAAGTCCATATTATAAGTTAAATACTTATAAAACGATTATTTTACACAATCGTTCTTTTTAAGGCTTTCTAAATTATAAATCTTATAACTTATAAGATTCAATTATTTATCCAAAACCATTCTTTAATAACTTCTCGAAATTTATAAATCTTATTATTTATAAATTTCACTTACAACTTCACCATTTATAATTCTATAAATTCAATTCACTTATGCAATCCACTTTCACTTCATTCAAACACTTATAAAAACTCGTTTTATAATTCAAATATTTTCATTTATAATTTATCAATTTATAAATCTTTTTATATATAAATCAATTTATATTATTCTTTTAAATCATCCTTAATCTCCTTTATAATTTCACCATTCTCTTGATTTATAAATTAATCAAATTTTATAAATCCTATTTTAAAACTTTTTATAATAAATTCAAAAATTCCGATTTAACTATTTTATAAAATCATTAACCCGTATTTTCAAAAATCAATCTTTTAACCATATTTCTCAAAAGTTTTAATTTTTATAACTTTTAAAAGTATAACGTTTATTTATTTATAATGGATCAAATCCAAAAATATTTTATAACCTATACTTTCAAAAATCACTTTAAAAACATTTTAAAATCCCAAAAACTTGGTCCAATGATGCTACACACCAAATAGTCAATCACGACTACAACGATATCATATATCGATATGATAATCCATCAAATATCAAAATATCTGAATTCAAATAAAAACTGTTGAGGAATCCAGTTGGATCCCTCCAACCTGTTTTCCTGCATCCACAAACATTAGCACAATACCAATTTCGCTCCAGTACGAAATTATCGCGGTATATGGGATTTAAAATATTATCCGCTTAATAGACGGCGCAATAGGGTCTCATCCGCTAAACAAATGCGGGAAATCAATAACTCCAATATATACATATGCCGATATATATATATTGCTATTATATATAATACCAATTTCACTGTTTATGAAATATTCGCGGTATTTGTTTTTAATAAATAACATCCGCTTACTAACGGCGCATAATGTCTATTTTAACAATCAATAGATAACAATCATCATTCAAACATGCATTCAAATATTTTAAATCTAACTATTTAAAATAAAATCGAAACTGATTCGATTGAGTGAGAAGTTCTCACCTTGGTTTTATTTTCGTTTTAGCGATTTATTTTGAATAAAATTAAACGGATGTTTAATTTTACCTAAAATTCTCACTAACTCCAAATGACTCCAATCCAATTCCATCGCGTAGTGCTCGTCCATATGATTCCAACGCAACTGGTTTCGTGCGTTTTCGACCTCGTATGAAAAAGATACGAATATTTGAAGTTTACACGAATTTTATTTATATAATTTACAACATACTTTTTATATTTTTAACCTATCTCCATTCAGAGCCGCATGATCCTTAGCCTCCAAATCACGACCGTCCACTGCATCTCCTTCATCACACGCGTTACTTCAGTATAGCCGAACCCATATTGTAGAGATTAGGGTTAAATTTTACACCTAACACGATCAACTTCGCGACGATCAGAGAGTTCCATCGCGTGCGCCTCCTCTAGAGCCACCCACGCCATGAACAACCCCCAACTCGGTCGCCCTATACGTATGCAAATCGAGGCCGAACGCGCCTCCTTCAAACCCCTCCCCACGTCGATCCATGGCTCCAAACGCGATCTCCACCGTTGGATCTCGAGATCTCTTCATGCTCTACCTCTTTGTAGTTGGAAGTTTCGTCTAATTGTTGATGGATTTGGAGTAATCGAGGGGAGAACGTGGGTGTTTTCTGGCCATTGGTGAAAGTGAACAGCGGCTAGGGTTTAGTTTCTTTTTTTTTTTTGAGAATTATGAGCTATTTATAGAGAAAAAACGAACACTATTCATCCGGAAATTCCGAACTCCGATTTACGCGCCGAAACTGACGTTCCTAAGGTTTACCCCGCGTTCCGGACACAATGGAACAGGTTTCGAAAGCTAATTCGGACATCTGTGCGAGTTATGGCTATAAACGTTCAATTTAAATTAAACCGATTTAAGCGATTTTCTAGGCGTTTTAATTTGTACCGGACAAACGGTAAATCCAATTGACACGAAATTTGAAACCTTGCAATAATATCACATTACGGATCCGATGAAACTGGTTTCGTCGAAATCCGAGACTTTTTGAAAAATGGCTATTTTAACTCGCCAAATTAAAATTAAAAATAATTCGATGCGTTTCGAGCTGCTACGATCAAACGATAACTCCGATTGACACGAAAATTGAAATCCGGTAATAACTAACTATTATGGATCCAATGGAACTGGTTTCGTTCAATTCTGAGACTGTTCAAAAATTGACTATTTTCACTAGCCGATTAAATGTTAAAATATTCATTTTTCACAAATTAACTTTTAATTCGATTTTAAAAGTTCTAAAATATCATTCTAACTCCAACATGATATAATAAAATTTTACAAATCATTTTCAATCATATTTAACTCAATTTTCAATTATTTCCATAATTTAACATATTAAATTATCGATTTAATAATCCAATTAAATCCAATAATTCAAATTAAAATTTATTTGACTTATAAATTCACTTATTAATATTTAAAATTAATTAAATATCCAAATTTTAATTATTAAAAATCCTGGGTCGTTACAAATAAATTCAGTTGAGTTATAGATAATATTGAATGGACTAAAATTCTTACTTAAATAAATAAGCATAAACTAAGTAAGTATTGAATTGGGATAAATAAGCATTGGAAGCTTATAAAAGAATTGAAAAGCAATGAAATAAAAATATAATCCCTAGTTAAAAGTAAAGTGAAAATGCGATTGACTGTAAATGGATGGAGAAATATGAATATTAATAAGTGTGTAGCTTATAAAAATATAAAAAGGGAATAAATAAGCCGAAATAAAAGTGTTGGAATTTTGTAAAATGAAAGAAAATCCAAACTGGAATTATAAAAAAAATTGAACTCAGGAAAATTTAATGAAGTGATTTTTGTAATAAAATCGAATATTGATTTAAAAGTTGGAAGTAAGCTAATTAGCTAAATAAATTATTTGATAGAGTATGTTAATAAAATTTAACTCGGTTAAATAAAATGGATTGTAAGTTAATAATGAGTTTTGGAAATAAACTCGAATTATAAATAGAATTCGACTTGGATTGATATTGAATTAAAATAAGTGGAGATGTTGTAAAAATAAAATGGAATTGGATTATAATAGAAATGATTTGAGTTACAAATAAAATCCAATTCGAGTATAAATGAGTTAAGTATGTGCTTAGATATTATTTTTATAAATTGAGAAGGTGAATTAAAATAAAATGGATGGGCTAACTGAATTAAATGGAATTTGATTAGATGAGAATCAAATAGAAGTGAACTTAAGTTTGAAGTTGGAATAAATTAAAGTAAATTAACTTAAGTTTAAAATTTATAGAAGCTTGGCTTCGAGGAAGGGTGAAAGTTTAGTAAATAAAGTTTGGGTTAAATTAATTTGGAAAATGGTTATTGATATAAGCATTGAATGTTGTCAAGCTCAATGAAATGGTTTTAAAATGAAACCAATGCAGAGAAGAGATGAAATGCAAATGTATGGTTGGTGAATAAACTAGAAATGGGATGGAATTTAAAATAAAATGAGTTGGAATCAATTGGATGTGGATAAAAACTAAAATGGATATTCTGTTAAGTGAATATCGTCGAATTGCAAAAAATAAATTAGTCGTTCGACTTAAACGGAAGTGAATAAAAATTCTATGAATTGATAAAAGTGAAATAAAATTGATTTTGAAATCAACTGAGTTGAATATGAGCTTGTTTGGATTAAAAATAAATTAAATGTAAGAAATTGAAGTGTAAACCATTAAAATTGAATGGAATGGCATATGAATTGGTTAAAAGCAATTGAATTAGTTTTGAAATCACATAAATTGCACATGGAAAGTGTTTGGTGCATGTTGGTTATGAAATGCATATATTTAGCTATTGGAAGTAAGTGAAATTTTAATAAATTTCGTATATTTAGTACTTACATGTTTGAATTGAGTAAGTATAGGTACCGGGAAGCCGTTTGGCTGGATTTGGATGCGCTAATTGCTAAAATAATAAGCGGCTTGCTTAAAAATGCTAATTAAAGATAAGCCTACGCAATAAAAATTAGGAAATATGAACTGTTTTTGTTTTTCCGACCGTGTAGGTCGGTGTATGTATATATTTACATCTCTTGTCAAATTGCAAAAACTCCTCCGTACAAAAGAGACTCTGCCAAAAAATTTAGAAAATTTTGGAAGTTAGAAAATTTTTGAAAATTTTTGGAAAAATTTTCATTAGCAACAAAACGATTTCGAATTGGAATTGAAATAAGGGATTTTTGAAATGGAAATTGAAACTAATTGTTTAGTTGGAACTAAAGGATTAGAAAAGTGAATATGGGATTTTAACTAAGTGTGTTATAGTAAGTTAGTGGGTTTGGGACATAAATCTGCCTTAGCAATTTCGGGGACGAAATTCTTTTAAGGGGGGAGGAATGTAATGACCCAGATTTTTCAGCGTTGAATCTGAAATATTTAAATGGTTTTAAATATAGAAATTGAATTATAAATTGTTTTTTAATATGGAAAACTTGGATTATTTATTCAGAATGTAAATATGGCAATTTGTTGAATAATATAATTATTCAATTCAATAATTGAAGATTGAGTAAAATATTTAATCTTGAGTTTCAACCTTGTTAAAAATATTTTAAAGGGCTTGTAAAATTCATGTTGATAGTACTGAAGATAGTAAAAGTGTTAAAATTTGATTCGGAAGTGTTTTGTTAATTTTTGAAATTTTATCGTTTAAATCGATATTTAAAAATAGCCTTCCGAGGTGTAGTCTCGGAATTCGACGAAACTAGTTCCATTGGTTCCGTAATACTATATTATTATCGAATTTCAAATTTCATAATGTTTGGAGTTGGCGTGTAATCGTACGATATATAAACGCGCTGAAATCATATCGAAAATTCAGTATAATAATAAGGTCCAAAAAAGCTATCTTCTCCATACGATTGAATTAGGACTCAAAACCTTTTCCATTGCGTTCGGAATAAGGGTATAACATTATAAACGCTTAGCGGCACGTCTTGATACGATGTCAAGATTTTAAGCTGCGAATTCAAGACAATTTAAATTTATATTCAAATTTAAATATAATATATTTTGAGTGGTCAAATTCATCTCAACATCAGCCTACTTTCTTTCACATCAAAACTTTTTCACCTCATTTCAGAAGCACTGTAGCTTCCCTTCTCCAACACGCCTCCCTCAACTTTATATCACGTAGCCTCCTTTTTCCTCAGTTAAAAAAAAATCGAGTCGATACTAGAAAAAACGTCGAGCTATCTTCTATCTTTCTTTTCCCCGTTCCCCTCTTCAACTCAGAAAAACAAAGAGATGGCAGATGGATTCGAACTGGTGAATCACCATACCGTCCTTCCTTTTCCCATATTTTCAAATCGAATCAAACCCAACCTCTAAATCAATCTTCTTCGATGCTAAAAAAAGGGATAGCACGCGATTTAAATCGCGTTTCAAGGCTCGATGGGAGCTCACGCGTGGGTTGAGGAATCAATTAGCGGTAGGGAGGGCGAGGTGAGTTCAAGCACGATGTCGACGAGGTTATGGAGTTGCGATGTGTTCGTTGGATTAGGGAGCAAGGACGGGGGGCATTGAGGCCCGACGATCGATCGAGGCAGAGGCGCGGCAGTGGTGGTGTATGATAGGGGAGGTCGCGTAGGGACAAAACATCGGAGTTCGTAGGGTTGGGGGGGACGCGAGTGTCGTGTTGGTCAAGAAGTAGGTTGAGCAGCATGTCATGGTGAGGGTAGGGGATTGTTCGAGCTTGAATCTAGGGCTTAGGGGTCGGGAAGTTTTGTAGGGCTTGAATTCAGAGCGCATTGATCTTCTTTTCCTGTTATCAACACATTGAGGTATCATATTTCAAATGTTTTAATTGATTTACTTAAGATTCAAACTTGTAAATAAATTGTTGGCTATTATTTCACTTATCAGAGTTAACAGCACAGATTTTTTTTTTAAATGTATTGGTTGGAAAATTTATTTAAAAATTAGACTTTTGGAAATTTATATTTATATACAAAGTTTGAACAGGGAAGTAAGAGATTCAAAATGCTGAAAATTTTATAGAATAAGATTTTTGAAGTCTATATAGTTTTAATGTATATGTGGCTCAAAAAGGAAAATATAAGTACATTTATACATTTTTGATTTTCAAATTTATTTTTAGCAATGTATTAAAATAATTAAATTATTTAAATTTGATCATTAAATGATAATAGATTGTTCAATTAGCCAAAGTATTAATAAATCATATAATTATTTATTCAAGGGGAAATAAGAAAAGAAACAAGTTGGATTGGGAATGTGATGCAAATAAAATAAAGGTGAGTTAATCTCACTCTTCTAGATTGCAATTTAAATTTAAATGGTTAAATTTAAATAATTGGTTGAATGATTGAATTGATTGGATGTATTATATTATATATAATAGTATATATAGTATATATTGGAGTGATTGATTTCCCGCATTATATAGCGGATAAGACCCTATGCGCCGCATAATAGCGGATGATATTTTATAAACCCATATACAGCGGTACTCAACCTCGTAGTGGAATTGGTATTGTGCTAACATCTGTGGCTGCAGGGAAACAGGTTGGAGGGATCCAATTGGATTCCTCAAAATTATTTAGATTGTGACGACCCGGAATTTTTGAGCATTTAAAATCGGAATATTTAATTGATTTTATGTATTTAAGGTTAATTCTCAACTTAAATTACGAATATCATAATTTATTTGACAATTAGATTGTTGAATTAAACAATTTGAATTGGATAAAATATGAAACCTGAGATTTTAAGCCTGTTAAAAATATAATTTGAAAGTTTATAAATTTATATTGATAACATTGAATATAATAAAAGTGTTAAAATGGAATCTAACATTGAATTGGTCAGTTTTGAAATTTAATCGTTTAAATTGAATTTAAAAATAACCTTCCGAGTCACAGTCTCGGAATTCGACGAAACCAGTTCCATTGGGTCCGTAATATTGAATTATTATCGGATTTCAAATTTCGTTGTGATCAGAGTTAGTGTGTGAGTGTACGATATATAAACACGCTAAAAATTTAATTGATAATAATTTAATTAGTCAAGCTTCTTGTATACACCATCTCTATTGTATTTATATTTATATTAATACAAAAGGTATAAGTATGTATAAGTATAGGATAAGTGGCATGACATGGTGAAGACAAGTGGCATAATATAGACCATACACCTATCTTAAGATGAAATAGAATTATGACACATATATCACTTAGATGTACACTTCTAGAACACCTTAAATGATTACTAAATAAGGTATGTGTCATGAAATAAAGCTTGCATAAAAAAAATGAAGGACATGTGTCCATGTGTAGAAACATCTGAAGACACCTAAGTAGACACATAACCCCATTAGGTGTCCATGTGTAGAAACATCTTAAGACACCTAAGTAGACATGTGTCAACATTCTAAAGCTTGTGCAAAGGGAAGAAGACAAGTGTTGTAACGACCCCGGATTTTATAAATATTTAAATTGATAATTAATTGAATTTTTGAATTTAAAATTGTTAAGTAATTTCATTTTGAATAAAATTTGTGAAATTAATTGATTAAGTGATGCGAGTTTCCCCGGATCCAAGTATATTCTGTATAAATCATTTACATTGAAAATACTGTGAGTATGAGTATATATTGAATGTATATATATATTTGGGTATATATGAGCAAATTTTATATAATATTTATATGTATATATTGAACTTGAGTTAAAATCTCAAGTAAATGGTTTAAAAATAATCATAAAATACAGATATTTGACATGAGTATAAAATAAATAAATAAGTAATAATAAATATTTGAATTGATGGTTAATAATGATTTGAGTTTATAAAAATAACATAAGATAATGAATTTGAAGTAAAATAATAATAATTATTATTTATTCTAGAAATAGAAATATATGTGAGATAAACTATAAACTATAAAGTCAAAGTAATCAAATCAACAAAATGAAATAAATAAAATAAAGTACATAATATAATACATTTCAGCATAGAAAGATACAAAACAATTTGTATGTAAGATAAAAAAAATACTCAAGATAAAAAAATAGAAATGTGTAGGCTTGCAAAAGAAAAGAAACAATATGCATTCAAATGTGATTTGAAATGTATTCATATGACAAGTGATAAAACAAAAGAAGAAATACACATAAGAAAAGGTATGTAAACAAACTCAGCTCAATATAAAACTGCAAACAAATAAAGTATAACAAAATAAAACAAATATAAATAAAGCAAGTAAGATGATATACTCTAACCTGGAAAACAATGCAGCAACATGTATTAAAGAAGAAAATATAATATAGTCAAAAATAATAAGACAATATAATATGAAAACATAAAGTACTCAAGCAAATAAGAAGTACTTAATAATATATGCTAGTATCTCTAGCATACAAGGGAAAGTATCAGTAATTAATACAAAGCATGGGCTGTAAATAAAAGAAAAAGGGAGGTAAGCAGGGTAATTAATGCAACAAGCCTTTAGCATTGAATGCAAGCATACTTCAGCCATGACTTGTTGTACAAAATGAAAACATCCTGCATACTTCTCTTTATATACATCAATCCTCATTTTAGTTCGAGCATCATCACTGAGGAAAAATCAAAAATGAACATCAATTCAACCTTAAAAAAAACAATAATACAAAATCCAGACAAGCAAAGGACGATTCAGCTTCCAGTTCAACCCTGAAGAATGCTCTGTTCATTCTCTAAGCACTGTGAGTAATATCACTCTAAAAACAAATTTAAAAGTAAAATTTTGTTGCAAGTATGTATGTGGATGAGTATGTTTAAATTTATATACATATAAATGCCTGTGAATATTGAAAGCTTATATGTACAGGCTGTTATTTTCTCTGCTCTTTGTTTGGAGTTTTCAAAACAAAACTTTGATTTAAAATCCATTTCTACTTGATCTATTAAACATTTGAACTCGAGATCAAAACAAATTTCGTTTGTTATGGTACGATTTATCATCTAAAAATGATTGTGTGAAAGATAAAGGTATGTGGAGTGAAAGAACGAGTTTTACAGTAAAAAAACTTAAGTCTCTGGAAATTTCGAATATCATGAATTATGGATTAAATCATATAGCTTGAAGTAACAGCCCAAGATAAGATTTTTAAAAGAAGTATGGTGATTTTTAGTTGTGGGGATCATGAGAAATTAACAGTAGGACAAAATTTGCATTTAAATCAATTCCTCGTGATTGGGTGATTCGTGTTTTGTGGGGTTGCTCGGGGTGGTAGACGAACCTACGGAGTGGCTAGGAAAATTGGCCGGAGTTGGTGGAAGTGATGGTGGCGTTGGCGGTAGCGAGGCAAAGTTTTTAACCCTAGTTTTTAGGTGGGGCAAAATCTTGGTTTCGTTCGACACCACGATGCATCGAGTGGCACGCGACTTCGGGAGGTGGTAAAGAAGAGGTTGACGAAGCTATGGCCGAAAGCGGAGCGTTTCTGGTGGTCGGTGGAGGAAGCGGTGGCTGTTGACAGGTTTTGGAATGGTGGTGTGGTTTTCGTTTCCAGGTTTTGTTCTTGGAACCTAAATCGAGCTTGAATGCTCGATTTCGTTTAGATGAGGTAATCATCGATCTGATGATCGAAATGGCTATGAGGGGAGATAGCTGATGGGGGAGGATGGACAGCGTTGGCCGAAGGTGGCTCTGGTGGAGGAGCACGTGCACCGTGCACTAGTGCACGAGTTGGAGATTCTGGAAATGGGTATAACAGGGAAGAAGCTGGGTGATTCGCGTATGTTGACTCGAAGCATACTCGGGAAATTTGAGTAGTTTACTCGGAGCAAAAATTTAAACAAGTACGCGTGAAATTTTGTTATCAGGTCTTTAAACCTGAACTTGTTTTCTGGGTCAGGTTTTTTAAATTTAATTTTAAACTTATAAATCCAGGTTTTGAATTGAGTTGTAAACCAAAATATAAATATAATTCAAGTTTGAATTAAAATTTAGTTTGAACATAAATAAAGTTTAAAAGTTTAAATTGGTTTAAATAACTCAAAAGCAATTAAATGTTTGAAGAAAATTGAATTTAAAAATAGATTTGAAATTTGTAGATGAAGAATTTATAGCAAGATAAACTTTAAAGTTTAAACCTAAAATAAATTCCCAGATTTTGAAGTAAATAAATTATTACTTTAACTTGTAAATTTAAAGGTTTTAAAAGTTAGTTTTTATTTTAAAACTTGAATATTTAGAATGAAGTTCAAAAGTAAATTTAAAATAAATGGTTTCAAAAATATTTGTAAGTGATAAGTAAATCAATATTAAAAATTAATGCTACTGTAAGTTAATGAAGATTTAATAATTAAAATCCATTAATTATTTAATAAATTAAAATGGATAATTTATTAATTTGGGTTAATTAAATAAGTAATTTAAAGTTTAAATTAAGTAAGAAATAATTAATTAGTAAATTAGGGATTATTAATTAAATATAAATTGATGATTAAAGTTGATTGATCAAGCGATTAAGCAATAAATTAAATTTAAGGGTAATGTGATAGATTAACCTAGGTAATTTATTTGAGAATAATTAATTTATAAAAGGTTAATTAACTAATGAAAGTGATTAAGGAAAAATCATTAATTAAGGAGTAATTAATAAATTAATTAAGAAAAAAATTAATTAAGAATAATTATTAATTTAGGATAAATTAATGATTAATTAAAAGATAGTTTACTAAATGTTTTTAAATTAATTGATGATTAATTTTCCATAACCAACAAATTTATTCATAGAAATAAATCTGATTATCTTAATCAGATAATTGAATTAACCCTACCTATGGATGCTTGGATTATATTGGATGGTAAACTGTTTGATATCCCTGTTATATGATGCTTTATGATTATCCTGATTTGTGTTGTGATCTGTGATATAGTTTATTATCTGTGATATATATATCTGCGAATCTGTGTATGAATGATAAGCGTCATAATTTATATCGCTTATCAATTATATTCCTGTATTCTGATCTGTGATAATTGTATGATGTTGCACTACTGTGTATAACCCCTGGACCACACTCATACACACACAATTATAGATTTCACGAGGAAATCGATTAAGTCACAGATTTTTGAAATAGTTTAAAATTTGAATTTTTAAATTCAAATGTTTTGGAAATGGAATTGGAATAGAAGTGAAAAGCTTTTGAAATGGAATTTCAAAGATGGAAATTTATTTTGAATAACTGGATTAAGTGTTGGAATTTAAATACTTTAATTTAAATTTGAATTCAATATTCAAATTTAATCCTGTAATTGGAAACTAGGGATTAATGATATTATACTAGTCATTATGAGTTAAACCATTTTTAAAGTATTGTTTTGGGAATTTGAATTTAACCCAAGGATTTCAACTCGTATAAATAAAATCAGGTTCCAAAATGAAAACTATTGTTTTCAAATGATAAACACTTTTAGATAAGAACTGAGATTCCAGTTAATTAGGGGAATTTCAAGATTGAATAGAGAAGGATTTTCCTAAGTTATAGATGATTCTTTTTCAAAGCTATGAATTAAATCTGTTATTTTTAACAGATTTAAATAATGATTTGTTTAAATCAAATTGAAATGGAATTGTTTTGAAGGCTATAAGTTAAATCTTTGATTTAAAGATTTAATGAGTTAATCAAATTGAAATGAAAATTTATTTGAAAAATCGGTGAATGAATCTTTTGTGTAAAAGATAAAAATGTGAAAATTGCTTAAACCGTTAAAGGTTGTGAAAATGAATCTTTTTGTTTAAAGATCGAAATGGTAATTGGATTAAAACCATTTGAAAGAAATTTTTGAATTATTAAGTTGTGACTTAATTGAAATCCCATTATCCATTGTTTTTGAAATATTTTCGCTCACTATTCGGTTTAGCCGGGAGAGGACCTTTGTGTCATATATCCCACTCCGAATATGTGATATGTCGTTATGGATAGCATTGAAGACCGGTGTTGAAGACCGGGTATTTGCGAAAGCGATAGGATGACCTATCGATTGTTTCTGCACCGAGTCGCGCCGGTATAGAAACTCCATATGTGATGGGAAGTCCGAACGTGATTAGTGAATATTCGGATTGCAAGGACTTCTTTGGAAGTGCCTTCGGTTCTGTTCGAACCCAGAACAGACTTGTATGGATTGTATGCCTGACATTACAAGTTGAGATATAAAGCCGATTTCTTTCAAATATATTTCTGTTGGTGGCGGAGAATTTATTCTTTGCTTAACACCCTTCTTTGAGACGTATGTGCTCAAAGGTTATATAGTTGAAGTTATCAGCGATATATTCCCAATTTGGTAATGTGACATGCCAAGTGTTGCTGAAATGATCATTGTGTTGATTATTTGTGATAGGATCATTTATTTGATCGTCTATCTTAGTGATCATTGTGTTGATCATTTGTTGACCCAAAGCATGGCTTTTGTATAAAGTATGTTTTTGTGGACGTGAATTCATCGAGCCTCACATCCCGAAAATGGTCAAAACAGGAAAAGATGCAGCAAGGTTATTAGGGGTTGCTGTAGCTCCCCTTAGGGTATGTACATTTCCTTCTGGATAGAGGTTGTATCATGGTATGGAGCCCAGATATTTAACCTATGTGGTTACTACGAGTTTATTACTTTGTGGTTGTTGGTTATTGGGATCCCGAGAAAAAGGTCGTTTACGATCGGGGAATGGCGTGCTCGTGTCAGTAGTTACCCAGTTAGGGGTAACCCGGCCTTGTGTTGGCAGAGTTCCGGTTTGGTTCTCGGGGATGTCTTTCCAGAGGCATTCTCATGTGGCAATGGGAAGTTCCTTGGCCTGACCATTTGTTGGAAATCCAATTCCCAATACGAAACTTGTACGGTATTAGTTGTAGAACCTGCCATTCACTTATGGTGGTCACCACTGTTTGGATGGTAGCTATAGTAGGCATAGTTCGAAATGTCTATGCTGGCTAAGATTTATATTCTACTTTCGAAATGAATTTTTTCTACACTATACACTAATAATAATATCAAATGTTATTTTAAATGCGTATCAAGCATCTTTGACTATCATAAGGAGAAATCTCCTCCGATTCTGCGTTTGCATGTGTGTGTGTGCGGGAGGCCTTATGGTAGTCTCATTTTTCAAAAGCATTGCGAATTGACTCAGAAAATCTTTTGTTGAATGTTTTTAAAAGATAAACTGTTTTTGTTGCTCATACCAGTCCCACGACTGATCCGGAGTTTATCGTTTCTTTCCTAAACTCTGGGTGCTCATTATTTTCTACACGAGCAGTCTAGAGTTGGGTTTTTCAGATAGTCAGATGTAGTAGATTATCTGGAGTTAGTTCAGTCTTTGGATCGGACCAGACTTGCTAAGCTTGGTGCATCGTTATTGGAGATTCAAGCTATTACTGGATTAGTTCTTGGAAATGGAGTTGTAGTTTCTGGAGTTCTTCCTTGAAGATTATCTTAGAGTTATTAGTTCCGCTGTGTTATTTACTTAATGATTGTTATAAGCTCCGGCGAATCGGATTTGAACGGTCGAATCTATGACATTCGAATACGATTTGAAGTATGGATGTCGATTTTCGAGCGGGCAAAATCTGAAACGTTACATTTGGTATCAGAGCTAAGGTGAAACTTTAGCTCAGGAGTGTAACACATTAAGTAGCTCATTAGAGATAGGGTGAAGTAAATCCTAGAATGAGTAATCCTTAAGATATCCGTTTGAATGCCTCAGTAAGTTCTCTTACTATCTACTGATAGTGAGTATGAGTGCAAGAAGAGAACGAGATAGAGGGCAGGGAAATACAACTATAATTGGTCGATACTCTGTAACAATAGTGGAAACATCTTTCTTATCAATTTTCTTTGATTCGTTTCTAAATTCTTTTGAATTCTTCGCGACAGCTCCAGAAAGAAGTTTCGATGTGATGGTGGCCTTACGAATCGTTGCAGAAAATTATTACTTCGTACTTCATCGATTTCTTATCGGCTTTTCGATTTAAACTCTAATAAATGAATTAGAAATTGAAAATTTTAATTGAATTAAATTGATTAATAAAATATGAAGAATGATTAGAATTGTATCGATAAAATGATTTTGTTTAAAACCAAAATTTGAAATTTTAATTATAATTTCCTGTATCTATTATTGATATTCTGATTTGGTGAGCCAATTGCAGAACTGATATCCAGTTTGATCTGAAAAGATATTTCTTTATCTTTCATCCATCTGTGTTGTTTTCGTGCCTGCGAATTTCGGGGACGAAATTCTTTTAAGGGGGGAAGTCTGTAACGACCCCGGATTTTATAAATATTTAAATTGATAATTAATTGAATTTTTGAATTTAAAATTGTTAAGTAATTTCATTTTGAATAAAATTTGTGAAATTAATTGATTAAGTGATGCGAGTTTCCCCGGATCCAAGTATATTCTGTATAAATCATTTACATTGAAAATACTGTGAGTATGAGTATATATTGAATGTATATATATTTGGGTATATATGAGCAAATTTTATATAATATATATATGTATATATTGAACTTGAGTTAAAATCTCAAGTAAATGGTTTAAAAATAATCATAAAATACAGATATTTGACATGAGTATAAAATAAATAAATAAGTAATAATAAATATTTGAATTGATGGTTAATAATGATTTGAGTTTATAAAAATAACATAAGATAATGAATTTGAAGTAAAATAATAATAATTATTATTTATTCTAGAAATAGAAATATATGTGAGATAAACTATAAACTATAAAGTCAAAGTAATCAAATCAACAAAATGAAATAAATAAAATAAAGTACATAATATAATACATTTCAGCATAGAAAGATACAAAACAATTTGTATGTAAGATAAAAAAAATACTCAAGATAAAAAAATAGAAATGTGTAGGCTTGCAAAAGAAAAGAAACAATATGCATTCAAATGTGATTTGAAATGTATTCATATGACAAGTGATAAAACAAAAGAAGAAATACACATAAGAAAAGGTATGTAAACAAACTCAGCTCAATATAAAACTGCAAACAAATAAAGTATAACAAAATAAAACAAATATAAATAAAGCAAGTAAGATGATATACTCTAACCTGGAAAACAATGCAGCAACATGTATTAAAGAAGAAAATATAATATAGTCAAAAATAATAAGACAATATAATATGAAAACATAAAGTACTCAAGCAAATAAGAAGTACTTAATAATATATGCTAGTATCTCTAGCATACAAGGGAAAGTATCAGTAATTAATACAAAGCATGGGCTGTAAATAAAAGAAAAAGGGAGGTAAGCAGGGTAATTAATGCAACAAGCCTTTAGCATTGAATGCAAGCATACTTCAGCCATGACTTGTTGTACAAAATGAAAACATCCTGCATACTTCTCTTTATATACATCAATCCTCATTTTAGTTCGAGCATCATCACTGAGGAAAAATCAAAAATGAACATCAATTCAACCTTAAAAAAAACAATAATACAAAATCCAGACAAGCAAAGGAAGATTCAGCTTCCAGTTCAACCCTGAAGAATGCTCTGTTCATTCTCTAAGCACTGTGAGTAATATCACTCTAAAAACAAATTTAAAAGTAAAATTTTGTTGCAAGTATGTATGTGGATGAGTATGTTTAAATTTATATACATATAAATGCCTGTGAATATTGAAAGCTTATATGTACAGGCTGTTATTTTCTCTGCTCTTTGTTTGGAGTTTTCAAAACAAAACTTTGATTTAAAATCCATTTCTACTTGATCTATTAAACATTTGAACTCGAGATCAAAACAAATTTCGTTTGTTATGGTACGATTTATCATCTAAAAATGATTGTGTGAAAGATAAAGGTATGTGGAGTGAAAGAACGAGTTTTACAGTAAAAAAACTTAAGTCTCTGGAAATTTCGAATATCATGAATTATGGATTAAATCATATAGCTTGAAGTAACAGCCCAAGATAAGATTTTTAAAAGAAGTATGGTGATTTTTAGTTGTGGGGATCATGAGAAATTAACAGTAGGACAAAATTTGCATTTAAATCAATTCCTCGTGATTGGGTGATTCGTGTTTTGTGGGGTTGCTCGGGGTGGTAGACGAACCTACGGAGTGGCTAGGAAAATTGGCCGGAGTTGGTGGAAGTGATGGTGGCGTTGGCGGTAGCGAGGCAAAGTTTTTAACCCTAGTTTTTAGGTGGGGCAAAATCTTGGTTTCGTTCGACACCACGATGCATCGAGTGGCACGCGACTTCGGGAGGTGGTAAAGAAGAGGTTGACGAAGCTATGGCCGGAAGCGGAGCGTTTCTGGTGGTCGGTGGAGGAAGCGGTGGCTGTTGACAGGTTTTGGAATGGTGGTGTGGTTTTCGTTTCCAGGTTTTGTTCCTGGAACCTAAATCGAGCTTGAATGCTCGATTTCGTTTAGATGAGGTAATCATCGATCTGATGATCGAAATGGCTATGAGGGGAGATAGCTGATGGGGGAGGATGGACAGCGTTGGCCGAAGGTGGCTCTGGTGGAGGAGCACGTGCACCGTGCACTAGTGCACGAGTTGGAGATTCTGGAAATGGGTATAACAGAGAAGAAGCTGGGTGATTCGCGTATGTTGACTCGAAGCATACTCGGGAAATTTGAGTAGTTTACTCGGAGCAAAAATTTAAACAAGTACGCGTGAAATTTTGTTATCAGGTCTTTAAACCTGAACTTGTTTTCTGGGTCAGGTTTTTTAAATTTAATTTTAAACTTATAAATCCAGGTTTTGAATTGAGTTGTAAACCAAAATATAAATATAATTCAAGTTTGAATTAAAATTTAGTTTGAACATAAATAAAGTTTAAAAGTTTAAATTGGTTTAAATAACTCAAAAGCAATTAAATGTTTGAAGAAAATTGAATTTAAAAATAGATTTGAAATTTGTAGATGAAGAATTTATAGCAAGATAAACTTTAAAGTTTAAACCTAAATAAATTCCCAGATTTTGAAGTAAATAAATTATTACTTTAACTTGTAAATTTAAAGGTTTTAAAAGTTAGTTTTTATTTTAAAACTTGAATATTTAGAATGAAGTTCAAAAGTAAATTTAAAATAAATGGTTTCAAAAATATTTGTAAGTGATAAGTAAATCAATATTAAAAATTAATGCTACTGTAAGTTAATGAAGATTTAATAATTAAAATCCATTAATTATTTAATAAATTAAAATGGATAATTTATTAATTTGGGTTAATTAAATAAGTAATTTAAAGTTTAAATTAAGTAAGAAATAATTAATTAGTAAATTAGGGATTATTAATTAAATATAAATTGATGATTAAAGTTGATTGATCAAGCGATTAAGCAATAAATTAAATTTAAGGGTAATGTGATAGATTAACCTAGGTAATTTATTTGAGAATAATTAATTTATAAAAGGTTAATTAACTAATGAAAGTGATTAAGGAAAAATCATTAATTAAGGAGTAATTAATAAATTAATTAAGAAAAAAATTAATTAAGAATAATTATTAATTTAGGATAAATTAATGATTAATTAAAAGATAGTTTACTAAATGTTTTTAAATTAATTGATGATTAATTTTCCATAACCAACAAATTTATTCATAGAAATAAATCTGATTATCTTAATCAGATAATTGAATTAACCCTACCTATGGATGCTTGGATTATATTGGATGGTAAACTGTTTGATATCCCTGTTATATGATGCTTTATGATTATCCTGATTTGTGTTGTGATCTGTGATATAGTTTATTATCTGTGATATATATATCTGCGAATCTGTGTATGAATGATAAGCGTCATAATTTATATCGCTTATCAATTATATTCCTGTATTCTGATCTGTGATAATTGTATGATGTTGCACTACTGTGTATAACCCCTGGACCACACTCATACACACACAATTATAGATTTCACGAGGAAATCGATTAAGTCACAGATTTTTGAAATAGTTTAAAATTTGAATTTTTAAATTCAAATGTTTTGGAAATGGAATTGGAATAGAAGTGAAAAGCTTTTGAAATGGAATTTCAAAGATGGAAATTTATTTTGAATAACTGGATTAAGTGTTGGAATTTAAATACTTTAATTTAAATTTGAATTCAATATTCAAATTTAATCCTGTAATTGGAAACTAGGGATTAATGATATTATACTAGTCATTATGAGTTAAACCATTTTTAAAGTATTGTTTTGGGAATTTGAATTTAACCCAAGGATTTCAACTCGTATAAATAAAATCAGATTCCAAAATGAAAACTGTTGTTTTCAAATGATAAACACTTTTAGATAAGAACTGAGATTCCAGTTAATTAGGGGAATTTCAAGATTGAATAGAGAAGGATTTTCCTAAGTTATAGATGATTCTTTTTCAAAGCTATGAATTAAATCTGTTATTTTTAACAGATTTAAATAATGATTTGTTTAAATCAAATTGAAATGGAATTGTTTTGAAGGCTATAAGTTAAATCTTTGATTTAAAGATTTAACGAGTTAATCAAATTGAAATGAAAATTTATTTGAAAAATCGGTGAATGAATCTTTTGTGTAAAAGATAAAAATGTGAAAATTGCTTAAACCGTTAAAGGTTGTGAAAATGAATCTTTTTGTTTAAAGATCGAAATGGTAATTGGATTAAAACCATTTGAAAGAAAGTTTTGAATTATTAAGTTGTGACTTAATTGAAATCCCATTATCCATTGTTTTTGAAATATTTTCGCTCACTATTCGGTTTAGCCGGGAGAGGACCTTTGTGTCATATATCCCACTCCGAATATGTGATATGTCGTTATGGATAGCATTGAAGACCGGTGTTGAAGACCGGGTATTTGCGAAAGCGATAGGATGACCTATCGATTGTTTCTGCACCGAGTCGCGCCGGTATAGAAACTCCATATGTGATGGGAAGTCCGAACGTGATTAGTGAATATTCGGATTGCAAGGACTTCTTTGGAAGTGCCTTCGGTTCTGTTCGAACCCAGAACAGACTTGTATGGATTGTATGCCTGACATTACAAGTTGAGATATAAAGCCGATTTCTTTCAAATATATTTCTGTTGGTGGCGGAGAATTTATTCTTTGCTTAACACCCTTCTTTGAGACGTATGTGCTCAAAGGTTATATAGTTGAAGTTATCAGCGATATATTCCCAATTTGGTAATGTGACATGCCAAGTGTTGCTGAAATG
The DNA here is from genome assembly GCA_030765085.1 of Allium cepa. Taxonomy (NCBI): domain Eukaryota; kingdom Viridiplantae; phylum Streptophyta; class Magnoliopsida; order Asparagales; family Amaryllidaceae; genus Allium; species Allium cepa. The sequence continues at coordinate 352,273,554 of CM060932.1, read as the reverse complement.
ATCATTGTGTTGATTATTTGTGATAGGATCATTTATTTGATCGTCTATCTTAGTGATCATTGTGTTGATCATTTGTTGACCCAAAGCATGGCTTTTGTATAAAGTATGTTTTTGTGGACGTGAATTCATCGAGCCTCACATCCCGAAAATGGTCAAAACAGGAAAAGATGCAGCAAGGTTATTAGGGGTTGCTGTAGCTCCCCTTAGGGTATGTACATTTCCTTCTGGATAGAGGTTGTATCATGGTATGGAGCCCAGATATTTAACCTATGTGGTTACTACGAGTTTATTACTTTGTGGTTGTTGGTTATTGGGATCCCGAGAAAAAGGTCGTTTACGATCGGGGAATGGCGTGCTCGTGTCAGTAGTTACCCAGTTAGGGGTAACCCGGCCTTGTGTTGGCAGAGTTCCGGTTTGGTTCTCGGGGATGTCTTTCCAGAGGCATTCTCATGTGGCAATGGGAAGTTCCTTGGCCTGACCATTTGTTGGAAATCCAATTCCCAATACGAAACTTGTACGGTATTAGTTGTAGAACCTGCCATTCACTTATGGTGGTCACCACTGTTTGGATGGTAGCTATAGTAGGCATAGTTCGAAATGTCTATGCTGGCTAAGATTTATATTCTACTTTCGAAATGAATTTTTTCTACACTATACACTAATAATAATATCAAATGTTATTTTAAATGCGTATCAAGCATCTTTGACTATCATAAGGAGAAATCTCCTCCGATTCTGCGTTTGCATGTGTGTGTGTGCGGGAGGCCTTATGGTAGTCTCATTTTTCAAAAGCATTGCGAATTGACTCAGAAAATCTTTTGTTGAATGTTTTTAAAAGATAAACTGTTTTTGTTGCTCATACCAGTCCCACGACTGATCCGGAGTTTATCGTTTCTTTCCTAAACTCTGGGTGCTCATTATTTTCTACACGAGCAGTCTAGAGTTGGGTTTTTCAGATAGTCAGATGTAGTAGATTATCTGGAGTTAGTTCAGTCTTTGGATCGGACCAGACTTGCTAAGCTTGGTGCATCGTTATTGGAGATTCAAGCTATTACTGGATTAGTTCTTGGAAATGGAGTTGCAGTTTCTGGAGTTCTTCCTTGAAGATTATCTTAGAGTTATTAGTTCCGCTGTGTTATTTACTTAATGATTGTTATAAGCTCCGGCGAATCGGATTTGAACGGTCGAATCTATGACATTCGAATACGATTTGAAGTATGGATGTCGATTTTCGAGCGGGCAAAATCTGAAACGTTACAAGTGTCCAAAACTAAAATTACCAAACTAGCCTTGAAAATTAATATATAAACGGTGGAAATGTTCACTTATTTTGATGCTTTCAAAAAGCAAAAACAAAAGTAAGATAAAGTGAAAAAGCTTGGAGAAAGCTAGAGAAAAAGAGTCAAGTCAAATACATAAGTTTAAGGTGAGTAAAACTATTTAATTTCTAGTATTCATGTTATTCTTGAAGAGATGATAGTTTTAAGTAAAAAGGCTCGGTTCTATCAAAAACGCGGCTTAGTAATTTAACCATAACTTTCTCAATCCTTAATGAAATTTCGATTTCTTAGATGTTCTGGAAAGATTATTTCATATGCTAAAATTTTATGTTTTGTGTTTTCTGTAATTTGGACGTTAGCTATGTCAAAATTGAACCTTTCTACTGTAATCCCGAGAGCAACACCAATATTAGCTCTATGCTTAAGGCTGAAACTAAATTGGCCATAACTTCTTCGTTCCTCAACCGATTTCGATAAATTTAGATGTTCCAGAAAGTTTAGACTTTGTTCTAAAACTTTTACGTTTTGAGTTTTCCAAAATTTCGATGTTATCTTGGCCAAACTTGTAATTGTTTATCGCTGTCCCGAGACAAAATGACATAAGTTGTGAAATTCAAATCTTAGAATTGTTTTATCCATAACTTCTACAATTCTTACCGGAATTTGGAAATTTTTAATGTTCTGGAAAGCTTAGGAACTAAGCTAAAACTTTTGTTTTATTTATTTTGCCTGATTTCAATGTTTTCTATGCTAAAATTGAAATTGTTGGTCGCTATCCTGCAAATGCATAAGTTCAGGATAAGTTTAATGTTTTTAGTAAAATGGTCATAACTTTTGAACCGTTAATCCAAATTCGACGATCTTGGTCATTCCGAAAAGCTAACGGAAAGTCCTATAACTTTAATTTGTATCATTTTTTCAAATTAGTTGATTAAAATGTTGAAAAACCTCTTGCAAACTCGCTGTCCTGTTGTTTTATGCAAACCTGAGCTAGTATTTTGTGCATAACTTTTGCGTTTCTTATCCAAATCCTATAATTTTTAAAGTTTTGGAAACTGCAGGAAGAATGTGATAACTTTCATTTGTATCACTTTTTAATTAATAAAATTCTTTATATGGAAAGGAATTTTTGAATAAGCAGAAGGTTAATGAAGTTTGAAACTTCAATGATATTATTTAATAAAAACAAACATTTATTTAATATTTAAGATTTAACTTAAAGGAATAAAGAAGAAATTGGAAAACAAGCCTGAAACTCGTATATTTTAGTTAAAACGTTTAAAATCAAACGGAAAACAATAACAATAATAATAAGTCTGTAACTAATGAATTTCTGAAATGAATTGAGTAATTAAAGAAACTTACTTCAAATACAATAAATTGGAAATCAGTTTCGGGGAAATTGATTTAAGTGATTGAGTTGGAACTTTCTCTGGATGGCCAAGTACATGTTTTAAAAGGTAAAATTGTAAATATAAATTAAATGTTTTAAAGCTGTTTTTAAAGAAAGCAAGTTTTGAAAATTTTTATTATTTTTATTATTTAAAGTTTAAAGTAAGTATTTTCTTTAATCTATTCTAGCAGTAATTATTAAGAAGTAACTTAGTAATTTGTTTTAAAAGTAGAAATCTAGTTTTATAACCTTATTTCAAACATTCATATAGTATGTATTTTTAACAAATTATTAAAGTAATTTTGACTTAAATGTTTCAAAATAAAGTGTTTTAAATTATTTTAAAATTTAGTTTTGTGCTTGGTGATTTCAGAGGAGATATAAAATATTCGGGAAAGTTGATTCTGAAAAGAACGATGGTTTTAAAACTGTTTTCAAAGGATTGAAAATAGAAATATATCTTGTGAAGCTATTTTGAGGTTAATAAATAATTTGGAAAATTATTTATTGGTTGATGGTTGTTTGTGAATATTAATTGATAGTTAAATAACCGACTATCAATATTGGACAAATGCGCTGATCGTTTCGAAGAGACGGGGATCGAGATTTATTTCTCGAAAACCACTTCGATCCGGTTTATACGTTTCGTGTAAACGATTTTGGATTCGAAGATGGAGCAGTGAAGTGCAAGGGCTAGTCGCTACTAATCCTGAGGATATTTCCAAAATGGATGTAGCAGGAATAGTGCCTTCGGTTCCGTTCGAACCCGGGACGGACTTGTATGGACGAATGCTTGCGAAACATCGCTAGGTGGACGATGGGCATTCTAAGTGAAAATGTTCTAAAGGTAACGCTTAGCCTCAAGCCTCATCAACCGAGTATTATAGAATACATGATGTGATGCTGTGGAGCTCAGGAGACGAGCTGGAGGACGATACGTTTATCCGTACTTGTTATATATATATTCCGCTGTGATTGAGTTGCTGTGTATCCATTTGTATGTTGTTGTTGAGCCGTTGGTCGATGTACTCTGATGATGTAATATATAAACAGATATATTTGATTTTGAGTAAAGATCATTTATTTTCTATTATATTTTAGTCCGCTGCGATGGTTAGATTCTGATATTGTTTTCTATTTTCTTCTTCTACCTCTTTTTCTTTAACCCAAATGGTTCGTATTTCTGTACAACTTGAGTTGAGTATTGTAGAATAGTGTTGACTCAAGGGGTACGGATTTGCGGGCTGTTACAGTTGGTATCAAAGCTTAGGTTGGCGACAACCTAGGCTTTGGTGGGGAAATTACTCATTAAACAGAGTCGATAGTACTCTATAATGAGTTGAGCGTATTAATAGATATGAGAGCGTACTTGTTAGTGAATTTAAAATTGTTTTTATACTGTGTTGACTTATCGGTTGAGTGTTTATGAATTCTGGTCGGTACGGGAAGTACAACCGTATCGATAGGGGTTGCTAAACTCTTGAATAAGATAAACTGACATAGTATTGTTTTTAAAGTGGGTAAATGAAATAATTTTACCCAAAATTATATATTGATATAAAAGGAATAATTTTCTGACATTATATATATTTGGATGTTTGGTTGCTAATATTAAAAATCAAATAAGAATCTAAAGTTAATCTTAAATTTGAAATGGTTATAACCAAATAAATTCTGTAAGTATAAATTATACAAAAGAGAATAACTAAATTTAAATTAAACCAGAATTTAAACCCGGGAGTTTTAGAAAGGTTTTTAAATGCATCAAGAATAAGGGTGGGAAATTTAAAATCTTAGAAATGTTTGGTAATATTTTTCCCATGTGGTTGAAGGCGATAATGAAATGTTGATTTGGGAAGTATTTTCGAATGACAACTGTTTTGAAATAAATTTGGGAAAGTAAGAAGCATTGAACTCACTTCAGTCGCTGGAAAATAATCCTGATGATGCTGGCCACATCATTAGAATTCATTTTCGAGTTTCTTAAGTGATGGATTGCTTCCTTAGTACTTGGTTATGATATTGTTTGATTTTGTTGGGTATAACAGTTGTTTTGGAGATGTCAAAATGAGAAATTTGTTTTTGTTATAAACAAGCTGTTTTGGAAAATCTTGAGTTTTGATTTGATATACCACATAGGTATATATATGATATATTTCAAAATGGTTTTGAAATAAAACCGGGTAAATTTAAATTCTGGAAAATTATATTTAAATAATGTGTAAAATTAAAATAAATTAACTATTGAATTAATTAAGTGAAGTTGATAATAATAAGAAGGAAAGAATGAAAAATTTAATCTTGAAATTAAATTTAACGTAAGTGAATGGAAGTAAATGAAATTATTGAAATGAATAGAAAGTTGAATTTAACTTGGATAAGTTAAATAAATTGGGTTTAGAATTAAATTTGGCTTGGGTTAAATTGAAATGTAAGATGACTTGAAATTGTGGGTCATTGTGTAATGGATTGTACCCATAAGCTATTAAGTGTTATACTTATAATCTGGAATTGAGGATTTGAATTTTTGCAAAGGATTAAGGTGAAGGAAAATTTATATCCTTAAGAATTCAGTTATGCACATATATGTAAATTCTGAAATTGTGATTATAAGATGTAGATGGATTGAAATGAGCAATATGAGCTTTAGATTAAATAAGTTGGGTAAGGATTGAATTGAAATAGATAAACCAGAATAACTTATAAAAGAATTAAAAGGCATGAATAAAATATGCTTGGGTTATAAAGAAGCATAAGGCTTGAGTTGAAAAAAAAAATGAAGAATATATTCAAGCCTATAATGAATGGGATTGTGTAAATAATAAGTTGTGACTTATTAAATTTGAAAAGTGAGATACAAAACTCCAAAATAAATATTTTTAATGAATTGGAGAATAAAATAAAAATCAAAACTTGAATTATAAACTAAATTGAACTAAGTAAATTAAATGTAGTGATATTTGGGATTAAAATTTAAGAGTTGGATTATAAATAAGGGAAGAACTAATTGATAATAAATTAGTTAATGAAATGTGTGAATGGAGTTCAATGTAGTTAAATAGAAGTTGAATTATAAGCTAATAATGAAGATTGGAAATAAAACTCAAGTTATAAATTGAATTCGACATGAATCATTAGTGAAGGAAATATTATTAAAAGTGGCCTTGAAATTAATTAATTGATTCGTGAATGAAATTGCAATGTAAGTTAATAAAATTGGATGGTAATTTACAAGTGAATAATAGAATCATAACTTGAGTTATTAAATGGAAAATTTAGCTTGAAGTGTTAACAAATTAAATATAATTGAAGTGTATCGGATAGAAATATAAATGGATTAAAATAGCAATGATTTGAATGTGCAAATAAAATCCATAAGTGAAGATAACTTGGAAATAGCCTGGAAATAAATTGAATGAGTTAAATTTGGAAAATTAAATTTTATAATAACTAATTATATTGAATAAATAAATGATGGAATAAATAAGTATCAAATGAAATGTGGTTTAAATAGGTTGAGAAATGGTTATGGAATGAAATAGCTTGGATTGTTTCCGAGCCAAATAAAATAATTTGGAATAAACTAACATGGAATGAAATGTAACTAAATGGATTGTAAATGAAATTTAAATGGAATGTGTCGAGCTAAATAAATGACTGTGGATGAATTAAAATAAAAAGGAAATTTAATTGGTAGTTATTAAAATGCCTTGGATGGATAGGAGTAAAATAAATTGGTTTGAAAGCAATTGAATTAAATATGAGTTCAGTTTGCTTAATACTAAACTAAATGTAAGCAATTGAGTTTTAAACCACTCAAATTAATGAGGTTTTATACGAATGGATTGAAAAACATTCACATAGGATGAGAATGGTTTATAAATTAATTGAAACAGTTGAATTAGCATGGAAACTATATAAGTTGCTTACGAGAAAATGTTTGGTGTGAATTTCTTTTAGAATTCATATGTTTCAACCATTGCAACTAGGTGAAATATAGTTAAACTGCATATATTTGGTACTTACATGTTTAAATTGAGTAAGTACAGGTACCTGGGAGCCGTGTGGCTGGATTTGGTTGTGCTATTTGCTAAAAATAATAAGCTGCTTGCTTAAAATACTAAATAAGGTACGCCTACGCAATAAAAATAGGAAATATGAACTGTTTTTGGTTTTTCCGACCGTGTGGGTCAATGTATGTATATTTATCTCTTTTGTCAGCTCGCAAAAGCTCCTCCGTACAAAGGGGACTCTGCCAAAAATTTTCGAAAAATTTTGAGAGTTAGAATTTTTTTGAAAATTGTTGGAGAAATTTTGTTAATTGACAAAACGAATTTAAATTGGCAACTAAAATTAATTAGTTAATGAAACTAACTAAATAATAACATGAATTAGTTATAAATGGAAAATAAAATTCAATATTTATAGGTAAAGATAAATTGGATTCATATTAAAATGAAAGAATCGATTTGAATGGGAATAAATATAAACTGAAGTGGTAAGATGGAAATAAGTATAAGGAACATATTTCATACTTATACTAACTTAAGAGGGAATAGTGAATTCTAAAATGAAAATTGATACTACTAATATAATTTAAGTCAATATTTGAATGAATAGATATTGACATTTTGTGAGAGCCGATAAAATGTTTTGGGAATATTGTGATTGAATATTAGTGCTAAGCAGGATATGCAGGTAATCTAAATGGAAAAGAGAATTGGTTTTTGATTTCAAGAAGATAAATTTGAAACACTCGACAAAAAGGTATGTATTTTAAATTTGGTATGAAGTTTGATTGGGATTTGGAATGAACCACTTGGCTTTTTGTTTTCTTTTTTTTTGGATTTGAGGGGCCGTAGAGCCATTTTTGTGGTAGTACCGAGTTAGCCGCGCAAAGGAGAAGCTGGCAAATTTTTTTCGGAAATTTAGGGAGTTAGAAAAAAAAATTGAGAAAATTTTGATAATTCAAAATTTGGTTTTAAATCGAACTTGAGTGGTTAAACAAATAGTATAGTTTAAAACTATGGGAAAGTTGAGAAGTTAATAAGGAAGATAATGGATCTTTTATAAGAGATAGTTGGTAAGTTGTTGAGTTGTTATAAACTGTTTGGTTTTGGAAAAGTAACGGGTTTTGAGCCATTCTTCCTAGTTAGTAATTTCGGCGACGAAATTCTTTTAAGGAGGGAGGAATGTGACGACCCGGAATTTTCGAGCATTTAAAATCGGAATATTTAATTGATTTTATGTATTTAAAGGTTAATTCTCAACTTAAATTACGAATATCATAATTTATTTGACAATTAGATTGTTGAATTAAATAATTTGAATTGGATAAAATATGAAACCTGAGATTTTAAGCCTGTTAAAAATATAATTTGAAAGTTTATAAATTTATATTGATAACATTGAATATAATAAAAGTGTTAAAATGGAATCTAACATTGAATTGGTCAGTTTTGAAATTTAATCGTTTAAATTAAATTTAAAAATAACCTTCCGAGGCACGGTCTCGGAATTCGACGAAACCAGTTCCATTGGGTCCGTAATATTGAATTATTATCGGATTTCAAATTTCGTTGTGATCAGAGTTAGTGTGTGAGTGTACGATATATAAACACGCTAAAAATTTAATTGATAATAATTTAATTAGTCAAGCTTCTTGTATACACCATCTCTATTGTATTTATATTTATAATAATACAAAAGGTATAAGTATGTATAAGTATAGGATAAGTGGCATGACATGGTGAAGACAAGTGGCATAATATAGACCATACACCTATCTTAAGATGAAATAGAATTATGACACATATATCACTTAGGTATACACTTCTAGAACACCTTAAATGATTACTAAATAAGGTATGTGTCATGAAATAAAGCTTGCATAAAAAAATGAAGGACATGTGTCCATGTGTAGAAACATCTTAAGACACCTAAGTAGACACATAATCCCATTAGGTGCCCACGTGTAGAAACATCTTAAGACACCTAAGTAGACATGTGTCAACATTCTAAAGCTTGTGCAAAGAGAAGAAGACAAGTGTCCAAAACTAAAATTACCAAACTAGCCTTGAAAATTAATATAGAAAGGGTGGAAATGTTCACTTATTTTGATACTTTCAAAAAGCAAAAACAAAAGTAAGATAAAGTAAAAAAGCTTGGAGAAAGTTAGGGAAAAAGAGTCAAGTCAAATACACAAGTTTAAGGTGAGAAAAACTATTTAATTTCTAGTATTCATGTTATTCTTGAAGAGATGATAGTTATAAGTAAAAATGGCTCGGTTCTATCAAAAACGCGGCTTAGTAATTTAACCATAACTTTCTCAATCCTTAATGAAATTTCGATTTCTTGGATGTTCTGGGAAGCTTATTTCATGTACTACAACTTTTATGTTTTGTGTTTTCTGTAATTTGGATGTTAGATATGTCAAAATTGAACCTTTCTACTGTAATCCCGAGAGCCACACCAATATTAGCTCTATGCTTAAGGCTGAAACTAAATTGGTCATAACTTCTTCGTTTCTCAACCGATTTCGATAAATTTAGATGTTCCAGAAAGTTTAGACTTTGTTCTAAAACTTTTATGTTTTGAATTTTCCAAAATTTCAATGTTATCTTGGCCAAACTTGTAATTGTTTATCGCTGTCCCGAGACAAAATGACATAAGTTGCGAAATTCAAATCTTAGAATTGTTTTATCCATAACTTTTACAATTCTTACCAGAATTTGGAAATTTTTAATGTTCTGGAAAGCTTGGGAACTAAGCTAAAACTTTTGCTTTATTTATTTTGCCTGATTTCGATGTTTTCTATGCTAAAATTGAAATTGTTGGTCGCTGTCCTGCAAATGCATAAGTTCAGGCTAAGTTTAATGTTTTTAGTAAAATGGTCATAACTTTTGAACCGTTAATCCAAATTCAACGATCTTGGTCATTCCGGAAAGCAAACGGAAAGTCCTATAACTTTTATATGTATCATTTTCTGAAATTAGTTAATTAAAATGTTGAAAAATCTCTTGCAAACTCGCTGTCCTGTTGTTTTATGCAAACCTGAGCTAGTATTTTGTGCATAACTTTTGCGTTTCTTATCCAAATCCTATAATTTTTAAAGTTTTGGAAACTGTAGGAAGAATGTGATAACTTTCATTTGTATCACTTTTTAATTAATAAAATTCTGTATATGGAAAGAAATTTTTGAATAAGCAGAAGGTTAATGAAGTTTGAAACTTCAATGATATTATTTAATAAAACAAACATTTATTTAATATTTAAGATTTAACTTAAAGGAATAAAGAAGAAATTCGAAAACAAGCCTGAAATTTGTATATTTTAGTTAAAAGGTTTAAAATCAAACGGAAAACAATAACAATAATAATAAGTCTGTAACTAATGAATTTCTGAAATGAATTGAGTAATTAAAGAAACTTACTTCAAATACAATAAATTGGAAATCAATTTCGGGGAAATTGATTTAAGTGATTGAGTTGGAACTTTCTCTGGATGGCCAAGTACATGTTTTAAAAGGTAAAATTGTAAATATAAATTAAATGTTTTAAAGCTGTTTTTAAAGAAAGCAAGTTTTGAAAAAATTTATTATTTCTATTATTTAAAGTTTAAAGTAAGTATTTTCTTTAATCTATTCTAGCAGTAATTATTAAGAAGTAACTTAGTATTTTGTTTTAAAAGTAGAAATCTTGTTTTATAACCTTATTTCAAACATTCATATAGTATGTATTTTTAACAAATTATTAAAATAATTTTGACTTAAATGTTTCAAAATAAAGTGTTTTAAATTATTTTAAAATTTAGTTTTGTGCTTGGTGATTTCAGAGGAGATATAAAATATTCGGGAAAGTTGATTCTGAAAAGAATGATGGTTTTGAAACTGTTTTCAAAGGATTGAAAATAGAAATATATCTTGTGAAGATATTTTGAGGTTAATAAATAATTTGAAAAATTATTTATCGGTTGATGGTTGTTGTGAATATTAATTTATAGTTAAATAACCGACTATCAATATTGGACAAATGCGCTGATCGTTTCGAAGAGACGGGGATCGAGATTTATTTCTCGAAAACCACTTCGATCCGGTTTATACGTTTCGTGTAAACGATTTTGGATTCGAAGATGGAGCAGTGAAGTGCAACGGCTAGTCGCTACTAATCCTGAGGATATTTCCAAAATGGATGTAGTAGGAATAGTGCCTTCGGTTCCGTTCGAACCCGGGACGGACTTGTATGGACGAATGCTTGCGAAACATCGTCAGGTGGACGATGGGCATTCTAAGTGAAAATGTTCTAAAGGTAATGCTTAGCCTCAAGCCTCATCAACCGAGTATTATAGAATACAGGATGTGATGCTGTGGAGCTCAGGAGACGAGCTGGAGGACGATACGTATATCCATACTTGTTATATATATATTCCGCTGTGATTGAGTTGCTGTGTATCCATTTGTATGTTGTTGTTGAGCCGTTGATCCTGATGATGTAATATATAAACAGATATATTTGATTTTGAGTAAAGATCATTTATTTTCTATTATATTTTAGTCCGCTGCGATGGTTAGATTCTGATATTGTTTTCTATTTTCTTCTTCTACCTCTTTTTCTTTAACCCAAATGGTTCGTATTTCTGTACAACTTGAGTTGAGTATTGTAGAATTGTGTTGACTCAAGGGGTACGGATTTGCGGGCTGTTACATAGATTGTTTAATATTCTGTGTTATGATTGTGTGATATTCTGTGGTGAATTATGTTGATAATTGGATTATTGAATACCATGGTTCGATTGAATATATTTCGATACTCTGAGTTATCAAAATATATATAATTGGATTTTTTGGAAGAAATATAAGAGAGAATTTTTAAGTAAAATAATTATAGAGAATCTGAATAAATTTAAGAATGAATTGGAAAATAATAAAAGTGATTTAAAATTCTAATAAATAAATTTCGAGCATGAAAAAGGGAATTTTGAATAAATAGAGAAATAATGAATTTTAAAACTTAAGTGATATTATTTTAAGGAATGAATAGTTTATTTTTAATAATTTAAGGTTTAAAATTTAGTGAAAAGAAAAAAAAGGGATTTGGGAAATATGAAATTGATACTTCCATTTAAAAGGGTTTTAAATCATAATTTAGAAATAAAATCTGAAGTTGATGGGTTTTGAATAAATTGAGTAAGTAAAGAAACTTATTTCAAAATGGAGTAATTTGGAAATCAATTTGAAAAATTGATTAAGTGTTCGAAACCGGGATTTTAAAAGGAAGCTGAGACTATGAAACTTATAAACTAGGTTTATAAGGTGAAACAAGATATCAGTGGATATTTAAAGATATAAATTCACGGTGGGAATTTATTAATAGAATGGGTAAATTTGTTTAAAAATAAATTGTGGTTTATTTTTAAAAAGATGTGAAAGAGAAGCGAATTTCCTTGGATAGCCAAGTACGTTTTCAAAACAAATTTATAAGTATAAGTTAAAAGTTAAAAGTTGTTTTAAAAAGTATGCTTATAAAATTTATTATTTTTAAATGTTTAAATTTTAAAGTAAATATTTTTCAAATTTATTTTAGTATTAATTATTTAAAGGTGACTTGGTATTATGTTTTAAAAAGAGAAGAATTAGTTTTATATTTTTTAAAAGTAGTTTTATTTTAAATATTTTTAAAGTATATATTTTGAATAAGTATTAAAGTTATTTTTAATTTAAACGTATTAAAGGATATTTTATAATATAGTGTTTAGATCATTTCAAAATCAAAAGTTGTAACGACCCGCCTTTTTGGACAGTTTAAACCGACGATCAAATACACATGCCGATTTCAAACCATTCAAAAGGGCAGATGGTTATTGGGGTAAATAAGAAAATAAAAGAAAGAGAAATAAGGGAAATGAAACAACACATAATCTCGCAGCGGACGATAAAATATAATAGTCAAATAAACAGTTCATGAAGCTGTTTACTATACTTTGACAATTATTTATACAACATTTATCAGAGTTATACATATACAACAGAACAATTAAAATAATGTAGCAGATAGCATGATGCAAGGGTAATAATAGTAATAGTATACCAAATCTTCGTCTTCATCCTCCACAATAGATCTTCAAAAATCTGTAAAACTCAGGACTGACCCGAGCGTAATGAAAAGACAAAACACTCGAGTCAGGACTAAAATATCCTTATGAAAGTTAAATCAATTGTAAATAAATATGAGTGTAACGGCGTCAGAGATGTTTACGAGATTTGACATCTCATATCCAGTGTCAACGTGCGTGCAATAACTCAAGAGATGTTACGGGATTTTCCATCTCTTAAGGATCCGTTAAACTATCTACTATGCAGTAATGTATGCTAAATAGATAATGCCTATCAGTAATATAAAGTATCAAAATAGCGTTAAGGAGTTAGCATAATCCCCCTTAACACAATTTTATAATGCCATAGTCTATACAGCACCGTAAGCCCCACCGTAAACTGGTGGTTATCAGAGGGTACCCCATAGGTATAACACAAAACATAACGTAGTGGTCGCGAATAGGATAATCAGTATGAAAAGGTACATGAGGCGATACCAACTAGGATACTAGTAGTTGCGTGATCCGGACTGATGTTGAGCATAGCCAGCACCTACCCCAACACTGCGAAACAACACTCCCAAATCAAGGGGTGCACCCAAATCGAATCACAAATGTAATAGATATGGTTTCGAAGAAGTGTGTCCGCTAGAGATGACGAACCTCAATGGCCCGGCGCGGCTCCTGTTTTAGACATGTCAGGGGTCATCCAATATCGTTCTCTTTCTTCAGTCAACGCGTTCACCAAACCATCCACTTCATTCTGGATCAACACTCCGCGTATAATAGTTATTAAAGTGGTTTTCGGTATCGACAGAGAGTATGTCCATATCCGATCCCGGTCTCTTTAATAACTACGTATTATTACACCGATGGCTCTTTTACATTTCAAATCGATTCATAATTGATATCAAAATATCATATTCGCTTCAAAAATCAAATCCCTTTCAAATATCATCATAGCTATTCAAAATGTAAGATTCTGTTTCAAAAATCATTTTTGTCTCAATATCTCATTTCGATTCCAAAATCATTTCGAATTTCAATTTAGGTTGCAACTTTATTTAACCCAATTGGTATTTAAATTCAAGATTCAAACATAAACATTTCACCTTATTAACCAGCTTGAAATTTTAGAAAATAGTTTTAAGTAGTTTAAAAGTAGTTTAAATAATTAAAATAGTTAAAAATACTTAAAATCTTTAAATGGATTTCAAATAGATAAATTAGTTTAAAATAATTTAAATTGGGTTAAGTAGATTTAAAATAGATTAAAATAGTTTAAGTATTCAAAAAGGGTTTATATAACTGAGTAATTTGGAAAACAAAATAAAACAGCTTCGAAACCAAACCATTTCAATTATAACTTCCCAATTCAAAACAATTTCAATTTCCACTCTACCGATTCAATTTCTATTTCAATTCAAATCAATGTCAACTTTGACTTCAAATTAATTCAATTCTACATTCACCTTCAATTAATTCAATTTCAATTTATATCGATTTAGAGCTTGATTTTTCAAAATATCAATTTATAACACTTACCAAATTATCCTTCAATATTCAAATTTAAATCCAAATTTCAAATATGATTCAATTCCAAGCTCGATTTCAAAATATCATTTTTATATCACTTTTACTTAGTAATATTCAAAGCTCGAATTAAGGTTAAATCTTTAAAGAATCAATTTTCGAAATTTCTTTTAACCAAAATTTATTTCAACATTCCAAACTCAATTTTTCGATAAATTCGATTCCTATAAATTGATTTCTATTTATAACTTTTAAATCAAAACATTTAAATAAATTTCAAATCACGATTTTAGAAATTATTAATTTAGCCAATTCGGTGTCCGTATATAATTTTCTATCCTATGGCCAAGTAATTATTTATTTCAATTAAATGTCAGGGATGAATATATATCACTTAAATCAAATCATAGTTTCATATGTATGCATAACAGGATATATATAAGCAAATAAACATCCAAACATTTAAATATCAACCAATAACATCCATCAAAATACATCATCCAATAGACAATACAATTCACGGCAATTTCATAGTTATCCATGTTAGGTAATTTAATCGCAATTCAATTTTTAATTTCAATTTGACTGTCAGTTAAATTTTCAACGGTGAATTCAAATGACAATTAAATTTTATTAAACAACGACAAATAAAATTCATATCACTTCATAATATTAAACTTAACTACCATAAGGATATTCAGTACGTTGTGAGCGTTATAAAACACTCACCTTGATTTCAATGTAGTTCCAGCGTTTTATTTCGAATAAAATTAAACGAGCGTTTAATTTTACCCGAAATTCAAACTAGCTCCAAACGATTCCAATCCAGTTCCATTGCGAAGAGCTCGTCGATACGATTTCAACGCAAAAAGTTTCGTAATTTTTCGACCTCGTGTGACAAAGTTATGATTTTTAGAAATTTATACAAATTATAATATATATAATTTACAAATTCATTTTCCTTTTTAAACCTAGTTTTCATCAAGGCCGCATGTTTTGATTTGCTCCAGATCTGGCCGCTCTCTCCACTTCTCCTCTTTCACGTTGCCTCCAGGTTTTTCACACATAAAACTACCAATGAGCCGCCCATCTTCATCAATTAACGCGACCACCACGCTCCACTTGAAGACGATCAGAGACTCCCATCTTGTAGCCCACGTCGAACTCCACCTTCACCAGAGAACCGGATCCACTCGCCCTACCCTATGGCCTCGAAAACTGTGCAAAAATGAGCACAAACGCGGGGCATTTTCTTCCACTTTGCTGCTCCAAAACCCATCATCTCAGTATGGATATGAAGCTCTCATCGAGCTCTTCGACTTTCGTGTTGGAAGTTTTCTCTAATTATTCACGGATTGGAAGAGATTAAGGGAAGAAGTTTCGAATTTTTGTGGCCATTGAAAATTAGGGCCGGCTGAAGCTTTAGAAGGGGGAGGGTTTGCAAATGAAGAGAGTGAAGTCCTTTTATAGAAAATCTACCGAAAATCACTATTCACTCAATTTTTCGAACTCCGAACAAAGCGTGCCGGCTGGCGTTTCTAGGGTTTACCCCGCGTTCCAAACACAATGGAATAGGTTTCGGAGGCTAATTCGATCGTAGGTGAGAGTTATGGCAATAAACGATCGATTTTAAATTAAATCGGTTAACTAAATTTCTTGACGTTTTGGCTTGCTCCGAACAAACGGTAAATCCGATTGACACGAAATTTGAAATCTTACAATAATATCAAGTTACGGATTCGATGAAACTGGTTTCGTCGAAATGCGAGACTGTTTGAAAAATGGCTATTTTAACTCGTCAATTAAATATTAAAATATTCAATTTTCACAAATTTACTTTTAATTCGATTTTAAATGTTCTACAACATCATTCAAACTTTAATATGATAAAATAAAATTTTACAAATCATTTTTAATCATATTAAACCCGTTATTCAATTATCTAATAAATTCAAATTTTAAAATCTTATTAACTCTATTATAATCCCAATATAACTTACATTCACTTTGGAAACCAATTTGAATCATATTAAATCAAATTTCAATCATTCACTCTATTTTCATATATTAAATTTCAATATCAAATTAATCATATCAGATTCGGAATTTAATTATTCAAGCATTTGTAATATTAAATTTAAACGAATTTGATCATTCTTAAATCACTATCTTTTGAAATATTCAAAACGAACTTATAAGATTTAACCTTTAAAACTAATTCAAATTATAGAACAACCATTTCCATTAATCAGTTACCCAATTTTCATTATTCAATTATTCAATAAGTTTTAAATATTTACTTTAAATAATTTATGTGTTCAATATTCAATTATTTGATTTGAACTAGATTTTACTTATCAATCAATTACTCTATTATACCCAATGAATTCAACATTTATTATCCTATCCAACTATTGATCGCAAAGGCATTCACTAAGTAGCATTTATTTTTCAATAATTATTACTATTCAAATCTTCGAAACCAATCTAGTAAAATTTGTATTACTACCTAAATAATTCACAATTCTTATTCACTTATTTGCATTGTTTTTTCATATATTCCCTTAACCAAGTTATAACATTTGAGTCAATTCAATTAGATTAGAACTCCATTCAATCTATAAATAATTTCTTGGATAATTATTGTTGCAATTCATTCCAGTTATTATTATTCCAAACGACTTACAATTTTTTTCTAACACTAAATCATGAAATCTTATTAAATTAGCTATTTTAATTATCTAAAATTTACGGGTCGTTACACTCTCCCCACTCAAAACTTTTCGTCCCCGAAAAGGAAAAAGAAGGGAAAAGGAACCAAGTATAGAATTCAACACTAGATATATTTTATTCAAAGTTACCAACTTATAAAACAATGAAATTCCATTTATAAAGTCATAACTACGTTTCCACTAAGTTACCCTGAACGGCTTTCGAACTTTAAAAGTTAGTTATCAAAACAAGTTAAAAAAAAATTAAAACTTGAAAATTTTTCTAACACCCGGATTTACGGAAAATTTCGGCAGAGTCTCCTTTGCGCGGCTCGATCGAAAA
The DNA here is from genome assembly GCA_030765085.1 of Allium cepa. Taxonomy (NCBI): domain Eukaryota; kingdom Viridiplantae; phylum Streptophyta; class Magnoliopsida; order Asparagales; family Amaryllidaceae; genus Allium; species Allium cepa. Next base: position 352,256,205 of record CM060932.1, on the reverse strand, counting down.
AAAAAGACAGTATATATATCACAAATATACATCTCATCAAGTGATGAGGCATCCCACAGGGAAAAAAGTGTAAAAGTACGGTATGTAATCCGAGATATGTACCTTATATATTATTAGCGAGCATATACGGCTAATATAGCGCGAAAGCGAGCTCCAAATGCGAGCAAGCGCAATCCGCACCTACTAAACACTCAACAAACCTTGAGAAACATGCATATATGAAAATAATATCAATATACACCATATAGCAACATAACAACTACATGTGCCAACATAGCAAATGCAACAAAACAACAAATGCATCCACCAAATCAATTATCATCCAACTATCATCCAAGAAATCCATAATAAATCAATACAAATTCACTTCTCATTAATATTTATTCACTTGGTTTTCAATTTTAATCACAGTTGATTCATTAACGTTGGATTTTACTAACATTCATTCTCAATTCAATTAGTTAACATTCACTAATTTATATTTACATTAGTTTACTTCCAATTTGAATCAAATTAAATTTTATTTAAATTCATTTAACTTCCAATTTGATTTCAATGATTTATAGCTTTCAATTTCATTAACACTTAATGAATTATATACAACCAACTAACAATCGTATAACAACCGAATCATACCTAACATAACCAAATTTTTAATTTTACATTCAATTTAGTTTATCTCTTTCAATTCCAATTGATTCATAGCCATACTAAATTCTTTTGTTTACATTTACTTCAATTTCATAATTTTAGTTAATAACAAATTTATTTGCGAAACATTTTATTAATCTTCACTTTAATTTATAATCATTCAATAAAAGTCTAACTTCTTATATATGACTTTTCTTAGTTTATAGTTATCTCAAAAGTTACAAATTTATCTTCACATATTTGGCATCTTAAATTTCCAATATTAACTTTTTATTAAGTCCGTAAGCCGTACATATATCATCTGTGAGCAATATCAATCTAATCGCTTATTCGATCACACAATTTCACTTCCAAACTAGTATCGTTCACACGACTCTCTAGTGCGGACTCAGATTTGGTTCCTTGATTGGAAACTGTTACTCTCCTTGCATAGCCATATACTATGATAGAGAATTCCAGAATCGAATTAAAAATCTATATCTAGGGTTCGCCGTCGAAAATCGAGTGAAAAATCCTAACTTGGATCGATATAAATCATCCCGAAATTTTGTGCTCGAATTTGGATCAAATCGTTATGCGAATAAAATAATAATCGTACAACTTATGTATCACCTTTCAATAGATTTCTATACAATTTATCTATATTAAATTATTTTATTGACTTTCATTTTATTTACAATTAATTATTCACAATCCATTATTCAGTTAATATATCCATGTCTTTACATAGCATATTCTTCAACATTATCTTTTCTTTAACATCATATCATAGAATTTTCCTACTCAAGTTCATTTTAAACATTCTATATAATTTAATTAAATTCAATTTCATTTTCCAATTGATTCTTAGGTATAAGAAATTCCTTTGTTTACATTTATTGCATTTTCATAATTTCAGTTAATAACGAATTCATTTGTGGAATATTTTATTAACCGGCACTTTAGTTTATTAATCATCCCATAAAAATCTAACCTCTCATAAATGACTTTTCTTAGTTTACAGTAATCTTAAAGGTTACAAATTCAGAAAATTTTTACAACCCCTTTGCAATTTATATTTATTTTCTATAACCAATTTACAAAGATATAATACAATTCATTTATCTTCTTTCTTAAGTTCACTTACTTGTTCCATTTATCCATTCATCATTTCATGCTATATTTAAGTATATAACATTTTTATCACAACCAAATTTTCCATTTATATACATTTTAATTCCTTTTGAGTTTTTCTTACTTGTATACTTCAATTATTTTCAGGTTCTGTTTATTTGTACAACATCTCATTACATATCCAAAACATCATTTCAACTTTTTAATATTGGGTGAGTCATATTATATGTTATTAGAATGCAAATTTGGTATTATACCAATTTATAGAATTTCATTTTACTTAATTAGAATGTTCACAAATTTAATTTGTTTAAATCCTCTTTACCTTTCAACTTTAAAGTTTTCTCAAACAATAGCTTAGATATCCTAATCCTCTTATTTTATAAATTTTGGTTATTCACATTTCATTCAAATAATTTGAAAATTACTAATTAACATAACTTAGAAATTTAAATGCTCGGTTCTTTTCAAATCATTTGAAATAAACATATACACTTATATCTTTAATATATCAAATCATACCTTTGGAGTTTAAACCAAAACCCATTTACCCAAAATAATTTCGAAGAAAAGCAAAGCTTCTTAGAAGTCTTCCCACTTTGAGACTCGAAAATGAACGTCGATGATGCTGCGCAGTCATCACCGAAATTATTTTCCAGCGACAAAAGAGAGGAGTACTGAATTCATTCCATATTTTTTTTTAAAAATCCTTTCAAAATATTTCCATAAACATTTTCCAACTAATATTACTATACATTTCTTCAAAGCTTTGAGAACCATTGTCAAAACCTCCGGGTCTTAAATTCAATATTTTCCAATTTAAATCTGTTTTAATTTATAAGTCACCTTTATAAAATATTCTTATAGGATTTTACTTTCTTAAAATATTCCACAAGTTGTTTTATCACTGTCCATTTAGTAATTCGCCTTATTTATTAAATTACAATATCAAATTAATGATAATAACCAATATTTTCATTCCTAACAACCAGGTAAGCTAGATAAGTCACAATAATTTCTGAAAATTTTTCTTTATATTCAAAATATAATTAGAGCAAAATTATTTCATTTACCCAATTTCAAAACAATACTATGTCGAATTGTTCTGTTTAAGTGTTTAGAGATCCCTATCAATGACGTTAATTACTCGTATTGACCAGAATCCATAAGCCACTCAACAAATCAACCGACACAATATAAAACGTTTTATATCACTAAAAAATACTCTCTCTCATATATATACACTTAGCGACTCATCATAGGGTATTACTACCCTATTTATAAAGAGTCAGACCCCACAAAGCTAAGGTTATCGCTAAACCAAAGCTCTGATACCAACTGTAACGACCCGCCTTTTTGGACAGTTTAAACCGACGATCAAATACACATGCCGATTTCAAACCATTCAAAAGGGCAGATGGCTATTGGGGTAAATAAGAAAAGAAAGAGAAATAAGGGAAATGAAACAACACAGAATCTCGCAGCAGAACGATAAAATATAATAGTCATATAAACAGTTCATGAAGCTGTTTACTATACTTTGACAATTATTTATACAACATTTATCAGAGTTATACATATACAACATAACAATTAAAATAATGCAGCAGATAGCATGATGCAAGGGTAATAATAGTAATAGTATACCAAATCTTCGTCTTCATCCTCCAGAATAGATCTTCAAAAATCTGTAAAACTCAGGACTGACCCGAGCGTAATGAAAAGACAAAACGCTCGAGTCAGGACTAAAATATCCTTATGAAAGTTAAATCAATCGTAAATAAATATGAGTGTAACAGCGTCAGAGATGTTTACGGGGTTTGACATCTCATATCCAGTGTCAACGTGCGTGCAATAACTCAAGAGATGTTACGGGATTTTCCATCTCTTAAGGATTCGTTAAACTATCTACTATGCAGTAATGTACGCTAAGTAGATAATGCCTATAAGTAATATAAAGTATCAAAATAACATTAAGGCGTTACCATAATCCCCCTTAACACATTTTTATAATGCCATAGTCTATACAGCACCGTAAGCCCCATCGTAAACTGGTGGTTATAAGAGGGTACCCCATAGGTATAACACAAAACATAACGTAGTGGTGCGAATAGGATAATCAGTATGAAAAGGTACATGAGGCGATACCAACTAGGATACTAGTAGTTGCGTGATCCGGACTGATGTTGAGCATAGCCAGCAGCTACCCCAACACCGCGAAACAACACTCCCAAATCAAGGGGTGCACCCAAATCGAATCACAAATGTAATAGATACGGTATCGAAGAAGTGTGTCCGCTAGAGATGGCGAACCTCAATGGCCCGGCGCGGCTCCTGTTTTAGTCATGTCAGGGGTCATCTAATATCGTTCTCTTTCTTCAGTCAACGCGTTCACCAAACCATCCACTTCATTCTGGATCAACACTCCGCGTATAATAGTTATTAAAGTGGTTTTCGGTATCAACAGAGAGTATGTCCATATCCGATTTCGGTCTCTTTAATAACTACGTATTATTACACCGATGGCTCTTTTACATTTCAAATCGATTCATAATTGATATCAAAATATCATATTCGCTTCAAAAATCAAATCCCTTTCAAATATCATCATTGCTATTCAAAATGTAAGATTCCGTTTCAAAAATCATTTTTCGTCTCAATATCTCATTTCGATTCCAAAATCATTTCGAATTTCAATTTAGGTTGCAACTTCATTTAACCCAATTCGTATTTAAATTCAAGATTTAAACATAAACATTTCACCTTATTAACCAGCTTGAAATTTTAGAAAATAGTTTTAAGTAGTTTAAAAGTAGTTTAAATAATTAAAATAGTTAAAAATACTTAAAATCTTTAAATGGATTTCAAATAGATAAATTAGTTTAAAATAATTTAAATTGGGTTAAGTAGATTTGAAATAGATTAAAATAGTTTAAGTATTCAAAATGGGTTTATATAACTGAGTAATTTGGAAAACAAAATAAAACAGCTTCAAAACCAAACCATTTCAATTATAACTTCCCAATTCAAAACAATTTCAATTTCTACTCTACCGATTCAATTTCGATTTCAATTCAAATCATTGTCAACTTTGACTTCAAATTAATTCAATTCTACATTCACCTTCAATTAATTCAATTTCAATTTATATCGATTTAGAGCTTGATTTTTCAAAATATCAATTTATAACACTTACCAAATTATCCTTCAATATTCAAATTTAAATCCAAATTTCAAATATGATTCAATTCCAAGCTCGATTTCAAAATATCATTTTTATATCACTTTTACTTAGTAATATTCAAAGCTCAAATTAAGGTTAAATCTTTAAACAAATCAATTTTCGAAATTCAATCATATCCCGATTTTAAATTCCAAAGTCTCCACTTTAATTATTTAACAATTTCTTTTAACCAAAATTTATTTCAACATTCCAAACTCAATTTTTCGATAAATTCGATTTCTATAAATTGATTTCTATTTATAACTTTTAAATCAAAACATTTAAATAAATTTCAAATCGACGATTTTAAAAATTATTAATTTAGCCAATTCGGTGTCCGTATATAATTTTCTATCCTATGGCCAAGTAATTATTTATTTCAATTAAATGTCAGGGATGATATATATCACTTAAATCAAATCATAGTTTCATATGTATGCATAACAGGATATATATATAAGCAAATAAATATCCAAACATTTAAATATCAACCAATGACATCCATCAAAATACATCATCCAATAGACAATACAATTCACGGCAATTTCATAGTTATCCATGTCAGGTAATTTAATCGCAATTCAATTTTTAATTTCAATTTGACTGTCAGTTAAATTTTCAACGGTGAATTCAAATGACAATTAAATTTTATCAAACAACGACAAATAAAATTCATATCACTTCATAATATTAAATTTAACTACCATAAGGATATTTAGTACGTTGTGAGCGTTATAAAACACTCACCTTGATTTCAATGTAGTTCCAGCGTTTTATTTCGAATAAAATTAAACGAGCGTTTAATTTTACCTGAAATTCAAACTAGCTCCAAACGATACCAATCTAGTTCCATTGCGAACACCTCGTCGATACGATTCCAATGCAAAAAGTTTCGTAATTTTTCGACCTCGTATGACAAAGTTATGATTTTTAGAAGTTTATACAAATTATAATATATATATAATTTACAAATTTATTTTCCTTTTTAAACCTAGTATTCATCAAGGCCGCACGTTTTGATTTGCTCCAGATCTGGCCACTCTCTCCACTTCTCCTCTTTCACGTTGCCTCCAGGTTTTGCACGCATAAAACTACCAATGAGCCGCCCATCTTCATCAATTAACGCGACCACCACGCTCCACTTAAAGACGATCAGAGACTCCCACCTTGTAGCCCACGTCGAACTCCACCTTCACCAGAGAACCGACTCCACTCGGCCTCCCCTATGGCCTCGAAAATTGTGCAAAAACGAGCACAAACGCGGGGCATTTTCTTCCCCTTCGTTGCTCCAAAACCCATCATCTCCGTATGGATTTGAAGCTCTCATCGAGCTCTTCGACTTTCGTGTTGGAAGTTTTCTCTAATTATTCATGGATTGGAAGAGATTAAGGGAAGAAGTTTCGAATTTTTGTGGCCATTGAAAATTAGGGCCGGCTGAAGCTTTAGAAGGGGGAGGGTTTGCAAATGAAGAGAGTGAAGTCCTTTTATAGAAAATCTACCGAAAATCACTATTCACTCAATTTTTCGAACTCCGAACGAAGCGTGCCGGCTGGCGTTTCTAGGGTTTACCCCGCGTTCCGAATACAATGGAATGGGTTTCGGAGGCTAATTCGATCGTAGGTGCGAGTTATGACAATAAACGATCGATTTTAAATTAAATCGGTCAACTAAATTTTTAAGCGTTTTGGCTTGCCCCGGACAAACGGTAAATCCGATTGACACGAAATTTGAAATCTTACAATAATATCACGTTACGGATCCGATGAAACTAGTTTTGTCGAAATCCGAGACTGTTTGAAAAATGGCTATTTTAACTCGTCAATTAAATATTAAAATATTCAATTTTCACAAATTTACTTTTAATTCGATTTAAAAGTTCTACAACATCATTCTAACTTTAATATGATAAAATAAAATTTTACAAATCATTTTTAATCATATTAAACCAGTTATTCAATTATCCAATAAATTCAAATTTTAAAATCTTATTAACTCTATTATAATCCCAATATAACTTACATTCACTTTGGAAACCAATTTGAATCATATTAAATCAAATTTCAATTATTCACTCTATTTTCATATATTAAATTTCAATATCAAATTAATCATATCAAATTCAGAATTTAATTATTCAATCATTTGTAATATTAAATTTAAACGAATTTGATTATTCTTAAATCACTATCTTTTGAAATATTCAAAACGAACTTATAAGATTTAACCTTTAAAACTAATTCAAATTATAGAACAACCATTTCCATTAATCAGTTATCCAATTTCCATTATTCAATTATTCAATAAGTTTTAAATATTTACATTAAACAATTTATCTGTTCAATATTCAATTATTTGATTTGAACTAGATTTTACTTATCAATCAATTACTCTATTATACCCAATGAATTCAACATTTATTATCCTATCCAACTATTGATTGCAAAGGCATTCACTAAGTAGCATTTATTTTTCAATACTTATTACTATTCAAATCTTCGAAACCAATCTATTAAAATTTGTATTACTACCTAAATAATTCACAATTCTTATTCACTTATTTGCATTGGTTTTTCCATATATTCCCTTAACCAAGTTATAACATTTGAGTCAATTCAATTAGATTAGAACTCCATTCAATCTATAAATAATTACTTGGATAATTTTGTTGCAATTCATTCCAGTTATTATTATTCCAAACGACTTACAATTTTTTTCTAACACTAAATCATGAAATCTTATTAAATTAGCTATTTTAATTATCGAAAATTTACGGGTCGTTACAAAAGTGTTTGTACTTGGTGATTTCAGTGGAAGTAGAAAATATTTGGGGAATGTATTCCGTGAGAGGAAGATGGTTTGGAAACTGTTTTCAAAAAGGTTTGAAAAGTGAAAATATATCTTGTGAAGATATTTTGAGATTAATAAATAATTTCGTGAAATTATTTGTGTTTGATGGTTATTTGTGAATGTTATTTGATAGTTAAATAACCGACTATCAATATTGGACAATGTGTAGATCGTTTCGAAGAGACCAGGATCAGGATTTATTTCCTGAAAACCACTTCGATCCGGTTCGAACGTTTTCGTGTGAAAAACAAGAGTTTGGATTCAAAGGTGGAGCAGTGAAGTGCAAGGGCTAGTCGCTACTAATCCTGAGGTGATTCCAAAATGGATGTAGTGGAGTAGTGCCTTCGGTTTCGTTCGAACCAAGAACAGACTTGTATGGATGAATGCTTTCAAAACATCGTCAGGTGGGCGATGAGCATTCTAAGAGAAGTGTTCTAAAAAGGTAACGCTTAGCCTCGAGCCTCATCAACCGAGAATGACTGAAAATCAAGGGATATACAACAAGGCTAAGTGGGTAGCACCTATTAGGGTAAGGTCATCCCTGTCTAGGTATCCCTTTTTTTTATTCGGCTTAGTGAGCTGTTGCTGATCCCAACCGTGGGGTGATCTTACTTGGGATTATCCAGTAAGGGGTAGTCCTGGTCTTATGTTGCAGGGGATTTAGGGTGGATCCTTGGTACGGTGATCTAGGCCATGTACTGTGATAGGTTGTACCCCTGTGCCTAGTCATTAGTTGGAAATCCATTCTCCCTACGCGCCTTTACGGTTTTGATTGTGCCCAACTATTGCTGAAACGTGAGATGCCAGCATTTCAGCTAGATTCTATTTTACTTTCTATAGACACTATTATAATATCAGACAGATTTGATAAAAATTGTTTTGGCTATCGTAAGGTATAAACCCGACATGTTTATTTGTGGCGTGGTCTTACGAGATGCTTTTGTTTTGAAAAGAATTTTGAAACTTTAATAATCAATTTGAGTGTGATTTTCTCACCCTGGTATTCCAGACTGACTCAGGTGTTGTTTCACTATAATGCTCGGGTCAGACCGAGTGTTATAGAATACAAGAAAGGATGCTATGGAGCTCATGGGACGAGCTGAATGGCGATACGTGCTCCCAAACTTGTTTTAAATATTCCGCTGTGTTGATCAGCTCTGCATTTAGTTTTGTGAGGACATGTTATGATTACTGTCCTGCTGTGTGTGATGTATACTCTGATGATGTAATATATAAATATATTTGTTTTTGTGTAAAGATCATTTATTATTTATTATATTTTATTCCACTACGATGGTTAGATTCTTATGTTGTTTTCTATTTTCTTTTTCTACCTCTTCTTCTTTAACCCTAACGGTTCGTATTTCCATTCACCTTGAGTTGATATGTTGGAAAATAGTGTTGACTTAAGGGGTACGGATTTGCGGGTCATTACAAGCTTCATGAACTACTATTTACCTATTGCGCTGCTTATTGTGGTAATACTCTGTGTTTGTGATTGATTTATTTACTGTATATGTTGAGTTTTGCCAAATATAAATTAACAATGTGCTGTTTTGGGAAATTCAAGTCTGACATGTGTGGATGTGAATGGTTTGAAATAGCGGGTCATTACAGTTGGTATCCGAGCTCTGGTTTAGGAAAAACTTAGCATTTGGTGTAAATTAATTACAGAATCATCTTTGTGCGAGCTTGAAATTCTTCATTAAGATCTTCCCGAGTTAGGATTTTTCCCTGTTTGTATTCTTCCTGATATTGGATCACCTATAGCTTCAACCTCAACGGTCACCTTCATCCATAGCTATGACTAATCACATCGGCGGTCCTTATAACGACCCAATTTTTTTTTGATAATTTAATTATTAATTTTATTAAGTGTTTGCTATCTAATATTGGAAAAACAGAAATCCGTGACTCATTAATGAAATAATAATTTGAATGAGATGTAATAATGCTAATCTTAGTTAAATATTTACTATTTGAATGATGTTACAATTAACGGAATTAATGTGAATGTTATATTAGGCTATAAATCAAATATAAGAAAACAAATATAAGTATTGAATTAATTAATGAATTAAAATATATTGAATGGTAATTGAATAAAATCAATGTTTAGTAAGAAATTATAACATTGGTTTGGAAATGATAAACTTATAAAAATGTGATTGAGAGTTAATGATAACAAATATTATAAGTTAATCATTTATTTGGTCCATTAAATCAAAATTTGTAATCAATTGCAATGAATCTCAATTCAATGTTATCTTAGTGCAAATTAAGGAAATAATTGGAAATAATGTTAATTCTATTCATAATATCATAATTGGTTGAATGAAAATAATGTATATCAAGATTTATTAATTTATTGTAATTTAAACTTAATAAATGGATTAATTGCAATCAAATGAAATTTAATGAAATTAAGGCTAACACTGAAATTGATAAATTTATCAACTCTAAATTGACATCTAAATTTGGTTAAATTAGTGTAAATGATTAAAAAATTTAAAAATGATGAAATTTGTTAATTATAGAGTTGAAATTGAAAATTTGGTTTAATTAATTAATCATGAATTTATTTAATTAATGTAAAAACATCCATTTTTGCCACTGACTAGGATTTGGACGAAACTAGTTTCATCGGATCCGTAATGGTGAATTGTTGTAGGACTTCAAGTTTCGCAGCGATCAGACTTGTCGTTTGGTCGTACGGGCTCGAAACGCCTAGAAATCAATTTGAAATAACTTGATTTTGGCATAACTTCTTCATATGATGGAATTTGAACTTGAAACCTACTTCATTGATTTTAAAATATTTTAAAACATCTATTTTGATATATGGGTTGACCCATTTTCGTTCCGGAGTCTAAACGGGCGTTTTGGGTAATTATCGTTCAATTTTTTCAAACCAGTCAAACCCATTAGTTTCTATTGTCTTATGCCTATATATATGTTGTTATAAACCCTAGCAGCCTTTCTATTTCTGATTTCTATACGTACAGAAATTTCTGTTGCTCCTCTTTCTCAATGGCAGACAAACCCTAAATTCCCAATTGCAATTTCAAAATCAAATTCAAATCAAAATTTCAAACTCCACAAACAATATCAAATTTTATATCAATCTAAAGCTCTCGACGAGCGCATCTCAGACTTGAAATTTATTTTTCGATTTGAAGCTCTATTTGTCTAGAAATTGATGATCATTTCTCGGCCGTTCATCACGCGACGATCAACTTTAGCCGATTGTCAAATCGTCTAAGGGGTTTTCTAGAGGGGACCGAGCGTTGTTCATCGGTGGTTTTCACTGGTGGAATTGACGGCTAGATCTTCGGTAAAAAATCGCCGTGGTTTAACCAAAATTGACGGCGGCTGCATGATATGGAGTTGTCCGACGTGCAGCTTGGTCGAGTGGGTGTAGGCGTTGGAGGCGGTTAAGGGGTGGCGGCGCGGCGTGTCGATGGGGGGCGGCGATAATCCTTGGCCGCGCATGCGTTCGTCGTTATGGCTAGGGTTTCAACTCCACTAGAATGCGTGAACAGGGTAGCTGGGTGAAGTGGCCTTTTGAGTGGGTGAAGGTTTTATTTTATTTTTATTTTTGTTTCAAATGTTCTAATTCGTGTAACTTGTGCATACAAGGTCCAATTCACACGAATTTTATTGCGTTGGGATCATATTAAAATTACGGATATTTTGACGCTGATTTGGACGGATTCTGAGACTATTCAATTTTTTGGTTTAAATTGGATTTAAATTCAATTTAAATTCAAAATGTGAGTGTTTTAACCCACTCACAACTTCTAAAATTTCTTATGTTTGTTAAATTGATTTATGTTGTGAATAGAAATTTATGACTATTTGGCATAATCATCATCTCAGTTAAACTGAATTTATTGAATTAAATTGTTATTTAATTTGTTATTGCATATAAACTGCCAGTTAAATTGTTATTTAATTTATTATTGAATATAAACTGTCAGTAAATACCTGTTATTTATTATCTGTTCTATATTGATGTTATTATTTGAATTCGATGATGATTGTGATAAATGGTTGATGATTGATATTGGATGAATGGATGTTGTATTTCTATTGTTATAAACTATAAGTTGTTATGGATTTTGTATCACTCGAGATTGCGGGTTGAAACGATATATAACTATATTTATATTTTAAATTGCGGATTGAAATGATTAATATTCGTATCACTTGACCATAGGATAGAGAATTATATACAAACACCGTGGTCTATATATAAAAATATATTTGAAATGATTTCTATGATTTTTTAAAGAAATATATGGTTTTATATAAATATTGATTTCCGATGTTATATAATGTTATTTTATTCTTGATTTCTAAGCTATGCATAAATTTGTTTTAATATAGAATGAGCTTAATAATAAGTTGATTTTATTGGAGATAATATGATAAGTATTTAAATTATATTTTAATATAGAGTTTATAATGATTTAAATAAATTAAGGTTGGAAGATAAACTGGAAATTTATTTGAATTTGAATTTATTTAAGAATTAAACTCAAATAAGTTTAATGTGAAATTTATTAAATTGGAAATTTTAAAGGGGTATGATTTTATACCTTGATTTGGGTTAAGGTGAATTAAATGAAGAGTTCAAGTATAAATAAATTGAAGGAAATATTTAGTTATTTGTAATTCAGGATTTATTTAAATGATAATGGATTTATTAAGTAAACATTTCGAAACTAAATAATAGAAAATTGAATTTGATATATATGAAATTATCAAACTCAGTTCTGAAATTATTGAATACTTAAAGTTTGAAATATATTGAATTTGAAATGGTTTATTCTGTGGACCAAACCTGTTTTGAAATTGATAAAATTTGGAATAGTTTATTTGAAAACTGAATTGAATTGAAATTTATGATTCAGGATTTGGTTAAATTAAAATCTAGAAACTCGAGTTGTTTTGGAATTTATTTGTGAAATTTAAGAAGCTATTTTATTGTATAAAGTATTCCAATATTTAAACCATTTAAGGGGTGAAGTTATGTTTTCAAAGTTGTGATTTCAAAGTATTATGATTTGATAGTGTTATACTTTAAGTGTTTTGATTTCGAAGTGTTACAACTTTGAAAGTGCTATGATTTTGAAAAAAGGATATATTTGAAAAAAATGATATTATATTGTTTTGGGTTTTATAAAAATGATATCATATTGATTTGGTTTTTGAAATGGAAATGAAATTATATTTATATGGTTTTGAAATGGATATTATATTCTGGTTTTGAAGTATAATTATTTTGAAATGACCACGGTGTTATAATTACGTTTGGTTGTTAAAGAGACTGGGATCGAAAGTTGCCATATTCTCTGCCAACTCCGAAAACCACTTTAACAACTGTGTACATGGTGGAGATTCCGGATTGAAGTAGGATGGTGGCGGCATTTCCTTTGAGGTATATACGTGGACCCAACTCTCGTGAGTTGGCATAACGTGGCTAAAACATGAGCAATTGACGGGCTAAGAAGGTAGCACATTTTATCGGACACACTCCTTCGATACCATTCTATTACTTTGTGATTGATTTGGGACCTTTTGATCTTGGGGGTGTGGCTCGAGGTGGACGGTAGTAGCTGCTATGCGTTACCACCGGTCCGGAAGCGTAATTGGTATATCTACCCTGACATTGCCTAGTTGTGCCGTGTCACATACCCTGGCGCGCCTTGTATGAGTTTGGTTTTCTCCCGTAGCCCATGGAGTATTTAGGGTAGTCTTTCGATCTGGAGATGCACTGATATTGGATGGACTACTGGTACGTGTTAAGGGCTATATGGGTAACCCCTTAACGCTATTTAAAAGTAATTTCATTTTACTATGAGACATTATTATAATATTGTATATTACTACATAGTAGATAGTTTAACGGATCCTTAAGAGATGTGAATCCCGAGCATCTCTTAAGTTACTGCACTCACGTTAGACACTGGATAGGAGATGTCCAACCCCGTAAACATCTCTGACGCTGTTACACTCATTTTATTTACTGTTGATTTAACTTACATAAGATCTTTTAGTTCTGACTCGAATGTTTTGTCTTTTCAATTCGCTCGAGTCAGTCTGAGCATTTCAAGATTCGAAGACTTTATTTCTAGAGGACGCGGACGAAGATTTTATTACTATTATTTATTATATTATTCCACTGCATTCATACTGTTCCACTGCATTGTAATTATTATTCTCTGGTATGTGTAACTCTGATTCTATAGTGTATTTGTATAATCAAATGTTTTGTAAACAGCTTCATGAGCTGTATTTGATTATTATATTTTGTCATTCCACTGCAAGATTCTATTTTGTTTTATTTCTTTCTCCGCTTTTCTTATTCACCCCAATAACAATTTGCCCTTTTGTATGGTTTGAGCCTGATGTGTGTGGTTTATCGTCGATTTAAAACGTACAAAAAGGCGGGATGTTACATCTGGTATCTGGGCTTTGGTTTAGCGATAAACCTTAGCTTTGTGGGGTCTGACTCTTTATTAATAGGGTAGTAATACCCTATGATGAGTCGCTGAGTGCATATATATGAGAGAGCATATTTGTTAGTGTTATAAAAGGGTTCTGATATTATGTTAATTTGTTCCATTTTGTATTTATAAATTCTGGTTGGTGCATAGGATGCTATGACATCAATAGGTATTTCTAAACACTTAATAAGACAGACCGACACAATATTTGTTTTGAATCCAAGTGAATGAAATAATTTTGCCCATTATATTTTCTATATATAAAATAATTTTTTTATAAATGATATATATTTGGTTGTAATATATTGGTTGTTAGGTAGTGAAACACATAAATATTAGTTGTAAAATAAAACTTACAAATAAAAATAAAGTAAGATTGGAAACTTAGAACTTGAGTTTCGGGATTTTTGGAAAAAAAAATTCTTTTGAATGATTTTTGAATATAATAATATTATTTAGAAGTATTTTCTGATATAGATATTTGAATAAGATTTGAAAGAATTGTTTTAAAGAAAATTTTGGAAAGAAATAAGTTCTATACTCCCCTCTTTGTCGTTGGAAAATAATTTCGGTGATGAGTGCACGCATCATCGACTTTCATTTTCGAGTTTTAAAGTGGAAAGGCCACTGTAGTAGTTTTACTGCAGATTTATTTTGATAAAAAAAATATAAATTTTAATTTGTTTTAAATATAATTGAATATATAAATTGCAAGTATTTTCATTTATCTATTATTTTAAAATGATTTTGAAATTAAACCCGGTAATCGGTTTTCCATTAATTAATAGTTTCAATTATTATAGTGAAATGGAATGTAACTAATTAATAATTGGAACCTCTGAATGAAATAAGAGATTAAATGCTAGGCTATAAATGAAATAATAATAAAGTTGAAATTTGTAACCTATAAAAACAAAAGATATGATTTTTGAACATTAAATTAATTTAAAAGAAATGAGATAAACTTGTATAAATGTCAATTGCATTTTTAAAAAGCATATATATATATATATATATATAACGTACCAAAGGATTTAAAAGTTGAAATGTCTAATAAGAAGATGTAATGGATATTATACAAGTAAATCTGAAGTAATGAAAGTACTCAATGAAATTCTTTAATAAATAAGAATATGATGTTGTATTTGCTATAAACTTATGTTATAATTGAAATATGCTATAATAAATTGTGATAGAAAGTAAGTACTATAAGAAAGTAATTAAAAACTTAAGTAGATGAATTGATATGCTAAGAAATTAAATTGAACAAAAATACTATAAATAAATGAATGTAAATAAATTAAGTTATGCAATAATGGATGAATGAATAAATATAATGCAATAAAAAGAAAATTTATATAATATGACAAATAAAAATGAATTTATGTAAGTATAAGTGCAATTAAGTGAAATAAACACTGAATCAATGGATGGAAATGAAAATTTGCAAGAAATAATGGAAAATAAAAAGATAAACCATTATATGGATGAAAAGGAGATCAAACAACAAATGTTAGGAAATGAATTTGGTAAAAAATAACTTGATCTATTTTTTGGAATTGTTGTTTGTTTGGTTTATGGTTGTTTGGGCAAGGATAGTTTAAATTTGTTTGGATGTATGAATAATCTATTTAGTTTCATCTAAGGCTGTTGAGTAAATGGTGAACTTAATAGTTTATTTTTCATTCTGTACAATTTGAAGTTTTCAAACCCGAACAACTATTAGCTTTGTTTGATATGAATGGATAATTGATTTTGTTGATTTTCAATTGTATATAGGTTGCAAGTGATTGTTGTTGTTCGGCATCGATTGTTTGCTAATGGATGAAACAAAAATTATATTTCATTCTATATAATTATTAACTCCTTTTGGATTATATAAGTGAAATACAGGTTATGGAAGCAATTACTACTGCTTTTGGTTTCATAATTAAGCGTTAATTGCCCAACAAATAGGTACGTTTTCGGATTACGGTTTTATAGCATTATTATATTGTTTTCCCCTGTTGGGATATATTTTTTGGGAATTATATGATATTTTGTTATATTTGATATTATATTTTCTCCCGAGCCTCTCCGTACAAAGGAGACTCTGCCGAAATTTTTCGTAAATTTTGGACTTAGAAAAATTTTGAAAAATGTTTTCCAAACTTTTGTTAATTTGAAAATAAAAGATTTAATTGATTATAAATACTATATGTTTTGTTTAAATTATTTTATTTTGTAAATTCATTGTTTATGTATTTAATATTTGAATAAGATATATTGACTATTTAATTTCTTCTTTTCCCTTCTTTTTCCTTTTCGGGGACAAAAAGTTTTGAGTGATGGAGAGTGTAACGGCCCGTAAAATTTTCGACAATTTAATTTTTAATTTTATTAAATGTTTGTTATCTAATATTGGAAAAACAGAAATCTATGACTCATTAATGAAATAATAACTTGAATGAGATGTAATAATGCTAATCTAAGTTAAATATTAACTATTTGAATGAAATTACAATTAACAGAATTAATGTGAATGTTATACTAGATTATAAATCGAATATAAGAAAACAAATGTAAATATTGAATTAATTAATGAATTAAAATATACTGAATGGTAATTGAATAAAATCAATGTTTAGTAAGAAATTATAGCATTGGTTTGAAAATGATAAACTTATAAAAATGTGATTGAGAGTTAATGATAACAATTATTATAAGTTAATCATTTATTTAGTCCATTAAATAAAAATTTATAATCAATTGCAATGAATCTCAATTCAATGTTATGTTAGTGCAAATTAAGGAAATTATTGGAAATAATGTTAATTCTATTCATAATATGATAATTGGATGAAAATAATGGATATCAAGATTTATTAATTTATTGGAATTTAAACTTAATAAATGGATTAACTGCAATAAAATGAAATTTAATGAAATTAAGGCTAACACTGAAATTGATAAATTAATCAATTCTAAATTGACATCTAAATTTTGTTAAACTATAAATGATTAAAAAATTTAAAAATGATGAAATTTGTTAATTATAGAGTTGAAATTGAAAATTTGATTTAATTAATTAATTATTAATTTATTTTATTAATGTGAAAATAGCCATTTTGGCCACTAACTCGAATTTCGACGAAAGTAGTTTCATCGGATCCGTAACAGTGAATTGTTGTTCGTAGCGATCGGACTTGTCATTTGATCGTACGGGCTTGAAATACCTAAAAATCAATGAAATTGAAATCAATTGAAATCAATTTGAAATAACTTGAATTTAGGATAACTTCTTTATATGATGGAATTTGGACTTGAAACCTATTCCATTGATTTTAAAACATCTATTTTGATATATAGGTTGACCCATTTTTGTTCCCGAGTCAAAACGGGCTTTTCGGGTCGTTATCGTTCAATTTTTTCAAACCAATCAAGCCCATTTGATTCTATTGTCTTCTGCCTATATATGTCGTTATAAACTCTAGCAGCCTTTCTGTTTCTCATTTCTGCACGTACAGAAATTTCTGTTGCTCCTCTTTCTCAATGGCAGACAAACCCTAAATTCCCAATTGCAATTTCAAAATCAAATTCAAATCAAAATTTCAAATTGCACAAAAAATATCAAATTTTATATCGATCTAAAGCTCTCGACAAGCGCCTCTCAGATTTGAATTTTTTTCCGATTTGAAGCTCTGTTTGTCTAGAAATTGATGACCAATTCTCGGCCGTTCATCACGCGACGATCAACTTCAGCCGATCGTCAAATCGTCTGAGGGGTTTTGTAGAGGGGACCGTGCATTGTTCATCAGTGGTGTTCGCTGGTGGAATCGACAGCTAGATTATCGGCAAAAATTCGCTAGGGTTTAACCAAAATTGGTGGCGGCTGCATGATTTGGAGTTGTTCGACGAGCAGCTTGGTCTAGTAGGCGTTGGAGGCGCCTCAGGGGTGGCGGCGCGGCGTGTTGATGAGGGGCGGTGTAACGGCCCTAGTTTTTCTAGCACTTTATTCTTTTATTTATAAAACCTTGAAATTTGTTTTAATATATATTTTTAATTTGATTAGATCTTTTCCCAAAATTCTAAGTATAAAATGGAAGTTCTGAAAATTTTTAACTTTGTTTAAAGGATAACTCTAATTGGAATTTTAATAAAAGGATTGGATTATCCACTTGCTTTAAAAAATTGGTAATATTTTGTCCATTTGAATAATAAATCGCTTTGTAAATGGTAATTGTAACAACCCGATATTTTGCATCAATTATAATCGACAATTTAAACGATTAACATTGACACAAATTTCCATTTGAAGTTTTTTTTTTAAATTTGAATTAAAATTATTTTATAAATTGTTAAAAGAAATTGTGGGCTTTGAAAATATAATAGTAGCCCTTGTTTTTATTTGGGCCGTGATAATCTCCTTAGCTATTAACCCGTTCCTTTACCATTTTTCATTTATTCGTTCGTAAACCTAAATAAAATCGAACGAAGAAAATGGAGGCGGTCTCGTTCGTCCTCTTCTCCAAATTAGGGCTTGGAATTGTGGTGGCCGACGTTACTCGATCGTTGCTCGTCTCTTATGGTGCTCGCGTTGCTCGCTTCGACATTCGGCTGCTCCTTCAATTCGTCGACAAGGTGAGTGAATTCTCACATCTAATTCGAATCAGTTGAATTCGGTTGCTTATTCTGATTTCTTTGTCTCGTCTTTGACTTGATTTTACCGATTGACTGATTTTGATTATGGCTTGACTTGTTCGATTTTGGCCATTTTGATGTTTATCTCCGTAGCTTTATCGACTTGCTTTCTGTTTGATTTCAACCTTCATGTTAAGACTTGCTACTGTTGATTCCATTTGACTTCGGTTATACCTTACTTTGATTTTTTCCAAGACTGCTACTTGAATTCTCTGGCATGTTTTACCTTGCCTGTACTCTGTGCACTATGCCTCGTTTGGATCATCTCGTAGTCAGATTCATAGTGTTTGCATTTGTCAAATTGTGCATCACCTTTGTATATTTACTTCGGCCATTATTTCTGACCTGTAGTGTTGCTGTGTCTGTATATATATCAGGTTACATGCCATTCACTATAGCTTCGAGTCAGATTTACATTGCATATCCACTTGAGTACATATGTATCTGTTATGTGCAATGATATTGAACTTTTCACTGTATGTTAAAATGTGATATTCTTAATTTCACTTAAGTTATTCAGCTTATATTTTCATACCATCAATACTTGCTGTCTTGACCATGTCCCCTGTTGCATTATAATTGCATATGTAGTTGTTGATGCTCCTGTGCAATGGCCTGAGTCATTTGTAACTGCTGTTACATGTTGTTAGGCCTAGTTGACTTCGACTTTGTTTATGATACTTGCACTGTTTCACTGGTGTATGCATTTACTGTTTTGAATCTTGCTCTTGTATACCATCACTTGTCTCTGCCTAATTCAATTTGCACATGGGTTTGGAGTTGTAGCCATTCATGCAAAATTCAGTTGCCTTCTTCTGGTTCATTTCATTTTGGAACCATTGCTTTGTGACCCTTGCATATGTGCTGCTTTGTCCAGTTTTATGCATTCTGACTGTTGTTCTATGGTTCACCTTGCGTCTTTGAGTATTCTTGCATCATGTTGAATTTGGTGTAGTTGTGTGAACATGCTGTTGCTACACACATACTTGTTCCACTTGTAGCCTTTGTGCTTTGTACTGTGTTACACTTGAATGTGTAGCCTTGTTTCACTAATTCAGGCTGGTACTGTTTCAGTGATAGGTTGTTTTATCATGTTCACTTGGTGTCTTTTGCAATATCGTTTACCTTTCCAAACAGTTCTGGTTGTCTTGCTACATGTGGTGTTCAATTTAATTGAGCTTGCATTTGTATCATACTGTCTCCTGTGCCATTTACTTGGTGCTGTTCCATGTTGCACCCCAGTTTCATTTTATTCATGTGCAACCAGTAGTGTACGTCCATTGTGTACATTTGGGTTCGCATTTATGTCGTCCAAACTTGACCTCTGCAGTTTTTTTTATTGCTGTCGGTATTCAATGGGTACATCATCACTGTAGTGGCACGGCAGTGCACGCAAGCGTGAACTGCAGCCACACGGTATTCAATGGGTACATCATCACTGTAGTGGCACGGCAGTGCACGCAAGCGTGAACTGCAGCCACGCGGTATTCAATGGGTACATCATCACTGTAGTGGCAAGGCAGTGCACGCAAGCGTGAACTGCAGCCACACGGTATGGTTTTATGATATCTATCTTGTTTTGATTAATTGATCTTTTGCATATTCCATATGCTGTAGTGGCGAGGCAGTGCACGCGTGCGTGTACTGCAGCCCTACTCGACTTAATATTTTAATTGATATTTAAATGTTTTGAATTGTTTTGTTTATTTCAATTCAATATTCTGAATTGCATTCTGATTTGGTTTAATTACTGTCGTCTATTCATTATTTTATTATTATTGTTTCTGTGCACTAATAACTGAGTTTGAATTAGACTGACCCGAGTATTATTTTCTTTTGAATTTAATACTCGGGTCAGACCGAGTATTTCAGGTTGTAGATATTCTGCTTTGGGTTGCTGCTAGAGCTATGAAGTTCTTTCATATCTTTTGGAGTAGTCGTCGTCATTTGTAGTAGTCTGTAAAATTGTATAGGAAGATATGTATTCATGCATATTAAATACGTTAATGTACTTGTATATGTAACTTCCTTAGTCGACTGTTGTAGTTGTATCATATGTACCGTGTCATATGTATCGTATCAAATTTATTGTAACTGACATCAGTTATTCTATATATGAGACTTTTTGTTTGATTTGTGTTCCGCATTATATTATCTGTGTGATATTTTATATTTACTGTTCTAAACTATTACGAACCATCGTAGTTCGTTTTATACTGGAATTGGGGTATGTCGATGGGAGAAAATATACCACTCCCATTGAGATAACCAATACTAGTATAAGGCCTAACTATTGATGGTCGCTCCTCAACAGCCTTATTCTCCGTGCTAGTCGACAGCACTACACCATAGTGTTCTTTGCTAGCGTGGGTATAGAGGTGGGGCGTCACAGCTTGGTATCAGAGCCTGAGGTTTAGAACAAATATAAAACATAACTTAGATAGTACATGTGTTACAACTATTTGTCGATGTTTTCTCTCTCATCTTTGCTTAAGATCATCTTTGATTTGTTAGGTATGAATTCCTAACTCTTATTCATGAGCATTGCTGCTATTCTCTATTACACTTGCTCATTTCTGTATGCACTGCTGAGTATCATTGTGTATATGCTTTACCAAGTTGCATATTGCTGCAACTCGTACCACTTCAATTTGAACTCGCATTGTTTATTCGAACTGCTGTATATATGCATTCTTATCTCTGATTCGTGTACTTAATGCAGCCTCTATGCAATTGGGTTTTGGTATCAATCTTTGAGACAAATTGCATTTCAATTGTCGACTCTATCTGCTTATCCATGGTTTTTGGTTTTCATGTACCTCTCTCTGATAGTTTTAAAATTTCTTTGGTATAAAAGAAATTGTCTTGGACTTTGCCTGGTCGATATCGACATTGACTTGACTTTTACTTTTGCTAAAGTCATTCAAGCATTTAGGCTCGTTCTGCTTTGTTTTTCCAATTGTTGATCGATTCTTCTTTTCGATTAGTTGTTATCACCTTTGTCGACTTTGATAACTTCTATTTCAGGAATTTTTGGGTATTCCCACTTTGATGGATTGGAATCGAATTCTTCGGATTTTATTCACGTCTTCGAATGTGAATCTTAGTGAATTGATTTGGTTTTCGAATTTAATCGATTCTTGATTATTTCCCGATTTGTTGCTATCATTTATTAGCAACTTTGATGACCTTTTCTTCGGGATTTTTGTGAACATACCTTTCGATGAATTCGGTATCGATTTCTTTGGATTCTATTCACGTCTTCGTATGTGAATTCTTGTGATTGATTGTTTCTACAATCATTTTTGTGATTTGTCACTTTAAAAATATAAAGGTTTCAATACTAGTAGTAAATATCAAAACTCTTTTATCAAAATGTTTTCAACTCTATTTTCAATATAAAACTCTTTTTCTCAAACCGTTTCCTAATCTACTAGTATATACAGGCCTTTACCTCACTCGGATGAGAAATCTAATTAAACGGCTTAGTAAAACAAGTGGTATGAAACGCTTGCGTTTGCTTCGTCGGTTAATTCTTGGACTTGTTCGATTGAACCTCATGTGACAATTTTCTAGTGAAGATTTACAATTTGTTCGTAAATATTTAAGTTAAGCAAGTGGTTATGGGACATGAAGCTAAACTTTTATATTTACTAACTTAGTGTAATTGACACTTCTCGTTGATCATGACGATCATTTTTACGGTTAGACTAGGCCTCATCGGTGTGATTCGTCTCACACATATCTCTTGGGCTTTGAGGATTGTCTAGACACTATTTGTGTGATTTCATTCACACATACTTTTCTTTTGATTGCGAGGTTAGTCTTGACCTCAATCTGTGTGATTCCGACTCACACATGTGGGGTAGCGCCCCACGGTCTTCGGGCCATTCGTGTGTCAAAATTAATGGCTTGCAACCATGAGATAGCGTCTCGTTATGCGTTGCACGTGTTGATGATTTTCATGCTCATGTGTAGGTGAGATTCCGTGCTCCCGTTCTCGCTTTGCGTTGCACGTGTTGATGATTTTTCATGCTCGCGTGTAGGTAAGATTCCGTGCTCCCGTTCTCGCTATGCGTTGCACGTGTTGATGATTTTTCATGCTCGCGTGTAGGTGAGATTCCGTGCTCCCGTTCTCGCTTTGCGTTGCACGTGTTGATGATTTTTCATGCTCGCGCGTAGGTGAGATTCCGTGCTCCCGTTCTCGCTTTGCATTGCACGTGTTGGTGAGTTTTCATGCTCGCATGTAGGTGAGTTTTCGTGCTCCCGTTCTCGTTATGCGTTGCACGTGCTGATGAATTTTCATGCTCGCATGTAGGTGAGTTTTCGTGCTCCCGTTCTCGTTATGCGTTGCACGTGCTGATGAATTTTCATGCTCGCATGTAGGTGAGTTTTCGTGCTTCCGTTCTCGCTTTGCGTTACATGTGCTGATGAGTTTTCATGCTCGCGTGTAGGTGAGTTTTCGTGCTCCCGTTCTCGTTATGCGTTACATGTGTTGATGAATTTTCATGCTCGCGTGTAGGTGAGTTTTCATACTCTCCTTCGAGTTTTCATACTCCGTTCGAGTTTTCATACTCCGTTCTAGTTTTCATACTCCGTTCGAGTTTTCAAACTGTTCGAGTTTTCATACTCCGTTTGAGTTTTCATACTCTACTTCGAGTTTTCATACTCCGTTCGAGTTTTCATACTCTGTTCGAGTTTTCATACTCCGTTTGAGTTTTCATACTCTACTTCGAGTTTTCATACTCCGTTTGAGTTTTCATACTCTACTTCGAGTTTTCATACTCCGTTTGAGTTTTCATACTCCGTTCGAGTTTTCATACTCCGTTCGAGTTTTCATACTCCATTCGAGTTTTCAAACTGTTCGAGTTTTCATACTCCGTTTGAGTTTTCATACTCTACTTCGAGTTTTCATACTCCGTTCGAGTTTTCATACTCTGTTCGAGTTTTCATACTCCGTTTGAGTTTTCATACTCTGTTCGAGTTTTCATACTCCGTTTGAGTTTTCATACTCTACTTCGAGTTTTCATACTCCGTTTGAGTTTTCATACTCTGTTCGAGTTTTCATACTCCGTTTGAGTTTTCATACTCTACTTCGAGTTTTCATACTCCGTTCGAGTTTTCATACTCTGTTCGAGTTTTCATACTCCGTTTGAGTTTTCATACTTTCCTTCGAGTTTACATACTCCGTTCGAGTTTTCATACTCTTATCTTGTGATTTCTGGATTTCTTGTGTAGATTTCTAGAATTTGTGCTTCACCCATTTTCGTGATTTCTATTGATAAGTTTTATCAATTCTTGTGCATTGGTGAATTCGTGTGTCATTGACTTGTTATGAGTACAAGTTTAGGGTATGATATCCCTTTCTATCTTTGAGAAGATTCTTGTGACACTTTTGATGAATGAAAATCCACTTATCGAAGTTGCTACTGATATCGCTGTTTTAATCACGTGTTTTAAAAACTGTTTCAAAATAAAAATCGTTTTCAAAATTTTTATAGTTTACGCTTTCAAAAGAATGAGGAAGCGATTTAAACGTTTCAGCAAAATCGAGGACTATGACCCCTTTCTTTTACTGATTCGTTTAATTCCGGACTTGTCCGTTTGAGGGTGAAAATTTGTAAATTCCTTTTATAAAATTAAGAGAATATTTTGTGATTGTATTGCCCATTGAGTGCTTTAAGAATTCTGGTCGATGCGCTTGATCAACGATATCGATAGGAATCTCCTAGACGCTTTGATGAGACAATCAGACATAATAAATTGAATTTTAAAATTTTCTGAAAAGATAATTACATAAAGTAAATTGTAAATTTCAAAAGTTTTAGCTTTTCGGGAAAGAATATTATTTAAAACAACTCTTTTCCGACACTTCTATTCTGGTGATTCCCGTGGGAACCAAGACTCTATTGTTTGTACCAATGCTAATCGTGTTAGTTTGCATGCCATTCTCTTGCATAAGAGAACGTGCTGTCTCTTGTGTTTCTAAATCATAAATGCCTATTGAGACTAGATATGCCACGCTTGATCTAGTGCTCGTGGCTATTGATTTCGCTCTTAAAAATTTTGGCATCATTATTTTGGGTGAGAAATTTGTTCTCTACCCTGATCATGAATCTTGGGAATATTTATTTTCTCATAAGGAACATGATTTGCGTCAACCACGTTGACTCGAGCTCCATACATCTTATGATCTTGATATTATTTACCACTCCCGGATGGGAAATCGTGTTGCCGATGCACTTGTCGTAGGCAAACAAGTGGTTGTTCTTTGATGATATCCGTATGGAATCATCTTTTCACCAGGTTCATCAGACGTTTCGATGTACTTCGTTTTATTGAGCTACGTCTCATTCCTTTTAGGGACTTACGTCTGATGTTCTTTTATGTTGATCGGTTCATTGGACGTACCGTTTTTGTACTACGTCGGCGTTCCGAATTAATGAAGCTTTGATTCATCTGGCGTATCGTTATTGTACTACGCTGTTGTTCCAAATTAATCGTGTTTCACCTATGAAGGGTGTTGTGCGTTTCAGTCGGTCGAGAACGTTAGTGCCTCGATATATTGGGCCATTTCCTATCACTGAACGTATTGGTTTCTTGGCTTATCGCCTCTTATTACCGGCTCAATTTTCTGTTATTCATGACGTGTTTCACGCGTCTTTCTTTTACGGAAATGCCTTAGGGATTCCGATTTTTATTCTTGAGCCCGGTATTATTGAAGAAATTGAAGTTTCACCAGATTTGACTTTGAGCAACATTCTATTCACATCAATGCTTCGGGGATTCAGTACCCTCGAAATAAAGATGTTTTTCTCGTGAAAGTTTATTGGTTCTCAAATCCTATGGATTTCACTTTGGAATCCAGAGAATTCATCGAGCAAACACGTTCTGGCTTTCTCTTTCATGCTCTATATGGTGAACTTCTTATTTTCAAATTTCGTCATTTTATGATGACATGCTTTGATGGTTGTTAACTTTTGTCCAATTAATCCTTAAGATTGCGAGGACGCAATTTCTTTAAGGAGGGGAGTCTGTAACAACCCGATATTTTGCATCAATTATAATCGACAATTTAAACGATTAATATTGACACAAATTTCCATTTGAAGTTTTTTTTTAAATTTGAATTAAAATTATTTTATAAATTGTTAAAAGAAATTGTGGGCTTTGAAAATATAATAGTAGCCCTTGTTTTTATTTGGGCCGTGATAATCTCCTTAGCTATTAACCCGATCCTTTACCATTTTTCATTTATTCGTTCGTAAACCTAAATAAAATCGAACGAAGAAAATGGAGGCGGTCTCGTTCGTCCTCTTCTCCAAATTAGGGCTTGGAATTGTGGTGGCCGACGTTACTCGATCGTTGCTCGTCTCTTGTGGTGCTCGCGTTGCTCGCTTCGACATTCGGCTGCTCCTTCAATTAGTCGACAAGGTGAGTGAATTCTCACATCTAATTCGAATCAGTTGAATTCGGTTGCTTATTCTGATTTCTTTGTCTCGTCTTTGACTTGATTTTACCGATTGACTGATTTGATTATGGCTTGACTTGTTCGATTTTGGCCATTTTGATGTTTATCTCCGTAGCTTTATCGACTTGCTTTCTGTTTGATTTCAACCTTCATGTTAAGACTTGCTACTGTTGATTCCATTTGACTTCGGTTATACCTTACTTTGATTTTTGCCAAGACTGCTACTTGAATTCTCTGGCATGTTTTACCTTGCCTGTACTCTGTGCACTGTGCCTCGTTTGGATCATCTCGTAGTCAGATTCATAGTGTTTGCATTTGTTAAATTGTGCATCACCTTTGTATACTTACTTCGGCCATTATTTCTGACCTGTAGTGTTGCTGTGTCTGTATGTATATCAGGTTACATGCCATTCACTGTAGCTTCGAGTCAGATTTACATTGCATATCCACTTGAGTACATATGTATCTGTTATGTGCAATGATATTGAACTTTTCACTGTATGTTAAAATGTGATATTCTCAATTTCACTTAAGTTATTCAGCTTATATTTTCATACCATCAATACTTGCTGTCTTGACCATGTCCCCTGTTGCATTATAATTGCATATGTAGTTGTTGATGCTCCTGTGCAATGGCCTGAGTCATTTGTAACTGCTGTTACATGTTGTTAGGCCTAGTTGACTTCGACTTTGTTTATGATACTTGCACTGTTTCACTGGTGTATGCATTTACTGTTTTGAATCTTGCTCTTGTATACCATCACTTGTCTCTGCCTAATTCAATTTGCACATGGGTTTGGAGTTGTAGCCATTCATGCAAAATTCAGTTGCCTTCTTCTGGTTCATTTCATTTTGGAACCATTGCTTTGTGACCCTTGCATATGTGCTGCTTTGTCCAGTTTTATGCATTCTGACTGTTGTTCTATGGTTCACCTTGCGTCTTTGAGTATTCTTGCATCATGTTGAATTTGGTGTAGTTGTGTGAACATGCTGTTGCTACACACATACTTGTTCCACTTGTAGCCTTTGTGCTTTGTACTGTGTTACACTTGAATATGTAGCCTTGTTTCACTAATTCAGGCAGGTACTGTTTCAGTGATAGGTTGTTTTATCATGTTCACTTGGTGTCTTTTGCAATATCGTTTACCTTTCCAAACAGTTCTGGTTGTCTTGCTACATGTGGTGTTCAATTTAATTGAGCTTGCATTTGTATCATACTGTCTCTTGTGCCATTTACTTGGTGCTGTTCCATGTTGCACCCCAGTTTCATTTTATTCATGTGCAACCAGTAGTGTACGTCCATTGTGTACATTTGGGTTCGCATTTATGTCGTCCAAACTTGACCTCTGCAGTTTTTTTTATTGCTGTCGGTATTCAATGGGTACATCATCACTGTAGTGGCACGGCAGTGCACGCAAGCGTGAACTGCAGCCACACGGTATTCAATGGGTACATCATCACTGTAGTGGCACGGCAGTGCACGCAAGCGTGAACTGTAGCCACACGGTATTCAATGGGTACATCATCACTGTAGTGGCAAGGCAGTGCACGCAAGCGTGAACTGCAGCCACACGGTATGATTTTATGATATCTATCTTGTTTTGATTAATTGATCTTTTGCATATTCCATATGCTGTAGTGGCGAGGCAGTGCACGCGTGCGTGTACTGCAGCCCTACTCGACTTAATATTTTAATTGATATTTAAATGTTTTGAACTGTTTTGTTTATTTAAATTCAATATTCTGAATTGCATTCTGATTTGGTTTAATTACTGTCGTCTATTCATTATTTTATTATTATTGCTTCTGTGCACTAATAACTGAGTTTGAATTAGACTGACCCGAGTATTATTTTCTTTTGAATTTAATACTCGGGTCAGACCGAGTACTTCAGGTTGTAGATATTCTGCTTTGGGTTGCTGCTAGAGCTATGAAGTTCTTTCATATCTTTTGGAGTAGTCGTCGTCATT
The DNA here is from genome assembly GCA_030765085.1 of Allium cepa. Taxonomy (NCBI): domain Eukaryota; kingdom Viridiplantae; phylum Streptophyta; class Magnoliopsida; order Asparagales; family Amaryllidaceae; genus Allium; species Allium cepa. Next base: position 352,227,738 of record CM060932.1, on the reverse strand, counting down.
TGTAGTAGTCTGTAAAATTGTATAGGAAGATATGTATTCATGCATATTAAATACGTTAATGTACTTGTATATGTAACTTCCTTAGTCGACTGTTGTAGTTGTATCATATGTACCATGTCATATGTATCGTATCAAATGTATTGTAACTGACATCAGTTATTGTATATATGAGACTTTTTGTTTGATTTGTGTTCCGCATTATATTATCTGTGTGATATTTTATATTTACCGTTCTAAACTATTATGAACCATCGTAGTTCGTTTTATACTGGAATTGGGGTATGTCGATGGGAGAAAATATACCACTCCCATTGAGATAACCAATACTAGTATAAGGCCTAACTATTGATGGTCACTCCTCAACAGCCTTATTCTCCGTGCTAGTCGACAGCACTACACCGTAGTGTTCTTTGCTAGCGTGGGTATAGAGGTGGGGCGTCACAGTAATAGTAATCAGAGAAGAAGGTAACCATAATTCTATCTTTTATTCAAGTAATAAATTTGAAGAAGATTTATAGTGTACAAGGAAACTGTTAAATTACGCATTTAAAGGGTACGATATTTAATAAATAACGTATAAAATAGAAATTCGTATTAATTAAAAAGCGTTACTTTTGCATTAATTTTGGGTGTATATTATTTCATTGGTTCTACGCATTTTAAAATTCACACCGCAATATATATATATGAACAATACTTATTTTGCGGTTGTTCTACTGATATTTGTTGTATACTTTTCAAAGGAAAAGATAAATATTACGAAAGGAAATAAAATTTTACGTTAACTACATAAATAAATATACAAGTAGGAGTGCATTCTTTTAAGAGGGAAAGAAATAAATTTTCCCTTTCCGTTACCTCCTTTTATCTAATAGAAATAAAACGCATTGTTTAAAAACGTTCAAACCATAAATTAGTGACGTTTTCTTCCACTTAAATCAACGCCATCTAAATATTTAGTGCTTGCCTTTTTCTTTCCCTGAACCAATGCACTCACGTACGAAATTTATTGCCACTTCGCTACTCTAAATTCACGCAAGTTATTATAAGATAAAGTAACGTTCGAAATCAAATATCATTCCGTTTCTTCAGCTATCAAAAGCCAATTATCTCATTTAAACACGTTGCAATAAATTTGTCCAAAATTCTATTCCGTTCAAGGATAAAATAATTGCTTGCCGCCTTTAAAATCCAATCAACAAATCATGTGCTTGCATGCTTGTTTTGGTCACTCAAAATTTTCGCAAGCTTCACCTAAATACTGGAAACGTTGCATTATTACTTCACCTCATTTTTAGCTCTGTTAATAAACATTAAATGGAACCAACTTATCCCTTACCTGTGTGAACAAAATTACTAAATCTCAAAATAAAAAAATCATGCAGCTTCCTATTTTATAACACGTTCGGAATGTTCAATTATTTTCTACCTTTTTTTCCCATAATCCAAGTAATAAAAACCCACGCACCTTTTTATTGCATTGAAATCATTTATTTCAAAATGTGACTTGCCGTTTTCTCTACTTATTGATTTGCAAACAAACGAAATTCCTTGACCATAAAACTTGCATGCTTTGATTGCGCATCTTATTATTTCCTTGCATACAAAGCAACGAAAATATAGCTCCTATAAAAACTATACACGTCCCTAGATTTTGCCGTTTATAGGCAGATGAGATTTCTTGCCATAAAATAAATTGCTTTAATAAATTTCATAACTCCGAAATTTAAGGGACTGTAACTATTCCCAATTCAGTACAAATGTTCTATTCTTTAATTCGAACGTCTCAAATTGGAAATTTTGATTTTTGATTGCTCCCTGCCTTTTTTCACCTTAATCTATTGATGGTACGTTGATCTCCTTTTTCATTCCTAACCTTAGGCCCTATGCATTGTTTTATAACCGTTGAGAAAAGCAAACGTACGTTTGCATTGATTTTTTTTTAAATCAAACGGTCCATAATTTATTGCTTTACATTGGGTTAATTAATTTGAACGTTACTTTTGTGGCGTTCCTTTTTTTTTTGGGTTGCTCCAGTCTCTTGGATTCCAATTCATACTTATATATATATATTCCATTCTCTTCTATCTGCATCATTGTTCTCTTTTGTCTCCCCTGTTCATTTTCTCTCTGCCATTATATTCCTCCTCCCCTTCTTTTCTTCTTTCAGACCCAAACGAAAAAAAATGTTGAAGAAGCTGCTCGCTCCACCTCCAACGTCCGCTCACCATCTCACTCTACAGCTTCGGCTGCGTATCTACATATAGTGGATACATATCCTTATTCAAGTATGGGTATGTTTTATGTTTATATATATTTTACAAGTTATAATATTAGTTCCATTTGTTTTGACTTAAACTATAATATGTCTGGACGTGCCTTGATTTTTCTTTTATGCGTTATGTTTATGTTTACATAAGTATAAATTGTTGATTCGGTCTGTTTATATAAGTTGGATTATATAAGTTATAGTATGTATAATATAAATTATCTTAAGTTATAAAAGTTGCTACAGTTTATATTTTTAAGATATCTTAAGTTTAAAAGTATAATATATGTGGTAGTTGATACCTTGCAAATAAACATGCATTATATATTTGTATTTATATTTTAATTAGTATTATTTCAACATATATATTGCATACATGTCTGATTTTAGTGTATATACGTTTGTTGAAAACAATGATTTGGAATGTATGTATATTAAATTTAGAATATGTTTTAATATTTATTTTAATATTTTATTTACAACGGTTACTTTATAAAGATTTAAATTTTTAAATGGTGTCGGATATTAGTTTGTATATAGGTTTAAACATATACATTATTTTAAACTATACTACATATAGATATGTTTTGTTTACACTAATGGTTTTTGAAAATATATATTTAATTTAATATATGTCTAAATTTAGAATACAGTTTTATTTGTATATGGTTATATATAGCTCACTTATCCTATTTATCTTCAATCGAACCAACTCTGATTTGAGTTTCGTCAATTCCTCTTTATCAGCTTTGATCGTTAAAATTCTTGCCAATATTGCGTTGCTTCGAAATCTGTGCTTGGATTCGTATCTTTTCTCATTCCGCCCTTTCCTCTAGGCTCGAAAGATGAGCAATCACTCACGATTAACGTTCTTTTATTTATTAAATTTGATTTCAATTGAAACGACAATTGAAATATGTTGCTGTAGTTATTTAAATTGTTATATTTATACTATTACCTGTATCTGTTCACCTACGGGATATGACACCATATCCTATTGTTTATACTTTATTTAATTACTGATGATATATTCCTGTTGTATATTATTATCATATCCTGCTATATTTTTGTTATCTGTTATCACTCTACAAGTTTCCTGTAGTTTGGAATTCACTATGGGTTGAAATGATACATACCCTAACAGACTTTAGAATAGGAGAATTTCGTTATGGGTTGAAATGATAGACCCAAGCGATTTTCATTTAATTAAATTTGGGATTACGGATTGGAATGATATCCACCCGTATATATTTAGTGTACGGATTTAAATGATAAATATCCGTAACACTTGACCAGATGATAAGGAATATATACAGACACCGTGGCTCATATATAAATATTTTGGAAATAAATTCTTTGTTTGGAAAGAAATATATGGTCTTAATAAATATTAATTCTTAAATTTCTATATATATAGATTTAATAATATTTAATTTAATTAAGTTTGATTTAATACATAAACTATGTTAATATTTATGTAAATTATATTTCAAATAGATTTTTGAAATAATTGGGATAAATTAAGATGGGGAGATAAATTTGAGTTTATTAAATGGTATCTAAATAATGATTTATTTAATTTAATCGATCTAAAATTTTTAAATGGGAAATTTTAAAAAGTTAGGATTTTATAACTGGATTTTTGATTTAAGCGATTAAATGCATATTTCACGTTTAAGTAAATTAAAGAAAATATTGAGAAAAATGGAATTTAAGGTCAATTAAATAATCTTGAATCAAATGAGGAAGTATTTCAAGACTAAATAATAATGTGGTTAAATCGAGATCTATATGAAACGGTTAAATTGAACATTTAAATTTTTAAGCCTTAAACTATATTGGAATTTAAATGGTTTAAATTTGAGATTCGGATCTGTATTTGAAATCAATATAGTTGAATTTGTTACTTAGAAACTAAATTGAATTAAAATGAAAATTTAGGTTGAACTAAATTTGAATTTATTATTTAGAAAACTAAATTGAATAAAAATTTAGTTGAAACGTTGAATACTTAAAGGTTTAAAAATATTGAATATAAAGGGGTATTTTGTGATTACAAATCCGAATTTGAGATCGATAAAATTGAAGTGGTTATTTTAGGAATTGAGTTGAATTTAAATTGATAAATTGAGATTGAATTTAATTTAAATGGGAAGGTCGGGTTGATGTTGAAACAATTTGTTAAGTTGAGGGAATTGAAAATATTTTACGGTATAAATTATTTAATGTATCTAAATATTATTTTGGGAAAATAGCTATATTTGAAGTTAAATGATATTTGATTTTGAGGTATAAATTAAGATGAAAGAACCACGGTGTTATAGTGTATATTTCTACCCTGTTGATAGTTCCATGGACCCTTAGAGGATGGTTATTCCAAACATCCTTTAAGTTATTTGTATTTCAGTTGATATTTCACTTGAGTTGGATTTATTGATATAAGAATGTTAATCCTGACTCGAGTTTTTTGTGTTTTGCTTTATGCTCGGGTCAGACTGAGTGATACAACATTTGAGACTCATCTTCGAAGTTGGAGCCTTGCTTGAAGATCCAGCTATCTATCCTTTCAGTCATCCTGTTGATTTGTTCAGAGAAGTCATCTGCGCATACTGGAGACTTCACTACATCTAAGATATTCGGTTGTATTTTATTTCTAACTCCAATGTATATAGTAGCTTCATGAACTACTATTCTTTATCTATTCCGCTGCATTATATTACTCTGTGTCTGTGATCTGTGATGATTTATTTACTATATATGTTAAGTTTTGCCAAATTTTAATTAACAACTCCTTATTTTGAATTATTGGGCCGGGTCATTTCGGGGCAAGCGTATCCCATATCGGACCAGACCGGAATAGGGTTATGTACATTCTTATTATGAGAAGGGGTCATTCGAGCTTCAAGTCGGATATGTATGGTTTTATCGTCGATTTGAATGGTCCAAAATAGCGGGTCGTTACAGTTGGTATCAGAGCTTTGATTCTAGGCAAAACTTAGCATATGTGGTAAATTTATTTACAGAATCACTTTCGTTCGAGTTGAATCTCTTCCTTTATGACTCGATTTCTTTGAATTTTGGAATGTCCCTCGGTTCCAAAATTCATTCTTGTCTCTCTCTATTTATATTCTTTTGATTCTGGAGTATCCAATAACTCCACTAAATGATTTGTAAAGGGGGATGAAAACTCCTTTACAATTGGCGTCGATTCACTAAAGATTTTTGTATCCTCAGTTTAGATGCTACTATCTCCTTTTATTCCAAATTCTATCTCTAGCGATCGAATGTCGATCTGCCTTAGAATTCTGCATCCATCATATTATTAAATGCACGATTGACTCGATTAAGGTCACCCGTGATTTATAGAAGTATATCCATCTCCTATTTTGTAATTTAATCATCTTCATCTTCGATCGAGTCTATCTTCGAATCAGGATTCTATTGGTTAGAGTCTTCTAATTTAAATCTCTACCTTTGTTTTGAAATCTATTCTTAAATCACCCTTTGAAAAATCGAGTATGTTGTATTTTTGAAATTGTTTTGTACCGAAATTATTATTTTGATAACTATGATTTTATTTTATATATAAAAAGAAATTGTTTTCGATAAGGATTATATACCTATATATAAAACAAATAAGAAATGTTATTCTGTATATATAAAAGTTTTGAAAGGATTTGAAAATTTGAAAACTTGTAAGAAATTTATTTATATAAAAATGATTTACAACTGAAGGGTTATTCCGGTATTTTGAAATTGGATTTAAGATTTTGGAAAATATATAAAAATAATACGATTTAAAGGTATTTTTCCGAATAAGAAATGTTTCAAATGAGTTCAAATGAGTTTCAATAATTTTGAAGAAATTTCAAAGAAGTTTTCAAGAAAATAGAAGTCCAGAACTCACGTATGTCGTTGGAAAATAATTTCGGTGATGAGTGCACGCATCATCGACATTGATTTTCGAGTTTCAGAGAAGGGGAGAGGCCACTTTAATAGCTTCGCTATGCAAGTGATTTTGTAAAACCGTATTGATTTCAAATTCCGAAGTATAATTTGATATTTTAGAAAGATATAAGTATATATTTGAAACAATTTAAAATGAGACCGGTGTTCAGTCCTCGAGTTTCGGATTTAATAATTGATTTATTGATTTATTGTTGATTTTCAACTATTGAATTGAAAATTTGATTTCCCTAACTATTTTGAATGTTCGAACACTTCCAAATCGAGATTAAATTTTCAAAGCTAAGAAATTTCGAAGAGTATAAAATGTTTGATAAAGAATATAAATTTAGTTTTGAAATGTTTTGAAAAAAATAGTTGAATAATGGTTTTCAGAAAGGTAAATTGGATATTTCACATAGAAATAGATAGTTTAAAAGTTTTAAAAAAGGGATAATTATAAATTTGGAAACCATTTTGAGTATAATTGATTTTGGGAAAATATTTGGTTTTGAAATTAGATTGGAATTAAAAACCAGTACTTATATGGTGATTTTGGAAATGAATTTGTTTGACTTGAATTATTTTAATTTGGAAAATGGGATAATTTTCTAAACCTATTATTTTGGGAACTTTGAAATTTAGATATTTAATTTGGAAGAAAATTGGGTGAAATCATATATGATTTTGAAACTGAATTGATATCGAAATGATTTGAAATTTAAGAACCTTATATTATTAAGCATTTGATTTGGGAGTGGTCGAACTTATATATAATGGATTGTATAAGTATGAAGTTGATTTGAAATCTATTGATTTGAAAGGTACTCAATTTGGAAAGAGATTTTATATAATCGAAGTCTATATAAGTATGATTTAATTTACTATTGATTTGGAAAGTATTCGATTTGGGAAAAATATATATATGGACTTTATATAAGTACGATATTTGAAAGTAATTTGAAAAGGTACTATATGATATATATTTTCGAAGTAAAGATATGGAAAGTGCCTTCTGCTTGATATCCGCTTTGTGGCCACATCGTGGATTCATTCTATCGATATTATTCTTTCTGATTTTTGGTTTTCCGGATGTAATACTCGAGTTTTCCCACCGTGGCGTAACCCATGGTTTTTTTTTCTCTTGTGAATGCATAGCGCAATTGCCTGGCTGAGTCTTGCCTAGGGGTACGGATTGTTTCCTGGGGGATCCAGGCGTAACCATTGTGTATCATGCAATCTGTGTAGGTCGCGAATAGTAGCGCAAGTGCCTGGCTGAGTCTTGCCTAGGGGTACAGATTGTTTCCTGGGGGATCCAGGCGTAACCATTGTGTATCCTGCACTCTACTAGTCATCATGGCGTAACTCGCAGGGCTGAGAAAGCTTACGGATATGGATTATTTCCTGGGGGATCCAGGCGTAACCATTGTGTATCTACGAACCATGGTCGGACAAAGGTTTTGGTTGGTTGTTTTGTTTGGATTGTACTTTCCATATCCTTTTAAAAAAAAAGGTTTTTCAAGTATTTTCACTGGGTGTTGAAATGGGTCTACCAAGTACTTGAAGAATTCTAGCTTTGCGCCTGATCAACGCATGGCCAGAGTCTGCAAGAACGAGGATAAACTTGTTGAAACATTAAGTTATAAAAGTATTTTCGAAAGGAAAATTTATTTCTATATAATAGTATTTTATTATAAAAGTATTGTTAGAAAGTTATTTATTATAAAAGTATTTTTCCCTTAAATTCTTATAGTTCTAGATTAATTATTCGTGCCCGATACTATTCCTTGCATCTACCTTATCTGCTCAGTTTAGTTATTCACCTTGATTCTGTTTTCCAAATCTACCTTCCTTCCTTGTTGGATATATCCTTTTTAAATATTTGCTTTACTATCTTATCTTCCTTTATTTTCCTTCTTTCGTTCCTTTTCGAGGACGAAAAGTTCTGAGTGGGGGAGAGTGTAACGGCCCTAGTTTTTCTAGCACTTTATTCTTTTATTTATAAAACCTTGAAATTTGTTTTAATATATATTTTTAATTTTATTAAATCTTTTCCCAAAATTCTAAGTATAAAATGGAAGTTCTGAATTTTTTTAACTTTGTTTAAAGGATAACTCTAATTGGAATTTTAATAAAAGGATTGGATTATCTACTTGCTTTAAAAATTTGTAATATTTTGTCCATTTGAATAATAAATCGCTTTGTAAATGGTAATAGTAATCAGAGAAGAAGGTAACCATAATTCTATCTTTTATTCAAGTAATAAATTTGAAGAAAATTTAAGTGTACAAGGAAACTGTTAAATTACGCATTTAAAGGGTACGATATTTAATAAATAACGTATAAAATAGAAAATCGTATTAATTAAAAAGCGTTACTTTTGCATTAATTTTGGGTGTATATTATTTCATAGGTTCTACGCATTTTTAAAATTCACACCGCAATATATATATGAACAATACTTATTTTGCGGTTGTTCTACTGATATTTGTTGTATACTTTTTAAAGAAAAAGATAAATATTACGAAAGGAAATAAAATTTTACCTTAACTACGTAAATAAATATACAAGTAGGAGTGCATTCTTTTAAGAGGGAAAGAAATAAATTTTCCCTTTCCGTTACCTCCTTTTATCTAATAGAAATAAAACGCATTGTTTAAAAACGTTCAAACCATAAATTAGTGACGTTTTCTTCCACTTAAATCAACGCCATCTAAATATTTAGTGCTTGCCTTTTTCTTTCCCTGAACCAACGCACTCACGTACGAAATTTATTGCCACTTCACTACTCTAAATTCATGCAAGTTATTATAAGATAAGGTAACGTTCGAAATCAAATATCATTCCGTTTCTTCAGCTATCAAAGGCCAATTATCTCATTTAAACATGTTGCAATAAATTTGTCCAAAATTCTATGCCGTTCAAGGATAAAATAATTGCTTGCCGCCTTTAAATTCCAATCAACAAATCAAGTGCTTGCATGCTTGTTTTGGTTACTCAAAATTTTCGCAAGCTTCACCAAAATACTGGAAACGTTGCATTATTACTTCACCTCATATTTAGCTCTGTTAATAAACATTAAATGGACGCAACTTATCTCTTACCTGTGTGAACGAAATTACTAAATCTCAAAAGAAAAAAATCATGCAGCTTCCTATTTTATAACACGTTCGGAATGTTCAATTATTTTCTACCTTTTTTTCCCATAATCCAAGTAAAAAAACCCACGCACCTTTTTATTGCATTGAAATCATTTATTTCAAAATGTGACTTGCCGTTTTCTCTACTTATTGATTTGCAAACAAACGAAATTCCTTGACCATAAAACTTGCATGCTTTGATTGCGCATCTTATTATTTCCTTGCGTACAAAGCAACGAAAATATAGCTCCTATAAAAACTATTCACGTCCCTAGATTTTTCGTTTATAGGCAAATGAGATTTCTTGCCATAAAATAAATTGCTTCAATAAATTTCATAACTCCGAAATTTAAGGGACTGTAATTATTCCCAATTCAGTACAAACTTTCTATTCTTTAATTCGAACGTCTCAAATTGGAAATTTTGATGTTTGATTGCTCCCTGCCTTTTTTCACCTTAATCTATTGATGGTACGTTGATCTCCTTTTTCATTCCTAACCTTAGGCCCTACGCATTGTTTTATAACCGTTGAGAAAAGCAAACGTACGTTTGCATTGATTTTTTTTAAAATCAAACGGTCCATAATTTATTGTTTTACGTTGGTTAATTAATTTGAACGTTACTTTTGTGGCATTCCTTTTTTTTTCGGTTGCTCCAGTCTCTTGGATTCCAATTCATACTTATATATATATATATATATATATATTCCATTCTCTTCTATCTGCATCATTTTTCTCTTTTGTCTCCCCTGTTCATTTTCTCTCTGCTATTATATTCCTCCTCCCCTTCTTTTCTTCTTTCAGACCCAAACGAAAAAAAATGTTGAAGAAGCTGCTCGCTCCACCTCCAACGTCCGCTCATCATCTCACTCTACTGCATCGGTTGCGTATCTACATATAGTGGATACATATCCTTATTCAAGTATGGGTATGTTTTATGTTTATGTATATTTTACAAGTTATAATATTAGTTCCATTTGTTTTGAATTAAACTATAATATGTCAGGACGTGCCTTGATTTTTCTTTTATGCGTTATGTTTATGTTTACATAAGTATAAATTGTTGATTCGGTCTGTTTATATAAGTTGGGTTATATAAGTTACAGTATGTATAATATAAATTATCTTAAGTTATAAAAGTTGGTACAGTTTATATTTTTAAGATATATTAAGTTTAAAAGTATAATATATGTGGTAGTTGATACCTTGCAAATAAACATGCATTATATATTTGTATTTATATTTTAATTAGTATTATTTCAACATATATATTGCATACATGTCTGATTTTAGTGTATATACGTTTTATTGAAAACAATGATTTGGAATGTATGTATATTAAATTTAGAATATGTCTTAATATTGATTTTAATATTTTATTTACAAGGGTTACTTTATAAAGATTTAAATTTTTGAATGGTGTTGGATATTAGTTTGTATATAGGTTTAAACATATACATTATTTTAAACTATACTACATATAGATATGTTTTGTTTACACCAACGGTTTTTGAAAATATATATTTAATTTGATAAATGTCTAAATTTAGAATACAATTTTATTTGTATACGGTTATATATAGCTCACTTATCCTATTTATATTCAATCGAACCAACTCTGATTTGAGTTTCGTCAATTCCTCTTTACCAGCTTTGATCGTTAAAATTCTTACCAATATTGCGTTGCTTCGAAATCTGTGCTTGGATTCGTATCTCTTCTCATTCCGCCCTTTCCTCTAGGCTCGAAAGGTGAGCAATCACTCATGATTAACGTTCTTTTATTTATTAAATTTGATTTCAATTGAAACGACAATTGAAATATGTTGCTGTAGTTATTTAAATTGTTATATTTATACTATTACCTGCATCTGTTCACCTACGGGATATGACACCATATCCTATTGTTTATACTTTATTTAATTACTGATGATATATTCCTGTTGTATATTATTATCATATCCTGCTATATTTTTGTTATCTGTTATCACTCTGCAAGTTTCCTGTAGTTTAGAATTCACTATGGGTTGAAATGATACATACCCGAACAGACTTTAGAATAGGAGAATTTCGTTATGGGTTGAAATGATAGACCCAAGCGATTTTCATTTAATTAAATTTGGGATTACGGATTGGAATGATATCCACCCGTATATATTTAGTGTACGGATTTAAATGATAAATATCCGTAACACTTGACCAGATGATAAGGAATATATACAGACACCGTGGTTCATATATAAATATTTTGGAAATAAATTCTTTGTTTGGAAAGAAATATATGGTCTTAATAAATGTTAATTCTTAAATTTCTATATATATAGATTTAATAATATTTAATTTAATTAAGTTTGATTTAATACATAAACTATGTTAATATTTATGTAAATTATATTTCAAATAGATTTTTGAAATAATTGGGATAAATTAAGATGGGGAGATAAATTTGAGTTTATTAAATGGTATCTAAATAAGGATTTATTTAATAAATCGATCTAAAATTTTTAAATGGGAAATTTTAAAAAGGTAGGATTTTATAACTGGATTTTTGATTTAAGCGATTAAATGCATATTTCACGTTTAAGTAAATTAAAGAAAATATTGAGAAAAATGGAATTTAAGGTCAATTAAATAATCTTGAATCAAATGAGGAAGTATTTCAAGACTAAATAATAATGAGGTTAAATCGAGATCTATATGAAATGGTTAAATTGAACATTTAAATTTTTAAGCCTTAAACTATATTGAAATTTAAATGGTTTAAATTTGAGATTCGGATCCGTATTTGAAATCAATATAGTTGAATTTGTTATTTAGAAACTAAATTGAATTAAAATCAAAATTTAGGTTGAACTAAATTTGAATTTATTATTTAGAAAACTAAATTGAATTAAAATTTAGTTGAAACGTTGAATACTTAAAGGTTTAAAAATATTGAATATAAAGGGGTATTTTGTGATTACAAATCCGAATTTGAGATCGATAAAATTGAAGTGGTTATTTTAGGAATTGAGTTGAATTTAAATTGATAAATTGAGATTGAATTTAATTTAAATGGGAAGGTCGGGTTGATGTTGAAACAATTTGTTAAGTTGAGGGAATTGAAAATATTTTACGGTATAAATTATTTAATATATCTAAGTACTATTTTGGGAAAATAGCTATATTTGAAGTGAAATGATATTTGATTTTGAGGTATAAATTAAGATGAAAGAACCACGGTGTTATAGTGTATATTTCTACCCTGTAGATAATTCCATGGACCCTTAGAGGATGGTTATTCCAAACATCCTTTAAGTTATTTATATTTCAGTTGATATTTCACTTGAGTTGGATTTATTGATATAAGAATGTTAATCCTGACTCGAGTGTTTTGTGTTTTGCTTTACGCTCGGGTCAGACTGAGTGATACAGCATTTGAGACTCATCTTCGAAGTTGGAGCCTTGCTTGAAGATCCAGCTATCTATCCTTTCAGTCATCCTGTTGATTTGTTCAGAGAAGTCATCTGCACATACTGGAGACTTCACTACATCTAAGATATTCGGTTGTATTTTATTTCTAACTCCAATGTATATAGTAGCTTCATGAACTACTATTCTTTATCTATTCCGCTACATTATATTACTCTGTGTCTGTGATCTGTGATGATTTATTTACTATATATGTTAAGTTTTGCCAAATTTTAATTAACAATTCGGTATTTTGAATTATTCAAGTCGGATATGTATGGTTTTATCGTCGATTTGAATAGTCCAAAATAGCGGGTCGTTACAGGCGGCACTAATCCTTGGTCGCGTGCACGTTCGTCGTTCTGGCTAGGGTTTCAGCTCGAAGCCTGGAACGCATGAACAGGGTAGCTGGGTGACGTGGTCTTTTGAGTGGGTGAGGGTTTTATTTTATTTTTATTTTTAATTTTGTTTCAAATGTTCTAATTCGTGTAACTTGTGCATACGAGGTCCGATTCATGCGAATTTTTTTGCGTTGGGATCGTATTAAAATACCAGATATTATGACACTAGTTTGGACGGATTCTGAGACTGTTCAATTTTTGGGTTTAAATTGGATTTAAATTCAATTCAAATTCAAAATGTGAGTGTTTTAACCCACAACTTCTAAAATTTCTTATATTTGTTAAATTGATTTATGTTGTGATTAGAAATTTATTTATGACTGTTTGGCATATTTTTAATCATCATCTCAGTTAAACTGAATTTATTGAATTAAATTGTTATTTAATTTATTATTGCATATAAACCGCCAGTTAAATAGTTATTTAATTTATTATTGAATATAAACTTCCAGTAAATACCTGTTATTTATTATCTGTTCTATATTGATGTTATTGTTTGAATTGGATGATGATTGTGATAAATGGTTGATGATTGATATTGGATGAATGGATGTTGTATTTATATTGTTATAAACTATAAGTTGTTATGGATTTTATTTCATTCGGGATTGCAGTTTGAAACGATATATAACCGTATTTAGATTTTAAATTGCGGATTAATGTTATTTTATTCTCGATATATAACCGTATAAACGATATATAACCGTATTGATTTTCGATGTTATATAATGTTATTTTATTCTCAATTTTTAAGCTATGTATAAATTTGTTTTAATATAGAATAAGCTTAATAATAAGTTGATTTTATTGGAGATAAAATGGTTAAGTATTTAAATTATATTTTAATATAGAGTTTATAATGATTTAAATCAATTAAGGTTGGAAGATAAATTGGAAATTTATTTGAATTTGAATTTACTTAAGAATTAAACTCAAATAAGTTTGATGTGAAATTTATTAAATTGGAAATTTTAAAGGGCATGATTTTATACCTTGATTTTGGGTTAAGGTGGATTAAATGAATAGTTCAAGTACAAATAAATTGAAGGAAATATTTAGGTATTTGTAATTCATGATTTATTTAAATGATAATGAATTTATTAAGTAAACGTTTCGAAACTAAATAATTGAAAATTGAATTTGATATATATGAAATTATCAAACTTAGTTCTGAAATTATTGAATACTTAAAGTTTGAAATATGTTGAATTTGAAACGGTTTATTCTGTGGATTAAATCTGTTTTGAAATTGATAAAATTTGGAATAGTTTATTTGAAAACTAAATTGAATTGAAATTTATGATTCGGGATTTGGTTAAATTAAAATCTAGAAACTCGAGTTGTTTTGGAATTGATTTGTGAAATTTAAGAAGCTATTTTATTATATAAAGTATTCCAATATTTAAACCATTTAAGGGGTGAAGTTATGTTTTCAAAGTTGTGATTTCAAAGTATTATGATTTGAAAGTGTCTTACTTTAAGTGTTTTTATTTCGAAGTGTTACAACTTTGAAAGTGCAATGATTTTGGAAAAAGGATATATTTGAAAAAAAATGATATTATATTATTTTGGGTTTTATAAAAATGATATCATATTGATTTGGTTTTTGAAATGGAAATGATATTATATTTATATGGTTTTGAAATGGATATTATATTTTTGTTTTGAAGTATAATTATTTTGAAATGACCGCGGTGTTATAATAACATTTGGTTGTTAAAGAGACCGGGATCGGAAGTTGTCATACTCTCTGCCAACTCCAAAAACCACTTTAACAACTGTGTACGGGGTGGAGATTCCAGAATGAAGTAGGATGGCAGCGGCATTTCCTTTGAGGTATATACATGGACCCGACTCCAGTGAGTTGGCACAAGGTGGCTAAAACAGGAGCGTTTAACAGGCTAAGTAGGTAGCACCTTTTATCGGACACACTCCTTCGATGCTATTATATTACTTTGTGATTGATTTGGGCCCTTTTGATTTTAGGGGTGTGGCTCGAGGTGGACGGTAGTAGCTGCTACGCGTTACCACCGGTCCGGAAGCGTAATTGGTATATCTACCTTGGCATTGCCTAGTTGTGCTGTGTCACATACCCTAGCACGCCTTGTACGAGTTTGGTTTTCTTCCGTAGCCCGTGGAGTGTTTACGGTAGTATCCCGATCTGGAGATGCCCTGATATTGGATGGACTACTGGGACTATTACGTGTTAAGGGCTATATGGGTAACCCCTTAACGCTATTTAAACGTAAGTTTATTTTACTATTAGACATTATTTTAATAGCGTATATTACTACATAGTAAATAGTTTAACGGATCCTTAAGAGATGTGAATCTCGAGCATCTCTTAAGTTACTGCACTCACGTTAGACATTGGATAGGAGATGTCAAACCACGTAAACATCTCTAACGCCGTTCCACTCATTTTATTTTCCGTTGATTTAACTTACATAAGATCTTTTAGTTTTGACTCGAGTGTTTTGTCTTTTCAATTCGCTCGAGTCAGTCTGAACATTTCAGGATTCGAAGACTTTATTTCTAGAGGATGCAGACGAAGATTTTATTACTATTATTAATTATATTATTCCACTGCATTCATACTGTTCCACTGCATTATAATTATTATTCTCTGGTATGTGTAACTCTGATTCTATAGTGTATTAGTATAATCGAATGTTTTCTAAACAGCTTCATGAACTGCATTTGATTATTATATTTTGTCATTCCACAGCAACATTCTGTTTTGTTTTATTTCTTTCTCTGCTTTTCTTATTCACCCCAATAACAATTCTCCCTTTTGTATGGTTTGAGTCTGACGTGTGTGGTTTATCGTCGATTTAAAACATACAAAAGGCGGGATGTTACAGTCCTGCCAACCTCTATATGATTTGTGAAGGGATGAAACTCTTTTACAACAGGCATCAATTCACTGAAGATTCTACGTTGCTGGTTTCGATGTTGTTATTTCTTGCAATGCCCAAACCATTTCTCTAGTAGACAACTAGGGTAATTCTCTTCAGATTGAATGTCGTTTGCCTCAGTATTTTGCAGGTAGTTTTACGCATTCCCTTGATTCTCAGCTTTGTGGTCTCAACCCTACTTTGACAGTCAGGGATTATCATGATGTTTTGTTAAAGTCACTTCTCTTCTCTTCAAGCGGAAAATTGGAATTTCTGCATCGATCTTATTCCTGGAATCTCGATTGACCCGGTTAAGGTCGCCGCGATAAAAATAAGTCTATCCGTTTCTTCATTTGTAATTATTTTATTTTTCTTTCGAGCCAATCTTCTTATTAGAATCCTCTTTGGTTAAAGTTTCCTTAAATTTGAATCTCTATATCCATGTTCTATATCTATTTTGAATCATCCCGTGAGAGAGTGTATTTGTTAATATAAAAATGTTTTATATTGTGTGTTAAAATTTTTAAGTTTAATTTGGGTTTCGATCGATTCGTCTGGCCAACACTATCGAATGGAATTCAAAACACTTGAACAGAGTAAACTGATACAATATTATTTTTGAAATTGGTAAATGAAATAATTTTTGTGATTATACTTTATATATATATAAAGACATAATTTTCTGAAACTAGGTGGTTAATGAATTGTTTGTTAGAAATGATAATACTAGATTATCATTTATTGAATTATCAACATTGTGAAACCATTAACTATTGTTGTATATGATAAAGAGATGAGTTTTATAAATATGGTTTATAAATTGGACTTGCAAATAAAAAGGATTTCAATTAAGGATTTGAGAATTTAAATTTCTGGTGTTTTTCTAAATTTGTTTTTCATAGTTTTAAAAATATATTTACCTTTAAGTATTTTCGAATGGAAATTGTTTCTAAAAGAAATTTTAAATGAAGTAAGATAGTACTCTCTTTCTTTGTCGTTGGAAAATTATTTCGGTGATGACTGCAGCAGCATCGACATTCATTTAAGAGTCTCAGAGTGGAGAGATCACTGAGTAGCTTTGCTATATTTTTATTTTGGAAATGGATTTGATTTAAATTTCTTGAAAATGATTTGATTTATATAATATATGTATATATTTATTTAAGAATGGTTTGAGCTGAAACCGAAAATCTAACTCTTAAGTTCGAAGGTAAGTAATAGTTTTAAGTATTGGAATAAAACAAAATTTTAGGTGATTGGATTGTCTAAAATGATAAATGAAATTAAACCAACTTGAATGGTTAAATTTGAATAAAACTTATTTGTATAATACTTAATTGCATTCTAAAACACAAATATATATGACTTACCTGTAATATTCAAAAATTTAAATGTAATGTGAATATGTAATCTAATACTATACAATATAAAATGAAGTAATAAGATGCCCAGAAATAAATTTTGTCAAGGGAAATTTATAAGAATTTTTTTAATGGTTATAATAAATGTTAATGTTAAGTGCAATAATTTGAATAAAGGTCAAATGCTAGTTGAAATTAAATTTTAAGAGGAATTAGCTTAAGTAAAGTCAAATGGATTGAATAAATGAGTTAAATTAAATAAAAAAAATTTTGAAAGAATTTTTTGTGACAGATGTTAATAAATTGAATGAAATGCATTGAATTGAAATCAACCAAATATGAATATAATTTGATTGGATAAAATGACTTAAAAGCAAATTTGTTAAATATTAATCAATTTAAAAACTAGTGAAAATTTATATTATTTTGAATTAATTGTTGTATTTTTCATTTCAATCTATCTTTCTTTCTGGTTGTTTCTATTCTCCCATCTCGTTCCTTTTCGAGGACGAAAAGTCATGAGTGGGGGAGAGTGTAATGACCTGGTAATTTTAACGGTTTTAATAACGTAATTAACTGAAATTATGCTTGAAATTAAAAAATACAATTTGGCAATAAAATTGGATATTTGGAATGCGTCTATCTAAACATAGCTAATGACAGGTTTTCATCAGAAAATATGGAAGTTAGTTCTGTTGTGTAATTTTCAATTTCAATTTAAATTCAGTTAATGTTTGATGAAAATAAAATATTTTCGAAACGTGAATATTTTTATATAATAAAAATGTTTATCACTTTCTGAGTGAGACGTCATATTTAGTTTCGTCGAATTTGGACTTCTCTAGCTTTGTTTATCTTATTTTTGAAGAACTAATAACAGTTGGCAGCAGATATCGACTTTTGATAGGATGGTCATATTATTGATATCTGCGTACCATTCTGTTCACCTCATCGTGCTGATCACCATGGAATATTCATTTGTGTGTTTCAATATCTGGTACACTGCAAAATCTGTGAAACTACTGGTCATTTTGGTACTCGTTTTGAACCTGTTATTTTCCTTTTGTCCCTTCATGTATCCACTATGCTATACCAATAGCCTTTTTATATCCCTGTAAATCTGCTTTTGACTATTATATTCCACTATCTCGTTTTATTTTTTGTTTTTTCACTTTTAACCTGTTCATTCTTTTGATAGGAAAAAATATATAAAAATAATATACTTATAAAAAGCTTGCATTTCTTCTGAGAAATCGCTATTCTTCTCCTTCATCCGTAATCCTTGTTCTTCCTTCTCCCTCTGTTAGCTTCTCAAACCAACACCGAAGCTTATATAATTGTTCGAATACAAGCTGTAGCATGTTCTCTCTGCCTTCATAACCACATCTGCCCAGCCACATCAACTTGCCGCCCATGAAATCCTTCATTTTGGTATCGTTCCCCATTATGTTCGCAATCAACACACAACAACTAATCTCCACGCACGCAAGCTCCGATCCACATTCCCAACGGCTTAGCCACACCATCGAGCCTCACTCCACCATCGGCCACCCTCTACCATGCATACCCCTTGTTGACCTCCTTTCCCTGAACGCACACGGTAGTTGCCACATGGCAAGCACCTTATAACTCGTGCAGCTATCTCCCTTAGAATCACCAGCAGCCCTCTAGCCATCGGTAGCATGCTCCGCTCGCACTTCTTTGCCTCACACACAAAAACCCATTCTCACACCCATGGCCTTCTCATTTCCCTCAACACCGCTGACTCACCACAACAACCGCCTTTTGTAGCCAGCCTGTGCCATCTACATCTCCTGCAGTCTCAGGAAAGTATGTAAGTATATACTGATTTTTATATATATATATTCATTTGATTTCTAATATCACATATATATTGCATATATTTGCTTTCACACTTGAAATCGATGCTTTTAAATATATTTGACTACTAAATATATATATATATATATATATATATATATATTGGTTTTTCATAACTTTGTTTGTATAACCTGATTTCGTATGTTTGTTTGTAAGTATGTATAAAATGTGTTAAAGGGCAATATACTATTATTAAATATTGATTTTTAAAGTGTACATGTATCTATTTGTTCATATATAAACTAATATAAGTATATGATGATCGTGTATAATATATATACGTTACATTAGTTTGCATATAAGTTGTTGAGTTTATGTATGTACTATAATAAAGAAAGTTATATTGTTTTTTTATTATATATATATATATATATATTAGTATATATAGTAGTTTATATCTATATACATGAATTTGGATTTCCATATATATATATAGAGATATTTTTATGTGTGTGAATTAAATTTTTGATTTGAAACTTTATATAGAGAATTTGTTTTAAATATCTATTTTTAAATTGATTTAGAGAATTTTTTTATATATATAATACATATTTTGCTCATTTTATATTAAGCTAATTTTGATTTGTTTCCCATCAATTCCAAACTTCCGCCTTTGCTTTGATGGTCAAATTCATGTTCATCATACTTTACTTTAGAATTCATTGCTCGGATTCGCAGCTCAGTTCGTTATCAAATTTCTCTATCCTCGAAAGGTGAGCAACCGCTCATAATTAACATTCTTATATATAGTAAATTTAATTCACATTGATATGATGATTGAAATATGCTGTTAAATTTGAATTGTTAGTTATATAGTTGTTAAATATGATACACTATTATCTGCCATTGTTTACCTATGACATATGACACCATAACCTGTTGTATATATTATAGTTAATTTGTTACCGATGATATATGCATGTTGTTGATATGTTATATTTTATTATATTTGCTCTCACTCTGCAATTTCCCTGTTAATTTAGAATTCCCTATGGGTTGAAATGATACATACTCGAAAGATCTTGTAGATTAAGGAAAAATCGTTATGGGTTGAAACGATAAACCCAAGCGATTTTCGTTAATTTTTGAAATTTTGGGATTGCAGTTTGAAATAATATATACTCGCAAATATTAATTATTATGAGTTGAAATGATAAATATCCGTATCACTTGACCATAAGATAGAAAATTATATATAGACATCGTAGTTCTATTTTGAAGCAAATGATTTCCAAAGTTTTGAACGTAAACTTATGGGTTTTAATAAATATTGATTTTTAAAATATAATATATATATTTAATTTTTTTATATATGTGAAATTTTTTATATTTTTTTAAAATTATATGTTTGAAATTTTAAATTTAGAAGTTAGTTTTGAAAATATAATTTTTAAGATTTTACTTATAATTTTAATTTTATAAATAGATTGAATATACAATAAATTTAATAATATATTAAGATAGTTATTTAAAATTATATTTTAGAAGTAGATTTTGTAATAACTATAATGAATTAAGGTTGAGAAGATAAATTGAAATTGATTTGAAATTGTATTTGTTTAAGAATTATACTTAAATAAAATTGATTTGAAACTTATTCAATATGAGATTTTAAAGATATGATTCTATAATTTGATTTTTGATTTAAGGTGATTAAATGAATATTTCAAATTTAATAAATTGAAATGGGATATTTAGTTTATTTAAATTTATAATTTGAGATTTTATTTAAATGATTTTTGGATTGATTAAGTAAATATTTCAAAACTAAATAACAATAAAGTTGAATTTGAAATATAAACGAAATTTATCAAATGGTGTTATTGTAAATGTTTGAATATTTAACTTTGAAACCTATTGAAATTGAAATGGTTAAATTTGTAGTTCAAATCTGTATTTAAAATCATAAATAAAAATGGTTTATTGAGAATTTGAATTGAATTGTAATTGATGAACGGGGATAGATTTAAATTGAATTTTGAAATTTAAATCGATTTGAATCGATTTATGGAATTGGATGAAAATTCCAATTTGGAAACTATTTCAGTAAAATCTTTTTAAATATATATAACTATTTTAATTTATAACTATTTTAATATATATATATATATATATATATATATATACACACGCATACTATTTTCAACATCTAAACTGTTTAAGTTGGAAGTGCTTTGATATAGGAAGTGTTATGACTCAAAAGTGTTATGATTTTGGAAGTGTTATGATTTCGAAAGTGTTATGATTTCGGAAGTGTTATAATTTTGAAGTGTTACGATTTTGGAAATGAATATTATTTATAGTGAATAATGATATCGAATTGATATGGTTTTGAAATGAATATGATATTTTGATATAAAGTATGAACTATTTGAAATGAAATGACCAGGGTGTGCAATAAGCGTTTGGTTCTTAAAGAGACCGAGATCGAATATTGTCATACTCTCTGCCAATATCGAAAACCACTTTAACAACCGTGTACGCAGTGGGGAATCCCGAATGAAGTTGGATGGATTGACGACGTTGCTGCACTAATGTAATAACCGAGCCCTAATGTAACGACCCGTAAATTTTTAATAATTTTTATTTGTTTTATTAATAAATTTAATTAAAATTTTGTGAAATTTTAAATAATAAAATTGTGAAATATAGAATTTTTATTTGAAATACGTCCAATTGAACGTAGCAACTGGAAAATTTTCATCAGATAATGTGAAAATTAATTTTCTTGTGTAATTGAAATATAGTTTATTTTGGAATTAAATAAAGGTGAATTTCTTTTGAATATAATAAACTAAAATCTACCATTTAAACTAACAATAGAATTTTATGACGGGAATTTGATATTTGTTATGTGTCCATCTAGACATGGCAATGGAAAATTTTCGTCGAACGATATAAATGTCCATCAGTCGCTCGAAATTCAGTATAAATCAATTAATAACTGTTGAATTTAAAAGTTTTCCGAAACCTAAATATGTCAACATGACAAAATTTACTTAGAACACTCTAAATCAGACTACGAAATTCGTTTCGCGAAGTTTGAACGTTTCTAACTCCGTTTGGATTTTTCCGTATACAATAGCAGCGTTCGTCGATACCGATTATCGATTTTTGATCGGTTGACCCTACCACCTATATCTGTATACCATTTTGATCGTCTTGTCATGCTGATCTCTGTGGTATATTCACTTCTGTATTTTGGTGTCCGGTACGTGGTGGAACCTACGTAACAGATAACTTTATCGGCACCTATTTTGAACTGTTGATATTCAATGTCAATTTAAGTTTCAAACGGCCGCTAACATTTATCTATTTTCAGTTTTAAATTTTGCTATTCCTGATCTTTATTCTATTTATTTTTTGTTTTCTTCCGTGTCATGTATCCTCAAATGCCCATCAGTTTAAACCCAAAGGTCTTTTACTTTAATATCCCTGTCAGTTACTGTTCACTGGTCGATTTATATATTATTATTTCGTTGCTCTGCCTTTTTGACATCTGCAGAAAAAATATTATAATTAAATGCATATAAAAAGGTATTGGTTTTGCTAAAATCAATTTCTTCCCAGTTCTTTCTATGACTTGTCTATTCTTCTCCTATTGTTCCTTTAGAGCATCTTCCCTTTCCCCTTCAAATTCGTTATATGCCTATACAAAAAAACAAAAGGCAAGGGCTAAAATCTTCTTCCCCATTTATCTGCTCGACCACCTTCTGGAACCAGCAGAGCACGCCACATCCCGACAGCACGTGTAGCCATGCCCACGCCCACCACCTCTGCATGGCTAATCACCTCGGCCATCCATGTTATTCCCATCTGACTTCGATGCTCCCCCACCATTTCCACCACTTGATCCATGCCGAGCTCTGTGCCTCCGCCTCTGGTTCAACCAAACCCATCCAGCAGCCGCCTCTCCTCTGTCTTAAGCTCGCGCCGAAGCCTCCCTTCACCTATACTCATCACGCATTGCTTTGCTCTAGCCATTGCTATTTTCTTTGGTACGTTATATTTTGATTTTATAGTGTTTTAATATACGTTTATAAAGTAATACATTTCAAAATTTGTTTATAGTATAAATTTTTTGTTGAGGCTAAGTATTGTTTTTAAGAACTATAATCTGTCGTATATGAATTCATATCCGTTGCGTTATTATATACATATGATAGTTATACTGACTATATAATATATTAATTATAGCATGTCTGTAAGTATCATGCATGCAATTGTCTATATATGAGACCGGGGAGTATACCTATGCATATATATTAGATAAGCTTTGTTCTATAATATCTATTGCTTAACTATAGTTTACAAAGTATATTTATATCGTGAATATCTTTCTGTACATGCTTTTATGGAAATGAATACATGTTTTAATTAGTTGCATGCGTATTTCTCGTTTTACTGGGTTCCAAGTCTCGTCCATTTGAATATATATATATATATATATATATATATATATATATATATATATATATATTATTTTGCATGAAGCTTGCCATTACTTGTAGCCTTCCCTGAAAATATATTAAGTACACGAGGTTATATAAATGTATATAGTAATATATGATAAGGGGCACTTAACGTCAATTCGAATTCTACGTTCCTTAAATTTGTGACGACCCGGAATTTTTAAGCCTTTTAAATCGGAATATTTAATTGATTTTAAATATTCAATAGAGTAATTTTAACTTGAATAACGAATATCACAACTTATTTGATAATTTAATTATTGAATTTAAATAATTTAAAATTGGATGAAATGTTGAATGTAGAATTTTAAGCCCATTAAAAATAATTTGAAAGCTTATAAAATTTATATTGATAATACTGAGGATAATAGAAGTTTTAAAATTGAATTTAATAGTGATCGGTTCAGTTTTAAAATTATATCGTTTAAATTGAATTTAAAAATAGCCTTCCGGGGGCACAGTCTTGGAATTCGACGAAACCTGTCTCATTGGATCTGTAATATTGTATTATTATCGGATTTCAATTTTCGTAGTGTTTGGAGTTGTTGTGCGAGCGTACGATATATAAACGCGCTGAATTTTTATAACGAAAATTCAATATTATAGCTGGGTTCAAAAAGCTATCTTCTCCGTATGATCGAATTGGGCCTTGAAACCTTTTCCATTGTGTTCAGAATAGGGGTTTAACATTATAATTGCCTTGCGACATGCCTTGATAGGAATTGTAAAATTTTTAGTTACCCAATGCGAGATATATTGGATATAATAAATATTTATAATTATAAAAGCCAACACCCTAATCACGTGCTATAGTAGCTTACACCTGAAGCCTCTTTTTTATTTATTTAGCGTATCCATTACCACCCTTCTAAAAACAATATTGCCTCTTGCTCCCAAATCATCAAAAGAAAATACAATTTATAACGAACGAATGAAAATCGTTTGTTTAAAATGAAAAAAAGAGAGAAGTAAACGCGATTTCAAATCGAACTCATTTTGGGAAGAAACGAAGTCAAGTCGGCGTTGGCCCACGATTTCGAGCACGAGCTTGTTTCTGAGCAGTGTCGCATCGTGGCCGCGGCTAGGGAAGGGGTTGCGACGAGCTTAGGGTAGGGCTCGATTGAAGGCCGAGAACGTCGCGCGCGTCTGTAGGCTAGGGTTGCGCGCATCTCAGTGGCAGCGATGAGGCTCGGTGGGGAACTCGGTGGGTCGAGCGTGAGAACGTGAGGCAGGCGGTAAGGTGGTTCGAGCGGTGACGGTGCTCGAGCGCGAATAGGTGGAAGCTCGAGTCAGGAATTTTGGGTTCGTGAAGGAACAGGATAGCGGCGAGGTTCAGGAGCTCGATAGTTTGGGTTCTGATTCGACCAAATTTGGGGGAGATCGTGTTTCGGGCTCTGTTATACTTGCAGTAAGGTATATTGTGTTTATTTTAATTAATTAAAATCATAAAATAATTAGTTCAAAAGTAAATAAATTGATTTACATAGATAGTTTTGTTTTCAATTAAATTTCGGATATATATATGCAGAAATAGTTTTATTTAGCGAGAAATTTCTAGATGAAATTTTATACTATTTTATCATATTAAACTGAAAAGGTATATAAGATTTATGTAAGTAGAAATTTTAAATGTTTCGAATTAGAAAGATATATAAAATAATGGATCTGGTGATAAATTGTTAAACTAACTTATGTAATTATTTTTAATTGCTAAAGTTTTCTTTAGCAGGGGAAATTAGTTAAGATTTAATTATTAGTTCAAATTAAATCATTAGGTAAAATAGATTATTATTAATTAAATGTAATTTATCAAATGAAAATTAGTTTATTCGATTAATCAAATATTAATAAAACATCTAATGATTGTACAAGGTTTAAAATCATGGGAATATGCTGGACTGAATCGGGTTACTAGTAAAATCAAAGGTGAGTTAATCTCACTCAGTTAAATTTAAATTTAAATGATTAAATTTAAATAATTGTTTGAATGGTTGAAATTGATTGATGTGCTATAGT
Organism: Allium cepa; assembly: GCA_030765085.1. Lineage (NCBI taxonomy): Eukaryota > Viridiplantae > Streptophyta > Magnoliopsida > Asparagales > Amaryllidaceae > Allium > Allium cepa. The sequence continues at coordinate 352,201,910 of CM060932.1, read as the reverse complement.
ATGTTATATACTGGAATTGGCATATTATTGTGTACATCTTTGGATGCAGGAAAAACAGGTTGGAGGGATCCAACTAGACCCCTCGAAATTATTTAGATTATTGAATATTCTGTGTTCTGAATATTTGATATCCCGTGATGAATTTATGAGTAATTGAAGTATTGAATGGTATGGTTGGATTGAATATCTCAGTAAAATAAATTATCAAATCTCTAGAATTGTATTTTCGAAAGAAATAAAAGAGTAAATTTTAAGTAAAATAATTCTATTGAATTGGAATAAATTAATAATGAATTGAAAATAGAATAAATACAAGTGATTGCAAAACTCTAACAAATTTGGAATAAGAGGAATTTGAATTATTAGGGGTAATAATAAATTGTAAAGCTTAAGTGATATTATTTGAATGGATAAAGAATTTATTTTAAATGAGATTTTGAAATTTTTATACTGGGATATCAGGTAAAGTAAAATATCGGTGGATATTTCAAATATGAATTCAAAGTGGAAATTTATAAAGGAATGGAAATTCGTTTAAAAATAAATAGTGATTCATTTTTAAAGATGTGAAAGAGAAGAGTGTTTCCCTGGATAGCCAAGTATGATTTTCAAGCAATTTTAAATATAAGTTAAAGGTTTTAATGTTGTTTAAAAAAGCATATCTTAGAAAATTTATTATTTTTAAATGTTTCAACTCTAAAATAAATATTTTACAAGACTATTATCGTAGTAATTATTAAATGACTTGTATTTGTTTTAAAGAAAAATCTAGTTTTATATTATATAAAAGTAGCCTTATTTATTAAATATTCCTAAAGTATATATTTTAATTAAATATTAAGGTAGTTTTAAATTTTTAAGGCTATGAAGTATATTTTATAACTAAGTGCTTTTAAATTATTTTAAAGCTAAAAGTATTTTATACTTGGCGTTTCAGTGGAAATAGATATGGGGAAATTATTCCGGAAAAGGAATATGTTTGAAACTGTTTTCAAAAGAGGTTTGAAAGTGAAATATATCTTGTGAAGATATTTTTGCGATAAATAATAATTTGGGAAATTATTTATTGTTTGATGGATGTTTGTGAATATAAATTGATAGTTAAATAACCGGCTATCAATATTGGCCAAATACGCTGATCGTTTCGAAGAGTCCGGGATCAAGATTTATTTCTCAAAAACCACTTCGATCCGGTTTGTACGTTTCGTGTGAACGATTTTGGAATCGAAGATGGAGCAGTGAAGTGCAAGGGCTAGTCGCTACTAATCCTGAGGATATTTCCAAAATGGATGTAGTAGGAATAGTGCCTTCGGTTCCGTTCGAACCCGGGACGGACTTGTATGGATGAATGCTTGCGAAACATCGTCAGGTGGACGATGGGCATTCTAAGGGATATGTTCTAAAAAGGTAACGCTTAGCCTCAAGCCTCATCAAATGGGAATGGATGAAAATTAGGGGCTATGCAGCAAGGCTTCGTGGGTAGCCCCCACTGGAGGGTGAGGTCATCCCTGTCTAGATGTCCTTTTATTTCGGCTTAGTGGGCGGTTGCTGATCCCAACCGCGGGGTGATCTTGCTCGGGACTGTCCAGTAAGGGATGGTTCCGGTCTTGTGTTGCAGGGGAGTTAGGGTGGCTCCTCGGTACGCTGATCTAGACCAGGTACCGTGACAGGTGGTACCTCAGTGCCTAGCCATTAGTTGGAATCCATTTTCCCTACGCGCCCGTACGGTTTTGATTGTGCCCAACTATTGCTGAAACGTGAGATGCAAGCATTTCAGCTAGATTCTATTTTACTTTCTATAGACACTATTATAATATCATAGGACTTTAATAAAAATGTTTTAGCTATCGTAAGGTAAAAAACCGACATGTTTATTTGTGGCGTGGTCTTATGAGATGCTTTTGTTTTCAAAGGAATTTTTAAACTTTAATAATCAATTGGGTGTGATTTTCTCACGCTGGTATTCCAGACTGACTCGGGTGTTATTTAACTGTAATGCTCGGGTCAGACCGAGTATTATAGAATGCAAGATATGATGCTGTGGAGCTCAGGAGACGAGCTGGATGACGATACGTACTCTCGTACTTTTTTATATATATATTTCGCTATGATTGAGTTGCTGTGTATCGATTTGTATGTTTGTCATTGAGTAGTTGGTTGATGTACTATGATGATGTAACATATAAACAGATATATTTGATTTTGAGTAAAGATCATTTATTATCTATTATATTTTATCTCGCTGCGATGGTTAGATTCTGATGTTGTTTCCTTTCTTCTTCTTCTACCTCTTCTTCTTTAACCCAAATAGTTCGTATTTCTGTACAATTTGAGTTGATTTAGGTAGATTAGTGTTGACTCAAGGGGTACGGATTTGCGGGCTGTTACAGTTGGTAACAGAGCTTAGGTTGGAGATAACCTTGGCTCTGGTGGGAATTACTCATAAATAGAGTCCGTAGTACTCTAGAATGAGTTTGAGCGTATTAATAAATATGAGCGCGTATTTATTAGTGAATATAAATTGTTTTAATATTGTGTTGATTGGTTTATTGAGTGGCATATGAACCTTCGTCGGCACAGTCTGGACAACTGTATTGAAAGGGTTTCTAAACACTTGAATAAAACAATCGACACGGTATTGTTTTAAAAATGGGTGAATGAAATAATTTTACCCAGAAATATATTTTTGGATATAAAAAAAAATTGTAAGCTATTTAGCTAATCGTAAGGTAAAAACCCGACATGTTTATTTGTGGCATGGTCTTACGAGATGCTTTTGTTTAAGAAGGATTTTTGAAACTTTAATAATCAATTGGGTGTGATTTTCTCACGCTGGTATTCCAGACTGACTCGGGTGTTATTTTAACTGTAATGCTCGGGTCAGACCGAGTATTATAGAATACAGGATATGATGCCGTGGAGCTCAGGAGACGAGCTGGATGACGATACGTACTCTCGTACTTGTTTATATATATATTTCGTTGTGATTGAGTTGCTGTGTATCAATTTGTATGTTTGTCGTTGAGTAGTTGGTTGATGTACTCTGATGATGTAACATATAAACATATATATTTGATTTTGAGTAAAGATCATTTATTATCTATTATATTTTATCTCGCTGCGATGGTTAGATTCTGATGTTGTTTCCTTTTTTCTTCTTCTACCTCTTCTTCTTTAACCCAAATAGTTCGTATTTGTTGAATATGCGCTTTGCGCTATATGATTTTTGTTTGATGATAATAAACATATATACATTCATATAAATGTATTTGGTAATGTACTATTTTATTTTTTCATAATTTAAATAAATATTTGTTGAATAAAATTAAATTTCACAGAATTTGAATTTGAATTCAAACAAAACAAGTTAAACAGATTTTGAATTCAAACAGGAATTTTATTCAAACAAATATTTTGTATAGTATAATAAATATTTGTTGAATAAAATTAAATTTCACAGAATTTGAATTTGAATTCAAACAAAACAAGTTAAACAGATTTTGAATTCAAACAGAAATTTTATTCAAACAAATATTTTGTATAGTATGTATTTGGTTAGATAAATATCTGTTGAATAAAATAAATTACACGGAATTTGAATTTGAATTCAAACAGAACAAGTTACACAGTTTTTTTGAATTCAAACGAATATTTTATTCAAACGAATATTTATTACAAACTTGAATAGTACAAATTCATGCTCTCACTATACATATACATTTTTGATTACAATCACATCACATTTACATTGATAACCTCACTACATATCACTCACACTCGTATTTTTGTCTTCAACTGCATTCCGGTTTGAATCTAGCATCTGAGCAATCTGCAAAAATATAAACTAACGCAGTAAAATTGAAAAAGAAATATTTTTGCAATTCAAAAATAAAATATGGTTTTTGAAAATAATATTTGCCTCAGTTATTTGGGTTGTTCGTCATCATTTAAATTTGAATTCATCATACACGAACAACTTGTGACATACACAGTGTATCACTGTATATGCCACAAGGCCGTGCACACCGATATATACACTTGATAGATATTACAGGGACAGGTAACCATAAGTGGCTGCAATACACACGTGTACATTCATACACGTGTGCACTGCCTCGCCAACTCATGTGCGTGGCCAACAAGAGCAAGTGTGCAAGTGCAAAAAGAAAGTCAATGATCAAGCAAGTCCAATTCGAATTCATGATAGCAGACAACTCAAATTTCAAATGCATCTGTACATGAATACAGCTCGACTACAACAGCCAGTCAAATGATTAAATAAACAAATGAATGAATGCAAAAGCAAACAGTTCAAAGCTTCAAACTGCATCAGTGACCAACTACAGGAACAGCAAGGTGATCAAACAAACAAAGACCAAAGCTACAACCTCACATGAAGACCAAATGTCCAGACAACATCATAATGCAACATGAAGTCAATGAAGACCAAATACAACATGACCAAAAGTGTATGCAAACAGTCAGAGAAATGTACAGAGACCAGGTACAAATAACAACAAGTCAAGGACGCAACTAACACCAACTAGAAGAACAACTACAAAACCATAAAGCTACAGCATCAAGCAGACTGCAACTTCACAGCAATCATAACACAAGCCAGAGTGAATGCAGACAAACACATGAATACATAAAGCTATAAGTGATGCAGCATCAATCAAAAAGTGACATGGTGAAGTAGTACAAAAGAGCAAGTGCAATTCGAACCAACATGGCGGCAATGCACCAATACAAGTTCGACTAAAAGTACAGACGACAGCTACTCAATGATACAGTAGCAAGCTACAAGTGATGCAGAACAAAGATGAATACAACAGAGATCAAGTTCAGTGCCACAGTACACATGCTCAGGTCAGAGACAACACACAAACCCAAATGAATATCACAAGTATGATCAGTGGTACACATGCAAGCTCGAGCATAAATATGGAAACTGCACCAAGTACAAATCACCAAATGAAGACCACAAATATATCAACTCAACAAAGAACAGTACAGTCATGAAGTATGCAAAGAGCTCGAGCATGAGACATGTGCAACACAGTGAATGTAAACAGTAAGCAACTACTGAAGTTCAAGAAGTGGTGTAAATACAACTCGAATGAATGCAAGTTCATATGAACAACAATACTGCGACAACAAGTGCATGCAACAGTGAAACTCGAGACCAAATGCAATAAAGTGAAATGGAGTTCACTGAGAAATGGAATGCAGATGCCAACATTGATGAATACATATAGTAGCAGAGAAGCAAGTTACAGAATGCACAAAAGCAAGTATCAAAATTCGTATTCTTTGAAAAAGTCAGAAATGTGGTGGTAAAGAAATCAACAAAGCCGTGGTTATCACGAAAGTAAATTTTAAAGCCGTGTCAATCAAGCAATCGAGGATTTACACGAATGAATTGGTCAATAAAAAATCACGAGCATCCAAGTATAATCGAATGGCCGAAGCACAAAATTGACAAATTCAAATAAATATATACGATCGAAGATTCAGGAAATTAAACGCATATATAACCCAATCATCATCGGCAATCAATGTATCGAATTCCAGAAAGCACAAAATCAGTAAAAGCAAAAGCATTACATACCGAGCAAGAAAGGAATTCGATCAACGAGCAAGCCGAACAATTCACAATTTCAAAGTTAACCACAATCGAATATCAGAGAACAAGCGACGCAAGCCATCAAATCAGAGAATCGAGCATCAGAACGAAGCCCTAATTCGAGAAAGAGCCGAAGCCCTAATTCAACAGAGAGAGGCCGACATTTTTTCACAAGAAAAAGAAGGGAACGGGTTGAAAGAATAGTGGGCCGGCTTAATTATTAAAAAGGGGGTTTAGCTTTTGTTTTTATAAAAGGGCAAAAGTTTTATTTAGGGTCCAAGTAAAAAAAAAAGGGGGTTTTGTTTTTATAGGCTTTATTAATAGTGTTTTAGGGTTATTGTTTTTTAATTTATTGTTTTTTATTTTACGAACCAAAAAGTTAGTTAATCACCACCTAGGTTAGGTAGTGTCAGATTGTCTATTTTGAATTAGTTCAGTGAGCAGGGTGTGCGAGTTTGCAAAGCTCTATAGGCGGGAGCAGTGTTTGCGAGTGAGCGAAACTCTATAGGCGGGAGCAGGGTGTGCGAGTCTAGTAGAGTGTTTGTGAGCGGGAGCAAAAGGGTCTGCGAGTCTAATAGAGTTGTTGTAAGCGTGATACTGTTTAATTCTAATAGAAATCTGTGAATGCAGTAGTAGGCAGGGGTTGCTGAAGCTGGGTAAATTTTGTGTGTGATTTACTTTTCAGCATATTTATTTCTGCAGTTTATTTCTGAGTTTTAAATCAAGAAAATTTGCTATAACCCTATTCACCCCCCCTCTAGGGTTAATCTAGATCCTACAAGTGGTATCAGAGCCCGGTATATATTTTTTAACTCTAGAGTCATGAGTCTACAAAATAATGCTTTTTCTGAGGGGCAATCTATTGCTAGGCCACCCATGTTTAACGGGAACGATTATGCTTATTGGAAAGTTAGGATGAGTATTTATCTTAGTTCCGTTGATTATGATGTTTGGGATATTATTGAAACTGGCTATAAACCTCCCACTATAATCGTTAGTGGTACTGAGATTCCTAAACCTAAGGATAGGTGGGATGCAAACGATAAGAAATTGAAAACGACAAATGCTAAAGCCATGAATGCTTTGATATGTGCTCTTGATAAAAATGAATTTAATAGAATTTCTCATTGTACAACAGCACATGAAATATGGCATACTTTGGAGGTGACACACGAAGGAACTTCTCAAGTCAAGGAGTCTCGGCTAGCCCTATTCAGCAATGAATATGAAAACTTTGTGATGGACAAAGACGAGAGCATAAAGGATATGTTTGGACGTTTTTCAACCTTGGTATACAATGCTAGAGCGCTTGGGAAGGTATTCACTGAGGTAGAGCTTGTGCAGAAGATACTACGAGTTTTACCAATGAACTTTGAGGCAAAAGTCACAGCAATCCAAGAATCGAAAGATCTGAGCAAACTAAGCATGGAGGAGTTGATTGGCAACTTGATGACATATGAGCTTGAGTTAAAAGCAAAGGAAGAACGCAACAACTCCGAACCAAAGAAGAAGACGATTGCCTTAAAAATTAAAGAAGAAAGCGATGAAGAAGATCCAATTGAAGAGCTTGCAATGGCTGTCAATAATCTTAGAAGATGGTCTAGATTCAAGCCACGCAAGAAGAAAACAAAGGGCAATAGGTCAAAAGATTCCGAAAATTCTGATAATGAACTGATATGTTATAACTGCAACAAGCCTGGCCACATCAAACCAAAATGCCCACTTCTCAAAAACAACAAAGAAAAGAAAAAGGCGAAGAAGGTATTTGCAGCGACTTGGGATGATGAAGAAGGAGAGGAAGCTTCGGATAGCAGCCCAGAGGAGGCTAACTTATGTTGCATGGCAAAATCAGAATCAGAAGCAACCTCCGACGAATCTAGTGAGGCAGGTGAGTTTTCTTATAAAGAACTTGTTTATATGTGTTCTGATCTTACTAAGGTAGTGGATACTCTTGAATCTAAAATTGAAAAACTGAAATCTGATAGGAGAGAATTTGCTCGTGAAAATTTTAGGTTAAAAACTGAACTTGAAAATATTCAAAACCTAGAATGTAACCAATGTAAAATTTTAGATTCGGAACTATCAAAAATTAGGAATAACTCTGAGAACCTTGAAAAAGAAAACTTGAGTCTTAAAGAAAACATTGACACTAGAAAAAAGGACTTTATAAATCGATGCACCTCACTTGTCGCTGAAAATACAACATTAAAAACCAAAGTCCAAAATCTTGAGAAATCTTTGAATAACTTTTCAAGAGGCGAAAAATCTTTCAACATGCTATTGGGAAATCAAATTTTTGCTAACAATAGAAAAGGACTAGGTTTTGGAAAATCACAAGATGATGATAAAGGTAAAAGTGCTGCTCGATCTGAAATAATTGGAAATCATGTTGAAAATCATAGTCATAGGAACACAAAATTTAATCAAGTCAATTTAATGAGCACGTTCTGTAAAGAATTTGGACATAATCGAAATAATTATTGGTATAAACCCAAACACGTGAAAACCATACCAATTTGGGTTCCAAAAGGCACAAATATAAAATCTTTGAAAGTCAAACAAATTTGGGTGCCAAAAGGAACATGTATAAATAGTTTTGAGTCTCCAAAAACATATTTTTCATATTCTGCCACTAACAACAATGGACCTATAAAAACAAATAGGTCACATAAATCTTTTATCGTGTAGGTGTGGAGGCAGGCTAAGGAACAACAACAGTGTTCTCTGGATTTCGGCTGTTCCAGAAGCACAACGGGCGACAAAACAAAGTTCCTTAGCCTAATATAAAGGTGACAGAATCACAATGGGCAATCACGAAAAATTATCGTAAAGGTAAAACAGGTAATTGTTTTTTAAATGTGATTATCTGCACCATACTCTAAATTAAAATCAGCCAATATTGAGATGAACAAAAGATGATGATTTTGATGCTATGATTTTTTTTTAAAAATAATGACTAACCATCTTTAAATAAGAATTACTTGGAGTAATTATGATGGTTGACTGATTCGGATTTAATTGATATGATTTTTTGACTTGTTCTTATTTATGACATTAATTTGTGCTTAATTGATGACCAACCAGATTTTAAATTTTTGAACTAATTTATATAAATTTTGATTCAACAAGTGAATATTGAGTGAAATTTAAATTCAGATGCGGATTACACTGGTAATATAGTTGATAGAAAAATTATTAGTGTAACGTGATTAATTTGTGAAACATTTATTTGTTGCATCGTTTTTTTTAAAGAAAATATCTGCATATTTTTCACTTGAAATAATTTTCAAATAGCAGAAAATTTTCTTATAAAACTTCCCTCAAGAAATCATGTTTGACCATATTTACAGCTTAATTATTTTTGAAAAATTGATTTTATAATTTTTAATTTGATTTTAAATGACAAGTTTGACTAATCTGACTCCCTTTGATTATCGAAAAGATAAATAGTGATTGAAAAAGAGATAAGTGTTGATATTTATCATATATTATAACTCGAGAAAGTATAATTAAAAATTTCTTTAGAATTTCATAACAAGAGTTATAAAAACTTTTTGTTGGATAATAATTCCATGACCATTTCTATTTCTATCATCTTTCTATCGAACATCACTCATCAAAATCATATTTAATATGTAAATTTGTGGTAGTTTACAAAGGAAATCATTTGTTCTTCAATATCTTTAAATCGGTGAAGGAAATTATTTGTGCTTCAATTTCTTATATTCAGCAATTAAAAATAAATATCCAAAGTATTCGCTCTCATTTAAAAGTCCTCACGGTCATGCATGGGTGAAATACTTGATTTTTTGATTATGTGCTTCCATGCTCATTTAAAAGTCCTCACAGTTATGCATGTATGGAACGCATATTAAAAATAATTGATTTAATAGACAAGTTGATTCTAATCCCATTTAAAAGTCCTCACGGTCATGCGTGGTTAGAAGATACTTGATTTCATTTTTTAAAATTAAATTGGAATACTACTAATCTCATTTAAAAGTCCTAACGGTTATGCATGGTTAGTAGATATTCAAATTTCCAGAAATAAATATACCACAAATAGACATATCTATATGAATTTTTGATGATTCTATCTCCATCACTTCTGAAAGTGGAATATGCGTTTGACAAGGGTAATTATGATTTTTGTTTGAGTTTTATTGAAATTTGATATTTATATTTAATTGAGTTAAATGTTTGATTCATGTCTATCACTTCATCCCTATTTTTATAACACTGTTATTCTTTTGCTGATAACAAAAGGGGGAGAGAAAAGTTAAGATTTTGTCAAATAGAATCAAGCAAAGGTCAAATAACTTTCAATTTGCATATAGGCTCATTTACATATTTTTATTTGTATGCATATATATAGGGGGAGCCATATATGTAGGGGGAGTATCACATATAAAGGAAGCATTCAAATAGGGGGAGCAAATGAAATTATCAAATACATTTAATATATTCAAAATCTTAAATATATGTTTGTTATCATCAAAAGGGGGAGATTGTTGAATATGCGCTTTGCGCTATATGATTTTTGTTTGATGATAATAAACATATATACATTCATATAAATGTATTTGGTAATGTACTATTTTATTTTTTCATAGTTTAAATAAATATTTGTTGAATAAAATTAAATTTCACAGAATTTGAATTTGAATTCAAACAAAACAAGTTAAACAGATTTTGAATTCAAACAGGAATTTTATTCAAACAAATATTTTGTATAGTATAATAAATATTTGTTGAATAAAATTAAATTTCACAGAATTTGAATTTGAATTCAAACAAAACAAGTTAAACAGATTTTGAATTCAAACAGAAATTTTATTCAAACAAATATTTTGTATAGTATGTATTTGGTTAGATAAATATCTGTTGAATAAAATAAATTACACGGAATTTGAATTTGAATTCAAACAGAACAAGTTACACAGTTTTTTTGAATTCAAACGAATATTTTATTCAAACGAATATTTATTACAAACTTGAATAGTACAAATTCATGCTCTCACTATACATATACATTTTTGATTACAATCACATCACATTTACATTGATAACCTCACTACATATCACTCACACTCGTATTTTTGTCTTCAACTGCATTCCGGTTTGAATCCAGCATCTGAGCAATCTGCAAAAATATAAACTAACGCAGTAAAATTGAAAAAGAAATATTTTTGCAATTCAAAAATAAAATATGGTTTTTGAAAATAATATTTGCCTCAGTTATTTGGGTTGTTCGTCATCATTTAAATTTGAATTCATCATACACGAACAACTTGTGACATACACAGTGTATCACTGTATATGCCTCAAGGCCGTGCACACCGATATATACACTTGATAGATATTACAGGGACAGGTAACCATAAGTGGCTGCAATACACACGTGTACATTCATACACGTGTGCACTGCCTCGCCAACTCATGTGCGTGGCCAACAAGAGCAAGTGTGCAAGTGCAAAAAGAAAGTCAATGATCAAGCAAGTCTAATTCGAATTCATGATAGCAGACAACTCAAATTTCAAATGCATCTGTACATGAATACAGCTCGACTACAACAGCCAGTCAAATGATTAAATAAACAAATGAATGAATGCAAAAGCAAACAGTTCAGAGCTTCAAACTGCATCAGTGACCAACTACAGGAACAGCAAGGTGATCAAACAAACAAAGACCAAAGCTACAACCTCACATGAAGACCAAATGTCCAGACAACATCATAATGCAACATGAAGTCAATGAAGACCAAATACAACATGACCAAAAGTGTATGCAAACAGTCAGAGAAATGTACAGAGACCAGGTACAAATAACAACAAGTCAAGGCCGCAACTAACATATCCAACTAGAAGAACAACTACAAAACCATAAAGCTACAGCATCAAGCAGACTGCAACTTCACAGCAATCATAACACAAGCCAGAGTGAATGCAGACAAACACATGAATACATAAAGCTATAAGTGATGCAACATCAATCAAAAAGTGACATGGTGAAGTAGTACAAAAGAGCAAGTGCAATTCGAACCAACATGGCGGCAATGCACCAATACAAGTTCGACTAAAAGTACAGACGACAGCTACTCAATGATACAGTAGCAAGCTACAAGTGATGCAGAACAAAGATGAATACAACAGAGATCAAGTTCAGTGCCACAGTACACATGCTCAGGTCAGAGACAACACACAAACCCAAATGAATATCACAAGTATGATCAGTGGTACACATGCAAGCTCGAGCATAAATATGGAAACTGCACCAAGTACAAATCACCAAATGAAGACCACAAATATATCAACTCAACAAAGAACAGTACAGTCATGAAGTATGCAAAGAGCTCGAGCATGAGACATGTGCAACACAGTGAATGTAAACAGTAAGCAACTACTGAAGTTCAAGAAGTGGTGTAAATACAACTCGAATGAATGCAAGTTCATATGAACAGCAATACTGCGACAACAAGTGCATGCAACAGTGAAACTCGAGACCAAATGCAATAAAGTGAAATGGAGTTCACTGAGAAATGGAATGCAGATGCCAACATTGATGAATACATATAGTAGCAGAGAAGTAAGTTACAGAATGCACAAAAGCAAGTATCAAAATTCGTATTCTTTGAAAAAGTCAGAAATGTGGTGGTAAAGAAATCAACAAAGCCGTGGTTATCACGAAAGTAAATTTTAAAGCCGTGTCAATCAAGCAATCGAGGATTTACACGAATGAATTGGTCAATAAAAAATCACGAGCATCCAAGTATAATCGAATGGCCGAAGCACAAAATTGACAAATTCAAATAAATATATACGATCGAAGATTCAGGAAATTAAACGCATATATAACCCAATCATCAGCGGCAATCAATGTATCGAATTCCAGAAAGCACAAAATCAGTAAAAGCAAAAGCATTACATACCGAGCAAGAAAGGAATTCGATCAACGAGCAAGCCGAACAATTCACAATTTCAAAGTTAACCACAATCGAATATCAGAGAATAAGCGACGCAAGCCATCAAATCAGAGAATCGAGCATCAGAACGAAGCCCTAATTCGAGAAAGAGCCGAAGCCCTAATTCAACGGAGAGAGGCCGACATTTTTTCACAAGAAAAAGAAGGGAACGGGTTGAAAGAATAGTGGGCCGGCTTAATTATTAAAAAGGGGGTTTAGCTTTTGTTTTTATAAAAGGGCAAAAGTTTTATTTAGGGTCCAAGTAAAAAAAAAAGGGGGTTTTGTTTTTATAGGCTTTATTAATAGTGTTTTAGGGTTATTGTTTTTTAATTTATTGTTTTTTATTTTACGAACCAAAAAGTTAGTTAATCACCACCTAGGTTAGGTAGTGTCAGATTGTCTATTTTGAATTAGTTCAGTGAGCAGGGTGTGCGAGTTTGCAAAGCTCTATAGGCGGGAGCAGTGTTTGCGAGTGAGCGAAACTCTATAGGCGGGAGCAGGGTGTGCGAGTCTAGTAGAGTGTTTGTGAGCGGGAGCAAAAGGGTCTGCGAGTCTAATAGAGTTGTTGTAAGCGTGATACTGTTTAATTCTAATAGAAATCTGTGAATGCAGCAGTAGGCAGGGGTTGCCGAAGCTGGGTAAATTTTGTGTGTGATTTACTTTTCAGCATATTTATTTCTGCAGTTTATTTCTGAGTTTTAAATCAAGAAAATTTGCTATAACCCTATTCACCCCCCCTCTAGGGTTAATCTAGATCCTACAGTATTTCTGTACAATTTGAGTAGATTTAGGTAGATTAGTGTTGACTCAAGGGGTATGGATTTGCGGGCTATTACAAAATTATACTAAATCCTAATTTAATTGAACGTAACAATTAAATTAAGTTAAACTTAGCACTAATTTCAAAAGAAATACATTTTGGCCAGTTGATATGATTTCCAAAATGATATTTACATTCAAAAAAAGTAAAAAGTCTAGTAAAGTGATATTTTGAAGATATTAGCTTTTGCGGCAGTGAATTTGATGTTATTATGTACATCAGATTAAGAGGATTATATTTTTAGGCTATGTTATACCGATATACCTATATATTGTACTGTTTTAGTTTACATGAAATGTTAAAATATTAGTTTTATTTTTGCATGAGTTGTTTCCACAAATGTATATTTTATACGTATCTTGTGCTTTCCCAGAACTTTGGATAGGTTTATTCGCAAAATCTTATGTATATTGATTTACATTTGATTTTATTATATTTTATAAGGGTTTTGACAACGTATGTATGTTTTATATATATAATATTACACATAGTAGTTTCAGATTGAGTTTATATTTGATCTTTGGTTTTATATATATATTATTACTTTATTTGTTACTGTAGTCAGTATGTAATTTTATACAGGACTTTATATTAGTTTATTTGTAGAAGTACAAATGAGATATAAAGGTTACAATATCTATATATAGGCATATATAAGTATGTATATATTTCAAATTATAATATGTGGATATGCTTTTTCTATTATGTGTGTTTTATCTAAAACAATGATTTTAAATATATATATATATATATATTTAAAATTTAAAATGTGTTTGAATTTAGAATATGATGTAGATATATATATATAGTTATATTTATATATATGTGTTCACTTATACTATTTATCCACATCGATTCGGTTCTGATTTGATCTCGTCGATTTCTGTTATCAGCTCTATCCGTCGCATCCGCGTCCATCGTGCTTTGCTTTGATATTCATGCTTGGATTCGTAGCTCATTTCTTTGTCAAATTTATCCAGCCTCGAAAGGTGAGCAATCACTCACGATTAACGTTCTTATGTTTATTAAATTTGATTTCAATTGAAAACGACAATTGAAATATGCTGCTGTTAGTGATTTACATTGTTATATATATGTCATTATATGCTATCTGTTCACCTGTGACATCTGACACCATTATCTGTTATTTATATTGATGATATATGCTTGTTTTATTATTATCATATCTGTTATCACTCTGCAAGTTCCCTGTTAGTATAGAATTCACTATGGGTTGAAATGATGCATACCCAAACGGACTTTAGAATAGGAGAAAACCATTATGGGTTGAAATGATAGACCGAAGCGATTTTCAATTAAATTGAATTTGGGATTGTGGGTTGAAACGATATACACCCGTATATATATAAATTGCGGATTGAAATGATGAATATCCACATCGCTGGACCTAGGATATAAAATTATATAATCACACCACTGGTCTATATACAAAATTATTTGGAAATGATTTCTATGGTTTTGGAAAGGTGTATGGTTTTATATTAATATTGATTTTTGATATATATCAAAGGCTATTTTATATGTATAGTTAAATTCTCGATTTAAGCTACGTATAAATTTGTTTGATAAAAAATAAGTTTAATAATAAAGTTGATTTTATTAAAATATAATATGGATAATTATTTACTTAAATTATATTTTAATATATAGTTTATAATGATTTGATAAATTAAGGTTGGGAAGATAGATTTGAAATTGGATTTAATTAAGAATTTATTTAATTAATCGATTTTCAACTTATGGAATTTGAATTTTAAAGGGATATAATTTTATAACTTTGATTTTTGTTTTAAGGTGATTAAATGATTAATCAAGTTTAAATAAATTGAAGGAACATTCAGTTACTTGAAATTTGAAGTTTTATTTAAATGATCTTAGATTTATTAAGAAAATATTTCAAAACTAAATAACAGTAATTAAATTTGATATATATGGAATTATCATAATTTAGTTTTGAAATTATGGAATATTTAAGCTTTGAAATATATGGAATTTGAAATGGTTTATTCGAGGTTCAAATCTGCATTTGGATTTGATATAAATTGAAATGGATTATTGAAAACTGGATTAAGTTAAAATTTATGAATTGAGATTTGATTTAAATTTGAATTTTTGGATCCAAGTTGATTTGAATCAATTTGTGAAGTTGAGGAAATTATTTTGTCTTATAAAGTAATTTTAAATTAAAACTAGCTTATTATATATACGGTTCAAATATCTAAATTGTTTAAGGAGTAGAAGTTATGGTTTTGAAGCTATGAATTTCAAAGTATTATATTTTGAAATGTTATATTTTCAAGTGTTTGGTTTTGAAAGTGCTATAACTTAGAAGTACTATGACTTTTGGAAATGAATATATTTGAAATGGAAATGATATCGTATTTGGTTTTGAAATGGAAATGATATCGTATTGATATGGGTTTTGAAATGGCAATGGTATTTTGGTTTTGAAGTATAAACTATTTTGAAATGACCGCGATGTTATAGTAACATTTGGTTATTAAAGAGACCGGGATCAGAAGTTGTCGTACTCTCTGCCAACTCTGAAAACCACTTTAACAACCGTGTATGGGGTGGAGATTCCAGAATGAAGTAGGATGGTGGCGACGTTTTATTGAGGTATATACGTGGACCCGACTCCCATGAGTTGGCATTAGGTGGCTAGAACAGGAGCAATCGACGGGCTAATGAGGTCGCTCCTCTGATCGGACACACTTCTTCAATACCATTCTATTACTTTGTGATTGATTGGGTGCTCCTTTGATTTGGGGAGTGTGGCTCGAGGTGGGCGGTAGTAGCTGCTACGTGTTACCACCGGTCCGGAAGTGCAATTGGTATATCTACCCTGGCATTGCCTCGTAGTGTCGTGTCACCTACCCTAGCGCGTCTTGTACGAGTTTGATTTGTGTTGTACCTATGGAGTATCCTCTGGTAGCTTCCCGATCAGTGGGGACTACAGTACTGTATAGACTATTGGCACTATAAAATGTATTAAGCGGGATTTGGGTAAAGCCTTAACGCTATTTTTAAATATATTATACTTTACTTTAGACATTATTATAATAGCGTATATTGCTACATAGTAAATAGTTTAACGATTCCTTAGAGGATGGTTATCCCAGACATCCTTTGAGTTACTTTTATTTCAGTTGTTATTTCACTTGAGTTGGATTTATTGATATAAGAATGTTAATCCTGACTCGAGCGGTTTGTATTTTGCTTTACGCTCGGGTCAGACTGAGTGATACAACTTTTGAGACTCACCTTTGGAGTTGGAGCTTCGCTTGGAGATCCAGTTATCTATCCAGCTTTCAGATATTCTGCTGATTCTAGTGATGTATTACGATATTGTATTTGACTATTATATTCGAGACTTCTGTTGTATCTTATTTAACTCTGATGTATATATAGTTGCTTCATGAACTACTATTCTTTTGTTTCCACTGCATTATTGTTATATCAATCTGTGTCTGCAATTCCGTGATTATTTTATTTACTGTATATGTTGAGTTTTGCATAATATATACTAACAATTTGATATTTTGAGCAATTCAAATACAACATACGTGGATGCGAATGGTTGAAAATATCAGGTTGTTACAGGTGGTATCAGCGCTTTGGTTTTTAGGCAAAACTCAACATATATGGTAAATTTAGTTGCGGAATCACTTTGTTAGAGCTTGAATTCCTTCCTCTTTTATTCGATTTCCTTGGAATTTTGGAACTCCCCTATTCGTTCTGCAATCCACTCCTGTCTTCCTGCATCTAAATTCTTTTTATTCTGGAGTACCCCATAACTCCATTTCAAATGATCTCTATAATAACTCGACGGTCTCTCCAATCTTCGAATAATCTGTAAAGGGGTGAAACTCCTTTACAATAGGCATTGATTTACCGGAGATTTCTGTATCCTCAGTTTACGATGCTATCTATCCCTGTTGTGCTTGAATTCTATCTCTTGAGATTGAATGTCGATTTGCCTCGGAATTCTGCATCGATCTTATTCTTGAAGTCACGGTCGACCCAATTAAGGTTGCCCACGATTTATATAAACTTATCCATCTTCCTATTTAATTATTTAATCAACTTATCTTTGATTAGAACCTATCTTCGAATCAAAATTCTCTTTGATTTGAGTCCATAAAATTTGAATCTCCATACTTGTCTTGAAATCCATTCTTATATCGTCGAGCGAGGAAGTGCATTTGTAAATTAATATTAAAAATGTTATATATATATATTGTGTTGGTTGAGTTGTTAATGTTGATTTGGGTTTTCGATCGAATCGTCTGATCAACGCTATCGATAGGATTTTCAAAACACCTGAGCAGGGCAAACTGACATAGTATTATTTTCAAATGTGGTAAATAAAATAAATTTTGTGTAATTATATTATATATGTGAGTATAATTTTCTAAAAGACAATTGTTAAATGAATTGGTTAACCAAATGATATTATTTGATTTCATTTATTGTTTTGGTAAACTTTTGATCTTACCGACATATAAATAAATGAAATCATAAAACATGGTTTATAAATTGATTGGAATTTAAGTAGATTTAAATTAGAATTTGAGAATTTAATTTCCGATAATTCCAAACTTTGGTTTTAGAGTTTCAAAAATGCATTTTATTTAAAACTATTTTTCGAATAGAAATTGTTTCCAAAGAATTTTTAATGTTTAAAATCAGTGCTCTTCTCTTTGTCGTTGGAAAATAATTTCGGTGATGACGGCCGCATCATCGACATTCATTTTCGACTTTCGAAGTGGAGAGACCATTCTATAACCTTGCTACACTATTATGTTGGAAAATTAAATTGATTTGAATTGCTGAAGTATGGCTTGATTTATAATATAAGTATATATTTGTAGATTTGATTTGACTTATATATATATTTGTATATTTATCCCCGATGGTCTGAAGTGAATCAGAAATTTTATTCTTAAATTTTGATTTAAAGATGATTTTAATTATAAAATAAAGCCAAATTTTTTGTTAAAGTATGATTTCAAGTATAACTAAAGCTAAAAATTGTGAATAAATATTTAAAAACTTGAAATAGTTGAATTGGAAAAAAAATTATTTGCATAATACCCAATTTCATTCTAATACAACTTATCTAAATTATTCAGAAGTTGAATATGTAATTAGATAATATACAATATAAAATGGTTTTATAAACAAATTTGAGTGTTTATAATAAAGGTTATACACTTAATTATAATTATAAAATGTTAATAGAGATAAATAGAACAGTAGGTTAATAGAATAATAAATGAGATAAATAAAATAAATTCTATTTTGAGGGAATTAATAAATTGAAATTTAACCAACTCAATGAAATATCTTGAATTTAAAATTAAATTATTGAATATTAATTTGTTTAAATTGAAATTTATATAATTTTAAATTAATTGTTTACTTTGCTTTCAATCTATTTTCCTTTCTGGTTGTTCTATTCCCCTAACTCCTTCCTTTTTGAGGACGAAATGTTTTGAGTAGGGGAGAGTGTAACGGCACGTAAATTTTTAATAATTTTTTGTTTTTGTTTTATTAATATATTTAACTAAAATTTTGTGAAATTTTAAATAATAAAATTGTGAATTATATAATTTTTATTTGGAATACATCCAATTAAATATAGCAACCAGAAAATTTTCATTAGATAATGTGAAAGTTTATTTTCTTGTGTAATTTGAAATATAGTTTATTATGGAATTAAATAAAGGTGAATTTATTTTGAATATAATAAACTAAAATCTACCATTTAAACTAACAATAGAACTTTATGATGGGAATTTGATATTTGCCATGCGTCCATCTAGACATAGCAAATGGCAAGTTTTCGTCGAACAATATAGATGTCCATCAGTCGCTCGAAATTCAGTTTAAATCAGTTAATAACCGTTGAATTTAAAAGTTTTTGAAACCTAAATATGTCAACAAGAAAAAATTTATTTAGAACACTCTAAATCAGACAGCGAAATTCGTTTCACGAAATTCGGACGTTTCTAGCTCCGTTTGAATTTTTCCATATGGAATAGCAGCGTTTATCAGTACCGATTATCGGCTTTTGATCGGTTGACCCTACCACCAATATCTATATACCGTTTTGATTGTCTTGTCATGTTGATCTCTGTGGTATATTCACTTCTGTGTTTCGGTATCCGATATGCGGCGAAACCCATGTAACGGATAACCGTATCGGCACCCATTTTGAACTGTTGATATTCAGTATCAATTTAAGTTTCAAACGCCCACTAACATTTATCTATTTTCAGTTTTAACTTTTGCTATTCCTGATCTATATTCTATTTATTTCTAGTTGTCTTCTATGTCATATCACCTCAAATGCCCATCAGTTTAAACCCAAAGGTCTTTTGCTTTAATATCCCACTTATTCACCTGTTTGTCAGTTACTGCTCGCTGGTCGATTTATATATTTTTATTTCGTTGCTATGCTTTTTTAACATTTGCAGAAAAAAATATTATAATTAAATGCATATAAAAAGGTATCGGTTCTACTGAAATCCATTTCTTTCCAATTCTATCGATGACTTGTCTATTCTTCTCCTATTGTTCCTGTAGAGCATCTTCCCTTTCCCCTTCAAATTCTTTCTATGCCCATACAGAAAAACAAAAGGCAAAGGCTAAAATCTCCTTCCCTAATTGTCTGCTTGACCACCTTCTGGAACCAGTAGAGCACGCCACACCCCGACAACACGTGTAGCCAAGCCCGCGCCCACCACCTCTGCACGGCTAATCACCTCGGCCATCCATGTTATTCCTATCTGATTTCGACGTGCCCCAACCATTTCCACCACTTGATACATACCGAGCTCTGTGCCTCCGCCTCTGGTTCAGCCGAACCCATCCAGCAGCCGCCTCTCCTCCGCCTTAAGCTCACGCCAAAGCCTCAATTCACCTGTACTCGTCACTTATTGCTTTGCTCTGGTCATTGCTCTTTTCTTTGGTAGGTTATATTTTGATTTTATAGTGTTTTAGTATGCGTTTATAAAGTAATACATTTCAAAGTTCGTTTATAGTATAAATTTTTTGTTGAGGCTAAGTATTGTTTTTATGAACTATAACCCATTGTATATGAATTCATATCTATTGCGTTATTATATACATATGATAGTTGTAATAACTATATAATATATTAATTATAGCATGCCTGTAAGTATCATGCATGCAATTGTCTATATATGAGATCTGGGAGTATACCTATGTATATATATTACATAAGCTTTGTTTTATAATATCTATTGCTTAATTATAGTTTACAAAGTATATTTATATCCTGAATATCTTTCTGTACATGCTTTTATTGAAATGAATACGTGTTTTTATTAGTTGCATGCGTATTTCTTGTTTTGCTGGGTTCCAAGTCTCGCCCATTTGAAAAAAAAGTTATTTCATTTCGCATGAAGCTTTCCTTTACCTGTAGCCTTCCTTAAAAATATATTAAGTACATGAGGTTATATAGATGTATATAGTAATATATGATAAGGGGAACTTAATGTCAATTCAAATTCTATGTTCCTTAAATCCTAATTTAATTAAACTTCACAATTAAATTAAGTTAAACTTAGCACTAATTTCAAAAGAAATACATTTTGGCCAGTTGATGTGATTTCTAAAATGATATTTACATTCAACAAAATCAAAACGTCTAGTAAAGTGATATTCTGAAGATATCAGTTTTTTCGGCAATGCATTTGATGTTATTATGTACATCAGATTAAACAGATTATATCTGTGTTAGTTTACATGAAATGTTAGAATATTAGTTTTATTTTTACATGAGTTGTTTTCCACGAATGTATATTTTGTGCTTTTCGAGAATTTTGGATAGGTTTATTTGCAAAATCTTATGTATATTGTGTTACATTTGATTTTATTATATTTTACAAGGGTTTTGACTTTTGAAAACATATGTATGTTTTATATATATAAATATTACACACAGTAGTTTCAACATCGAGTTTATATCTGATCTTTGGTTTTACATATATTATTACTTTATTTGTTACCATTGTTAGTATGTAATTTTATACAGGACTTTATATTAGTTTATTTATAGAAGTACAAATGAGCTATAAAGGTTACAATATCTATATAGAGGCATATATAAGTATGTATATATTTCAAATTATAATATATGGATATGCTTGTTCTATTATGTGTGTTTTATTTAAAACAATTATTTTGAAAACATATATATTTAAAATTTAAAACGTGTTTGAATTTAGAATATGATGTAAATAGACATATATAGTTATATTTATATATATGTGTTCACTTATACTATTTGTCCATATCGATTCAGTTCTGATTTGTTCTCGTCGATTTTTGTTACCATCTCTATCCATCGCATTCGCGTCCATCGTGCTTTGCTTTGAAATTTGTGCTTGGATTCATACCTCATTTCTTTGTCAAATTTATCCCGCCTCGAAAGGTGAGCAATCACTCACGATTAATGTTCTTATATTTATTAGATTTGATTTCAATTGAAACGACAATTGAAATATGCTATTGTTAGTGATTTACATTGTTATATATATGCCATTATATGCTATCTGTTCACCTATGACATCTGAAACCATTATCTGTTATTTATATTGACGATATATGCTTGTTTTATTATTATTATCATATATTTTATCACTCTGCAAGTTCCCTGTTAGTATAGAATTCACCATGGGTTGAAATGATACATACCCAAACGGACTTTAGAATAGAAGAAAATCGTTATGGGTTGAAATAATAGACCCAAGCGATTTTCAATTAAATTGAATTCAGGATTGCGGGTTGAAATGATATATACTCGTATATATATTAATTGCGGATTGAAATGATAAATATCCGTATCGCTTGACCAGGAGCAATGATGGGCTAATGAGGTCGTTCCTCTGATCGGACACACTTCTTCGATACCATTCTATTACATTGGGATTGATTGGGTGCACCTTTGATTTTGGGAGTGTGGCTCGAGGTGGGCGGTAATAGCTGCTATGCATTACCACTGGTCCGGAAGTGCAATTGGTATATCTACCCTGGCATTACCTCATTGTGCCATGTCACCTACCCTAGCGCGCCTTGTACGAGTTTGATTTGTGTCGCACCTATGGAGTATCCTTTGGTGGCTTCCCGATCAGAAGGGACTATGGTGCTGTATAGACTATTGGCACTATAAAATGTGTTAAGGGGGATATGGGTAACGCCTTAACGCTATTTTTAAATATATTATACTTTACTTTAGGCATTATTATATAGCGTATTTTACTACACAGTAGATAGTTTAAAAGGATCCTTAGAGGATGGTTATCCAAGCATCCTTTGAGTTACTTGTATTTCAGTTGTTATTTCACTTGAGTTGGATTTATTGATATAAGAATGTTGATACCGACTCGAGTGGTTTGTGTTTTACTTTACACTCGGGTCAGAATGAGTGATACAGCTTTTAAGACTCACCTTTAGAGTAGGAGCTTCGATGGAGATCCAACTATCTATCCATCTTTCAGATATTCTGCTGATTCTAGTGATGTATTCTGATATTGTATTTGACTATTGTATTCGAGACTTCTGTTGTATTTTTTTAACTCTGATGCATATATAGTAGCTTCGTGAACTACTATTATGTAACATTCCCGGATTTAGTTGGAATTAAATTCAATTTTTGGAATCAAATTATGAAATTATTGGTGATTATTTTTAAGTTTTGGGTTTAATGATGAATTAATTGGAAAATTTCCAGAATAAATAATGATATGTATTTTTTAAATAGAAATTTTGAATTGGAATTCAAAAAAATAAGTATTTCATAAAATTGTATTTGAATCAATAAGATGTATGTTTATTTATTTATATAATGGATTATAATTTGAAATTTGATTTGAAACTCTAGAATAAAATATTTTGAAAATGAATTGGATTTAAAAATCTTATTTTAAAGTTAAAGGGAATTTGTTTTCTAATTATAATATATGTATATGTATATTTGAAAATTATGATTTGAGAATTAATATAGTAAATTTCAAAAAGGGTAATTTAAGTTAAATCCTTATATATATAAAAATGAATGTGATTACTTATTAGTATATGATTAGATTTTAAAAACCATTTTTCTTAGAGGTTATATAAATAGTTTTATATATGTAAATATAAATGAGATAAACATCTAAAAATATTAAACACACACACACACATAAAGAGATTTCAACTTAGGTTTAAATTTAAGTAAGAATTCAATAACAAGTTTATATACCTTCTATTTAAATTTGTTTGAACTAAATTTGTATATATTTATAAGAATATATGAATGTAAGAAAAAAAATAGATAAACATGTTTTATAAATTAAAATAAAGTAAGGGTTTAAACTATAAATTTTAAATTAATTTGAATAAAGGACTTAAACATAATTTAATGGGTTTTTGACAAATTTTTAATAAGTAAAATATAAACTTATATGTGTAAGCTTTGTAGCTTATGAGATAACAAGTGTAAAAAATGAATTTACAAGTGGAAAATTTATTTTTATAAAAATAATAATAATAAATAACCAGACTGTCATTATCTTCTCTTCTCAAAACTGAAACAAAGAAATTACAAATCAAAGAAAAAATGTAGATTGTAACCTAGAAAATAAAATCAAAACTGAAATTAAAAGCTTCAGTTTCAAACCTGGAAAAAAAAACCAGAATGCAAACCTGATCAGAAAATGCAAAGTCTTCAGCCTAGAGATGATAATCTGGAAGCAAAACAAAAATCTGGAAAACAACAAACCTGAGAACAAAAGGCAAACCAATTCAAGCTGAAGCATTTCAATGCAAAGCAATATAAGGATTAGAGCATCAAAATTCAGTAGTAAAGAAGAACCAAAATCCATATCAAAATCTGTTCCAGGTTTTCAAAACATAGCCTCTGTTCATCTCACAGGTGAGCAAACTTAAATTTTTAACCAGTTTCTTTTGATTTTCATGCCTGTGATGATAATGATTTGCAAATACTGTATGAATGTGTTTATATCTGCAAGTTTATATGTGTTTCTATGTGTGAATTGATGTGTGCATGTTTGTATATGCACCTTTGTTGTTCTTCAGGAAATCAATCTTCAAGAAAAAAAAAATCTAATCTGGAATTATAAATCGATTTAGGTAATGATTTCTAAATGAAAGTTGATCATAATAGTATAATCCCAATTTAAAAAAAAAAATTCAACTGTTTATATTTAGAAAAATTCATGAAAAATAAGAAATTACAGAAATGATCAAATCTTAACTCAAAAATCAAATGTCCGGGTTTTGGATTTTAATTATAGAAATGAAATCGCATTTCAAAATGATGATTTTTGATAATCATATCAAAATTTTAAGCTCGATTTTGATGAAAAAAATTGAGTTGATCGGAATTGACATTTTCGTCAAATTTCGACGATTGGCGACGTTATCGTCGACGTGGTTAAGGCTGAAGGTGGTTTTATGGCAAGGAACTTAGGAAAAATCCTGATTTAATTTATAAAGCACTATAGCAGCAGGGTTTCATCGATGTAGGGTTTGAGTAACAGTATGGGTTCGTCGCCGTTTTGGCATCCACAGTTGATCGGAAAGTACCGGACCTAGGGGAGATTGTGCGTGGAAGTCTGGCGCGTCTTTAGGTATGATGGCGAGGTGGATGATGACCGGAAGTGTCATCGGCGAGAAGTTTTCTAGCATTGGTTTAGTTCTAGTTTTGCAATCGAACAGTTCAATTTCGAATCCTAGTCGTAATCGCCGAACTGGGCATTGCCTGAGATGAGAAGGTCGGTGGCAACTTTGGGGTGGTCGGCAACTTGGTCGAAGGTGTTCGGTCAGGTCGTACACGTGCACATGCACATTTGGGTTTGGTGAGGCTGTGATATTTGGGAAGATGAAGATGTTCGTGGTTTTTTTTTCGAGGAGTAGCGTGAGTGACTCGAAGACGAGGTGAGAAGGGGATCTCGAAGTCTGGCTCAAGCAGACAGGTATTTGGCTCGGGTTTTAAATGATAGCAGGTTTTGAATCAAAGGTTTAAGTTAATTATTTTAAAAGTAATTAAGTTTTAATTTAATTAATTTGTGACATTATTTATTAATTAATTATTTTAAATAAATAATGAAATTAATTAAGTTAAAATGATTTTTAAATATGTTAATGATGGTTGAGTATAATTACTTGATTTAACTGATAAAAGGATATTAAAGATAATTACTTTATGTAATTACATTTAAGGATGATTAATTAAGTAAAGTTTAATTAATGACAAGTAATTACAGGAAGTTAATTACTTAAAGATAATTACTTTTTGAAAGTAATCAAGGATAATTAATGATCAAAGGTTCATTTATCAAGTAATCAAAGAACAATTAAATTAAATTGGTTAATTAATGAAGGTGATTAAGGGATGATTTATTAATTAAAGGCTAATTGATAAATGAAGGTGATTAAGGAATGACAATTAATTAAGGTAGATAATTAAAGGTATAATTAATTGATTAATTAATTAAAGTAATTAATTGATTAATTAATTAAAGTAATTAATTAAAGGTTTACTTACTTAATTACTCAAAGAAAAATTTGTTAATGTGACTAATTTATGTAACTAATTAAGATGGAAAAGTAAAGGTTAATTAAGTAATGATTCAAAGGTTAATTAAATTGTAACTGAAGAGTACTTAATTTGTAGTGATAATTAATTAATGTAATTAATCAAAGCTTAATTAGTTTTGGGTAATTAATGAAAAGATAATTAATTAAGAGTTAATTAATTAATAAGATTAATTAAGATTAATTAATTAAGGATAATTAATTAAAGGATAATTAATTAAAGGCTAATTAATTAATGTAATTAATTAAGGATAATTAATTAAAGAATAATTAAGGGTTAATTATTTAATGATTAGAGATTTATTCATTTATTAATTAAGGTTAATTAATTAATAATTTAAAGTTAATTAATTATTTAAGGTTAATTAATTAAAATAATTTGTTATTAATGTTAATTAACCTGGATTAGTCATTAATCTGGTTTCAGTTAATCAGATGATCAATTAAACTTCCTTATGGATGACTGTATTCTATTGAATGCTGTGAATTATTTGATATCTCTACTGTGTGGTGCTTTGTGATATGAATTGTTTTAATTCAAGCTGCGACGAATGTAACTTATTTTATCTGTGATGAATGTATATTATTTATTTATCTGTGAATCTGTGTATGGAAGATAAGCGTTATAGAGATATACCGCTTATCTAGTTATTGTGATTGGATCTGTGATGATTGATGATGTTGCACTATGCTGTAAAACCCCTGGACTACACCTCACACAAACAAATATGGACTGCACGAGGAAATTGGTTAAGTCACAGATTTTTGAAATGATTTTAAAATTGAATTTTGACTCCAAAATAGTTTTGAAAATAGAATTGGGTTAAATATAAAAAGTTTTTAAAAGGAGTTTTAAGTTATTTTAAATAACTTGATAAACTTTTTGAAATTTAAATAATTTGATTCGAATTTGAATTCAAGATTTGAAATTGA
Organism: Allium cepa; assembly: GCA_030765085.1. Lineage (NCBI taxonomy): Eukaryota > Viridiplantae > Streptophyta > Magnoliopsida > Asparagales > Amaryllidaceae > Allium > Allium cepa. Next base: position 352,174,919 of record CM060932.1, on the reverse strand, counting down.
ATTCCATGTTTAGAAATTTTGGTGTAAAAAAGGGTTATACAAGTTTATATGGGTTTAAACCATTTATAAAAAAATGGTTTTAGGAATTTGAATTTAACCCAAGGACTTAACTTGTATAAATGAAATCGGATTTTTCTGAAACCAAAACTATTTGTTTTCAAATAATAAAAGCTTTGATATAAGGAATGGATTTCCAATTTGTGTGAAAAGGATTTCAAGTTTGAAATGAAAATGGTTTTCCAAGTTATGAATGAATCTTTAGAAATGATTTTGAAAGCTATAAATTAAATCTTTGATTTAAAGATTGGATGAGTTAATCCAATTTGAAATGGAAATTTTTTTGAAATCTGTGATTGACTCTTTGTGAAAAATGGGTAAACTTTGTGAAGTGAATCTTTTTATTTAAAAGATTTGGAAATGGTAATTTGTTTAAACCATTTGAAAAGGAAGTTTTTAGGTTTTAAGTTGTGACTTAACTGAAATCCCATTATCCATATGATTTTTAAATATTGCACCCACTATTTGGTTTAGTCGGGAGAGGACTTTGTGTCATATAACCCATTCCGAATAGTGATACGACGATATGGATAGCATTTGAAGACCGGTGTTGAAGACCGGGTGTCTTCGAGAAGATAGGACAACTAGTCGAATGAATCTGCACTGAGTTGCTCAGGTATAGATATCTCCATATATGATGGGCAGTCGATCGGGATTGTGGATACCCGGATTGCACGGGCTTCTTCCTTTACTGGACGAAGTGTCTTCAGTTTCGTTCGAACCCGGGACGGACCTGCATGGTTGTATGTCTGACATTACACTTTGAGATATAAAACTAATCTTTATCAAATACATTTCTGTTTGATGGCGGAGAATTTATTCTCTTAGCTTAACACCCTTCTCTGAGACGTAGGAGCTCAGAAGCTATGTAGTTGATAGTTATCAGTGATATACTCCCAATTTGGTAGTGTGGCATGCTGAGTGCTGCTGTGTGATCGTTTGTTGATCAAAGCATGGCTTTTGTAAAGCGTAGCTTTGTGGACGAGACTGCATCAGGACCTCACACCTTGGAAATGGTCGAAACAGGAAAGATGCGGCAAGGTTATGAGGGTCGCGCCCTTTAGGGTGTGTCATTCCCTTCTGGAAAAGGGTGGTATCGTGGTATAGGGCCCAGATACTTAACTCATATGGTCACTGCAAATCTATTACTTTGTGACTGCTTTGTTTTTGTTGGTGTAGAGGTACCTCGGATAAAGGTCGCAAACGACCGGGGGATGGCATGCTCGAGTAGTAGTTACCTAGTTACAGAGGTAACCCGGCCTTGTGTTGGCAGAGAGCTGGATAGGTTCCAGGGACGTCCCTCCAAAGGCGTACCCATGTAGCAGTAGGAAGTTCCTTAGCTTGACCATTAGTTGGAAAATCGAAAGAAAAAATACGCGCCCTGTATGGTTTTAGTTGTATAACCTGCCATGGAATGTGGCGGTAACCTGCTATTGAACATGGTAGCCATAGTAGGCATAAGTGCGAAATGTCTATGCTGGCTAATATTAATATTATACTTTCGAAAGGTTTTCTGCACTATGTACTAATAATAATATCAAAATGGTTTTCGCGTATCAAGCATATTTGTCTATCATAAAGAGAAATCTCCTCCAATTCTGCGTTTGCATTGTGTATGCGGCGGAAGGACTTATGGTAGTTTCATTTTCTAAAATGCATTGCGGATTTAAATTTTAAAATCCTTTGTTGTTTGTTTTAAAGATAAACTATTTTTGTTTGCTCATACCAGTCCCATGACTGACCCGGAGTTTGTTGTTCCCTTCCTAAACTCTAGGTGCCCACAAATTTCCACACAGGCAATCTAAAGTTGGATTTTTCAGATAACCAGCTTATAGATGTAGATCCGGTAGTCTTTGGAGTCTTTGGTAATCTTCTTCAGTCTTTGGATGACTAGCCTGGCTTAGTACAACTTGGTTGGAAGTTCGAGCTATTTCTGGATTGATGCATTTGAGATGGAGTTGCAGATATTGGAGTTCTCACTTAGTTGTTCAAGTTCGAGTTATGATATCATATTCAGCTGTTGCTCCGCTACTGGTGTTTTGTATTTCGTTATAGCATTTTATATTGTGCTCTGATATATTTGGATGATTAGTGTTGTATCATACTTGGATATTGTATTCATTGGAGAGATATGTTATTATCTTTTTCTTCCGCTATGTTGTTATACTTAATGTGTTATAAGCTTCGACGAACCAGATTCGACGTTTGAATCTGCGGCAGTTGAATATAGGTGATATATTCGGTGCCGATTTTCGAAGATCGAGTCAGGTTCATTTCATTTGGTATCAGAGCTGAAGGTTGATACTTTAGCTCAGGAGTATAATACATTAGGTAACTCATTAGAGATAGGGTGAAGTATACCCTAGAATGAGTATATCCCTAAGATATCCGCCTGTATGCCTTAGTAAATTCTCTTACTATCCACTGGTAATGAGTATGAGTGCAAGAAGAGGACGAGATAGGGGACAGGGAAGTACCACTACAAATGGTCAATACCCTACAACAGTGGAAACAACTTTCTTCTCAATCTCCATTGATTCGATTTCAAAATCCTCTGATGTCTTCGTAGCAGCTCGAGGGAGAAGCTTCGATGTGATGGTGTCCTTGCGAATCGTATAAATAAGTTCCTATCTCGTATTCTCGTTATCAGCTTTTCGGTTTAAACTCTAATGAATTTGAAAATTTATTTGGAATTAATTGGTTAACAAATATAAGGCTAAAATTGAATTGTATCGATAAAACAATTTCAATTAAAACCAAAATTTGAAATTCTATTTTGATTTCTTGTGAGTATCCAAGTCCGAAGAGGGACAAGTTGGTGTATACTCTGGTCCAATCTGAATTTAGAATCCATACTTAGTGTTTGAGAAATTGTAGAAGATTGAATCTATCTATCTATTCTCTAGTGTCTGATATATTCTACGAATGGTTAGTTATCCCTTTGAACTAACCGATTCCCTGTATATTTCATAGATCTGATGACCCGAGTATCTTATATAGTATCGAATAAGTTCGTTCTCATAATTATTTGGTGATATTCTGATTGATCAGCCAAATGCAGAATAGATATTCATTTTTACCTGGTAAATCAATTTTCTATCTCAGATGTGTTCATCTGGCTTTGTTGTCTCCCTACCAAATTTCGAGGACGAAATTTTCTTAAGGGAGGTCTGTAACATTCCCGGATTTTAGTTGGGATTAACTTCAATTTTTGGAATCAAATTATGAAATTATTGGTGAATAATTTTAAGTTTTCGATTTAATGATGAATTAATTGGAAAATTTCCAGAATAAATAATGATATGTATTTTTTAAGTATAAACTTTTAATTGGAATTCAAAAAAATAAGTATTTCATAAAATCGTATTTGAATTAATAAGATGTACGCTTATTTATTTATATAAATGGATTATAATTTGAAATTTGATTTGAAACTCAGGAATAAAATATTTTAAAAATGAATTGGATTTAAAAAAAATCTTATTTTAAAGTTAATGAGAATTTGTTTTCTAATTATAATATATGTATATGTATATTTGAAAATTATGATTTGAGAATTAATATAATAAATTTCAAAAAGGGTAATTTAAGTTAAATCCTTATACACATAAAAATGAATGTGATTACTTATTAGTATATGATTAGATTTTAAAAACCATTTTTCTTCAAGGTTATATAAATAGTTGTATATGTGTATATATAAATGAGATAAACATCTAAAAATATTAAACATATATATATATATATATATATGTATGTATGTATGTATATGTATAAAGAGATTTCAACTTAAGTTTAAGTTTAAGTAAGAATTGAATAAAAAGTTTATATACCTTATTTTTAAATTTGTTTGAACTAAATTTGTGTGTGTGTGTGTGTGTGTGTGTGTTTATAATAACATATGAATGTAAGAAAACAAATAGATAAACATGTTTTATAAATTAAAATAAAGTAAGGGTTTAAACTATAAATTTTAAATTAATTTGAATAATGGACTTAAACATAATTTAATGGTTTTTTGACAAATGTTTAATAGGTAAAATATAAACTTATATGTGTAAGCTTTGTAGCTTATGAGATAATAAGTGTAAATGAATTTACAAGTGGCAAATTTATTTTTATAAAAAAAATAACAAAAGAAATAACTAGGCTCTCATTATCTTCTCTTCTCAAAACTGAAACAAAGAAATTACAAATCAAAGAAAAAAATGTAGATCATAACCTAGAAAAGAAAATCAAAACTGAAATTAAAAGCTTCAGTTTCAAACCAGGAAAAAAAACAAGAATGCAAACCTGATCAAAAAAATGCAAAGTCTTCAGCTTGGAGATGATAATCTGGAAGCAAAACGAAAATCTGGAAAACAACAAACCCGAGAACAAAAGGAAAACCAATTCAACCTGAAGATTTCAATGCAAAGCAATATACAGATCAGAGCATCAAAATTCAGTAGTAAAGAAGAATCAAAATCCAGATCAAAATCTGTTCCAGGTTTTCAAAACATAGCCTCTGTTCATCACGCAGGTGAGCAAACTTCAATTTTTAACCAGTTTCTTTTGATTTCATGCCTGTAATGATAATGATTTGGAAATATTGTATGAATGTGTTTACATCGGCAAGTTCATATGTGTTTCTATGTGCGAATTGAGGTTTTATATGCACCTCTGTTTTTCTTCAGGAAATCAATATTCAAGAAAAAAAGTCAAATCTGGAATTATAAATCGATTTAGGTAATGATTTCTAAATGAAAGTTGATCATAATAGTATTTAAAAAAATATTTCAACTGTTTATATTTAGAAAAATTCAGGAAATATAAGAAATGACAGGAATGATCATATCTTAACTCAAAAATCAAATGTCCGCGTTTGGATTTTAAATATGGAAATGAAATAGTATTTGAAAATGATGATTTTTGATAATCATATCAGAATTTTTAAGCTCGATTTTGATCAAAAAAATTTGAGTTGATCGGAATTGACATTTTCGTCAAATTCCGACTATTGGTGACGTTATCATCGACGTGGTTAAGGATGAAGGTGGTTTGTGTGGCAAGGAACATAGGAAAAATCTTGATTTAATTTATAAAGCACAATGGCACGAGGTTTCATCGATGTAGAGTTTGAGTAACTGTATGGGTTCGTCGGCGTTTTGGCATCCACAGTTGATCGGAGAGTACCGGACCTAGTGGAGATTATGTGTGGAAGTCTGGCGCGTCTTTAGGTGCGATGGCGAGGTGGATGATGACTGGAAGTGTCGTCGACGAGGAGTTTTCTTGCATTGGTTTGGTTCTAGTTTTGCAATCGAACCGTTCAATTTCGAAACTTAGTCATAATCGCCAAATTGGGCGTTTGCCTGGGATGAGAAGGTCGATGGCAACTTTGGGGTGGTTGACGACTTGGTCGGAGGTGTTCAGTCAGGTCGTACACGTGCATGTGCACATTTGAGTTTGGTGAGGCTGTGATATTTGGGAAGACGAGGATGTTCGCGGGTTTTTGTTCGGGGAGTAGCGTGAGTGACTCGAAGACGAGGTGAGAAGGAGGACTCGATGTCTGGTTCGAGCAGACAGGTATTTGGCTCGGGTTTTAAATGATAGCAGGTTTTGAATCAAAGGTTTAAGTTAACTATTTTGAAAGTAATTAAGTTATAATTTAATTAATTTATGACATTATTTATTAATTAATTATTTCAAAAAAATAATGAAATTAATTAAGATAAAATGATTTTTAAATATGTTAATGATGGTTAAGTATAATTACTTGATTTAATTAATAAAAGGGTATTAAAGATAATTACTTTATGTAGTTACATTTAAGGATGATTAATTAAGTAAAGTTTAATCAATGACAAGTAATTAAAGGAAGTTAATCACTTAAAGATAATAACTTATTGAAAGTAATCTAGGATAATTAATGATCAAGGGTTGATTTATCAAGTAATCAAAGAACAATTAAATTAAATTGGTTAATTAATGAAGGTGATTAAGAGATGATTTATTAATTAAAGGCTAATTGATAAATGAAGGTGATTAAGGAATGATAATTAATTAAGGTAGGTAATTAAAGGTATAATTAAATGATTAATCAATTAAAATAATCAATTAAAGGTTTACTTATTTAATTACTCAAAGAATAATTTGTTAATGTGACTAATTTATGTAATTAATTAAGATGGAAAATTAAAGGTTAATTAAGTAATGATTTAAAGGTTAATTAAATTGTAATTGAAGGGTAATTAATTTGTAATGATAATTAATTAATGTAATTAATCAAAGATTAATTAGTTTTGGGTAGTTAATTAAAAGATAGTTAGTTAAGAGTTAATTAATTAATAAGATTAATTAAGATTAATTAATTAAGGATAATTAATTAAAGGATAATTAATTAAGGGCTAATTAATTAATGTAATTAATTAAGGATAATTAGTTAAAGAATAATTAAGGGTTAATTATTTAATGATTAGAGATTTATTCATTTATAAATTAAGGTTAATTAAATAATAATGTAAAGCTAATTAATTATTTAAGGTTAATTAATTAAAATAATTTGTTATTAATGTTAATTAACCTGGATTAGTGATTAATCTGGTTTCAATTAATCAGATGATCAATTAGTCTTCCATATGGATGACTGTATTCTATAGAATGCTGTGAATTGTTTGATATCTCTACTGTGTGGTGCTTTGTGATATGAATTGTTTTAATTCAAGCTGTGACGAATGTAATTTATTTTATCTATGATGAATGTATATTATTTATTTATTTGTGAATCTGTGTATGGAAGATAAGCGTTATAGAGATATACCTCTTATCTATAGTTAATGTGATTGAATCTGTGATGATTGATGATGTTGCACTATTGTGTAAAACCCCTGGACCACACCTTACACACACAAATAGGGATTGCACGGGGACATTGGTTAAGTCACAGGTTTTTGAAATGATTTTAAAATTGAATCTTGAATCCAAAATTGTTTTGAAAATAAAATTGGGTTAAATATAAAAAGTTTTTGAAAAGGAGTTTTAAGTTATTTTAAATAACTTGATAAAGTTTTTGAAATTTAAATAATTTGATTTGAATTTGAATTCAAGATTTGAAATTGAATTCCATGTTTGGAAATTTTGGCGTAAAAAAGGGTTATACAAGTTTATATGGGTTTAAACAATTTAAAAAAATATATATTGTTTTGGGAGTTTGAATTTAACCCAAGGACTTTAACTTGTATAAAGGAAATCAGATTTTTCTGAAACAAAAACTATTTGTTTCAAAATAATAAAAGCTTTTAAATAAGGAATGGATTTCCAATTTGTGTCAAAAGGATTTCAAGTTTGAAATGAAAAAGGTTTTCCATGTTATGAATGAATCTTTAGAAATGATTTTGAAAGCTATGGATTAATTCTTTGATTTAAAGATTGGATGAGTTAATCCAATTTGAAATGGAAATTGTTTGAACTCTATGAATGAATCTTTGTGAAAAATGGGCGAAATTTTTTAAATTAATCTTTTTGTTTAAAAGATTTGGAAATGGTAATTTGTTTAAACCATTAGAAAAGGAAGGTTTTGGGTTTTAAAGTTGTGACTTAACTGAAATCCCATTACCCATATGATTTTTAAATATTGCGCTCACTATTCGGTTTAGCTAGGAGAGGACTTTTGTCATATAATCCATTCCGAATAGTGATACGACGATATGGGTAGAATTTGAAGACCGGTGGTGAAGACCGGGTGTCTTCGAGAACGATAGGATAACCTATCGAATGACTCTGCACTGAGTTGCTCAAGTACAGAGATCATATATGATGGGGAGTCCGATCGGGATTGTGGATACCCAGATTGTAAGGGCTTCTTCCTTTACTGGACGAAGTGCCTTTGGTTCCATTCGAACCCGGAATGGACTTGTATGGTTGTATGTCTGACATTATACTTTGAGATATAAAACTGATCTCTATCAAATACGTTTCTGTTTGGTGGTGGATAATTTATTCTCTTAGCTTAACACTCTTCTCTGAGACGTACGAGCTCAGAGGTTATGTAGTTGATAGTTATCAGTGATATTCTCCTAATTTGGCAGTGTGGCATGCTGAGTGTTGCTGTGTGATCATTTGTTTATCAAAGCATGGCTTTTGTAAAGCTTAGCTTTTTGGACGAGACCGCATCAGGACCTCACACCCCGGAAATGGTCGAAACAGGAAAGATGCGACAAGGTTATGAGGGTTGCGCCCTTTAGGGTGTGTCATTCCCTTCTAGAAAAGGGTGATATCATGGTATGGAGCCCAGATACTTAACTCATGTGGTCACTGCAAATCTATTACTTTGTGTTTTCTTTGTGGTTGTTGGTGTAGAGGTACCTTGGATAAAGGTCGCAAACGACCGAGGGATGGCATGCTCGAGTAGTAGTTACCTAGTTAGAAAGGTAACCCAGCCTTATGTTGGCAGAGAGCCGGGTAGGTTCTCGGAACGTCCCTCTAGAGGCGTACCCATGTGGCAGTAGGAAGTTCCTTAGCCTGACAATTTGTTGGAAAATCCAAAGAAACAATACGCGCCCTATACGGTTTTAGTTGTATAACCTGCCATTGAATGTGGCGGTAACCTGCTATTGAGCATGGTAGTTATAGTAGGCATAAGTGCGAAATTTCTATGCTGGCTAAGATTAATATTATACTTTCGAAAGTTTTTCTACACTATGCACTAATAATAATGTCAAAATAGTTTTCACGTATCAAGCATATTTGACTATCATAAGGAGAAATATCCTCCAATTCTGCATTTGCATTGTGTGTGCGGCGGGAAGTCTTATGGTAGTTTCATTTTCTAAAAAGCATTGCGGATTTAAATTTTAAAATCCATTGTTGTTTGTTTTAAAGATAAACTGTTTTTGTTTGCTCATACCAGTCCGATGACTGACCCGGAGTTTATTGTTCCCTTCCTAAACTCTGGGTGCCCACAATTTTCCACATGGGCATTCTAGAGTTGGGTTTTTTCGATAATTAGCTTATAGATGTAGAACCGGTAGTCTTTGGAGTCTTTGGCAATCTTCTTCGGTCTTGGGATGACTGGCCTGGCTTAGTACAACTTGATTGGGAGTTCGAGCTATTTTGTGGATTGATGCATTTGAGATGGAGTTGCAGATATTGGAGTTCTCCCTTAGTGGTTCTAGTTCAAGTTATGATATCATATTCAGTTGTTGTTCCGCTGCCTGTATTTTGTATTCCGTTGTAGGATTGTATGTTGTGCTCTGATATATTTGGGTAATCAGTGTTGTATCATATTTGGATATTGTATTCATTAGAGATATATGTTATTATCTTTTTCTTCCGTTGTGTTGTTATACTTAATGTGTTATAATCTCTGGCGAACCAGATTCGACATTTGAATCTGTGGCATTTGAATATAGGTGATATATTCGGTGCCGATTTTCGAAGGTCGAGTCAGGGTCGTTTCAATTGGTATCAGTGCTGAAGGTTGAAACTTTAGCTTAGGAGTATAACACATTAGGTAACTCATTAGAGATAGGGTTAAGTATACCCTAGAATGAGTATATCCCTAAGATATCCGTCTGTATGCCTCAGTAAATTCTCTTACTATCCACTGATATTGAGTATAAGCGCAAGAAGAGGACGAGATAGAGGACAAGGAAGTACCACTACAAATGGTCAATACCCTGCAATAGTGGAAACAACCTTCTTCTCAATCTCCTTTGATCCGATTTCAAAATCCTCTGATGTCTTCGTAGCAGCTCGAGGGAGAAGCTTCGATGTGATGGTGGCCCTGTGAATCATATAAATAAGTTCCTATCTTGTATTCTTGCTATCAGCTTTTCATTTTAAACTCTAATGTATTTGAAAATTTATTTGGAATAAATTGGTTAACAAATATAAGGCTAAAATTGAATTATATCGATAAAACGATTTCGATTAAAACCACAATTTGAAATTCTAGTGTGATTTCTAGTGAGTATCCAAGTCCAAAGAGGGACAAGTTGGTGTATACTCTGGGATATTCCAATCTGAATTTGGAATCCATACCTAGTGTGTGAGAAATTGTAGAAGATTGAATCTATCTATCTATTCTCTAGGGTCCGATATATTCTACGAATGGTTAGTTATCCCTTCGAACTAACCGGTTCCATGTATATTTCATAGATCTGATGACCCGAGCATCTTATATAGTATCGAATGAGTTCATTCCCATAATTATTGGTGATATTCTGATTTGATGAGCCAAATGCAGAATAGATATTCATTTTGTAACGTCCCGCCTTTTCCTAGGGTTTAAATCGACGTTGAACCACACACGTCAGACTTAAACTATACAGAAGGCCGGATTGTTATGGGGTAAAGAAGAAAAAGCAGAGAAAGAAAAACAAAATAGAATCTTGCAGCGGAACGACAAAATATAATAATCAAATAAATAATTCATGAAGCTGTTTATAAAACATTTGATTATTTTTATACAATACATATCAGAGTTGCACATACCAGCGAATAATAATTAATGCAGCGGAATACAATGTGTAGTGAAATACTATAATAAATAATAATAAATCTCCGTCTTCGTCCTCTAGAGATAAATGCTTCAAACCCTGAAATGCTCAGGCTGACTCGAGCGAATTGAAAAGACAAAACACTCTAGTCAGAACTAAAATATCTTGTGTGAGTTAAATCAACAGAAATAAACGTGAGTGCAGTAACTTAAGAGATGCTTGGGATTCACATCTCCTAAGAATATTAAACTATTTAATATGTAGTAATATTTCGCTATTATAATAATGTCTATAGTAAAATCAACTTACTTTTAAATAGCATTAAGGCTTTACATTTTCCACCTTAACGCGTAATAGTCCCAGTAGTCCATCCAATATCATAGTCCCTCCTGATCGGGAAGCAAGCAGAGGATACCACACAGGGCTCGGGAGAAAACCAAACTCGTACAAGGCGTGCTAGGGTAGGTGACACGGCACAACTAGGCAATGCCAGGGTAGATATACCAATTACGCTTCTGGGTCGGGGGTAACGCGTACCGCGCAGCTACCGCCCACCTCGAGCCACACCCCCAAATCAAAAATCAAAAGTGGCCACCGAATCAATCCAAAGTCAGAGTATAATATCGAAGGGATGTGTCCGATAAAAGGTGCTACCTTCTTAACCCATCGATCGCTCCTGTTTTAGCCACCTTATGCCAACTCACGGGAGTCGGGTCCACGTATTTACCTCAAAGGAAATGCCGCCACCATCCTACTTCATTCTGGAATCTCCACCGTGTACACGGTTTTTAAAGTGGTTTTCGGAGTTGGCAGAGAGTATGGCAACTTCCGATCCCGGTCTCTTCAACAACCAAACATTATTATAACACCGCGGTCATTTCAAAATAATTTATACTTCAAAACTAGAATATAATATCCATTTCAAAACCATGTAAATATGATATCATTTCTGTTTTAAAACCCAAATCAATATGATATCATTTTTACTTCAAAATATATCCTTTTCCCCAAAATCTTAGCACTTCAAATCTATATATCTTGAAACTCTTAGCTTTGAAAGATAACTACTAATACTTTAATGGTTCAAATATTAAATTACTTTATATAATAAAATAGCTGCTCAAATTTCACAACATTTATTCCAAATACCGATTTGAACCTCCAATTAAACCATTTCAATTTCCATATATTTCAAAGCTTTAAATATTCCACCATTTCAAAACTAATTCTTTGATAATTCCATATATATCAAATTTAATTACTATTATTTAGATTTGAAATGTTTACTTAATAAATCCAATATAGTTTAAGTAAAACTTTTAACTTCAAATAACTGGATATTCTTTCAATTATTTAACTTGATATATTCATTTAAATCAACTTGGTATTCATTTAAATCACTTTAAACTAAAAATCAAGTTATAAAAATCATACCATTTAAAATTCTAGATTTTATTAAATTCCAAATAATTTCCATGTTCATCTTCCAACCTTATTCTCATTTAAGTCATTATAAACTCCAGAAATTTAATTTAAATAAATGCTTAATCATATTTTATCTTAATAAAATCAAACTTAATTATTAACTTCTTTTATACTTCAAATCAATTTTATACATAGCTTAAAACCCAGAATTTAACTATATAAAATAACATTTACAAAATATCCAAATCAATATCACATAAAATCATATATTTCTTTACAAAATAATAGAAATCCTTTTAAAATATTTATATATAGACCACGACGTCTGTATATAATTTTCTACCCTATGGTCAAGTGATACGGATATTTATCATTTCAATCCGCAATTTAAAAATAAAAGTGCGATTGTATATCATTTCAAACTGCAATCCCGAATCAAAAGTAACAAACCAATAAAGAACTTGCAGATTATAATGATATAAAATAAACATCCATTCATCCATCAACAGATCACACACCCATCACAATCATCATCCAAACAATCAATCAATATCAATATATAACTGATAATATATAACAAGTAATTTATTTGGCAGTTATATTCAATAATAAATTAAATAACTCTTAAATTTAAATAATTGCAATTAACTGAGATGATGATTAAAGCTATACAAAATGGTCATAAATAATTTCAAAATCACAACATAAATTAAATTTAACAAACATAAGAAATTTTAGAAGTTGTGAGCGGGCTAAACACTCACCTTTTGAATTTAAATTGAATTTAGATCCAATTTAAATCCAAAAAATTCACAGTCTCAGAATTCGTCCAAACCAACGCCAAAATGTCTGGAATTTCGATACGATCCTAAAAAAAGAAATCGCACTTAAAACGGATATTGTTTGTAAAAGTTATTCATGATAAACGATTTGAAATCTAAATTAAATCAAACAAAACAAAATAAAATAAACCTACCCTCCATCGCCACGTCAGCATCCTATCACCGCGTCCAGCAAGGAAGAAAAAACGCATGCTATCTTCATCCCTTTCACGCGCTACAGTCCCAGGAACCGAAACCCTAACTCTTCGAACCTGCCGCCGAACTACGACGCAACACCACCTACTCGGAGGCCGAGCTCTCGCGACCACCCCCAAACTCCGCTGATCACAGTCCACCTCTCCACCACGAGCAGTTGCCGCCTCGAAAATCATGCCCAAATCCAAAAATTGCCGTCGATCAAACCGTCAAAACGCCAAACCAATGATGCCGATGAACTACGCTCGCCTCTCTCCACCCTCTAGTGTCCTCGATTCGCCGATCTGTTGCAGTTCATCACGATGCAATGAACGGCCGAGAGTGGTTCTTCGATTTTCAGACAAATGGTGATTCAAAAACCAAAAATGAACTGCAGATCTGAGATGCGTACATCGAGAGCTTCAATATATAATTTTTCTGTATTTTTTTGAGGAGTTTGAAATTTCACTTTGATTTTTGAATTGCAATTGATATTAGGTATCTGTCTGCCATTGTAATGAGGAGGTGAAGAGGAATTGTACGCACAGACAAATGAGAAATAGAGGTAGGCTAGGATTTATAACAGGTATAAATAGGCATGCTGAAAATAGAATAGATGGACCCGATTTATAAACGCACTGAACGATGAATGGCCCGAAAAGCCCGTTCTGACTCCGGAACGAAATTGGGTCAACCCATATATCAAAATAGATGTTTTAAAATATTATAAACGCAATGGAAAAGGTTTCAAGTCCAACTTCCATCGTATGAAAAAGTTATGCTAAAATCAATATTTTTCAAATTGATTTCATTTTCATTGATTTCAAGGTGTTTTGAGTCCGTACGATCAAACGACAAGTCCGATCGCTACGAAACTTGAAATCCTACAATAATTCACCGTTACGGATCCGATGAAATGGATTTCGTCGAAATCCGAGTCAGTGGTCAAAATGGCTATTTTTATATTAATTAATTAAAATAATAAATTAACAAATTAAATCAAAATTTCAATTTCAACTCTATAATTAACAAATTTCATCATTTTTTAAATTTCTAAATCATTTACACTAATTTACCCAAATTTAATTGTCAATTTAGAGTTTACTAATTTATCAATTTCAGTATTAACCACAATTTCATAAAATTCAGAAATTATAAATTAAATTTCCAATAATCCCATTTAATTAATAAATTAATGATTATTCCATTCATAAATTTCAAATAGATGGATTTAATATTGGATTCAAAACTATTACATTAAGTATTCTCACATTCCATCTTAATTTCAAATAACGTAATATTTAGATATTTTAATTTCATTTAATTGCAATTAATCCAATTAAATTCCAATATATTGATAAAGCTTTATTTCCAATAATTAAAATTCAAAAATTGTCCAATATGAATAACCTTAACATTACTTACAAATATCACCTTAATTAACATTAACGTAATATTAAATTATAATATTGTAACTGATTTCCAATTGTAAATTAACACTCTACATAAATAGGTAACATGCAATAATCGTTACGCTAACTTTTAGTCACATTAATAAGCTTTTATTACTCACAAATCAAAGTGCCCATTTATTTTCATTAATTGGCATTTCATTCAATTCATTAATTTTTAACTTTAATTAGCATAGGCTATATCTTGGCAATTAATATTTCCCAATTAATCCACTTTATTACATTTAAATTAATAATATTTTTATGTAATTCCAATTAATCCACTTTATTACATTTAAATTAATAATCTTGGTTCCCATTCTTACTTTATTATCAACCAACAACTATTATATTTACTCTCTAGCATTAATCCTATCATCTACAATTTACTACGTATTATTACATTAATTTATATAACTTTGAATCCATTCCCAATTTACAAATTCCAATCCATTATAACTTTACAATTTTAATGAATTCATTAATTGACAATTGTCATTCCCATAAATACATTCATTTGATTTTTTTATTTTTTTATTATGAATCAATTATAAACTTACCACCTTAAAGGTGATGTCAACATGGGTACTTATCTATTACACTAATATACGCCCATTTACATCTTACATTTGTGTAATGTTACATTAATATATTCAAATTTCTAACTCCTTTGTTATTAACTATCCTATTTCCATTTATTATATCTTTGCCCAATATATACATTAATTACAATTAAATACTCCTAGTAAATTTATTTACTTGGTTTCATGCTTTTTATTACATCAATTACTGCCTTATAAATAAATTTACGTTTCTATTCACCCTTCCCGTTATTATATTAATTATCATTAAAGTACACTTAATTATCTTTATTTGTATTTGGTGAAATAACAGGTAACAACCATTTACCACCATTTTACCCTTTATAATACTTGTATTGTTCATTCTTCCCAACCAACTACCATTCTATAATAATATTTAACACATTACTTCAAAATTTACATTTGCTTTCTCATATTCCACTTATAACCAAGACATAATATTTAAATTATTTTATGTAATTCGAATTCCATTCAAATTCATTAATTATTAACTTTAGTTAACCCCTGTTATGTTTCCCCTTAGTTATTTTCATTATTATATCATAATTTTTTTTTAATAATTCACTAAAATTTTATTTTCATCAATATTAAATTTCAAAAATCATATTAAATTAACAATTATAATTACTGAAAATTTACGAGTCGTTACACTCTCCCCTACTCAAAACTTTTCATCCCCGAAAAGGAAGAGAAGCGAAAAAAAGAATTAAGAAGTCAATATATCCTATTTAAAATATTAAATCTATAAACAAATAAATTTACAAAATCAATTAATTTAAATAAAATTTACCAATTTATAACTATTAAATCTTTTATACTCAAATTAACAAAGTTGGGAAAAAAAATTCAAATATTTTCTACGTCCAAAATTTTTCGAAAAATTTCAGCAGAGTCTCCTTTGTACGGAGAGGCTCGGAAGAAAATATAATATCAAATATAAAAATATACAACATATATTTTACAAAATAATATACCCCAATACGGGAAAAATAATATAATAACGATATAAACTGTAATCCGAGAACGTACCTATTAGTTGGGTAAATAACGCTTATTTTATGGAACCAAAAGCAATAGCAATTACTTCCATAACCTGCATTTCACTTATATAATCTAAAAGAGTTAATAATAATATAAATTGAAATATTTAAAGTTGCTTCAACCATAAACAACCAAATCAATCCAAACAATAATCACTTGAAATCACAACATACTACCACCATATGAAGCCAAATAAAATCAACCATCCATAGTAAACAAACAAATAGTTGTGCGGGTTTGAAAACCTTAAATTGTACATAATGAAAAATAAACTATTAAGCGCACCATTTATTCAACAGTCTTAGATGAAACTAAATAGATTATTCCCATATTCAAACAATTTTAAAGTATCCTTGCCCAAACAACCATAAACCAAACAAACAACGATTTCAAACAACAGATTGAGTTTATTCTTATTAATTCCATTCATTTTCATTTATTCAGGTCATGTAAGTTTCTTTTTATTGCATTACATTTATGCATTTCTCAATTTCATTTTTTATTTAGTGCTTACATTCCTATTATATTTAATTATAGTAACATTTTAATTACAACTTAAGTTTACACAATTTCAACATCAAATTATTATTTATAATAGAATTTCACTTAACATCCCTATTACATAAGCTTTACATGTATAATCTCCATTACGTTTTCTTATTAACATTTCAAATTTTTACATCTTTTGGTAAGTTATACATATGCCTTTAAGAATGTAATTAAAATCATACAAATTTATCTTATTTCTTTTAATTAATTAAATGTTCAATAATTATATCTTTCGTTTTATAAGATTAAAATTTCAACTTTCTTTTAATCTCATTTATAACTCAGCATTACATTTCTTATTTCATTTAGAGGTTTCAAGTATTAGTTAAATTCCATTTCACTACACTAATTGAAGCTATTAATTAACAGAAACTTAAGAATTAAATACCGGGCTAAATTTCAAATCATTGTAAAATAATAGATAAACGTATTTATATTATCCAATTATATTTAAACAGTTGAAATTTTACATCTGTTATCAAAATAAGTCTGCAGTGACATACTACAGTGGCCTTCCCACTTCGAAACTCAAAAATGAATATCGATGATGCGTGCACTCATCACCGAAATTATTTTCCAGCAACAGTAAGGGGAGTACAAACTTATTTCTTTCCAGAATTTCTTTAAAACAATTCTTTCAAACTATATAGAAATATTTATATTAGAAAATACTTCTAACGATATTATTATTATATTCCAAAATCATTCAAAAGAAAATTTCAAAACTGTAACGACCCGATATTTTCAACCATTCGCATCCATTATAAGTGCATAGGCAGACACTCATGCCGGAATTGAATTGCTCAAAATACCGTGTTGTAAATAAAATTTTGGAAAACCTCAGAATATACAGTAAATAAAAATCACAGATCACAGACACAGAGTATATAAAAATGCAGCGGAAGAAAAAGAGATAGTAGTTCATGAAGCTACTATATAAAATATAAGATACATCAGAGTTAAATAAGATACAACAGAAGAGTAACAGGATACATCAGGTACAAATCAGATACATCACTGAACCACTGGATACTGAAACAAAGTAGATGGCTGGACCTTCAAGGAAAGCTCCAACGCCAAAGGTGAATCTTGAATGCTAACTCAATCAATATGACCCGAGCGTAAAGCAAAACACAAAACCCTCGAGTCAGGACATAAATACTTATAAGCTGTAAATCAACTCAAGTGAACAGTAACAAAATGCATCAGTAACTTAAAGGATGCTTGGGACCGCCCATCCTCTAAGGATCCGTTAAACTATTTACTATGTAGTAATATACGCTATATACGGTAGTGTCTAATCAGTAAAGTATAATCATATAAAAAATAGCATTAAGGGGATGGTGAACCTTAACGCGGTCGGATCTTTGAAACCAAAATCGTGGTGGGCTCGATATAAGGATATGACACGGCACGCGAGGCAATGCCAGGGTGGATACACCGTTTGCACTCCCGGACCGGTGGTGACGGCAAGCCAGCAGCTTCCGCCCACCTCGAACAATACCACCGAATCAAAGTGGCGCCACCGAATCGAATCACAACAGTAATAGAATGGTTTCCGATGGAGCATGCTCGATGAAAGGGTGCGACCCTTTGTGTAGCCCGGTATAGCTCCTGTTTTAGTCATATATGCCAACTCACGGGAGTCGGGTCCACGTATTATATACCTCGAGAACGTCGCCAACATCCTACTTCATTCTGGAATCTCCACCGCGTACACGGTTGTTAAAGTGGTTTTCGGTATTGGCCGGCTATAAGACAATATCCGATCCCGGTCTCTTTAACAACCCATCGTTATTATAACCCGTAGTTATAACTTTAAAATATTTTATGCTTCAAAATAAAATATCCTTTTCAATCCAAATCTTTATCAAAATAAAGATTAAATCATTTTCAAAACCATTTCAATATATCATCGTAAAATATCTTTCAATTCAAATATATATCAAAATAAATATCAAGTCATTTCTGACCATTTCAATATATTAAATTTTCATACCCTTTCAACACTACCTTTCAGTTCCAAAATATCATATCTTTCAGAACTTTTTTTTAAATCGTGTTAATATCAAAATGTCATATCTTTCAAAACTTCGTTTCAAATCATTTTAATATATCAAAATATCATATCCTTTCAAAACTTCATTTTCAAATCATTTTAATATATCAAAATATCGTATCTTTTCAAAACTTCATTCATTTCAAATCATTATTCATTTTATTCAATCTAAAATACCATTTCAAATCATATTTTAAAACAGTTTATATTCCAAAAATTCTTTTTTTTTTCATTTCAATGAAGTTATTATGCTTAATAATTAAATTATTAAATTTCCAAAAATTTCAACTTCCAAAGTTCATTTATTCACTTAAGTTTATCAAAACAGTGAAAATTCACTTTTCGCGTCATTTAGAAAACTCTACGGAAAGTTACATTCAAAACAGTTCAATTTAACAAAAGACAACGTTTAAAAATGTTGTAATAGAGTTTTCTTAAATTTGAAATAAACTTAGTTAAATTCAAAAATCAAAGTACTTACAACAATTTCTATAATAGTTTTTTTTCAATAGCTTTTTTTTAGTTCATTATCATCAAATACAGTATTTACAATTACTGTAATATCATTTACATTGTAATTAATATCATTTCAAAAATGCAGTCAATTAACTTAAAATATTCGATAAAATTTCTCAACCAGTTATATTTTTATTAAAACATTTTTAACTTATAAAGTCGTACATTTTCACATTTATAACATCATTTAATTTTCCTCAAGTTCATGATTTTACAGGGTTAAATTTCCATTCAAAAATCAATATTTAATAATAATCCACTTATTAAAATGCAATGTTCAATTTTAAAATCTATTACATTAAATTTCAACTTAACACTTAAGTTCAAATTCTCAAATATAACTTAGTTTTATTTTTACTTGCTTAACTAAAAGTTCACTTTTACGTCAATTTCATAAATTTCCAATTCTAGTTATATTTCAAAGTTTCAACTTAAAATATTTATTCATTTCACATTTCAACTTTATCAAAAATCATAAATATGATAAAAATCATTTTAAATTCATTTAAATTCAAATTATCATAAATTTATCATAATTTCATACTCAATTAAATTCCAATTATAATTAAAATCAAAATTTCCAAAATAACTTACGTTCAAAATTTCTAACTTTTTCATTAATTCATTTCACTTACAATTATTCAGGAAATCAACAATATTTTACAAAAATCATTTTTTTATTAAATCTCAAAACTAAATATTATATTAATTAAATTTCTAAAATATTTTAAAATTTTTAGAAAAGCATATTTTAACTACGGGCCTGTATAAAATTTTCTACGCTGGGTAAAGTGATACGGGTAATATATCATTTCAACCCGTAATTTACAAAGAAAAATCCGGGTTTTATCATTTCAAACCCGCAATCCCAAGTCGAAATGAAAAGTTTAAAACCATTCAGGCCTATCATTTCAGCCCATAATATTTTTTTCTAACAGGGAACTTGCAGTGTGATCATATGCAGAAATAATATAAACAAGGTCAATATCACAATATACAGTCATATATCAGATGTCAGGTGAAAATTAACAGTTTAAACATGGTAATAACATGTCATAGCATATCATATGATCATCATAAATTTAGATAAACATTTTATATTACTAAACACTTGTCATCAATTCACTTTTTATAAGTATAAATGTCAGAGTGAGAAAGACTCACTGTTTCAAGCTGATGACCAAAACAACAAACACAAGTGCGATTCCAAAAGCACGACAAGCACGATATAGCATGACTTTTGATTTGAATGAATGGAGAGCATTGATATTTGTCTTGTAAACAATAACCAAAACAAGACAATATACACATAAATATTCAACGCAAAACAATGTTGAAACAATGAAAATACGAAGCAACAAAGGAATAGATTAGTTGACCTTTCTTTAACCATTCAAATGCTTGGCCTAGGAGGTTCTTGGGTTCAGCCATGATGATGATATAGCTCAGGTTTGGCACCATAACTCACGGCTAGAAGGAGTATGGAGTGGTAGGGTTATAACATGAAGCATACAATTGGTCAAGGCAACATATATGAAGTTTTTGAGCACAACAAGGCTCGACCTTGGGTCAAGTGGGGCTTGGCCATACTTGTACAGGTTTGGACAGTAGATGGAGGGGTGTGGGGAGGTTTGGAAAAGGTGGTGGTGGCGGCCTATGGTGGTGGCCAAGGTGGTGGATGAAAGGGGTGAAGTAATAGTGGTGGCAAGTGCATTGTTTTGGACATTATTTGCAATTCTGTGGAGTTTTGTCACCAAGGGAGGTGTGGCCATGGATGGATCTGAAATGATGGCTGGATATGATGCCAAGGAAGAGTGGTAGGGGTTGGTGGAGAGTATGGTGGTGATGGTGGGTGGTAGAGGTCAAGCAATACACATGAGAAAACAAGGCAAAATATAAGAAAACAATGGAAAAAGAAGAGCAAAAAGAAGAGGAAAAGAGGAGCCATTACCAAACCTTTCTAGCCGTGAAAAATGAAGTGGAGAGGAATGTTTACACGTGAAAATGAGGTAAGAAATGCACATCTACAATAAAGAAAGGAACGGTCAAAGGAAATTAAATCTATTAATTGGAAAAGAAACGGAAGAAGAAACGTTAAAACGGTTTTACGTTTCTTTGCTTTCAAACCTTTTAAACTTCCTAAATATATTCATATACATCTTAAATAATTGAAAAAACTTATAAATTTCAGTTAGAATTCGAAAATATAAAAGATAAACAAAATATTAATAATTAATTATTAATTAGATATGATTAAAATAAGAAAAATGGAACAGAAAAATGAAAACTAGACTTAGGAATTAGAAATAACTTCAATACACTTTGGAAAAATTTTCTTAAATTTAAATACATGTAAAATGAATAAATAAAGTAAAACACAACAATAAAAGTGAATGTATAAAATAAATCAATAAATTGATGTATTAATTGCAAAAAGAAACGGATAAAACGCCTTTACGTTTCAGGCTTTTAAGATCTCTTAACTTTCTAAACCTTTTGCATTTCCTTTTCTTTTTAATTTTATAAAAACAAAATAAACTCAAAAATGTTATTTAAAACCGAAACTAAGTAAGAATAAAATAAAATAAATAATTTATTTTAAGTAAAATAGAAAAAGGAAATAAGAAATTGCTTAAAAATAGCAACCCTGACATAAAAATTACAAGAAAATCTCCAATGACTTTGGAAAATTTATTACTTCACAAAAAAAAATTTTAACACAAAATTTGAATTAAAAATGGTTTTAAAACATTTTCAAGGTAAAATAATAATTTAATTTTTATTAAATAGAAAGTTAAATAAAGAAAAATGCAGTAAATACCAACTAGGCTTTATAAATTGAAATAAATTCAAATATACTTTAGAAAAATTATATTATCATTTTAAAAATACTTAAAAGTCAAAATATACATAATATAACATATTATCACATATTAACATAAAATAAAACCAAGAAGAAGTAATTTATACAATTTAAAATAGTCATTGTTAAATAACCCTATATACGCACAATATTGTAAAGGGTATAACTTTCACAATTTACATCCGATTTCAACGAAACGAAAAGTGGTGTTCTTAGAATTTTATGTACTCTCATAATAAAAGAAAAAACTGAAATTTTAAACTTTTAAAATTTTAAGTTGAAAGTCACAGTTTGACTATTTTGACCAAAATCAGCATTTCAGACAAATATTCAACTTACACAAGTTTGGAATTATAACTCATATAAAAATCAAGATTTATATTTAAATAATAAAATTTAATCATTCCAAATAAGTAAAATAAGTTTTTAAATCAAAATTTTATGTTAAAATAATTAAAATATACAATAAAATAATTACAAAATACAGGGTTGTTACACTCTCCCCCCCTCAAAACTTTTTGTCCCCGAAAAGGAATGAGGTATGGAAGGGCACAGAAAAGATAGAGTGAAATAGGATTAAGATAAGATGACAAGAAGATTGAAGTTATACCTGATAACTGTTGTTATAGGTAAGTTTTACAAGGTGGAGGTGATCTTTCCAAGATCCTCCAGAATCAAGAACACAAGCACGAAAAAAGTGGATTCAAAATGATTACCAAAGGTCTATCAAAGATTATAGAAAGATTTCTAGACAGAAATATTATAGAAAGATGCCTATACCGGTCTATAGCAAGATAAGGATGATAAGGACAACCAAAAGATAGTTTGAAAAACAAAATAAGGAAATGAATTTGAAAGCATGGAGATTTCAACTTAAACAGAGAATGAATCTTTACACAAGTTAACTAAATCTTAACTATCTCAAATTTCATTATCTTATGATCCAATCATCTTAAATTAACAATTTTTAAAACCATGGGTTTGAAAAATAATCATTTATTACACTCACATTGTACTTAATAAATTTTATTCTTCTTTATTCCTAATCAAAATTAAATTTATTCCTCTCAATAAATTTATCACTCATGTTAAATATATTTACACTTTTTTTTTATAACTACTTTATTTTATTCTTAGTTCTTTTAACACATTTTATTGTAAGTCATTCAATTACCCTCTATTATATTTACCTCTGTTAATCATTTTATAATTAAAATTTAAGTGTATAACATTTATTATAACCACTCAAATTTTATTTATAAAATCTTTTTATATCATATATTATCCAATTACATTTTTAACTTCTGAAATTTTGGTAAGTTATATTTGAATGCAATTGTATTATACAAATAAAATTTCCAATTTAATCATTTCATGCTTGATATTCATCCAAAGTTTTGATTTTTTTTTTTGGAATTATTCTTTAAAATAAAATTTAAGAATTAAATTTCCGATTTCTTCAAACCATTTAGAGATAAGTAATAATATATGTCAAATCAAATTTAAATCATATATCTATATATATATATATATATTATAAATCAAGTCATATTTTAGAAATTCAAATCAATTTAATTTCCCAAACAAAGCTGTAGCAATACTACAGAACAGTCTCCTAACTTCGAAACTCGAAAATGAACGTCGATGATGTCGCGATCATCACCGAAGTTATTTTCCAGCGGCAAAGAGAATAGCACTAATTTTAACCTTTAAAATTCTTTGAAAACAAATTCTATTCAAAATACTTTAAATAATGTAACCTTTTAAAACTTTAAACCAAAGTTCGAAATAATCGGAATTTAAATCCTCAAATTCTTGTTTTAAATTCATTTCAGTTCCCAAATAAATTTATAAACAAATATTTACAGATCTATTTGTAGAACAATAAATGATAAATCAAGTATTATCATTTCAAATTATTAATTTAAATCATTTCATTAAGTTCCATAAATTTACTTATATATCAAAATTTATTTCATTAACCAATTTTTTTTTTAAATATATTGTGTCCGTTTGTTCTGTCAAAGTGTTTTGGAAATCTTATCGATAGCGTTGATCAGACGTATCGATCAGAAACCCAACTCAACATCAACAACTCAAACAACACAATATATAAAACATTTTAATTTTAAATACTAGTTTACAAATACACTATACATGAATAGATTTTAAAAGAAGGGTAGAGATTCAAAATTTTGATTAACACAAATCAAAGGAGATTATGATTTAAAAATAAGTTGGAAACAAGGATGACATGATTAAATAGCAGAATAGGAAGATGGATAAGCTTATATAAATCACGGGCAACCTTAACCGGGTCAACCGTGACTTAAAGAATAAGATCAATGTTGATTTTTCTACGGTAAATCTACATCGATCTCAAGAGTTAGAGTTTGAAATAACAAAAGATATTAGCATCTAAACCAAGGATAGATAAGAATCTCTGGTGAATCGATGCTAACTGCAAAGGAGTTTTCCCCCTTTTTCAATTAAATTTGAAATTGGCGTGATCGCCGACTCACTAGAAAGATCATTCGAAGCGGAGTTATGGAATGCTCCAGAGTTAAAAGAAGATGAATAGTGAGGGATACGAATGGATTTTGGAACCGTAGGGAATGTTCCAAAATTCAAAGGAATCGAGTCAAAAGGGAGAGATTCAAACTCGAATGAAAGTGATTCTGCAAGTACATTCACTCCATATGCTGAGTTTTGCCTAGAGCTACCAAAGCTCTGATACTAACTGTAACGACTCGATATTTTCAACCATTCGCATCCATTATAAGTGCATAGGCAGACACTCATGCCGGAATTGAATTGCTCAAAATACCGTGTTGTAAATAAAATTTTGGCAAACCTCAGAATATACAGTAAATAAAAATCACAGATCACAGACACAGAGTATATAAAAATGCAGCGGAAGAAAAAGAGATAGTAGTTCATGAAGCTACTATATAAAATATAAGATACATCAGAGTTAAATAAGATACAACAGAAGAGTAACAGGATACATCAGGTACAAATCAGATACATCGCTGAACCACTGGATACTGAAACAAAATAGATGGCTGGATCTTCAAGGAAAGCTCCAACGCCGAAGGTGAATCTTGAATGCTAACTCAATCAATCTGACCCGAGCGTAAAGCAAAACACAAAACCCTCGAGTCAGGACATAAATACTTATAAGCTGTAAATCAACTCAAGTGAACAGTAACAAAATGCAATAGTAACTTAAAGGATGCTTGGGACCGTCCATCCTCTAAGGATCCGTTAAACTATTTACTATGTAGTAATATACGCTATATACGGTAGTGTCTAATCAGCAAAGTATAATCATATAGAAAATAGCATTAAGGGGATGGTGAACCTTAACGTGGTCGGATCTTAGTGGGCTCGATATAAGGATATGACACGGCACGCGAGGCAATGCCAGGGTGGATACACCGTTTGCACTCCCGGACCGGTGGTGACGGCAAGCCAGCAGCTTCCGCCCACCTCGAACAATACCCCCGAATCAAAGTGGCGCCACCGAATCGAATCACAACAGTAATAGAATGGTTTCCGATGGAGCATGCTCGATAAAAGGGTGCGACCCTCTGTGTAGCCCGGTATAGCTCCTGTTTTAGTCATATATGCCAACTCACGGGAGTTGGGTCCACGTAATATATACCTCGAGAACGTCGCCACCATCCTACTTCATTCTGAAATCTCCACCGCGTACACGGTTGTTAAAGTGGTTTTCGGTATTGGCCGGCTATAAGACAATATCCGATCCCGGTCTCTTTAACAACCCATCGTTATTATAACCCATAGTTATAACTTTAAAATATTTTATACTTCAAAATAAAATATCCTTTTCAATCCAAATCTTTATCAAAATAAAGATTAAATCATTTCCAAAACCATTTCAATATATCATCGTAAAATATCTTTCAATTCAAATATATATCAAAATAAATATCAAGTCATTTCTAACCATTTCAATATATTAAATTTTCATACCCTTTCAACACTACCTTTCAGTTCCAAAATATCATATCTTTCAAAACTTCTTTTTAAATCATGTTAATATCAAAATGTCATATCTTTCAAAACTTTGTTTCAAATCATTTTAATATATCAAAATATCATATCCTTTCAAAACTTCATTTTCAAATCATTTTAATATATCAAAATATCGTATCTTTTCAAAACTTCATTGATTTCAAATCATTATTCATTTTATTCAATCTAAAATACCATTTCAATTCATATTTTAAAACAGTTTATATTCCAAAAATTCTTTTTTTTTCATTTCAATGAAGTTATTATGCTTAATAATTAAATTATTAAATTTCCAAAAATTTCAACTTCCAAAGTTCATTTATTCACTTAAGTTTATCAAAACAGTGAAAATTCACTTTTCGCATCATTTAGAAAACTCTACGAAAAGTTACATTCAAAACAGTTCAATTTAACAAAAGACAACGTTTAAAAATGTTGTAATAGAGTTTTCTTAAATTTCAAATAAACTTAGTTAAATTCAAAAATCATAGTATTTACAACAATTTCTATAATAGTTTTTTTTCAATAGCTTTTTTTTAGTTCATTATCATCAAATACAGTATTTACAATTGCTGTAATATCATTTACATTGTAATTAATATCATTTCAAAAATGCAGTCAATTAACTTAAAATATTCAATAAAATTTCTCAACCAGTTATATTTTTATTAAAACATTTTTAACTTATAAAGTCGTACATTTTCACATTTATAACATCATTTAATTTTCCTCAAGTTCATGATTTTACAGGGTTAAATTTCCATTCAAAAATCAAGATTTAATAATAATCCACTTATTAAAATGCAATGTTCAATTTTAAAATCCATTACATTAAATTTCAACTTAACACTTAAGTTCAAATTCTCAAATATAACTTAGTTTTATTTTTATTTGCTTAACTAAAAGTTCACTTTTACGTCAATTTCATAAATTTCCAATTCTTGTTATATTTCAAAGTTTCAACTTAAAATATTTATTCATTTCACATTTCAACTTTATCAAAAATCATAAATATGATAAAAATCATTTTAAATTCATTTAAATTCAAATTATCATAAATTTATCATAATTTCATACTCAATTAAATTCCAATTATAATTAAAATCAAAATTTCCAAAATAACTTACGTTCAAAATTTCTAACTTTTTCATTAATTCATTTCACTTACAATTATTCAGTAAATCAACAATATTTTACAAAAATCATTTTTTATTAAATCTCAAAACTAAATATTATATTAATTAAATTTCTAAAATATTTTAAAATTTTTAGAAAAGCATATTTTAACTACGGGCCTGTATAAAATTTTCTACGCTAGGTAAAGTGATACGGGTAATATATCATTTCAACCCGTAATTTACAAAGAAAAATCCAAGTTTTATCATTTCAAACCCGCAATCCCAAGTCGAAATGAAAAGTTTAAAACCATTCAGGCCTATCATTTCAGCCCATAACATTTTTTTCTAACAGGGAACTTGCAGTGTGATCATATGCAGAAATAATATAAACAAGGTCAATATCACAATATACAGTCATATATCAGATGTCAGGTGAAAATTAACAGTTTAAACATGGTAATAACATGTCATAGCATATCATATGATCATCATAAATTTAGATAAACATTTTATATTACTAAACACTTGTCATCAATTCACTTTTCATAAGTATAAATGTCAGAGTGAGAAAGACTCACTGCTTCAAGCTGAAGACCAAAACAACAAACACAAGTGCGATTCCAAAATCAATTTACGAGTCGTTACACTCTCCCCCACTCAAAACTTTTCATCCCCGAAAAGGAAGAGATGCGAAAAAAAGAATTAAGAAGTCAATATATCCTATTTAAAATATTAAATCTATAAACAAATAAATTTACAAAATCAATTAATTTAAATAAAATATACCAATTTATAACTATTAAATCTTTTATACTCAAATTAACAAAGTTGGGAAAAAAATTCAAATATTTTCTAAGTCCAAAATTTTTCGAAAAATTTCAGCAGAGTCTCCTTTGTACGGAGAGGCTCGGGAGAAAATATAATATCAAATATAACAATATACAACATATATTTTACAAAATAATATATCCCAATACGGGAAAAATAATATAATAACGATATAAACTGTAATCCGAGAACGTACCTATTAGTTGGGTAAATAACGCTTATTTTATGGAACCAAAAGCAGTAGCAATTACTTCCATAACCTGCATTTCACTTATATAATCTAAAAGAGTTAATAATTATATAAAATGAAATATTTAAAGTTGCTTCAACCATAAACAACCAAATCAATCCAAACAATAATCACTTGAAATCACAACATACTACCACCAAATGAAGCCAAATAAAATCAACCATCCATAGTAAACAAACAAATAGTTGTTCGGGTTTAAAAACCTTAAATTGTACAGAATGAAAAATAAACTATTAAGCGCACCATTTATTCAACAATCTTAGATGAAACTAAATAGATTATTCCCATATTCAAACAATTTTAAAGTATCCTTGCCCAAACAACCATAAACCAGACAAACAACGATTTCAAACAACAGATTGAGTTTATTCTTATTAATTCCATTCATTTTCATTTATTCAGGTCATGTAAGTTTCTTTTTATTGCATTACATTTATGCATTTCTCAATTTCATTTTTTATTTAGTGCTTACATTTCTATTATATTTAATTATAGTAACATTTTAATTACAACTTAAGTTTACACAATTTCAACATCAAATTATTATTTATAATAGAATTTCACTTAACATCCCTATTACATAAGCTTTACATGTATAATCTCCATTACGTTTTCTTATTAACATTTCAAATTTTTACATCTTTTGGTAAGTTATACATATGCCTTTAAGAATGTAATTAAAATCATACAAATTTATCTTATTTCTTTTAATTAATTAAATGTTCAATAATTATATCTTTCGTTTTATAAGATTAAAATTTCAACTTTCTTTTAATCTCATTTATAACTCAGCATTACATTTCTTATTTCATTTAGAGGTTTCAAGTATTAGTTAAATTCCATTTCACTACACTAATTGAAGCTATTAATTAACAGAAACTTAAGAATTAAATACCGGGTTAAATTTCAAATCATTGTAAAATAATAGATAAACGTATTTATATATCCAATTATATTTAAACAGTTGAAATTTTACATCTGTTATCAAAATAAGTCTGCAGTGACATACTACAGTGGCCTTCCCACTTCGAAACTCAAAAATGAATGTCGATGATGCGTGCACTCATCACCGAAATTATTTTCAGCAACAGTAAGGGGAGTACAAACTTATTTCTTTCCAGAATTTCTTTAAAACAATTCTTTCAAATTATATAGAAATATTTATATTAGAAAATACTTCTAACGTTATTATTATTATATTCCAAAATCATTCAAAAGAAATTTTCAAAACTGTAACGACCCGATTTTTTCAACCATTCGCATCCATTATAAGTGCATAGGCAGACACTCATGCCGGAATTGAATTGCTCAAAATACCGTGTTGTAAATAAAATTTTGGCAAACCTCAGAATATACAGTAAATAAAAATCACAGATCACAGACACAGAGTATATAAAAATGCAGCGAAAGAAAAAGAGATAGTAGTTCATGAAGCTACTATATAAAATGTAAGATACATCAGAGTTAAATAAAATACAACAGAAGAGTAACAGGATACATCAGGTACAAATCAGATACATCACTGAACCCTGGATACTGAAACAAAATAGATAGCTGGATCCTCAAGGAAAGCTCCAACGCCGAAGGTGAATCTTGAATGCTAACTCAATCAATCTGACCCGAGCGTAAAGCAAAACACAAAACCCTCGACTCAGGACATAAATACTTATAAGCTGTAAATCAACTCAAGTGAACAGTAACAAAATGCATCAGTAACTTAAAGGATGCTTGGGACCGCCCATCCTCTAAGGATCCATTAAACTATTTACTATGTAGTAATATACGCTATATACGGTAGTGTCTAATCAGTAAAGTATAATCATATAAAAAATAGCATTAAGGGGATGGTGAACCTTAACGCGGTCGGATCTTTGAAACCAAAATCGTGGTGGGCTCGATATAAGGATATGACACGGCACGCGAGGCAATGCCAGGGTGGATACACCGTTTGCACTCCCGTACCGGTGGTGACGGCAAGCCAGCAGCTTCCGCCCACCTCGAACAATACCACCGAATCAAAGTGGCGCCACCGAATCGAATCACAACAGTAATAGAATGGTTTCTGATGGAGCATGCTCGATGAAAGGGTGCGACCCTTTGTGTAGCCCGGTATAGCTCCTGTTTTAGTCATATATGCCAACTCACGGGAGTTGGGTCCACGTATTATATACCTCGAGAACGTCGCCACCATCCTACTTCATTCTGGAATCTCTACCGCATACACGGTTGTTAAAGTGGTTTTCGGTATTGGCCGGCTATAAGACAATATCCGATCCCGGTCTCTTTAACAACCCATCGTTATTATAACCCGTAGTTATAACTTTAAAATATTTTATACTTCAAAATAAAATATCCTTTTCAATCCAAATCTTTATCAAAATAAAGATTAAATCATTTCCAAAACCATTTCAATATATCATCGTAAAATATCTTTCAATTCAAATATATATCAAAATAAATATCAAGTCATTTCTAACCATTTCAATATATTAAATTTTCATACCCTTTCAACATTACCTTTCAGTTCCAAAATATCATATCTTTCAGAACTTTTTTTTTAAATCATGTTAATATCAAAATGTCATATCTTTCAAAACTTCGTTTCAAATCATTTTAATATATCAAAATATCATATCCTTTCAAAACTTCATTTTCAAATCATTTTAATATATCAAAATATCGTATCTTTTCAAAACTTCATTCATTTCAAATCATTATTCATTTTATTCAATCTAAAATACCATTTCAATTCATATTTTAAAACAGTTTATATTCCAAAAATTCTTTTTTTTCATTTCAATGAAGTTATTATGCTTAATAATTAAATTATTAAATTTCCAAAAATTTCAACTTCCAAAGTTCATTTATTCACTTAAGTTTATCAAAACAGTGAAAATTCACTTTTCGCATCATTTAGAAAATTCTACGGAAAGTTACATTCAAAACAGTTCAATTTAACAAAAGACAACGTTTAAAAATGTTGTAATAGAGTTTTCTTAAATTTCAAATAAACTTAGTTAAATTCAAAAATCATAGTACTTACAACAATTTCTATAATAGTTTTTTTTCAATAGCTTTTTTTTTAGTTCATTATCATCAAATACAGTATTTACAATTGTTGTAATATCATTTACATTGTAATTAATATCATTTCAAAAATGCAGTCAATTAACTTAAAATATTCAATAAAATTTCTCAACCAGTTATATTTTTATTAAAACATTTTTAACTTATAAATTCATACATTTTCACATTTATAACATCATTTAATTTTTCTCAAGTTCATGATTTTACAGGTTTAAATTTCCATTCAAAAATCAAGATTTAATAATAATCCACTTATTAAAATGCAATGTTCAATTTTAAAATCCACTACATTAAATTTCAACTTAACACTTAAGTTCAAATTCTCAAATATAACTTAGTTTTATTTTTATTTGCTTAACTAAAAGTTCACTTTTACGTCAATTTCATAAATTTCCAATTCTAGTTATATTTCAAAGTTTCAACTTAAAATATTTATTCATTTCACATTTCAACTTTATCAAAAATCATAAATATGATAAAAATCATTTTAAATTCATTTAAATTCAAATTATCATAAATTTATCACAATTTCATACTCAATTAAATTCCAATTATAATTAAAATCAAAATTTCCAAAATAACTTACGTTCAAAATTTCTAACTTTTTCATTAATTCATTTCACTTACAATTATTCAGAAAA
The DNA here is from genome assembly GCA_030765085.1 of Allium cepa. Classification (NCBI taxonomy): domain Eukaryota; kingdom Viridiplantae; phylum Streptophyta; class Magnoliopsida; order Asparagales; family Amaryllidaceae; genus Allium; species Allium cepa. Next base: position 352,142,897 of record CM060932.1, on the reverse strand, counting down.
TCAATAATATTTTACAAAAATCATTTTTTATTAAATCTCAAATCAAAATATTATATTAATTAAATTTCCAAAATATTTTAAAATTTTTAGAAATGCATATTTTTACTACGGGCCTGTATAAAATTTTCTACGCTAAGTAAAGTGATACGGGTAATATATCATTTCAACCCGTAATTTACAAAGAAAAATCCGGGTTTTATCATTTCAAACCCGCAATCCCAAGTCAAAATGAAAATTTTAAAACCATTCAGGCCTATCATTTCAGCCCATAACATTTTTTTCTAATAGGGAACTTGTAGTGTGATCATATGCAGAAATAATATAAACAAGGTCAATATCACAATATACAGTCATATATCAGATGTCAGGTGAAAATTAACAGTTTAAAAATGGTAATAACATGGCATAGCATATCATATGATCATCATAAATTTGCATAAACATTTTATATTACTAAACACTTGTCATCAATTCACTTTTCATAAGTATAAATGTCAGAGTGAGAAAGACTCACTGTTTCAAGCTGAAGACCAAAACAACAAACACAAGTGCAATTCCAAAAGCACAACAAGCACGATATAGCATGACTTTTGATTTGAATGAATGGAGAGCATTGATATTTTTCTTGTAAACAATAACCAAAACAAGACAATATATACATAAATATTCAACGCAAAACAATGTTGAAACAATGAAAATACGAAGCAACAAAGGAATAGATTATTTGACCTTGCTTTAACCATTCAAATGCTTGGCCTAGGAGGTTCTTGGGTTCAGCCATGATGATGATATAGCTCAGGTTTGGCACCATAACTCACGGCTAGAAGGAGTATGGAGTGGTAGGGTTATAACATGAAGCATACAATTGGTCAAGGCAACATATATGAAGTTTTTGAGCACAACAAGGCTCGGCCTTGGGTCAAGTGGGGCTTGGCCATACTTGTACAGGTTTTGACAGTAGATGGAGGGGTGTGGGGAGGTCTGGAAAAGGTGGTGATGGAGGCCTATGGTGGTGGCCAAGGTGGTGGATGAAAGGGGTGAAGTAATAGTGTTGGCTAGTGCATTGTTTTGGACATTATTTGCAATTCTGTGGAGTTTTGTCACCAAGCGAGGTGTGGCCATGGATGGATCTGAAATGATGGCTGGAGATGATGCCAAGGAAGAGTGGTAGGGGATGGTGGATAGTATGGTGGTGATGGTGGGTGGTAGAGGCCAAGCAATACACAAGAGAAAACAAGGCAAAATATAAGAAAACAATGGAAAAAGAAGAGCAAAAAGAAGAGGAAAAGAGGAGCCATTACCAAACCTTTCTGTCCATGAAAAATGAAGTGGAGAGGAATGTTTTCACGTGAAAATGAGGTAAGAAATGCACGGCTACAATAAATAAAGGAACGGTCAAAGAAAATTAAATCTATTAATTGGAAAAGAAACGGAAGAAGAAACGTTAAAACGGTTTTACGTTTCTTTGCTTTCAAACCTTTTAAACTTCCTATATATATTCATATACGTCTTAAATAACTGAAAACAGTTATAAATTTCAGTTAGAATTCGAAAATATAACAGATAAACAAAATATTAATAATTAATTATTAATTAGATATGATTAAAATAAGAAAAATGGAACAGAAAAATGAAAACTAGACTTAGGAATTAGAAATAACTTCAATACACTTTGGAAAAATTTCTTAAATTTAAATACATGTAAAATGAATAAATAAAGTAAAACACAACTATAAAAGTGAATGTATAAAATAAATCAATAAATTGATGTATTAATTGCAAAACGAAACGGATAAAACGCCTTTACGTTTCAGGCTTTTAAGATCTCTTAACTTTCTAAACCTTTTGCATTTCCTTTTCTTTTTAATTTTATAAAAACAAAATAAACTCAGAAATGTTATTTAAAACCGAAACTAAGTAAGAATAAAATAAAATAAATAATTTATTTTAAGTAAAATAGAAAAAGGAAATAAGAAATTGCTTAAAAATAGCAACCCTGACATAAAAATTACAAGAAAATCTCCAATGACTTTGGAAAATTTATTACATCACAAAAAAAATATTTTAACACAAAATTTGAATTAAAAATGGTTTTAAAACATTTTCAAGGTAAAATAATAATTTAATTTTTATTAAATAGAAAGTTAAATAATGAAAATGCAGTAAATACCAACTAGGCTTTATAAATTGAAATAAACTTTAGAAAAATTATATTATCATTTTAAAAATACTTAAAAGTCAAAATATACATAATATAACATATTATCACATATTAACATAAAATAAAACCAAGAAGAAGTAATTTATACAATTAAAATAGTCATTGTTAAATAACCCTATATACGCACAAAATTGTAAAGGGTATAACTTTCACAATTTACATCCGATTTCAACGAAACGAAAAGTGGTGTTCTTAGAATTTTATGTACTCTCATAATAAAAGAAAAAAATTAAATTTTTAAACTTTTAAAATTTTAAGTTGAAAGTCACAGTTTGACTATTTTGACCAAAATAAGCATTTCAGGCAAATATTCAACTTACACAAGTTTGGAATTATAACTCATATAAAAATCAAGATTTATATTTAAATAATAAAATTTTATCATTCCAAATAAGTAAAATAAGTTTTTAAATCAAAATTTTATATTAAAATAATTAAAATATACAATAAAATAATTACAAAATACAGGGTTGCTACAAAAACCCCGGAACTTAAGTTCTGAATTTCCAATTTTCATTTATTTTATTTTCAATCTTATTTCAATTATTATTTATAAATTTCATTACCTAACAACCAATATATTGCAACCAAATATATATATATATATATATCTTATTTTAAAAAATAATATTATATATATAGAAAAAATAATAGGCAAAATTATTTCATTCACCTATATGAAAACAAATATTATGTCGGTATGTCCTATTAAGTGTTTAGAAATCCCTATTGATGTCATAACGTCCCATGCACCAACCAGAATTTATAAATACAAAACGGAACATATTAACACAATATTAAAACCTTTTTATAACACTAACAAATACGCTCTCTCATATATATACACTCAACGACTCTTCATAGGGTACTACTACCCTATTAATAAAGAGTCAAACCCCACAAAGCTAAGATTTATCGCTGAACCAAAGCTCTGATACCAGATGTAACGTCCTGCCTTTTCGTAGGGTTTAAATCGACGATAAACCACACACGTTAGACTAAAACTATACAGAAGACCGGATTGTTATGGGGTAAATAAGAAAAAGCAGAGAAAGAAATGAAACAAAATAAAATCTTACAGCAGAACGACAAAATATAATAATCAAATAAACAGTTCATGAAGCTGTTTACAAAACATTTGATTATATTTGTACAATACATATCAGAGTTGCACATACTAGCGAATAATAATTAATGCAGTGGAATACAGTGTGTAGTGGAATACTATAATAAATAATAATAAATTTTAGTCTTCGTCCTCCAAAGATAAGGGCTTCAAATCCTGAAATACTCAGGCTGACCCGAGCGAATTGAAAAGACAAAACACTCGAGTAAGAACTAAAATATATTATGTGAGTTAAATCAACAGAAATAAATGTGAGTGCAGTAACTTAGGAGATGCTCAGGATTCACATCTCCTAAAGATCCATTAAACTATTTACTATGTAGTAATATTTTGCTATTATAATAATGTCTATAGTAAAATAAACTTACTTTTAAATAGCATTAAGGCTTTACATTTTCCACCTTAACGCGTAATAGTCCCAGTAGTCCATCCAATATCTTAGTCTCTTTTGATCGGGAAGCCACCAGAGGATACCACACGGGCTACGGGAGAAAACCAAACTCGTACAAGGCGCGCTTGGGTAGGTGACATGGCACAACTAGGCAATGCCAGGGTAGAAATACCAATTACGCTTCCAGGTCGGTGTTAACGCGTAGCGCGCAGTTACCACCCATCTTGAGCCACACCCCCAAATCAAAAATCAAAAGTGGCCACCGAATGAATCCAAAGTTAGAGTATAATATCGAAGGGATGCGTCCGATAAAAGGGGCTACCTTCTTAACCCATCGATCGCTCCTGTTTTAGCCACCTTATGCCAACTCGCGGGAGTCGGGTCCACGTATTTACCTCAAAGGAAACGCCGCCGCCATCCTACTTCATTCTGGTATCTCCACCGCGTAAACGGTTGTTAAAGTGGTTTTCGGAGTTGGCAGAGAGTATGACAACTTCCGATCCTGGTCTCTTCAACAACCAAACGGTATTATAACACCGCGGTCATTTCAAAATAATTTATACTTCAAAATTAGAATATAATATCCATTTCAAAACCATATAAATATGATATCATTTCTGTTTTAAAACCCAAATCAATATGATATCCTTTTATTTCAAAATATATGCTTTTCCCCAAAATTTTAGCACTTCAAATCTATATACCTTGAAACCCGTAGCTTTGAAACATAACTTCTAATACTTTAATGGTTCAAATATTAAATTACATTATATAATAAAATAGCTTCTTAAATTTCACAACATTTATTCCAAATACCGATTTGAACCTCCAATTAAACCATTTCAATTTCCATATATTTCAAAGCTTTAAATATTCCACCATTTCAAAGCTAATTCTTTGATAATTCCATATATATCAAATTTAATTACTATTATTTTGGTTTGAAATGTTTACTTAATAAATCCAATATAGTTTAAGTAAAACTTCTAACTTCAAACAGCTGGATATTCTTTCAAATTATTTAACTTGATATATTCATTTAAATCAACTTGATATTCATTTAAATCACTGTAAACTAAAAATCAAGTTATAAAAATCATACCCTTTAAAATTCTAGATTTTATTAAATTCCAAATAAATTCCATATTCATCTTCCAACCTTATTCTCATTTAAGTCATTATAAACTCCAGAAATTTAATTTAAATAAGTGCTTAATCATATTTTATCTTAATAAAATCAAACTTAATTATTAACTTATTTTATATTTCAAATCAATTTTATACATAGCTTAAAACACAGAATTTAATTATATATAAAATAACATTTACAAAAAATCCAAATCAATATCTCATAAAATCATATATTTCTTTACAAAACCATAGAAATCCTTTTAAAATATTTATATATGGACCACGATATCTGTGTATAATTTTCTACCCTATGGTCAAGTGATACAGATATTTATCTTTTCAATCCGCAATTTAAAAATAAAAGTGCGGTTGTATATCATTTCAAACTGCAATCCCGAATCAAAAGTAACAAACCAATAAAGAACTTGCAGATTATAATGATATAAAATAAACATCCATTCATACATCAACAGATCACACATCCATCACAATTATCATCCAAACAATCAATCAATATCAATATATAACCGATAATATATAACAAGTAATTTATTTGGCAGTTATATTCATAATAAATTAAATAACGATTAAATTTAAATAATTGCAATTAAATGAGATGATGATTAAAGCTATACAAAACGGTCATAAATAATTTCAAAATCACAACATAAATTAAATTTAAAAAACATAAGAAATTTTAGAAGTTGTGAGTGGGTTTAAACACTCATCTTTTGAATTTAAATTGCATTTAAATCCAATTTAAATCCAAAAATTTCACAGTCTCAGAATTCGTCCAAACTAGACCCAAAATGTCCGAAATTTAGATACGGCCCTAACAAAAGAAACAGCACTTAAACGGATATTGTATGTAAAAGTTATTCATGTTAAACGATTTGAAATCTAAATTAAATCAAACAAAACAAAATAAAATAAACCTACCCTCCATCGCCACGTCAGCACCCTATCACCGCGTCCAGCAAGGAAGAAAAAAATACATGCTATCTTTATCCTTTTCACGCGCTACAGTCCCAGGAACCGAAATCCTAACTCTTCGAAGCTGCCACCGAACTCTGACGCAACTCCACCTACTCGTAGGCCGAGCTCTTACGACCACCCTCAAACTTCGTTGATCACAACCCACCTCTCCACCACGAGCAGCCGCCACCACGAAAATCGTGCCCAAATCCAAAAATTGTCGTCGATCGGACCGTCAAAATGCCAAACTAATGATGCCGATGAACTATGCTCGCCTCTCTCCACCCTCTAGTATCCACGATTCGCCGATCTGTTGTAGTTCATCATGACGCGATGAACGGCTGAGAATGGTTCTTCGATTTCTGGACAAACGGTGATTCAAAACCAAAAACGAACCGCAGATCTGAGATGCGTACATCGAGAGCTTCGATATATATTTTTTCTGAATTTTTTGAGGAGTTTGAAATTTCACTTTGATTTTTGAATTACAATTGATATTAGGTATTTGTCTGCCATTGTAATGAGGAGGTGAAGAGGAATTGTACGCACAAACAAATGAGAAATAGAGGTAGGCTAGGGTTTATAATAGGTATAGATAGGCAAGCTGAAAATAGAATAAATGGACCCGATTTATAAACGCGCTGAACGATGAATGGCCCGAAAAGCCCGTTCTGACTCCGGAATGAAATTGGGTCAACCTATATATCAAAATAGATGTTTAAAATATTTTAAACAATGGAAAAGGTTTCAAGTCCAAATTCCATTGTATGAAAAATTTATGCTAAAATCAATATTTTTCGAATCGATTTAAATTTCATTGATTTCAAGGCGTTTTGAGTCCGTACGATCAAAGGACAAGTCCGATCGCTACGAAACTTGAAATCCTACAATAATTCACCGTTACGGATCCGATAAAACTGGTTTCATCGAAATCCAAGTCAATGATTAAAATGGCTATTTTTGTATTAATTAATTAAAATAGTAAATTAACAAATTAAATCAAATTTTCAATTTCAACTCTATAATTAACAAATTTCATCATTTTTTAAATTTCTAAATCATTTACACTAATTTACCCAAGTTTAAATGTCAATTTAGAGTTGATTAATTTATCAGTTTCAGTATTAACCACAATTTCATTAAATTCAGAAATTATAAATTAAATTTCCAATAATCCCATTTAATTAATAAATTAATGATTATTCCACTCATAAATTCAAATAGATGGATTTAACATTGGATTCAAAACTATTATATTAAATATTCTCACATTCCATCTTAATTTTAAATAATGTAATATTTAGATATTTTAATTTCATTTAATTGCAATTAATCCAATTAAATTCCAATATATTGATAAAGCTTTATTTCCAATACTTAAAATTCAACAAATTGTCCAATATGAATAACCTTAACATTACTTACAAATATCACCTTAATTAACATTAACGTAATGTTAAATTATAATTACTGTAACTGATTACCAATTGTAAATTAACACTCTACATAAATAGGTAACATACAATAATCGTTACACTAACTTTTAGTCACATTAATAAGCTTTTATTACTAACAAATCAAAGTTCCCATTTATTTTCATTAGTTGGCATTTCATTCGATTCATTAATTATTAAACTTTAATTAGCATAGGCTATATCTTGGCACATTAATATTTTCCAATTAATCCACTTTATTACATTTAAATTAATAATCTTTTCATGTAATTCCAATTAATCCACTTTATTACATTTAAATTAATAATCTTGGTTCCCAATTCTTACTTTATTATCAACCAACAACTATTATAATTACTCTCTAGCATTAATCCTATCATCTCCAATTTATTACATATTATTATATCAATTTATATAACTTTGAATCCATTCCCAATTTACAAATTCCAATCCATTATAACTTTTCAATTTTAATGAATTTACTAATTATCAATTTTCATTCCAATAAACACATTCATTTGATTTTTTATTTATTTATTATGAATCAATTATAAACTTACCATCTTAATGGTCTTACCATCTTAAAGGTGATGTCAACATGGGTACTTACCGATTACACTAATATACGCCCATTTACATATTGCATTTGTATAATTTTACATCAATATATTCAAATTTCTAACTCCTTTGTTATTAACTATCCTATTTCCATTTATTATATCTTTGCCCAATATATACATTAGATACTCCTAATAAATTTATTTACTTGGTTTCATGCTTTTTATTACATCAATTCCTTCCTTATAAATAAATTTACGTTTCTATTCACCATTATTATATTAATATCATTAAAGTAAATTTAATTATCTTTATTTGTATTTGGTGAAATAATAGGTAACAACCATTTGCTACTATTTTACCCTTTTTAATACTTGTATTGTTCATTCTTCCCAACCAATTACCATTCTATTATATTATTTCACACATTACTTCAAAATTTACATTTGCTTTCTCATATTCCACTTATAACCAAGACATAATATTTAAATTATTTTATTTAATTAGAATTCCATTCAAATTCATTAATTATTAACTTTAATTAACCCCTGATATGTTTCCTCTTAGTTATTTTCATTATTATATCACAACTTTTTTTAATAATTCACTAAATTTTTATTTTCATCAATATTAAATTTCAAAAATCTTATTAAATTAACAATTATAATTACTGAAAATTTAAGGGTCGTTACACATTTTGACCTGGTAAATCAATTTTCTATCTCAGATGTGTTCATTTGTTCTTTGTTGTATCCCTAGCAAATTCTGAGGATGAAATTTTCTTAAGGGGGGATCTGTAACATTCCCGGATTTTAGTTGGAATTAAATTCAATTTTTGGAATCAGATTATGAAATTATTGGTGATTAATTTTAAGTTTTTGATTTAATGATGAATTAATTGGAAAATTTCCAGAATAAATAATGATATGTATTTTTTAAATAGAAATTTTGAATTGGGATTCAAAAAAATAAGTATTTCATAAAATTGTATTTGAATTAATAAGATGTATGTTTATTTATTTTTATAAATGGATTATAATTTGAAATTTGATTTGAAAATCAAGAATAAAATATTTTGAAAATGAATTGGATTTAAAAATCTTATTTTAAATTTAATGATAATTTGTTTTCTAAATATAATATATGTATATGTATATTTGAAAATTATGATTTGAGAATTAATCTAATAAATTTCAAAAAAGGTAATTTAAGTTAAATCCTTATATATTAAAATGAATGTGATTACTTATTATTAGATTTTAAAAACCAATTTTCTTAGAGGTTATGTAAATAGTTGTATATCTGTAAATATAAATGAGATAAACATCTAAAAATATTAAACACACACACACACAGATATATATATATATATATATATATATATATATATATATATATATATATATAATGAGATTTCAACTTAAGTTTAAGTTTAAGTACGAATTGAATAAAAAGTTTATATACCTTCTTTGTAAATTTTTTTGAACTAAATTTGTGTGTATATATATATATGTAAGAATATATGAATGTAAGAAAACAAAATAGATAAACATGTTTTATAAATTAAAATAAAGTAAGGGTTTAAACTATAAATTTTAAATTAATTTGAATAAAGGACTTAAATATAATTTAATGGGTTTTTGACAAATGTTTAATAAGTAAAATATAAACTTATATGTGTAAGATTTGTAGCTTATAAGATAACAAGTGTAGAAAATGAATTTACAAGTGGCAAATTTATTTTTATAAAAAAATAATAATAAAAGAAATAACCAGCTGTCATTATCTTCTCTTCTCAAAACTGAAACAAAGAAATTACAAATCAAAGAAAAAAAATTTAGATCATAACCTAGAAAAGAAAATCAAAATTGAAACTAAAAGCTTCAGTTTCAGACCTGGAAAAAAAACAAGAATGCAAACCTGATCAAAAAAATGCAAAGTCTTCAGCCTGGAGATGATAATCTGGAGGTAAAACAAAAATCTGGAAAACAACAAACCTGAGAACAAAAGGCAAACCAATTCAACCTGAAGCATTTCAATGCAAAGCAATATAAAGATCAGAGCATCAAAATTTAGTAGTAAACAAGAATCAAAATCCAGATCAAAATCTGTTCCAGGTTTTCAAAATATAGCCTTTGTTCATTTCACAGGTGAGCACACTTAATTTTTTAACCAGTTTCTTTTGATTTTCATGCCTGTGATGATAATGATTTGGAAATATTGTATGAATGTGTTTATATCTGCAACTTCATATGTGTTTCTATGTGTGAATTGAGGTGTGCATGTTTGTACATGCACCTCTGTTGTTCTTTAGGAAATCAATCTTTAAGAAAAAAAATCAAATATGGAATTATAAATCGATTTAGGTAATGATTTCTAAATGAAAGTTGATCATAATAGTATAATCCCAATCTAAAAAAAAAATTCAACTGTTTATATTTAGAAAAATTCAGGAAAAATAAGAAATGACAGGAATGATCATATCTTAACTCAAAAATCAAATGTCCGGGTTTTGGATATTAATTATATAAATGAAATCGTATTTAAAAATGATGATTTTTGATAATCGTATCAGAATTTTTAAGCTCGATATTGATGAAAAAATTTGAGTTGATCGGAATTGACATTTTCATCAAATTCCAGCAATTAGTGACGTTATCGTCGAAGTGGTTAAGGCTGAAGGTGGTTTGTGTGGCAAGGAACTTAGGAAATATCTTGATTTAATTCATAAAGCACAATGGCAATGGGGTTTCATCGATGTAGGGTTTGAGTAACAGTATGGGTTCGTCGACGTTTTGGCATCCACAGTTGATCGGAAAGTACCAGACCTAGGGGAGATTGTGCGTGGAAGTTTCGCGCGTCTTTAGGCATGATGGTGAGGTGGATGATGACCGAAAGTGTCATTGATGAGGTGTTTTCTGGCATTGGTTTGGTTCTAGTTTTGCAAACGAACAGTTCAATTTCGACTCTTAGTCGTAATCGCTGAACTGGGCGTTTGCATCAGATGAGAAGGTCGGTGGTAACTTTGGGGTGGTCGACGACATGGTCAAAGGTGATGAGTCAGGTCGTACACATGTATGTGCACGTTTTGGTTTGGTGAGGCTGTGATATTTTGGAAGACGAAGATGTTTGTGGTTTTTGTTCGAGGAGTAGCGTGAGTGACTCGAAGACGAGGTGAGAAGGGGAACTCGAAGTCTGGCTCAAGCAGACAGGTATTTGGCTTGGGTTTTAAATGATAGCAGGTTTTGAATCAAAGGTTTAAGTTAATTATTTTGAAAGTAATTAAGTTTCAATTTAATTAATTTGTGACAATATTTACTAATTAATTATTTTAAATAAATAATGAAGTTAATTAAGATAAAATGATTTTTAAATATGTTAATGATGGTTAAGTTTTAATTAATAAAAGTGTATTAAAGATAATTACTTTATGTAATTACATTTAAGGATGATTAATTAAGTAAAGTTTAATTAACGACAAGTAATTAAAGGAAGTTAGTTACTTAAAGATAATTACTTGTTGAAAGTAATCAAGGATAATTAATGATCAAAGGTTGATTTATCAAGTAATCAAAGAACAATTAAATTAAATTGGTTAGTTAATGAAGGTGATTAAGGGATGATTTATTAATTAAAGGCTAATTGATAAATGAAGGTGATTAAGGAATGATAATTAATTAAGGCAGATAATTAAAGGTATAATTAATTAATTAATTGAAGTTATTAATTAAAGGTTTACTTACTTAATTACTCAAAGAATAATTTGTTAATGTGACTAATTTATGTAATTAATTAAGATGGAAAATTAAAGGTTAATTAAGTAATGATTTAAAGGTTAATTAAATTGTAATTGAAGGGTAATCAATTTGTAATGATAATTAATTAATGTAATTAATCAAAGATTAATTAGTTTTGGTAATTAATTAAAAGATAATTAATTAAGAGTTAATTAATAAGATTAATTAAGATTAATTAATTAAGGGTAATTAATTAAAGGATAATTAATTAAGGGATAATTAATTAATGTAATTAATTAAGGATAATTAATTAGAGAATAATTAAGGGATAATTATTTAATGATTAGATATTTATTCATTTATTAATTATGGTTAATTAATTAATAATTTAAAGTTAATTAATTATTTAAGGTTAATTGATTAAAATAATTGGTTATTAATGTTAATTAACCTGGATTAGTGATTAATCTGGTGTCAATTAATCAGATGATCAATTAATCTTCCTTATGGATGACTGTATTCTATTGAATGCTATGAATTGTTTGATATCTCGATTGTGTTGTGCTTTGTGATATGAGTTGTTTTAATTCAAGCTGTGACGAATGTAATTTATTTTACCTATGATGAATGTATATTATTTATTATCTATGAATCTGTGAAGGGAAGATAAGAGTTATAGAGATATACCGCTTATCTATAGTCAATGTGATTGAATCTGTGATGATTGATGATGTTGCACTATTGTGTAAAACCCCTAGACCACACCTTACACACACAAATATGGATTGCATGAGGAAATTGGTTAAGTCACAGATTTTTGAAATGACTTTAAAATTGAATTTTGAATCCAAAATAGTTTTGAAAATAAAGTTAAGTTAAATATAAAAAGTTTTTGAAAAGGGGTTTTAAGTTATTTGAATAACTTGATAAAGTTTTTGAAATTCAAATAATTTGATTTGAATTTGAATTCAAGATTTGAAATTGAATTCCATGTTTGGAAATTTTGGTGTAAAAAAGGGTTATACAAGTTTATATGGGTTTAAACCATTTAAAAAAAAAATATTGTTTTAGGAATTTGAATTTAACCCAAGGACTTTAACTTGTATAAATGAAATCGGATTTTTTTCGAAACAAAAACTATTTATTTTCAAATAATAAAAGCTTTCATATAAGGAATGGATTTCCAATTTGTGTTAAAAGGATTTCAAGTTTGAAATGAAAATGGTTTTCCAAGTTATGAATGAATCTTTAGAAATAATTTTGAAAGCTATGAATTAAATCTTTGATTTAAAGATTGGATGAGTTAATCCAATTTGAAATGGAAATTGTTTTGAACTCTGTTAATGAATCTTTGTGAAAAATGGGTGAACTTTGTGAAGTGAATCTATTTGTTTAAAAGATTTGGAAATGCTAATTTGTTTAAACCATTTGAAATGGAAGGTTTTGGGTTTTAAAGTTGTGACTTAACTGAAATCCCATTATCCATATGATTTTTAAATATTGCGCTCACTATTCGGTTTAGCCGGGAGAGGACTTTGTGTCATATAACCCATTCCAAATTGTGATATGACGATATGGATAACATTTAAAGACCGATGGTGAAGACCGGGTGTCTTCGACAATGATAGGATGACCTGTCGAATGACTCTGCACTGAGTTGCTCCGGTATAGAGATCTCCATATGTGATGAGGAGTTCGATCGGGATTGTGGATACCCGGATTGCAAGGGCTTCTTCCTTTACTAGACGAAGTGCCTTCGGTTCCGCTCGAACCCAGAATGAACTTGTATGGTTGTATGTTTTACATTGCACCGTGAGATATAAAACTGATCTCTATCAAATACATTTCTGTTTGGTGGCGGAGAATTTATTCTCTTAGCTTAACACCCTTCTCTAAGACGTGCGAGCTCAGAGGTTATGTAGCTGATAGTTATCAGTGATATACTCCCAATTTGGTAATGTGGCATGCTGAGTGCTGCTGTGTGATCATTTGTTGATCAAAGCATGGCTTTTGTAAAGCGTAGCTTTGTGGACGAGACTGCATCAGGACCTCACACCCTGAAAATGGTCGAAACAGGAAAAATGTGGCAAGGTTATGAGGGTCGCGCCCTTTAGGGTGTGTCATTCCCTTTTGGAAAAGGGTGGTATCATGGTATGGAGCCTAGATATTTAACTCATGTGGCACTGCAAATCTATTACTTTGTGATTGCTTTGTGGTTGTTGGTGTAGAGGTACCTCGGATAAAGGTCGTAAACAACCGGGGCATGGCATGCTCGAGTAGTAGTTACCTAGTTGCAGAGGTATCCCGGCTTTGTGTTGGTAGAGAGCCGGGTAGGTTCTCGGGACATCCCTCGAGAGGCGTACCCATATGGCAGTAGGAAGTTCCTTAGCCTAACCATTTGTTGAAAAATCCAAAAAAACAATACGCGCCCTGTGCAATTTTAGTTGTATAACTTGCCATGGATTGTGGCAGTAACCTGCTATTGAACATGGTAGCTATAGTAGGCATAAGTGCGAAATTTCGATGCTGGCTAAGATTAATATTATACTTTCGAAAGGTTTTCTGCATTATGCACCAACAATAATATCAAAATGGTTTTCGTATATCAAGCATATTTGACTATCATAAGGACAAATCTCCTCCAATTCTGCGTTTGCATTGTGTGTGCGACGGGAAGCCTTATGGTAGTTTCATTTTCTAAAAAGCATTGCAGATTTAAATTTTAAAATCCTTTGTTGTTTGTTTTAAAGATAAATTGTTTTTGTTTGCTCATACCAGTTCCACGACTTACCCAGAGTTTATTGTTCCCTTCCTAAACTCTGGGTGCCCATAATTTTCCACACAGGCAGTCTTGAGTTGGGTTTTTCAGATAACCAGCTTATAGATGTAGATCTGATAGTCTTTGGAGTCTTTGGTAATCTTCTTCAATCTTTGGTAGTCTTCTTCAGTCTTTGGATGACTGGCCTGGCTTAATACAACTTGATTGGGAGTTCGGGCTATTTCTGGATTGATGCATTTGAGATGGAGTTGCAGATATTGGAGTTCTCACTTAGCGGTCCAAGTTCAAGTTATGATATCATATTTAGCTGTTGTTCCGCTGCTGGTGTTTTGTATTCCGTTATAGCATTGTATATTATGCTATGATATATTTGGGCGATTAGTGTTGTATCATATTTGGATATTGTATTCATCGGAGATATATGTTATTATCTTTTTCTTCCGTTGTGTTGTTATACTTATTGTGTTATAAGCTCTGGCGAACCAGATTCGACGTTCGAATCTGCGACATTTGAATATAGGTGATATATTCAGTGCCGATTTTCGAAGGTCGAGTCAGGGTCGTTTCATATTCTTTTGTTTCCGTTGCATTATTGTTATATTAATCTGTGTCTGTGATTCTATGATTATTTTATTTACTGTATATGTTGAGTTTTGCCGAATATATACTAACAACTAGATATTTTGACAATTCAAATCTGACATGTGTGGATGCGAATGGTTGAAAATATCAGGTTGTTACACCTAAATAAGATGACTAAAATAGGAGCGATTGACGAGCCAAGTGTGTGGTAGCTCCTTCGATCGGACATACTTCTTCGATACCATTCTATTAGTTTGTGATTTGATTGGGTGCACTTTTGATTTTGGGAGCATTGTACGAGGTGGGCAGCAGCTGCAGCTATGTGTTACCATAATTTGATAGAATCCTACCCAGGGTATAGCCTCGTGTGCCTTGTCATCTACCTTACTAGCCTACTACGATTTTGGTTTGTGTCATACCTATGGAGTGCTCCCTGACGGCCCACCGGCTTGGTGTAGTTTACAGTACTGTATAGACTACGGCATTATGTAAAATATGTTAAGAGGGATATGGGTATTGCTTTAACGCTATTTTAATACTTTACTTTACTGATAGACATATTATAATAGCATACATTACTACATAGTAGGTAGTTCCACGGATCCTTAGAGGATGGAAATCCCAAACATCCTTTAAGTTACTGGCATTTTAGTTGACATTTCACTTGAGTTGAATTTACTGATATAAGAATGTTAATCCTGACTCGAGTGTTTTGTGTTTTGCTTTATGCTCGGGTCAGACTGAGTGTCACAGCATTTGAAACTCATCTTTGGAAATTGGAGCTTCGCATGAAGATCCATGTATCTATCCAACTTTTAGTTATTTTAGTTTGTACTAGTCATTATGTTCAGACTTGTTAGTTGCTTATGTATTAGAGATTCATTTGTATTTTAGATTATGATGAATTTTGTATTAGACTCTGATGTTTTATAGTAGCTTCATGAACTACTATTTACCTATTCCGCTGGTTGTTTTTGTAATACCATGTGTCTATGATTGATTTATTTACTATATATGCTGAGTTTTACCAAATATAAATTAACAATCTGCTATTTTTCCAAATATAGATTTATTTACAATCAATCTACAGGGCTTTTAATCTGTTCATTAAGAAACTTCAATAAAATTGGTTTTGTGTAATGTTTTAACAAATTTTTACATCATTGGCGAATTAATTATGAATTTTTAACTGTATTTAGCATTAAAAAATTATATAAAATGAAATAATCATTGGAAAATAAAATTTATTGGATCGTATGTCGATCTAAAGTATATTGGACCTATTTCCAGAAAATGATGAAAAAACGAATAGTCACAATGTCAAACTAGAGTTTTAATTTCGTTCGAATTTCGATGAATGACTATAAATTTAAAAATCAAGTTCGACACCGTGAAATTGCTTTTTTGTTCATCTTTTGGAAATAGGTAAAATATACTTTAGAACGACTATGTTCTAACAAAGTTTAATTTCCGACGATTATATTTTATATAAGTTTTTAATGCTAAATACGGTTAAAAATTCATAATTAATTACCCAACGATATAAATAAAAATTTTAATTCATAAAAATGTTGCACAAGACCAACTTTATTAAAGTTTCTTAACGAATAGACTAAAAGCCGCACAAATTGATCGTGGAGATAGATATTCAATAACGTTAAATATTCGAATTATGCGAAAAAAGATCATCGAAAATACTAATTTAACCGATTAGAATAGTCGTTACATTGAATAGTTGTGCTAAAATACCTTTTTAATTTTTTTGGAATTTTCTTACTATTTTTATATATTTTTTAAAAGCGTAAAATAAATAAAAATTAAAAAAAATAAAATTAACATGCCTTCACTAGCCACGATATGTCGAGTGTACAAAAAGAAAACACCTGGTGTTTTTCTCATTTTACTCGGCTGCCCGTGTTTTACAAAGAGAAAAAATTAAAACCCTACCTCGTGCCGCTGCTCCGCCTTGACCGCCGTCGACATCACCTCAAGGCCATCACTAGCCGCTGGAATCACCAAGCTATCCAGTTCCACCTTAATTTGGGTAATTTCCTAAACCTGATTTTGGATTTTAAAATTTTTGATTATTGTGTATTAGTTGGTAATAATAGTGTATTACTAGACTATGGGTTTGAAATCATTTAAAGTTGTTGATTATAGTTTAATTTGAATTAAAATCCAAAACTTAGTTTATTATTGTTGACTAATATGTATGTTGATTGGTGTAAATGATTGTTCGTTATGATTTAGATTAATTTTTCACTAGTATGTATGGTTGAATAGTGAATATGTTTAATATATATATATATATATATATATTGGTTAAACATAATTAATTTATGCTAATTGATTAGTGTGTGTTAAGTATAAGTGTTAGTGGCAATTATAAAATAAAATTCTATTTTTTGTTCCTAAAATTGTTAAATAAAAAATTCAAGTATTTAGATGAATTATAAAGTATATTTTAAAATTTAAAATTTGGTTAATAAATATTTATAAAGTTGAATAAATTATAAAACATGGTTTAAAGTTTAATTTGTAGTTATTAAAATAGTAATTTGTGTATTTTTAGAAGTAGTTTTAGATAATAAATTTATTTTGAAAAAATAGTGTATTAAAACTGAGTTGAAAAAATTAAAAAAGTAATAATGTTTATTTAAAAAATAATGCTTATTGGAAAAAATTAAAATTGATTTGAAAAAAATGATGTTTTAACAAATATAACAACTCCAAATTAAAGTCTTTAGCCCCAAAAGGCTTTAACTTATTTTAGAAAACACAACAAAAACACACCACTTGGATACAAAGTGATGCACACAAGCGAAAGAAGTGAAGTGCTATCGATTTTAAAATTGATTTGAAAAAATTAAAAAGAAGATGTTTATTTCAAAAAAATTAAAATCAATTCGGAAAAAATAATGTTTTAACAAATACAACAACAACAACAACAAAATAAAGCCTTTAGTCCGAAAAGGTTTTAATTTATTTTAGAAAACATAATAAAAACATACCCCTTAGATGCAAAGTGATGCGTACAAGACAAAAAAGTGAAGTGCTGTTGATTTTAATATTAATTTGAAAAAATTAATAAAAAGTTATGTTTATATTTTAAAAAACTAATGTTTGTTTCAAAAAATTAAAATCGATATGAAAAGATAACGACTTAACAAGCACGACGACATTAATTTAAAGCCTTTATTCCCAAAAGACTTTAATTTATTTTAGAAAAACAACAAAAACACACCCCTTGAATGCAAAGCAATGCGTACAAGACAAAGATGTAAAGTTCTATCCAAAATTTCTAACATATATTTTTAAATTAGGAAAAATATCCAACTATTTTCTCGACCGTGATTAGATGTATAAGGAGCAAACCGGAATGAAAGGTTCGGTGAAGGAACATTTCTAAAATGGTGTATATGAATTTATTCGATTCGCTAAATCTGATATGGGAAATAACAAGATATTCGTTGCCCTTATGATAAGTGCAAACGTTGAAGCATTGGAAGCCAAATATAGCTATGGTACATTTGATTAAACCTGGTTTCTTCCCAAATTATTACTTTTGAGATCGTCATGGAGAACTTGTTTCACCTAATCTCGTAGTGTTCGAGGACGAGGTGAATATGATGAATCCAATAAAAGATGCGGTGGAAGATGCAGCACGATTAATATTCCCTACAATTCAAGCCGAGGATGAAGACATAAATTTGGAAGAAGAACCGAGTGTGGGAGCTAAAATCTATAATTTATTGGATTCTATTAAGAGGCCATTGTGGTATGGTTGTAAAAGTGGACAAATTTAGAATAAATGCCGAATACATTATTATAAAATCAAAATTCAACTTTATAGAAGCTGGCTTTACAGTAGTTGTACAAGCTGCAAAACAGCATATGCCATCCTAATAATTTAATGTGCGATAGTTATTATGAAGTGAAAAATTAATGTTCACTTTCGGTCGCCATATTAAAAGATAGATACATGTATAAAAGGTTGCATATTGTACTGGAAAGATGACATTAACTTTGAAAATGCAGAATATGTAAGGAGGAAAGATAACCAAGAAAAAAGAAAGAAAATGAAGTTCCATACAAGAGAATGCATTGTTTACCCATCACTCCTTGACTTCAAAGATTATATGCATCTTATGCTACGACATGTCATATGCGATGGAACAATATGAGTACAAAGGATGAAGAAATTTTAATACATCCATTCGATGGAGAAGCCTGAAAACATTTGGATAAGACTTATCCCACGTTTGCTATAGACAGCCGTAATGTGAGACTTGTTTTATGTATGGATGAATTTTCACCATTCTCTCAATTGATAGTAAATATCCATCCTGATCTGTTATCGTTACACCTTATAATTTACCTCCGTGGGTGTGTATGAAAACTTCATATATATTTCTCACTACTGTCGTCCCTGATCCTCATAATCCAACATAAGAAATCGATGTTTATTTGCAGCCATTAACTGAAGAATTGAAAACATTATGGTGTGAAGGGTTTGATACATACGACTTCTCTGAAAAAAGAATTTTTGTATGCTTGCATCTTTGTTATGGACTACTAGCGATTTTCCCATATATGCAGTGCTTTTAGGTTGGAGTATGGCTGGTCGTCTAGCTTGTCCTTATTTCATGGAAGAAACACGGGCATTTTCTTTACCATTTCGGAAGAAAATTTCATGGTTTGATTGTCATTGGTTTTTTCTTCATATTAATCATATTTTTAAAAAACAGAGAATTTGCGACCATCAATGATATGATCAATTGAAGAAATATATGAAATTGTAAAGTACTATTCAAAGACACATGAAAGTGGAGTACGGACTGAAATTCTTGGTAAATCTATAATTCACAACTGGTGCAAACAAAGTATATTTTGAGGGTTACCTTATTGGAAAAATCTTCTACTTTGACATAATATTGACGTGATGCACAACAAAAAAACGTGTTTGATAACGTGTTTAATGCAATTTTGAATGTTAAGGGAAAAACTATGGACGATTTGAATTCAAGACATGATATGGAACATAGATGTAAATGCCGAAAACTTCATATGAAGCCCAATGATAGTAAAAAACCTAAAGCATGCTATGAGTTAGACAACAAGCAAGTAAAACTCGTATTGAAGTGGGTGGAAGGACTAAGATGTCCTAATGGGATTTCTTCTCATCTCCATAGATTTGTTGACTTTAAAAACAATAACCGAGTGGAATGAAAAGTCACAATTGCCATATCATGATGGAAACTTTATTACTCGTGGTTTTCAAAGAATTGTTTCCCATAAAAGTATGGAGTGTTATAACAAAATTAAGTTTGTTTTATAAATAGCTTTGTTCGATGACGTTAAATGTCGACTATATACATAAATTTGAAGTAGAAATCTATACCTGCTCTGCAAACTGGAGAAAATATTTCCTCTAGGATTCGGTAATGTAATGGAGCATTTACATGTTTATCTTCCATCTGTAGCACTTCTTCGATGTCCTGTACAATATGGATGGATGTATCCATTTTAAAGGTAATATTGAATATTTATAATTTTAATTTTAATTCAAAATTCAAAATTAAATTCAATTTAGTTTTATAATAGTTACTTGAATAATTTGAAGAAAAAAGCTAGACAAAAAGTACGAGTTGAAGGTTCGATCAGCAAATCATATCTTGAAAAAGAAGCTTCATTTTTTTCTTTCATTATTTCAACGACCATATGAATTTATCATTTGTAAATGTTCCTCGTAACGATGATGTCGTTGAACAAGAATCTTCTCAAACAATGTTATCTATTTTTTGACAACATGGTCGAGCTGCTAGAAAGTGTGTGGAGTTATGGTTAGACGATAGAGATTACAATGTTGCATACACATATGTTCTTCTCAATTGCACTGAAGTTGCACCATTTGTTAGGTAGTATTAAATATTAATTCTTGATATATAAATTTCGTAAGTCATACTTATGTCAATTATACTTAAATATTAAAAATTCTCAACTTATGAATTTGCAATATTTAGGAATCAAAGCATCCATGTGGCGATCTCAGTAAAGATTTTTCTAAATGGTTTTTGAACTACATTTTTGACACAAAAAATTGTGTCCGTGATGAAGGATTGAAACATCTTGTGCTAGGACCAAAAAAATGTAAAGATTTATCCAATATTCTTCATCAAGTGGATTTAAATTCAACACCTCGGCAAAAAATGCTGAAAAATTAACCTATATTTGCAGTGAATTTGTCGAAGGCAGTGATGATCCAAATGACCATGTAAAAGATTTTTACGGCGTCTTAACATGGATTTTGGAGTTGACATATTTTATACAAACTACGGAAAAAGTATTTTAATGCAATTTGGTTTAATAATGTTCCTAGTTCTGGAATCAACGTGCAAAAAGATTAGAAGCTTATTGAAATTAAGTACAACTCGCATTACTATAAGTATGATCCTTTCATATTAGCCAAACATGCATTACAAATTCATCATTCTCCGTACCTATCCCTAAAAAGAGGTAATACAGATTGGTCAGCTGTTCTTAAAACAAAGAAAAGATTTACGTTTGACGAAAATAATATTTCAGACGAAGCAGCTTATCAAGCAAATTTTGAGCCAAATAATGAAATAGTAATAAATGATGAGCATACTGATTTAAGGCCTTTGAATGATGAATCAAATGTAGTAATAGAAGCATTTGAGAGTATAGAGGGAACTGATATAGAACATGAGATCTAATCCGAATCAGAGACGATGACGATTGGTTATTCCTTAATGACGATGTAATATATCTATATATAATGGATATTTGTATAGCTTGTTATATAACTTATATTTTGAGTTTCCGCTGTTATTAATGAAGACGATTGCGTTGTGATCAGTATTATTTTGCTTTATAAATCCTATGTATTTAGAAGATCTTTTTCAATTTTTATAGTTTTCTTAGAAGTTCCATGTAATTATAAATTGTACATGTTTTCTAATAATAAAATGATAAGTTTTCTCATTATATGAAATGATATGTTTTGTGGCAGCTATTATATCTCATAGGAGTTCTTGACATTTTACGTCTAATGCTGCTGGCGAGGGTGCCAACAGCGTGGCGCCCGATTTACTCCCAAGGGCGGCTATGATCCCTAAGAAATCCAAGTAAGTATCAAATTTATTACAACGTCATTTATATTTAGTGCATGCATATTATTTGAAATTATTAAATTTTTATATCAAAATTCATACGGGGGATTTGAGCTACAACCTTTCGATTACATCCTGCAGATTCCCAAGAAGGCATATATGGGACAGATGTCTGAATGTTGGCCGAACTGGGATGATATCCCATCACCTATCAAGGATGCAGTATATGCCGATTTGTTGGTAGGTATAAATTTATAATTCATTTGAAAATAACATACTTAATGTTTGAAAATTAATATACTATATGTAACTTATTTTAATTTCAATGTGAAAGTTGCAGTGATTGTGGAGGACTAAAATCGAGATCTGTTTAGAATTCATTGGAAATGAAAGACAAGGAAGAATTATATGGACATCTTCTCAGAAGCAAAACAAAAGATTAAAAAATCCGAGTGGATGAGTGATAGCATTTGGGCGGATTTTTTGGCTTTTTGGTAGATTGACGCCTTCAAAGTAGGCTTTCTAATTTCATATTTTTATTATAATATGTTATAGTTTGTATAATGATTGCATTAATTAAGTCGACCATATGTTTAAATTTACAAGCAACTTCCACTCGAAACTCAACGAACAGGTATAAAAATCCTATCGCACATCGCGGCGGATCAAAGTCCTTCAAAAATATCAGGAGGAATTGTTAAGTATAAATTGTGATTATAAAATACTTATAACATTGTCTAATAATATACAATTTTAGGCAAAAGAGAAGCACCGCGAACCCACACATTCGGAGGTCTTTACTCTCATTCACGCCATCGATCACATGAACAACGATGGCTCAGTTTCATTTACCTGGATGGATGACAATGCCAAAGCTATCTAGTAAATATAATTTATTTATTTTCCTTTTATTTGACATTATATAAATTATAAACTAAAATTTATTTTAACAAAATTTCATTTCTATTCGCACGAGAAGTTTGACATGGTGCGAGCGTGCATGCTCGAGGAGACTGTACTGGAGGAGTTGACCCCAGAGGAGGAAGAAAGGATTTTTGATTCTGTGAAGGACAAGCCTACGCGGAATAGACGCTACGGTTTCAATAATCATGAGGTAATATTGTTTATTGACTTTAATTACTTCACTAACTAATTTATAAATTTTATTAATATTACAGATAAATTGTTTATAATTAACTATTAGCTAATTTACAAGCGAGGAATTCCCAGGCTAGCTATAGGAAATCATAGGAGCAAAAGGAAATCATACAACTGAGAGCTTAGGTAGCATAGTTGCAAGATTGGCGGGTGACTGGGCTGAGAGCTATGCAAGAAGAGTAGATAGCATCGTTCTTTGCTAAGCACCGGCATTTTCCTAGGTCGGGAGGTGATGATGCGGACGTTGAGTGGATATTTGGCTTTTTCGATTATTTTGATGAATGGTTGATGGATATTTGACATATTTTGTTTGTATACACTTGATGGATTTGATACTTGTGTTGGTTGTGGATGATTGATATATATGTTGATGTTCGATATTTAATTTTGTTAATTGATAAGTGGATTTATAGGTATGGTTGTTTTTTTGTTGAAATATTAAAGTGTGTGGTGATTTTTTGATATAACTTTGGTAATGTGTGATATATATATATGATATTATGTGATATATATGACACTATGTTATTTAAATTGGGTTTGTATGTGTTGAATATAATATTGTTAGAGATATGAATGTGGATGTGTGGTTAGATGATTGATAAATAAGCTGGAAACCCAAATCCGTGTTTTAGGCTAGGAATGGATTATAGATTCCAGGTAAGCGACAGCTGGTGACACCTTAGTGGTCTAAGCGCAATGGTTATATAAGCCGATACATGTGCATCGGCTGACGGCAACAAGTGATGGCTACTTGACACAAGCCGTCGCTACTATTATCGATGACGCCATCGCTAAAATCGTTGCTAAACTATTGATCGGCGATTGTAAAAGCGGTGGTTTTTTCCGTCGGTCAGGGATGACTATTAGCTGTCGTTATTGACAATGTTTCTTGTAGTGTATACCCACCAAAACTTGATTTAAATAAATAATTTACAATTATTCCATCCAATTTTATTATAATCATGATCCATCTTTTGAAGTATTAATTTGGTTTCAGATCTTTGTTTTTCTCTTAATTATCTGATTTAATAAACCCAAATCTTAGAAATATATTCTAAAGAAGTCTTATTTAGAAAGCACTTTCTAGATAACTATTTATAATTATGTGCAAACAAAAACAAGTTTTGTAATGTGGAGAAAATACTAGAAATTAATTATAACCCTTAGATTGAAGTTGTGTTGACAAAATCGTTACCATTATTTAGGTGATGACATTAGTATAAATAATAGTGAAGCACTTGTGTTTGTATCAAGCAGAAAAAAAGAAAAGTTCTCAATAAGTAAATATCTCTTTCATATATGCTCTTCATATTTCCCATAAAATATTCAACAAAGTGGTATCATAACTTGAAGATACTCCTAAAAAGATGGCGAATAGCAGTGTTTCCTTCCATGTTCCAATGCTCACCAATATCAACTATGATAATTAGTGCTTAAAGGCCTTGGACCAAACGTCACATGGGAGGTAGTCGAGAAAGGCAACACTGTACAAGAAAATGAAGGTAGTCCATCTTAAACTCAAAGTGATAGTTTGAGAGACTCAAGGAAGAGAGACAAGAAGGCTCTCTATCTAATATATCAAGGATTAAATGAAGATGCTTTTGAGAAGGTTTTTAAAAGCAAAGTCGGCCAAAGGAGCATGGGAGAGGCTTCAAACATCTTACAAAGTAGCCAATCATGTCAAAAAGTTACATCTTCAAATTTTAAGAGAAGAGTTTAAAACTTTGCATATGAAAGTGGATGAACTTGTCCTTTATTACTTCTCAAAAGTTTTAACGATTACTAATAACCTAAAAAGAAACAGTAAAAAGTTAGATGATGTAAGAATTATGGAGAAAATTCTTAGATCATTAGATCCAAAGTTTGAACATACTACCGCTATCATCGAAGAAACAAAAACCTTGGAGCTATGGAAATTGAAGAAATTCTCGGCCTATTGTAAGCTTACGAAGAAAAGAAGATGAAGAAGGAAGAGGTTATGGAGCAAGTAATCAAGACAAGGAATGATTTAAAAAAGGAAGGAAGCAATTTGAGCCAACAAAGATGAGGTTGTGGCCAAGAACGAGGACCAGGTCAGAGATATGGAAATAGACAAGGCTGAAGACCCAATAACGATAACAATAATAACGACAACAAAAGAAGAGAAAGCTCAACAAGAGGTCATGGGGAGAGGAAATTAAAAATCAAGATATGATAAATCATGCATCAAATGCTACAATGGTCAAAATTTTGGACATATTCTTCTAAATGTGGAGCTTCGAGCAACAATAAAATTGAAGAGAAGGCCAATTACATTGAAGAAAGAATCTAAGAAGATGGTATCTTGCTGTTGGCTTAAAAGAAAGATAAAAAGGTGAGGATAATCAATGGGACATGTAACGACCTGGATTTTCAAACGCTTCGTATTTAAATATTTGAAATATTTGAATCAAGAACTTATCACAGTTAAATTGATTTAATAACATTTTTAACCCCCTTTTAAGTAATAACTAATGAATGTAAACACGTTTTTGAAAAGTATTTACAAAATTGATAGTACAAAGAAATTTCGATAATGTGACCGGAAACCATTTTATCGATAAACATCCTTTTATTCAATAGAAGTTGTTTGAACTCGTTGTGCTTGTCTAATTAATTAATGTTACATCAATTAGTAATTAAAAATAATTTGTGAAACTAATTTTTTTTTAGAAGGTTTTAGAAGATATTTATGAAGAGGGGTAGTTTGATAATTGACTATGGAAGAGAAGATATTTTGTAAGGGAGAATGAGGTGTAAAGTTGTACACATGGGGATGTTTTGGCCGCTAAAGCAAGGGCAAGGGAGGACATTTTACCTTGGTTAAGCCATGCAATACATCTCTTTCATTTCATAATCGTATTTCCTAAGTTTTGTGAAAATGCGACTAAGTATTCAAGCCTCTTCTCTCTTTATTTTCTCATATCAAATGAACTTTAAACTCAACCGAAATTTGGAAATGGCTCTAACTCAACATTATAAAAAGTATAGCTTCTTAAAAGTGGAAGGAAGAACTAAAAATGGGGGAAGCATGGTTTGGCCATGAGCATCAAAGTGGAGGGGGGCATGGCTTTGTGTTGTGAAGGCTAAAGAAAGTGTCTTTAGGCTTTTGGGTGATGGTAGGAAGTGTTATCATGTTCTAGTGCTTATGCTTAGTTGTTAGCTTGATTACTGTGTGATTATACTCATCATTAAATGAATATATGTTGTGTTATATTGTTTTGCGCTTGAAACATAAAGTTAAAGTTCATTAACTAATTAAAGCATAACTTCGAACCATCATGCTTTTGAAAGCAATTGACAACTCTATAATGTATAATATCACTTATGTTACCTTCCAAAATAGGTATCATATCTTAAGCTATATGTTTACATGTTTGATAATGTTGTATGTGATATAGAAGTGTGTATGTGAATGTTTGAAGTGAAAGAGTCGCTATGAAAGCACTTTGAAATCCCCTTGCTTTAACTTTGTTATTTTGGTTATATTTTAATATATTATGTTATTATAAATTTTGGCTGTTCTCTGCACATGTTTTCGTGTATGGGACAATAAAGAAAAGGTTTGGAAAGTCATAGAACTTTTGAAATAAAATTTTGAAAGGTAGAAGCGAGTTGATCGGTATGGATGCACTTTGAAATTGCTTTGTGTTCAGCGATTTCTAAGTTAACTTTGGAAGATATCCTTAGGAGTTTCTTTGCTGTTTTAATAAGAAAAATATTTGTACTTATTACTGAATAAATATCAAATTTTAAATTGTTACATAACTGGTTGAATGAAGTTGAAAAAGTTAGGAGTAAAAAGGTCACTATAGATGCACTTTAAAAAATACCTTATTTTCGAGAATTTTTACTATGATTTTAGAAGTTATCCTTAAGGGTTTCTAATCATGATTATTAAGTAGCCTAAGTATACTACTTATAGTAAGAAAAATGCAGACAAAAAATCATTTGTTTATGTTGGAAAAATTGGCAACATAGATCATGCATTTTCATGTTGTTCTTTGTCCAGAACCTTAGATAGCATTATAAATGTTGTCTTTGGTATACTGCACCACTTCTAGGTTTGTTGCAATATTTTATTTTAATATGACATTTCAGTTAGTTTTTCATGTTTTAAATGTTTTATAATTTATTATCTTCATGGAATCTTTTAGAAAGGTCTAATAACATGGATTTTTCTATGAAAAAAAAAATCGAAGTTTAAATATATTTTTTAATAGTTAATATTAATTTTTAAAGAAAAAGATTTCCTTTATAGCATTTAAAATAAAAGGGTTTTTAGTAGATTATAAATTAGTCATTAATATTTTACATAGATGTTTAAAACATATTTATAAGTATTTTTAATGTATTTATATATAAGTTTGGGAAAGTTAAATAACAAATAAAAGGGTATGTGGTTTTATCCACCGCGCTGATGGAGTTGGCAAGGGTTCCTAGCACCCCAATATGGGGAAAGGGTTCAAGCCTTCGGTATCTACACTTAAGCGAATTGTTATTTGTGAGGGCACATATTAATCCTAAGCTCTGGATTGAAAATACCTGTGGATCTAAAAGTGCCTCTACGAGAGCATGGCTTAAAAGGGGGATGGGCTGAGGTGGATCAACCAACATCCCTAGTTGAAGATCGACGAATCTGGTAATCGATCAAAGGTTTTTAAAAAATTAAAAGATTAAAAGGATGGGTGGTTTTGTTATAATCTTATGTTATAATAAAATGAATGGGTTTAGAGAAGTTAATTAAAAGTACAATACCTTGTTAAATAAGTGTTGATGTTACTTGACCTTTAAAAAGAATGTTTTAAAGATAATGAAAAGTATAAAATGGTTTTGGGTTTATGGTAATCATGTTTAAAAAACGTTTTTTAATTCACTTAATTATACTTATGGAAATGTAAAATGTTGTTTAAGTTTTGTTAATATTTTTGTACCATTTGAGATAAGAATATGAATACATTTCTATATTTTGAAAGATATAGAAATGAATAATGAAAGTGTAGAAATGAATAGTAAAAGAGTAGAATTGGATTGTAAAAAGTAGAGATGAATAGTGAATGAGTAGAAATGAATGGTGAAATGCTAGTATACATGTATATATCTTTTGTATAGGTGCTTTATACACACACACACACATACACACAAGTATTTACAAGGAAGTTTTAATTAATAAAAGAATTAATTAAATAAAATGGGGATTAGAAGTCGCTTATGTGACTTAATCATGCTTTGTGTGTTTAATTGTCTATAGAAAGTATTTAATCCTATACTTGGAACAAAAGGCCGACAATGCAGATCTATTCCATCCTTGGTAGTTAAGAATGATGTTCTAGTAGAGTTTAGAAGCAAACAGTGTTGTAACCTACCTGCTTCACTCTTGAAGGAGGGATGGTATAAATTGAGAAAGTCGGAAACATGATAAGTATACGAGACTTGATTTCCATATACAATCATTTCTATCTTGTGTTGGGTAGTCGATTAGTTAACTATCGAGTTTGACCAACAAACTTTGGAAGTATATGTAAGCATCATTTATTAATACAGTTTGAGATCTTCCAAGTAGGACTCGTTCATATCAATCTTCTTTTGCTTTAAGAACGCGTGTGTATGTGTGGGAAAGAGAGAGAGATCCTCTGAGGATTGACTCCTTTATATTGTTCGTTTACATCTTAAAGAACTGAAATTGAGTTAACCAAAAATTCATCGATTTAATTTTGAAGAGATCGGGATCGGATAAGTGTATTGCTCATAGAAAAATACTTCAAAACTGATATATTGTTTTATGCGGTGATGAAGTGAAATATTACAAAGTTGATCTGTTTATCCTAAGGTTAAGTCTAAGGAAGAGGTCAGCATTAACATTTTAAACAATTTTATCATATTATACCGTCTATCTTGAGGTTGATTCTAAGAGAGAGGATAGATTAGCATTCGTTGGACGATTTATGCTGGGATCTAGAGAGAGGTTCGAGATCTATTCAAGTGATGAAGACTTGTGTGTTGAGGTGCTGAACGTGACTTCACCATCGGTAATTAAAGAAAATAGAGTTGGAGCATAGCCATGGATTTTTAGCTAACCCAAAGGGTACATGAACTCTAAATATCTAGAGATGCTTTCTATTGAGGCACACAGGAGTTATTGGTATTTAGTATGACGTGTTCAGACGTGGACCGACTATGTTTAATTTTGTGACATATTTTATCTGAAGACATGCATGGTTTCAAAAGGTATATTCTGACCCTTGTGTAGGAGGCTGGCTTTCGATTTTTACCGAGGAGACCTCCAAGGAAATCCTTATATGAACGTATCTTAGTGATTTTAGTTGTACTTCTAATATTGTTGTGTTGTGAGATGCAAGCAACACAGCTATTTTCTGATTTATATTCTATACCTTGGAATTATCAATATATCACCTTATGTACATATTAGATGGTTTGGTTCTTTTGAGGGGAAAACCATTACAGTGATTCGAATGGTCTCAAAAGTTACTATATATTACTATTATATATTGTACACATATTTCTTGAGTTTCTCATATTGGACTTATGTATGAATCATGGTTATATCTTTCTCTTACTTCTGTGGGCGCTCTTTTGAGTAGTTCGATTAAGGTAGGTTTTCATTAGTATTCTTTGGAGCTCGGGAAGACCAACTGGATGCTTTCACCTACCATAGTATTCTTATTCTCGCTACACTACTATTATGTATATAACAACATTTGTAAGGACAGTTTGTTATGATTGTCTAGCCTGATGATAGCACATAAGATTGTAACTTTGAAATACAGTGTATCTTATAGTAGCACTGTAGCGACCCGCCTTTCTATCACCAGAAAGACGCATCATTACTAAAGAAAGAAAGGGATAGAAGAAGAAAGAAAGATAACAAAGAACAACAACATATCAGAATCTCACAGCGGAATGAATGAAATATAATATATAACATATATATAGCATCATATACATCAGAGTACACAACTATACATCTCAATTTAGACAGTTATAACATTTCTGTCTAATGTACAATACAAGAACACCTATATTTAATAACATCACAGCGGAAACTCTATCTATATATTTACACACTGAAGCCTCCTTCCCCAAAGCTCCTCCAGAATTCTTCGAGGATACCTAAATCACCTGACTACTCATACATAATATAAGTACCCAAGAGTTTAATAAAACAGAAAATAAACACTTGGGTCAGACAGGGGTCTGGTGTGAGTAAACGGTTTGAAATTTCTTAACTTTAGAAAATCCTTTGAAAAGAAAAGGTATCACGTAAGACTTCCCACACATAAACATGGAAAAGTTTTTACCTTACGCTAACCAAAACATTTGATATGAAATCCAATGATATTGTAATAATGTCTAGGGTTTTCAAGTAAATAAGAAATAGTCGAAATTGTTACATGATTAAATTCCGGCTACTAGCCACAAAAGTGGGTAATACAATCAAAACCGTAGGGTCTCATAGAAAGAACGAGTTTCCATCAATGGAAGGGCTACTGGGGTATCGCCCGTCACAGTACGTGGCCTAGATCACCGTACCGAGGATCCACCTTAAATCCCCTGCAACACAAGGCCGGGACCATTCCTTACTAAACAGTCCCGAACAAGACAACCCCGCAGTTGGCTGCAGACCAACTGCCCACACAGTCGAAATAAAAGGGACATCTAGATAGGGGTAAATCTCGTCCTACTTGGGCGTGACCCACTTAGCCTTGGTGCACCTCCCCTGTTTTATCCATTCCCGGTTGATGAGGCTTGAGGCTGCGATTAACTTTATAGGACACATCTATCTTAGAATGCTCATCGTCCACCTGACGATATTCTGAAAGCATTCAATCAATACAAGTCTGTTCCGGGTTCGAATGGTACCAAAGGCACTATCTTGTTACACTCATTTTGAAATCACCCTCAGAGTTAAGGACAATAGCCCTTGCACTCTGAATCTTCATCTCGAATCTGAAAGTACTATCTTCGTTAAACTCATTCTGGAATCACCCTCGGAGTTATAACGATACATAGTTCTTCCACCTCGACTCTTCACTTCACTTGGATTTACGACCTAACGTTAGTTTGGATTTCGGATATAAAATCAGATTCCGGTCTCATCGAATCCAAAACGCCATTTTAATGTCCAAGTTGTACTTAAAGGTCTAAAGAGTAGATATTCATAATATCGCTTACACAAATGGATGATTCGTAACACGCATATCAAAAAGCAGCATATATTTCACATTTCAGATATAACACATTCAAATCATCCAATATCATCCAATGACATTCATCATCCAAAATCATTAACTCATCCAATGATATTTATCATCCAATTATTAATCATCCATAAACAAGTTTGGACTTTCTTAATTAATTTAATTAATCTCCTTCAATACAAAGTGATTAACTTTTAATTTCTTTTATAACCAATTAATTAACCTTTGATTAACTGATTAATTATCCATTAACTATTAATTAATAACCTTAATTATTAATCAATATCTCTTAATACAAATTAATTAATCCATAATTAATCTTATAATTAATTTATTAATCATTAATTAGCTAATTAATTATCCTTAATTATTATTTAATAATCTTAATTATTAATTAATAATCTTAATTACAAATTAATTAATCCATAATAATCAATTAATTATTCCTTAATTAACATTGATTATTTCTTAATTACCTTTGATTACTCCCTAATCAGCTTTCATTAATCTTTAATCAACTTTGATTAATCCTTAATTACCCTCTGATAAATTTTTAATCAACTTTTTGATTAATCTATTAATTAATATTTAATTTAGATTAATCATCCTTTAAGTATTAATTAATAAAACCAAATTATTAATTTAAAAATAATAGTAATAATTAATTACACATTGAGTACTTCTAATTATAAATTAAGTAACCTCTAATTACGTAATTAACAATTCTCTAATTACTAAATTAATCAATCTTATTTACTTGATTAAATAATCCTTAATTACTTAATCACTCAGTTAATTAATCTTTGATCAATAATTAGCAATCTTTAATTAATAATTCTTAATTACAATTAATTAAACTTAATTAATTAAATAATAACCATTAATTAATTATTAATTAATCCAATTAATTATTCTTAATTAATTACTTCATTAATCTTTTAAAATCAATTAACCAAATTGATTAATTATACTTAATTCCCTTTATTAAACTTAATTAATATCAAGACATTTAACCAATATAATTTAAATATAAAACATTATCTTATAAATACCATAATTACAATTAACATTTTTTTTTAAAACATGATAATTACCTTTACTTAATTACATCATTAATTAAATAAATAATCATTTAACTTGAAAATTTTAAAGTTAAGAAAACTTAACTTGCTTAAAATAACTTTAATATTATCAAGAAGAGGTTTCAAAACTAATTTCAATTTGTATTTTAAAATTTACTTTTCTAAAAATCTTAACTTTCATTTAAAATTGATGTTTTAAAATCACTTTAAATATAATAAAATTTAAACTAACAAAATTTCAAATCTCTTAATCAATTGTTAAAGAAGCAATTATAAATAGAGTAAGATTAATTAAGAAATTTAAACTAGATTTAAATTTAAAATCCAAAACCCAATTTGATTTTAACACATTTTAAAAACTGCTAATCCTCTCTACTTCGGGTCAAACCCGAAGACAACACGGGCCTACCCCCGAGTAAATCCCCCTTTCTTCCATTTTCTTCAAAAACTTAGATTTATTAAAGTTGGAAAACCTGAAGTTTTGCACACGTAAATTAACTCGAGTTCAAGCTCGAGCCTCCTTCCTCAACACTCGATCACCTCTTCGAGTTGAAAACCAACCCAAACAACAAACAACCCACATCTTCGATGTGCACCTGCATAACCAATTTCGACGCCAACGATCACCTCCGGTAATGTCAACATACCATTCTTCACCATAGCATCCATCCACAATCATCCAAACACCATCACTGTCCTCTCATCAAAATCGAGCCTGGAAGATGAAATAGCAACAAGAAATCACTGCTAGGAAATTCACTCGCCACCACGACTTCGATCATCGGGGCTGCTACAATTCCGGCCTCACCATACCGACACACCTCGCAACCATTTCCCACAATTCCAAGCTACTCGATCACCCAGAGAACTCGAGATGACAAAAAAAACCCAATCACAAACAACTAGGGTTATAAACTAAATTCCTTCACCGTCGACACCACAGTGATCGAGAACCCCAACTACCATTTTTCCTCGCCTCACCGCACCGTCCTCCACCTCCAGACAAAGCCCCGACCACCCAATATCAGTAAATCATCAGGAATCACCAAAAATGAATTTTTAAGTCAACACTAGAATGCGCTTCCATTTAATCACTAAAAATCTTGATGTTTGTTTTAAAAATCCTGATTTCCAGTGGTGATTCAAGATATAAACTTGAATTAATTAAATTCAATATTTGGTTTTACCAAGTTTTATGATTTACTACTATTTTCCAGATTTTAGTAACATATTTAAATTTAAAACATTTGTACACATTTTTAAATCTTAGCTTAAACTAAAACACAACTAATTTGTTTGAAGTCAAGGTTTAACAATGATCATATAAAAAGAAATGGCTTTTATTTTAAAATTTAAAACTCTGTATCAAAAATAGGGAGGAACAGACATGCATGTCAATATCTTATCACATACTTCAACTTTCGTACAGAAAAAACACATAAATATCCACAAGCCAGCATCAATTATCACAAGAATTTTCACAAGCATCAAGTTACTTAAGCGTTTAATTTAAAAGTTTACTCACAGGTTTTAAAGTTGAGACTTCATTTATTTACTGTGAAGCTTTGAAAACTGTATTGCTGCCTTGATTTTTTTTAAGCTCACATTGATTCCAGGTTGCATGCTTCATAATCTTTACTACAGGCTTGCTTACAGATTTGAAAAGAAGGTCTACAGAATTTGCTTTGAATTTTGTAGAAGTAAACATTTTGAAACCTGACAGTTTTGCAAACATTTTTACAAAACAGTTTACAGAGTTTGGAAATGTTACAGTCTTGATCTTTTTTGAGGAGGTGATTACAGGGTTGCATTTGTTTTGGTTTGAGAAGACTGCAAATTTGAGAAAAAATTTTGAACTACAGTTTGCATTGACTCCAGATTACATCTTTGAAGATGTAGCAGTTTACAGGATTTAATTTTGGTTTGAGGGAGTGATTTACTGATTTGTTTGGGAAAGTGTTTTTCAAGCTTTGATCGGGTTTCAGGTTTTAATGCAAAAGAATTTCTGGTTTGAAAAGAAATAGTTTTCAGGTTTGTGAAGAGTTGAACATGGTTGAGTTCTTAGAAATGAAAATAAGAAAAAGAGATGGGAAAAGGAAGAGATGGGTTTATATAATGTGGATTTAGGATTTATTTGAAATTAAGGAAAATAAAAATTAATTTTGCCACTTGTCTCAGTTATTAACACTTGTCATTGCTAATTTTAATTATCTTACAACTGATTTTGTAAGCTTTATTATCCTAACACTTGTAATACTCCATTTTTATTTATCTTTAAAAGATTTTAAAAAGCTTTTCAAATTAATTTTCCTAGTAAATAAATACATTTGTAAATTAATAAATGCTTCTAAATTTTATATAAATAAAATCTCTAAAAGAAAATAAAGTATAAACCAATTAAAATTTAAACAAAATCATCAATAATATTTTTAATCTATTTAAAATGTTAAAATAAACCTTTTGTATTTATTTTACAATTTAATAAGCACTTTCTTAATAAATTCTTTTTAAGGAAATAAATCTTATTTTAAATAAAACTCATTCATATACTATTTTAAATCAAAATATTCTTAAGACATAAATATTCATTTAAATTCAAATTTAAATCTAAATTCAAATTAAAAATTCAATTTGAAATCAAATTTAATATCAATTCAAATTTTACATTAACTTTAAACAAACACTAATTTAATTTGAAAATAATAATTTTATTTAAAAAATCTATTTTTTAAAATTAGTCTCAATTATATATATAAACAAGCACCTTTTTAATTCAAAATAATAATTCTACTTTAAAAATCCATTTATATCTATATTTAAAATTATCATATTATTAATTATTTTGGTTATTTATATTTAAAAATAACAAATTTTATCCATTTTAAATAATTTATTAAGAAGATTATCACATTTTAAATTCCTCGAAATTCCGGGATATCGAATTCCTTTCCCCTTAAAAGAATTTCGTCCCCGAAATTTAAAATAGAGATAATCCAAAATTTTATTTATTTCAACAATTCAAACATCCATATCAACCATATACTATCAACCAAACAAACATTTCATACAAACAAACAATTTGCTCGAATAAACAATTCATTTGAATAACATCACTAGCTATCCGGACACAGATTAGGATAAGCCTTCTTAATACTATCCAGAGTTTCTCAAGACAAACTCTGAAATCCTAGCTTCATAGAACCTAAACCAGCTAAACTACTATGATCAAGAGCTCTCTTTTACTCTGATCCAATAATCTGAACCAAAAATCAGACCAGACTAAAAACCAGTTCAACTACCATATCCAACTGAACTACATATCCTAACTAAGATGGATCATTCACGTATTTCTTCAGATGAGATACGTGAAATACAATGAATTCCAGCTATCTGAACTGGCAATTCCACCCTGTAGATCAAAGAACTAATCACTAGATAACACAGGAAAATCTAAAAATATCTCCAGATCTAGCTCTCCAGTTTCACCCAATCTTATAACCCCTTTGATCGGATAAAACTAAAGCAATATCCAAATTCCAACTTCACAATCCAAATCTCCTCAATTCTTAACTGCAAAACCCTTCTTACGATCCTGGGTCACCTCCATCTTTCCTGATCAGCTTAACCATTGCTGATTGCTTCATGAAACAAAGTGGACCAAAATCAAACCAAATCTCCAGGTCCTACTCAACAAAATGGTTCTCCCAAAAATTTGCCGAAATCCAAAACACAACTCTACTCCATAAGTATTAGTGGACTTCAGACCTACTTCTCTTATCTGGAATAGCCAAACAGTAGTTCTTGACAACCTAGCCTTCAAATTCTGAAAATTTCATCACAATTAGAAGTACACTTGAATCACCTATAGAAATCCTCTAATCCAAGAAAGCTGCAACTCCCGGTTGCTGCCATTCTAGAATAACTGCTATCTCGCTTCCGCTGCACAACTCTGATCTGGAGTAGATGAGAATACCACTAAAGAACTCGAGCATAAATTTTCTCCATACACCGTTTATCCGACCCATAAAATCTTAGTGACCATTCCACTTGGTCAAAACATCCCAGCAAAATCTTAACTAGAAACTAGATGATCAATCCCTCCTCAAGAATCCTGAGTTGCTTCACCAACCTCTTCTTATTCTAAGAGTCATCCCTCTACATGGTTGAACTGTCAATATTGCTCCTGGAATCCAAGTCGATAAGAAAACTCCATCTCTGATGCGGGTAGACTTCTAATTTCCTAAAAAACATCTAGAGGATCTCTGACTACCTTAATAGCTTTTACCTCCACATGAGGTTCCTCAAATATTAAACAAAAGAATACTCAAAGATTTCCCAAACTAATCGCAAGTCACTTTTGCGATGTTACCCATTACAGATTCCAAAGAAACTGTTCTCTATTCACCAACTAGAACAGCTTTCCTAATCAAGGTCAATTCTTCAAGAATGGCTTATCTACCAGAAAAACTGATAGATCACTTCCAACAAATATCCAGCTCTGTTGAGCCTCCCGAAGAAATGGATAAGCCTTTACTACCTGCCCGGACTACTGATAGTAGAATTCCAAAGATTTTTGAATTATCGAAGAAACAGGTCCATGCTGCTTCCAAACTTCCCTTCAATGATACTGCTAAGCCAAAAGATCTTCCTTAACCAAAAGCTTCTTGAAACACAAAACTATCACCCAATCCCACTAAAAGATCCTTGAGATGGGTAGACATCTTCTCAAGAAACTCGGGCTCCAAACCAAATACCAACCACTTGTTCTTCCTAAGGGAAACAATGAGACCATGTCCGGTATGAGGTAACTCATCGACCTTAGTCTCATACTTCAATATAGATAAGACTTCTATATTCGAGTTCCAGAAGATCCCTAAACATCCGAATCTTCCTTGCAGTACGCATCATTGTTCCTTCAACACCATCTTAATCTTGCTCCAAAAGAACATCTTCAGAACCATCTATGTATACTGCATCTCACTGCATAGCTATTCCTTCCTGAAGTCACCAAGATACCATCACCTGCTTCTGCTCAGCTGACAGATTCAACTCTTGGAATTTCCGCTCACTCGAGAGCAAACCAACCTCACACGTCAAGAATATACTCCAATCCTTGAAAAGATTTTCTCTGGGATTAATGAAATCCTTTCACCAATCTCTAAAGCTTATTCGAGACGGTATTAGGTCTACAATCTCGACAGATACACCTCCAACCACAACATATGATCCTCTTCCATTAGTTGTAGTCGTGTTCCTCACACTCCTACCCTATCTACCTTTATAACCTATGTTGGAAAATCTGAACAGATAACCCAACAGATTAGGTGTATATATATATATATATAAATTACAAGTACGCACTCTCAAGAAAGAAGTCATTCTAAAGCCTAGGTATTCACTCAACTTAGCGCTCTGATACGAACTATAGCGACCCGCCTTTCTATCACTAGAAAGACGCATCATTGCTAAAGAAAGAAGGGATAGAAGAAGAAAGAAAGAGAAGAAAGAACAACAACATATCATAATCTCATAGCGGAACGAATGAAATATAATATATAACATATATATAGTATCATATACATCAGAGTACACAACTATACATCTCAATTTAGACAGTTATAACATTTCTGTCTAATGTACAATACAAGAACATCCATATTTAATAACATCACAGCGGAAACTCTATCTATATATCTACACACTGAAGCCTCCTGCTCCAAAGCTCCTCCAGAATTCATCACAGATACCTGAATCACTTGACTACTCATACATAATATGAGTACCCAAGAGTTTAATAAAACAGAAAATAAACACTTGGGTCAGACAGGGGTCTGGTGTGAGTAAACGGTTTGAAATTTCTTAACTTTAGAAAATCCTTTGAAAAGAAAAGGTATCACGTAAGACTTCCCACACATAAACACGGAAAAGGTTTTACCTTACGCTAACCAAAACATTTGATATGAAATCTGTGACGCCCCACCTCTATACCCATGCTAGCTAAGAACACTACGGTGTAGTGCT
The DNA here is from genome assembly GCA_030765085.1 of Allium cepa. NCBI lineage: Eukaryota > Viridiplantae > Streptophyta > Magnoliopsida > Asparagales > Amaryllidaceae > Allium > Allium cepa. Next base: position 352,104,312 of record CM060932.1, on the reverse strand, counting down.
CTCAACTAGCACGGAGAATAAGGCTGTTGAGGAGCGACCCTCCATGTGATTTCTTATCACACAATGGCTATAAATATTCTTCGGAAACAAACATAGAAATAAGCATAACACAAATCAGTCACAGACATCCATATCACAAAGGCGGAAGAAGATATGAATATATAACTAACACATGAAAGTGTACATTAGAGTAGTGGTCAAAAAGATCCACAATAATACAAAAGAATAGCAACACGTGCTATACAAAAGAATATAACTTGAGTCTATATCTCAAGTGTATACAACAAAAAGTGCTAATCTAAATAGTTAGCCAAAAGTCAGAGTAGCAAATCCCGAGAAGAAGTTAAGCAGAAGCACCTATAACACCTCGGTCTGACCCGAGTATTATTTAAGAAAATAATAAACGGATCAGTCTAGCTATAAATTCAGATGACATGGTATAAAATAAAAGATATGGCATAAACATAAAATACCCATACTGACATACTACTATAAGTATGCAAATGATGATCAACAGAAGATCAATCAATAAGAGATAAATCGATATCACAAGAATCTTCTCAAAGATCCAAAGAGGGCATCATACCCTAAACTTGTACTCATAACAAGTCAATGACATAAATTCCAGAAATCAACACAAGAAATCCAGAAATCACAGAAAAAGGGAAAGAGGCCTATCACATGACGGTTCGAAGACCATGGGGAGCTACCCCATATGGGTGAGTCGGAATCACCCAGATGAGGTCTAGGCTAACCAAAAAGCAAAAAGGTATGTGTGAGTGGAATCACACAAATGGTGTCTAGTCTAACCTCGCAACAAAAAGGTATATGTGAGTGGAATCACACAAATGGTGTCTAGACTAACCTTGCGGACAAAGAGATATGTGTGAGTCGGAATCACACCAATGAGGTCTAGTCTAACCTTGCAAACAAAGAGACATCGCACAATTGCTAGTCTAAATCATAAAATGATCGTCATGATCAGCTAGAAGTGTCAATTACACTAAGTTAGTAAATATAAAAGTTTAGTTTCATGTCCCATAACCACTAGCTTAACTTAAATATTTACGAACAAACTGTAAATCTTCACTAATAAAATTGTCACTAGAGGTTCAATCGAACAAGTCCAAGAATTAACCGACGAAGCAAACGCAAGCGTTTCATACCACTTGTTTTACTAAGCCGTTTAATTAGATTTCTCATCCGAGTGAGGTAAATGTTTGTATATACTAATAGATTGGAAAACGGGTTAAGAAAAGGGCTTTGTTATTAAAAATAGAGTTGAAATCCTTTTATTGAAAGAGTTTTGATATTTATTACTAGTTTTGAAACCTTTATATTTTAAAGTGACAAATCACAGAAGCGATTGTAGAAACAATCAATCACAAAGATCACATTCGAAGATGTGATAAAAATCTAAGGAAATCAGCTCAACAAGTTCTGTTGAATGTTTTTCAGATAAGATCCCCTACGGCGAGGGGGTCCGGGTGGTGGAAACCCCCCAAGGTGGGGGTACGGGGGCAACGCCCCTGCTACGGGGTTCGAGCGACCTAGTGATTAAAGGGGCACGACCTAGTGATTAAAGGGGCACGACCTAGTGGTCCAGCGACCTAAAGGGTAAAGGTCATGCGACCTAAAATGGGTTCGCGACCTAACACTCAAACGACCTAAAGAAAATAAGGGGCCGAGCGACCTATAAGAAGCAGCGACCTAAATAGAATCGAGGTCCAACTACCTACGGGTTAGGTCATGCGAGTTAAGGAAGTCAACGACCTAACAGAGACACGCGACCTAATAAAGGAATGCGACCTAAAGGCATGCGACCTAGCGACCTAAGCAGAAAATGCGACCTATGAGGGACAAGCGACTTAAGTGGGTCAACGACCTACGGAATATAGGTCACACGACCTAACGGTTTACAAGGTCTGCGACCTAACTGGAAACGTGGTTTAGCAACCTAGTGGTTTAAAGAAGATGGGTCACGCGACCTAAGGAGATAAGGCCTAGCGACCTACGAGCTAAAGGTTCAACGACCTAACAGGATGTAGGTCCAACGACCTAACAGGTAAGAAGATCAGACGACCTAAAATGCCATAGGACCTAACGACCTAAGGTCGACCTAGCGACCTAAAGCCATACGACCTAACGACCTAAGGTCATACGACCTAGCGACCTAAAGCCATACGACCTAGTGACCTAAGGTCCGTACGACCTAGCGACCTAAAACGTTAGAAATGGCCAGAACGACCTACGACCTAAGGTCCATACGACCTACGACCTAAGGTCCATTCGACCTAAAGCCCAACGACCTAGCGACCTAAAACCAAAGGACCCACGACCTAATTCCGAGTGCCGAGCGACCTAACGTTGTAGGCCATTTTAAGGTCGGAAACGAGCTATTTTGAGGCCGAGACTTTTCCACACGAACGACCTAGCATAGGCAGAACGACCTAAGTGCAGTTTTTTCACCAAAAACACTAAAAATTTGGGGTTTTTCGCCAATCCAATCCAAACCAAATGCAAATGTACATGCAAACATGATAGGGATTCATTCCCAACAGTCCAAGATAGTTATAGGCTAGATTTGTGAGATAAAAATCTCACCTTTTCACCAAATTTATGAAGAAAAGCTTGAAAGCAATGGAGATGTAATCACAAGCTTGAATCCATTGTCTTCTTCTTGAATTTGGAATTGAATGTTGGATTTGCAAGAGAATATGAGCTTGGAATTTTAATTTCTCATTCCACTCACCATTAATGCTAAAGCTTGGTTGTTAGGAAATTTATGAAGAGTGAGGAGAAAGAGAGAAGTGGGTTTGAGTTATAATGGCTAATCTAACCCAAAGTCCAAAGCGGGAAAAGTAAGTGAAATTCCACTAACTCCAAACCTATCAATGTTTATACTTAAAAAAGTTGTAAACGACATTTCGAACTCAATGGAAGTGGTCTCGAGTCCTAATTTGACCGTTTGAAAAAAGTAGCCTTTCGGACCAATATCCGATTAACGACAAAATATTTAAATATAAAATCGATAAATATGCGGGTTGTTACAAAATCCAGTGATATTATAATAGTGTCTAGGGTTTTTAAGTAAATAAGAAATAGCTGAAATTGTTACATGATTAAATTCCAGCTAATAGCCACAAAAGTGGGTAATACAATCAAAACCGTAGGGTCTCGTAGGAAGAATGAGTTTCCATCAATGGCAGGGATACTGGGGTACCGCCCGTCACAGTACGTGGCCTAGATCACCGTACCGAGGATCCACCCTAAATCCCCTGCAACACAAGGCCGGGACCATTCCTTACCGAACAGTCCCGAACTAGACAACCCCGCAGTTGGTTGCAGACCAACTGCCCATACAACCGAAATAAAAGGGACATCGAGACAGGGGTAAATCTCGTCTAACTTGGGCATGACCCACTTAGCCTTGCTGCAACTCCCCTGTTTTAGCCATTCCCGGTTGACGAGGCTTGAGGCTGCGATTACCTTTATAGGACACGTCTATCTTAGAATGCTCATCATCCACCTGACGATGTTCTGAAAGCATTCAATCCATACAAGTCCGTTCCGTGTTCGAATGGAACCGAAGGCATTATCTCGTTACACTCATTTTGGAATCACCCTCAGAGTTAACGACAATAGCCCTTGCACTCTGAATCTTCATCTCGAATCTGAAAGTACAATCTTCATAAATTCATTCTGGAATCTCCCTCGGAGTTATAACGATACATAGTTCTTCCACCTCTAGTCTTCACTTCACTTGGATTTACGACCTAACGTTAGTTTGGATCGATGTGGTTTTCGGATATAAAATCCGATTCCGGTCTCACCGAATCCAAAATGCCATTGTAATGTCCAAGTTGTACTTAAAGGTTTAAACAGTAGATATTCAGAATATCACTTACATAAATGGATGATTCATAACACACATATCACAAAGCATCATATATTTCACATTTCAGATATAACACATTCAAATCATCCAATATCATTAACTCATCCAATGATATTTATCATCCTATTATTAATCATCCATAAACAAGTTTGGACCATTCTTAATTAATTTAATTAATCTCCTTTAATACAAAGTGACTAACTTTTAATTACTTTTATAATCAATTAATTAACCTTTGATTAACTGATTAATTATCCATTAACTATTAATTAGTAACCTTAATTATTAATCAATATCTATCAATACAAATTAATTAATCCATAATTAATCTTATAATTAATTAATTAATCATTAATTAACCAATTAATTATCCCTTAATTACTAATTAATAAACTTAATTATTAATTAATAATCTTAATTACAAATTAATTAATCCTTAATCATCATTTAATCATTCCTTAATTAACATTGATTATTTCTTAATTACCTTTGATTAATCCTTAATAACCTTTCATTAATCTTTAATCAACTTTGATTAATCCTTAATTACCCTCTGATAAATTTTTAATCAACTTTTTGATTAATCAATTAATTAAAATTTAATTTAGATTAATCATCCTTTAAGTATTAATTAATAAAACCAAATTATTAATTTAAAAATAATAGTAATAATTAATTACACATTAAGTACTTCTTAATTATAATTAAGTAACCTTTAATTACTTAATTAACAATTCTCTAATTACTAAATTAATCAATCTTAATTACTTGATTAATTAATCCTTAATTACTTAATCACTCAATTAATTAATCTTTGATCATTAATTAACAATCTTTAATTAATAATTCTTAATTACAATTAATTAAATTTAATTAATTAAGTAATAACCATTAATTAATTATTAATTAAACCATTTAATTATTCTTAATTAATTACTTCATTAATCTTTTAAAATCAATTAATCAAATTGATTAATTATACTTAATTCCCTTTATTAAACTTAATTAATATCAAGACATTTAACCATAATCATTTAAAGACAAAACATTATCTTATAAATACCATAATTACAATTAACATTTTTTTAAAACATTATAAATATCTTTACTTAATTACATCATTAATTAAATAAATAATCATTTAACTTGAAAATTTTAAAGTCAAGAAAACTTAACTTGCTTAAAATAACTTTAATATTATCGAGAAGAGGTTTCAAAACTAATTTCAATTTGTATTTTAAAACTTACTTTTCTAAAAAGCTTAACTTTCATTTAAAATTGATGTTTTAAAATCACTTTAAATATAATAAAATTTAAACTAACAAAATTTCAAATCTCTCAATCAATTGTTAAAGAAGCAATTATAAATAGAGTAAGATTAATTAAGAAATTTAAACTAGATTTAAATTTAAATTCCTAAACCCAATTTGATTTTAAAATATTTTAAAAACTGCTAATCCTCTTTGCTTCGGGTCAAACCCAAAGACAACACGGGCCTACCCCCGAGTAAATCCCCCTTTCTTCCATTTTCTTCGACAACTTAGATTTATTAAAGTTGGAAAACCTTAAGCTTTACACACGTAAATTAACTCGAGTTTAAGCTCAAGCCTTCATCCTCAACACTCGATCACCTCTTCGAGTTGAAAACCAACCCAAACAACAAACAACCCATATCTTCGCTGTGCACCTACACAACCAATTTCGACGCCGACGATCACCTCCGGTAACGTCAACACACCATTCATCACCATAACATCCATCCACAATCATCCAAACACCATCACTGTCCTCTCATCAAAATTGAGTGTGGAAGATGAAATAGCAACAAGAAATCACTGGTAGGAAATTCACTCGCCACCACGACTCTGATCATCGGGGGTGCTACAATTTCGGCCTCACTATGCCGACACACCTCGCAACCATTTCCCACAATTCCAAGCTACTCGATCACCCAGAGAACTCGAGATGACCGTAAAAACCCAATCACAAACAACTAGGGTTATAGACTAAATTCCTTCACCGTCGACACCACAATGATCGAGAACCCCAACTACCATTTTTCCTCGCCTCATTGCACCGTCCTCCACCTCCAGACAAAGCCCCGACCACCCAATATCAGCAAATCATCAGGAATCACCAAAAATGCATTTTTCAGTCAACACTAGCATGCTCTTCCATTTAATCACTAAAAATCTTGATGTTTGTTTTAAGAATCCTGATTTCCAGTGATGATTCAAGATATAAACTTGAATCAATAAAATTCAATATTTGGTTTTATCAAGTTTTATGATTTACTACTATATTTCCAGATTTTAGTAACATATTTAAATTTAAAACATTTGTACAAATTTTTAAATCTTAGCTTAAACTAAAACACAACTAATTTGTTTGAAGTCAAGGTTTAACAATGATCATATGAAAAGAACTGGCATTTTGTTTTAAAATTTAAAACTCTGTATCAAAAACAGGATGGAACAGACATGCATGTCAATATCTTATCACATACTTCAACTTTCATACAGAAAAATCACATAAATATCCACAAGCCAGCATCAATTATCACAAGAATTTTCACAAGCAACAAGTTGTAATTTACTTAAGCTTTTAATTTAAAAGTTTACTCACAGATTTTAAAGTAGAGACTTGATTTGTTTACTGTGAAGCTTTGAAAACTGTATTGCTGCCTTGATTTGTTTTTTTTGAGCTCACGTTGATTCCAGGTTGCATGCTTCATAATCTTTACTACAGGCTTGCTTACAGATTTGAAAAGAAGGTCTACAGAATTTGCTCTGAATTTTGCAGAAGCAAACATTTTGAAACTTGACAGTTTTGCAAATTGTTTTACGAAACAGTTTACGAAGTTTGGAAATGTTACAGTCTTGATCTGTTTTGAGGAGGTGATTACAGGGTTGCATTTGTTTTGGTTTGAGAAGGCTGCAGATTTGAGAAAAGTTTTTGAACTACAATTTGCATTGACTCCAGGTTACATCTTTGAAGATGTAGCATTTTACAGGATTTAATTTTGGTTTGAGGGAGTGATTTACTGATTTGTTTGGGAAAGTATTTTTCAAGCTTTGATCTGGTTTTAGGTTTGAATGCAAAAGAATTTCTGGTTTGGAAAAAAAAATAGTTCTCAGGTTTGTGAAGAGTTGAACATGGTTGAGTTCTTACAAATGAAAATAAGAAAAAGAGATGGGAAAAAGAAGAGATGGGTTTATATAATGTGGATTTAGGATTTATTTGAAATTAAGGAAAATAAAAATTAATTTTGCCACTTGTCTCAATTATTAACACTTGTCATTGCTAATTTTAATTACCTTATAAATGTTTTTGTAAGCTTTATTATCCTAACACTTGTAATACTTCATTTTTATTTATCTTTAAAAGATTTTAAAAAGCTTTTTAAATTAATTTTCCTAGTAAATAAATACATTTGTAAATTAATAAATGCTTCTAAATTTTATATAAATAAAATCTTGAAAAGAAAATAAAGTATAAACCAATTAAAATTTAAACAAAATCATCAATAATATTTTTAATCTATTTAAAATGTTAAAATAAACCTTTTGTATTTATTTTACAATTAGATAAGCACTTTCTTAATAAATTCTTTTTAAGGAAATAAATCTTATTTTAAATAAAACTCATTCATATATTATTTTAAATCAAAATATTTTTAAGATATAATTATTCATTTAAATTCAAATTTAAATCTAAACTCAAATTAAAAATTCAATTTGAAATCAAACTTAATATCAATTCAAATTTTACATTAACTTTAAACAAACACTAATTTAATTTGAAAATAATAATTTTATTTTAAAAAATCTATTTTTTTTAAATTAGTCTCAATTATATATATAAACAAACACCTTTTTAATTCAAAATAATAAATACTTTAAAAATCCATTTATATCTATATTTAAAATTGTCTTATTATTAATTATTTTAGTTATTTATATTTGAAAATAACAAATTTTATCCATTTTAAATAATTTATTAAGAAGATTATCACATTTTAAATTCCTCGAAATTCCGGGATAACACATTCCTTCCCCCTTAAAAGAATTTCGTCCCCGAAATTTAAAGTAGAGATAATCCAAAAATTTATTTATCTCAACAATTCAAACATCCATATCAACCATATACTATCAACCAAACAAACAATTCATACAAACAAACAATTTGCGCGAATAAACAATTCATTTGAACAAACATCACTAGATATCTGGACACAGATTCAGATAAGCCTTCTTAATACTATCTAGAGTTTCTCAAGACAAACTATGAAATCCTAGCTTCACAGAACCTAAACCAGCTAAATTACTATGATCAAGAGCTCTCTTTTACTCTGATCCAAAAATCTGAACCAAAAATCAGACTAGACGAAAAACCAGTTCAACTACCATATCCCACTGAACTACATATCCTAACTAAGATGGATCATTCACGTATTTCTTCAGATGAGATACGTGAAATACAATGAATTCCAACTATCCGAACTGCCAATTCCTCCCTATAGATCAAAGAACTAATCTCTAGAGAACACAGGAAAATCTCAAAATATCTCCGGAGCTAGCTCTCCAGTTTTACCCAATCTTATAACTCCTCAATTCTTAACTGCATAACCCTTCTTACGATCCTAGGTCACCTCCATCTTTCCAGATCAGCTTAACCCTTGTTGATTGCTTCACGAAACAAACTGGACCAAAATCAAACCAAATCTCCAGGTCCTACTCAAAAAAATGGTTCTCCCAAAAAATTTTCGAAATCCGAAACACAACTCTACTCCATAAGTATTAGTGGACTTCAGACCTACTTCTCTTATCTGGAATAGCCAAACAGTTGTTCTTGACAACCTATCCTTCAAATTCTAAAAATTTCTTCACACTTAGAAGTACACTTGAATCTCCTATAGAAATCCTCTAATCCAAGAAAGCTGCAACTCCCGGTTGCTCCCATTCTAGAATAACTGCTATCTCGCTTCCGTTGCACAACTCTGATCTGGAGTAGATGTGAATACCACTGAAGAACTCGAGCACAAATTTTCTCCATACACCGTTTATCCGACCCATAAAATCTTAGTGACCATTCCACTTGGTCAAAACATCCCAGCAGAATCTTAACTAGAAACTAGATGATCAATCCCTCCTCAAGAATCCTAAGCTGCTTCACCAAACTCTTCTTATTCTAAGAGTCATCCCTCTACATGGTTGAACCATCAATATTGCTCCTGGAATCCAAGTCGATAAGAAAACTCAATCTCTGATGCAGGTAGACTTCTAATTTCCTCAAAAACATCTGGAGGATCTCTGACTACCTTAATAGCTTTTACCTCCACATGAGGTTCCTCAAATATCAAACAAAAGAATACTCAAAGATTTCCCAAACTAATCGCAAGTAACTTTTGCGATCTTACCCAGTACAGATTCCAAAGAAACTGTTCTCTCTTCACCAACTAGAACAGCTTTCCTAATCAAGGTCAATTCTTCAAGAATGGCTTATCTACCAGAAAAACTGATAGATCACTTCCAACAAATATCCAGCTCTGCTGAGCCTCTCGAAGAAATGGATAAGCCTTTACTACCTGCCCGAACTACTGGTAGTAGAATTCCAAAGATTTTTGAATCATTGACGAAACATGTCTATGCTGCTTCCAAACTTCCCTTCAATGATACTGCTAAGCCAAAAGATCTTCCTTAACCAAAAGCTTCTTGAAACACAAAACTATCACCCAATCCCACTAAAAGATCCTTGAGACGGGTAGACATCTTCTCAAGAAACTCAGGCTCCAAACCAAACAACAACCACTTGTTGTTCTTAAGGGAAACAATGAGACCATGTCCGATATGAGGCAACTCATCGACCTTAGTCTCATACTTCAATATAGATAAGACTTCTATAGTCGAGATCCATAAGATCCCTAAACATCTGAATCTCTCTTGCAGCAGGCATCACTGTTCCTCCAACACCATCTTAATCTTGCTCCAAAAGAACATCTTCAGAACCATCTATGTATACTGCATCTCACAGCATAGCTATTCCTTCCTGAAGTCACCAAAATACCATCACCTGCTTCTGCTCAGCTGACAGATTCAACTCTTGGAATTTCCGCTCACTCGAGAGCAAACCAACTTCACACTTCAAGAATATACTCCAATCCTTGAAAAGATTTTCTCTGGGATTAATGAAATCCTTTCACCAATATGCAAAGCTTATTCGAGATGGTATTAGGTCTACAATCTCGACAGATGCACCTACAACCACAACATAAGAGCCTCTTCCATTAGTGGTAGTCGTGTTCCTCACACTCCTACCCTATCTACCTTTATAACCTATGTTGGAAAATCCGAACAGATAACCCAACAGATTACGTGTGTGTGTATATATATATATATATATATATATATATATGTATATATATATATATAAATTACAAGCACGCTCTGTCAAGAAATAAGTCATTCCAAAGCCTAGGTATTCACTCAACTTAGCGCTCTGATACCAACTGTAGCGGCCCGCCTATCTATCACCAGAAAGACGCATCATTACTAAAGAAAGAAGGGATAAAAGAAGAAAGAAAGAGAAGAAAGAACAACAACATATCAGAATCTCACAGCGGAACGAATGAAATATAATATATAACATATATATAGTATCATATACATCAGAGTACACAACTACACATCTCAATTTAGACAGTTATAACATTTCTGTCCAATGTACAATACAAGAACATCCATATTTAATAACATCACAGCGGAAACTCTATCTATATATCTATACACTGAAGCCTCCTGCTCCGAAGATCCTCCAGAATTCATGAAGGATACCTGAATCACTTGACTACTCAAACATAATTGAGTACCCAAGAGTTTAATAAAACAGAAAATAAATACTTAGGTCAGATAGGGGTCTGGTATGAGTAAACGGTTTAAAATTGCTTAACTTTAGAAAATCCTTTGAAAAGAAAAGGTATCATGTAAGACTTCCTACACATAAACATGGAAAAGTTTTTACCTTACGCTAACCAAAACTTTTGATATGAAATCCAGTGATATTATAATAGTGTCTAGGGTTTTCAAGTAAATAAGAAATAGCCGAAATTGTTACATGATTATATTCCAGCTACTAGCCACAAAAGTGGGTAAGACAATCAAAACCGTAGGGTCTCGTAGGAAGAATGAGTTTCCATCAATGGCAGGGCTACTAGGGTACCGCCCGTCACAGTATGTGGCCTAGATCACCGTACCGAGGATCCATCCTAAATCCCCTGCAACACAAGGCCGGGACCTTTCCTTACTGAACAGTCCCGAACAAGACAACCCCGCAGTTGGCTGTAGACCAACTGCCCACACAGCCGAAATAAAAGGGACATCTAGACAGGGGTAAATCTCATCCTACTTGGGCATGGCCTACTTAGCCTTGCTGCACCTCCCATGTTTTAGCCATTCCCGGTTGATGAGGCTTGAGGCTGCGATTACCTTTATAGGACACATCTATCTTAGAATGCTCATCATCCACCTGACGATGTTCTAAAAGCATTCAATCCATACAAGTCCGTTCCGGGTTCGAATGGAACTGAACGCACTATCTCGTTACACTCATTTTGGAATCACCCTCAGAGTTAACGACAATAGCTCTTGCCCTCTGAATCTTCATCTCGAATCTGAATGTACTATCTTCGTTAATCTCATTCTGGAATCACCCTCGGAGTTATAACGATACATAGTTCTTCCACCTTGAGTCTTTTCTTCACTTAGATTTACGACCTAACGTTAGTTTGGATCGATGTGGTTTTCGGATATAAAATCCGATTCCGGTCTCACCGAATCCAAAATGACATTGTAATGTCCAATTTGTACTTAAAGGTTTAAACAGTAGATATTCAGAATATCACTTACATAAATGGATGATTCACAACACACATATCACAAAGCAGCATATATTTCACATTTCAAATATAACACATTCAAATCTTCCAATATCATCCAATGACATTCATCATCCAATATCATTAACTCATCCAATGATATTTATCATCCTATTATTAATCATCCATAAACAAGTTTGGACCATTCTTAATTAATTTAATTAATCTCCTTTAATACAAAGTGACTAACTTTTAATTACTTTTATAATCAATTAATTAACCTTTCATTAACTGATTAATTATCCATTAACTATTAATTAATAACCTTAATTATTAATCAATATCTCTTAATACAAATTAATTAATCCATAATTAATCTTATAATTAATTAATCAATCATTAATTAACCAATTAATTATCCCTTAATTATTAATTGTAACAACCGTGGTATTTTCAACCATTCGCATCCATTATAAGTGTATAGGTAGACACTCATGCCAGAATTAAATTGCTCAAAATACCGCGTTGTAAATAAAAATTTGGCAAATCTCAGAATATACAGTAAATAAAAATCATAGAATCACAGACACAGAGTAATAATAGTGCAACGGAAGCAAATGAAATAGTAGTTCATGAAGCTACTATATAAAAATATCAGAGTTACATAAAATACAATAGAGGAAATAAGGTACAAAAGAAGTCTCACTTCGTAGAAGTCAACTAATACAAGCGATGAAAGGAACAACAGGTTTCAAAAGATAAACATGACAAGTAGATAATCTCCAGCGATTCCAATCTCTAGAAAGTGGAAATCCAAATCTGTGAATAACTCAGGCTGACCCGAGCGTAAATAAAAATACAAACACTCGAGTCAGGACATACATACTTATACAATGTAAACCAACTCAAGTGAACTGTAGTAAAGGTACAAGTAACTTAGAAGATGCTTGGGACCGCCCATCCTCTAAGGATCCGTTAAACTATTTACTATGTAGTATATTGCGCTATATACAGTAGTGTCTAACCAGTAAAGTATAATCATATAGAAAATAGCGTTAAGGGGATGGTGAACCTTAACGCTGTCGGATCGTTAAAACCAAAATCGTAGTGGGCTCGATATAAGGATATGACACGGCACGCGAGGCAATGCCAGGGTGGATACACCGTTTGCACTCCCGGACCGGTGGTGACGGCAAGCCAGCAGCTTCCGCCCACCTCGAACAATACCCCCGAATCAAATGTGGCGCCACCGAATCGAATCACAAAAGTAATAGAATGGTTTCCGATGGAGCATGCTCGATGAAAGGGTGCGACCCTTTGTGTAGCCCGGTATAGCTCCTGTTTTAGTCATATATGCCAACTCACGGGTGTTGGGTCCACGTAATATACCTCGAGAACGTCGCCACCATCCTACTTCATTCTGGAATCTCCACCGCGTACACAGTTGTTAAAGTGGTTTTCGGTATTGGCCGGCTATAAGACAATATCCGATCCCGGTCTCTTTAACAACCAATCGTTATTATAACCCGTAGTTATAACTTTAAAACATATTTTATACTTCAAAATAAAATATCATTTCAACCCAAATCTTTATCAAAATAAAGATTAAATCATTTCCAAACCATTTCAATATATCATCATACCATATCTTTCAATTCAAATATTTATCAAAGTAATTATCAAGTCATTTCAAATCATTTTTAATACATAAACATCACATCTTCCAAATTCAATATTTATCAAAATAATTATCAAGTCATTTCAAATCATTTTTAATACATAAACATCATATCTTCCAAATTCAATATTTATCAAAATAATTATCAAGTCATTTCAAATCATTTGTAATACATAAACATCACATCTTTCAAACTTCATTTTCAAATCGTCTTAATTTCAAAATATCATAACTTTCAAAACTTCATCTTCGAATCATTTAATATATACCAGAATATCATACCTTTCAAAACTTCATTTCAAATCATTTCAATATATCATATCTTTTCGAAACCACATTTCAATCATTTAATATATCAAAATATCATCTCTTTTCACAACCACATTCATTTCAATATCATTATTCATTTTATTCAATTTAAAATACCATTTCAATTCATATTTCAAAAGAGTTTATATTCCAAAAATCATTTTTAATCACTAAAATGAAGTTATTATGTTTAATAATTAAATTATTAAACTTCCAAAATTTTCAACTTTCAATGTTCATTTATTCACTTAAGTTTATTAAAACAGTAAAGATTCACTTTTCGTGGCATTTAGAAAATGCTACGGAAAAATACATTCAAAACAGTTCACTTTAACAAAAGACAACGTTTTAAAATGTTGTAATAGGGTTTACTTAAATTTCAAATAAACTTAGTTAAATTCAAAAATTATAGCACTTACAAAAAATTTCTATAATAGCTTTTAATTCAATTTAGCTTTTTAGTTCATTATCGTCAACTACAGCATTTACAATGCTGTAATATCATTCACATTGTAATTAATAGAATTTCAAAAATGCAGTAAATTAACTTCAAATATTCAATAAAATTTCTCAACCAATTATATTTTTATTTAAAACATTTTTTTTTTAACTTATAAAATCATACATTTCACATTTATAAACATCATTTAATTTTCCTCAAGTTCATGATTTTATAAAGTTAAATTTCCATTCAAAAATCAAGTTTTAATAATAATTCACTTATCAAAATGCAATGTTCAATTTTAGATTCACTACATTAATTTCAACTTAACATTTATGTTAAAATTCTCAAATATAACTTATTTTTATTTTTATTTACTTAACTAAAATTTCCCTTTCAAGTCAATTTCATAAATTTCCAATTTTAGTTATATTTCAAAATTTCAACTTAAAATATTCATTCATTTCACATTTCAGCTTTATTAAAAATCATTAATATGATATAAAATCACTTTAAATTCAATTTATATTCAAATTATCATAAATTCATATTCAATTAAATTTCCAATTATAAGTAAATCAATTTTTCCAAAATAACTTACGTTCAAAATTTCTAACTTTTCCATTAATTCAATTCACTTACAATTATTCATAAAATCAATAATATTTTACAAAAATCCTTTTTAATTATATTTAAATCAAAATAATATAATATTTACATTTCTAAAATAACTTTAAAGATTTTAGGAAAACATATATTAACTACGGGTCTATATATAATTTTCTACGCTAGGTAAAGTGATACGGATATGTATCATTTCAATCCGCAGTTTAAAAAGAAAAATCTGGGTTTTATCATTTCAAACCCGCAATCCCAAGTGAAATAAATGATTTGAAAATCATTCAGGCCTATCATTTCAGCCCATAACAATTTTCCCTTATTCCAAAGTCCGTTCGGGTATATATCATTTCACCCCATAGTGATTCTAATCAAAAGGGAACTTGCAGTGTGATAAACTGATATAAATAAACAGAATAGCATAATAAACAGTAACAAGTGATATAACAGGTGTAATAACAGGTGTAAACATCATATGATCATAATATAGCAGTTATAACATGATGCAATACATTTACAGATTCAAATGGTGTCGGTTTATCAGTTATATAGGTACAGATTGTCTGGTGAGAATAACTCACCGGTTTGAGCTGGAGACACAACAACGAATTTCACGAACGGAATCTACACAAGCACAAAAGCACGACACAGATACGAATGGAGGAGCTAAGGATTAATTCCCTTGAATACAAATCAAACAAACAATAACAAACATGAATTATAAACCAAGATATTACAAAACAATGCTAGGAATAAGTACACAATTCAAAGCTAGAACTTTTGCACTTGCATTCACCTTTGTATGCTTCAGCTATGGACTGGAAAAGCACTGTAATGGAATGGTTTTGGATCAGGTTTGGATGCAACAGGTCAGCGTATCATGGATTTGATGATGGTGCAAAGGTATGTGTACATGAAACTATGACTACAAGGCATAAACAAGGATTTTGGTCCATATTTGGCTCGACCTATGGCACATTTGGGATGGCTATACTTACTCCAGATCTAGACAGTGGAGAGTGATGGTATAGCAGCACCCAAAGGTCATGTGGTTGCTGGTGGTGGTGGTTCTAGGGGTGGCCAAGAGGAGTATGTGAAAGGATATTGGCATTAAGGCTCGGCTAGGCTAGTTTTAAGGGTTTGCTTGCAATTTTTGTGGAGTTTTCAACATGGGGAGGCCACGGCCTGATCTGGTTCAGGTCTGGACAGTGGGTAGGTGGAGGGTCAAAGGTTGTATCGTGGTGGTGGTGGAACAATAGGAGGTGGCCAAGGCAAGATATGAAGGAGATAGTGTAGTATATGGCTAGGCTAGGCAATTTCAAGGGGTTTGGTGCAAAGTTTGTGATGCTAACCTCAATGGATGGGCAAAACTTGGTTAATGTCAGAGGAGGGGGAGGAGGAGCTGCTGTAGATGGTGGAGGAGATGGTGGAGCTGATGGTGGAGAGGTTAGGCTGAGCAAAGCATGAAGAAGCAGGGCAAAAATCAAGGCAAACAAATGGAAAAAGGAAGAAGATGAGAGGAGAATGGAAGCCATATTTTTCTTTGAAGTGCCGTGAGTTTTTAGGAGATGAAGGAGGACATTTGTTTACGTGCAAATGATATGTGATCAGCTGAAAGAAATGAGATATGGTTGGCCTCAATTGAATGCAAGAGTTAGAAAATGAAAAGGTGGGAAAACAAAGAGACTTAAGCAACTAAAGAGTCACAAAACCTTTCAAATTTCCACTAAATTCTTTTTAATTTTAAATAACTGAAATATATATATAAATCCAGATAAAAATACGAAAATTTAGTAAATAAACAATAATAAATAAATAAATTATTAATTATATATAGTTTAATTAAATAAAACAGCAAAATTTACAACTAGTCCTGAAAATATGAAAAATAAGTGCAATGAACTTGGAAAATTTTTTATGTACTTAAAAATATTTATAAATAAAGATAAGAACACAAAATAAAATGAATTCACAAAATATATAAATAAATTTTAATTAAAATATAGTTTAGACGAAGAAAATAGCAGAAAAAGGAAACAGCCTTTTAAAAATAGGAAATCATCATAGTAAATTTTAGAAAAATCCTATTATTATTTTTAAAATATTTAGAGATGAAAATATACATAAATTAACATATCTACCCATAATAAAAGAAATATAAGAAAGAAAAATATGATTTATAAAATTTAAAATAGGCAAAATTGCACAATAAAACAAATTATACTAGAAATTGAAATGTACATAACTTTTACATTTTAACTCCGTTTTCAACGAAACGAAAAGTGGTGTTCTTAGAATTTTATCTAATTTCATAATAAAAGATAAAATTTATAATTTTAAACTTTTAAAATTTTAAGTCAAAAGTCAAAGTTTGACTATTTTGACCAAAATCAACATTTCAGGAACATATTCAAATTACACAAGTTTGGAATTATAATTTCATATAAAATCAAGATTTATATTTAAGTAATAAAACTTAATCATTTAAAATAAGTAAAATAAGTTTTTTTAAAATCAAAATAATTAAAATATATAAAAAAAAAATACAGGGTTGTCACACTCTCCCCCACTCAAATCTTTTCGTCCTCGAAAAGGAACGAGGTACGGAAAAGCACAGAAAAAAGATAGAGTGAAATAGGATTAAGATAAGATGACAAGAAGATTGAAATTATACCTGATAACTGTTGTTATAGGTAAGTTTAACAAGGTGGAGATGATCTTTCCATGATTCTCCAAAATTAAGAACACAGGCACGAAAAGGTAGATTCAAAATGATTACCAAAGATCTATCAAAGATTATAGAAAGATTTCTAACATAAAGATTGTAGAAAGATGCCTATACCAATCTATATCAAGATAAGGATGATAAGGATAACCAAAATATAGTTTGGAAAGCAAAATAAGGAAACAGATTTGACAGCATGGAAATTTCAACTTAAATTGATAATTAATATTTTTACACAAGTTAAATAAATCTTAACTATATCAAGTTTCATTATCTTATTATCCATTCATCTTAAACTAACAAAAAATTTCTTATAATTGAAAATATTCTTTAAAAATAAAATTTAAGAATTAAATTTTCGATTACATTCAAACCGTTTAGAGATAAGTCATAATATATATAATATGTCAAATCAAATTTCAATCATATATCTATATTATTATAAATCAAGTCATATTTTAGAAATTCAAATCAATTAAATTCCCCAAAACAAAGCTGTAGCAAGACTACATAACAGTCTCTTAACTTCGAACTCGAAAATGAACGTCGATGATGTCGCGATCATCACCGAAGTTATTTTCCAGCGACAAAGAGAAGAGCACTAATTTTAAACCTTTAAAATTCTTTGAAAACAAATTCTATTCAAAATACTTTAAATAATATAACCCTTTTAAAACTTTTAAACCAAAGTTCGAGATCATCGGAAAATAAATTCTCAGATTTCTTTTCTAAATTCATTTAAGTTCCCAAATCAATTTATAAACAATTATTTATAAATTCATTTATAGAACAATAAATGATAAATCAAGTATTATCATTTCAAATTATCAATTTGAATCATTTCATTAAGTTCCATAGATATATATATCAGAATTTTATTTCATTAACCAAAATTTTAAAATAATATTGTGTCAGTTTGTTCTATCAAAGTGTTTTAGAAATCCTATCGATAGCGCTGATCAGACGAATCGATCGGAAACCCAAATCAACATCAACAACTCAAACAACACAATATATAAAAAAATATAGATTGACAAATACAATTCAAAATGTTTGAAAATATGTTGGAAACAAAAGACAAGATGATTAAATATAGAGTAGGGAGGTGGATTAGCTAATATAAATCACGGGCAACCTTAATCGGGTCAACCGTGACTTAAAGTATAAGGTCGAAGTGGATTTTCTGGGGTAAATCTACATTCAACCTCATAAGATAGAGTTTTGGATAATAGGAGATACTAGCATCTAAACTGAGGATATAAAATCTTTGGTGAATCGATGCTGTTGTAAAGGAGTTTCACCCCTTTTACAAGAAAATTTTTGAGATTGGCGAGACCGCCAATTCACTATAAAGATCATTCGAAGTGGAGTTATGGGATACTCCAGAATCAAATGAAGATGAATAGCGGGGAATAAGAATGGATTTTGGAACCACAGGGAACGTTCCAAAATTCAAAGGAATCGAGTCAAAAGAAAGAGATTCAACTCGAATGAAAGGGATTCTGTAAATACATCTACTCCATATGCTGAGTTTTGCCTAGAGCTACCAAAGCTCTGATACCAACTGTAACAACCGTGGTATTTTCAACCATTCGCATCCATTATAAGTGTATAGGTAGACACTCATGCCAGAATTAAATTGCTCAAAATACCGCGTTGTAAATAAAAATTTGGCAAATCTCAGAATATACAGTAAATAAAAATCATAGAATCACAGACACAGAGTAATAATAGTGCAACGGAAGCAAATGAAATAGTAGTTCATGAAGCTACTATATAAAAATATCAGAGTTACATAAAATACAATAGAGGAAATAAGGTACAAAAGAAGTCTCACTTCGTAGAAGTCAACTAATACAAGCGATGAAAGGAACAACAGGTTTCAAAAGATAAACATGACAAGTAGATAATCTCCAGCGATTCCAATCTCTAGAAAGTGGAAATCCAAATCTGTGAATAACTCAGGCTGACCCGAGCGTAAATAAAAATACAAACACTCGAGTCAGGACATACATACTTATACAATGTAAACCAACTCAAGTGAACTGTAGTAAAGGTACAAGTAACTTAGAAGATGCTTGGGACCGCCCATCCTCTAAGGATCCGTTAAACTATTTACTATGTAGTATATTGCGCTATATACAGTAGTGTCTAACCAGTAAAGTATAATCATATAGAAAATAGCGTTAAGGGGATGGTGAACCTTAACGCTGTCGGATCGTTAAAACCAAAATCGTAGTGGGCTCGATATAAGGATATGACACGGCACGCGAGGCAATGCCAGGGTGGATACACCGTTTGCACTCCCGGACCGGTGGTGACGGCAAGCCAGCAGCTTCCGCCCACCTCGAACAATACCCCCGAATCAAATGTGGCGCCACCGAATCGAATCACAAAAGTAATAGAATGGTTTCCGATGGAGCATGCTCGATGAAAGGGTGCGACCCTTTGTGTAGCCCGGTATAGCTCCTGTTTTAGTCATATATGCCAACTCACGGGAGTTGGGTCCACGTAATATACCTCGAGAACGTCGCCACCATCCTACTTCATTCTGGAATCTCCACCGCGTACACAGTTGTTAAAGTGGTTTTCGGTATTGGCCGGCTATAAGACAATATCCGATCCCGGTCTCTTTAACAACCAATCGTTATTATAACCCGTAGTTATAACTTTAAAACATATTTTATACTTCAAAATAAAATATCATTTCAACCCAAATCTTTATCAAAATAAAGATTAAATCATTTCCAAACCATTTCAATATATCATCATACCATATCTTTCAATTCAAATATTTATCAAAGTAATTATCAAGTCATTTCAAATCATTTTTAATACATAAACATCACATCTTCCAAATTCAATATTTATCAAAATAATTATCAAGTCATTTCAAATCATTTTTAATACATAAACATCATATCTTCCAAATTCAATATTTATCAAAATAATTATCAAGTCATTTCAAATCATTTGTAATACATAAACATCACATCTTTCAAACTTCATTTTCAAATCGTCTTAATTTCAAAATATCATAACTTTCAAAACTTCATCTTCGAATCATTTAATATATACCAGAATATCATACCTTTCAAAACTTCATTTCAAATCATTTCAATATATCATATCTTTTCGAAACCACATTTCAATCATTTAATATATCAAAATATCATCTCTTTTCACAACCACATTCATTTCAATATCATTATTCATTTTATTCAATTTAAAATACCATTTCAATTCATATTTCAAAAGAGTTTATATTCCAAAAATCATTTTTAATCACTAAAATGAAGTTATTATGTTTAATAATTAAATTATTAAACTTCCAAAATTTTCAACTTTCAATGTTCATTTATTCACTTAAGTTTATTAAAACAGTAAAGATTCACTTTTCGTGGCATTTAGAAAATGCTACGGAAAAATACATTCAAAACAGTTCACTTTAACAAAAGACAACGTTTTAAAATGTTGTAATAGGGTTTACTTAAATTTCAAATAAACTTAGTTAAATTCAAAAATTATAGCACTTACAAAAAATTTCTATAATAGCTTTTAATTCAATTTAGCTTTTTAGTTCATTATCGTCAACTACAGCATTTACAATGCTGTAATATCATTCACATTGTAATTAATAGAATTTCAAAAATGCAGTAAATTAACTTCAAATATTCAATAAAATTTCTCAACCAATTATATTTTTATTTAAAACATTTTTTTTTTAACTTATAAAATCATACATTTCACATTTATAAACATCATTTAATTTTCCTCAAGTTCATGATTTTATAAAGTTAAATTTCCATTCAAAAATCAAGTTTTAATAATAATTCACTTATCAAAATGCAATGTTCAATTTTAGATTCACTACATTAATTTCAACTTAACATTTATGTTAAAATTCTCAAATATAACTTATTTTTATTTTTATTTACTTAACTAAAATTTCCCTTTCAAGTCAATTTCATAAATTTCCAATTTTAGTTATATTTCAAAATTTCAACTTAAAATATTCATTCATTTCACATTTCAGCTTTATTAAAAATCATTAATATGATATAAAATCACTTTAAATTCAATTTATATTCAAATTATCATAAATTCATATTCAATTAAATTTCCAATTATAAGTAAATCAATTTTTCCAAAATAACTTACGTTCAAAATTTCTAACTTTTCCATTAATTCAATTCACTTACAATTATTCATAAAATCAATAATATTTTACAAAAATCCTTTTTAATTATATTTAAATCAAAATAATATAATATTTACATTTCTAAAATAACTTTAAAGATTTTAGGAAAACATATATTAACTACGGGTCTATATATAATTTTCTACGCTAGGTAAAGTGATACGGATATGTATCATTTCAATCCGCAGTTTAAAAAGAAAAATCTGGGTTTTATCATTTCAAACCCGCAATCCCAAGTGAAATAAATGATTTGAAAATCATTCAGGCCTATCATTTCAGCCCATAACAATTTTCCCTTATTCCAAAGTCCGTTCGGGTATATATCATTTCACCCCATAGTGATTCTAATCAAAAGGGAACTTGCAGTGTGATAAACTGATATAAATAAACAGAATAGCATAATAAACAGTAACAAGTGATATAACAGGTGTAATAACAGGTGTAAACATCATATGATCATAATATAGCAGTTATAACATGATGCAATACATTTACAGATTCAAATGGTGTCGGTTTATCAGTTATATAGGTACAGATTGTCTGGTGAGAATAACTCACCGGTTTGAGCTGGAGACACAACAACGAATTTCACGAACGGAATCTACACAAGCACAAAAGCACGACACAGATACGAATGGAGGAGCTAAGGATTAATTCCCTTGAATACAAATCAAACAAACAATAACAAACATGAATTATAAACCAAGATATTACAAAACAATGCTAGGAATAAGTACACAATTCAAAGCTAGAACTTTTGCACTTGCATTCACCTTTGTATGCTTCAGCTATGGACTGGAAAAGCACTGTAATGGAATGGTTTTGGATCAGGTTTGGATGCAACAGGTCAGCGTATCATGGATTTGATGATGGTGCAAAGGTATGTGTACATGAAACTATGACTACAAGGCATAAACAAGGATTTTGGTCCATATTTGGCTCGACCTATGGCACATTTGGGATGGCTATACTTACTCCAGATCTAGACAGTGGAGAGTGATGGTATAGCAGCACCCAAAGGTCATGTGGTTGCTGGTGGTGGTGGTTCTAGGGGTGGCCAAGAGGAGTATGTGAAAGGATATTGGCATTAAGGCTCGGCTAGGCTAGTTTTAAGGGTTTGCTTGCAATTTTTGTGGAGTTTTCAACATGGGGAGGCCACGGCCTGATCTGGTTCAGGTCTGGACAGTGGGTAGGTGGAGGGTCAAAGGTTGTATCGTGGTGGTGGTGGAACAATAGGAGGTGGCCAAGGCAAGATATGAAGGAGATAGTGTAGTATATGGCTAGGCTAGGCAATTTCAAGGGGTTTGGTGCAAAGTTTGTGATGCTAACCTCAATGGATGGGCAAAACTTGGTTAATGTCAGAGGAGGGGGAGGAGGAGCTGCTGTAGATGGTGGAGGAGATGGTGGAGCTGATGGTGGAGAGGTTAGGCTGAGCAAAGCATGAAGAAGCAGGGCAAAAATCAAGGCAAACAAATGGAAAAAGGAAGAAGATGAGAGGAGAATGGAAGCCATATTTTTCTTTGAAGTGCCGTGAGTTTTTAGGAGATGAAGGAGGACATTTGTTTACGTGCAAATGATATGTGATCAGCTGAAAGAAATGAGATATGGTTGGCCTCAATTGAATGCAAGAGTTAGAAAATGAAAAGGTGGGAAAACAAAGAGACTTAAGCAACTAAAGAGTCACAAAACCTTTCAAATTTCCACTAAATTCTTTTTAATTTTAAATAACTGAAATATATATATAAATCCAGATAAAAATACGAAAATTTAGTAAATAAACAATAATAAATAAATAAATTATTAATTATATATAGTTTAATTAAATAAAACAGCAAAATTTACAACTAGTCCTGAAAATATGAAAAATAAGTGCAATGAACTTGGAAAATTTTTTATGTACTTAAAAATATTTATAAATAAAGATAAGAACACAAAATAAAATGAATTCACAAAATATATAAATAAATTTTAATTAAAATATAGTTTAGACGAAGAAAATAGCAGAAAAAGGAAACAGCCTTTTAAAAATAGGAAATCATCATAGTAAATTTTAGAAAAATCCTATTATTATTTTTAAAATATTTAGAGATGAAAATATACATAAATTAACATATCTACCCATAATAAAAGAAATATAAGAAAGAAAAATATGATTTATAAAATTTAAAATAGGCAAAATTGCACAATAAAACAAATTATACTAGAAATTGAAATGTACATAACTTTTACATTTTAACTCCGTTTTCAACGAAACGAAAAGTGGTGTTCTTAGAATTTTATCTAATTTCATAATAAAAGATAAAATTTATAATTTTAAACTTTTAAAATTTTAAGTCAAAAGTCAAAGTTTGACTATTTTGACCAAAATCAACATTTCAGGAACATATTCAAATTACACAAGTTTGGAATTATAATTTCATATAAAATCAAGATTTATATTTAAGTAATAAAACTTAATCATTTAAAATAAGTAAAATAAGTTTTTTTTAAATCAAAATAATTAAAATATATAAAAAAAAAATACAGGGTTGTCACACTAATTAATAAACTTAATTATTAATTAATAATCTCAATTACAAATTAATTAATGCTTAATCATCAATTAATCATTCCTTAGTTAACATTGATTATTTCTTTTTTTTACAAAGCAAGCCGGTTTTATAGTGGGCCGTCCACTTTTATTACGAACGTAATAAAGTTGAAGTACGGGAGGAAGGTAAAAGTACCCACACTACTATGGAAAAGAAAACAACAAAATACAGCACAGGTATGTGACAGACATGCCACAGTAGCTATGAAAATAACACAAGCACTATGACTCCTCCGAAGAGGAAGAATCACCATCAACAGAAGGAGCCAAAGGATGAATACCACAAAATCCAGCGAAGGAACTAAAACGGATAGCAAGCCTCGAGTCATAACCCACCACATAGGAAGAGTAAATGAAAGAACGATCCCATGAGAGGTCATCTAGCAAAGCAGAATTCCTACTCGCATCCACACCATCCAAATCAAGGACCAAAGAATCATCGACCGGTTTGTAATAAAGGCAACGGAGATCCTTCTGATCATCAAAAACAAATCGGAAATACATGTCATCCACGGGGTTAAATCTCACATCAGAGATGAGATCAACCCAACATCTCTCCGACTCTTCCCAAACAATCCGGGCAGAATCAGGGCCCGGCAAAGGAATGGCTGGGGCATTAGAAGAAATCACAGCAACGCATGGGGAAGCAGGCCCAGCACAAGTGACAGACGGACCCATAACAGGAGGAGGCAGGGGTGGGATCTGAGTATCAGTAGTGGGAACCTTAGGAATCCATTTCCGAAGCGGGGGGCGAGGCAGTGGGATTTTAGGAGCAGCCATTGAAGACTTGGGATGAAGGCAGGCGATATCCAGGTGACCAAAAGAGTGACAGGAGGAACAAATATCTGGAACCCAACCATAGCGGACGCGTACCTCCGCCACGTGCCCAACAGCAAGCTGAACAGGAATAGAATCAGGGAGAGGCTTGAAGGGGGTAATCTCAATAAGGGCCTTAGCATACATCAATTTCTCTCTGGCTACCGTATTAGCATCAAAACACTTCAATTTCCCAACATTGCAAGCTAACCAATTCAACCCAAGCAGAGGCTGGAGAGCCGAAGGAATCTGTGAAAAGTACACCCAAACGGGAATGGAAAGCACTTGCTCGCAAGCTCGCGTAACAGTAGGAGACCAAGGTGTCATAATGAAGGGTCTACCATCAAAAAAGGAGGGCTCAGCACTAAGAACAAGACGACGATCTTGAGCGGAGGAAAACTTAAGATAGTAAAAAGAGTCAAACAGTTTAACATTCAATGTACCACTTAGTTTCCAGGCTTTCCACAAAACCGAAGACGGATCACGAAGTCGGTGATTAGGATCAAGAAAGAAACCAACCAGATAATCAGACCAAAAATCAATTCCATCTTGGATAACATTTGGAGGAGGAATCTTCACTCCGTTTTCTTCTACGATGTCAAATTCGATCGGAGTGTAAGCTCCAGCATTTCGCGGCAATGAATTAAACAAAGAAGACCAAGGCTTGGAGCATGCAGGCATAGCAGCAGGACGCCCAGGACCAACCTCAACAAAAGGCAGATTTGGAGTTGCAATGGGCACGTCCACACTAATATCTGAAAATCCAGTAATATTCCCCACTGGAGCATTTTCACAAACAGGTGACGCGCAACAAACATCCACAGCAGTGTCAACGAAATCACCAATCCCACCCGACAGTCCATCCTTCTCTCTCTCATTTACCAACGAAACCAATAGCCTATCAATGTTACAGCCATTCGAACCAGGCAAAGGTAAAGAGCTCTGCATACCTGGAGTGACGAAGACGAGATCGTAGTTGGTATAGCGCAGGCAGCAACGACTGGAGCAACAATTGTACAAGGGCGCGCAATAGGATCTTGGTGAGACAGAGGGGAAGCACTAAGAGGCGGGAAATCATTGGGCGAAAGAATGTTATGGCTTGCGACATCAGAGGAAGACATAGATTTATAACACCGGCCAGACCGTGTAGAAGATGGGGAGGGGAGACTCATGGAAGAGGAAAGAGTCGAGGTAGAAGATCTGGACGCGAAAAATGAATCACAGCAGGGGAGAAGGAAGAGAACCACGGCAGAATCTGGACGCCATTCATGTATTACCAGTTTATTACGAAAATCTTAAGTTAAACCAACATTGATTATTTCTTAATTACCTTTGATTAATCCTTAATAACCTTTCATTAATCTTTAATCAACTTTGATTAATCCTTAATTACCCTCTGATAAATTTTTAATCAACTTTTTGATTAATCAATTAATTAGTATTTAATTTGGATTAATCATCCTTTAAGTATTAATTAATAAAACCAAATTATTAATTTAAAAATAATAGTAATAATTAATTACACATTAAGTACTTCTTAATTATAAATTAAGTAACCTCTAATTACTTAATTAAAAATTCTCTAATTACTAAATTAATCAATCTTAATTACTTGATTAATTAATCCTTAATTACTTAATCACTCAATTAATTAATCTTTGATCATTAATTAACAATATTTAATTAATAATTCTTAATTACAATTAATTAAACTTAATTAATTAAATAATAACCATTAATTAATTATTAATTAAACCAATTAATTATTCTAAATTAATTACTTCATTAATCTTTTAAAATCAATTAATCAAATTGATTAACTATACTTAATTCCATTTATTAACCTAATTAATATCAAGACATTTAACCATAATCATTTAAAGACAAAACATTATCTTATAAATACCATAATTACAATTAACATTTTTTTTAAAACATTATAATTACCTTTACTTAATTACATCATTAATTAAATAAATAATGATTTAACTTGAAAATTTTAAAGTTAAGAAAACTTAACTTGCTTAAAATAACTTTAATATTATCGAGAAGAGGTTTCAAAATCAACTTCAATTTGTATTTTAAAACTTACTTTTCTAAAAATCTTAACTTTCATTTAAAATTGATGTTTTAAAATCACTTTAAATATAATAAAATTTAAACTAACAAAATTTCAAATCTCTTAATCAATTGTTAAAGAAGCAATTATAAATAGAGCAAGATTAATCAAGAAATTTAAACTAGATTTAAATTTAAATTCCAAAACCCAATTTGATTTTAAAACATTTTAAAAACTGCTAATCCTCTCTGCTTCGGGTCAAACCCGAAGACAACATGGGCCTACCCCCGAGTAAATCCCCCTTTCTTCCATTTTCTTCAAAAACTTAGATTTATTAAAGTTGGAAGACCTGAAGCTTTACACACGTAAATTAACTTGAGTTCATACCCGCGCCTTCTTCCTCAACACTCGATCACCTCTTCAAGTTGAAAACTAACCCAAACAACAAACAACCCATATCTTCGCCGTGCACCTACACAACCAATTTCGACGCCGACGATCACCTCCGGTAACGTCAACACACCATTCATCACCATAACATCCATCCACAATCATCCAAACACCATCACTGTCCTCTCATCAAAATTGAGTGTGGAAGATGAAATAGCAACAAGAAATCACTGGCAGGAAATTCACTCGCCACCACGACTCTGATCATCGGGGGTGCTACAATTTCGGCCTCACTATGCCGACACACCTCGCAACCATTTCCCACAATTCCAAGCTACTCGATCACCCAGAGAACTCGAGATGACCGTAAAAACCCAATCACAAACAACTAGGGTTATAGACTGAATTCCTTCACCGTCGACACCACAATGATCGAGAACCCCAACTACCATTTTTCCTCGCCTCACTGCACCGTCCTCCACCTCCAGACAAAGCCCCGACCACCCAATATCAGCAAATCATCAGGAATCACCAAAAATGCATTTTTCAGTCAACACTAGAATGCTCTTCCATTTAATCACTAAAAATCTTGATGTTTGTTTTAAGAATCCTGATTTCCAGTGATGATTCAAGATATAAACTTGAATCAATAAAATTCAATATTTGGTTTTATCAAGTTTTATGATTTACTACTATATTTCCAGATTTTAGTAACATATTTAAATTTAAAACATTTGTACAAATTTTCAAATCTTAGCTTAAACTAAAACACAACTAATTTGTTTGAAGTCAAGGTTTAACAATGATCATATGAAAAGAACTGGCATTTTATTTTAAAATTTAAAACTCTGTATCAAAAACAGGATGGAACAGACATGCATGTCAATATCTTATCACATACTTCAACTTTCATACGGAAAAATCACATAAATATCCACAAGCCAGCATCAATTATCACAAGAATTTTCACAAGCAACAAGTTATAATTTACTTAAGCTTTTAATTTAAAAGTTTACTCACAGATTTTAAAGTGGAGACTTGATTTATTTACTGTGAAGCTTTGAAAACAGTATTGCTGCCTTGATTTGTTTTTTTTTGAGCTCACATTGATTCCAGGTTGCATGCTTCATAATCTTTACTACAGGCTTGCTTACAGACTTGAAAAGAAGGTCTACAGAATTTGCTTTGAATTTTGCAGAAGTAAACATTTTGAAACTTGATAGTTTTGCAAATAGTTTTACAAAACAGTTTACGGAGTTTGGAAATGTTACAGTCTTGATCTTTTTGAGGAGGTGATTACAAGGTTGCATTTGTTTTGGTTTGAGAAGGCTGCAGATTTGAGAAAAGTTTTTGAACTACAGTTTGCATTGACTCCAGACTACATCTTTGAAGATGTAGCATTTTACAGGATTTAATTTTGGTTTGAGGGAGTGATTTACTGATTTGTTTGGGAAAGTATTTTTCAAGCTTTGATCTGGTTTCATGTTTTAATGCAAAACAATTTCATGTTTGGAAAAAAAATAGTTTTCAGGTTTGTGAAGAGTTGAACATGGTTGAGTTCTTAGAAATGAAAATAAGAAAAAGAGATGGGATAAAGAAGAGATGGGTTTATATAATGTGGATTTAGGATTTATTTGAAATTAAAGAAAATAAAAATTAATTTTGCCACTTGTCTCAATTATTTACACTTGTCATTACTAATTTTAATTATCTTACAAGTGTTTTTGTAAGCTTTATTATCCTAACACTTGTAATACTACATTTTTATTTATCTTTAAAAGATTTTAAAAAGCTTTTTAAATTAGTTTTCCTAGTAAATAAATACATTTGCAAATTAATAAATGCTTCTAAATTTTATATAAATAAAATCTTTAAAAGAAAATAAAGTATAAACCAATTAAAATTTAAACAAAATCATCAATAATATTTTTAATCTATTTAAAATGTTAAAATAAACCTTTTGTATTTATTTTACAATTTGATAAGCACTTTCCTAATAAATTCTTTTTAAGGAAATAAATCTTATTTTAAATAAACCTCATTCATATGTTATTTTAAATCAAAATATTTTTAAGATATAAATATTGATTTAAATTCAAATTTAAATCTAAATTCAAATTAAAATTCAATTTGAAATCAAACTTAATATCAATTCAAATTTTACATTAACTTTAAACAAACACTAATTTAATTTGAAAATAATAATTTTATTTTAAAAAATCTATTTTTTTTAAATTAGTCTCAATTATATATATAAACAAACACCTTTTTAATTCAAAATAATAATTCTACTTCAAAAACCATTTATATCTATATTTAAAATTATCATATTATTAATTATTTTGGTTATTTATATATGAAAATAACAAATTTTATCCATTTTAAATAATTTATTAAGAAGATTATCACAATCTAAATTCCTCGAAATTCCAGGATATCACATTCCTTCCCCCTTAAAAGAATTTCCTCGAAATTTAAAATAGAGATAATCCAAAACTTTATTTATTTCAACAATTCAAACATCCATATCAACCATATACTATCAACCAAACAAACAATTCATACAAACAAACAATTTGCTCGAATAAACAATTCATTTGAACAAACAACACTTGCTATCCGGACACAGATTCGGATAAGCCTTCGTAATATTATCCAAAGTTTCTCAAGACAAACTATGAAATCCTAGCTTCATAGAACCTAAACCAGCTAAACTACTATGATCAAGAGCTCTCTTTTACTCTGATCCAAAAATCTGAACCAAAAATCAGACCAGACGAAAAACCAGTTCAACTACCATATCCAACTGAACTACATATCCTAACTAAGATGGATCATTCACGTATTTCTTCAGATGAGATACGTGAAATACAATGAATTCCAGTTATCCGAACTGGCAATTCCACCCTGTAGATCAAAGAACTAATCTCTAGAGAACACAGGAAAATCTCAAAATATCTCTGGAGCTAGCTCTCCAGTTTTACCCAATCTTATAACTCCTTTGATCGGATAAAACTAAAGCAATATCCAAATTCCAACTTCACAATCCAAATCTCCTCAATTCTTAACTTCATAACCCTTCTTACGATCCTGGGTCACCTCCATCTTTCCTGATCAGCTTAACCCTTGCTGATTGCTTCATGAAACAAACTAGACCAAAATCAAACCAAATCTCCAGGTCCTACTCAACAAAATGGTTCTCCAAAAAATTTGCCGAAATCCAAAACACAACTCTACTCCATAAGTATTAGTGGACTTCAGACTAACTTCTCTGATCTGGAATAGCCAAACAGTTGTTCTTGACAACCTAGCCTTCAAATTCTGAAAATTTCATTACACTTAGAAGTACACTTGAATCTCCTGTAGAAATCCTCTAATCCAAGAAAGCTGCAACTCCCGGTGCTCCCATTCTAGAATAACTGCTATCTCGCTTCCGCTGCACAATTCTGATCTGGAGTAGATGAGAATACCACTGAAGAACTCGAGCACAAATTTTCTCCATACACCATTTATCCAACCCATAAAATCTTAGTGACCATTCCACTTGGTCAAAACATCGCAGCAGAATCTTAACTAGAAACTAGATGATCAATCCCTCCTCAAGAATCCTAAGCTGCTTCACCAACCACTTCTTATTCTAAGAGTCATCACTCTACATGGTTGAACCATCAATATTGCTCCTGGAATCCAAGTCGATAAGAAAACTCAATCTCTTATTCAGGTAGACTTCTAATTTCCTCAAAAACATCTGAAGGATCTCTGACTACCTTAATAGCTTTTACCTCCACATGAGGTTCCTCAAATATCAAACAAAAGAATACTCAAAGTTTTCGCAAACTAATCGCAAGTCACTTTTGCGATCTTACCCAGTACAGATTCCAAAGAAACTGTTCTCTCTTCACCAACTAGAACATCTTTCCTAATAAAGGTCAATTCTTCAAGAATGGCTTATCTACCACAAAAAATGATATATCACTTTCAACAAATATCCAGCTCTGCTGAGCCTCCCGAAGAAATGGATAAGCCTTTACTACCTGCCCGGACTACTGATAGTAGAATTCCAAAGATTTTTGAATCATCGAAGAAACAGGTCCATGCTGCTTCCAAACTTCCATTCAATGATATTGCTAAGCCAAAAGATCTTCCTTAACAAAAAGCTTCTTGAAACACAAAACTATCACACAATCCCACTAAAAGATCCTTGAGACGGGTAGACATCTTCTAAAGAAACTCGGGCTCCAAACCAAACACCAACCACTTGTTCTTCCTAAGGGAAACAATGGGACCATGTCCGATATGAGGTAACTCATTGACCTTAGTCTCATACTTCAATATAGATAAGACTTCTATATTCGAGATCCAGAAGATCCTTAAACATCCGAATCTTCCTTACAGTAGGCATCACTGTTCCTTCAACACCATCTTAATCTTGCTCCAAAAGAACATCTTCAGAACCATCTATGTATACTGCATCTCATCGCATAGCTATTCCTTCCTGAAGTCACCAAGATACCATCAACTGCTTCTGTTTAGCTGACAGATTCAACTCTTGGAATTTCCGCTCACTCGAGAGCAAACCAACCTCATACTTCAAGAATATACTCCAATCCTTGAAAAGATTTTCTCTGGGATTAATGAAATCCTTTCACCAATCTGCAAAGCTTATTCGAGACGGTATTAGGTCTACAATCTCAACAGATACACCTCCAACCACAACATATGAGCCTTTCCTATTAGTGGTAGTCGTGTTCCTCACACTCCTACCTTATCTACCTTTATAACCTATGTTGGAAAATCTGACAGATAACCCAACAGATTAGGTAGATATATAAATATATATATATATATATATATATATATATATATATTAGAAGTACGCTCTCTCAAGAAAGAAGTCATTCCAAAGCCTAGGTATTCGCTCAACTTAGCGCTCTGATACCAACTGTAGTGACCCGCCTTTCTATCACCAGAAAGACGCATCATTACTAAAGAAAAAAGGGATAGAAGAAGAAAGAAAGAGAAGAAAGAACAACAACAAATCAGAATCTCACAGGAGAACGAATGAAATATAATATATAACATATATATAGTATCATATACATCAGAGTACGCAACTACACATCTCAATTTAGACAGTTATAACATTTCTGTCCAATGTACAATACAAGAACATCCATATTTAATAACATCACAGCGGAAACTCTATCTATATATCTACACACTGAAGACACTTGCTCCAATGCTCCTCCAGAATTCGTGAAGGATACCTGAATCACTTGACTACTCATACATAATATGAGTACCCAAGAGTTTAATAAAACAGAAAAAAACACTTAGGCAGACAGGGGTCTGGTGTGAGTAAACGGTTTGAAATTGC
This sequence comes from Allium cepa, assembly GCA_030765085.1. Classification (NCBI taxonomy): domain Eukaryota; kingdom Viridiplantae; phylum Streptophyta; class Magnoliopsida; order Asparagales; family Amaryllidaceae; genus Allium; species Allium cepa. Next base: position 352,071,336 of record CM060932.1, on the reverse strand, counting down.
TTAACTTTAGAATATCCTTTGAAAAGGAAAGGTATCACGTAAGACTTCCCACACATAAACATGGAAAAGGTTTTACCTTACGCTAACCAAAACATTTAATATGAAATCCAGTGATATTATAATAGTGTCTAGGGTTTTCAAGTAAATAAGAAATAGCCGAAATGTTTACATGATTAAATTCCAGCTACTAGCCACAAAAGTGGGTAATACAATCAAAACCGTAGGGTCTCGTAGGAAGAATGAGTTTCCATCAATGGCAGGGCTACTGGGGTACCGCCCGTCACAGTACGTGGCCTAGATCACTGTACCGAGGATCCAACTTAAATCCCCTGCAACACAAAGCCGGGACCATTCCTTACCGAACAGTCCCGGACAAGACAACCCCGCAGTTGGCTGCAGACCATCTGCCCACACAAACGAAATAAAAGGGACATCTAGACATGGGTAAATCTCGTCCTACTTGGGCGTGACTCACTTAGCCTTGCTGCACCTCCCATGTTTTAGCCATTCTGGGTTGATGAGGCTTGAGGCTGCGATTACCTTTATAGGACACATCTATTTTAGAATGCTCATCATACACCTGACGATGTTCTGAAAGCATTCAATCCATACAATTCCGTTCCGGGTTCGAATGGAACCAAAGGCACTATCTCCTTACACTCATTTTGGAATCACCCTCAGAGTTAACGACAATAGCCATTGCACTCTGAATCTTCATCTCGAATTTGAAAGTACTATCTTCGTTAAACTCATTCTGGAATCACCCTCGGAGTTATAACGATACATAGTTCTTCGACCTCGAGTCTTCACTTCAATTGGATTTACGACCTAACGTTAGTTTGGATCGATGTGGTTTTCAGATGTAAAATCCTATTTCGGTCTCACCGAATCTAAAACGCCATTTTAGTGTCCAAGTTGTACTTAAAGGTTTAAAAAGTAGATATTCATAATATCACTTACATAAATGGATGATTCATAACACACATATCACAAAGCAGCATATATTTCACATTTCAGATATAACACATTCAAATCATCCAATATCATCCAATAACAACCATCATCCAATATCATTAACTCATTCAATGATATTTATCATCCAATTATTAATCATCCATAAACAAGTTTGGACCATTCTTAATTAATTTAATTAATCTCCTCCAATACAAAGTGACTAACTTTTAATTACTTTATAATCAATTAATTAACCTTTGATTAACTGATTAATTATCCATTAACTATTAATTAATAACCTTAATTATTAATCAATATCTCTTAATACAAATTAATTAATCCATAATTAATCTTATAATTAATTAATTAACCAATTAATTATCCCTTAATTATTAATTAGTAAACTTAATTATTAATTAATAAACTTAATTACAAATTAATTAATCCTTAATCATCAATTAATCATTCCTTAATTAACATTGATTATTTCTTAATTACCTTTGATTAATCCTTAATAACCTTTCATTAGTCTTTAATCAACTTTGATTAATCCTTAATTACCCTCTGATAAAATTTTAATCAACTTTTTGATTAATCAATTAGTTAATATTTAATTTATATTAATCATCCTTTAAGTATTAACTAATAAAACCAAATTATTAATTTAAAAATAATAGTAATAATTAATTACACATTAAGTACTTCTTTATTATAAGTTAAGTAACCTCTAATTACTTAATTAACAATTTTCTAATTACTAAATTAATCAATCTTAATTACTTGATTAATTAATCCTTAATTACTTAATCACTCAATTAATTAATCTTTGATCATTAATTAACAATCTTTAATTTATAATTCTTAATTACAATTAAATAAACTTAATTAATTAAAAAATAATCATTAATTAATTATTAATTAAACCAATTAATTATTCTTAATTAATTACTTCATTAATCTTTTAAAATCAATTAATCAAATTGATTAATTATACTTAGTTCCCTTTATTAAACTAAATTAATATCAAGACATTTAACCATAATCATTTAAAGACAAAACATTATCTTATAAATACCATAATTACAATTAACATTTTTTTAAAACATTATAATTACCTTTACTTAATTACATCATTAATTAAGTAAATAATGATTTAACTTGAAAATTTTAAAGTTAAGAAAACTTAACTTGCTTAAAATAACTTTAATATTATCGAGAAGAGGTTTCAAAACTAATTTCAATTTGTATTTTAAAACTTACTTTTCTAAAAATCTTAACTTTCATTTAAAATTTATGTTTTAAAATCACTTTAAATATAATAAAATTTAAACTAACAAAATTTCAAATCTCTTAATCAATTGTTAAAGAAGCAATTATAAATATAATAAGATTAATTAAGAAATTTAAACTTGATTTAAATTTAAATTCCAAAACCCAATTTGATTTTAAAACATTTTAAAAACTGCTAATCCTCTCTGCTTCGGGTCAAACCCGAAGACAACACGGGCCTACCCCCGAGTAAATCCTCCTTTCTTCCATTTTCTTCAAAAACTTAGATTTATTAAAGTTGGAAAACCTGATGCTTTACACACGTAAATTAACTCGAGTTCAAGCTCGAGCCTTCTTCCTCAACACTCGCTCACCTCTTCGAGTTGAAAACCAACTCAAACAACAAACAACCCATATCTTCGCTGTGCACCTACACAACCAATTTCGACATCGACGATCACCTCCGGTAACGTCAACACACCATTCATCACCATAACATCCATTCACAATCATCCAAACACCATCACTGTCCTCTCATCAAAATCGAGCATGGAAGATGAAATAGCAACAAGAAATCACTGCTAGGAAATTCACTTGCCACTACGACTCTGATCATCGGGGCTGCTACAATTCCGGCGTCACCATGCCGACACACCTCGCAACCATTTCCCACAATTCCAAGCTACCCGATCACCCAGAGAACTCGAGATGACCAAAAAAGCCCAATCACAAACAATTAGGGTTATAAACTAAATTCTTTCACCATCGACACCACAGTGATCGAGAACCCCAACTACCATTTTTCCTCGCCTCACCGCACCGTCCTCCACCTCCAAACAAAGCCCCGACCACCCAATATCTATAAATCATCAGGAATCACCAAAAATGCATTTTCCAGTCAACACTAGAATGCTCTTCCATTTAATCACTAAAAATCTTGATCTTTGTTTTAAAAATCCTGATTTCCAGTGATGATTCAAGGTATAAACTTGAATCAATAAAATTCAATATTTGGTTTTATCATGTTTTATGATTTACTACTATATTTCCAGATTTTAGTAACATATTTAAATTTAAAACATTTGTACACATTTTTAAATCTTAGCTCAAACTAAAACACAACTAATTTGTTTGAAGTCAAGGTTTAACAATGATCATATGAAAAGAACTGGCATTTTATTTTAAAATTTATAACTCTGTATCAAAAACAGGGAGGAACAGACATGCATGTCAATATCTTATCACATACTTCAACATTCATACAGAAAAATCACATAAATATCCACAAGCCAGCATCAATTATCACAAGAATTTTCACAAGCAACAAGTTATAAATTACTTAAGCTTTTAATTTAAAAGTTTACTTACAGATTTTAAAGTAGAGACTTGATTTATTTACTGTGAAGCTTTGAAAACTGTATTGCTGCCTTGATTTTGTTTTTTGAGCTCACATTGATTCCAGGTTGCATGCTTCATAATCTTTATTACAGGCTTGCTTAAAGATTTGAAAAGAAGGTCTATAGAATTTGCTTTGAATTTGGCAGAAGTAACATTTTGAAACTTGACAGTTTTGCAAACTGTTTTACAAAACAGTTTACAGAGTTTGGAAATGTTACAGTCTTGATCTATTTTGAGGAGGTGATTACAGGGTTGCATTTGTTTTGGTTTGAGAAGGCTGCAGATTTGAGAAAATTTTTTGAACTACAGTTTGCATTCACTCCAGATTACATCTTTGAAGATGTAGCAGTTTACAGGATTTAATTTTGGTTTGACAGAGTGATTTACTAATTTGTTTGGGAAAGTATTTTTCAAGCTTTGACCTGGTTTTAGGTTTTAATGCAAAAGAATTTCTGGTTTGGACAAATAGTTTTCAGGTTTGTGAAGAGTTGAACATGGTTGAGTTCTTAGAAATGAAAATAAGAAAAAGAGATGGGAAAAAGAAGAGATGGGTTTATATAATGTGGATTGAGGATTTATTTGAAATTAAGGAAAATAAAAATTAATTTTGTCACTTGTCTCAATTATTAACACTTGTCATTACTAATTTTAATTATCTTACAAGTGTTTTTGTAAGCTTTATTATCCTAACACTTGTAATACTTCATTTTTATTTATCTTTAAAAGATTTTAAAAAGCTTTTTAAATTAATTTTCCTAGTAAATAAATACATTTGCAAATTAATAAATGCTTCTAAATTTTATATAAATAAAATCTTTAAAAGAAAATAAAGTATAAACCAATTAAAATTTAAAAAAAATCGTCAATAATATTTTTAATCTATTTAAAATGTTAAAATAAACCTTTTGTATTTATTTTACAATTTGATAAGCACTTTCTTAATGTTATCCCACTTTTTGGCAAAGTCGTGATACCAAAATATTGATCGAAAACAAAAGACAGTTCGTCTCAGAGATTGGTTGTACTTTACTTCGCTATGGATACCGATGAATTTTGTCCGAGCCCGGATCAGGCTACAATTGATAGGACATGACAAGCAAATCCATGAGAGCCAGTGTTTCAAATTTCAGGTTAATTGGAGTTCGTATGAACGAGATATGATCGATGCTTGTTAGCCAAAGTACGTAGTTCGAATCCATCAATTTGTTGAGAAGATGCCCATTTCGAATCGATGGGATTCGTATCCATCAATGATTGCCTTGTTCGAACCCATCAGGTTCCACACACTTCGAATCGATCAAGTTAGAATCGATCAAGCAACGTTAACAGTCAGTTCGAATCGATCGGTTTCGAATCGACCAGGTGGGAATCATCTCAGCATGTTCGTACCCATCGGCTTCACATCGATTGAGCGATCAGGCCTTCGCATCTATGGACTTCGTATCGATCAAACTTCGGCTAGAGTGTCACATTCGAATCCATCAGCATGGCTCGGTTCGTATCCATCGGCTTCATATCGATAACCTAACATCAACTTCGCATCCATCGGAGATTCGCTGCTTCGCCTCCATCCCAAGGCCGTGTTCGTATCCATGAACAGAGGCTTGTTCGTATCCATCAGGTCCATGAATCTTGGCTAACGTGTCCTCCAACGATACGAACAAGGCGAAATCTACGGATTCGATGCGGTCAACTTGGAGTATAAACCGGATCGAGGCGAAGTATGTGCGCAACGTCTTCACAAGACCACGTGAGGTGATCGTTTCGATGGACTCGATTTGAACCGATGGATTCGAAATGAACAGCCAACCGAAACATGCTAGCTCGTATCGATCATATTTCCCAAACCACTGATCCAAATGCAACGAAATTTTCACAGTAGCTTCCATTCAAGGTAAAGTTTGTTGCTGTCAAGTTTCAGCTCGATTGGGTCATTCTTTGATCGATTCGAATGGAGTTCAAATCGATCTCAGATCGAGTCGAAACTTGGTGGGGACAGTCGCGTGGGCCCACTCACATGCCAGAAAAAGTCTCCCGAAGTTTGAGCAAGATCTGGGCCTCCTACGCCTATAAATAGCACCTTGAAGCCTTCAGAAAAGGGGATCTCTTGGCCATTCAACGTCCAGACTCTGCCGCATTCAATTCTACTCTTTAATACCGCTATTGTAATCATATTTGAAAGTTATCATCAATTGTAATCCGCTGTAATTGATTGGAATCATCAAGTGAATCAATAAAGACATAAGCTTCAGAGTGGACGTAGGCAAGATCGCCGAACCACTATAAATCCTTTGTTTGTGATTGTTATTTGCGAATTATTGTGATTGTTATTGCTTAGATCTGAGTTCTATATTGATTATTACTGATTTGTGTTCATAAAAGGGTGCTTTCACGATATTGGGTGTTTGTGACCAATTTTGGCGCAAACATTTTGGTGCTTTTGCTGAGAACAGCTAATTCAGGATAAGTTTAATTTGAAGACTTAAGAATTAGATTTAAGAACCATGACGAGACAAACAAGTAAGAGACAAAGGCCAGAGAGAAGTGAACGTCAAGGAAGTCAAGAGGCATCTTCAGGAGCGAATCAAGCATCGATCTTCATCACTAGGGACAAGATGGAGACAATGATGAAGAAACAGGAGGAGTTGATGCAGAGTTTATTTCAACAGATAGGGCAACTTGGAACACAGAATAGGGAAGCGGATGGAGTTCAGAACGGAGCAGGACCATCCGACATAGCACCTGGATTAGGAGGCACACCCATGGAGAACGTTGATCCAATCTCGGAGAGAGAGAGAGAGGAACATCTACGCAACCCGGGAGTAGTAGAGGAGTGAACGCTCAGTCAAGAGGGAAGATCCCAGAGTTCCCTCGTGAACTCAGGGGGCAGGTTGAAAGTGATGAACGAAGATTGCATCTCAAAGACAATGACAGATTGGCGGAGATGGTTAGAAGAGCTATGAGAGGCGGATTAGTGAACAAGGATTTAGAGGATGTTAATAGGAGTCCTTTTACTCCAGCAATCAGACGAGCTAGAAACCCACCGGATTTCAAGTTACCATCATTGGACATGTATAACGGGAGAACGGACCCCACGGTTCATCTGACGAAGTATATGAGGCATATAGAAGTGCTGGAGGGCATCAGAGGAGGTTATGGCCTGGCGCTTTCCATTGTACTTGGCGGATATTGCAGCGTTATGGTTTAGACAACTAGAAAGTGGATCTATCGGAACATGGAATGATTTAACTGAGAGATTCATGAGGCAGTTCAGGGTTCACATTACAAGACCCAAGAATGTGATGGCTTTGGCAACTCTAAAACAGAAAGCTGGAGAGACTTTGAGGAGTTATCTAACGCGATTCAATGCAGCAGCAGCTTCGATGGATCGAGCAGATCCATCTATGGTGGTGATGGCAGCTGTGTCCGGAGTAGCTGACGGCACAGAGTTCAAAAATTCATTAACTAAAGATCCACCTGTGGATCTAGGGGAATTCTACGACGAGGCAGAAAAGTTTTTACAATTAGAGGATGCGAATGCAAATTGAGAAGAAGGAGAGGGAATAAAAGTTTATGTCCTTAAAGACAAAAAGCCTCTCGAAAAGGACTCAGGCAAGGATAAAGGAAAAAGAAAGACTGAGAATGACGGGGACAGGTCGAAGCGGCAATGGAGGGAGCCGCGATTCACCACTTACTCTGAGCTGAATGATAGTCTGGAACGAATTTATCAGGATACCAAAGAGCAGGTTCCGTATCGTAGACCGATGCGAAGGGATCCGACTTCTGACGAAAGAAAATCAGATAAGTTTTGTGTATTTCATGAATTGAATGGTCATAACACTAATGATTGTAGGCATCTGAAGGACGAGGTGGAAGGGCATATCAGGAACGGTATGCTCCTTCAGTATGTGAGGAGGCGAACCCCAACAGTGGAGCCAGAACGACCACCGTCTACATCAGCTAGAGGCGACCCTGAATCGGGGCGCCGTTTGATTATCCATTGATCGATTGAAATAATGATGAACAAGTTGTAAACCTCTTACTAACACGGTTAAATCATTTACACATGTAAGCGATCGCGCACGATCCATAGGCATGCTCTGAGTGACTGCTAACCGCGTCATAGTAAGAGTTTACACTTTGACATCTTCATCTCGCTTTTTGCTTTGACTTTGATTTGAACATTTAGACTCTGCTTGTTTGGACTTTTCTGTTGTAAGGTTCATATGATTATTGCTTTGATATTTACAATTCTATGAAAATTTTTACTTGTATGCCCGTTGGATCGCAAACGGTCCACGGGCACCTCTTGCATGGCAATGAACTGCCAAAGTCTTTGATTCGAAAACTCCCTCAAACATTAAGTCCGACAAACGATCCAGGGACCCACTCGAACGTGAACCTAGTATCGATAATACTAAGTCCCCCCCGGGCACAATTATTTGCCTCGAACGACACCCGACCACGAAAGGTCACAAATTCGCCTCGAACGGCACACGATCGCGAACGGTCACAAATTCGCCTCGAACGGCACATGATCGCGAACGGTCACAAATTCGCGTCGAACGGCACACGATCACGAACGATCATAATTCGCCTCGAACGACATCCGATCTCGAATGGTCACAACTCGCCCCGAACGGCACAACTCACCTCACCTCAAATGGCTCGATCACGAACGGTCATCATTTGAGGTCCGCCACTTGACCGCGCACGGTCGCACTTCACCTCAAATGGCTCGATCTCGAACGATCGTCATTTGAAGTTAGGCACTTGACCAAGAACGGTCGCACTTCATCTCAAATATCTCTATCCCAAACGGTCGTTATTTGAGGTCACATAAAACTGTAAATTCCTTTGCAGGACATCAACAGGATATGAACATCCAGCTCATGGCATTACAAAACACACCTTCCTACCGCAAGGCATATTTTGGGGGGCAAATGTTATCCCGCTTTTGGCAAAGCCGTGATACCAAAAGATTGATCGAAAACAAAAGACAGTTCGTCTCAGAGATTGGTTGTACTTCACTTCGCTATGGATATCGATGAATTTTGTCCGAGCCCGGATCAGGCTACAACTGATAGGACATGACAGGCAAAGCCATGAGAGCCAGTGTTTCAAATTTCAGGTTAATTGGAGTTCGTATGAACGAGATATGATCGATGTTTGTTAGCCAAAGTACGCAGTTCGAATTCATCAATTTGTTGAGAAGATGCCCATTTCGAATCGATGGGGTTCGTATCCATCAATGATTGCCTTGTTCGAACCCATCAGGTTCCACACACTTCGAATCGATCGAGTTCGAATCGATCAAGCAACGTTAACAGTCTGTTCGAATCGATCGGTTTCGGATCGATCAGGTGGGCATCATCTCAGCATGTTCGTACCCATCGGCTTCGCATAGATTAGAGCGGTCAGGCCTTCGCATCGATGGACTTCGTATCGATCAAACTTCGGCTAGAGTGTCACATTTGAATCCATCAGCATGGCTCGGTTCGTATCCATCGGCTTCGTATCGATAACCTAACATCAACTTTGCATCCATCGGAGATTCGCTGCTTCGCCTCCATCCCAAGGCCGTTTTCGAATCCATGAATAGAGGCTTGTTCGTATCCATCAGGTCAATGAATCTTGGATAACGTGTCCTCCAACGATACGAACAAGGCGAAATCTACGGATTCGATGCGGTCAACTCGGAGTATAAACCGGATCGAGGCGAAGTATGCGCGCCACGTCTTCACAAGACCACGTGAGGTGATCGATTCGAAGGACTCGTTTCGAACCGATGGGTTCGAAATGAACAGCCAACCGAAACATGCTAGCTCGTATCGATCATATCTCCCAAACCACTGATCCAAATGCAACGAAATTTTCACAGTAGCTTCCATTCAAGGTAAAGTTTGTTCATGCCATGTTTCAGCTCGATTGGGTCATTCTTTGATCGATTCGATTGGAGTTCGAATCGATCTCAGATCGAGTTGAAACTTGGTGGGGACGGTCGCGTGGGCCCACTCACGTGCCAGAAAAAGTCTCCCAAAGTTTGAGCAAGATCTGGGCCTCCTACGCCTATAAATAGCACCTTAAAGCCTTCAGAAAAGGGGATCTCTTGGCCATTCAACGTCCAGACTCTGCCGGATTCAATTCTACTCTTCAATACCGCTGTTGTAATCATATTTGAAAGCTATCATCAATTATAATCCGCTGTAATCGATTGAAATCATTAAGTGAATCAATAAAGACATAAGCTTCAGAGTGGACGTAGGCAAGATCGCCGAACCACTTTAAATCCTGTGTTTGTGATTGTTATTTGCGAATTATTGTGATTGTTATTGCTTAGATCTAAGTTCTATATTGATTGTTGCTGATTTGTGTTCATAAACGGGTGCTTTCACGATATTGGGTGTTTGTGACCAATTTTGGCGCAAACACTTAATAAATTCTTTTTAAGGAAATAAATCTTATTTTAAATAAAACTCATTCATATATTATTTTAAATCAAATATTTTTAAGATATAAATATTCATTTAAATTCAAATTTAAATCTAAATTCAAATTGAAAATTCAATTTGAAATCAAATTTAATATCAATTCAAATTTTACATTAACTTTAAACAAACACTAGTTTAATTTGAAAATAATAACTTTATTTAAAAAAATTTATTTTTTTAAAATTGGTCTCAGTTATATATATAAACAAACACCTTTTTAATTCAAAATAATAATTCTACTTTAAAAATCCATTTATATCTATATTTAAAATTATCATATTATTCATTATTTTGGTTATTTATATTTGAGAATAACAAATTTTATCCATTTTAAATAATTTATTAAGAAGATTATCACATTTTAAATTCCTCGAAATTCAGGGATATCACATGTACTTTGTACTATCTTTTGATATTATATGTTATCACTCCGTTGTGAGATTTTGATGTTTGGTTCTTTCTTTCCTGTTCCTTTTCTTTTTCTATATCCTTTTCTTTTACCCTAACGACCTATCTTTCTAGCACTTGGTGCTCGGCACATGAACACCATGGATGTATTAGTATCGACATTTCGAAGGTCGATATGGCGAGTTATTACAATGTGATATTAGAGCCGAAGGTTAAGCGAAAACCTTGGCTTCGGTTGGGTATAACTCATTAGGGGCAAGGTAAGTGATGCCCTATAATGAGTTGATTGTATTATACATTTAAGAGTGTATTTGTATTTGTAATAAACGTATGCCTTAAAGGAATTTCAACTATGAAAATTAGAAGATCATGTATATGGTAATTTATATAAGTATAAAATGCAGTTTAATTAATGTGGGGATTAATGATGTTTATTTATTATCCCCACTTGATTAGCTTAGTATTGCACAGCCAGTTTACTAGCATTGTTATCGTTTATTAATTGTTGATTTATGCTCGACCAATTTATGAGCAGTTTACCTTCTCATTGCATGTGTTGGGTAGACAATGTATGGTAGGTGCATTGAAACAAACACCTTTTGAATTTAGTTTCACATGTAATAAACAATGTGTGGTAGGTGCATTGAAACAAACACCTTGGGAATTTTGTTTCACATGTGACTATATGGCATTCAATGATAATGTTGGGTTAGAAGTTTATTCTAATAAAAGAAGCTTAGTGTAAATTTTCTAAATATGGTTTATAAATGAAGAGGATTTTAAACTGATATTTTGAGAACTTAAATCATGGTGTCTTTGAATTTTTTTTCAAAATTTTAGATAAATAACAACAGTATTATTGGAAAGTGTTTATGAACACTGTCACTTTAGAAGAGTTTTTAGATTTGTTCGAGTTCGAGATTGCTCTTGGAATCAACCAGTCAATTTATGAATAAATTTTTTTTCCAGCTAGTTCGAGTGGCTTGAAAGTGACTACAAATAGACAAGAGATGTGTTCGGTTAGTAAGCACTTCTCGCGGGCATTACCCTTCTTAGTAAGGGAATATATGGTACAACTTGGCAGGACTCATTTCCATGGTTTCATTTTTGTGTTACTCGATCTATAAGTATATTTTCTATAGATTTTAAAGTAAATATTTAGGAAATTGGTTTATGAATCGAGATCATGATACTTAGTAATATTTACGAAGTACTTGATACATCTTTGAAAATGATTTTGGCTAAATCTTAAAAGTATGATTTGATATACAAAAGGATATATGTATATATTATTATTTCAAATGATTTGAGATAACAACACGGTGTTTAGTATTAAAAAATTTCTCTAAACAAATTTAATATAAAATGTAGAGTAGTTTAATATGGAGTAATTTTGGTACGAGCTTTCTAAGAAAAGTTTCGCATGCGTGCTATGTTGGGTGTCCAAGCGGTAGTGGGATAGCCCAAATAATTAAGGAACCTTTTCTTGTTTTTCTTTATAGTAAAGTGTGTCTATTAAATACGTGAAACTTTGTTAAGTTAAATTATTAATGCATATATCCTATGTATTAGGACAATGTGGTATGTTTATCAAATTGTGATGTGTTAGGTAGTTTTCATTTGTCTAAATGAGATGGATTTTTCGATGATTTTAGATAGTCGGTAATTTCTAGATCATTATAGACTTTGAAGTTTAGTATTTTTAGAAATATAAAAATAAGTTTATATAACTCTTGAATGGAGTTTGTACTAAGTTAAAACATGTTTTAAATTTGTTGAACATTCATGATGAGTAAAATGAATTTGATATTTTACATATATTCTTAGGATGTGGTAGAGTGTTATACGAGTAATAACTTGAAGTAAGTTGTTTTGAAATGTTTTATAAATGAAGTTATGTCTTTATTAAACGTCTATAAACTTGAAGTGATATTTTTTGAAATGTTTTGTAAATGATTTTGGTATTTAATGACAGACTATTTTCATAAATGAATGTGATATAAAAAGTAATTGGTGCAGTGAAGAAATCATTAGGATCAAAAAACATAAGTTGTGTGTAGATCGTTTTATTCACATGACTATTCTTGATCCAGGATTCGAGTACATGAAATCTAGGCGATTTACACCAATCCGGACAAATGATATTTTACTTGATTATTGATGATAAACACTTGAAATGATTCTTAATATGATCTCAAAGTTTTCTATCATTATATATGGCTATGTAAGCCTAAGGTTTCTAATCAAGAAACCTGATCGGAGTCCACACTAGAGAGCGCAAGTGAACTATACTAGTTTGGAAGTGGAATTTATGTAATCGAGGAAGTGATTAGATTTGATATTGCATACGGATGATCCAAGTATATCATACAGGCTTAAGTATATGCATACTATGTTATTATGTCTTATTGGAGAGTTTAGGGAATGCCTCTTCGTTTTTTCCAAGGTAGCATGAATAATCTTCTAAGTAATAACCTGAGGCTGTTGAGCGTAAGGTATGATTAGTAAATTGTTTATTGTCCTTATGCAATGAGAGGGTTTTTGAACCTAAGCGAACTGTGAACTTTGTTGGCAAGTAAATTTTGTATATTGTTAAGATTTGTGTCTTGTTTCTTTTTATGTGTTATACAAGTTGGAATTTCAAGAGTGAAATGTTTTAAATGGGGAAGAATGTAACGACTTGCAATTTCGAACACTGTATTTAAATATGTGAAATATTTAAATATTTGAATATAGGATTTAATATGATTAAATTTATTTAATAACCATGTTAAGCCTATTTTTAAGTAATTACTAATGAAGGTAAACTTGTGTTTTAAAATTTTTACAAAAATAAATAGTTCGAAGAAATATCAATAATGTGACCTAAAATCGTTTTATCGATAAACAGCTTTTTACTCAATAGAAGTCATTCATAATTATTGTGATTGCATAATTAACTAATGTTTCATTAGTTAGCAACTAAAAATAATCTATGAAATTAACAGCTTCAGGAAGGTTTTAGAAGATATTATGAAGAGGGGTAGTTTGGTAATTGACCAAGGAAAAGAAGATATTTTGTAAAGAAGAATGAGATGTAAATTTGTACTCATTAGGGAGCATAGGGGTCCTGTTTTGGCTGGCTAAAGCAAGGGTAAGGGAGGTCATTTTACCTTAGTTAAGTTCATACAACATATCTCTTTCATTTCATAATTTTGTTTTCTAAGTTTTGTGAAAAAAGGCCAAGTATTCAAGCCTCTTCTCTCTTCATTTTCTCATATCAAATGAGCTCAAAACTTAACTAAAATTTAGCGATGGCCCTAACTCAACATCAAAACATGGCATAGCATATCAAAAGTGGAAGGATGGAGCAAAAATGAGGGGAGCATGATTTGGCCGTGAGCATCAAAGTGAAGCGGGAGCTTGGCTTTGTGTTGTGAAGGCTAAAGGTGGTTTCTTTAGGCTTTTGGGTGATGGTAGGAAGTGTTATCATGCTCTAGCGCTTGTGACTCTTGCTAGTTTGGTTATTCTATGAGTTTAGTCACCATTTAATGAATATCTCTTGTGTTATGTTATTTTGTGCTTGAAATATAAAGTTAAAGTTCATTAATTAATTAAAGTTATTACTTTGGATCCTCTTGCTTTTAAAAACAAATGACAACTCTATAATGTATAACTTAGCTTCTATTACCTTCCAAATCTTGTATCATAGCCTAAACTATATGCTACATGTTTGGTAATGTTGTATGTGATATATTAGTGTGTATGTGAATATTTGAAGCGAAAGAGTCGCTATGAAATCACTTCGAAATCTCCTTGCTTTAACTTTCTCATTTTGGTGATATGTTATTGTCTTATGATATGATATACTTTGGTTTCTCTCCACACATATTTTGGCGTATGAAACAGTAAATAAAACGTTTGGAAAGTTATAAAACTTGTGAAAGAAAGTTGTGAAAGTTAGAAGCGAATTAGTCGCTATGAAAGCACTTTGAAATCCCTTTATGTTCGGCAAAATTTTAAGTTAACTTTGGAAGACATCCCTTGGGGTTTCTTTGCTGTTTTAACAAGTAAAATATATGTACTTATTACTGCAAAAATATCAAAGTTCATTGTTTCATGATTGGTTGAACGAAGTTGAAAAATTTAGGAGTAAAAAGGTCGCCGTAAATGAACTTTGAAAAATTCATCGTGTTTAGAAATTTTTATTATAATTTTGGAACATATCCTTAGGTGTTTCTTTTCATGGTTTTTATATAGCCAAAATATACCGCATACTGCAAAAAAATTAGAACAAAAATCATTTGTTTAATTGGCTAAAACTGCCATAAATATTTGCATTTTCATTTTGTTCTCTATCCAAAATTTTAGATAGCACTTATAAATGCTTTCTTTGGTCTACTACATCACTTCTGGGTTTGTTGCAATATGTGCTTTTAATGTGACATTTTAACTAGTTTTCATGGTTTATAATTTGTAATCTTTGTGGAATCTTTTAGAAAATTCTAATAACATGGATTTGAGTATGAAAAAAGATTAGAAGTTCAAATTATTTTTAAAAATTGAATACTAATTTTAAATTAAAATATTTACTTTGCGACACTTAGAATAAAAGGTTTTTAGTAAATTATAAATTAGTTATTTTTATGTAATATTTTACATAGATATTTAAAACCTGTTTGTAAGTATTTTTAAAGTGTTTATATATATATTTTGGAAAAGTTAAGTTTTAAGAAGTTAATTAAAGTGAATGGGTTTTGAGGAGTTAATTAAAAGTAAAATTACATTGTTAAATAAGAGTAGATGTAATTAGATCTTTAAAAAGAATGATTTATAGATAATGACAAGCATAAAGTAGTTTTTATTTATAGTAACAACATTTGTTTTTAAGCCATTTAATTATACTTTTTAAAAAGTGAAATCCTATTTAAGATTTGAGAATATTCTTATATCATTTGTCATAAGGATATGAATACATTTCTAAGTATTGAAAAATGTAGTACTGAATAGTGTAAGTGTAGAAATGAATGGTAAAAGAGTAGAAATGGATAATCAAAGAATAGAGATGAATAGTAAAAGAGTAGAAATAAATAGTGAAATGGTAGTATACATTTTACATCATTTGGATAGGTATTTTATATATACATATAAGTATTTACAAGAAAGTTTAAATTACTTAAATAAAAGGGGATAAGAAGCTGCTTCTGTGACTTAATCATGCTTTGTATATTTACTTTCTTAATCTTATACTTAGCACTGAAAGTAGACAGAGTAGATTTATTCCATCTGTAAGAGTTAAGAATAATGTTCGAGTAGGGTTTAGAAGCAAATAGTGCTCAAAACTACCGGCTTCACTCTTGACCAAGAGATGGTATAATTGGGAAAGTCAAAAATGTGATAAGTATATGAGACTGGGTTTCCATATATGAATGTTTCTATTTTGTACTGAATAGACGATTAGTCGACTATCGAGTTTGACCAAATTAACTTTAGAAGCATATGTAAGTGCAACAAATCTCCTTTTTGATCCTCAGAAGTCAACACTAATACATCATGGTATTCACGTGTTGTGACGACCCGGAATTTTTGAGCATTTGAAATGGAGATATTTAATTTATTTTAAATATTCGAAAGGTTAATTTTAACTTGAATTCAAATATCTCTATTTATTTGATAATTAAATTATTGAATTTAACGATTGGAAATTGGGTAAAATATGAAATCTAGAATTTTAAGCATGTTAAAATAATTTAAAGGCTTGCAAAATTTATATTGATAACACTGAAGATGGTAAAAGTGTTAAAATTGAATTTGAAAGTGTTTTGTTAGGTTTTGGAGATATACAGTTTAAATTGATATTTAAAAATAGCCATCCGGGGCACGGTCTCAGAATTCGACGAAACCAGTTCCATTGGTCCGTAATATTGTATTATTATCGGATTTCAAATTTCGTATTGATTGGACTTGTTGTGTGAGCGTACGATAAGTAAAGCGCTGAAAATTAAATCGAAAATTCAATTTTATAACTGGTCCAAAAAGCTATCTTCTCCATACGATCGAATTAGGACTCGAAACCTTTTCCATTGTGTTCGGAATACGGGTATAACCTTAGAAACACCTGTTGGCACGCCTCGATAGGAGGTCGAGTTTTTGAGTGGCGTAATTCGAGGCGATTTAAATTTAAAATTTTGAATTTAAATAAGTATATATTTATATACATCCAGTCAAAACCCCGTTGAATTGTTTATCACATCACAACTTTTCCTTTCTTTTCGTTGTCGCTGTAGCCTGTTGATTTAGGTACGCAAATATCTTTTCCTTTTTACTTTATTCCACAGCCGAGCCTTCCTTTCTTTCTTCTCAAAACAAAATCGTTTCTTCCGTCCTAGTAAATGCAGATCAAATCGTATATATATATTAAAAAGGGAATGGAAGCAGCCGAGTTCTTTTTTTTCAAATCGAAATCACCTCGTGTATAACAAATCCTCTCCTTCCTTTCAAAATCAAGATGAAATCTTTATTCCTCTTTCTGTTGTGAGTTCGCATAAAAACCCTAGCCGAGAGAATGATAAAGCACCGCTCACCTCGCGAGGTCGTGATGGCCGATTTGGCAAGACATGGCGGCGGCGCCTTAGGCTGGGGCGGAACGCGAGCAGGGATTCACAATGGGTGGTCGCGATTCGATTGGAGTGTGATCGATGGGAGTCACGATTGGAAGTTGCGTCTGTTCGTGATCGAGCGTGGAGTAAAGGCGTGGGTTGGGGCCACAGCATTTAGGGCGTGGGTGAGGATCGGCGTCATCGAATTTGGGTTCTGCAGTGCTCGAGTTGTCGCGTGAGGTATTTTTTTCCCATCAATTTAAATTGTTAAATTTTTAAGTTAGTTAGCTAATTTTATAAAAAAGAAAAAAAAAGGTAAAATCTATTTTAGTTTTAAAATTATATAAATACAGTTTATGTATTTTAAATAACAATAACAATAAATAAATCTGCCTATTTTAAATTAAAGGTAAACTGAGAAAAATATAAACAGGAAGATTTTGAAATTATTTATATATATATGAAATCAGAAAGAAAAATAAATATACATATTTTTATTTATCATCTAGTTTATTGTTGATAATGTATTTTAGTGATTATTTTGTTTATAACCTATTAATTTATTTTAGTCACAAAAAGGTTTCAAAAGGAAATTATGAGTGAGATTGAATTATTAAGTTAAAAACCAAACTTTTAGTTACATTGAAATTGTTAGTAAACTAAGTGGTAATAAATTGTTTGATCAATTCAAATATTAATAAAATAATCTAATATTTATACAAGGTCTAAAATCGTGAAGGAAACAAGCCGTTTGGAAGTGGATTGCAAATTAAAAGCGAAGGTGAGTTAATCTCACTCAGTTGAATTTTAATTTAAATGGTTAAATATAAATAATTGGTTGATTGACTGGATTTGGTGTGTTATATTATATATAGTAGTATATAGTATATCTTGGAATGTTTGATTTCCCGCATTATATAGCGGATGAGACCCTATGTGCCGCATAATAGCAGGTGATTTTATATTTAAAACCCATATACCGCGATATTCCACCTCGAAGTGGAATTGATATTTATGTTGTGCTAACGTTTGTGGATGCAGGGAAAACAGGTTGGAGGGATCCAACTGGATTCCTCAACATTTATTTAAATTATTTAATATTCTCTGTTGTGATTATTTGATATTATATGATGAACTATATTGGAATATTGAATGCTATGGTTTGATTGAATATATTTGGGTAAAATGAGTTTCCAAAAACATATAAATTGGATTTTGGAAGAAAAATGAAAGAAGTAAATTTGTAGGAGAAATAATTATAGAAAATTTGAATGAATTTAAAAATGAATTGAAAAAGAATAAAAGTGATTTTAAAATTCGAATAAATTTTTTTGGAGTATGGAAAAAGGATTTTGAATATACAGAGAAATAATGAATTTTAAACCTTAAATGACATCATTTAAAGGAATAAATAATTTATTTTAAAATCCAAGTTTAAATCTATTGAAATAGATAAAGAAGGAATTTATTTCCAAATGAAGTAAATTGGAAATTAATTTGGAGATTGAATTAGTTGAATAAAACCAAGATTATTAAAAAGAAATGAGACTTTGGGAATTTATAAACTGAGTTTAAAAAAAATATCAGGGGATATTTGGGAAGAACTCATTCAAGATGGGAATTTATTAAAGGAAATGAGGAAATTTGTTTAAAAATAAACAACGATTTGTTTTTAAAGTATGTGAAGAGAAGTATATTTCCTTGGATAGCCAAGTACATTTTCAAGCAAATTTTTAAATATAAAATAAATTTTTTAATTTGTTTTAAAAAGCATGTTTTAGGAAATTTATTATTGCTAAAGGTTTGAATTCTAAAGTAAGTATTTTTTTCAAATCTATTATCGTAGTAATTATTTAAAGGCGACTTAGTATTTTGTTTTAAAAGGGAAAAATCTAGTTTTATATTTTATAAAGTAACCTTATTTTCAAATATTCATATTGTATGTGTTTTTAACAAATTATTGAAGTATTTTAACTTAAATGTTTTAAAGTATATTTCAAAGTAAAGCGTTTTAAATTATTTTAAAAATCTTAAGTTTTGTGCTTGGTGATTTCAATAGAAATAGAAATATTTGGGAAAATTTATACTGAGAAAGGAAGATTGTTTGAAACTGTTTTCAAAAGGATTTGAAAGTGAAAATATATCTTGTGAATATATTTTTGGGATTAATAAATAACTTGGGAAAATTATTTATTGTTTGGTGATTGTTGTGAATGTTAATTAATAGTTAAACAACCGACTATCAATATTGGCCAAATGCACTGATCGTTTCGAAGAGACCGAGATCGAGATTTATTTCTCGAAAACCACTTCGATCCGGATTGTATGTTTTTGTGGAAAAACGAATTTGGATTCGAAGAAGGAGCAGTGAAGTGCAAGGGCTAGTCGCTACTAATCCTGAGGATATTTCCAGAATGGATGTAGTAGGAGTAGTGCCTTCGGTTCCATTCGAACCCGTGATGGACTTGTATGGATGAATGCTTTCAGAACATCGTCAGGTGGAAGATGAGCATTCTAAGGGATATTGTCTATAAAGATAACGCTTAACCTCAAGCCTCATCAACCGGGAATGACTGAAAATCAGGGGTTATGCCGCAAGGCTTGGTGGGCAGCACCCATTTCCGGGTACGGTCATCCTTGTCTAGATGTCCCTTTTTATTTCGGCTTAGTGGTGCGGTTGCTGATCCCAACCGTGGGGTGATCTTACTCGGGTCTTGTGTTGCAGGGGGTTAGGAGTGATACTCGGTACTGTGATCGAGGCCATGTACTGTGACAGGTGGTACCCCAGTGCCTAGTCATTAGTTGAAAATCCATTCTCCCTATGCGCCTTTTACGAGTTTTGCTTGTATTTCCCACTCTGTGGCTAGTAGCTGGAATTTAATGAATGTAAAAATTTCCGCTATTTTAATAAGTATTTGTATACAGACCCTATTATAATATCAAAGGGTTTTAATAAAAAGTGTTTTAGCTAACGTAAGGTAAAAACCCGACATGTTTATTTGTGGCGTGGTCTTACGAGATGCTTTTGTTTTCAAAGGGATTTTGGAACTTTAATAATCAACTTGAGTGTGGTGTTCTGACGCTGGTATTCCAGAATGACTCGGGTGTCATTTAACTGTAATGCTCGGGTCAGACCGAGTGTTATAGATTACAGGACAAGATGCTGTGGAGCTCAGGAGACGAGCTGGATGCAATACATACTTCCGTATTTGATTTATTATTCCTCTATGTATCCAGTTGTATGTTATTGTTGTTGAACTCTGATGATGTATAAAATAGAAACAGATATAGTATTTGTCTTGGTGTAAAGATTATTGAATACCTATTATATTTTATTTCCGCTGCGATGGTTAGATTCTGATGTTGTTTTCTGTTTTCTCTTCTTCTACCTCTTCTTCTTTAACCCAAATGGTTCGTATTTCTGTTCAAGTTGAGTTAATTGATGTAGATTAGTGTTGACTCATGGGGTACGGATTTGCGGGTCGTTACACTTGGTATCAGACCTTAGGCTGGTGATAACCTTGGCTCTGGTGGGAATTTCTCATAGAATAGAGTCCGTAGTACTCTAGAATGAGCTCGAGTATATTAATAGATATGAGCGCGTATTTGTTAGTGAATATAAAATAGTTTTATTATTGTGTTGACTTATCGGTTGAGTGTTAATGGATTCTGGTCGATATGTGGGACGCCATGTTATCGATAGGGATTTCTAAACTCTTAAACAAGATAAACCAACACAATATTGTTTTAAACAGGGTAAATGAAATAATTTTACCCAGATTATTTTTGTATATAAAAGAAATGATTTTTCGTAAATTTTTATAGTTACATATGGATGCTTGGTTGTTAGGAAGTGATAATATTAAATTATTATCATTGTATGAGAATTTAATAAGAAATTGAAATAATAACCAAAGATTAAAGAATAAATTAATAAATAAATGGGATTTGTAAATGTAAATTATATTTGAATAAGATATTGAAACCATAATTAAAAACTAAGAAACAAATTCATAAACAAATGAATTTAGGTACACAAATATCTTTTCCTTTTTACTTTATTCCACCGCCGAGCCTTCCTTTCTTTCTTCTCAAAACAAAATCGTTATCTTCCGTCCTAATAAATGCAGATCGAATCGTATATACATAAAAAAGGGAATGGAAGCAGCCGGGTTCTTTTTTTTTCAAATCGAAATCACCTCGTGTATAACAAATCCTCTCCTTCCTTTCAAAATCAAGATGAAATCTTTATTCCTCTTTCTGTTGTGAGTTCGCATAAAAACCCTAGCCGAGAGAATGATGAAGCGTCGTTCACCTCGTGAGGTCGTGATGGCCGCTTTGGCAAGACATGGAGGCGATGCCTTAGGCTGGGGCGGAACGCGAGCAAGGATTCGCGATGGATGGTCGTGATTCGATTGGAGTGTGATCGATGGGAGTAACGATTGGAAGTTGCGTCTGTTCGTGTTCGAGCGTGGAGGAAAGGCGTGGGTTGGGGCCAGAGCATTTAGGGCATGGGTGAGAATCGGCGTCATCGAATTTGGGTTCTGCAGTGCTCGAGTTATCGCGTGAGGTATTTTTTCCCATCAATTTAAATTTTTAAATTTCTAAGTTAGTTACTTAATTTTTTAAAAAAAAGAAAAAAAGGTAAAATCTATTTTAGTTTTAAAATTATATAAATACAGTTTGTGTATTTTAAATAACAATAACAATAAATAAATCTGCCTATTTTAAATTAAAAGTAACTGAGAAAAATATAAACAGGAAGATTTTGAAATTATTTATATATATATGTATATGAAATTAGAAAGAAAAATAAATATACATATTTTTATTTATCTTCTAGTTTATTGTTGATATTGTATTTTAGTGATTATTTTGTTTATAACCTATTAATTTATTTTAGTCACAAAAAGGTTTGAAAAGGAAATTATGAGTATGATTAAATTATTAAGTTAAAAACCAAACTTTTAGTTAAATTAAAATTGTTAGTTAACTAAGTGGTAATAAATTGTTTGATCAATTCAAATATTAATAAAATAATCTAATATTTATACAAGGTCTAAAATCGTGAAGGAAACAAACCATTTGGAAGTGGATTGCAAATTAAAAGCAAAGGCGAGTTAATATCACTCAGCTGAACTTTAGTTTAATGGTTAATTTAAATAATTGATTGATTGACTGGATTTGGTGTGTTATATTATATATAGTAGTATATAGTATATCTTGAAATGTTTGATTTCCCGCATTATATAGCGGATGAGACCCTATGCGCCGCATAATAGCGGATGATTTTATATTTAAAACCCATATACCGCGATATTCCACCTGAAAGTGGAATTGGTATTTATGTTGTGCTAACGTCTGTGGATGCAGGGAAAACAGGTTGGAGGGATCCAACTGGATTCCTCAACATTTATTTAAATTTTTTAATATTCTCCATTGTGATTATTTGATATTCTATGATGAAATATATTGGAATATTGAATGCTATGGTTTGATTGAATATATTTGGGTATAATGAGTTACCAAAAACATATAAATTGGTTTTTGGAAGGAAAATAAAAGAAGTAAATTTGTAAACGAAAAAATTATAGAAAATTTGAATGAATTTAAAAATGAATTGAAAAATATAAAAGTGATTTTAAAATTCTAATAAATTTATTTCGATTATGGAAAAAGGATTTTAAATATACAGAGAAATAATGAATTTTAAACCTTAAATGACATCATTTAATGGAATAAAGTATTTATCTTAAAATCCAAGTTTAAATTTATTGAAATCGACAAAGAAGGAATTTATTTCCAAATGAAGTAAATTGGAAATTAATTTGGAGATTGAATTAATTGAATAAAACCAAGATTGTTAAAAAGAAATGAGACTTTGGGAATTTATAAACTGAGTTTAAAAAAAAAAAATATCAGGGGATATTTGGAAAGAACTCATTCAAGATGGGAATTTATTAAAGGAAATGAGGAAATTTGTTTAAAAATAAACAATGATTTTTTTTTAAAGTATGTGAAGAGAATTATATTTCCTTGGATAACCAAGTACGTTTTCAAGCAATTTTTTAAATATAAAATAAAAGTTTTAATTTGTTTTAAAAAGCATGTTTTAGGAAATTTATTATTGCTAAAGGTTTGGATTCTAAAGTAAGTATTTTTTTTCAAATCTATTATCGTAGTAATTATTTAAAGGGGACTTAGTATTTTGTTTTAAAAGGGAAAAATCTAGTTTTATATTTTATAAAGTAACCTTATTTTCAAATATTCATATAGTATGTATTTTTAACAAATTAATGAAGTAGTTTAACTTAAATGTTTTAAAGTATATTTCAAAGTAAAGCGTTTTAAATTATTTTAAAAATCTTAAGTTTTGTGCTTGGTGATTTCAGTGGATAGAAATACTTGGAAAAATTTATACTGAGAAAGGAAGATAGTTTGAAACAGTTTTCAAATGGGTTTGAAAGTGAAAATATATCTTGTGAAGATATTTTTGGGATTAATAAATAATTTGGGAAAATTATTTATTGTTTGGTGATTGTTGTGAATGTTAATTGATAGATAAACAATCGACTATAATATTGGCCAAATGCATTGATCGTTTCGAAGAGACCGGAATCGAGATTTATTTCTCGAAAACCACTTCGATCCAGTTTGTACGTTTTCGTGGAAAAACAAGTTTGGATTCGAAGATGGAGCAGTGAAGTGCAAGGGCAAGTCGCTACTAATCCTGAGGATATTTCCAAAATGGATGTAGTAGGAGTAGTGCCTTCGGTTCCGTTAGAACCCGGGACGGACTTATATGGATGAATGCTTTCAGAACACCGTCAGGTGGACGATGAGCATTCTAAGGGATATGTTCTATAAAGGTAACACTTAACCTCAAGCCTCATCAACCGAGAATGACTGAAAATCAAGGGTTATGCAGCAAGGCTGGTGTGCAGCACCCATTTCCTGGTAAGGTCATTCCTGTCTAGATGTCCCTTTTTATTTCGGCTTAGTGGTGCGGTTGCTGATCCCAACCGTGGGGTGATCTTACTCCGGACTATCCAGTAAGGGATAGTCCGGGTCTTGTGTTGCAGGGGGTCGGGAGTGATCCTCGGTACTGCGATCTAGGCCACGTATTGTGACAGGTGGTACCCCAGTGTCTAGTTGTTAGTTGGAAATCCATTCTCCCTACGCCCCTTTTACGAGTTTTTTTGTATTACCCACTCTGTGGCTAGTAGCTGGAATTTAATGAATGTAACAATTTCAGCTAGTTTAATAAGTATTTGTATATACACCCTATTATAATATCAGAGGATTTTAATAAAAAGTGTTTTACCTATCGTAAGGTAAAAATCCGATATGTTTATTTGTGGCGTGGTCTTACGAGATGCTTTTGTTTTCAAAGGGATTTTGGAACTTTAATAATCAACTTGAGTGTGTTTTTCTCACGCTGGTATTCCAGACTGACTCGGGTGTTATTTAACTGTAATGCTCGGGTCAGACAGAGTATTATAGAATACAGGACATGAGGCTATGGAGCTCAGAAGACGAGTTGGATGACGATACGTACTTCCGTATTTGATTTATTATTTCACTGTGTATCCAGTTGTATGTTATTATTGTTGAACTCCGATGATGTATAAAGTAGAAACAGATATAGTATTTGTTTTGGTGTAAAGATTATTGAATATCTATTATATTTTATTTCCGCTGCGATGGTTAGATCTGATGTTGTTTTCTGTTTTCTCTTCTTCTACCTCTTCTTCTTTAACCCAAATGGTTCTTATTTCTGTTTAACTTGAGTTGGTTGATGTAGAATAGTGTTGACTCAAGGGGTACGGATTTGCGGGTCGTTACACGTGTCGAACATCCAAGTGCCAAAAAGGCAGATCATTTGGGTGAAATAAAAGAAAAGACATACCAGAATCTCACAACTGACAACTAATCTATAATACATCAATGAACTTTACAAATAGAAAACTTTTATATACATACATCAATTAGAGTACAATTATCCTATCATCAGCCCTTGGATAGTTATAACAACTTATCTTTACAATTTTTGATAAATACAAACAAGAAACAAATAGCTGAAGATAAAGAAAATAAGGAAGTACGTCTTGGAGGAATCTAACTTGTCTCCTACCGCTCCAAGTGTCCAGCCAAATCTGGAAAATATGCACGGGCTTACCCGAACATTATAAGATAAATAATGCCCAGATCAGTTTGGTAAAACCAACAAGAGAAACACAGTAAAATGTATTAATAAAGGTTTATAAAATCTATCAAAATAAAGGTATCTCGTAAGACCACGCCGCACATAAACACGGATGAGTTTTTACCTTATGATAATCAAAACATTTCTATAGAAAGTTCAGCAAAATTATAAGTAGGGTTTAAAGTAAATATTAAATCATAACCGAAATTGTTACGTTAATTAAATTTCAGTGCAATAGGTACACAACTAAGTCCGAAGGCACTTGTTGGAGAATGGATTTACATACAATGACAAAGCTACCCCAAAATGTACAAGGTCGTAAACATTACGACCTTTGTGAATTAGGACAAGATTACCCCTTATTGGATAGTATCGAATATGTCACCGCCTCGGTTGATTTGCAATTTTTCCCGAGAGCATTCATGCATAGAAAAATACATAAATATATATATATATATATATATATATATATATATAAGGGTGATGACATACCCTAATGGTAGTGAACCACATAGCCCTGAAGCATATCCTTTGTTTTAATCATCTTGGTTGATGAGGCTTGAGGCTATGTTTTACCTTTTAGATAGCAATCCCACCTGGAATGCAAACACTGCCCTCCAAGCAAAAATGCAATGTAAGCATTTGTCCAAGTACAAGTTGTTCAGGATATGAACAACCAAACACATTACTTTTACAACCTCTTTTTGGAATCACCCTCTGGCTTAGCATCAAGTAGCCCTTGCACTTCAAAGAGATCTGTCTTTAATCCCATAATCTTCAAGATGTCTTCAATTCAAATATTTGAGTTGGTTCAAAGTTGTTTTCGGATAAATCATAATTATCTGATCCTTATCTCTTCAAATAAACATTCGATAGTTTTTGGCAACTCAACACCGTTTTCTAGAAACAATTAGAAAATACATAAAAGCGGGGATCACCTCCTAACCGTTTAAGTGGATGGATTTTCTTATCATTTATCTTTGAAGAACAACGAGTTTATATGCATATTATAGCATCCCGAGCATCTGTACCGCAAAATTCTCATGTTTTCTCCTATATATTTCCAAAGTTAAAAATTGGCCCAGATTTGATAGTTAGTTACTTGAATGTCAAATAAACAAACAATCAGGCATAAATTTAATTCCATTGAATCCACCAAGCCTCATTTAATTAATCTTCCTTTAGTTAACTCTCTTTACTTATTTACTCTATATATTCATAAACTTATCTCACAGTATAAGTATATTTTCAAACTAGTTAAGAAAGATTCTCATTTCAAAATCATATTAAATGATTCAAAATGAATGTCATTTAAAACATAGTTTACTATAACCCAAACCTCTTATCCTTCGGTGTTAAGTATGGAAAGGGCATTTCCATACCACCATAATTAAGAAGGATTATTTATTAATTTCATAAACTTGACCTTCTTAAGTAAAACTAAATCGTATACGGAAATAATATTTTGAACTCATAAGTTCCATATACAATTCATTTAAGCAAGGTTATTAACCTATTTCTTTTCCAAATTTCAAAATCTCCTTCCAATTTATAAACTATTTTACTGAATTCTTTCCACTAAGTAAAACCCCTTTTTATAAACAATATTAATATTTAAAACACCTTTCTAAACTAATTTAATTAACCTAAACCCCATTATGAAATAAATTAATTAACCTAAAAAAACCTATTAATAAAATGATTAATTTAATTTTAAATACATTATTAAATAATCAATGAACTTAAAATATCATTAAATGAAGTAATTAATTCACTAA
Organism: Allium cepa; assembly: GCA_030765085.1. Taxonomy (NCBI): domain Eukaryota; kingdom Viridiplantae; phylum Streptophyta; class Magnoliopsida; order Asparagales; family Amaryllidaceae; genus Allium; species Allium cepa. The sequence goes on along the minus strand of CM060932.1, from coordinate 352,044,254 downwards.
AACCTTATTAATAATAGTGTTTAATTAATTTTAAATACCATTCTTAATATAATTAATTAACTTACAAAAGTCATAAATTTAAAAGGTTAATAAATTTAAGACTTCATTAATAAATAAGATAATGTACTTAAAACATTATTAATTAAAATAATAATTAACTTAAACATTATTAATTAAAATAATAATTAACTTAAACGTTATTACTTTGAAGATTAATTATGTAACAATCTCCGATTTTAGCCAAGTTTAATTTGATAATTAATTTATTTTTGGAATTTAATTGTGAATTTAATGGTAAATTAATTGTAATTTGTCAGAATAAATATATTGAAAATAAAATTTTGATTTGAAATTCATATTTTGAAAATAATTTGGATTTAAAAACTCTATATTTAAAATTTATAAAAGTTTGTTTTCTAATATATATCTATATTTGGAAGTTGTAAATTGAGATTAATATAATAATTTTCTAAAAAATTAGTTAAAGTTAAATTACTCGTTTTGAACACTTGTATTTGTTTATAGTTATCAATTTAAGTATAATAACTTAAGAAAAAATTTAGAATGAAATTTATAAAAGGATTTAGAGACACTTTCTTTCATACTTGAAATAAATATAGTTGTATATGTATAAAAGTAAAAGTATAAATACAAAAGTGTCAATTTATTAACACATGTGTTTAAAACATAATTTAAAAATTAATAAAGAGAGGGCTTAAACACAATTTAAATCACATTGGACATTTGTAAGAAAATTAAAATATGTATTTACAAATGTGAAGAAAATAAACATGCACTATACAAGTGTTAATTTATGGTAACAAGTGGCAAGCAAGTTTTTTATTTATTTATTTGAATTTTATAAAATATATTTGAGAATTTATGAAATCAGGCTTCTCAATCTCTTCTTCATTTTCTCAAAACTGAAAAAAGCCTAAGTTCGAAATTTAATCAAATAAACTACAAATGTAACAAGATCAAATCAATTCAAGTGTAACCTGGAAACATACAGGCAAAGAAAATGAAATCAGATAACTATAAAAACATCAAGGCAAAGATCAAAGACAACAAAGCAATTTCCAGATCAAGCAACAAATTCAACATCGTTTCCGGGCCTCTGTCTTCAAACTTGATGAGCATACTTTCCACCCATAATCTATTTCTAGGTTGATGCTTGTAAGTAAAATTTTTGAAATTCTGGAATTTAATCTGTTGTTTGAGTTCATGCTTGAAGTAAGGTTGAAAATTTCTTGAATGTGTATAAATCTGGGTATATAGGTGTGGAGGTGGCCGTGCATGTCTGGGAACAGACAGAAGTATCTCTATTTCAAAGGTTTATAGGGTTCAAACCTATTTAAAAATCAAAATCTCATCCTACAATCATTTATAGGCTTTAATGTCTAAGTAAATTATGTTTTTAAGATCAGTATCTAAGTATTAAAATTAATTTCAAAATTAAATTGTCAAGGGGTTGCTGGTAAACAAGCAAACACAGTGAAACTCTAAACTATGTCAAAATTAAAACATCGTGTTGTCTTGTTTCGATAATATCATCAAAATCATTTTCGAAAATGATGATTTGAAAATTTTGAATCAACATTTTTAATTATGCAATTATGAAGAAATTACGAGTTGAATGAAATTGCATATTTCATCAAATTCTGGTGATCGACAAGATGTTGGACCTCGGAATCATAGCAGTAGGTAGCTTGGAGGTCGGAGAGTTCGGGAAAATTGCTCTATTAAATTCCAGATCACCGTGGATGGTAAATGTGGTCAAATTAGGGTTTTAGCTCGTGTTTTTGTTAAGGTCAAATTTTCAGTTGCTGACGTCTCGTCATCGCATCGAAGTTGAACGCTCTGATGGCGATCGATGCAGGGAAGCCTGACGAAGCTCTGGCTGGGATCTCAACATCACTTGTGGCCTGAGGCGATCAAACAAGGCAGTTTTCTGATGATCAAGTTTATTTCAGTTTGGGTTAAATGGTTAGTTTTCGAATTCGTCAACGGTGGTGGTTTCTGGATGATCGGAGGCTTAGAGGAGGTGGTTGCCGATTTGTCGATGGCCATGACATCAATCAGAGGTGGCCGGAGTCTTTATACACGTGCACAATATATCAGTGGTGTCTGGTGAAGGTTGGGTTCAGGAAGATGATGCATTTTCTCGGTGATGAGCTCGTGAAAATTGATGATAGACTCGAAGAAGTGATGAGTGCAGAAGTGTTTGTGGATGGCTCGAGGAATTTGAGCTTGGGTCTCGGGTTGGAACCTGAAGTTTTGGGTTTGGGTTGAAATCAGTTTTTAATTTTTAAAAATAAAATAAGTTTTCAAGTTTAAAACTTGATCAAGTTTTAAACATTTTCCTAATTAACAATAAATGTGTTACACTAGTTTTGGAATTAGTTAAAGTTTTTTTTAAGAAATTATTTCATATTAATGTAGTTTTAAAGCATTTTTATATACATATATAATCTTTATTTTAAAAGTCTAATTAAATAAATTTAATATTGTAATTGTATAATTAATTTAGGAAACGTTTTCAATTATGGATTAACTTGAATGTTTTTTTACTTAATCCATGCGTTAATAATATTGATTTTAAAGGTTTATTAAATAAATTTGAATATAATTAAGTAATTAATGTGTTATTTTAATTTGAAACTCGATTACTTAATTAAAGGTTAATTAGGACTTAATTAAGGATTAATTAATCGAGAGTTAAGTGATTAATGATGAGTAATTAAAATATAATTACTTAATAAGATTAATTAAGTATAATTACTTAATGAAGGGTTATTACTTAATGTAATTTAGATTAATTACTTTGTGTAATTATAATTAAAGAATAATTATTTTAAAAGGATAATTACTTAATTAAAAGATTGATTAAGGTTAATTAACTTCATAATAAAGGATAATTAATTAATGATAATTAATTAAGGGTTAATTAAATAATGTAATTAATTAAGGATAATTAATTAAAGAATAATTAAATAATTAAGGGTTAATTATTTAATAATTAAAGGTTAATTGATTATTATTTAAGACTTATTAATTGATAGTTAAAGGTTACTTTTAATTATCATTAAAGGTTAATTAAAAATGATTAAAGGATGATTTATTAAAATGGTTTGTAATTAAATAATATTAATTAACCAGAATTAGTAATAAAAAATCAAATTTAAATTAATCAGATAATTAATTGATCTTACTTATGGATGTTTGGATTCTATTGAATGTTGAATTGTTTGATATTCCTGGTGTGATACTTTGTGATATGAATTATTTTGATTCGAGCTATAATGAATGTAATTTATTTATCTGTGATGTATTTAAATTATTTATCTATGAATCTGTGAATAAAGATAAGCATTATAAGATTATACTACTTATTGATATTGATGTGCTTCAATCTATGATGATTGATAATGTCGCATTATTGTGTAAAACCCCTGGACTACACTATACACACACACAAATATGGATTTCACGAGGAAATTGGTTAAGTCACGGATATTTTAAACATTAAATATTTTTGTTGTTTAAAAGTTGAAATTTGAATCCAAATGGTTTTGGAAATGGAATTGAATATAAAAATCTTTGAAAGGGAAGTTTTGAAATTGAAATTGTGTTTGAATATACTATATCTTGTTAAATATTATTTGAAATTATTTTGGAAATTATGGTTTGGTTTATTGCGATATATATATATATATATTATATGTGTGTGTGTGTGTGTGTGTGTGTGGATTTAAAACTATTTTAAATAATTGTTTTGGAGAATTGAATTCAATTCAAATTAGAACTTGTTGATGATACGGCAGTTCATACTCTTAAAGGCTATAACTTATATATATCTGATCGGGTTTTTCTGAAAATGAAAAGCATTTGTTTTCAAATGATAATAGCTTTTATATAACGAAAGAACTTCCGTTTTTTGTTGAAAATATTTCAAGTTTTGAAAAGGTATTGTTTTGAAAGCTATGAATGAATCTTTGTGAAATATTTGGTAAACTTTCTTTTCAAACAAAAGAGGATTTCAAAGATAGATCTTTTGTTTAAATATTGTAAATGAATCTTTGTGAAAGATTTAATGAACCTTATTTTTAAATTGAAGAAGATCTTAATGGTGTATCTTTTGTATAAAAGATTTGGAAATAAAATAGTTGGGAAAACTATGAATTAATCTTTGTGAAAGATTGGTGAACTTTGTGAAGTGAATCATTTTGTTTAAAAGATTAAAAGTGGAAATTTGTGTAAACCATTCAAAAGAAAGGTTTTGGGCTTTAAGTTGTGACTTCACTAAGATCCCACTATATCCATATGCTTTTTAAATTAAGCGCTCATTATTCGGTTTAGCCGGGAGAGGACTTTGTGTCATATAACCCATTTTGAATAATGATATGGCGTAATGGATAGCATTTGAAGACCGGTGGTGAAGACCGGGTATTTTCGAAAATGAAAAGATTACCCGTCGAATGACTCTGCACTGAGTAGCTACGTATAGAGATCTCTATATGTGATGGCGAGTTCGATCGGGATTGGGAATACCCAGATTGCAAGGGCTTCTTTGCGCAGTGCCTTCGGTTCTGTTCGAACTCGGAACGGACTTGTATGGATGTATGTCAGACATTACACTTTGAGATGTAAAGCTGATTTCTATCAAATACATTTCTATTTGCTGCCGAAGAATTTATTCTGTTAGATTAACACCCTTCTCTGAGACGTACGAGCTCAGAGATTATGTAGTTGATGATTACTAGTGATACATTCCCAGTTTGGTAATGTGGCATATAAAGTGCTGCTGATCATGTGTTGATCAAAGCATGGCTTTTGTGTAAAGCGTAGCTTTGTGGACGAGACCGGATCAGAACCTCACAACCCGAAAATGGTCGAAACAGAAAGGATACAACAAGGTTATGAGGGTCGTGCCCTTTAGGGTATGTCCATTTCCTTCTGGAAAAGGGTGGTATCATGGTAAGGAGCCCAGATACTTAACCTATGTGGTTACTGCAATTTATTACTTTGTGATAGTTGCTTTGTGGTTGGGGATCCTCGGATAAAGGTCAGCAACGACCGGGGGATGGCATAATAGTGCAGTAGTTACCTAGTTACAGAGGTAACCCAGCCTTGTGTTGACATAGATTCGATTAGGTTCTCGGACGTCCCTCTAGAGGTGTACCCATGTGGCCCAGGAAGTTCCTTAGCCTAACCATTTGTTCGAAATCCAAAGAAACAACACGCGTCCTGTACGGTTTTAGTTGTATAACCTGACACGGAATGTGGTGGCAACCTACTATAGAACATGGTAGCTATAGTAGGCATACAATAATGGTTGTATGTTGGCTAAGATTAATATTAAATTTTCGAAAAGTTTTCTATACTATGCACTAATAACAATAATAATATCAAAAAGGATTGTGTGTATCAAGCATGTTTGACTATCATAAGGAGAAATCTCCTCCAATTCTGTGTTTGCATTGTGTGTGCGGCGGGAGGCCTTATGGTAGTTTCATTTTTCAAAAAGCATAGCGGATTTCTTTTTAAATTCTTTTGTTTGTTTTTATTCAAAAAAAATATTTTTGTTTGCTCATACCAGTCCCATGACTGACCTGGAGTTTATTGTTCCCTTCTAAACTTTTGGTGCCCACACATGGGCAGCGTAGAGTCAGATTTTCAGATAGTCGAATTGTAGATGTAGAATTGATATCTTTGGAGCCTTTGGATTTGGCGATCGCATTTGGTTGGTTGTTGCCTAGTTTGCTTCTCTTCAGCATTCAGGCTGACCTTGCTTAATACAACATGATGAAGGTAGTTCGAGCTTTCGATATGGAACTTGGAGTCTTTTGAGCTATGGCATTAGAGTTGCAGCTTGTGGATTCACTCTTTCCCTTGGAGATCATGTTGGATTTATTCTTCCGCTATTGTATATCTATTGTGCTCTGATGTTGGTTACTTCATATTGTATCATGTTGTAACAATTGTTGTATCTCAATAAAATATTCATTTTCTTCTGTTGTGTTATTATGCTTAACGTGTTATAAACTCCGTCGAACCAGATTCGACGTTTGAATCTATGACATTGGAATACAGGTGATGTATTCGGTGCCGATTTTCGAAGGTTGAGTCAGGGACGTGACAAGTTGGTATGAGAGCTGAAGGTTGAGTAAAAACTTTATCTCAGTAGTATAACACATTAGGTGGCTCATTAGAGATAGGGATATAGATGCCCTAGAATGAGTATATCCCTTAGATATCTTGTTCGTTTGCCTCGGTAAATTCTCTTACTATCCACTAATAGTGAGTATGAGTGCAAGAAGAGGACGAGATTGGGGACAGGGAATACCACTACAAATGGTCAATACCCTGCAACAACAGAAACTATTTTCTCTATCAATCTCTTTGATCGTCGTTCACTTTCAAATTCTTTGATGGCTATGTGGCAGCTGCAAGAAGAAGCTTTGGTGTGGTAGTGGCCCTGCGAATCATTGTAGAAAAGGTTATAATTCCTATTTCGCATTTTGATTTTCAGTTTTCCGTTTCTAACTATAATGAATTTAAAATTCTATTTAAAATAAACAGATGAAATATGAAGATTTGTGTCGATAAAACAATTTCGATTAAAACCAAATTTGATATTCTGTTGTAATTTCTTGTGAGGATCAAAGTCCAAAGAGGGACAAGCTGGTGTAAACTTTGGGGTATTCCGACCTGAGTTTGGAATCCATACCTTGTGTTTGAGAATTGCGGAAGATTGAATCTATTTGTCTGTTCTTTGAGGTCCGGATATATGCTACGAACGGTTAATTATCCCTTCGAACTAACCAATGCCTTGTATATCTTCGTAGATCTGGTGACCCGAGTATCTTATGAAGCATTGAACAAGTTGTTCTTGAATTTATTTTTGACATTCTGATTTGGTAAGCCAAATGTAGAATAGATATCCAGTTTGATCTGATAAACTATTTCCCTATCTTTCATCTATTCTTTGTTGTCTCCCTAGCAAATTTCGGGGATGAAATTTTCTTAAGGGGGAATTTGTAACATTCCTGGATTTTAGCCAAGTTTAATTTGATAATTAATTTAATTTTTTGAATTTAATTATGAATTTAATGGTGAATTAATTGGAATTTTTTAGAATAAATATATTGAAAATAAAATTTTGATTTGAAATTCATATTTTGAAAATAAATTGGATTTAAAAACTCTATATTTAAAATTTATAAAAGTTTGTTTTCTAATATATATCTATATTTGGAAGTTGTAATTTGAGATTAATATAATAATTTTCTAAATTAATTAAACTTAAATTACTCATTTTTAACACTCGTATTTGTTTATAGTTATCAATTTAAGTGTAATAAATTAAGAAAAAAAATTTAGAATGAGATTTATAAAAGGATTTAAAGGCACATTCTTTCATATTTGAAATAAATATAGTTGTATATGTATAAAAGTAAAAGTATAAATATAAAAGTGTAAACTTATTAACACAAGGGTTTAAAACATAATTTAAAAATATATTAAAGAGAGGATTTAAACACAATTTAAATCACATTGGACATTTGTAGGAAAATTAAACATGTATTTACAAATGTGAAGAAAATAAACATGCACAATAAAAGTGTTAATTTACGATAACAAGTGGCAAGCAAGTTTTTTATTTATTTATTTTAATTTTATGAAAATATATTTGAGAATTTATGAAATCAGGCTTCTCAATCTCTTCTTCATTTTCTCAAAGCTGAATACAAAAGCCTAAGATCGAAATTTAATCAAATAAACTATGAACGCAACCAGATCAAATCAATTCAAGTGTAACCTAGAAACATTCAGGCAAAGAAAATGAAATCAGACAACTAAAAAAACTTCAAGGCAAAGATCAAAGACAACAAAGCAATTTCCAGATTAAGCAACAAATTCAACATCATTTCCGGGCCTTTGTCTTCAAACTTGGTAGGCAATCTTTCCACCCATAATCTATTTCTATGTTGATGCTTATGAGTAAGCCTTTTGAAATTCTGGAATTTATCTGTTATTTGAGTTCGTGCTTGAAGTAAGGCTGAAAATTTCTTGCATGTGTATATATGTATGGAGGTGGCTGTGCATGTCTGGAAACAGACATAATTATCTCTGTTTTAAAGGTTTATATGGTTAAAACTATTTAAAAATCAAAATCTCATCCTACAATCATTTATAGGCTTTAATATCTAAGTGAATTATGTTTGTAAGATCAGTATCTAAGTTTTAAAATTAATTTCAAAACTAAATTATCAAGGGGTTGTTGGAAAACAAGCAAACGCGGTGAAACTCTAAACTTTGTCAAAATTCAAACATCATGTTGTCTTGTTTCGATAATATCATCAAAATCATTTTCGAAAATGGTGATTTTTAAAATTTGAATCAAGATTTTTAAGTATGTAATTATGGAGAAATTACGAGTTGAACGGAATTTCATATTTCATCAAATTCTAGCAATCGACAAGATGTTGGACCTCAGAATCATAGTAGTAGGTAGCTGGGAGGTCGGAGAGTTTGGGAAAAATGCTCTATAAAATTCTAGATCACCGTGGATGGTGAACGAGGTCAAATTAGGGTTCTAGATCGTGTTTTTGTTAAGGTCGAATTTCGAGTTGCTGACATCTCTTCGTCGCGTCGGAGTCGATTGCTTCGGTGGCGATCGAAGCAGGGAAGCCTGACGAAGCTCTGGCCGGGATCTCGACGTCGCTGGTGGCCTGAGGCGATCAAACGAGATAGTTTTTTGAGATCAAGTTTATTCCAGTTCGGGTTAAATGGTTAGTTTGCAAATTCGTCGACGGTGGTGGTTTCCGGATGGTTGGAGGCTTAGGGGAGGTCGTTGCCGATTTGTCGATGGACATGGTATCAACCAGTGGTGGCTGGAGTCTTTGTGCATGTGCATGATATACCAATAGTGTCTGGTGAAGTTTGGGTTCAGGAAGATGATGGATTTTCTCAGTGATGAGCTCGTGAAAATTGAAGATAGACTCAAAGAAGTGATGAGTGTGGAAGTGTTTGTGGATGGCTCAAGGAATTTGAGCTTGGGTCTCGGGTTCAAACCCGAAATGGTTTCGGGTTTGGGTTGAAAGCAGTTTTTAATTTTTAAAAATAGAACAAGTTTTCAAATTTTAAATTTAATCAAGTTTTAAACATTTTCCTAATTAATAATAAATGTATTACACTAGTTTTGGAATCAGTTAAAGTTTTTTTTAAGAAATTATTTCAAATTAATTTAGTTTTAAAGCATTTTTATATACATATAATCTTTATTTTAAAAGTCTGTTTAAATAAATTTAATATTGTAGTTGTACAATTAATTAAGCAAATATTTTATGTTTCACCTTTCTTTTTGTTTGTTTCGAGAAAGATATCGATCAATTCCGATTCTTTCTTTTTCGATTGATTCTTTTCCGATCGAGATGCATGGATCCATGGATCTATGTGTCTATATAGATCATGTTCATGGATTAACGAAAATGTGCAAAAGCTCTATTTGCCTCTGCCATTCTATGAGTCTCTTCCTTTTTGCGTATGGCACCGCCACTCCCTTTGGCAGCATCTACTAATTCGGAACTTAATTTGAAAGCCATATTTCGACCCGGGCGTTTTCGGGATGCCCCTAATAATCAACGAATAGCGAGTGCTTTTCCTTGTGTAGATCCTATTTCAATAGGAACTTGATGAGTCGACCCGCCTACATTTAAGTTAATCCATATGTTAATAATAATTGATTTTAAAGGTTTATTAAACAAATTTGAATATAATTAAGTAATTAATGTGTTATTTTAATTTGAAACTCGATTACTTAATTAAAGGTTAATTAGGTATTAATTAAGGATTAATTAATTGGGAGTTAAGTGATTAATGATGAGTAATTAAAGTATAATTACTTAATGAGATTAATTAAGTATAATTACTTAATGAAAGATTATTACTTAATGTAATTACGGTATAATTACTTTGTGTAATTGTAATTAAAGAATAATTATTTTAAAATGATAATTACTTAATTAAAAGATTGATTAAGGTTAATTAACTTCATAATTAAGGATAACTAATTAATGATAATTGATTAAGGATTAATTAATGTAATTTAATTAACTAAGGATAATTAATTAAAGAATAAGTAAATAATTAAGGGTTAGTTATTTAATAATTAAAGGTTAATTGATTATTAATTAAGACAAATTAATTAATAGTTAAAGGTCAATTTATTTATCATTAAAGGTTAATTTATAAATGATTAGAGCATAATTTAATAAAATGGTTTGTAATTAATTAATGTTAATTAACCAGAATTAGTAATAATTAATCTGATTTAAATTAATCAGATAATTAATTGATCTTACTTATGGACGTTTGGATTCTATTGAATGTTGAATTGTTTGATATTCCTGGTGCAATACTTTATAATATGAATTACTTTGATTCGAGCTGTAATGAATGTAATTTATTTTACTGCGATGTATTTGTATTATTTATCTGTGAATGAAGATTAGCATTATAAGGTTATACCGCTTATCGATATTGATGTGCTTGAATCTGTGATGATTAATGATGTCGCACTATTGTGTAAAACCCCTGGGCCACACTATACACACACAAATATGGATTTCACGAAGAAATCAGTTAAGTCATAGATATTTTGAAAACTAAATATATATTTTGTTTAAAAGTTGAAATTTGAATCCAAATGGTTTTGGAAATGGAATTGAATTGAATATAAAAAACCTTTGGAAGAGAAGTTTTGAAATTGAAATTGAGTTTGAATATACTGTATCTTGTTAAATATTATTTGAAATTATTTTGGAAATTATGGTTTGAAAGGTTTATTGCAATATATATATATATATATATATATATTTGGATTTAAAACTATTTTAAATAATTGTTTTGGAGATTTGAATTTAATTCAAATTAGAACTTGCTGATGATACAGCAGTTCATACCCTTAAAGGCTATAACTTATGTATATTTGATCGGGTTTTTCCAAAAACAAAAGCATTTTTTTCAAATGATAATAGCTTTTATATAATGAAAGAACTTCCAGTTTTTGTTGAAAAAATTTAAATTTTTGAAAAGGAATTGTTTTGAAAGCTATGAATGAATCTTTGTGAAATATTTGGTAAACTTTCTTTTCAAACAAAAGAGGATTCCAAAGATAGATCTTTTGTTTAAATATTGTAAATGAATCTTTGTGAAAAATTTAATGAACCTTATTTTTAAATTGAGGAGGATCTTAAAGGTGTATCTTTTGTATAAAAGATTTGGAAATAAAATAGTTTGGGAAACTATGAATTAATCTTTGTGAAAGATTGGTGAACTTTGTGAAGTGAATCTTTTTGTTTAAAAGATTAAATGTGGAAATTTGTGTAAACTATTAAAAAGAAATTTTTGGGATTTAAGTTATGACTTAACTATGATCCCACTATATCCATATGCTTTTTAAATTAAGCACTCATTATTCGGTTTAGCCGGAAGAGGACTTTGTTATATATTATCCATTCCGAATAATGATACGACGTAATGGATAGTATATGAAGACCAGTGGTGAAGACCGGGTATTTTCGAAAACGAAAGGATTACTCGTCGAATGACTCTGCACTTAGTAGCTACAGTATAGAGATCTCCATATGTGATAAGGAGTCCGATCGGGATTGGGAATACCCGAATTGCAAGGGTTTCTTTTGTGAAGTGCCTTCGGTTCCGTTCGAACCAGAACGGACTTGTATGGATATATGTTTGACATTACAGTTTGAGATGTAAAGTTGGTTCTATCAAATACATTTCTATTTGGTGGCGGAGAATTTATTCTCTTAGCTTAACACCCTTCTTGAGACGTACGAGCTCAGAGGTTATGTAGTTGATGGTTACTAGTAATACATTCCTAATTTGGTAATGTGGCATACGAAGTGCTGATGATCATGTGTTGATCAAAGCATGACTTTTGTGTAAAGCATAGCTTTGTGGATGAGACTGCATCAGAACCTCACAACCCGAAAATGGTCAAAACTGGAAGGATGCAGCAAGGTTATGAGGGTCGCGCCTTTTAGGGTATTTCCATTTCCTTCTGGAAAAGGGTGTTATCATGGTATGGAGCCTAGATATTTAACCTATCTGTTTACTGCAAATTTATTACTTTGTGGTTGTTGCTTTGTGGTTGAGGATCTTCTGATAAAGGTCGGTAACGACCGGGGGATGGCATACTCGTGTAGTAGTTACCTAGTTACAGAGGTAACCTAACCTTGTGTTGGCAGAGATCCGGTTAGGTTCTCGAGGCGTACCCATGTGGCTCATGAAGTTTCTTTAGCTGACCATTTGTTGGAAATCCAAAGAAACAATACGCGCCTTGTACGGTTTTAGTTGTATAACCTGCCATGGAATGTGGTGGTAACCTGCTATTGACCATGGTAGCTGTAGTAGGCATACAATAATGGTTGTATGCTGGCTATGATTAATATTATATTTTCGAAAGATTTTCTGCACTATGCACTAATAATAATAATATCAAAAAAGATTTTGCGTATCAAGCATGTTTGACTATCCTAAGGAGAAATCTCCTCCAATTCTGCATTTGCATTGTATGCGCGGTAGAGGCCTTATGGTAGTTTTATTTTCCAAAAAGCATTGCGGATTTCTTTTTAAATTCTTTTGCTTTTTTTTATTCAAAGAAAACTATTTTTTTCTCATACCAGTCCCTTGACTGACCTAGACTTTATTGTTCCCTTTCTAAACTCTGGTTGCCCACAATTTTCCACGTGGGCAGCCTAGAGTCAGATTTTCAGATAGTCGGATTGTAGATGTAGATTTGATACCTTTGGAGCCTTTGGATTTGGCGATCACATTTGGTTGATTGTTGCCTAGTTTGCTTCTCTTCAGCATTCAGGCTGACCTTGCTTAATACAACGTGACGAAGGTGGTTCGAGATTTCGATATGGAACTTGGAGTCTTTTGAGCTTTAGCATTATATTTGCAACTTGTGGATTCGATCTTTCCCTTGGACATCATGTTGGAGTTGTTCTTCCGCTGTTGTATATCTATTGTGCTCTGATGTTGGTTACTTCATATTGTATCATGTTGTAACAATTGTTGTTTCTCAATAAAATATTCATTTTCTTCCGCTGTGTTATTGTACTTAATGTGTTATAAGCTCCGGCGAACCAGATTTGATGTTTGAATCTGCGGCATTTGAATACGGGTGATGTATTCGATGCCGATTTTCGAAGGTCAATTCAAGGTCATGACAAATTGGCTTAAGACATTTTTAATTAAAATGATAATTAACCTCAAATTCTTATGAAACTTAAGTTAATTTTAAATCCAAACTTATCAAATTTGGAAAAAGGCCTTGCAATCTCAATGGTACTTGAACTAGCTACCACTATATTTTAGATCGACATTCAAGTCCTAACAAGGTACTTACATAAGCAGCATACATGTAAATGAAATCCACAATTATTAATCGATGGATAACATAATAATGCTAATCAAAGGGCGAACAATTAATTATCTCTTTACATAATAGTGAATGGTGATTTATTCTGCTAAATAATTGTCCAATATAATCAACTTAACTTAAATATAGCAGAACGATGTTTTATTCTGCTATCGGGATGTCGATGATAAATTATAACTACCCAACGACGAGACTATTTTATACAACTACCTATTTAACATTACTTTAAAATTATAAAAAACTATCAAATAATTATACTAAGGTGAATTACTAGTTAATACAAATCACATGTCAAAATCCATGGGCCAAACGGACTCAGTATGTATGTGTTATAACTTTATAAAGTTAACTCATTCAGATTAAAAAAATAATTTTACTAATTTGATTGAAATGATTTCCTGGCCCAAGGCCCACTATGATACTCAACCAAATCATACTACTCCTTCCCAAATCACGTATACCCCAAAAACAAAACCAAAATTCATTCCTTCCCAAACAAAAACTGAAGTCAAGTAAACCAACACACATGCGTGTATGTGTACACTGCCCCCTTTCTCAAACCGCCACTGCATCGGCCGCTACACACCCCATTGACCTCACGCGACACCTCGATACCCACGCCATCCACTCTAATGGCCCAAATTAAAATTGACCCACTCGAACAAAAATAAAATCATATATAGGAAAACAGAACCCTCAACGCCATCTCCTTGACACATGAGAAACCCCGCTTTACCGCCGTTAACACTGCCACCAAACACCTTGCCATCCAGCCCCACCGCGCCACTCGCAATGCACCCTACCACCGTCGATGACCCAAAGTTCCAGCCAAAACCCATCACACCCTTAAACCTAAAGTGAGCTCGACCGCCAACCTTCGACTATCAGCTACCCACGACTGACATTATAGCACACCGCCTCCCAAGGCCACTTCATCTCTGACCGCTTCGACCCAAGCCACCCCAATCGTTAAAATTTTCCAAATGTCCAAAATTTGATCAATAGCTATCTCGACCTAACCACACCATATAAAATCATGGAACGACTTTTAAAAATTATGATTTGTCGATACGAACATGATTACAATAGCCATTCATCGATTCCTTATCGATGAAAACTCGACAAAGATTGACCATCTACTTTTAACGACACATAACTCTCTCTCCGCTCGACAGAAGAACCCCGGACTAATTTAAAAAAAAAAAACTAGACGCTAAGATAAACTTCTTCCTTGTTGACGGTTTTGGCAAATTCGGTACCAATTGAGAGATATTGATCTTAGAAATTTTGAAATGGAAATGGTTTTATATGAATTTGCAAAGAACAATAATTATTTGATGATTCCCAATACTTCTAGTAAGCTTATTTTCTCATTTCTAATTCAATTTTTTTGATTTTTAACCATTACATAAAAATAAAAGAAAATTTAACACCATTCGAGCAAGCTGTATATATTTTCCAAATTTAATGCATATAAAAGAAGAACAAGTAAATAAGGAACTTAGAGAATCTTACCTTTAAAATCCTGTTGAAAAATCCATGTTAAGATTGTTTTCAAGCAAAAAGATGATTTTTTTTGCTCTTCTCAAATATTTTTAACTGAAAAAAAAACATGGAAATAGGCAGGCTAAGTGTGAAAATAAGAATGGAATAGTGTACATGTAAATATATAAGGAGATTTAAAAAGAATGAAAAATAAAGAAATAAAATGAAAAAATATTCTTTTTAACTCCAATATCATTTCATAAATCACTCAAGTACATTACATATGAAAACATACTGAGTATTAGTGTGTCTCAAGTACTTTTATTCACTTTCACACTTAAGGCTTTAAACCCATTTCACATCTTTTCATGTTTTGAAATTTAAATATATTTTTCATTTTTATTATTATTATCTTATTCCCAAAATAAAATGTGTTTAACATTTAATGTTATGTAAAACAAAAAAATCAAAGATATTACAACTTCTAATAACTAGTTGTTCAATAAAAAGCTGAAAATTCAAAAAGTGTTTCCGATCACATTTTTAGTTTTCCGTCGAACTATTGTTTTACGTAAGCAAAATTTAAAAATAAATTTTCCATTCTTGGTTATAAACTAAAAGAAGTTAATTAAATTAATAAAAACGGTTAACTTAATATTTAAATTAAATTAAATATTCTCAAATTAAAACGTAATATTCTGGATCGTTACATTCTATCCCTTTAAAAAAATTTCAACCTATTCACCACATGAATACCCAATACTATTCGTAAGTCCGTATAATGTTTATAGACCATTCTTATGCAAAATTTGATTCGATCTCTACTCAAATGCACACCTTCACTTCCGAACTAGTATCGCTGACCCAATTCTCTAGCGCTGACTCCGATTAGGCTTCTTGAATAAAAACCTCCTTCGACCTTATGTTGCAATATACTATGAAAGAAAACTATGGTTCCGTATCAAGAACCCACACTGAGAGTTTGGCGTCTAGAATTGAGTGATAGATCCTTACGTGGAATGGTGTAAAACACCTCAAAGTCATGCACTAGAATCTTGGATCAAAAGCTATGTGAAAAAGAGAAATGATCTTCGTTCAACTTACGTATTTATCCTTATTGGTTCTTACCAATACCTATTATTTTTTGTTAAAATTATTTGTGAAAACATTTCATAAAAACTAAACTTAAGTTTAACTTGCATAATATCCTACTACCTATTGAGAGTGTATACCACTATTTGGTTCAAAACTTTACCCATTTTGAATTTGCTGAGTAAAATCAAAATCTAAACACCCAGTTTTTATTCCCAAATCCTTTTTGAAATGGAATTATATATTTAGCCATAGAAAATGCATACATATATCCCGAGTAACCCCAAAATTATACTAAGGAACTTCGTACTACCAAATAGTACCAAATATTCTTAATCAAGAAGGGTAATATTTGAGAGAAGTGCTTACCATCCGAAAACATCTCTTTCCCATTTTTAGTTATTTTTGGGCCACTCGAACTAGTTAACTTAACAATATTTCTTCTACTACAAAATCCCCTTTTTGAAACAATACTTATTGTATTTCCAAACAAATAGCTTTAACAAAATCTCAATTTCCAACTTGCTTTGGGTTCGTTTGGATTTGAACTTGTTTCGGTCATACATTGATAAAGAGAACAATTTACTAAGTGCTTTACAACATTCGCCTAGGAAAACAACCGATTATTACTCAGAAGATTATACAAATCATCATAAAAAAATCAAGACTCATTTCTCGAACTAACCAAAGAAAATGCATCTACATAAAATTTTCATTTCCAAATTTTTTTGTACTTAAACAAAAATACTTTCAAAGTATTACTATTATTGTTTTTTCGAAAATCTTGAAAACCATTTTTCAAAAGCACCGAGATTTAAATGCTTAAACCTTTTATTTATAAAAAACATTTTTATAAACCATATTTATATAAAATCATTTCTTTATACAAGATCATTTTTCAAATATTTATTCCCAAAATATTCTAGCTTTCCTTTAAATAAGCATCTTTGATTAAAATCCAACTTTAACCCAACATTAACATTGAACAACTTATAATCAAATTGTGAAACGTAATTCATAATGTAACGACCCAGAATTTTTAGAAATTAAAATTTGAATATTTAATTAATTTTAAATATTTATAAGTGAATTTATAAGTCAAATAAATTTTTATTTGAATTATTGGATTTAATTGGATAATTAAATCGATAATTTAATATGTTAAATTATGGAAATAATTGAAAATATAGTTAAATATGATTGAAAATGATTTGTAAAATTTTATTTTATCATATGGGAGTTAGAATGATATTTTAGAACTTTTAAAATCGATTTAGAAGTTAATTTGTGAAAATTGAATATTTTAATATTTTAATCGACTAGTGAAAATAGTCAATTTTTGAACAGTCTCAGAATTGAACGAAACCAGTTCCATTGGATCCGTAATAGTTAGTTATTACCGGATTTCAAATTTCGTGTCAATCGGAGTTATCGTTTGATCGTGGCAGCTCGAAACGCATCGATTTATTTTTTTTATTTAAATTTGGCGAGTGAAAATAGCCATTTTTCAAAAAGTCTCGGATTTCGACGAAACCAGTTTCATCGGATCCGTAATGTGATATTATTGTAAGGTTTCAAATTTCAAGTCAATTGGATTTACCGTTTGTCCGGTACGAATTAAAACGCCTAGAAAAATCGCTTAAATCGGTTTAATTTAAATTGAGCGTTTACAGCCATAACTCGCACATACTTCCGAATTAGCTTCCGAAACCTGTTCCATTGTGTCCGGAACGCTGGGTAAACCCTAGAAACGCTGGTTACGGTGCGTAAATCGGAGTTCGGAATTTCCGGGATGAATAGTGTTTGAGAATTCCTTATAAATAGCCCCCCCACACAAAATAAAAAAAAAATAAAACACCAAACCCTAATCACGTTGCAGCCGCCACCCCCCTGAACGGCCAGAATTTGCCAAACTCTTTCCCTCTCGTTCTTCCAATCCGTTCATCGATTCAACGAATCTCCAACTAGTAAATTGAAGAGCACAATGCCATCCACACATCCAACGGTCAAGATCTGGATTGGAGCAACGTAGTGGTCGAAATCGAGGCTCAAAGGCCTGCCGTTCATGCTCGATTTGCGTGCGTATAGGGCGACCGAGTGGGCGCGCGTTCTGACCGTGGGTGGAGTGGGGACGTGCGCACAAAATGAGGGTGGTTGATCGAGGTGGAGGGGCTCGTAGTTGATCGCGTTATTAGGGTTTGTGGGTTCATTTGTTTCGGCTGTAACGTGAGGGAGATGGAGCGTGGGAGAGAAAGCAACACGCGGCCCCGATTCCATCATCAAAAATGCACGGCCCAGATCAAAGGTTGTATAATATATATAAGAAATTGTAAATTAATTTCAATTTAAATCGTGTACAATCTTGTAAAATCAATAACTTTTTCATACGAGGTCGAAAACGCGCGAAACCAGTTGCGTTGGAATCGTATGGACGAGCACTACGCGATGGAGTTGGTTTGGAGTCGTTTAGAGTTAGTGAGAATTTTGGGTAAAATTAAACGTACGTTTAATTTTATTCGAAATAAAAGCTAAAACGGAAATTGAAATCAAGGCGAGAACTTCTCACTCAATCGAATCAGTTTCGATTTTATTTTAAATAGTTAGATTTAAAATATTTGAATGCATGTTTGAATGTTGATTGATATCTATTGATTGTTAAAATAGACATTATACGCCGTTAGTAAGCGGATGTTATTTAATAAAAACATATACTACGAATATTTCATAAACAGTGAAATTGGTATTATAAATAATATCAATATATATATATTGGCATATGTATATATTGCAGTTGATTGATTTCCCGTATTTTTTAGCGGATGAGACCCTATTACGCCGTTATTAAGCGGATAATATTTAATAAGAACATATACCGCGATAATTTCGTACTGGAGCGAAGTTGGTATTGTGCTAATGTTTTTGGATGCAGGAAACAGGTTGGAGGGATCCAACTGGATTCCTCAACAGTATTTATTTGATTTCAGATATTTTGATATTTGATGGATTATCATATTGATATATGATATCGTTGTTGTCGTGATTGACTATTTGATATGTAGCATCATTGGACTAAGTTTTGGAATTTTAAAATGATTTATAAAGTGATTTTTGAAAATATACTATATGTTTGGAAATTGATCCATTTTAAATAAATAAACGTTATAATTTTTAAAGTTATAAAAATTATGATTTTGAGAAATACGGTTAAAGATTGATTTTTGAAAGAATATGATGCTAATGATTTTATAAAATAGTTTAATCGGGATTTTTGAATCTATTGTGAAAAGTTTAAATATAGGATTCATAAAATTTAATTATTTTATAAATCAAAAGGATGAAATTATAAAGGAATTTAAAGATGTTTTTAAAGAATAATATAAATTGATTTATATTAAGAGATTTATAAATGGATATTTATAAATTGAAATATTGACATTATAAAACGAGTTTTTATAAGTGTTTGAATGAAGTAAAAATGAATTTCATTAATGAATGAAATTTATAGGATTATAAACAGTGAAGTTATAAATGAAATTTTATAAACAGTAGGTTTATAAAATTTATAAAGTTATTGAAAGAATGGAGTTTTGATAAATAAACGAATCTTATAAGTTATAAGATTTATAATTATGAAGTTCAAAGGAACGATTTTAGTAACGAATAAACTATAAGTATTTAACTTATAATATGAACGTTTAGTTTATAATTTAGTTATAAACTGGAATAGGTTAATAAAAGGATTTATAAAAAAGGAAGTTTTTATAAATAAATAGAAATGGAATTTATAAACGTTGTTTTATAAATCCGCAAACAACTTATTTTGATAAGTTAATTGTCATAACTTATTTAATGGAGTTATATTCACATTTTTGAATAGTGAATAATCCTTTGAATTGAAATGAATAAAAGGATGAAATTTGTTAACGAAGTTTATTCACGTTTTTGAATAGTGAATAACACGTTAAAGAAATTGTTTTAGATTTGGTGTTTTAAACAGAATTAAAACGATCTAACGATGTTTTGAAAGATGTTGAGATTCGAAACCATAGATTTCAACATTTATTGTTGAAATAGACGTTTTCGAGAAATAAAAGGAAATTATGGACTATAACACTGTTGTTATAGTAAATAATTTCCGAAAGGAAATGTTTTGAATAATATTGGGATTTATATATCTATTTAATTTCGAATCCCTATACTAGTGATTTTGGGTTGTCGTAACGATGTTTTACGCAACATTCGTTTTGACCCAAATAAATATGTTTAAGTGAATGATTTCCTTAAAGAATGAAATATATACTTAATCTCGATTTAAGTATATTGAATATTTTCTAAGTGTTGAAAATAAATAAAATTTGTGAATTACTTATGAATAAATAAGTATGGAAATGTTTTCCAATATGAAGTGAATATTTAGAATTTATCTTTTTGAAGATAAATGGAAAAGAATAATTGGAATCATATATGCATGAATATTTTGGAATATAAATTCACTAAGGAATTTATAAAAGAAAGTGGAATTTGTTAAAGATAAATATTGATTTATTTTTGAAGTGTTGAAATTTTATATCTTGTAAAGATATTTTGGAAGATAAATAATTTGGAAAATTATTTGGAATCTGGTGATGTGTGCATATCCATTGATGGTTCAATAACCGACTATCAATATTTCCCTTTGAATGGGTATTTGATGTGATTTGTTTGAATGTGAATGCTACACTTATTTTTGAATAAGCGCTCACTATTCGGGTTAACCGGGAAAGGACCATGGGGTCGTATAACCCATTCCGAATATGTGATACGTCGTTGTGAATAGCATTGAAGATCGGTGTTGAAGACCCGGTATTTGCGAGAACGATAGGATGACCTGTCGATTGACTCTGCACCGAGTAGCTACGGTATTGAGTTCTCCATATGTGATGGTGAATCCGATCAGGATTGTGAATATCCGGATTGCAAGGACTTCTTGTAAGTGCCTTCGGTTCTGTTCGAGCCCGGAACAGACTTGTATGGATTGTATGTCTGACATTACAAGTTGAGATATAAAGCCGATTTCATTCAAATATATTTCTGTTGGTGGTGAAGAATTTATTCTTTTAGCTTAACACCCTTCTCTGAGACGTACGTGCTTAGAGGTTATGTAGTTGAATGTTATCAGCGATATATTCCCAATTTGGTAATGTGACATGCTGAGTGATGCTGAAATGATCATTGTGTTGATTATTTGTGATAGGATCGTTTATTTGATCGTCTATCCTTGTGATCATTGTGTTGATCATTTGTTGACCCAAAGCATGGCTTTTGTATAAAGTATGTTTTTGTGGACGTGACTTCGTCGAGCCTCACATCCCGGAATGGTCAAAACAGGAAAGATGCAGCAAGGTTATGAGGGGTAGCTCCCTTTAGGGTATGTGCATTTCCTTCTGGAAAGGGTGGTATCATGGTATGGAGCCCAGATACTTACTCATGTTGAAACACTATATTTTATTACTGTGTGGTGCTGTTGGTGACGAGCGCTCGGTTAAAAGGTCCAATGGGACCGGGGGATGCCATATTCGTGTAGTAGTTACCTAGTGATAAAGGTAACCCGGCCTTGTGTTGGCAGAGAGCTAGTTAAGTTCTCGGGGACGTCCAGCCAGAGGCGTTTCCATGTGGCAATGGGAAGTTCCTTGGCCTGACCATTTGTTGGAAATCCAAAGAAACAATACGAGACTTGTACGGTATTAGTTGTATAACCTGCTATGGAATGTGGCGGTAACCTGCTATTGAACATAGTTAGCTATAGTAGGCATACGGTAATGGTCGTATATTGGCTAAGATTTATATTCTACTTTTGAAATAAATTTTTCCTACACTATACACTAATAATAATATCAAATGTCTTTTAAATGCGTATCAAGCATCTTTGACTATCATAAGGAGAAATCTTCTCCAAGTCTGCGTTTGCATTGTGTGTGTGGCAGGAGGTCTTATGGTAGTCTCATTTTTAAAAAGCATTGCGAATTGAGTTTGAAAATATTCCTTTATTTTGATTTTAAAGTTAAATAAACTGTTTTGAGTTCTCACACCAGTCACATGACTGACTCGGAGTTTATTGTTTTCCTTCCTAAACTCTGGGTGCCCACCAATTTTCACACGGGCAGTCAAGAGTAAGGTTTATCAGGATATTCTGGATATTCTGGAGTTGCTGGAGGCAAGCTGGATGGCATGGCGTATTACTTATATAGTATTTCTTTTCCGCTGCACTATTTGTTGTTGTTGTACACTCTGATGATATGATGTAATGAAATGTGATGTAATGTAATAACTGATATAGTTCTTGTTTAAAGATTATTCATTTATTATTATATGTTGTTCCGCTACGAATTGTGAGATTCTGATGTTGTTCTGTTGTTTTCTGTCCCGTCTTCTTTTCTTCTGTTTTTCTCTTCCTCTCCATCTTCTATCTTTTTCTGTTCTCTTTTCCTAAATTCTTTTTCTTAAAAACCCTCAGTGTTCGGTTTTCCGTCGTTCGATTTCTCGGCAGTCGATAAAGTGAGTGTCGATGTTGAATTTTCGAAAGACGAAGAATCGGGTCCTGACACATAAGGTGTTTGTTTCATTGTTCCCTCAATTCTATCTACCCAACCAATGCTTTAGAAAGGAAAGTTATAGACAAATCAACAAATAATGGTCAATGCCCGAACATGACTAATCAAACAATAAATGATAATAATTGGATATTATCATATCCTAACAAACAAATACATCCAAATAACTATATAAATTTTACAATTTATTCCTTTATATATAAAATATAATCTTAGGTCAAATTATTTCATTTACTGATTAAAAAACAATACTCTATCGGTTAGCCTTGTTCGAGTGTTTAGAGATCCCTATCAATAACGTTAGCTACTTGTACTGACCATAGTCCATAAACCACTCAATAGATTAATCAAAACAATATAAAACATTTTTTATAGCACTAACAAATACACACTTCATATATATACTCTCAAACTCATTCTAGGGTGTTACTAGCCCTATTTATAATGGGTTTACCCACCACTGCCAAGGTTCTTGCTTAACCTTCTGCTTCGATACCAACTATAACAACTCGCCATTTAGATCCATCGAAGTCGACACTTATACATTTTTGGTATTCGTGCGACGAGCATCCAACTTTCGGAAAGAGAGATCATTGGGGTGAAAGAAAAGAAAGGCAAAAAAGAATCTTACAACATGACGAGTAATCGATAATATATCAATAAACTTTACAAAAAAACTTCTATATACATACATCAATCAAAATATGATTATCCTATCATCAGCCTTGGATAGTTACAATAAGCTAGCCTTACAATCGCTCATAAATACAGACAATAAACAAACAGTGGAAGATAAAGAAAATATGGGAGTATGTCTTAGAGGCATCTAGATTGTCTCTTGTAGCATTAAGTGTCCAGCTAAATGTGGAAAATATGCTCGGGCTGAACCCAGCATTATAAGAAAAATAATGCCTGGATCAGTCTGGTAAACCCAGCATAAGAAACACAATCAAATTGATTCTTAATGTTTTATAAAACCTTTCAAAATAAAGGTATCTCGTAAGACAACACTGAACATAAATATGGATGGGTTTTTACCTTACGATAGCTAAAATATTTCTATAGAAACTCCAATGATATTATAAAAGTGTCTAGGGTTTAAATTAAATATTGAATCATGGCCAAAATTGTTATATGAATTAAATTCCAACATAGTAGGTATATAACTCTGTCCAAAGGCGCTTATTGGAGAATAGATTTCCATACAATGACAAGACTACTGGGGAACCGCCTGCCATAGTACACCTTTTGAAAATATACCGAGGTCGAAAACCTTTTAACCTCTGCGAATCAGGATGGGCCTACCCCTTACTGGCAGTACCGATTATGTCACCTCCCTGATTGCTTTGCAACCTTTTCCCGAGAGGTCTCATGCACAACAAATCCATATATGTTTGTGTGTGTGTTTATAAGTGTGATGACATACCTTAATCGCGGTGAACCACATAGCCCAAAAGCATGTCCTGTGTTTTAGTCATTTCTAGCTGCTGAGGCATGAGGCTTGAGGCTACGTTTTACCTTTTAAATAGCAACCCCACTTGGAATGCTAACACTGCCATCCAGAAAATAATGCAATGCTAGCGTTCGTCTATATAAGTTGTTGAGGATAAGAACAAACCAAAGGTACTACTTCTACTACATCCTTTTTGGAATCATTGTCAGGCTTAGTAGTAAGTAGCCCTTGCACTTCAAAGAGTTCCATCTTCGATCCCATTATCTTCAAAATGTCTTTAATTCGAACGCTCGAGTTGGTTTGAAGTGGTTTTCGAATAATTTATACTTATCCGATCATGATCTCTTTGAAACAACATTCGATAGTTTCTAGTAAACTCAAATTCGGTTTTTTTCGAAATAAACAGACAATACATAAGAGCGAGGATCACTCCGTAACCGTTTAAGTGGACGGATTTCTTTAACATTTTTCCTAGAAGAACACATGAGTTTATATGCATGATATAGCATCCTGAGGATAACTGTACCATAAAACTCTCGTGTTTTCAACTACATATTTCCAAAGTTAAAAATTGGTCCAGATTTGATAGACGGTTATTTAATTATCAAATAAATAAACAATCATGAATAAATTTAATTCCATTGAATCCGCCAAGCCTCGTTCAATCAATCTTCCATTAATTGAATATCTTTAGTTATTTAGTCAAAATATTCATATACTTATCTCACAGGTATAAGTAAATTCTCAAACTACTTAAGAAAGATTTTCTCATTTCGAAATCATATTAAATGGTTCAAAATGAATGTCATTAAAAACAATGATTATTATAAACCTAAACTCTTTGTCCTTCGCTGTTAGGTATGGAAAGAGTATTTCCATTCCACCATAATAAGAATGATTCTTTATTAGTTTCATAAACATGACCTTCTTAAGTAAAACTAAATCGTATATGGAAATAAAATTTTGAACTCATAAGTTCCATATACAATTCATTTAAGAAAGATTCTAAAAACTCATTTCTTTCCCAAATTTCAAAATCTCTTTCCAATTTATAAACTATTTTACTAAATTCTTTTTACTATGTAAAAATTGTTTTGATGAATAAGATTAATATTTAAAACACCTTTCTAAATTAATTTAATTAACCTAAACCCCATTATTATATAAATTAATCAACTTAAAACACTATTAATGAAATGATTAATTTAATTTTAAACATCATTATTAAATAGTTAATTTAAAATATCATTAAATAAAGTAATTAATTCACTTAAACTTATTAGTAAAAATATTTAATTAATGTTAAATACCATTCTTAAAATAATTAATTAACTTATAAACATCATTAATTAAAAAGGTCTATTGACATAAGACTTCACTAATTAAAATGATAATTAACTTAAAATATTATTAAAATAATAATTAACTTAAACATTATTAATTAATATAATAATTAACTCAAACATTATTAATTTGAAGATTAATTAGCTTAAGACATTGTTAATTAAAAAGATAACTAACCTCAAATTGTTACTGAACTTAAGTTAATTTTAAACCTTTGACTTATCAAATTTGGAAAAAGGCTTAGCGATCTCAATGGTACTTAAACCAACTACCACTATATTTTGGATTAGCATTCAAGTCATAACACAAGTACTTACATAATCAGCATATATGTAAATGAAATCCATAATTATCAATCGTTGAATAACATATACTAATCAATTGGCAGATAAATAATAGTCCATATTTACATAATAGTAGAATAGTGATTTATTCTGCTAAATAGGTGTCCAATATAATATGCTTGACTTAAATATAGAAGAACGGAGTTTGATTCTGCTATAAGGATGACAGTGATAAAATATAATTATCCAACGACAAGATTATTTTCTACCACTGTTTATTTAACAGTCTTTTAAACTTCTACAACACTGTCAAATAATTATACCAAGATGAACTGCTAGTGAAAATGAATAACATGATAAAATCCGTGGGTCAAACGGATTATGTATGTGTGCACTGTAACTTTCCAAATTTAACTTATTCATACTAAAAACCTAATTTTGCTAAAACGATTTAAATGATTTCCTGGGCCAAGGCCTAGTACCATACTCCACCTAAGCTAGCCCCTTCCCAAATCACCTACACCTAAAAATAAAAATAAAATTCATTCCTTCCAAAACAAAACTACGGCCGAGCATATCTACACACACGCATGCATGCACGCACGTGTGCTCTGCCTCCTTACTCCGACTACCGCCATGCCCACTGCCATACACCCAACTGACCTCACGTGACACTTCGGCACCCACGTCATCCCTTCTAATGACCCAAATCAAAATCGATCCACTCGACCATAAACAAAGTCTCCTAGAGGCGACCAAAACCCCTTGACACTATCACCTCGACTCATGACAGACCTCGCTTTGCCACCTTTAGCAACGCCACCAACCACCTTGCCTTACTACTCCGTTGCACCACTTGCGATGCACCCTACCACCTTCGACGACCCAAAATTCGAGCCAAAACCCATCACATCCTTAAACCCTAAAGTGAGCTCGGCTGGCAACCATCGACCGCCGTACGCCCCGCGACCGACACCGTAGCTCCGCCGCAACCCAAGGCCGCTTCTACTCTAATCATTTCGAACTAAGCTACCCCAATTGTTCGAATTTTCCAAAATTCCCAAATTTTATCAACTAGCTATCTCGACCTGACCACGCCACTAAAATTTTTGGGACAACTTCTAAAAATCATGATTTGTTGATACGAACAAAATTGCAAAGGCCATTCGATGATTCATGATCGACGAATACCCGATAAAATCTAACCGTCTACTGTTATCGATATATAACTCTCTCTCTCTCCTCGATGGAACAACCTCGAACTAATTTAAAAAAACTATACTCTAAGTTAAACATCTTCCTGTTTGACGGTTTTAGTTAAATTAGTACAGGCTAAGAGATATTAATTTTGGAAATCTTGAAATGGAAATGGTTTTATATGAATTTGCAAAGAACGATAAGTATTTGATGATTCCTAGTACTTCCAGTAAGCTTATTTCCTCTTTTCTAATTCAAAATTTTGATTTTAATCATTATTTATGCATAAAAGAAATTTTAACACCATTCAACCAAGTAATATATATTTTCCAACATTTAACACATATAAAATAAAAACAAATGAACAAGGAAATTAGAGAATCCCACCTTTTAAAATCTTTTTGAAAAATCCAAGCTAAAATTGTTTCCAAGCAAAAAGATGATTTTTTTACTCTTATCAAATATTTTTTAGTGAAAATAAAAAAATAAACTTGGAAATAAGTCAGCTAAGTATGAAAATAAGAATGGAATAATGTATATGTAAATATATATAAGGAGATTTAAGAAGAATGAAAAAATAAAGAAATAAAATGAAAATATTCTTTTAACCTCCAACATCATTTCATAAATCACTCGGTACATTACATATGAAAACATATTGGGTATGTTTCAAGCGCTTTTGTTCACTTTCACACTCAAGGTTTCAAATCCATTATACATCTTTTCATATTTTCAAATTTAAATATATTTTTCATTTTTATTAAATACATTACCCCCAAAATAAAATGTTTTTAACATTTTAAATGTTGTTTAAAACCTAAATCAAAGATAATACAAATTCTAATAACTTGTTGTTTGATAAAAAGCTAAAAATTTGGAAAATGTGTTTCGATTACATTTTCATTTTTCCATCGAACTATAAACTTATGTAGACATAATTTAAAAATAAATTTTCCATTATTTGTTATAAATTTAAAGAAGTTTATTAAATTAATAAAAACCATTAACTAACTATTTAAATTAAATTAAATATTCTCAAATTAAAACGGTAAAATTGTTGGCCACAATAAGCATTACGTATTGATATTGTTTGAGAGCCCCCAAGGAGGACTCGTAACGACCCGAATTTCGGACACTTCATATTTAAATATCTGAATTATTTAAATACTTTGATCTTTGACTAAATGTTATTAAAATGACTTAATAATCGTTTTAACCTCCTTTGAAATCATAACTAATGATGGTAAACTTGTTTCGAACTTTTTTACAAAAATATATACTTTCGAAAAATATCGATAATGAGACCAAAAATTATTTTATTGATAAACAACTATTTTCTCAATAAAAGTTGTTCAAACTTTTTACGTATGTCAAATAAATCACTAAGGAGTTACTTAGCAACTAAAAATATTTTCATATTTATGGCTAACTAATAGAAAAATGAGCAAAAATGAAAATAATTAACTCTTAAGTTAATATCTAATGAACATAATAGCCACTAAGTAAACACTCTCCTCTTCATAAAGCGTGGAATGTTCTAGAATCTTCTATTAGGATAAGAGATGATATTATAGTAAGGTTATAATGGTAATTATCCTAAAGGATAAGTGGCATAAAGTAAAACTAACCAGAAATGGAAATACTTAAGTGTTAAGCAAATGATAAAGTAGATGTGATGGGAGGTAAGCCTTCCAAGGGGGGTGAGAATGTGCTTATGCTTCGTCACTTGAAGCCTATAAATAGAGGGGAGGGGTTTACTTAATAATAAATAATAAATTCCTAAGCTTGAGATGAAGTAGGAGGGTCGAAAATAGTGGAAGTGCTTAATCACTAATCCACTAATTACTCCCTAACTTTTCAAAAGTTAACCAAATATTCTCTAATCTCTTTTAAACTTTGGCTTTGGGCCTAAGACATCATGGAAAGCATGATTATCAAGTAAGAAGTAGGAGAATGTGAGAGGAAGAGAGGGATCCATAGATTGGCCATGAGCTTCAGAAGAGGAGGAAGAAGGTGGCTTTGGTTTGGAAGTGCTAAAGATTGGACCTTCAGGTTTGTGTTGATGGAAGGAGGTGGTTATTTGGTTCTTGTAGTTTTTGGCTTAGGTTGGGCATGGATCTAAGTGATTTATCTCACTATCTCTTAAGTATGTATTATGTGTGTATATGTTGTGTGCAAATTATAAAGTTAAAGTGACATTAACTAAGTAAAATTATAAACTTTGGACCCTTTTGCTTATGAAAGAAAATGATAACTTTATATTATATAACTTACTTCTATTACCCTCTTAAACATGTGGAGTGGCCTTGAATTGGTGTTTAAATGGTTATTTAACTTGTATGTTAAATCAAAGTAAGTTTGAAAGTGTTTGAAACGAGAATAGTCGTCATAAATGCACTTCAAAATCCATTATTTTCGGGAATTTTTATAAATAAACAAAAAGATATTATTAGGGATTTTTTCATGGTTTTTAAGTACCCTAATGGTAGCACTTATTTTAAAATTTTCAAGTCTTAAATAAATTTTTTAAGTGGTTAAAACTAGTCGCAAAAATGGTGCTTTTCAATATTGTTTTAATAAGGACTTTAAGCAACACTTACAAATGCTGTAGTAAGTCGCTTATAGTTTAAAATGTGACGTTTTGGCTAGTTTTTCGTGATTCAAATGGTTTCTAAATTATTTTCTTTATAAACTCTTTTTGTGGAAGTTCTTATAAAATGTATCTTAGTATAAAAAATGAATGGAAGTTTAAATATAGTCTTAATGATTATTTATGAATTTTGAAAGTAAAGTGCTGCAAAATGTAAAACATGTTATTAATCAAACTTCTAAATTAGTTATTTTCAAGTAATATTTACATAGATATTTAAGACTTATTTATAATTATTTCTAAAGCATTATTTTATATATATAAGTTTTGACAAAAGTGATTGACTATGCTTAATACTACTAAGCCGATGAGTAAACTTGTCTCTTTGTGAGATTCCAGAATAAGGTGTCTAGGCAAGACTAATGCCCAATCTTACCTGGCTTCACTCTTGAATCATGAACAGTGTCAGTTGAAATCTTGGAAACGTGTTAATCTTGTTGTTTGCTTACTTGTTTAAAAAAGATAATTAACTTTGCTTAACGCTAAAAGCCGACGAAGTAGGTTTATCTATATTTGAGAGTTAAAGATTGATGTCGAGTAGGGATGGAGCAATAGAGCTCTAACCAATCGGGCTTCCTTCTTGAACGAGGAATAGTTATGTCAAAAATGGTAGAAATAAGCTAAGTATACAGAAATTGATTTGTATAAACAACTATTTAAATTAGATTATCGATTAATCGACTATCAAACTAAACTTATGATTAAAAATAGATCTTTAAAAGGATGTTTCGAAGATAGTAACAAGAAGGAAAATGATTTGGGTTTGTTGTGACAATGTGCTAATTGCATTCCCCTTTAACCATTTCAATTATACTTAGGGATGTAAATAGATCTTTAAAAGAATGTTTAAAGACAAGCATAAGCGAAATGGTTTTGGGTTTGTTGTGACAATGTGTTAATCGCATTCATATTTAACCCTTTTTTATTATACTTATGAATGTAAATAGATCTTTAAAAGAATGTTTTAATGATAGCATAAGTGAAATGGTTTTGGGTTTGTTGTGACAATGTTTAAATAACATTACTCTTAAACCTTTTTGAATGGATTTGTGAAAGTACGTAGATCCTTAAAATAGCTATTTTGAAGTATAGGAAAAGTAAAGGTTTAAAGTAAGAAATCTTGTTAATGATCTGTGAATATATTTATACCATTTGCGATAAGTATATAAATATTTTTTGAAATATAAAAAGAGTAAAGGTTTTGAGTAAGAAATCTTATTAATAATTTGTGAATATGCTTACACCGTTTGAGATCAGTATATATTTACTTGTTGAAGTATTGAAAGAGTACAAATGCATAGTAGTAAGTCATAAACAATGTTTTATTAAATAAATGAAGTTTTACTAATAAACGAGGTTTTAATTAGTAAAAGATTAATTAAACAAAAAGGGGATCAGAGGTCGCTTATGTGACTTGATCGTGCTTTATGTGACTTGATCGTGCTTTGTGTGACTTGACCATGCTTTATTTGTTTCATCATTTATTAAAAACTTTATTCGTGTACTTAGCACTAAAAGCCAATGAAGTAGGCTTGTCTATCTGTGGAGATTAAGACTGGCATTCGTGTAGGGATATGAGCAATATAGCTCTAACCTACCAGCTTCACTCTTTATCGAGGGATAGTGTGAGAGGAAAATATTACAAACGTGGTAAGTATACGAGATTTGTTTCCATATGCGATTGTTCTCATTATCATTGAATGACCAAATTCGTCGGTTCAGTCTTGGAGAGATCGAATCAGTATGTGTTTTACTTACCAAAAACCACTTTAAGACCAAGATACGTGCTCTATCTCTTGGAAGTGGATTGGTTTTGGATATGGGAATCTATGTGGAGATTCAAGATCTGCGTGAGATGCTCGAACACATATAGTTGTTTGTGATCTATTCAGATGTGGGAATCTATGTGCGATACTGAGATCTGTTTAGATACGAGAATCCATGTGTGGTTTCGTGATCTGTTCGAGATGTGGGGATCCATATTTGGGATTCGTGTTCTGTTTCGGTAATGAAGACTCATGTGAAAGATGCCGAACGTAACCTCGACTTCGGAAATGGCTAAAAATAGATTAGCATGCACAACCTGGGTTTAGCAACTTGTGTTAGGATGTTATCAACTCTAATTCTAGAGATACTTATCGATATGTTACATGTGTGAGTTGATTATTTTTGGTTCATTTTGTTTATGTTTATGTTCGGACGATGGCCTCTTGTGTTTACCTTAACAGTATATTTTTTCTAGAGATATACGTCACTCCGAAGGTACTTTCTGACTCTTGCGCAGGAGATTAGATTCGGCTTCTCCGAAGAGGTCTCCATGGAAAATCCATTATGTGAATGTTCCTTATCGATTTTGGTTGTACACTCTAATATGCCGCTGAATGTAACTAATATAACCATTCTAGCTACGATTAATATTATTTTGGACTATGGACATTATTATAATATCACTGGATTCTCTATAAATGGTTTGGTTATCATAAGGTAAAAACCCCGTCCGTGTTTATTGGTGGAGTGGTCTTACGTTATACCCTTATTTTGAAGGGTTTTAAGATATAATAAATCTGTATGATTTGAGTTTCTCACTCTAGTTTATAGAGTGATTCGGGTGTTATTTTCCTAATGCTTGGTCCGCCACGTGTATGTTTCCAGATTTAGCTTTGGATGCCTCGGAGATTCTGAAGAAGTGTTGGAGTTCTACCTATCGTAATACTTATTTCCGCTGCATTACTTTGTGCGTATCATTAGCATTTGTTAAGGCAGGTTGTTATAATTGTTAGGGCTGATTGCTGTAATTCTGAAACTTTTTATTTTGGGAAGACGGTTCATACCGTCTTTTGATATTATGTATGATCATTCCATTGTTTGATTCTGATATTGTGTTCCTTCTTCCTTGTTTTATTTCTTCTTCTTTTATTTCACCCTAACAATTCATCTTTCCAGCACTTGGGTGCTCGGCATGTGAATACCATGGATGTGTTAGTGTCCAAATTTGGGGGTCAAAAGGAGGGTCATTACAGGGCATCTTTATATCATTCATTTACTTTTTAAAAACTGAAACTGAGTTAACTAGAAATTCATCGATTTAGTTTTGGAGAGATTGGGATCGAATAAGTGTATTACTTACCGACAGCCACTTCAAAACCCATATCCAAGTTCTATGTTTTGGAAGCGGTAATGAAGTGAAATGTTACATAGTTGAACCGTCTATCCTAATGTTAAGTCCAATGGCAACATTTCGAACGATGCTATCCTATTGCAGTGTCTACCTTGAGGTTGATTCCATGAGATAGGACAGAGTTAACATTCATCAAACATCTTATGCTAGGATCCAAAGAGATATTTGAGATTGGTTCGAGTGATGAAGACTTATGTATTGAGGTGTTGAACGTGACTTCACCATTAGTTATGAAAGAAAAAAGAGTAAGAGCATAGCCATGAGGGTTTATCTAACCCAAGGGGTACATCAACTCTAAATATCTAGAGAAGCTTTTGGTTGAGGTGCACATGAGTTGTTGGTATTCCGTATCACATGTTCGAATGTGGACTAGCAATGTTTACCTTTATGACATATTTTATCTAGAGATATGTGTGGTTTTGAAAGGTATATATGACCTTTATGTAGAAGGCCGGCTTTCGGTTTTTACTAAGGGGACTTCCACGAAAATCCTTATGCGAACATACCTTAATAATTTTAGTTTTGCTTCTAATATAGTTGTGTTGTGAGATGCAAGCAGCACAACTATTTTTTGATTTATATTCTACACCTTAGGCATTATCTATATACCACCTTATGTACTTATTAGATGATTCGGTTCTTTTGAGGGAAAAACTGTTACGGTGATTCGAACGGTCTCAAAAGTTATTGTTATATGTTGTATACACATTTCTTTAGTTTCTCATAGAAGATTTATGTCTGACTCATGGTTTTATCCTTTTCTTAATTCCTTGTGTTCTTTTTCAAAAGTTTTAGTTGATTCTTGAGAGCTTGAGGCAACAAGCTGGATTCTTTCACTTATTGTAGTATTCTTATTTTTGCTGCATTACTATTATGTATATATCAGCATTTGTGAGGATAGACTATTATAATGTTCCAAGCTGTGTAGTGGTACAAAGATCCACCTTGAAATGGGCCTAATTTTTGACCTAAAAAAGGCCAATCAAAGATTAGACCCATTCCAAAGCAAGCTATTGGTTGATAAAATTGAACAATACATAGAGCTGTTTACTAGTGTTATTAGATACTCACAACGAAAAGGATAAAATATAATATCAGATATAGTGACCATTTTAAAAATTCAAATATCATAACAAATATAACATCTCAACATCCAAAGTACAAAATCACAAATACAATAACATCATTTCTGAATGGGCATATCAAAATATGACAAAAACATCAGTCGATACATAACTGCCACCAAGACTCCATTTCCGCTTGCATCTCCTAAAGCCACATGTTTTTCCTTAACCTGTATTATAAGTAGGAAGGAGTTAGAACAACAATGTCTGGTGAACAAAAATCTCGAGCCTTTCCATAATAGTGTGACGATCCGCCTTTCATTCCACAGAAAGATGCATCATTATTAAGAAAGAAAGGGATAGAAAAGAGAAAAGATAGGAAAGAAAGAACTAAACAATACCAGAATCTCACAACGGAATGAATAAAATATGTTAATCACATAGTTATTATATAATGTACAAAATCTATCAGAGTTACACAACTTGTACATCACATACATTAGACAGTTATGGAAACCTATCTATCATACAATTAAAGATACAACACAGAGATTAACACAGTGGAACCACAATATCTATATACGCTGAAGCCTCCAGCTCCATATCTCCTCCAGAATTTGTCAAAGCTAACCTGAATCCCTTGGCTACTCGTAAAAATTTGAGTACCCAAGAGTTTAAGAAAAACAAAAAATAAACTCTGGATCAGACATGGGTCTGGTATGAGTAAACGAGTTAAAGTTGATTAAATTTGAAAATCATTTGAAATCAAAGGTATCTCGTAAGATCACGCCACAAATAAATATGTCGAGTTTTTATCTTACGATAACTGAAACATTTAATAGGAAATCTAGTGATATTATAATAGTTTCTAGAGTTTTCAAGTAAAATATATAAATAGCTAGAATGCTTACATCTCACATTCCAACATAGTTGGGCACAATCAAAACATACGACACTTATTGGAGATTGGATTCCATATAATGGAAGGGCTACTGGGGTACCGCCCGTCACAGTACCTGGTCTAGATCAAAGTACTGAGGATCCACCCTGATCCCCTACAACACAAGGCTGGAACCATCCTTTACTAGATAATCCCGAATAAGACAACCCCATAGTAGGCGCGACCAACCACCCACGCAGCCGAATAAAAGGGACCTCTAGACAGGGGAAAACCATATCCTACTTGGGTGCTACCCACTTAGCATTGCTGTACCTCCCCTTTTTTAGCCATTCCCGGTTGATGAGGCTTGAGGCTACAATTACCTCTTAGAACACATATCTTGGAATGCTCATCGTCCTCTAATGATGATGTTCTGAAAGCATTCAATCCGTACAAGTTCGTTTTCGGATTCGAACGAAACCTAAGGCACTATCTCGCGACACTCATTTTGGGATCACTCTCAGAGTTAACGACAATAGCCCTTGCACTCTAAATCTTCATCTCGAAACTGAAAGCACTATCTCCGTTAAACTCATTTTGGAATCACCCTTAGAGTTTAACGACAAATAGTCCTTACACTTCGAGTCTTCATCTTGACCTTCACTTGAGATTTCACGACCTATCTTTTAATTTGGATCGATGTGGTTTTCGGAAATCCAATTTGGAAATCCGATCCCAGTCTCGTCGAAATCCAAAACACCGTCTTTTAAGGCCATGTTGTTTAAGTTAAAATCAATTTAATTTATATATAGAGTAACATATGCACATAGATAGAATAATTCACATTATCACAGATAGAAAATCCATTATAACAATTCAACCAAAGCATCTTATATCATAGAGCAGCACATCTCACATATCAGAGATATTAAATAATTCAAGGCATTCAATATCATTCAATCATCCATAAACAAGAATAATTAATTAGTCAAACAATTTCTAATTAATTTAAATAAATTAAATTAATTACTTTAATCACTTTTAAATCCTGCTTACTTAACATTAATTAACTAATTTCAAACCATTAATTAATCATCCTTTAATTATCATCTTAACTAGTTATCCTTAATTAATTATTCTTTGATTTCATTAAGTAATTAATTACATAAATTAATTATCCTTTAACCATTCACATTAATTAACCCTTAATTACTCTCATTAACCTTTAACAAAGCAATCCAACAAGGGAAAATCAAATTGCATCCAGCATGTAAAGACCCGCTTATCTCTACGTTGCTGTTTGCTGATGACCTGATTATCTTTTGCTCTCCGGACACTGAAACTGTCAAAAACATAATTCTAACCCTCGAACTCTTTTATTCTATGACGGGGTTAAAGGTTAATTTTCAAAAGTCTGATATCACTCTTGCTGGTGTTAGTTTATTTCAGGCTACTCTAATAACTCAAATGACTGGCCTACCCCATAACCAAGCGACTGTTACCTACCTTGGTCTGCCCCTTACTACGTCTAAAATCACAACTAATCACCGTCTATCGATGTATGAGAAGATCATTGCTAAACTGAATTGTTGGACCACTCGTGTGACGCCCCACCTCTATACCCGTGCTAGCCAAGAACATTACGGTGAATGCTGTTGACTAGCACGGAGAATAAGGCTGTTAAGGAGCGACCATCCGTGTAATTGCTTTGTGCGAGCATCGATATGTCAGATAGTATAACATGCAATTATTTTCAAGTGGAAATCCGACATGCCGACACAAACTCAAAGCTACTAAACAGTGGCTATAATATCTTCGGAAACAAGTATAGAAATAAACATAACATAAATCAGTCACAGATAATTCATATCACAAAGGCGGAAATAGATATGAATGTAACACTAACACATGAAAGTGTATATCAGAGTAGCGGTCAGAAAGATCCACAATAACACAAAATAATAGCAACATGTGCTATACAAAAGAATACATCAATGAGTCAATATCTCAAGAGTATATAACAAAAACTACTAATCTAAGTAGTAAGCAAAAGGTCAGAGTAATGGATCCCTGGAGAGAAGTCAAGCAGAAGCACCTGTAACATCTCGGTCTGACCCGAGTATTATTTAATAAGAAAATAATAAACAGATCAGTCTAGCTATAAATATCAGATGAAATGATATAGAATGAGAGATATGACATAAACATATAATAATCACAATACCAAGCTGTGATAAATAAGTAATTGAAAAATCAACAAGAGATCAATCAATATCACAATAATCTACTCAAGATAAAAAGGAATGTCATACTCCTAATTTCATTCACCAAGCCACAATAAATGACATATATATCCATGCCAATCGTAAAAGTTGGTGAAACATAAATTCCAGAAATCAACACACGAAATC
This sequence comes from Allium cepa, assembly GCA_030765085.1. Taxonomy (NCBI): domain Eukaryota; kingdom Viridiplantae; phylum Streptophyta; class Magnoliopsida; order Asparagales; family Amaryllidaceae; genus Allium; species Allium cepa. The sequence continues at coordinate 352,007,152 of CM060932.1, read as the reverse complement.
CAGAAATCACAATAAAAGGATGGCCAAGACATCGATGTAGTACAAACGGTACATCCAATGAATCCAAAAGCCAAAACATCGATGTAGTACAAATGGTACATCCAATGAATCGAAACACATAAGAAAGCACATGGGTCGCTAGCCCACGAAGAAATGAGACGAAGCTCGATTTAATGAGGTACGGTCCTCCACATAGACAAAGAGACATCGCACATTGCTAGTCTAAACCATAAAATGATCATCATAGTCATCGAGAAGTGTCAATTACAATAAGCTAGTAAATATATGAGCTTAGCTTCATGTCCCATAACCACTAGCTTAACTTAAATATTTACGAAAAAATTGTATATCTCCACTAGAAAATTGTCACAAGAGGTTCAATCGAACAATTCCAAAAATTAACCAACGAAGTAAACGCAAGCGTTTCATACCACTTGTTTTACTAAGTCGTTTAATTAGATTTCTCATACGAGTGAGGTAAAGGTTTATATATACTAATAGATTGGAAAACAGTTTTATAAACGAATTTGGTATTAAAATAGTATTGAAATCGTTTGAGAAAAGGGTTTTGATATTTACTACTAGTATAGAAAACCTTTATATTTTTAAAGTGACAAAGCACAAAGAAGATTGTAGGAACAATCAATCACTAAGATTCACATTCGAAAACGTGAATAAAATCCAAAGAAATCGATATAAAATCCATCAAAGTGGATAGATCTAAAATTCCCAAAGAAAAGGTCATCTAAGTCGATAATAAATGACAACAACAAAAGGGAGACAACACGAATCGGTTAAAGTTGGATATTCAAACGGATTAGCAAAATAGGCTAATCTGGCAATTAACAGCAGGTCGGTCGACCGGACTCCCTGAGTCGGTCGACTGAGCCTTAGACAGAGGAGTGCTTATGCACTCGGCAGCAGGTCGGTCGGCCGACTCAGGGAGCTCGGTCGACCGGACCTGTTGCCAGCCTCTTCCCAGCCCATAGTAATGAGCTCCAACCTCGTCCAAATTTCATTCTCTCGAGCAACGGCGCTAAGGGTTTATGCCAGTCGACTACCCGGCCCTATAAGCTCCTCGATGCATCACCAAAAACATGTTCAAACATCCAAGTTAGGATTTTTAACGAATTGAACTCAAAACACTAAAAATTGGAATATTCACAAAAGCAATCAAAATCAAAATCAAATGCACATGAATAAGTGCTAGGAATTCATACCTAACATTTGAAGATAATTCATAGACTTAGATGTGAGATTAAAAATCTCACCTTTGAACTAAATTTATGAAGATGAAGCTTGAATGCAAATGGAAATCAACCACACCTCAATCTCACACTAGAAGCTTGAATCTAAGCTTAAAAGAAGAACATTCCCTAAGTTAGGTTTAGGAAATTTCTGAAATTCAAAGAGAGAATGAGTTGGAGAAGAAGAAGAGGAAGCTTACCAATGGGTTCTCTTGAGTTTGGAGCAAGAACTTGGATTTGCAAAGGAAGCTAGGGCTTGGAGTTCTAATTTCCTCTTCCACCCTCCATTAACATAAAAGCTTGAGTATTAGGAAAATAGAAGAGAAGTGAATGAAGAGGAGAGTGTTGGAACTGAGTTAAGTGGTTAAGTGGCTCAGCCCAACCAAAGCCCTAAGCGAGAAAAAGTAGAAAAAATCAACTTTCTCCAAACATATCGGAGCTTATACTCAAAAAGGTCGCAAATGGCATTTTAAACTCAATCGAAGTGGTCTCGAGTCCTAATTCGACCGTATGCAAAAAGTAGGTTTTTGGACTAAAATCCGACGAATGATAAAATATTTAAATAAAATATTTAAATATAAAATTGATAAATATGCGGGTTGTTACAACTCGAAAGCTTAGTCAAGCTGGTAGACTAACATTGATTAAGTCTGTCACCTTTGCTATGCAAGTGTATTGGGCCAGAGCTTATATTCTCCCAAACAAATTAATTAATATGATTAGAACTGCTATCATGCGTTTCCTGTGGACTGGTAGAACTACGGGAAGATATATTGCACCAACTGGGTATGCTACTGTTGAGAAGCCTTTGAACAAAGGAGGCCTTGGAATAATAAATTTGAAACAGTGGAACAAGGCTGCATTTGCTAAGCACGTTGATTCTATGTTTAATTGCCCTGATAGTCTATGGGCTGAGTGGTCCAAAAAACATATTCTAAAATGCAAGAGAATGTGGAACATGGATAAAAGGAAAAATATGAGCTGGACCTGGCAGAGTATGTTTAAGACCAAGGAGCTCTTTCTTCCACTCATACAGATGAACACCAACAATGAACACAATGTTAGTTTCTGGGATGATCCATGGCTTGATAATGGTTTCATTCTCAGAAGACATCTTACTTATAATGAAATACAGCAGACTGGTGTTCATGCTAATACGAAAGTCAGAGATGTTCTCGAGCACTTTCAGGGTATTCAAACTTTTTCTTCTAATCAAAGAGTTCAGAAAGTGTGGGACAGTATAAAGAAGTTCTCCCCTCTGCCTTCTACTTCTGATTTAGTTGTTTGGGGAAAGAAAAAAGGTAAATTCAAAATTAGTGATGCATATGAATTTTTGATGCAAAACAATGCACAACATAACTGGAAATGGTTGAAGAGAACTTAGAGTAGAGACAGTAGCATGAGAGAGAACTTAACATTGTGGAAAATTTTGAATCGTGCTATGCTGACCAAGGCAAAGCTAGTTAGTTTAGGCATGAATATTGACATCTACTGCTCCTTTTGTTGTGCTGAACCTGAGACTATCAAGCATATCTTCTTTGAATGTCCAGAGATCAAGCATCTGTGGACTGAGGTGATGATTAAACTGCAAAGTAAATGACCAATGAATAACAACCAAGCTGAATGGGAACAGATATACACAAAAACAGGTAACAAGCAAAAGGTAAAAAGAATTTTTGGTGTGGCGATGAAAAGATTCATATATGCGGTGTGGAGAGAACGTAACTGCAAAGTATTTGACGCCTCCAAGGCTAAAAATGCTACCACTTTTAGGCTATGGATAATGAATGAAATTGATAATTCCCTGAGGTTTCTTATCACCTTTGATTCGGGAACAGGATAAAACTTTAGTTTGAAGATGTTTGTGTTCTTTGTATTTTATAATTATGTTATGTTTTCTTCGGTTGTGCTTGTAGCACCATGTATTTTCCCCGTTTTCAATGAGCTCATGCTCATCTTGTTAATTTGTGTCTTGTAATCTTTGGTGCTGCAATAAATTGGTCGGGGACCATCCAACCCCGTCGGCCTTGCCAATAATTACATTGATCCTTAATTAATTACATAATTAATTATTCTACAATCACTTACATTGATTAATTATCTTTTAATTAATCACATCCATTGATTAACTAACCCTTTAATTAGTTGCCTTAATTAATCCTTTAATTAATTACACTAAGTGGTTAATCCTTAATCACTTCCATTTAATTACTTCCATTTAGTAATTTCCCTTAATTAATTACATTCAGTAATTATCCATTAATTTCTTACATTAAGTAATTACACTTTATTAATTACATTAAGTAATTTTACTTAATCAATTTCATAAGTGATTATCCTTAATTAATTAAATTAATTAGTTATCTTAAATTAATCACATTAATTAATTTAATTAATTACATTGAGTAATTAATTCCTTTAATTACTTCCATTAATTAATTACTCTTTAATTAATTGGCCTTTAATTACTTAGATTATTTAACCCTTAATTAATTTAGTAATAAACTAGCCTTAATTACTCAAACCAATTAATTATCTTAATTTAATTACATTAATTAATCATCTTAGTTAATTAAGTAATTATATCTAATTACTTTTATCAATATGACCATAATTTATTAAGATAAACCATTTACCCTAATTAAACTCTTACTTATCATTTAAATTAAATTAAAAGCTTGAAATTGGTTTATACAAAAATCATTTTTCTGAGAATTCTTTGATTTATTAAAGTTAAATACTTCTTACTTTAGTCAAACCTTAATTTCATTATTAAATCACAATTGAAAAACATTTAGAAACTAATTACACAATTAACCTCCTATATAATTACCTTTAAACAAACAATTTAAAACATTTAGAATCTTTGAAAACTTGTTAAAAACCTGTTAATATTTTGTTCTGGAAACTTGGTAACATTACTTGAAAACTTACTTATTTTAATAAACTTTAGAAACTTGTTCACTTTAGTATAATTAAAAACTTAGTTTAAATAAATTGCTTAAAAACTTATTTGCTTTAATAGGCTTAAAAACTTATTCAAAATATTGTTCTTGCTTCAGATTTTAAAACCTGGTAACCAGTTTTACTTCACATTTTTAAAACCGAGGATAAAGTTGACTACCAGATCTAAACACTCAAGATTTCCTGAGCTCACACTCGAGCAACTCACGGCACACTCACGTCCTTACTTCCCTCGAGACACACATGCAAATCAACTCAAGAATGACCCAAGAAAAATGCTTCTTCCCAAGCTTCAAATCATAACAGACTTCACCATGCACACGTATCACGGTCCAAATTTCAGCGTTCGAAAATCGACACCTGTACTACACTTGTACTCGAATGTCGCAGATTCAACCGTTGAAATCCGACTCGTGCCAGAGCTTATATGTGATGTCCCGAAAATTTGGGCAATATTTATTTAATAATTTCATTAATAATTATTTTAAAATGAGAAATATTGATTTAATAATATAATTCAAACAAAAATTATCTTTTGAAAACTAATAATTATTTAGTTTGACAAATGTTATTCTTTTCAAAATTTATAATAATGTTAACTTTATATCTGGGAATTTTATTCTTTTCAAAAGTTAAAAATATTTGAATGATAAAATTATCTTTCTAAGCTAATTTAAAGAATATTTTATTTATAATGTATATATGTGTATAGATTGTAAATAGGGAATTTGAATTTAATTTAAATTTAAATTTAATAAGAATATTTTCAAAATTATTATTATATATATAGATGTATAACTTGTGAATTGGAAAATTGATTTAAATTAGTATTGGAAACTTTTCATAAGTTAATTTAAAAATATTTCTTATATCTTCAAAGAAATTAAAGTAAATATTTATTTTGTTTAAAAATATAATAGTTTAAATTGTATTTTTATAATAAAAGTTTATTTTGTTTTGTTTTAAAAATTGTTTTGAAATTGACTTTGTTCTTGTATATATTAAATTAATATTTTAGTTTAGAACTTTGAAAATAAGGGATAATTCAACATTCTTTTTCTTCTTAAATTTTCTCCTTTGAAAATTTAGTTTTAAAAATATTATTTTAAAAAGTATTCAAATAAACATTAAGATATGTAATTTTATAAAAGTAATTCATATGTAAACATGTAAAGGCTAAATTGAAATAAAACATTTAAAAACATGTTAAATTAAATAAGAAATTGTTTTTGAAGAATTTAAAAACATTTATAAATTAAGAAACTTATTTTTTTATATTAAATTGTACATGTGTTAGATATTTAACTAACAGGGGAGACACTTGTAAACATTTGTCATACTAAGATAACAAGTGAAAATGTTAATTTATTTTTGAAAATAATTATTATAGATAAGAAAACTTAACAATTCATTTTGTTCAAACATTATCTTTAAATGAAACTGAAATCAGATTTAAAGAAAATTGAAAAAAAATACAATTTAAAATCTACAAAAAAAACCAAAACTGAAAATCTGTAAGAGGATCAACTCATACTCTAGCAATGGAAATTGGGGGTCAGTTGTAGTTTTAAAGATCAATCAACAGCAAACTCACCTGAATCATCTACAAATCAACTTCAACAGCAAATTGCAAAACCCAGATTCAACAATAATGCAGTTTTTAATTCAACTACAGCAGCTCCAGGAAAAATGATAACGCTTCTCTGCTTCTTCAATAATTATGTGAGTAAACTTCTATTTTAAAAACAGTTCATTCTTTTAAAATCAATACTAAATTAAATACTAGGACTAAAGATCAAATGCAAACTGTTTTTTTTTAATTAAACTGCTCTGTTTTAAAAAAAATTAAACTTCTATAAAATGTAAATTTATCTGTTGCATGTGGATTGATAGAAATGAGCATGTTTGTATGATTATATTGTGATGATATTCTATGTATGTATGTGTGTGTGTGTGTGTGTGTATATATATATATATATATATATATATATATATATATATGCGTTTCATGCATTTGTATATCTGTTCTTGGCCTTAAACTAAGTTTTTAATAGAAATACGTTATCAACTTGTTTGATCTCAGTAAGAAATTAATATGTAAACAAAAAGTGTTTGTTTAGTATAGATTTAGGTTTATAAATTATAATTTAGTTAAATTAAAAAAATCTGTTGTCTCTGATTCAATAATAACAGCCATTATTGAAAATAAGACAAATATCAAACATCTTAAATTATTGTAACAGGTTCATAACTTGAATGCAAGTAGAAAATCATGATTTCTAAAACAAAAGTCACATTTTTTAGTTAACTGTGGAATGGGCATTTCTAGATTGAACAAAATAGGGGTTTTTGGGTTTATCTGTTTGCCTAGTGATTTTGGGAAGTTGTGGTTCTTCCTGGAGGTGGAGGGCTGATAGGTGAGTAGGGGAAAATTGTCAGGTGGATGGCCATAGGTTGGTGGCGACGGCGATAGCTCTTTCTAGTTTCTAACCCTAGTTTGCTGGTAGTAGTAATTTTGTAGCGTTTTGATTTCTTTGTTGCATCGAGTGATACAAGACTTTGGGAATTGGCAGAGGAGACGTAGGCGAAGGGTTGGCCGGAGTCGTAGGTGATATGATGGTCAGAGATGGGTGTGAGCGGTGTTGACAGGTTTGGGAAGGTTTGTTGTGTGATGTTCCAGGTTGCATTGGTTAACTCGAATTTTATTTCGAGCTTCTGGGGAATCTCTGGTGGTTGCAATCATATTGGAAGATGGTCGGCGACTTGGTGAAGAGGGTTATGGTGGCTGCATATGCACCGTGCATATTAAGTTCTGATGAACTTGTTGGGTTGTGTAGGAGGATGTGACTTGAGTTATACTCGGGTAGATCGAGCAGTTTACCCGAAGAAATTAGGGTGTGGACTCGAAGTTTTTGTTAAGGGGTCTCGGGCATGTTGGTTCCAGGTTATAAAACCTGATAGTGTTTGTTTCAGGTTTATAAACCTGACATTGTGCAGTTTTTAAAACTTAATGAAATTTAAATATTAAAAGCAGGATTTTAAGCATGGTTTTTAAATGCAAAGTTTAAATTTGAATTCAAGTGAACTTTTGAATTCAAAGTTTTAAAAATGAAAATTTAAATCAGGTTTTCAAAAATCAAGTCTAAAATATATTTCAAGTTTACTATGAATTTAAATCTTGAATTTAAATCAGATTTGTAAAATTTAAAATATTGAACAAGTTTAGATGTTTTAAAGTAGATTTAAAAAATGAGTTTGTTTTCAAATAAATGTTTAAACTTGAAAGATTTCTTTTCTTTAATATTTGAATTAAAGTTATGAAGTGTTTAACTTTAATTTGAAAGTTAAAATAATCAATTTATTTTTAAGCTTGTTTTCTTTTAATAAAATTAAGTAATTTGGTTTTAAATTTTCCTATATAAGTATCTTATATAAATAATGAATGTTCTTTAACATTTTTTTTAGGTTTATAAATTTATATAAATTTGGATAAATGTTTAAATAGTTAAACATTTTGAATCTTAAATTTTAAAATGGAATTTGAATTTAATTTAGAAATCTATTGTTTTAAATACATTTGAATGTTAAAGAAGTCATTGATAAAGTAAATGAATTTTTTTAGAAGTAATTAAGATAATAAAGAATTTACTTATTTATTTGATTTAAATAATGATTTAGATTAATTTCTAATTAGAGATGATTAATGATAATTAATCTAAGATAAATTTCTTAAGGAAGTAAATAAAGAAAATGTTATTAGATAATAAGATAATTATCTAAGGATTATTAAGTAATTAATTAATGTGATTAATTTTGATAATTAATTAGATTAATTAATTGAAGATAATCAATTGTAAATGGTTAAGCATAATTACTTGATAAAAGTAATTAAGGAATTAATTACTTATTGAAATTAATTATGATGATGTGATTTGTTTAAGTTAATTAATTTAGTTTAATTAATTTAAGTAAATCATTTGATGATTTAATAAGAGTAATTACTTAATGTAATTAATCGAGCATGATTACTTAGAGATGTAATAAATGATAATTACTGGAATGTAATTAGTGAGAGATGATTTTTAATGAAGTAATTTGGGTAATTACTTTTGAAATTAATCAAGGGATTAATTAATGAAGATAATTAATTATGGTATAATTAATTGTTATGAGTAATTAAGGGTAGTTAATTACTGGATTGATATTAATCAACGGTGATTAATAATTGTATTTTAAATTTTAGATTAATTACTAAATGTAATTAATTTTAAATAAAGTAATTAATTTAAATATAAAGTAGAGATCATTAATTAATATAATTAATGATGTAATTAAAAAATGTTTAATTAAAGAATAATTAATAATTAGGTGATTAATTAATGTAATTAATTAAGATAAATGTAATTAATTATAGTTAATTAATAAATGAAGTAATTAAATGTTAATTACTAATGATTAAGGTTAACTAATTTGTGAAATTAATTAAAGACTAATTACTTATTTTAATTAGAGGATGATTAATCTAAGGTGTTTAATCAAGTTGAATACTTAGAGAATGATTAATTAACTAGGTTAATTAATTAATGGATATATAAGAAGGATTTATAGATGTATTAATTAATTTCATTTATTTTAAATTAATTAGAGACAGAAGTAATTAATTTAATTTATTTTAAATTAATTATAGATGATGGTTAATAAATCTTTGCCTATGGATGATATTGATATTTCTTTGGATGGTTGTGATCTCAGTAATGAGATGAGTAATATCTATATGATATGGATGCTTAGTTAAAGAATGATAATATGGATTATCTGTTTGTGATGATTATCTGGTTGTGATGATTATCTGTTTGTGATTATGATACGGGTTATCCTTTTATGATGAGAATGTGATTATCTATTGTGATATGTGAATTATCTATCTGTGTGTAATAGATAATGATGAACTGAATTAAATTTTCAAAATAAATTCACTTGGACATTAAGATGGCGTTTGGATTTCGATGAGACCGGGATCGGGTTTCCAAATTTGGAATTCCGGAAACCACATCGATCCAAATTAAACGTTAGGTCGTGAATCTCAAGTGAAGAGTGAAGACTCGAGGTGTAAGGACTATTCATGTTAATACTCTGAGGGTGATTCCAATACGAGTTTAATGGGGGTAGTACTTTCAGTTTTGAGACAGTCATTCAGAGTGCAATTGCAATTGTCATTAACTCTGAGGGTGATTCCAAAATGAGTGTAACAAGATAGTGCCTTCGGTTTCGTTCGAACCCGGAACGAACTTGTATGGATTGAATGCTTTCAGAACATCGTCAGGTGGACGATGAGCATTCTAGATTGATGTGTCCTATAAAGGTAATCGTAGCCTCAAGCCTCATCAACCGGAAATGGCTAAAACAGGGGAGGTGCAGCAAGGCTAAGTGGGTCATGCCCAAGTAGGACGAGATTTACCCCTGTCTAGAGGTCCCTTTTTATTTCGGTTGTGTGGCAGTTGGTGATGGCCAATCTACGGGGTGGTCTTGTTTGAGACTGTCCATTAAGGGATGGTTCCGACTTTGTGTTGCAGGGGATTGGGAGAGATCCTCGGTACGGTGATCTAGGCCACGTACTGTGACGGACGGTAGCCCTGCCATTGATGGAATCCAAAATCCATAGGTGCCTATACGGTTTTGATTGTGCCCAACTATGTTGGAACGTGAGATGTAAGCATTCCAGCTATTTCTGTATTTTATTTTGAAAACCCTAGACACTATTATAATATCACTGGATTTCCTATCAAATGTTTTGGTTAGCGTAAGGTAAAAACTTTTCCATGTTTATGTGTGGGAAGTCTTACGTGATACCTTTTATTTTCAAAAGATTTTATAAGTTAAACAACTTTAAACCCGTTTACTCACACCAGATCCATGTCTGACCCGAGTGTTTATTTTCTGCTTTACTAAACTCTTGGGTACTCATATTATGTATGAGTAGTCAAGTGATTCAGGATTACTTTGACGAATTCTAGAGGAGAAGTGGAGCAGGAGGCTTCAGCGTGTAGATATATATAGTGGTTCCGCTGCGTTTGAGTTGTATCTGTTTTCTCTGATGTACTTGAATTGTAATTGCTAGATAGATGTTTATAACTATCTAGTTTGTGTTGTTTTAGCTGTATAACTCTGATATATACGATACTATGTAATGTTTTATGTGATACAATATAATTTATTCGTTCCGCTGTGAGATTCTGATGTTGTTTGTTTCTTTCTTTTCTATCTTTTCTCTTTTCTATCCCTTTCTTTCTTCTTAATGATGCGTCTTTCTGTGGAATGAAAGGTGGGTCGTTACATTGTGGTATCAGAGTGCTAGGTTGAGCGAATACCTAAGCTCTGGAGTGGTGTCTATATATATATATATATATATATATATATATATATATATATATATATTTCCACCTAGTAGATTGGGTTACCTGTTCGAGTTTTCCAATATAAGTTCTAGAGGTAGATAGGGTAGTGGTGTGTGTTACACAACTAGCAATGGCTGGAGTACGAGTGTTTGAGGTTGGAAGTGATCTGCTAGGGCAATATTGGCCATCTTGAGTAGTTTGGCAGTTTGGTGTGAAGGATTTCACCGATCTCTGAAGGAAATCTTTTCAAGGTTCGGAGTTCATCTTTGGATTGTAAGCTTGGTTGCACTCGTGCGAGTGGATTTTCTTGAGCTGGATCAGTTGGGAGTACTGAAGCCAGCAATGGTCTCTTGGGAACCTTAGGAAGGAGTTCTGTCTGTATTTGAGTTTGAGACTCAGTTTAGCAGAGTGTTTTGTGCTTGGTTTGAGATCGAGTTTCCTGAGGGATATCTGTCTATTGAAGGCTCTATTGTGGAAGTAGCTGGTGTAGCTTTGTGATTCGATGAGCTTTTGGATAAGAATGTCTTTGGAAGCAGTAGCAGCTCGGAGTTGTTGAGTAGGCTATCAGGATAGTCTCTTGTTTTAGTTGTATCCTAGAGGTGGAGTCCGGAAGCGGTAGAGTGGCCTGTTTCTTCGTTGGTTCTGAAATCTCTGTGATTCTTCTGTTAGTAGGCTGGGCAGATGGTGAAGCTTGACCATTTCTTATGGAAGCTCAACTGGGTTTGATGTTTGTGGTTGAAGGTGGACCACTAGTTTCTTCTTTGGATTAGAAGGCTTAAGCTGTTTTGATTGGTGAAGAGAGAACGATTTCTTGGAATCTGAACTGAGTAGAATCGCAAAAGTGACTTGCGATGGTTCGGAATTTCTCTGAGTAATCTTTGTTTAGATGGAAGCATAGTGGCCGCTGTTCCAGAATAGAAGCAACACCCGATTCATTGGGAATTTGTGTTTTGTCTTGGATCAGAGGATTTCTACAGGAAATTCATTTTAATCTGGAGGCTTGGTTGTCTTGTGCATCTGTTCTGTTTTCCCAATAAGAGTAGTATGTTTGAAGTCTTCTGATGTTTGTGTAAGTAGAGTTTGTGTGGTGGTTTTTTGATGGATTTTGGGAGAACCATTTTGTTGAGTAGGATCTGGAGATCGTTTATTTCTTTGTCCAGATTTGTTCCATGAAGCATCTGCAAAGATTAGATTGATCTAGAAGGTTGAAGGCAGCCCAGGATCGACAGGAGAGATTTGTGGATAAGAGTATTGGATCTTTCTGTTTTCTCTTAAGGGATAAGTGTATGGTCTACAGGATTGAATTTCCAGTTTGGATGTCTGGAATTCATTATGTATTTCACGTATCTCTGAAGGAGTATGTGTATGGTTTATCACTGGTTTTAGAATTAGTAGTTCTGAGAGATTTGGAAGTTGATCAGGACTTGTCTATGGTCCAGTATCCAGTTTAGATTTGTAGATCTGGATACGTAGGAGCTCTGAATCTGTGTGGTATAGCCAGTTTAGATTCTGTAGGGCGAGTATTCCGGTGTTTGTACGTGGGAAACTCTAGGGAATCCTATCTAAAATTTTGTCTAGGTAATTAGAATTGTTTATTTGAATTGGTTGCTATGATTGCTAGTATTTGGTTGATAGCATATGGCTGCTATTTTAAATTAAAATCTGTATGGGATTATTAAATTACCATCGCTTTTAAATTTTGGGGACGAAATTCTTTTAAGGGGGGAGGAATGTGATGTCCCGGAAATTTAGGCAATATTTATTTAATAATTTTTATTAATAATTATTTTAAAATGAGAAATATTGATTTAATAATCTAATTCAAACAAAAATTATCTTTTGAAAACTAATAATTATTTAGTTTGACAAATGTTATTCTTTTCAAAATTTATAGTAATGATAACTTTATATTTGGGGATTTTATTCTTTTCAAAAGTTAAAAATATTTGAATGATAAAATTATCTTTCTAAGCTAATATAAAGAATATTTTATTTATAATGTATATATGTGTATACATTGTAAATAGGAAATTTGATTTTAATTTTAATTTAAATTTAATAAGAATATTCTCAAAATTATTATTATATATATATATCTGTGTGTGTGTGTGTATAACTTCTGAATTGGAAAATTGATTTAAATTAGTATTGGAAACTTTTCATTAGTTAGTTTAAAAATCTTTCTTATATCTTCAAAGAAATTAAAGTAAATATTTATTTTGTCTATAAATATAATAGTTTAAATTGTATTTTTATAATAAAAGTTTATTTTAGAAATTGTTTTGAAATAGACTTAGTTCTTATATATATTAAAGATTAATATTTTAGTTTAGAACATTGAAAATAAGGGATAATCCAACATTCTTTTTCTTTTTAAATTTTGTCTTTTGAAAATTTAGTTTTAAAAATATTATTTTTAAAAATATTCAAATAAACAATAAGATATGTAATTTTATAAAAGTAATTTATATGTAAACATGTAAAGGCTAAATTGAAATAAAACATTTAAAACATGTTAAATTAAATAAGAAATTGTTTTAGAAGAATTTAAAAACATTTATAAATTAAGAAATTTATTTTTTTATATTAAATTGTACAAGTGTTAGATATTTAACTAATAGGGGAGACACTTGTAAACATTTGTCATACTAGATAACAAGTGGCAATGTTAATTTATTTTTGAAAATAATTATTATAGATAAGAAAACTTAACAATTCATTTTGTCCAAACATCATCTTCAAATGAAACTGAAATCAGATTTAAAGAAAATTGAAAAAAAATACAATTTAAAATCTGCAAAAAAACTAAAACTGCAAATCTGAAATCTATATGAAGATCAACTCATACTCTAGCAATGGAATTTGGGGGTCAGCTGCAGTTTTAAAGATCAATCAACAGCAAACTCACCTGAACCATCTACAAATCAACTTCAACGACAAATTGCAAAACCCAGATTCAACAATAATGTAGTTTTTAATTCAACTACAGCAGCTCCAGGAAAAATGATAATGCTTCTCTGCTTCTTCAATAATTATGTGAGTAAACTTCTATTTTAAAAACAGTTCTTTCTTTTAAAATCAATACTTAAGCAAATACAAGGACTAAAGATCAAATGCAAACTATTTTTTTTAAATTAAACTGCTTTGTTTTAAAAAAAATCAAACTGCTATAAAATGTAAATTTATCCGTTGCATGTGGATTGATAGAAATGAGCATGTTTGTATGATTGTATTGTGATGATATTCTGTGTATGTATATATAAATATATATTTGTGTTTCAGGCATCTGTATATCTGTTCTTGGCTTTAAAACTAAGTTTTTAATAGAAATACCTTATCAACTTGTTTGATCTCTGTTAGAAATTAATATGTAAACAAAAGGCGTTTGTTTAGTATAGATTTAGGTTTATAAATTATAATTTAGTTAAATTAAAAGATTCTGTTGTCTCTGATATAATAATAACAGTCATTATTGAAAATAAGACAAATATCAAACATCTTAAATTATTGTAACAGGTTCATAACTTGAATGCATGTAGGAAATCATGATTTCTAAAACAAAAGTCACATTTTTTAGTTAACTGTGGAATGGGCATTTATGGATTGAACAAAATATGGGTTTTTAGGTTTATCTGTTTGCCTAGTGATTTTGGGAAGTTGTGGTTCTTCCTGGAGGTGGAGGGCTGATAGGTGAGTAGGGGAAAATTGTCAGGTGGATGGCCAAAGGTTGGTGGCGACGGTGATAGCTCTTTCCTGTTTCTAACCCTAGTTTGCTGGTAGTAGTAATTTTGTAGCTTTTTGATTTCTCTGTTGCATCGAGTGATACAAGACTTTGGGAATTGGCATAGGAGACGTAGGCGAAGGGTTGGCCGGAGTCGTAGGTGATATGATGGTCGGAGATGGGTGTGAGCGGTGTTGACAGGTTTGGGAAGGTTTGCTGTGTGATGTTCCCAGTTGCATTGGTTAACTCGAATTTGATTTGGAGCTTCTTGGAAAACTCTGGTGGTCCCAATCATATTGGAAGATGGTCGGTGACTTGGTGAAGAGGTTTATGGTGGCTGGAGATCGCCAGAGTGCTGGTGCATATGCACCGTGCATATTAAGTTTTGATGAACTTGTTGGGTTGTGCAAGAGGATGTGACTCGAGTTATACTTGGGTAGATCGAGCAGTTTACCCGAAGAAATTAGGGTGTGGACTCGAAATTTTTGTTAAGGGGTCTCGGGCATGTTGGTTCCAGGTTATAAAACCTGATAGTGTTTGTTTCAGGTTTATAAACCTGACATTGTGCAGTTTTTAAAATTTAATGAAATTTAAATTTTAAAAGCAGGATTTTAAACATGGTTTTTAAATGCAAAGTTTAAATTTGAATTCAAGTGAACTTTTGAATTCAAAGTTTTAAAAATGAAAATTTTAAATTTAAGTAAGATTTAAATCAGGTTTTCGAAAATCAAGTCTAAAATATAGTTCAAGTTTACTATGAATTTAAATCTTGAATTTAAATCAGATTTGTAAAATTTAAAATATTGAACAAGTTTAAATGTTTTAAGTAGATTTAAAAAATGATTTTGTTTTCAAATAAATGTTTAAACTTGAAAGATTTCTTTTCTTTAATATTTGAATTAAAGTTATGAAGTGTTTAACTTTAATTTGAAAGTTAAAATAATCAATTTATTTTTAATCTTGTTTTCTTTTAATAAAATTAAGTAATTTGGTTTTAAATTTTCTTATATAAGTATCTTATATAAATAGTGAATGTTCTTTAACATTTTTTTAGGTTTATAAATTTGGATAAATGTTTAAATAGTTAAACATTTTGAATCTTAAATTTTAAAATGGAATTTGAATTTAATTTAGAAATGTATTGTTTTAAATACATTTGAATGTTAAAGAAGTCATTAATAAAGTAAATGAATTATTTTAGAAGTAATTAAGATAATAAAGAATTTACTTATTTATTTGATTTAAATAATGATTTAGATTCATTTATAATTAGAGATGATTAATGATAATTAATCTAAGATAAATTTCTTAAGGAAGTAATTAAAGAAAATGTTAATAGTTAATAAGATAATTATCTAAGGATTATTATGTAATAATTAGTGTGATTAACTTTGATAATTAATTAGATTAATTAATTGAAGATAATCAATTATAAATGGTTAAGCATAATTACTTGATAAAAGTAATTAAGGAATTAATTACTTATTGAAATTAATTATGATGATGTGATTTGTTTAAGTTAATTAATTTAGTTTAATTAATTTAAGTAAATCATTTGATGATTTAATAAGAGTAATTACTTAATGTAATTAATGGAGCATGATTACTTAGAGAAGTAATAAATGATAATTACTAGAATGTAATTAGTGAGAGATGATTTTTAATGAAGTGATTTGGGTAATTACTTTTGAAATTAATCAAGGGATTAATTAATGAAGATAATTAATTATGGGATAATTAATTTGTTATGAGTAATTAAGGGTAGTTAATTACTGGATTGATATTAATCAAGGGTGATTAATAATTGTATTTTAAATTTCAGATTAATTACTAAATGTAATTAATTTTAAATAAAGTAATTAATTTAAATATAAAGTAGAGATCATTAATTAATATAATTAATGATGTAATTAAGAATTGTTTAATTAAAGAATAATTAATAATTAGGTGATTAATTAATGTAATTAATTAAGGATAAATGTAATTAATTATAGTTAATTAATAAATGAAGTAATTAAATGTTAATTACTAATGATTAAGTTTAATTAATTTGTGAAATTAATTAAAGACTAATTAATTATTATAATTAGAGTATGATTAATCAAAGGTGTTTAATTAAGTTGAATACTTAGAGAATGATTAATTAACTAGTTTAATTAATTAATGGATATATAAGCAGGATTTATAAATGTAGTAATTAATTTAATTTAAATTAATTAGAGATAGTAGTAATTAATTTATTTTAAATTAATTACAGATGATGGTTAATAAATCTTTGCTTATGGATGATATTGATATTTCTTTGGATGGTTGTGATCTCAGTAATGAGATGAGTAATATCTATATGATATGGATGCTTAGTTAAAGGATGATAATATGGATTATCTGTTTGTGATGATTATCTGGTTGTGATGATTATCTATTTGTGGTTATGATACGGGTTATCCGTTTATGATGAGAATGTGATTATCTATTGTAATATGTGAATTATCTATCTGTGTGTAATAGATAATGATGAATTGAATTAATTTTTCAAACTAAATTCACTTGGACACTAAGATGGCGTTTGGATTTCGATGAGACCGGGATCGGGTTTTCAAATTTGGAATTCCAAAAACCACATCGATCCAAATTAAATGTTAGGTCGTGAATCTCAAGTGAAGAGTGAAGACTCGAGGTGTAAGGACTATTTGTGTTAATACTCTGAGGGTGATTCCAATACGAGTTTAACGGGGGTAGTACTTTCAGGTTCGAGATGGTGATTCAAAGTGCAAGGGCTATTGTCGTTAATTCTGAGCGTGATTCCAAAATGAGTGTAACGAGACAGTGCCTTGGTTTCGTTCGAACCCGGAACGAACTTGTATGGATTGAATGCTTTCAGAACATCTTCAGGTGGACGATGAGCATTCTACGATTGATGTGTCCTATAAAGGTAATCGTAGCCTCAAGCCTCATCAACCGGGAATGGCTAAAACAGGGGAGGTGCAGCAAGGCTAAGTGGGTCATGCCCAAGTAGGACGAGATTTACCCCTATCTAGAGGTCCCATTTTATTTCGGTTGTGTGGCAGTTGGCGACGGCCAATCTGCGGTGTGGTCTTGTTCGGGACTGTCCATTAAGGGATGGTTCTGGCTTTGTGTTATAGGGGATTGGGAGAGGTCCTCGGTACGGTGATCTAGGCCACGTACAGTGTCGGGCGGTACCCCGGTAGCCCTGCCATTGATGGAATCCAAAATCCAATAAGTGCCTGTGCGGTTTTGATTGTGCCCAACTATGTTGGAACGTGAGATGTAAGCCTTCCAGCTATTTCTGTATTTTATTTTGAAAACCCTAGACACTATTATAATATCACTGGATTTCCTATCAAATGTTTTGGTTAACGTAAGGTAAAAACTTTTCCATGTTTATGTGTGGGAAATCTTACGTGATACCTTTTCTTTTCAAAAGATTTTCTAAGTTAAACAACTTTAAACCCGTTTAGTCACACCAGACCCATGTCTGACCCGAGTGTTTATTTTTCGTTTTACTAAACTCTTGGGTACTCATATTACGTATGAGTAGTCAAGTGATTCTGGATTGCTTTGATGAATTCTGGAGGAGAAATGGAGCAGGATGCTTCAACGTGTAGATATATATATTGGTTCCGTTGTGTTTGAGTTGTATCTGTTTTCTCTGGTATACTTGAATTGTAATTTCTAGACAGATATTTATAGCGTCTAGTTTGTTTTGTATTAGCTGTATAACTCTGATGTATACGATACTATGTAATGTTTTATGTGATACAATATAATTTATTCATTCCGCTATGAGATTCTGATGTTGTTTGTTTCTTTCGTTTCTATCTTTTCTCTTTTCTATCCCTTTCTTTCTTCTTAATGATGCATCTTTTTGTGGAATGAAAGGCGGGTCGTTACAATGTGGTATCAGAGCGTTAGGTTGAGCGAATACCTAAGCTCTGGAGTGGTGTCTACTTGAGAGAGCGTATTTGTAATTTTGAATATATATATATATATATGTATATATATATGTATGTATGTATATGTATATGTGTGTGTGTGTGTATATATATATATTTCTACCTATTAGATTGGGTTGCCTGTCCGGGTTTTCCAATATAAGTTCTAGAGGTAGATAGGGTAGTGTTGTGTGTAACACAACTACCAATGGCTGGAGTACGAGTGTTTGAGGTTGGAAGTGATCTGCAGGGGAGTATTGGGCATCTTGAGTAGTTTGGCAGTTTGGTGTGAAGGATTTCACCGATCTCTGAAGGAAATCTTTTCAAGGTTCGGAGTTCATCTTTGGATTGTAAGCTTGGTTGCACTCGTGCGAGTGGATTTTCTTGAGTTGGATCAGTTGGGAGTAATGAAGCCAGCGATGGTCTCTTGGCAACCTTAGGAAGGAGTTCTGTTTGTATTTGAGTTTGAGACTCAGTTTGGCAGAGTGTTTTGTGCTTGGTTTGAGATCGACTTTCCTGAGGGATATATGTCTATTGAAGGCTCTATTATGGAAGTAGCTGGTGTAGCTTTGTGATTCGATGAGCTTTGGATAAGAATGTCTTTGGAAGCAGTAGCAGCTCGGAGTTGTTGAGTAGGCTATCAGGATAGTCTCTTGTTTTAGTTGTATCCTAGAGGTGGAGTCCGGAAGCGGTAGAGTGGCCTGTTTCTTCGTTGGTTCTGAAATCTCTGTGATTCTTCTGTTAGTAGGCTGGGCAGATGGTGAAGCTTGACCATTTCTTATGGAAGCTCAACTGGGTTTGATGTTTGTGGTTGAAGGTGGACCACTAGTTTCTTCTTTGGATTAGAAGGCTTAAGCTGTTTTGATTGGTGAAGAGAGAACGATTTCTTGGAATCTGAACTGAGTAGAATCGCAAAAGTGACTTGCGATGGTTCGGAATTTCTCTGAGTAATCTTTGTTTAGATGGAAGCATAGTGGCCGCTGTTCCAGAATAGAAGCAACACCCGATTCATTGGGAATTTGTGTTTTGTCTTGGATCAGAGGATTTCTACAGGAAATTCATTTTAATCTGGAGGCTTGGTTGTCTTGTGCATCTGTTCTGTTTTCCCAATAAGAGTAGTATGTTTGAAGTCTTCTGATGTTTGTGTAAGTAGAGTTTGTGTGGTGGTTTTTTGATGGATTTTGGGAGAACCATTTTGTTGAGTAGGATCTGGAGATCGTTTATTTCTTTGTCCAGATTTGTTCCATGAAGCATCTGCAAAGATTAGATTGATCTAGAAGGTTGAAGGCAGCCCAGGATCGACAGGAGAGATTTGTGGATAAGAGTATTGGATCTTTCTGTTTTCTCTTAAGGGATAAGTGTATGGTCTACAGGATTGAATTTCCAGTTTGGATGTCTGGAATTCATTATGTATTTCACGTATCTCTGAAGGAGTATGTGTATGGTTTATCACTGGTTTTAGAATTAGTAGTTCTGAGAGATTTGGAAGTTGATCAGGACTTGTCTATGGTCCAGTATCCAGTTTAGATTTGTAGATCTGGATACGTAGGAGCTCTGAATCTGTGTGGTATAGCCAGTTTAGATTCTGTAGGGCGAGTATTCCGGTGTTTGTACGTGGGAAACTCTAGGGAATCCTATCTAAAATTTTGTCTAGGTAATTAGAATTGTTTATTTGAATTGGTTGCTATGATTGCTAGTATTTGGTTGATAGCATATGGCTGCTATTTTAAATTAAAATCTGTATGGGATTATTAAATTACCATCGCTTTTAAATTTTGGGGACGAAATTCTTTTAAGGGGGGAGGAATGTGATGTCCCGGAAATTTAGGCAATATTTATTTAATAATTTTTATTAATAATTATTTTAAAATGAGAAATATTGATTTAATAATCTAATTCAAACAAAAATTATCTTTTGAAAACTAATAATTATTTAGTTTGACAAATGTTATTCTTTTCAAAATTTATAGTAATGATAACTTTATATTTGGGGATTTTATTCTTTTCAAAAGTTAAAAATATTTGAATGATAAAATTATCTTTCTAAGCTAATATAAAGAATATTTTATTTATAATGTATATATGTGTATACATTGTAAATAGGAAATTTGATTTTAATTTTAATTTAAATTTAATAAGAATATTCTCAAAATTATTATTATATATATATATCTGTGTGTGTGTGTGTATAACTTCTGAATTGGAAAATTGATTTAAATTAGTATTGGAAACTTTTCATTAGTTAGTTTAAAAATCTTTCTTATATCTTCAAAGAAATTAAAGTAAATATTTATTTTGTCTATAAATATAATAGTTTAAATTGTATTTTTATAATAAAAGTTTATTTTAGAAATTGTTTTGAAATAGACTTAGTTCTTATATATATTAAAGATTAATATTTTAGTTTAGAACATTGAAAATAAGGGATAATCCAACATTCTTTTTCTTTTTAAATTTTGTCTTTTGAAAATTTAGTTTTAAAAATATTATTTTTAAAAATATTCAAATAAACAATAAGATATGTAATTTTATAAAAGTAATTTATATGTAAACATGTAAAGGCTAAATTGAAATAAAACATTTAAAACATGTTAAATTAAATAAGAAATTGTTTTAGAAGAATTTAAAAACATTTATAAATTAAGAAATTTATTTTTTTATATTAAATTGTACAAGTGTTAGATATTTAACTAATAGGGGAGACACTTGTAAACATTTGTCATACTAGATAACAAGTGGCAATGTTAATTTATTTTTGAAAATAATTATTATAGATAAGAAAACTTAACAATTCATTTTGTCCAAACATCATCTTCAAATGAAACTGAAATCAGATTTAAAGAAAATTGAAAAAAAATACAATTTAAAATCTGCAAAAAAACTAAAACTGCAAATCTGAAATCTATATGAAGATCAACTCATACTCTAGCAATGGAATTTGGGGGTCAGCTGCAGTTTTAAAGATCAATCAACAGCAAACTCACCTGAACCATCTACAAATCAACTTCAACGACAAATTGCAAAACCCAGATTCAACAATAATGTAGTTTTTAATTCAACTACAGCAGCTCCAGGAAAAATGATAATGCTTCTCTGCTTCTTCAATAATTATGTGAGTAAACTTCTATTTTAAAAACAGTTCTTTCTTTTAAAATCAATACTTAAGCAAATACAAGGACTAAAGATCAAATGCAAACTATTTTTTTTAAATTAAACTGCTTTGTTTTAAAAAAAATCAAACTGCTATAAAATGTAAATTTATCCGTTGCATGTGGATTGATAGAAATGAGCATGTTTGTATGATTGTATTGTGATGATATTCTGTGTATGTATATATAAATATATATTTGTGTTTCAGGCATCTGTATATCTGTTCTTGGCTTTAAAACTAAGTTTTTAATAGAAATACCTTATCAACTTGTTTGATCTCTGTTAGAAATTAATATGTAAACAAAAGGCGTTTGTTTAGTATAGATTTAGGTTTATAAATTATAATTTAGTTAAATTAAAAGATTCTGTTGTCTCTGATATAATAATAACAGTCATTATTGAAAATAAGACAAATATCAAACATCTTAAATTATTGTAACAGGTTCATAACTTGAATGCATGTAGGAAATCATGATTTCTAAAACAAAAGTCACATTTTTTAGTTAACTGTGGAATGGGCATTTATGGATTGAACAAAATATGGGTTTTTAGGTTTATCTGTTTGCCTAGTGATTTTGGGAAGTTGTGGTTCTTCCTGGAGGTGGAGGGCTGATAGGTGAGTAGGGGAAAATTGTCAGGTGGATGGCCAAAGGTTGGTGGCGACGGTGATAGCTCTTTCCTGTTTCTAACCCTAGTTTGCTGGTAGTAGTAATTTTGTAGCTTTTTGATTTCTCTGTTGCATCGAGTGATACAAGACTTTGGGAATTGGCATAGGAGACGTAGGCGAAGGGTTGGCCGGAGTCGTAGGTGATATGATGGTCGGAGATGGGTGTGAGCGGTGTTGACAGGTTTGGGAAGGTTTGCTGTGTGATGTTCCCAGTTGCATTGGTTAACTCGAATTTGATTTGGAGCTTCTTGGAAAACTCTGGTGGTCCCAATCATATTGGAAGATGGTCGGTGACTTGGTGAAGAGGTTTATGGTGGCTGGAGATCGCCAGAGTGCTGGTGCATATGCACCGTGCATATTAAGTTTTGATGAACTTGTTGGGTTGTGCAAGAGGATGTGACTCGAGTTATACTTGGGTAGATCGAGCAGTTTACCCGAAGAAATTAGGGTGTGGACTCGAAATTTTTGTTAAGGGGTCTCGGGCATGTTGGTTCCAGGTTATAAAACCTGATAGTGTTTGTTTCAGGTTTATAAACCTGACATTGTGCAGTTTTTAAAATTTAATGAAATTTAAATTTTAAAAGCAGGATTTTAAACATGGTTTTTAAATGCAAAGTTTAAATTTGAATTCAAGTGAACTTTTGAATTCAAAGTTTTAAAAATGAAAATTTTAAATTTAAGTAAGATTTAAATCAGGTTTTCAAAAATCAAGTCTAAAATATAGTTCAAGTTTACTATGAATTTAAATCTTGAATTTAAATCAGATTTGTAAAATTTAAAATATTGAACAAGTTTAAATGTTTTAAGTAGATTTAAAAAATGATTTTGTTTTCAAATAAATGTTTAAACTTGAAAGATTTCTTTTCTTTAATATTTGAATTAAAGTTATGAAGTGTTTAACTTTAATTTGAAAGTTAAAATAATCAATTTATTTTTAATCATGTTTTCTTTTAATAAAATTAAGTAATTTGGTTTTAAATTTTCTTATATAAGTATCTTATATAAATAGTGAATGTTCTTTAACATTTTTTTAGGTTTATAAATTTGGATAAATGTTTAAATAGTTAAACATTTTGAATCTTAAATTTTAAAATGGAATTTGAATTTAATTTAGAAATGTATTGTTTTAAATACATTTGAATGTTAAAGAAGTCATTAATAAAGTAAATGAATTATTTTAGAAGTAATTAAGATAATAAAGAATTTACTTATTTATTTGATTTAGAAAATGATTTAGATAAATTTATAATTAGAGATGAATAATGATAATTAATCGAAGATAAATTTCTTAAGGAAGTAATTCAAGCAAATGTTATTAGTTAATAAGATAATTATCTAAGGATTATTAAGTAATTAATTAATGTGATTAATTTTGATAATTAATTGGATTAATTGATTGAAGATAATCAATTGTAAATGGTTAAGCATAATTACTTGATAAAAGTAATTAAGGAATTAATTACTTATTGAAATTAATTATGATGATGTGATTCGTTTAAGTTTATTAATTTAAGTAAATCATTTGATGATTTAATAAGAGTAATTACTTAATGTAATTAATGGAGCAAGATTACCTAGAGAGTAATAAATGATAATTACTAGAATGTAATTAGTGAGAGATGATTTTTAATGAAGTAATTTGGGTAATTACTTTTGAAATTAATCAAGGGATTAATTAATGAAGATAATTAATTATGGGATAATTAATTTGTTATGAGTAATTAAGGGTAGTTAATTACTGGATTGATATTAATCAACGGTGATTAATAAATGTATTTTAAATTTTAGATTAATTACTAAATGTAATTAATTTTAAATAAGGTAATTAATTTAAATATAACGTAGAGATCATTAATTAATATAATTAATGATGTAATTAAGAATTGTTTAATTAAAGAATAATTAATAATTAGGTGATTAATTAATGTAATTAATTGAGGATAAATGTAATTAATTATTGTTAATTAATAATTGAAGTAATTAAATGTTAATTACTAATGATAAAGGTTAATTAATTTGTGAAATTAATTAAAGACTATTACTTATTGTAATTAGAGAATGATTAATCAAAGGTGTTTAATCAAGTTGAATACTTAGAGAATGATTAATTAACTAGGTTAATTAATTAATGGATATATAAGAAGGATTTATAGATGTAGTAATTAATTTAATTTAAATTAATTAGAGATAGAAGTAATTAATTTAATTTATTTTAAATTAATTATAGATGATGGTTAATAAATCTTTGCTTATAGATGATATTGATATTTCTTTGGATGGTTGTGATCTCAGTAATGAGATGAGTGATATCTATATGATATGGATGCTTAGTTAAAGGATGATAATATGGATTACCTATTTGTGATGATTATCTGGTTGTGATGATTATCTGTTTGTGATTATGATACGGGTTATCCGTTTATGATGAGAATGTGATTAACTATTGTGATATGTGAATTATCTATCTGTGTGTAATAGATAATGATGAATTGAATTAATTTTTTAAATTAAATTCACTTGGATATTAAGATGGCGTTTGGATTTCGATGAGACCGGGATCGGATTTCCAAATTTGGAATTCCAAAAACCTCATCGATCCAAATTAAACGTTAGGTCGTGAATCTCAAGTGTAGAGTAAAGACTCGAGGTGTAAGGACTATTCGTGTTAATACTCTGAGGTTGATTCAATACGAGTTTAATGGGGGTAGTACTTTCAGGTTCGAGATGGTGATTCAGAGTGCAAGGGCTATTGTCGTTAACTCTGAGGGTGATTCCAAAATGAGTGTAACGAGATAGTGCCTTCGGTTTCGTTCGAACCCGGAACGAACTTGTATGGATTGAATGCTTTCAGGACAACGTCAGGTGGACGATGAGCATTGTAAGATTGATGTGTCCTATAAAGGTAATCGTAGCCTCAAGCCTCATCAACCGGTAATGGCTAAAACAGGGGAGGTGCAGCAATGCTAAGTGGGTCATGCCCAAGTAGGACGAGATTTACCCATGTCTAGAGGTCCCTTTTTATTTCGGTTGTGTGGCAGTTGGCGAAGGCTAATCTGCGGGGTGGTCTTGTTTGGGACTGTCCAGTAAGGGATGGTTCCGGCTTTGTGTTGCAGGGGATTGGGAGTGATCCTCGGTACGGTGATCTAGGCCACGTACTGTGATGGGCGGTACCCTGGTAGCCCTGCCATTGATGGAATCCAAAATCCAATAAGTGCATGTACGGTTTTGATTGTGCCCAACTATGTTGGAACGTGAGATGTAAGCATTCCAGCTATTTTTGTATTTTATTTTGAAAACCCTAGACACTATTATAATATCACTGGATTTCCTATCAAATGTTTTGGTTAGCGTAAGGAAAAAACTTTTCCATGTTTATGTGTGGGAAGTCTTACGTGATACCTTTTCTTTTCAAAAGATTTTCAAGTTAAACAACTTTAAACCCATTTACTCACACCAGACCCATGTCTGACCCGAGTGTTTATTTTCTGTTTTATTAAACTCTTGGGTACTCATATTACGTATGAGTAGTCAAGTGATTCAGGATTGCTTTGACGAATTCTGGAGGAGAAATGGAGCAGGAGGCTTCAGCGTGTAGATATATAGTGGTTCCGCTGTGTTTGAATTGTATCTGTTTTCTCTGATGTAGTTGAATTATAATTGCTAGACAGATGTTTGTAACTGTCTAGTTTGCGTTGTATTAGCTTTATAACTCTGATGTATACGATACTATGTAATGTTTTATGTGATAAAATATAATTTATTCGTTCCTTTGTGAGATTCTGATGTTGTTTGTTTCTTTCTTTTCTTTCTTTTCTCTTTTCTATCCCTTTCTTTCTTCTTAATGATGCGTCTTTCTATGGAATGAAAGGCGGGTCGTTACATTATAGCACATTAAGTACAACAACACAGCGGAAGAAAATGAACAATATCATTGATATACAACAGTTGATACAATAATGATACAAATGATATCGATATCTATTAGAGATACAAGATATAACAGCGGAATAAAGTCTTCGACAAAGTAACATCAACATTAATTTCTATAGAAGAGAGAGATAACATCAACAGTAGCGGAACACAACATCTCCAAAGCCAATCACCAAAGCTCTCAAGCTATAAGCTCGAATCCCCATCATGCTGAACTTGTAGCAAATGCAATCCCGAAAATCCAAAGACTCCAATGATTTCCAAAAGCTACCAAACAGAAGGTCGATGGCTATCGAATCTACACCTACTATTTGATTATCTGAAAAACCCAACTCTAGATTGTCCATGTGGAAATTTGTGGGCAACCAGAGTTTAGGAAGGGAACAGTAAACTCCGGGTCAGTCATGGGACTGGTATGAGCAAACAAAAACAGTTTTAAAAAAAACAAGCAATAGGAGAATTTTAAATTGAAATCCGCAATGCTTTTTGAAAAATGAAACTACCATAAGGCCTCCCGGCACACACACCATGCAATCACAGACTTAAGGGAGATTTCTCCTTATGATAGTCAAACATGCTTGATATGCGAAAACCTTTTGATATTATTATTAGTGCATAGTGGAAAACATTTCAAAAGTATAATATTAATCTTAACCAGCATATGTACCATTATAATATGCTAGCTATAGCTACCACCTGAGGTGGCAGGTTATACAACTGCAATCGTAGAGGGTGCGTATTGGTAATTGGATTTCCAATAAATGGTCAGGCTAAGGAACTTTCGATAGCCACATGGGTACGCCTCTAGGGGGATGCCTGGAGAACCTACCCGGCTCTCTGCTAAAACAAGGCTGGTTTACCCTCTTCCCCAGAGTAACACTTATATATATGTCATCCTCGGTCGTTTGCGACCTTTAACCGAGAGCTCTCAACCACAAAGCAACCACAAAGAAATAAATTTGCAGTGTCCACATGAGTTAATATCTGGGATCCATACCATGATACCACCCTTTTCCAGAAGAAATGGACATGCCCTAGGGGCGCGACCCCTGAAAACCTTGCTGCATCCTTTGTGTTTCGACCATTTCTGGTGTGTGAGGTCCTGATGCAGTCTCGTCTACAAAGCTACACTTTTCACAAAGCCTTGCTTTGATCAACAAATGATCAGCAGCACTTTGTCTGCCACATTACCAAATTGGGAATGTATCACTAGTAACCATCAATTACATAACCTCTGAGCTCGTACATCTCAGAGAAGGGTGTTAAGCTATGAGAATAAAACTGTGCCACCAAACAGAAATGTATTTGATAGAAACCAGCTTTACATCTCAAAGTGTAACGTCAAACACACATCCATACAAGTCTGTTCAGGGTTCGAACAGAACCGAAGGCACTTCAAAAGAAGCCCTTGCACTCCGGGTATTCACAATCCCGATCGGACTCCCCATCATATATGGAGATCTCTATACGGTAGCTACTCAGTGCAGAGTCATTCGACGGGTAATCCTTTCGCTCTCGAAAATACCCGGTCTTCACCATCGGTCTTCAAATGCAATCCATAAACGTCGTATCATTGTTCGAAATGGGTTATATGACACAAAGTCCTCTCTTGGCTAAACCGAATAATGAGCGCAATATTTAAAAACATGTGGATATTGGGATCTCAGTTAAGTCACAACTTAAAACCTAAAAATTTCCTTTCAAATGATTTAAACAAATTACCATTTTCAAATTTTTAAAAAAAAATCACTTCACAAAGTTCTCCCATCTTTCACAAAGATTCATTCACAGATTTCCAAACAATTTCCATGTCAAATATTTTATAGAAAAGACACACTTTTAAGATCCCTTTTCAATTTGAGAACAAAATAAATCAATCTTTAACAAAGATTCATTCATGTTCTTTCAAAACAATTTCCCTTTCAAATTTGGATTAACTCATCCAATCTTTAAATCGAAGATTTAATTCATAGCTTCCATACCATTTCCAAAGATTCATTCATAACTTGAAAAACCATTTTCATTTCAAACTTGAATCCTTTCAAGACAAATTGGAAATTATTTCCTTATATGAAAGCTTTTATTATTTGAAAAACAATTACTTTTTCGTTTCAGAAGAATCCGATTACATTTGTGCAAGTTAAAGCCCTTGAAGTATAAAACTTGGGTTAAATTCAAATTCTCAAAACAATGCTTTTAAAATGGTTTAAAAACACATTTATAACTTGTACACCCTTTTTAAACCATAATTTTCGATCATAGAATTCAATTTCAAATCTTGGATTCAAATTCAAATCAAACCCTTTAAATTTTCAAACTTTATTAAGTTATTCAAAATAATTTTTATCTTTTAAAACTCATTTCCAAAAGCTTTTCATATTCAACCCAAATCCATTTCCAAAACCATTTGGATTCAAAATTCAACTTTAAAACCCTTTCATTAGATTCAAATATCTGCGACTTAACCAATTTCCTTGTACAATCCATATTTGTGTGTATATAGTGTAGTCCAGGGGTTTTACACAATAGTGCAACATCATCAATCATCACAAATTCAATCATATCAATATCGATAAGCGGTATAATCTATAACGCTTATCGTTCATTCACAGATTCAAAGATAATATACAAATTTTCTGGAAAATCAAGAAATACAGGTGAGCACAGAGCATATCAAAAATTCAAGAATTATATTTTCTGATTTCAGGTATATCATATGAAACAGTTTCAAAAATGATGATTTTTAAAAGTGAAACCAAAATTTTTAAGTGCGTAGTCACGAAAAATTTGCGAGTTGATCAGTTTTGGTACTTCTGGTGATTTCTGTTGATCGGCGTGATGAGGGAGGTCATGGCCATGGCACAAGGTAGCCTTGGTGATGGGGATTCATGGAAAAATGCTCATAAAATTTTCAGTTGATCGAGGTGGTGGTACGACAAAGATTTAGGGTTTAAACCTAAGTTTTAGATAAGGTCGGAATTCGATTAACTACAGCGTCGACATTGTATCGGACTAGACCGGGACGAGTGGAATCGGTGCGTGGTGGATCGAAGGAGCTTTAGATGGCGTTGTGTAGCCTCTGGTGGTCTAAGGCGGAGGACGAGGCGATCTTTGGTGGTTCAATTTTTGTTCCAGGTTGGGTCAGGTTGCTCGTTTGCGAGTTCGTTACCATTTCAGGTTTCTGGGAGGTCTGGTGGTTAAGGCAGGTTGTCGCTGACTCGATGATGGCCAGAGTTTGGATCGAAGGTGGCCAGAACTCTGGTGCACATGCACAAGTTCCTGGATTGTGTCAGTAGCATGTATTTAAGGAAAAAAGGTTTTAACTCGAAGATGACTACGGGAAATTATGTTGCTGGCTCGAGTAATTGCTCGGTAAAATCGTGTGGATGAATATGTTCAACAAGTTTTAAATTTTAAAATCAAAACAAAGAAAAAAATGGATGGCTTGGGGAAGACTCGACGGAGATTGGTTTGGGCTCGGGGTGACACTCGAGGAGGTCTTGGGTTGATATAAAACAGTTTTCAAAAATTTAAACCAAATTCAAATTTAAAATGTTTAACTTATTCTTTTGAATAATTGTTTTGTTTTAAGGTTTAAAATAAGTTATTTTAAATAATTAAGTTTAATTTATTTAATTATGTGATCTTTATTTATAAATTAATTCTTAATTTATTTAAATAAATAACTTAGTTAAAGAATTAATTAAGATGAAATCTTGTTTTAATTATTAATTTACCTTAATCTCCTAAGTTAATTTATGTGTTAATGATGATTAATTATAAGGTTTATTAATTAAATATTTTAATGATAATTAAGTGATTAATTAAAATAAATGATTTATCTTTAAATTAATTCAAGTTTAAGTAACTAAAGATTAATTAATTAATGAACAGTAATTAAAAGATAATTACTTAAAGGACAATTACTTAATGATAGTAATTAAAGAATAGTTAATTAATTTATTAACCGATGATTAAAGATTAATCAAATGATAATTAAGATGAATTAATAAATAATTAAGGTTAATTAATTAGTAATTAAGGATTAATTAATTTATAACTAAGGATAATTATTCATTAATTAAGGATGATTAATGAAAATAATTATGTGATTAATTAATTATAATCACACGATCAAGTAACCTTGCTTATAGATGATTGATTATTATTGAATGCCTTAGATTGGTTAATATCTCCGATATGTGAATGTGAGACTTTGTGATGTGAATTGCCGTGAATTTAGCTGTGATATATTTCTATGTGAATGTGAAAACAACTTGGCCCGTAAACGGCATTTGAATTTCGATGCGATAGGGAGTTGTATTCCAGATGGTTATCCGAAACCCACATCGAATCTAAATGGTGAATCTTTTGTTTAAAAGAAGGAAATTTTTTGTGACTTGTGTATCCACGTGTTTTAAAACAAGCACTCATTATTCGGATTAGCTGGGAAAGGATTTGTGTCATAAAACCCATTTCGAATAACGATACTAGGAAATGGGAGTGCATTTGAAGATGGTGGTTGAAGACCGGGTATTTTCGAGAACGAAAGGATTACCTGTCGGTTGTCTCTACACTGAGTTACTTCAGCATAGAGATCTCCATATGTTATGGGGAGTCCGATAGGGATTGTGGATACCCGGATTTACAAGGGCTTCTTCCTTTATTGGACGAAGCGCCTTCGGTTCCATTCAGACCCATGATGGACTTGTATGGTTGTATGTCTGACATTACATTTTGAGATATAAAGATGATTTCTATCAAATGCATTTCTGTTTGGTGGCGGAGAATTTATTCTCTTGGCTTAACACCCTTCTCTGAGACGTACAAGCTCAGAGGTTATGTAGTTGATGGTTACTAGTGATATACTCCCAATTTGGTAGTGTGGCATGCTAAGTGCTGATCATATTTTGATCGAAGCATGGTTTTCGTGAAAAGCGTAGCTTTTTAGGATGAGACTTCATCGAACCTCACACCCTGGAAATGGTCGAAACAAGAAGGATGTGGCAAGGTTACGGGAGTAGCGCCCCTTAGGGTATGTGCATTTCCTTTTGGATAAAAAGCGGTATCATGGTATAGATCCCAGATACTTAACTTATGTGGTTGTTAGTTGTTGTTGTTATTGGGGCCCCGGATAAAGGTCGGTTACGACCGAGGGATGACATACTTATGTCAGTAGGTACCTAGTTACAGAGGTAACCCGGCCTTGTGTTGGCAGAGATCCGGATAGGTTCTCGGGGCGTTCCTTCAGAGGCGTGCCCATTTGGAAAGGAAGTTCCTTAGCCTGGCCATTATTGGAAATCCAAACAAAACAATATAAGCCCTTTACTATTGTAGTTGTATAACTTACCACCTCTAATAGTAGCTATTGCAGGCATAATATAATGGTACCTATGCTGGCTAAGATTTATATTATATTTCGAAAGGTTTTTCACACTATGCACTAATAATAATATCAAAGAGATTTTCACGTATCTAGCATGTTTGACTATCATAAGGAGAAATCTCCCCCAAGTGTGGGATTGCATTGTGTGTGTGCCAAGAGGCCTTATGGTAGTTTCATTTTCCAAAAAGAAGCATAACGAGCTTCTTTTATAAAAAAATTTTGTTCAAACAACTGTTTTTGTTTACTCATACCAGTCGCATGACAAACCCGGAGTTTATTATTCCCTTTCTAAACTCTAGGTGCCCATAATTATTCACACGGGCAGCCTAGAAGCAGGTTATCCACGTTCTGGAGCTAGTTCAGATTTGGATCTGGAAATCTTTTGGAATCTTTTGTTTTGGAAGCAGTTGGATTTTGGAAGCTTTTGGTTTGGAAATCTTTTGGAAGTTTTGAAGTTTGGTTTTGAAGGTGCTTATGTTGGATTCTTGCTCTCGATCTCTTTCATTTGAAGACCCTATTGTTGATGTTCCGTTGTGGTGTAATTGTTCTATTGTTATATCATGTGTAGCACTCTGATGTTGGTGTTCATGTGTTGTATCAATGTTGTATTCATATGTTGTTTATCAATGAAATTCATTCTATTTCTGCTGTGTTGTATTATCTAATTTTGTTATAAGCTCCACCGAACTGGAGTCTGGCGTTAGAATCTCTAGCATTCGAACACAAGTGAGGTATTGGATGTCGATTTTCAGACGCTGGATTTAGGGTCATGACAACTATGCTGGTTGTAAATCAGACCGAAAAATTACAAGTGTAACTTGTCAATTTTAAGGACATTCTCTGGTTTTCTGGTTTAGTAAAAAGAAAAATATTGTCTCACTATGAACAACTGAAGTAAAATATATCTCCGCTGCTTTGGCCTGTTATCAAGTTATCTATTTACAACAGACCCTAAAGGATTTTTGGATTAAATATTTCAAAATCACCAATTTATTGTGACAATTCAAGTGCAATAAATTTATCCAATAATCCTACGCATCATGCCAGAACCATAAATATTGATATCAGACATCATTTTCTCAGAGATAATATAAGTAAAGAGATTATTTCTCTTGAATTTATCAACACTAAGAATCATGTAACGGTAGGGCATTTTCGATCCTCGAAAATCGACACTAATTTGTTCAATGTACGGTGTGTCGAACAATCGAGTGTTAGAAATACCAGGTTGTTAGGGTTTAAGAAGAAAACGAGATTGAAGAAGACACAGAAATAAAAACACAGAATCTCACAATCGCAGTGGAACAATATATAATATACAATAACCCACATTTTATACAAGGGAAAACTGCAACTGTCAATATACATATAGATTATCAGAGTACAATCATCAACAAAATTTTTTGAAGTTATAATAACTTGTCCCTAACTATTGAATATACAGTCTACAATACACAGTGGAATAAAATAAAAATACATGTAATACGTCTCTGTAATCCAGCTCGTCTCCTGAGCTCCAAAGCAAATTAACCCGACAACTGTAATACTCGATCTGACCCGAGCATTACAATAAAGTAACACGGGGGTCAGGATGGAAACCAATGTGAGTATAACCTTCTTAATTTGAAATACTTAAGTTATAAAATCTTTTGAAAATCTAAGGTAACTCGTTCAATCACGACGAATTTTATCTCATTACAACCAAAAGTATTTTTTAGAAATCCATCGATAATTTAACAATGTCTAAGTAAAATTAATTATTTAAAATGGTCAAAGTTGTTAAATTTATCCAATTCTAGCATATAGGACGTTACAATCAAATCGCAAAGGTTCATAGTGGTTAATAGATCGAAGTGGTTTCGGATAATGAAGATATCTGACCCTCCTGGTCTCTTCAAATCTAATAGATAAACTTTAAATGTCTAAATCGTTCTTAAATAAACAATTTATATTCAAGGTGACATCATTCATAAAAGGGAATTTGTTACATATGTTTATTTCCAATAAAAACGTATCAACATTTTATTTTAACTATTTGAACTTAAATGCCCACTTGATGGCACAAACAAGAACAATAAATATTCAAGAACAGTAAACCAAAGCATGTATCATTGCCAAATTAATGATTAATAATTAATATTAACCAATTTGCAAAAATAGGATTTAATTAGTTTAAATTAACTGAATCTATTTATATTATAAATCCAAATTACTTATAATTTAAGAATTTATAAAATAATTTATTTTAACTAACTATTCCAATTAATAACAAATTTTATTAATTAACATAAGTTTTAAACAATTTAGAATCTAATTACTTATTTATATACATAAGATTTAATCATATAAGTTTTAATTTGATGACTTGTTATCAAAACTAATTAATTTACAACAAATTTAGTTTAGATTATGATGTTAGATGAGAGGGTCACAACAGAAAGACTTTCATGGCCGTTGGAATTTTTGTTAATGAGAAACAAATATTTTTAAAATTGATAAATCATTAAAATATAACATTTCTAAAAAAATTTAATCCTTATTTTATTTTTACACAGCCAGCCCACCTAGACTTCTTCGGCCCAACGAAATAAAAACCTAGCCCAACCTTCAAACTTTCTCTTCTTCCTCTAGTTTTCCCATTCCCTTCTCACTTCTTTACTAACTCCTGGACAAGAGGACGTGGACGGGCACGTGCACGTATATGCCCAATTTGACCATCGATTGACGATGCCGATCATCTTCCCAAACCACTCTCGACCAAACCAACGTGCCCCGCCATCTGGAACTTAAATCCTAGCATCGTTCGAAAATTTGAACATCACGCCGAGAACTAGAAATAACAGTCCACCCAGAAAACACCTCGACAAGCCACTACACTCCATCTCTCCCATGCCAAAATTCACCTAGAGCTTCGCCATCGCATCCTCTTCCCATTCCCCTGGACCGCACAACCACCTCCTCCCCATAACGTCGCATTAACCTCGAAACTGAAGCCTACACCAAGAACAACCTAAACCCTAAAGACCCCTCATCAGGCCACCAGGTTCCACTAAAAATCACCCTAGTATTTTTCTTACGTGCGTCACTTCCTAGGACTCCTCTATGCCCAAACGCTGAGCCCCCAATTCAACCGCATCGTGGAAATTTGCCCAATGACCAAAAACCGTTCAACTCGACGATGCTCACCCAACACTCGCTTAAAAATTCCCTACCCATCATCAAAAATCATGATTTCCCCTAACGATCACAAGTATATTATTCATTGATTTAATTATGATGCTTGAATTTTCGGCCATAACAGAACACTTAACGTAAATGGAAGCTCCCTCCCTCCAGGGGCCAAAAAAATTCAATGAGATAAAATTTAAAATGCTCTTTATTTAAAATCATACAACTTTGGTTTTGACATCAAGTTTTAAAACTGAAGGGACTTTTAGATATAGATTTTTAAAGTTTGGAAGCTTACTGTTTTATTCATTAGAAACATTAAACAGAGCGGAGAAGGAAGAAACATAGTGTTTCCCTTTGAGCAACAATACATATACAAGCTACGTACACACAGACACGTATACACTTATCACCAAAACAAACATTCATCCATATCTACGGCTAAACATGCATATGAATAATAACCTATAACAAGGATAAAATGGTTTACTCATCTTTACAGAAATGATGAACACTACTTTAAAGCTTCTTCTCCAAACCTTTGAATGTCCTGACCTTTATATTTTTTTAATGGCAGAGCTAATATTTTTATTTCATTTTATTTGGTATGATTAATTGAACAAGCATGGCTCGGCCATGATTATATACATGAATGAATTGTACAATAAAAAGTTAGGGTAGCTAATGCTTCTTGTACAGACTTCTTTTCACACCTTTATTTTATTTTATTTTCTTTTGTTTTAGTGGCTGATTTGATATTATGTAAGATGATTTGATTTATTATGAGAGATTTGATATTATATGACTTGATTAAATGTTTTGTATGCTTGAATTAAATGCTTTTCCATCATGATGTTCCCCTCTATGTTTATATGTACAATTATATGTATGCATTCATGTGTGTGTGTACATATAGATTTAACCACCCACTATTTTTATTTAACATATATATTTATCTATTTACCATTTTATGTAACACATGTACATATACATTTACTTATGTTACCATATATATATTCGCATACATTTAAATATGCATATGTTTTACATATATAGATGTGTGTGTTTTTTTATATATATTTCCATATGCACAACATTTTATAAACATATACCCATATATATATTCATAAGTTTAAAATTCCCATTTTAGAGTTTTATACATTCATGTATACATAATACACACACACATATATATTCATATACTTATTTTTTTTATAAATATCAATATAGATACCACTTATTCACTATTTTACCTAACATACACATATACTTATGTATATTTTGTCATCATATATATATATATATATATATGTATGCATGTACGTATGTATTTATGTATATGTATATGTATATATATATTTACACATTATTCCCAATTTACATATACGTTACTTCATATGGACATATATATACATATACATACTTATATATATATATATTTAAACATCATAAAACTTGTATTTATTATATATATACACACACACAAAAATATATAGAGATTCCATACATATTATTCTTGACGGTGGAGTGTGTGTGTGTGTATATATATATATGTGTGTGTGTTTGTGTGTGTATTACATATATAATTTATCATATCCAGGATGTTAAATTTTAAAATTAAACATAGTTTCCAATTCATATATAGGTTCAGATGTTTTAACATCGGGAAATTTATTGTTTCGAATAATAGAAATTAATATTCCAATAATTAAGACCGGTTAATTACCCCATAACTGGTGTCAAAAATTCGGGTCGTTACATTCCCCCCCCCCCCCCCCCTAGAAATTTTCGTCCTCGAAAAGGAACGAAACGAGAAATTTGAAATTTTGATGTTTATTATTAAATAATCGTCTTTTAACATTTAGCTCCTCATTCTTTTATTATACATTTAAAAATATATACCCTTTAAATTGCATAGTATTACCAAGCTAGTTTTATGTTTAAAACATTTGTCATAACTAGATGTCCAAACAAGTCCATCCTTGTTCTTACAGAAATTTGGTCATACGTTGATTTGACATAGGACTGAAAATCCAAAAGTACTTAGTAGACCCATTTCAAAACCCATTGAAAATACTTGAATTTTTTTTTTCAAAAATGCTCTAGAAAGTATCACCACACTTTCCCACCATGGATAGCAGTTAACCCTATGATTGCGTCGCCATCCTGGCGAAATCCATAAGATAACTATAGGCATCAACCCCTCTCGACTTACGCCATGACAACACCATGGTCCCCAACTACACAAAGATTGCATTGCTATCACAACAAAACCGTAATTAGTCTGTAGGCAATCGCTGCCCCTCGAACTACGCTATCAAAGGAAACTAAACCACATAGATCGCAAACTACACAAATGTTGCATCACTATCCCAATGAAACCAAATGTTGACTGTAGACACTCGCTGCCACCTGAATTACACTATGGAACAAAATAATATAGATCGCAATCTACCGATGTTATGTCGCTCTCTTAGCGAAATCAAACGTAGATTATAGGCAATCACTGCCACCCGACTTACGCTATGGAATTGTGATAGATCGCAGTTACACAAAGGTTACATTGCCATCATAGCAAAACCAAATGTAACTGTAGGCATCAGCACCACTCGACTTACGCTACCCAATAAATGATCACTGGGAACTCATGAGTTTGGTCCAAAAGTCCTTTAGGATCCCAATTCACATTGAACCCACCCTTTGGATTCCTAAGCAGAACCACCCAATGGAACTCCTTCTCTAAGTTTCGACTTTAATGGAGGTGCCTTTCCATACTTTAATCAAAACATATCATACTATATGTGTATAGAATTTTTTAATCATACTCGTTATATGTATCACATATAAATTTATCTATACAAAATCGATATCTTCAAAATCAATAGTTTTCAAATTTAGTTTACCCAATTTGCATAATTGGCTATTTGTCAAAATCAAAAGCCTTTTAAAATCAATGGGTTCCAAAACTATTTCGATTTTATTCTCATGTACATTTAAAATTATTCTTTCCCACTAGAATAATTTTCGAATCCAAATTTCTAAGTCCACTTCATACTTATATATATTCCATTTGGAACTTTTAAATATCTTTCAAGGATTCATCTCTTTTTAGTTATAAATTCAATAAGGGGAGTTTGAATATATAACTAATATTTATAATCTCATTAATTCCATGTCAAAACTTCCATGTTCGATTACCTTACAAAGTTATTTGTAACATTTATTACTTCTTATAATGTAAGTTTCAGTTATAGTAACTATTAAATCTTTATTCTTAAATCATCATATCCGCTCTGTTTAATGTAAGTTCACTTCGAAATCATTTTTGCCTTAATATCTCGATTCCGGTTCCAATTCAAAATTGCTTCAAATTTCCATTTGGGTTATATCTTCAATTCATCCCAATTTGTATTTGAAGTCATGATTTAAATATAAATAATTTCCACTCTGACTAGTTTAAATTTAGAAAATAGCTTGAATAGTTTTAAAATAGTTAGATGGTTAATATAAGATGGTTTAAGTTTAAAAAATGTTTGGTACAGTAAATATCTTGAAAAAATCAAAATAATTTGAATGTTTAAGGAGATAGATTTTAAACGGTTTATATTAGAATAATTTATTTGAAAGTAGTTTCAAGGTCAACTGATTCAACTCTCAATCTTCCAATTCAAATCAATTTCAATTTCCAAATTAGTAATTGAGTGATTACAAATTTCCGTTCTAATCAATATAAAAATGATTTTATATTAGATCACATTTCTAAAAAATATTTCAAAACATCGATAGACTACAACACTAGTGAGTTCAAACATTACATCCATTTATCTAAATGAAAAAACTTGCAAAAGGTCATAAATCTAGATGCCTTAGCAACTGCCAAAGAGTTTAGAAAAGAAACGAGCCCTGGCATCCTTCATAAAAACATCCTTAAGGACTTTCTACCAACTTGCCAAACCCGTCCATGTAATCCGTAATAGTATCCCACTTATTCATTTGAAACAAAAGAATTTTACACTCATATCTTCCTGGATAATTTTCATACCTCCCACGGGGCGTTCCATAGCTTTCTCTTTCTACCACCTCTTGGGATAATCCCTAACGATGTGTCCCTTCATTTTACAATGGTAGCAAATGGTTGATCCATCGACTGGTACTATGGGTTTACGCTTCATCTTCCTTACTTTAGAGAAATGGTTTACAAAATGTCCTTTCTTTCGACACTTAAAGCATAAAATCTCAGAGCAAAACCGTTTGACTTCTTCATTCTTTTCCTTCCTTGGTTTTCTGCGCTTAGCTAAGTAATGTCCCATACCGTAACACCTATAACATATGACATCATCATAAGATCAGGTCCAGCGCTTTCCCTAACCCATTTCTCATGTTCAACTATTGCTTCTTCCCATGCTTTACGTGTAGCTGCTCTCTGCTCCCTATGCCTTGCCTTCCATTCTTCTCCTTTTTCCATCTCTTACAACTTGTACTAGATTCTAGCAGGACTTCCTATCCTATAATTAAAACGTTGATTAGTCGAATTTCAGCTTTACTCTTATTTCCAAATATTCTTTTATTTGTTCTCGGTCATTTTTTTATAATTTAATCCACTAATTTGATAATCTAGTTCATTTTAAATTTCCAGAATTCGAAACCCATTTTTTTTTTCCAAAATCATTTGAAATTATTCATACTTAACTTCTTTTTCAACTTTTCTCAATTCTTATACCCTTCCTTTTACATTTTTAATTTATTTAATTTCCATACGTTAAATCTTAATTTCATCCTGAAATTTTTTATTCCAGGTAATAAGCTCAACACTTATTTAACATACGCTGAGTTAATTTCCTAATTCGTTCAATCCATTTAATCTTTTCAATTTAAATGTTTACCTTCGAAATTTAAATTCTTATTAATATCATTTTCCACTTATAAGTTTAAAAACTTACTTTTCTTTGGGTTATACTTCTCATTTCAAGGGGGATTTCAGAATTCAAACACGCAGTTATTTATTCCTAATCAACTTCGAAATCATATATACACACGCACACACACACATACATATTTATCCCATTTACATACTAAATCACATTTTTTTAAATTTAACCCCACCTTGGTTTTTGTCCAAATCAAATTCCTTCAGAATTTTTCACAACTCTTAAGAAAAAATTTATATAACAAAGTATTCTAAATAATATTACTTATTTTTTTCCTCAAACACTTTGAAAAACATTTCAAAATCTTAGAGACTTAGATTCAAAATCCCATAATTTAGATCCATTTTAATTTATAAGTCATATTTATAAATTAAGCTTATATAATTCCCTTTCTTAAAACATTTCACCCTGTTTTTATCGTTGTTTATTTTGTAATAAGCATCTTTATTAGGAAACAACAACAATTTTTATGATAATAATAAATATCATCATATCTAGAAACCAAAAACAATATATGTTCCATAATAATTTTTTTCTGGAAAATCATTTCTATATACAAAATATAATCAGGGTAAGCTTATTTTATCTCAAACACTTTAAAAAACACTTCCGAATGTTTTCTGGAATTTTAATTTTGGTTTGAGTCTACTTTCAGCTTAACTCGTTGTGTTGTTCATTCTTACCTAAATTTCTATTTGGTTATGTATATATTATCAGTTAAATTTTATAATCTTATTTGATTATAGATATTAAAACCAGTCACCTAACTATAATAATTCAGAAAAAAATCATTTCGTTATATATCAAAATATAATCTTATATAAAAATTATTTAAAAATCGTTTTTAAATCATTATTTAAGAAAATAACAAGTACGCTCTCATATAAATATACGCTCAATTTATTTTAGGGTACTACTGACCCTATCTCTAATGAGTAATCTCCACCAGAGCCAAGGTTCTTGCTTAACCTTCAGCTCTGCTACCAGTGTAACGGCCGGGCGTTTTCGATCCCCGAAAATCAACACTAATACATTCACTATATAGATTGTCGAGTAATCAAGTGTCGGAAATACTAGGTTGTTAGGGTTTAAGAAGAAAAGGAGATAGAAGAAGAAACATAAATAAGAACACAAAATCTCATAATAGCAGCGGAACAAAATATAATAAATAATAACAACATTTTATACAAGGGAAAACTGTAACTGTTATTATACTATAGATCAAAGTACAATCATCAACAAATAAATCTGGACAATTATAATAAATTGTCTCTAACTACTAAATATGCAGTCTACAATATACAGTGGAATGAAATCAAAATACATGCAATACGTCTCTTTCATCCAGCTTGTCTCCTGAGCTCCAAAGCATCCTAACCTAAAAACTGTAATACTCGGTCTGCCCCTAGCATTACAATAAAGTAACACCCGAGTCAGACTGAAAACCAGCGTGAGTATAACCCACCTAATTTGAAATACTTAAGTTATAAAATCTATTGAAAATCCAAGGTAACTCGTTCAATCATGACGAATTGTTATCTCATTATAACCAAAACATTTTTTTTAGAAATCCATCGATACTTTAACAATGTCTAAGTACAATTACTTATTTAAAATTGCCAAATTTGTTAAATATATCTAGTTCCAGCATACAAGACTTTACAATCAAACCATAAAGGTTCGCATTGGTTATTGGATCGAAGTGGTTTCGGATAATGCAGATATTCAACCCCCCAATCTCTTCGAATCTAATAGATAAACTTTAAATGTCCAAGTCATTCTTAAGTAAATAATTTATATTCAAGGCGACAACATTCACATATGGGAATATGTTATATATGTTTATTTCTAATAAAAAGGTATCGACATTTTATTTTAACTATTTTAACTTGTCTGACAACTTGATGGCACAGACAAGAACAATAAATATTCAGGAACAGCAAAACAAAGCATAGATCATTGCCAAATTAATGATTAATAATTAATATTAACCAATTCACAAAAACAGGATTTAATCGGTTTAAATTAACCGAATCTATTTATATTATAAAACCAAATTACTTATAATTTAACAATTTATAAAATAATTTATTTTTTGTTAACTAAAATTAACTAATCCAACTAATAACAAATTCTATTAATTAACATATGTTTTAAACAATTTAGAATCTA
Source organism: Allium cepa (assembly GCA_030765085.1). Taxonomy (NCBI): domain Eukaryota; kingdom Viridiplantae; phylum Streptophyta; class Magnoliopsida; order Asparagales; family Amaryllidaceae; genus Allium; species Allium cepa. The sequence continues at coordinate 351,965,471 of CM060932.1, read as the reverse complement.
ATTGCTTATTTATTTACATAAATTTAATCAAATAAGTTTTAATTTAATAACCTACTTTAATTATTAAAATTAATTAAGTTCCATATTAATTAACGCATTTAGTTTAGATTATAAGGTTAGATGAGATGGTCACAATACAAAGACTTTCATGATCGTTGGAATTTCGCTAATGAGAAACAAATGTTTTTAAAATTGATAAATTATTAATATATAACATTTATAAAAAAATTAATTCTTATTTTATTTTTACACAGCCATCTCATCTTGACTTCTTCGGCCAAACGAAACAAAAACCCAGCCCAACCCTCAAACTTCCTCTTCTTCCTCCAGTTTCCCTATTCCCTTCTCACTTCTTTACTAACTCCTTGACAAGAGCACGGCATGCACGCGTGCACATATACGCCAAATTTAATGATGCCAATCATCTTCCCAAACCACTTTTGACCACCCCATCGTATCCCGCCATATGGAACTCAAACCCCGGCATCGTTTGAAAATTCAAACATCATGTCGAGAACTAGAAATGACAATCCACCCAAACGCCTCGATAAGCCACCACACTTCATCGCTCCATGCCAAACTTCACCTGGGGCTTCGCCGTCACATCCTCTTCCCATTCCCTTGGACCGCACTTCCCCCTCCTCCCGATAACATCACATTAACCTCAAAACCGAAGCCCACACCAAGAACAACCTATACCCTAACACCCCTCATCAGGCCACCACATTCCACTAAAAATCACCCTAGTATTTTTCTTACGTTTGCCACTTCCTAGCACTCCTTTATGCCCGAATACCGAGCCCCCAAATCAACCGCATTGCTGGAATTGTCCCATTGACCAAAAACCATTCAAATCGACTACTCACCCAATACTCGCTTAAAAATTCCCAACCCATCATCAAAAATCACGATTTCCCCCGACGATCATAGGTATATCATTCATTGATTTAATTATGATGCTTGGATTTTCGACCATAGCAGAACACTTACTTTAAATGGAAGCTCCCTCCCTCTAAGGGCCAAAAAATTTCAACGTGATAAAATTTAAAATGACTTTATTTAAAATCAAACAACTTTGGTTTTGACATCAAGTTTTAAAACTGAAGGGACTCTTAGATATGGATTTTTAAAGTTTGGAAGCTTACCGTTTTATTCATTAGAAACATTAAACAGGGCGGAGAAGGAAGAAACACACTGTTTCCCTTTGAGCAGCAGTACATATACAAAGCTATGTACATAGAGATATGTATACACTTATCACAAAAACAAACATTCATCCATATCTAAAGGCTAAACATGCATATGAATAATAACCTGTAATAAGGATAAAATGGTTCACTCACCTTTAGAGAAATGATGAACACTGCTTTAAAGCCTCTTCTCCAAGCCTTTGAATGTCCCGACCTTTATATTTTTTAATGGCAGAACTTATATCTTTATTTTATTTTATTTGGTATGATCAATTGAACAAGTGTGGCTCGGCCATGATTATATATAATGAAATGTATAGTAGAAAGCTAGGGTATCTGATGCTTCTTGTACATGCTTCTTTTCACACCTTTAGTTTCTTTTCTTTTGTTTTAATGGTTGATTTGATATTATGTAAGGTGATTTGATTTATTATGAGAGATTTGATATTATATGACTTGATTAAATGTTTTGTATGTTTGAATTAAATGCCTTACCATTAAGATGTTCCCCTCTATATTTAAATATATACAATTATATGTATGCATTCATATATATATATGTGTGTGTGTGTGTGTGTGTAAATATATAGATTTAACCACCCACTAATTTAATTTAACATACATATTTATCTATTTAGCATTTTATGTAACATATGTACATATACATTTACTTATGTTACCATATATATATTCACATACATTTAAATACATCCATGTTTTACATATATAGATGTGTGTGTGTGTGTGTATTTCCATATGCGCTATATTTTATATACATATACCCATATATATATTCATAAGATTAAAATTTTCCATTTTAGAGTTTATACATTCACATATGTGTGTGTGTGTGTGTATGTGTATATTCATATACTATATTTTTTATAAATATCTACATAGATACCACTTATCCACTATTTTACCTAATATATATATATACACATTATTCCTAATTTACATATACATTAATTCATATGGACATATATATACATATACATATTATATACTTATATATATATATATACATCATAAAACTTGTATATCACACACACACACACACACAAATATATGGAGATTCCGTACACACTATTCTAGATGGTGAAGTTCATACACACACACACACACATATATATATTTTTTATCATATCCAAGATGTTAAAATTTAAATTAAATATAGTTTCCAATATATATAGGTTCAGATATTTTAACATCTGGAAATTTATTTATTCAAATAATAGAAATTAATATTCCAAAAATTAGGACCAGTTAGTTACCCTTAATAATAGGTGTCAAAAATCCAGTCGTTACGAATCAAATAACCGATATTCCGACCAAACCTTTGAATCAATCAACCTTTACTAAATTTAGAAGAGAACTAGGTATTTGCTATATAACTGAGATATAGAATATAGATATTATAAATATATGATATAGTAATATATATATATATGATATAGTAATATATATATATATGTATGTATGTATGTATATTTAAATAAATAAAGAAAAATAAAATTGTCAAGCTTTCCATAAGGACGTCGACATCCCCCTACCACCCATGTCGACATACAACGGTAAAATTTAAAATTTGGATTTTCCCTCTAAAATTAGTTTGCTAGTTATATGTTCTCTATATTTCGATTCTGTCTTACATTTCATCTTTCTCTGTAATAAATTTCTGAAAATATAAAATAATTCCCTCCTCTTTCAAATCAAACCAAAATGCGACCTTTCCCTTCTCCTAATGCTGGTCTATTTCAACAAACTACACTGGCCCGAGTCATGAAGATAGAGGAAACTTTGAAGGACTCTTTGCAAGTGATGACTAAGTTGCAAGTCATGCAAATAAAGATGGCTAAGGAACAAGAGAATCTGGGCAAAATCCTTATAAATTTGCAAAAATTTCTAATGGTTAATTATGCAGACCCGATCATGATTAAAGATGACTCATTTAACATTCATATTCATAATCCATTAGAGGAAGACGACGATAACGAAGAAACATAGGAAGCGCAAATGGACGAAGATGATAAAGTTATTTGCATTGGAGAAGTCTGTTTTGATATAGATGGTTTGGTCGAACAACGTGGAAACTTTTGTCACCATTACCCAAATTGTTCGATTCAAAAGTCATCAATTATCAAAGACTCTGGTTAGATTATTTTTATGCTAATGTTTGTGTGTGCATTTGTGTTTATATGTGTAATATAACAACATATATATAATAATATTATATTTACGTTTCACTTAATTATACTTAGTTTTTAGTAATTAGTTCAATAGTATTAGTTTAAGGGGGAGTTATGTAGTTTAGGCTTAGTTTTTGTTGATGGCAAAGGGGTATAATTATAAAATAGGTTTGATAGGCTTAGATTAAGGGGAGTTAGTATATTAAAGGGGAGTTGTTGGAATAAGGGGGAGTCAGAGTAGAATCAAAGTTTGGTGGAGTATATTTTATAAACATAGGTTGTCATCATCAAAAAAGAGGAGATTGTTAGTTCCTAAGATGATGGTTTTGATGAAAACAACCTTAGGACTTGTTATAAAATATAAATACTAATATTCTTGTCTAGACAAAATATGTATGTGCAGGATATATATGAAAGTACTGAAGAATGAAAACTGTATAGTACAAAGATTCAGGACTAAGTATAGAGGTTCAAGATTGACGATTCAAGATTAAAGAAATCAAGACTGAAGAATCATGAGTATCAGGAGTTCAAGATTTCAAGAGTTCAATATATCAAGATAAGTAATAGTGTCTAGATTTATGTAAAACCTCATAATAGCACTAAAATCTTTATTATGATTTTAATCATGGAATGGAATCCACCTTCTCGCTTTAATGGTAGGATGAAACCCATGACCTCTTTAGTGGGATGCAACCCACAACCTTCTCTAATGGAATGGAGTCCATAAATTTTCAAAAACATTTTAAAGTCACCTCTCTCAGTTTAAGTATCTTAACCTTCAACTAATTTTATTATCTTTTATATTTTGATTTCAAAATCATCTCTTGTTTTTAAACAATCTCCTGGTATTAATAGTATAAGCTTTAAATCTCAAAAATATATTCTATACTTAATTTTTGATATTACTTTTATATTATAAATTACATATTTTTAAAATTATTTTTTAAATCTCTTTTATAAGTTTAAACTATATTCAAAATGGTTACAAAGTTTAGAAATTGTTTTGACAAGTTTAAGAATAGAAATCATTTAAAAACAAAATCAAATTTCAAAATACACATAGGCATGTCGACATCCTCCATTCCCCCATGTCGATAGGGCAGCCTAGAATTCAAATTTCAAATTTTCAAAAGAAGTGTCTATTCATCATAATCTTTCACAAATGGATTTGACTGCTGTTCTTCTATAAATACCAGTTGTTTTCAATGAATTTTAAGTTAGTTTTTCTTTATTTCTTCACTCCTTCTTCTCCACTCAAATATTCTCTTATATTTTAAATGTTTTAACAAAACTCTACGGAAATCCTAAGTGAATCAAACTCGATTGTCTCTAGTTTGACCCTCTGTCACACTCTCTCAGAGATCTTAGTGCTATTCAGAGTTATATGATTATCTGTAATCAAAGAAATGTATCGATTCTCTCTATCTATCAAAGTGATAGTGGAAACGGTGTGATTGTGGCACGTAAATAAATTGGGTGTGATTGTAGCCTGTAAATCAATTAGGTGATCTTGTAGCCTGGTTAAATCAATAAAGTTTGCCCTGGACTCGAAGATAGGAGGGTGTATTTCGTGGCCTTGAAATCGAGGTTGCAATATCGACATTATATTTGAAAAAAAATCCGCACAAGAAATTGAGTGGGACTAGATGTAGGGTAACTCCGAACTAGAATAAAATTCAGGTGTGTTCTTTCCTTTACTTTTTCTTTACTGCTTTTTATTTACTATTTGCATCTGTGACTGATTCTGTGATTGTCTCTGTGTTTGTATATTGCATCTGTCTGTATTTAATTTCAAAATATTTCAAAAATTCCATAAAATCCATTAAACACTATTCACCCCTTCTCTAGTGTTAATACAGCCTTAAGATCTGTAATCTGCATTTCCAACAGACTGAAGTTAGATCAACAAATCATGGTAAATATGTTTTTCTAACTATTGATGACCTCTGCAAATACCCTTGGACTTTGTTTTAAAACATAAAAGCGATACTTTTGAAATGTTTAGAAATTTTGTAAAATAATTCGAAATTTAAAAGATTTAAGGGTTAAAGATATTAGAAGTGATCACGAAGGAGAGTTCGAAAATAATGATTTTACAGACTTTGTAAGATAATTAATCATAACGTTTATTTTCTAGAACAACTTAATAAAGTGGTGTTATGGAAAAAAATAGAACTTTACAAGAGTGCACTAGAACATTACTAAATAGCGCCTTTTTCCTTAAAATTTATGGGTTGAAGCAGTTGGTACTGTCTGTTATGTTCTAAATCGTGTTTCAATAAGACCAAATACAAAATTTACCCTACATGAACTTTTTTATTAAAAAAATTAAGATTTCTTTTTTTAGATTTTTTGAAACAAAATGTTTTATTTTAAATACTAAAAATAATCTAGGTAAGCTTAACTTTAAAATAGATGAAGGAATCCAATCGGTTATTCAAAAGGAAGTAAAGCTTACCGAATTTTTGTAAAATATCAAATACAATTGAAGAAACCTTATACGTTTTCGTTGATGAAAATTTTAATAAATATGAAGATGATACTAAATTAACCAGTATTAACCATTCTATAAGTATTGATCAAAATACGATAAATAATCTTAATCAAAATACTCAAGAAATAAATGACCCTAGAAAACAAACACAATAAAGAACCCCTCCAAATATCTTAAAGGATCACCCTATTGAAAATGTTTTAGGGCGTGCGAGTACTAAAATTTTAACTATGAGACAACTAAATAAAATGAATCATATGACATTTATTTCTACCATTGAACCGAATTAAAACTATAAAGTAGCCGATAAAGATGAATATTGGATAATAGATGTAACGACCCAACTTCCAGACTCCAGGAAGTCGCATCGTTATTAAGGAAGAAAGGGATAGAGAATAGAAAGAAAGAGAAGAAGAAAGAAGCAACACATCAGAATCTAAACAGCGGAACGAATAATTTATATTAATAACATAAGTATTACATAGTATACAACACTAATCAGAGTTACACAACATATACATCATATACTAGACAGTTATAAACACCTGTCTAGTTATAAAACTCAGTACAATACAACACAGAAATACCAATACAGAGAACACATAGCGGAACTATATATCTAACGCAGAAGCCTCCTGCTCCATTGCTCCTCCATAATTCGTCAAAGCTAACCTGAATCCCTTGGCTACTCGTAAAAATTTGAGTACCCAAGAGTTTATGAAAAACAAAAATAAACTCCGGGTTAGACATGGGTCTGGTGTGAGTAACAGGTTAAAGCTGCTTAACTTTCAAAAACCTTTTGAAAAGAAAGGCATCACGTAAGACTTCCCATACATAAACATGGAAAAGTTTTTACCTTACGCTAACCAAAACATTTGATAGGAAATCCAGTGATATTATAATAGTGTCTAGGGTTTTCAAGTAAATAAGAAATAGCCGAAATTATTACATGATTAAATTCCAGCTACTAGCCATAAAAGTGGGAAATACAATCAAAACCGTTGGCACTTATTGGATTTTGGATTCCATACAATGGCAGGGCTACTGGGGTACCTCCCGTCACAGTACGTGGCCTAGATCAACGTACCGAGGATCACTCCCGACCCCCTGAAACACAAAGCCGGACCCATTCCTTACTGAATTGTTCCGAACAAGACAGCCCCGCAGTTGGCGTACGTTCCAACCGCCCACACAGCCGAATAAAAAGGGACTTCTAGACAGGGGAAAATCTTGCTCTCCAGTGGGAGCTACCCACGAAGCCTTGTTGCACCTCCCCTGTTTTAGCCATTCCCGGTTGATGAGGCTTGAGTCTACGATTACATTTATAGAACACATCTCTTAGAATGCTCATCGTCCACCTGACGATGTTCTGAAAGCATTCAATCCATATAAGTTCATTCCGGGTTCGAACGAAACCGAAGGCATTATCTCATTACACTCGTTTTGGAATCACCCTCAGAGTTAACGACGTAACCCTTGCACTTTGAATCACCATCTCGAACCTATAACTACTATTCCGTCAAACTCATTACGGAATCACCCACAGAGTTATACTGACGTATAGCCCTTACACCTCGAGTCTTCACTTGCTCCACTTATATTCACGACCTAACGTTAATTTGGATCGATGTGGTTTTCGGATATCCAAATATGGAAACCCGATCCCGGTCTCATCGAAATCCAAAGCGTGTCTTTAAGGCCAAGTTGTTTTAAAGTTTAAAACAATTCAATTATCTATATACACAGATAGATAAATCATAGATTCACAATAGGAAATCAATACCATCATCACCCGGATAATCCATAATATCATTATCAAAGATAATCTATATCATCATCACAATGCAATCAATACATCCAAATCACTCAACATTATCTGTCTCATATTTGAGATTCAAACCATTTAGGCAATCGACATTAACCATCCATATAAGCAATCATATATCATTCCAAATTTAATTAATTTAAAATGAATTAAATTAATTACATCATTCAAATTAATTTAAAGTGAATTAAATTAATTACTTCATCAATATAAATCATGCTTTCATAACTATTAATTAATTACAAATTAATTAATTAATCATCTTCCAATTAATCACTTTAATAAATCACCTTTGATTAATTAGTCTTTAATTACATTTAAGTAATTATCCTTTAATTAATTTTACAAATTAATTATACTTAACCAAATTCAGTAATTAACCTTTAATTACTTTCTAAATTAACTAATCATAATTAATTACATTAATCCTTAATTAATCACATTAATTAATTACCTTTAATCACTTATTAATGATTAATTAATCTTTATTAATCAATCTTAATTACATCATTAATTATATTAATTAATGATTTCTAATTACAATTTAATTAAGTACCTTATTTAAATTAATTACATTAAGTAATTAATCTTAATTTAAACCATAATTGTTAATCACCCTTGATTAACTCTATTCAGTAATTAATTATCCTTAATTACTTTACCAAACAAATTAACTTCTCTATAATTAATTATCTCAAATTAATCCCTTGGTTAGTCCACAAAGTAATTATACTCAAATTACTTCAATTATCAAATCACCTTCAATTAATTACATATAGTAATTACCCATTAATTACTTTTCTGAGTAATTTCTCTTTATTTAATTACAATAAGTAATTATACTCCATAAATCATTTAATGATTATTTTAGATTAATTAAACTGAATTAATTAACTTAATCTAATCAAATTAAACTCAATTATTTATAATAAGTAATTAATTTACTTAATTACTTCCATAAGTAATTATACTTTACAATTTACACAAATGATAATCTTTAAATTAATTAATCTAATTAATTATTAAAAATTAATTACATTAATTAGTTTATTAAATAATCCTTAGTTAATGACCTTCATTAACTATTAAACAATTTATTAATTATTTTTCTAAAATAATTAACTTATTTTAAATCATTATTAATTTCAAATTAATTAATCATTAATAACTCACTAATTAACCCTTAATTAATTAAATAATTAAGTGTTAATTAAAACTTAATTAATCCATTATTACTCGATTAATTAATTATTAATCATTAATTAAAATCAAACCTTATTTAATTAATTATTCTTAATTACAAGTTAATTATTCTAAAAATAATTAACCTTAAACCCTTAATTATTTTGAATAATTATTCATTTCATTAATTTATTAAATAAATTAATTTTTCATTTAATTACCCCAATAATTAAATGAAAAATAAATAAATTATTAAATTATAATTTAACATTAACAAGTTTAAAAACAATTTAAAACTTTTGAATAATAAATAATACTTTTCTTATATAAAAGAAATTTTAAGAGTTAAAACAAATTCCTTTTTAAATTCAAAACATTTAAAATTTCTTAATCATTCAAATTTGTTAAACACTTCAAATTTATAAAACTTAAATTTATTTTGAAACATATATTCAAATCCAAATGTGAATCAAATTTAACTTTGTTTAAACATTACTTTATATTTCAATTTCCCAATTTAAATTCAAATTTCTTTAAATCATTTATAAACAATAAACCATTTTAAAGTTTATTTAAACGAATTTGAATTTAAAACTTAATCATTTCCAACTATGATTCAAATCAAAACTTGAATCCATAATACAAAATTAGATTTAAAACACATTTTAAATCCTTGCTTAATATTTAAATTCAGTTTTAAAATTTGAAAACATAACATGTTTTCTAACCTGAACAAATTCTAATTCAAACAACAATTAATTATTCGAGCAAATCCTATTCTAGCTCGAACAAATTATTAACATAACTCGAGTAACTCACTAAATAATTCGAGTAACATTTTCATTTTGAAATTATTAAACTAAAACTGACAGGTTTTATACAAACCTGTAACAAACTAACTTTCCCGAGCCCACAACAGTAGCTACTTCGAGGCATTAACCCCAAAACTTCGAGCAACCCATGAAAAATCCCGATACAATCACGAGAATCCATCTTCCCCAAAACAACTGACACCCAAAGCCCTCCGTGCACCTGCACCGCCGTTACTGTCACCTTCGCCATCTCGCGACCATCCACGCAAGTCGCCAATCACCCCCTAGCCTAATTCCGATCATCCAAGAAACTGCAGAATCCCTAAATCAAATTCGGGCATTCGAGCTCAAAAAATACAGAAATGTCGAACTGGAAATTGCCTCAACCACCGTACTCCGACCACCAGAGGAACTCCACCTCCGGCCTCTACTTCTCCCACACTCCATAAATCATTTTCTCGAATTTGAGAAGGCTCGGTCGATAATATGTGTCGCGAAAGTCAATTTACTGATGAACAGAAAACTCAGTTTTAAAAAAATCTTCAATCCAAAATTACCACTGCCAAAATGCTTAGATCCATCTCCAACTATTTTTCCCTAATTATTTGATCATCAACTCATTGCCAAAGAAGCCATGGCCACCCCGACCCCCCAGATCAACAGTTACGACCCAAATTTGATTTCTGGTTAAACCAGAATTACTCAATCAATTTCAAACTAGAAATTTTAATTTAGGTTTTAAAAATCAAGTTTTGGTATATGTAATCAACTTATACTCCTAGATCAATGAATCTGAATATCTAAATTTTCACTTACTTAGTTTGCTCTGTTATATTTTTGTCTTCCAGAGTCAATTACAGATATATTATTTTCTTCTCAAATAAATTTGAATTTACATTTTAAATAAAATTTAAACCTTAAACTTATATTACTCAACCATATTTTGGTTGAATCATAAATACTTAACAAAGATTAGATCGACTGAAATGGAGTTTTAAGCAAGTTCTAGGATCTGGAACTTAGTACAGAAAATAATTAAACTACAACATGCATTGCAACATACCTTCACATATATATACCAGTAATGAATTTAAAAAGAGCATTCAAACATGCATATTTTCAGAAATAACAAACAACTGATTTCATACTTTAATTTTATTAAAGAGTGAGGTTACTCACAGGTTTCCTTTTTAGAGGCAGAGCATCCAAGTTTGACAAGTTCAGATTTTGCTATAGAACCTAAAACTTTAATCCCAGATCTACTCAAATGCTTTGCTGTAATGCTCCCTGATCTACATGCATGCTTGCAGATATGAAAATGCAGGCTTTGGTTGATGATGTGTTCAAAACAGAAATTTGCAGGCTTCCAGGAAAGAAAAATGCACGCAGGTCCTCGAAGTAGCAAATTTGTTTCAGGTTTATGAATTGCACTTCAGTTTGATGATTTGAAGAGTTACGTTTTATACATGTTTTTCTTTTCAGGCTTGAGGGTGTGCAGATGATTTCAAATTGTTTTGGGTGAGAGGAACACTGGTTTTCAGGTTTGTTTGTGAGGAGGACTACATATTTTCACTTCGAACAAAAATTTATTTGGAAAGAAGATTGATCAAAGAGATTAAATTCTAGATGTGATTTGAGGAAGATGATTTCAGATTTTTAGATCTGAAAATTTCTCTTAACTCATGAAAAAGAATGGGGAAAAGAAAATGAAGTGAGGAAAGAAGTGTTTATATAAGTATATTTTAAAAATAAAAGAAAAAGAAAATTAAGTAATACACTTGTTCTAAATCTTTAACATTTGTCGCTTTAATTGCTTTACAACTTAACACATGTCTTTAAGGTGCTTTAAGGGATTACACATGTAATTTAAGAATATTTTAGTTTTTAATTTAAATTGTTTATAAACTCTTAGGTCTAAATTTATTATTTCTTATGTAATATATAAATGCATTTTATTTCCTTTTAAATTTTAGAAGACAAAACAAAACAAATTATAAACAAAAGCTTATTCAAATATTTTTATTTATTCTTTTAATTTTTCAAAATATTGAATTCAAATTTAAATCAAATTAGAAAAACTCAAATTTTAAAAATCAAGTTATATACATATATGCATATATAACTCTTATTAAAATTAAAAATAACAAATCCTATTCCTAAAAATCTATTTATGTTTATAAAAACTAAGTATTATCATTTTTATTTTAAAAAAAAATAACAATTTAAACAATGTTAAATATGATTTATAAAAGAGATTATAAATCACATTCATTACTCAATAAATTAAGACCAAAAGTAAATTGTATTTTAAATTCTTATATAAAATTTTCAAGCAATACTTTAAAAAGAAAATAAAACAAAGCTTTGATGTTAATCAAATTTAACTTCATATTTAAGTTAATTAAGTATAAATTTAAACAAATAAGATTTTCCTTTAATATAACCTATATAATTATTTATTAAATTGTTTAGAACAATTAAATGTTAAATTTTAAATCAAATTTCCAATTTTACCAAATATAAATAAAAATTAAAAATTGATTCATTTACTAAATTTCAAATCAAAGTTTATCCATTTACAAGATATACATTTATATATATATATATATATATATATATATATATATAAACAGAAAACAGTTTATTAGCTTTAAAAGATAAAATCTACTAATTTAAATATTTATTAAAAGAAGATTATTAAATCAATTCAAATTTTATTATCAAAAGTATCAAATCAAATAAATTTTTAAACACAGATTATTAAATTTATATTGCCAAATTTCCGGGATATCACATTCCTTCCCCCTTAAAAGAATTTCGTCCCCGAAATTTAAAAGCAAAGGTAATTTAATAATCTATTCTAAGATTTAATTTTAAAACACAAGCATATATCAAACATATGCTAACAACCATAGCAACCAATTCAAACAAACAAACAAATCTAACTATCCAGACAAAATTCCGGATAGAGTTTTCCACGAGTTTCCCCGGTATAAATAACGGGATACTCGCTCTATAGAATCTAAACAATCAATACTATTAAGCTATAGAGCTCCTATCCAACTAGATCTTCAAAACTAAACAGGTTATCAGATTTCAAACAAGTCTGACTCAACAATCACATCCTTCTGAACTGCTGATTTCATAACCAGAGATAAATCATACACGTACTCCCTCAGAGATACGTGAAACTCATCGAATCCCAGTTACCCAAACTGGCAATTAAATCTTGAAAATCAAACACCAATCCTCACAAAACACAGAAAAGATCCAAAACACTTCGGAGCTGACTTACCCAGTCTTTCACAATCTTAAAGCTCCTTAGATCAGAGAAAACTTACCCAAAAATCAGATCTTCGACTCCGGAATCCAAATTCCTTCCTCTCTTACCCACAGAACTCTTCTGATGATCCTGGGCTGCCTTCAACTCTACTGATCAGCTCAACCCTTGTTGATTCCTCTAGAAACAAACAGAACCAAAACTTCTCAACAGAATGATCTCCTCAAGATCAATTCCAAACCAAGAACACCAACTCTACTCCACAAACATTCGAAGACCAACCTACTTCTCCTATCCGGAAAAGATAAAACAAAAGCATTTCCATCTGCTTCCGCTGCACAACTCTGATCTGTAGCAGAAGAAAAACTTGAGCACAAACTGGATAACATATCTCAGAAATATTGTCCAAGAGATCCATAAAAGTAAACTCAAATGCCCCTTATGATCCTTCCACTAAACTGAACCACCAGTATCACACCTGGAATCCAGTCGATAAGAAAACTCAGTCTCCAGGTACGGAAAAACTTCTCATAGCTCAAGAGAACACTCAAACTATCGCAAGTCACTTTTGCGATCAACCAGTCCAATATCCAAAGAAAACTGTTTTCTCTTTACCAATCAGAATAGCTTATGCTTAACTAGCCAATCCATTGAAGAAATGGATCCACTCTGCTGCTTCTGAACTCCATCTTCAGAAAAACTGCTAACCAGAAGACTTCTTGCTAGCACACAGAATACTCCGAGCTGCACTGCTGACATCAACACCAAGGACTTCCTAATCCAAAGCTCTTCAAGAAACCCGGACCTCGAACTGGACAGAAACATCCTGCTGAACCCAACCACAACATCGAAGCAGACATACTTCCTAAACTTGTTCCAAAGAAAAATCTTTGGACACATCCATAGTCACTGCGTCTCATCACGCAGCTACTATTCCCTGAGATATCAAGATACCATCATTCTCTTCTGCCAAACCGACAGATCCAAACTCTACTCATCCAATTCAATGATAGACTCCGAACTTAACAGGTTACATTCAGAGATATATGAAATCCTATACTCTGCACAACTCACTCGAGACGGTATTAGGTCTACAGTCTCGACAAATACACTATCAATCTCAAACACCCAACTTCAACCAAGGGTAGTAGTTGTGTTACACACCCACTACTTATCTACCTTTATACCCTATATTGGAAAACCTGTACAGGTAACCCAACAGATAGGTAGAAATAATTGTATAAATATATATATAATAAAAAATACAAGTACGCTCTCTCAAGATAGACACCACTCCAGAGCCTAGGTATTCACTCAACCCAATGCTCTGATACCACTGTAACGACCCAACTTCCAAACTCCTAGAAGTCGCATCGTTATTAAGAAAGAAAGGGATAGAGAATAGAAAGAAAGAGAAGAAGAAAGAAACAACACATCAGAATCTAAACAGCGGAACGAATAATTTATATTAATAACATAAGTATTACATAGTATACAACACTAATCAGAGTTACACAACATATACATCATGTACTAGACAGTTATAAACACCTGTCTAGTTATACAACTCAATACAATACAACACAGAAATACCAATACAGAGAACACACAGCGGAACTATATATCTAACGCAGAAGCCTCCTGCTCCATTGCTCCTCCATAATTCGTCAAAGCTAACCTGAATCCCTTGGCTACTCGTAAAAATTTGAGTACCCAAGAGTTTATGAAAAACAAAAATAAACTCCGGGTCAGACATGGGTCTGGTGTGAGTAACAGGTTAAAGCTGCTTAACTTTCAAAAACCTTTTGAAAAGAAAGGCATCACGTAAGACTTCCCACACATAAACATGGAAATTTTTTTACCTTACGCTAACCAAAACATTTGATAGGAAATACAGTGATATTATAATAGTGTCTAGGGTTTTCAAGTAAATAAGAAATAGCCGAAATTGTTACATGATTAAATTCCAGCTACTAGCCACAAAAGTGGGTAATACAATCAAAACCGTAAGGGCACGTAGGAAGAATGGGTTTCCATACAATGGCAGGGCTACTGGGGTACCGCCCGTCACAGTATGTGGCCTAGATCAACGTACCGAGGATCACTCCCGACCCCCTGCAACACAAAGCCGGACCCATTCCTTACTGAATAGTTCCGAACAAAACAACCCCGCAGTTGGCGTACGTTCCAACCGCCCACACAGCCGAATAAAAAGAGACTTCTAGACAGGGGAAAATCTTGCTCTCCAGTGGGAGCTACCCACGAAGCCTTGCTGCACCTCCCCTGTTTTAGCCATTCCCGGTTGATGAGGCTTGAGGCTACGATTACCTTTATAGAACACATCTCTTAGAATGCTCATCGTCCACCTGACGATGTTCTGAAAGCATTCAATCCATACAAGTTCGTTCCGGGTTCGAACGAAACCGAAGGCATTATCTCGTTACACTCGTTTTGGAATCACCCTCAGAGTTAACGACGATAACCCTTGCACTCTGAATCACCATCTCGAACCTATAAGTACTATTCCGTCAAACTCATTACGGAATCACCCACAGAGTTATACTGATGTATAGCCCTTACACCTCGAGTCTTCACTTGCCCCACTTATATTCACGACCTAACGTTAATTTGGATCGATGTGGTTTTCGGATATCCAAATATGGAAACCCGATCCCGGTCTCATCGAAATCCAAAGCGTGTCTTTAAGGCCAAGTTGTTTTAAAGTTTAAAACAATTCAATTATCTATATAAAGAGATAGATAAATCATAGATTCACAATAGGAAATCAATATCATCATCACCCGGATAATCCATAATATCATTATCAAAGATAATCTATATCATCATCACAATGCAACCAATACATCCAAATCACTCAACATTATCTATCTCATATTTGAGATTCAAACCATTTAGGCAATCAACATTAACCATCCATATAAGCAATGATCTATCATTCCAAATTTAATTAATTTAAAATGAATTAAATTAATTACATCATTCAAATTAATTTAAAGTGAATTAAATTAATTACTTCATCAATATAAATCATGCTTTCATAACTACTAATTAATTACAAATTAATTAATTAATCATCTTCCAATTAATCACTTTAATTAATCACCTTTGATTAATTAGTCTTTAATTACATTTAAATAATTATCCTTTAATTAATTTTAAAAATTAATTATACTTAACCAAATTCAGTAATTAACCTTTAATTACTTTCTAAATTAATTAATCATAATTAATTACATTAATCCTTAATTAATCACATTAATTAATTACCTTTAATCACTTATTAATGATTAATTAATCTTTATTAATCAATCTTAATTACATCATTAATTATATTAATTAATGATTTCTAATTACAATTTAATTAAGTACCTTATTTAAATTAATTACATTAAGTAATTAATCTTAATTTAGACCATAATTGTTAATCACCCTTGATTAACTCTATTCAGTAATTAATTATCCTTAATTACTTTACCAAACAAATTAACTTCTCCATAATTAATTATCTCAAATTAATCCCTTGGTTAATTCACAAAGTAATTATACTCAAATTACTTCAATTATCAAATCACCTTCAATTAATTACATATAGTAATTACCCATTAATTACTTTTCTGAGTAATTTCTCTTTATTTAATTACAATAAGTAATTATACTCCATAAATCATTTAATGTTTATTTCAAATTAATTAAACTGAATTAATTAACTTAATCTAATCAAATTAAACTCAATTAATTATAATAAGTAATTAATTTACTTAATTACTTCCATAAGTAATTATACTTTACAATTTACACAAATGATAATCTTTAAATTAATTAATCTAATTAATTAGTAAAAATTAATTACATTAATTAATTTATTAAATAATCCTTAGTTAATGACCTTCATTAACTATTAAACAATTTATTAATTATTTTTCTAAAATAATTAACTTATTTTAAATCATTATTAATTTCAAATTAATTAATCATTAATAACTCACTAATTAACCCTTAATTAATTAAATAATTAAGTGTTAATTAAAACTTAATTAATCCATTATTACTTGATTAATTAATTATTAATCATTAATTAAAATCAAACCTTATTTAATTAATTATTCTTAATTACAAGTTAATTATTCTAAAAATAATTAACCTTAAACCCTTAATTATTTTGGATAATTATTCATTTCATTAATTTATTAAATAAATTAATTTTCATTTAATTACCCTAATAATTAAATGAAAAAAAAATTATTAAATTATAATTTAGCATTAACAAGTTTAAAAACAATTTAAAACTTTTGAATAATAAATAATACTTTTCTTATATAAAAGAAATTTTAAGAGTTAAAACAAATTCATTTTTATATTCAAAACATTTAAAATTTCTTAATCATTCAAATTTGTTAAACACTTCAAATTTATAAAACTTAAATTTATTTTGAAACATAGATTCAAATCCAAATTTGAATCAAATTTAACTTTGTTTAAACATTACTTTATATTTCAATTTCCCAATTTAAATTCAAATTTCTTTAAATCATTTATAAACAATAAACCCTTTTAAAGTTTATTTAAACGAATTTGAATTTAAAACTTAATCATTTCCAACTATGATTCAAATCAAAACTTGAATCCATAATACAAAATTAGAATTAAAATACATTTTAAATCCTTTCTTAATATTTAAATTCAGTTTTAAAATTTGAAAACATAACATGTTTTCTAACCTGAACAAATTCTAATTCAAACAACAATTAATTATTCGAGCAAATCCTATTCTAGCTCGAACAAATTATTAACATAACTCGAGTAACTCACTAAATAATTCGAGTAACATTTTCATTTTGAAATTATTAAACTAAAACTGACAGGTTTTATACAAACCTGTAACAAACCAACTTTCCCGAGCACACAACAGTAGCTACTTCGAGGCATTAACCCCAAAACTTCGAGCAACCCATGAAAAATCCCGATACAATCACGAGAATCCATCTTCCCCAAAACAACTAACACCCAAAGCCCTCCGTGCACCTGCACCGCCGTTACCGTCACCTCCGCCATCTCGCGACCATCCACGCAAGTCCCCAGTCACCCCCTAGCCTAATTCCGATCATCCAAGAAACTGCAGAATCCCTAAATCAAATTTGGGCATTCGAGCTCAAAAAATACAGAAATGTCGAACTGGAAATTGCCTCAACCACCGTACTCCGACCACCAGAGGAACTCCACCTCCGGCCTCTACTTCTCCCACACTCCATAAATCATTTTCCCGAATTTGAGAAGGCTCGGTCGCCAATATGTGTCGCGAAAGTCAATTTACTGATGAACAGAAAACTCAGTTTAAAAAAAATCTTCAATCCAAAATTACCACTGCCAAAATGCTTAGATCCATCTCCAACTATATTTCCCTAATTATTTGATCATCACCTCATCACCAAAGAAACCATGGCCACCCCGACCCCCCAGATCAACAGTTACGACCCAAATTTGATTTCTGGTTAAACCAGAATTACTCAATCAATTTCAAACTAGAAATTTTAGTTTAGGTTTTAAAAATCAAGTTTTGGTATATGCAATCAACTTATACTCCTAGATCAATGAATCTGAATATCTAAATTTTCACTTACTTAGTTTGCTCTGTTATATTTTTGTCTTCCAGAGTCAATTACAGATATATTATTTTCTTCTCAAATAAATTTGAATTTCATTTTAAATAAAATTTAAACCTTAAACTTATATTACTCAACCATATTTTGGTTGAATCATAAATACTTAACACAGATTAGATCGAATGAAATGGAGTTTTAAGCAAGTTCTAGGATCTGGAACTTAGTACAGAAAATAATTAAACTACAACATGCACTGCAACATACCTTCACATATATATACCAGTAATGAATTTAAAAAGAGCATTCAAACATGCATATTTTCAGAAATAACAAGCAACTGATTTCATACTTTAATTTTATTAAAGAGTGAGGTTACTCACAGGTTTCCTTTTTAGAGGCAGAGCATCCAAGTTTGACAAGTTTAGATTTTTCTATAGAACCTAAAACTTTAATCCCAGATCTACTCAAATGCTTTGCTGTAATGCTCCCTGATCTACATGCATGCTTGCAGATATGAAAATGCTGGCTTTGGTTGATGATGTGTTCAAAACAGAAATTTGCAGGCTTCCAGGAAAGAAAAATGCATGCAGGTCCTCAAAGTAGCAAATTTGTTTCAGGTTTATGAATTGCACTTCAGTTTGATGATTTGAAGAGTTACAGTTTTATACATGTTTTTCTTTTCAGGCTTGAGGGTGTGCAGATGATTTCAAATTGTTTTGGGTGAGAGGAATACTGGTTTTCAGGTTTTTTTGTGAGGAGGACTACAGATTTTCACTTGGAACAAAAATTTATTTTGAAAGAAGATTGATCAAAGAGATTAAATTCTAGATGTGATTTGAGGAAGATGATTTCAGATTTTTAGATCTGAAAATTTCTCTTAAGTCATGAAGAAGAATGGGGAAAAGAAAATGAAGTGAGGAAAGAAGTGTTTATATAAGTATATTTTAAAAATAAAAGAAAAAGAAAATTAAGTAATACACTTGTTCTAAATCTTTAACATTTGTCACTTTAATTGCTTTACAACTTAACACATGTCTTTAAGGTGCTTTAAGGGATTACACATGTAATTTAAGAATATTTTAGTTTTTAATTTAAATTGTTTATAAACTCTTAAGTCTAAATTTATTATTTCTTATGTAATATATAAATGCATTTTATTTCCTTTTAAATTTTAGAAGACAAAACAAAACAAATTATAAACAAAAGCTTATTCAAATATTTTTATTTATTCTTTTAATTTTTCAAAATATTGAATTCAAATTTAAATCAAATTAAAAAAACACAAATTTTAAAAATCAAGTTATATACATATATGCATATATAACTCTTATTAAAAATAAAAATAACAAATCCTATTCCTAAAAATCTATTTATGTTTATAAAAACTAAGTATTATCATTTTTATTTTTAAAAAAAATAACAATTTAAACAATGTTAAATATGATTGATAAAAGAGATTATAAATCACATTCATTACTCAATAAATTAAGACCAAAAGTAAATTGTATTTTAAATTCTTATATAAAATTTTCAAGCAATACTTTAAAAAGAAAATAAAACAAAGCTTTGATGTTAATCAAATTTAACTTCATATTTAAGTTAATTAAGTATAAATTTAAACAAATAAGATTTTCCTTTAATATAACCTATATAATTATTTATTAAATTGTTTAGAACAATTAAATGTTAAATTTTAAATCAAATTTCCAATTTTACCAAATAAAAATAAAAATTAAAAATTAATTCATTTACTAAGTTTCAAATCAAAGTTTATCCATTTACAAGATATACATTTATATATATATATATATATATATATATATAAACAGAAAACAGTTTATTAGCTTTAAAAGATAAAATCTACTAATTTAAATATTTATTAAAAGAAGATTATTAAATCAATTCAAATTTTATTATCAAAAGTATCAAATCAAATAAATTTTTAAACACAGATTATTAAATTTATATTGCCAAATTTCCGGGATATCACAGTAGAAATGCAAGAGGAATGAAATATTTTTGAAAGAAATAATATGTGAGAATTAGTCCCAAGACCTTCTGATCAATTAGTAAGAGGAACTAAATGAGTATATAAAATAAAAGGGATGAAAATGGTAATATTGTTAGGAATAAAGCTAGATTAGTTGCTTAAGGATATAATCAGGAGGAATGAATTGACTATGACGATACTTTTGCTCATATTGCATGTCTTGGAGCAATTAGAATACCACTAGCTTTTGCTTGTAACCAAAATATTGAACTATATCAAATGAACATAAACTGTGCTTTCTTAAATGATTTTGTAAAGGAAAATATATATGTAGAACAACCACCTTTGTTTAAACATGAAAATATTTAGATCATGTATATAAATTTAAAAAAAAATATGATCTAAGACAAGCACCACGTGCCTTGTAGACTATAAGACTATTTAATTAATTTTGGTTCTAAAATTGGAAATTAGATTCGACACTTTTTTTAAACAATGAAAATAATGATTTAATAGTTGTTAAAATATACGTTGAAATTTGAAATGTCCTATATGGACGAATTAAATTATTTTCTTGATTTACAAATTAAATAGTTAGAAAATGGAAAAAAAATCATAAGAATATTACTGTGAGTTTTAATTAAAAGATTTGGTTTCAAAAATATGAGTTGTAAGCCAACACCAACTATTCACCTAGATAATGACAAAAAAGGTAAAAATGCTGATCAGAAACTTTAGAAGAGTATGATTGAGTCACTGCTATATCTAACAGTGAGTCACCTTATATAATGATAAGTGCATGTGTCTTTGCACTAGATTTCAAGCTAATCCAAAAGAGTCACACATGTGAGATGTTAGAAGAATTTTAAGATATTTAACTCGAACTAGAGATTACGGTCTTTTCTATTTAAAAGGATGTGCATTCGAATTAGTATCATATAGTGATGCTGATTTTGGAGGATGTCGTACCGGTAAAAAAAGTAATAGTTACATGTCATTTTATTGGTCAATCTTTAGTTTCTTGGTTTAGTAAAAAAAATCGTGTCGCTTTATCTACGTGTGAAGAAAAATACATATCAACCGCTTTAGCTTGCGCTCAGATGTCTATATGCAACAAATTCTTAAGGAATTTGGTGTAAATTTAATAAAATCAATAATATATTATGATAGTACGAGTGCAATTAATTTAGCCAAAAATCCAATAAATCGCTCTAGATCTAAGCACATTGATACAAGTCATCATTTTCTAAGAGACCATTTCGAATAGGAAAATATTATTTTAGAATTTCTAATTACTAAAAATAAAATCATGGATATATTTACTAAATCTTTAAACGAAAATACTTGTATTAAATTACATCAAAAATTAGGAATTATTTAATAACATATACAGTTTAAAAATTCTAACTTTATTTGTTTTAAAGCAATTCAAATTTTAATATTGTAACTATTTAAGTTATATATATTTCCAAAAAAATTACTTAACAATTTGTTTTTAAATTCTTACAATTTAGTAATACACACATACTCTTCAAAATGTTATTTTTTCGATAAATCAAAATGATTAATAAAATTATTATGATAAAATTTAAAAATAGAACTAAAATCAAATAATAAAGTTGAAAAAAAAAATTATAGCAAAACATCATGTTAACTTAAATAAATTAGAATTTAATATGCAAACTAAAGTTATGAAGTATAAATTGGAATTAAAATATAAGATAATTAAATGGTAATCACTAATAATAATGTAAATAAAGCATTACTGATAAAATTTATATCAAAAACTTTCAAACTAAAAAGGGACAGAAAACTAGAAAAATCTATGCCACTGGTGACAATAAATTTTTGTGAAATCTAAACGCATTTAACTGCACTCTTTCTCTCTCCACTTCATTTTTCCAACTTCTGCATGATTCAAACCCTGGTACCATTATCGCCACCTTCCATACTCCCAAAGTCTATCAATTTTTCATCTAAAAATCAATGCTTTAGCCATAGGAAGAGGAAACAGGACTATCTTGGAAACTTCATCCAGTTTTATTGACAAGATTCTCAATGATGAAGTGAAGGCATAGCTGAAAAAAATGGAAAATGTCAAGAAATTCAAGATCTTAATTATTATTGAGTCTCTCGGTGGTCGACGATAAACTTAAACACTCTCTCCTTGTACAACATCTGTAATTTGTTCACTCAAGCTCAATTAGTTAACATTATAAACATGAATGGATTTGAAATCAGTATCCACTTTACATATATAGCTTTGCATTATGCAAATCTTAAAGTAGGTCAAGATGATATTGGTTTGGTCTCATCTACTAATGTTAAAGCGGTTGATATTGTTGTTAATGAACAAGAATTAGGAGAGATTTTAGGAATCTCATCTTGTGGCTTGACATTGGATGATGTAATTTTGGACGATGAGGATGCTTTATGACAAATTTTTGAAAAACATAATGCAAATTAGACTACAAAAAATCTAACTCATCGTGCTCGTATAGTTATAAGGTTCTACAACATAACTAAATTCCAAAAATAAGTAGCCACAATGTAATTTACCCTACGGTTAAGATGGCCACATATGCAATCATTGTAAATATCCATGTAAATTGGGTTAATAATATAATGAATAATATAATCGAGAATCGTTTGGGTGAACGATTAAGATACAACCCTTATGGAAATCTGATTACCATTATACTTCGTCGATTCTATGTTCCATTAGATGATGAGCTTCCACTTTGACAACATTATTCCAGTATATTCAATGACAAAGTTTTGAAGGCAGTGAAGATACCTGCTACACTACATAAGGTTAGAATTGAGACTCTTGTGTATCAGCCATTGGAGCATGATTTACCTGGATCATCCACTTGGCACTTAACCTCTCCACTACTTGCCTCTCCATCTCCTAAATATCATATTATTTCAATGCTGGAGAGACAAAAGCAGATGATACAGTCTATTCAGGAAGAGCAGCATGAACAAAAGGAGGAGTTAGGCATTATCCATTCTATTCTTACTCATATGTGTGGCTCGGTTCTTACCAGGGAAATGGGGTTGGTACGAGTAGCCCCCCATTAGTATCTTAGCATTCACTTCATATCTCTCAGACATGAGCATAGGGCTCTAGAGCTACATGACCATCACATTTCGAGCCTATTGGACCTACCAGGATGCATGCTAGAGGAAAGTCATGTCATGATCATTCGTGCTTTAGGCTCTCCATTACATTCACCATCACCACCCAAGGAGCATACATGATTAATGGAGGTCAATGATACTACTCCTTCAGGATATCATGACCGGGCTTAGTCTACAGGTTTTATCTCCTAGTACTTTTAAGGACATCTAGTTTGGCTTTCATTCCATATTTTGCATTTGTTTATTTTTTGTGACAATTTTTCTTCACTTGTTTGGTTTTGTGTTATTTGACATTTTGTGTATCCTTGACTCTGATTTGTTATTTCATATGCAATTTGTGACATAGTGAGTACTATATGGTCATTTTTTTTCATTATGTATGTTCGTTTTGTGATGTCCTATCTATTATATGCACTACGATTTATTTTCATATATTTTTCTTCTCTTATAATGACAGAGGGGGAGAAATAATTCATGCGGGGGAGTTCCAAAGTTATAAAAGTATATAAAGTTAAAGCATTTCATACATATATTTAGAGGGAGTATTGCATTAGTAGAAGCGTCTTTATAACATCTTTTTCACGAATGCATATACGAGTTGTCATCATTAAAATGGGAAGAATGTTAAAGCAAGATTTTCCAATTTTATGATGACAAGTCTATACTATAGTCTAAGAAAGAAAACTAGAAAAGAGTCATGACAGAGCTCTAAAGAGATTGAAGAAATTACACTACAACTTTAAAAGATCGTCTATTAGAAGAACACTCGAAGATTGTGTATTTGTGAGTTAATGTTCTTGGATATATTATTAAAACTCATAAGAATCACACATCATCATTCTATATCTTTTAAGATCTTAAAAAAATTTGCAAACTTTTCTTGTATTCTTTATCGCATTTGAAAGGTCCTTTTGCTTCAGAAAATTTGAACATGTTCACCGATGGATAGGTGGCATGCCACTAGTGCATAAGTTTTATTTCAGAATTTGTGAAACAAACTTTTTTGTTTCTCTTCATCTTGATAGTTGTGTTCCTTCCACTTTCTCCAGACATGACCATCTCTAATGTTGAACGAAAACATCTCTTCCTCAAATGTTTTCAAATCTATAAATAGCCTTGATTTCAATAGGATTAATCACCTAACTAGCTTTCAAATTCTCCGTTCTACATTCTAAAACCCTAGTCTATTTAATATCTTCAAATCGGTAATCATTCAACTGCAATCATCAATAATCAAAATTTTGACCTTCTGAACTCCTGCACATTCATCTACAAACTGGTTCTTGTGAGTTACAGGAGATTGTACTGTATTAAGCATATATGTGTATTCAGATACGTATATTGGCAAAGCTTACCTTGTATCAAGTCAGTGGAAAAGACCTATTCAGCAGCTTTGGCACTTGTATAGACATGTTCCTCCGGGAGAAGCAAGGGTGTAGTGAGTAAAAAGGTATAAATGAGATTCTGAGACTAGACGGATATTGGTCCGTACCAGCATAAAAATCCCGGTGTGCAATTCCTTTACTTTACTATAATTTATCTACAGTTAGCTTAGAATTTTATTTATATACTTATATCATGAAACTTAGCAATATATACGTGATCTACTTCACTTTCACATATATCTTTATAGTTAAATCCTAAAGCTACTCATCAACATGTAATATATGTTTATCAGTCTTTGTACATATATATAAGCAATCTTTGAATTTGATGCTACGTACTGGTATGTCTTTTGTCCCCATCTATCCAGGTTGGTTATTGTTAACATTTTGATGCTCTTCTATAATTTCTTACATTTTGTGAGCATGTTCAGCTTTATGCCCAAATAAAGGCTATCTTTGAAATCAACTTAGATGATGTTGATTTTTTCTTCATTGTTAGATTAAAACAAATCACATTACAAATTTTGGTTATACTTCATCTCTATCTTTTAGCTGACCTAAAATATTTTTCATCACAGGTTTAGTTGTAAATGAGAAGTTAATCGCATTTGATCTATGGAGACATGTAAAAAAACATCAATTGTACTTAGTGGTGGTAACAAACGGAAGTTGTCATTGTAATTGTAGTGATTGCAAATCCTCCTATGGTGATTCTTGATAAGCATTCTTAAGTTTTCTATTTTTTATTTTAATCTTTCATTTATGCAATTATTACCATATTTGAATCTTAAAGAATTTCCATAATTTGAGTCTTAGTATGAAAATACTACCAAAAGAATCTTTCTTCTAGATTTAACACTTTTAATCACCTTTATTGTAGAGAATTTGTATGTTTCAACTTTCTACCTAAAACAGTTACAGTTTTTTGCAATATTGTTGTCCAATTTGATAAATAGATTGATAGACAAGTACGAGAAAATTCTTGTAGAATTCTACTCTTTGTAATAAATCATTAAAGGTCAGTTGAATTCTGAAATTATTGTAGTAGTTCATATCATGCCACCGTATTTTTGGGTTTTCATTGGTAATTTACTTATGTACTTCGTAATTTTGCATATGCATTGTTATTCTTATCAAATATATTAATGCGATGATACATGAACCTGAGTTTGCACTATGTTTGCACTAAAACTGAGTGCAAACTCATAGTGTTCGCAATGCAAACTAGGTGAGTTCGCATTGCAAACATAGTGTAAATTACAAACTAAGTGACTTACTAGTTGTGTTTGCAATGCTAACAAAGTTAAAATTCATTTCGTAGTTTTCACTATGTTCGCAATGCTGGGTGCAAACTCATTAAGGTTTGAATTGCAAACACAATGCCCTATAAATTAATCAAAGAATTAAATATGAGAATAAATATTTAAGTAGTTAAATTATAAAATTAAATAGTGAAATGCATTAAGTATTTGGGTGGACATTTACTTATCGATTTTTTATTATAAAGATTAAAAAAATGAATTAATTGAGGATGAAGGTAAGGGGCCAGCGGCCTGACCATTCATGGGAATAAAGTTAACCACATCACTCTTTTCATTTCATTCTACATTCAGATTAAAAAAAGAAGTAAAACCTTTGGGCACTTTAATGGTATCTGTGGCCTAAGAAGAAAATAAAGGAATAGAAGAAGGCCGAATTTAAGGAACTGAAAATGTCATTCACTTAAGAAATCTAGATGAATAATATATTTTCTAATCCTATTTTCCTTTATAAATTTCTCGTGGCCAAATGAATGATGAATATTTCTAATGCTTCTTGTAATTTAAATGATCGAAATATTTAATATAATGTTGAGAATATATTATTAGGGATGAGTTTTGATTTATGGAATTACCCTATAAGTAAATAAATTGATATGGATTATTTGAGAACCGTTTATTATAGAAAGTGGTTAAAAGTAGAGAGTTCGAGAAATTTTATGAAAAAAATACATGTCAATATTTTCTGTAATATTTTGTAAATAAAATAAGTCATTCCCATAGAAAATACACCTGGCCAAAGAGAATTTTAAGGAGCCGAAAGGCAAATATATGGGGGTTGGGTGGTTATTTAATTTAATAAAGTGTTTCAAAATTAGATAATAGACTAAATCCAGAATTTTTGTTAGACGTGTCGGAAAAGTAAATAATAAAGGTAAAAAGGGACTAATTCAAGTGAATCAAGAGTCAACATATGTATAGGTAGTATTAACCGAGTAGAAAATGGTTTCCAATTTATACTTAGGGGAAACATCGAAGGCAATGGAGCAGAACCATGAATTTATGAACTGGAACACCAAGTATAATGACTTAAATAAGAAAGTTAAGAAACACTAAGTACAAGTCTAGGGTTATTAAACTGAAGACATTGGCTGTAGGTCAAAAGGGGAACGTTGGTTATAAAGGTATGCAGAGGAGGTGATTTCTGAAAACTAGAGTTGAGATTCCTTATATGAACTAATTAAAACTAAACTACGATGAATTTCCCCAAATAGGACTAAGGGTGAGGATTGTTGAGGTTAGTTTATCTTTCGACAAGATGTTGAAACTGGAACTAATTGAGTTTCGAAGGAAGGGATTTATATTAAGGCTTAAGAAGGCCGTAATTAGTACTTAGAACATTAATGATGACGAAATAAGTAGTCGAGCTAGATGAAGGTAGTCAAACTTAAAATAGCTTAATGAATAATTAAATATAAAGCCTAATAGGTGTATATTTGGGTAGAGTTTGGTAGATGGCATAAGACCTGATGTCAAAGTCAAGAACCGAAAGCATAGGATTAAGGCATGTGTATCAATTGAGACCAAAAGCATATGTGTAAGGCCTATGTCGCAACCAAAATATAAAAACATTGGTGTAAAGCCTAAGTGGCAATAATAAACGAGAATGTTAGAGTAGGGCATGAGGTGGAATCTGAAACACAAAATTAATTGGTGTGAGGCCTGACGTGGCGACCAATGGTCCAGTAGATAGTGTAAGGCATGATGTGGCTATCAAGAACCGAAAGCAAAAGAGAAAAGTCTTAGTGGCATCCACAGATGAAAGCGTTGGTAAAAGGCATAAATGACAATCGAAACACGAAAACGAAGGTGTAAAGCATAAGTTGTAACCAAGACTAATTGTGTATTTAGTTAAGTAACATTAGTAATGAATTAGTGAAGGCGCAAGGCCTTAATAGCAGCCAAATTCTATAACTATTATTGGAACCGACCGGTTGGAAGTAGTGGAATAGGTATATTTATCAAGAAAATTTCTGTTTTGGATCATATTAGGACTATGAAGTTTAAAAGGTTATATTAGATCTAATCTAATTAATTTAAATAAAATCATATTTTATTTAATTTTATAATTTAATTAATTGTAAATTTATATAGTTTATGAGTATATCATTATATACTCATGTGTGTGTATCATGGACGTCAAACATGTGTGTGTATTGTGTACATGGTTAATATATACGTCTATTGATGTTGAGATTTGCATCAATATTGTATGCATTTACCATTTATATGTGCAATACGTGTCACATAACATATTTTAAATCTACATACATACATACATACATACATATATATATGCATATATTTGAAAATTAATTTTTGATTAAATAATTTAAAATATTTGAATAGATTTGGCAAAGTCAATAAGATCCAAATTCAAATTTAAAATCTAAAATACCTAATTTTACCCAGTAAACAATTTTAGAATAAACAATTTTAGATTTCAAATTTAAATTTATAAAATAGTTAATATTATTTTTCAAATGTTCAAAAATATATTTGTATGAATATTGTAAAATAAATATTTTTCAAAAAAAAATTATTATTATCTTATATATATAACACTATTTAAAATGCATAAAAGGGCTAATATATATTTAATAGTAAATAATTATTAACATACATTATATATAAATAAACAACTTTATGGCCATGTTAATTTTTTTAATTTTTAATCCTAAACACTTTTTCTTTTTTTATTACAAAGCTAGTATGATTGACTAGCCCTTGCTAAATTTATTTAATAGAAAAAATGAAATAAACCAACTTAAACCCATAACTGCAAAGACACAAGGGAGAATAAAGAGAGAAAACTACACGACTGCCGAAAGAGAATGGAAAGAAAAAAACAATAAAACACACAAGGACATGGGGAAAAATAGCAAAACAAAGAAAATAACCCCGTAACTCCAAAGCTTCTTCCTCACTCAATATTCCATGATCACTCAAACCTTTCGTAATTGCATAAAGGATTGAATTGCCCTGAACCAAACTAGAATTACTTTTGCTTTCAAAAGCTTGGTGTTCCTTTCCCTCCAAATTTCAGATATTAAAGTCATCAAAGCTAATAAAAGCACAAGAGTTTCTTCATTTCTCTATCTAGTAGCTTTGAAGATACAAATCCATTCTTCTAAACTATCACTCAAAGGGGTATGCATTTTTTCTTTCCTCAAAACCATGCACCAAATAGCATAAGTTGCTTGGCAGTCGAAAAATAAGTGTAAGATGTCCTTTTCATGATTTTTGCAGCAAATGCAAACATTTGCAACATCCATTCCCCTACTTTGTAGATTAGACATTGTTCGAATCCCATTCCTCGTGACATTCCAAAGAAGAAAATTGAGTTTCGTTGAATTGTAGGAATTCCATATCCTATTATTCCACCAGAATTATTTATCATTAGTAGAAAAGGAAATAGCCTTGTACAAAAGGGAAATTGAGTGATCCTTCTGCTTGTTTGACCAGACATATAAATCATTACCATCAATAAAACTAGTCTTTGTTTTAATTTCCAAACCATTCTGACTCCCACTGTATAAGGAACAATAACAGTCCCATCTTGAATATAATCACAAGCTTTTTCCTCCAAAGGAATAACAGACTAACTTCTCTCATCATAAGATAAAGCATTAGCCTGAATTAAACCTTTCCTAGCCCAAGGAACAAACAAAAATTTTGCGCTACTGTTACAAGATAATAAAATGCATATAAGGAAGCATAATGTCCCTAGCTTGTAATATACTCCTCCACACCCATCCACATAATGGAGACGTGTCCATAATACAAAAGTTCATGCTGCCAAGATGATGCTTTCTTGCCCACTTGACCCAAAGATTATCTTTATTGTTTAGTAAATCTTCAAAGTGCTTCGAGAAGGCAGCCTTATTCTAAGGCTTTATGCTTTTAATCCCAAGACCACCATAACTTTGAGTTTTTTCCACCTTACAGAAAGCCAGAGGAACTGACTTTTCTACGTGCATGTTACCAATCCACATGAAATGATTCATAGCCAGTATAACCTGATTAATAAGCTTGTACGGGACAAAAAAGCTCTAGTCTGTCCTGTTAAAGTTAGATATGAATGAAATATCCTTTAGTCCCACATTGCCAAAAATTAAAATAGAAATGAAGTATATCAATAGCCTTCTCATGAGGAGGTTGGGGCCTAGGGGCACCCAAATGTATACTACGTTGTGTGGAGGGAGGCCATGCTTCACCATCACACGCGTGCGCCGCCGCCGCCGTTCGACCGACCGACCGATCCGAACCGGGCCGGGCAGGGCCAAGCTCGGGTACGGGTCTAAAATGACCATTCTTTTTGCTAGGCCATTGTTTAACGGTTTTGGGCTTCGAATGAAACTGGGCTGGGCCTGGAATTTGAAAAGAAGCGGGCGGGTGAAGATGGACGCGGGTTTTGGACTGAGGAGGCGCGACTTCTGAAGCAGGCGCAAAAACGAACAGGTGCGACCTGTTTATGTAGCAGCATAGATGCGACCAGCGGGCATAGTTTAATTTTTGGCGAATGGATGCGGCCTGTTCAAAATGAAGGGGCGCAACCGAAAAAAAGAAGAAACGTGCGCGACCGTTTGGACAAACGGGTGCAGACGTGACCGTTCGAAGGGGTACGAACCAACTATAAATAAAGAGGAAGACCGATCACTTTCCTCACTGAATTTTCTTATCTCTTCTCTTCTAATAACTGCTGTTCTTATAATCAAAATCACAGAGTGATATACTCATTACAATCTCGAGCAGAATACGTCTGTTTTATCTTGGGAGAATTTTGAAATAAAATTCTTAAGGAAATCGTTACGACGAGCCTAAGACATAATTCGGTTAGAATTCTAGTCTGATTGTATATTTATATACATTATTCTATATTCTATCCGTTATTCTGGTTAAACTATTTATTCAAAATAGTATAACGCTGTTGTTGTAATTTATTTACAACATTCATATTGTTATAATAATTACTACAGAATTCCAGTGTAGTGGAAATCTGAGTAATAAACTTGTGCGACGAGTTTACAATTGATTATTCTCTGTTTTGGTATACTAGACGTATAAGATCTTAAGAATTTTACTGTTTTCTTACTAAAACAGAGATGGCAACAGTAGAATTTTCAAAGAATACTACTCACAACAGACCTGAACCGTTCAAGGGAGATGGTGATGATTTCTTGACATGGAAGAGTCAGATGTTGTTTTATCTCACCACACTTGGTCTGCAAAAGTACCTCGAGGAGGAGGAACCGATTCCTGCACCAGGCAAGGAAGCAGAGGTGAATACGTGGAAGCATTACGATTTTTTATGCAGAAACTATATTCTGGATTGTCTCGACAAGGTGCTATACAAAGTATATCAGCTTTTAAAGACATCAAAAGAACTCTGGAATGCACTTACCACAAAGTGCAAGACGCAGAATATCATTCTTAAGAAATTCGTTGTAGAAAAATTCATGGACTACAAGATGGTTGACTCCAAACCGGTGACTGCTCAACTGCATGAATTGCAAATCATCATTCATGAACTCGAAGCGGAAGGTCATATGGTTGGAGAATCGTTTTTGGTTGAAGCGATCACGGGAAAACTGCCACCGTCATGGAGAGATTACCGCAACTATCTAAAGCATAAAAAGAAGGAAATCTCTTTGCAGGATCTCATAGTCCGATTAAAAATTGAGGCAGACAACCGTGCAGTTACAAAACCAAGCGAGGAGGCATTTGTGGCTGAAGGGTCAAAGACTAAAAACAAAAAGAAGAATTTCCAGAAGAAAAGGAAAGCTCAAGACAACAGACCAAAAGACAACAAACGAACCAAGAAGTTTAATGGAGAATGTTGGGTTTGTGGAAAAGTGGGACATGCCGCTAGAGATCGCAGACTCAAGAAGGAACGCAATAAAGAGGCAAATATAGTGGATAACATGGAAGTAGACGAGTCCAACTTCTCGGCGGTGGTATCTGAATGCAATCTGGTTCAGAATCCTAACCAATGGTGGGTAGATACAGGCGCTACTCGTCATGTTTGTTCTGACAAATCCATGTTTTCTACATATCAGAAATTCGATCACGAAGAAAAACTCTACATGGGTAATTCTGCAGTTTCCATGATCGAAGGCAGTGGCATAGTAATCCTCAAGTTTACTTCTGGAAAAACTGTTAAGTTGAATAACGTGCTCCACGTTCCATACATACGCAAGAATCTCATCTCTTGTGCAGTCCTATCAAAGAAGGGATTCAAGATGGTGTTCGAGTCAGACAAGATGGTTCTGTTCAAAGCTGGAATGTATACAGGAAGGGGATATTTATGTGATGGCCTATTTAAGGCAAATGTAGCCGTTGTCGTCAACAAAAATATGTATTCTGATTGTGCTATTAATAAAATTGAAGTTTCTTATTTGCTTGAGCATGAAATTTTACTATGGCATGATAGAGTGGGACACATAAATTTCCGCAAAATGAAAACATTATCAAACTTGGGATTAATTCCAAAATTCCAAGTAGATAAGAACTACAAATGTGAGACGTGTGTAGAAGCAAAAATGGTCAAACAACCATTCAAATCTGTTGACAGAAGCACCGAACCATTAGGTTTGGTACATACAGATTTATGTGATTTTAAATTACTACCTACAAGAGGTGGGAAAAAGTATTTCATTACTTTTATTGACGATTATACGCGATATTGCTATGTATATCTTTTAAATAGTAAAGATGAAGCAATAACAACGTTTATAAAATACAAGGCTGAGGTAGAAAATCAGTTAAATAAAAAGATAAAGATACTAAGATCTGATCGAGGTGGAGAATATGAATCACCATTTGAAAAGTTTTGTGCCGAAAATGGAATAATTCATCAAACAACAGCTCCATATTCACCACAACAAAATGGTGTAGCCGAGA
This sequence comes from Allium cepa, assembly GCA_030765085.1. Lineage (NCBI taxonomy): Eukaryota > Viridiplantae > Streptophyta > Magnoliopsida > Asparagales > Amaryllidaceae > Allium > Allium cepa. The sequence continues at coordinate 351,932,134 of CM060932.1, read as the reverse complement.
GGAAGAACAGAACGTTAAAAGACATGATTACTGCCATGCTTTTAACTTCTGGTCTACCGACGAACTTGTGGGGGGAAGCATTAAATATGTCTAATCACATATTAAACAAAGTCCCCCACAATAAAACAAGAACAATTCCATATGAGCTATGGAAAGGACACAAACCAAGTTTTAAATACCTCAAAGTGTAGGGGTGCTTGGCAAAAGTTCCAGTTCCGCCTCCCAAGAGAGTCAAACTTGGACCAAAAACAGTAGATTGTGATTATCTTGGGCCAGCCCAAAATAGTAGTGCCTATAGATTTTTGGTATTCAAGTCTAATATAACTGATATTCATGTAAATACAATCATGGAATCAAGAGATGCCTCATTCCTTGAACATGTGTTTCCGCACAAAAGGAATGAAGGAAATAATGTCCCAAAAAGGACAAGGGAAGAATCAAACGATTCACATGAAGATGAAACTCATCATCAAATTGAGGATGTTGGACCAAGAAGAAGCGTAAGGGCTAGAACTTCCAAAACATTTGGTTCGGACTTTTTTACATATGTATTAGAGCACGAACCTCAAACGTACAAGGAAGCAATGTCATCTTCTGAATCCTCATGTTGGAAAGAAGCAATCCAAAGTGAGATTGATTCAATTGTAAGTAATAAAACTTGGGAAATTGTTGATATTCCACCAAAAATAAAACCAATTGGCTGCAAATGGATTTTCAAGCAGAAAATGAAAGCAGATGGCCTATCGACAAGTATAAAGCCAGATTAGTAGCCAAAGGATATCGTCAAAAAGAAGGAGTAGACTTTTTTGATACATATTCGCCGGTAACACGAATAACCTCTACAAGAATGCTAATAGCAATTGCATCCATCTATAATCAAGAGATTCATCAGATGGATGTAAAAACAGCATTCTTAAATGGAAATCTCGATGAGGAGATTTACATGGAGCAACCTGAGGGATTTATTTCCAAAGGAAATGAAAACAAAGTCTGTAGATTAGTCAAATCATTATACGGACTAAAACAAGCTCCAAAGCAATGGCACGCAAAATTTGATAGTGTCATGATGAGAAATGGTTTTCGTATAAATGAATGTGACAAATGTGTTTATTATAAACAACTTGGACAATCATATGTGATGATCTGTCTATATGTGGACGGTATGCTAATATTCGGTCGTGCTTGGATATTTAAAAAATACCACTACCTATTCCTTACATTATGTGACAATCATATGTGATGAGCAATCCAAGAAAGGAACACTGGAAAGCACTAATGAGAGTGCTTGGATATTTAAAAAATACCACTACCTATTCCTTACATTATAAAAATATCCTGCCGTCTTAGAAGGATATAGTGATGCAAACTGGATTGCAGATTCAGAGGAATCAAAATCAACAAGTGGTTATGTCTTTACCTTAGCAGGGGCAGTAGTGTCATGGGAATCTACTAAACAAACATGCATAGCTCGATCCACTATGGAATCAAAGTTCATCGCATTAGATAAAGCAGGCGAAGAAGCAGAATGGCTTCGTCATTTTTTAGAAGAAATTCCATTTTGCCCTAAACCTGTACCGGCCATATGCATACACTGTGATAACCAAGCTGCGTTAATTAGAGCACACAACTTTGTGTATAATGGAAAGTCACGACATATTCGTCGACGCCATGACACAGTTAGGCAGTTACTCTCAAATGGAACAATTTCCATAGATTATGTGAGAAAAAATGATAACCTAGAGGATCCATTTAGTAAAGGTTTATCAAGAGAGAAAATTGACTGCGCATCGAGGGGAATGGGTTTAAAAGCCTAAACCACAAAGAGTTATCTTATACGGAAACCTATCCTAGCGACTGGAGATCCCACGGACTAGGATCAATAGGCAAACCAGTTCTGAATAACTCAAGAGGTAATGCATTTTCATGGACATAGTCCAACTCCATTCCTATGGTGCACAACATAAATGCATGCCTACAGAAGTATTTAAAGGGTTAAACTTTGTTTTTTAATGATGACCATATCTTGGAAATAACAAGTGGGGTATGTAGGATACTCTTAATGGTTGCGATCACATATGTTATTGTGAGTTGGGTCGGCTCTAAGAGAATATTAAAAGGCTTTTATTTTCTAAAACACTCGCAGAACCAAAAATTGTTCAGGACCAAAATGAACACAACCAAGAGATTGGATGAGAAGGGAATCAATGCTTCGTAAAACTTATTGTTTGGATATACAATAAAGGCCGACGGTTCAAGATGAAATAATTCACCGATTAGCCAAGTAAATCCGATAAGTTTTAACTAGGGAAAGTTCAAAGTGAAATATCTACTTATCCACGATAAAGCATTAATTCCATATATACTCTATGATATTCTACTTTGTGTGGGGGAAAGAATATTATCATTTATGTGGGGGATTGTTAAAGTTAGATATGAATGAAATATCCTTTAGTCCCACATTGCCAAAAATCAAAATAGAAATGAAGTATATCAATAGCCTTCTCATGAGGAGGTTGGGGCCTAGGGGCACCCAAATGTATACTTCGTTGTGAGGAGGGAGGCCATGCTTCACCATCACACGCGCGCGCCGCCGCCGCCGTCCGACCGAACCGAACCGGGCCGGGCTCGGGTACGGGTCTAAAATGACCATTCTTTTTGCTAGGCCATTGTTTAAAGGTTTTGGGCTTCGGTTAAAACTGAGTTGGGCCTGGAATTTGAAAAGAAGTAGGCGGGTGAAGATGGACGCGGGTTTTGGACTGAGGAGGCGCGACTTCTGAAGCAGGCGCAAAAACGAACAGGTGCGACCTGTTTATGAAGCAGCATAGATGCGACCAGCGGGCGCAGTTTAATTTTTGGCGAACAGATGCGGCCTGTTCAAAATAAAGGGGCGCAACCGATAAACAGCAGAAACGGGCGCGACCGTTTGGACAATCGGGTGCAAACGCGACCGTTCGAAGGGGTACGAACCAACTATAAATAAAGAGGAAGACTGATCACTTTCCTCACTGAATTTTCTTATCTCTTCTCTTCTAATAACTGTTGTTCTTATAATCAAAATCACAGAGTGATATATTCATTACAATCTCGAGCAGAATACGTCTGTTGTATCTTGGAAGAATTTTGAAATAAAATTCTTAAGGAAATCGTTACAACGAGCCTCAGACATAATCCGGTTAGAATTCTAGTGTGATTGTATATTTATATACATTATTCTATATTCTATCCGTTATTCTGGTTATACTATTTATTCAAAATAGTATAACGCTGTTGTTGTAATTTATTTATAACATTCATATTGTTATAATAATTACTACAGAATTCCAGTGTAGTGGAAATCTGAGTTATAAACTTGTGCGACGAGTTTATAATTGATTATTCTCTGTTTTGGTACACTAGACGTATAACATCTTAAGAATTTTACTGTTTTCTTACTAAAACAGAGATGGCAACAGTAAAATTTTCAAAGAATACTACTCACAACAGACCTGAACCGTTCAAGGGAGATGGTGATGATTTCTTGACATGGCAGAGTCAGATGTTGTTTTATCTCACCACACTTGGTCTGCAAAAGTACCTCGAGGAGGAGGAACCGATTCCTGCACCAGGCAAGGAAGCAGAGGTGAATACGTGGAAGCATTCCGATTTTTTATGCAGAAACTATATTTTGAATTGTCTCGACAAGGTGCTATACAAAGTATATCAGCTTTTAAAGACATCAAAAGAACTCTGGAATGCACTTACCATAAAGTACAAGACGCAGAATATCAGTCTTAAGAAATTCATTGTAGACAAATTCATGGACTACAAGATGGTTGACTCCAAACCGGTGACTGCTCAACTGCATGAGTTGCAAATCATTATTCATGAACTCGAAGCGGAAGGTCATATGGTTGGAGAATCGTTTTTGGTTGAAGCCATCATGGAAAAACTGCCGTCATCATGGAGAGATTACCGCAACTATCTAAAGCATAAGAAGGAAATCTCTTTACAGGATCTCATAGTCCGATTAAAAATTGAGGCAGACAACCGTGTAGTTACAAAACCAAGCGAGGAGGCATTTGTGGCTGAAGGGTCAAAGACCAAAAACAAAAAGAAGAATTTCCAGAAGAAAAGGAAAGCTCAAGACAACAAACCAAAAGACAACAAACGAACCAAGAAGTTTAATGGCAAATATTGGGTTTGTCGAAAAGTTGGACATGCCGCTAGAGATTGCAGACTCAAGAAGGAACGCAATAAAGAGGCAACTATAGTGGATAACATGGAAGTAGACGAGTCCAACTTCTCGGCGGTGGTATCTGAATGCAATCTGGTTCAGAATCCTAACCAATGGTGGGTAGATACAGGCGCTACATGTCATGTTTGTTCTGACAAATCCATGTTTTCTACATATCAGAAATTCGATCACGAAGAAAAACTCTACATGGGTAATTCTGCAGTTTCCATGATCGAAGGCAGTGGCACAGTACTCCTCAAGTTTACTTCTGGAAAAACTATTAAGTTGAATAACGTGCTCCACGTTCCATACATACGCAAGAATCTCATCTCTGGTGCAGTCCTATCAAAGAAGGGATTCAAGATGGTGTTCGAGTCAGACAAGATGGTTCTGTCGAAAGCTGGAATGTATATAGGAAGGGGATATTTATGTGATGGCCTATTTAAGGCAAATGTAGTCGTTGTCGGCAACAAATATATGTATTCTGATTGTGCTATTAATAAAATTGAAGTTTCTTATTTGCTTGAGCACGAAATTTTACTATGGCATGATAGATTGGGACACATAAATTTTCGCAAAATGAAAACATTATCAAACTTGGGATTAATTCCAAAATTCCAAGTAGATAAGAACTACAAATGTGAGACATGTGTAGATGCAAAAATGGTCAAACAACCATTTAAATCTGTTGACAGAAGCACCGAACCATTAGGTTTGGTACATACAGATTTATGTGATTTTAAATCACTACCTACAAGAGGTGGGAAAAAGTATTTCATTACTTTTATTGACGATTATACGCGATATTGTTATGTATATCTTTTAAATAGTAAAGTTGAAGCAATAACAGCGTTTATAAAATACAAGGCTGAGGTAGAAAATCAGTTAAATAAAAAGATCAAGATACTAAGATCTGATCGAGGTGGAGAATGTGAATCACCATTTGAACAGTTCTGTGCCGAAAATGGTATAATTCATTAAACAACAGCTTCATATTCACCACAACAAAATGGTGTAGCCGAGAGGAAGAACAGAACGTTAAAAGACATGATTACTGCCATGCTTTTAACTTCTGGTCTACCGACGAACTTGTGGGGGGAAGCGCTAAATATGTCTAATCACATGTTAAAAAAGTCCCTCACAATAAGACAGGAAAAATTCCATATGAGTTATGGAAAGGACACAAACCAAGTTTTAAATACCTCAAAGTGTGGGGGTGCTTGATAAAAGTTCCAGTTCCGCCTCCCAAGAAAGTCAAACTTGGACCAAAAACAGTAGATTGTTATTATCTTGGGCCAACCCAAAATAGTAGTGCCTACAGATTTTTGGTCTTCAAGTTTAATATAACTGATATTCATGTAAATACAATCATGGAATCAAGAGATGCCTCATTCTTTGAAGATGTGTTTCCGCACAAAAGTAATGAAGGAAATAATGTCCCAAAAAGGACAAGGGAAGAATCAAACGATTCACATGAAGATGAAACTCATCATCAAATTGAGGATACTGGACCAAGAAGAAGCGTAAGGGCTAGAACTTCCAAAACATTTGGTTCGGACTTTTTTTACATATGTATTAGAGCACGAACCTCAAACGTACAAGGAAGCAATGTCATCTTCTGAATCCTCATGTTGGAAAGAAGAAATCCAAAGTGAGATTGATTCAATTCTAAGTAATAAAACTTAGGAAATTGTTGATATTCCACCAGGAATAAAACCAATTGGCTGCAAATGGATTTTCAAGAAGAAAATAAAGTAGATGGCTCTATCGACAAGTATAAAGCCAGATTAGTAGCCAAAGGATATCGTCAAAAGGAAGGAGTAGACATTTTTGATACATATTCGCCGGTAACACGAACAACCTCTATAAGAATGCTAATAGCAATTGCATCCATCTATAATCTAGAGATTCATCAGATGGATGTAAAAACAGCATTATTAAATGGAAATCTCGATGAGGAGATTTACATGGAGCAACCTGAGGGATTTATTTCCAAAGGAAATGAAAACAAAGTCTGTAGATTAGTCAAATCATTATACGGACTAAAACAAGCTCCAAAGCAATGGCACACAAAGTTTGATAGTGTCATGATGAGAAATGGTTTTCGTATAAATGAATGTGACAAATGTGTTTATTATAAACAACTTGGACAATCATATGTGATGATCTGTCTATATGTGGACGATATGCTAATATTCGGTACAAATACTCAAGTAATTGAGACCATAAAGAAAATGTTGATCAACAATTTCGACATGAAAGACTTGGGTGTTGCAGATGTTATTTTGGGAATAAAAATAATAAGAACACGTAATGGAATTGAGTTATCTCAATCACATTATGTAGAAAAAGTGATTGCAAGATTTCAAAATTTTGGAATTAAAGGAGTAAATACACCTTTTAATCCATCAGAAGTACTGCATAAAAACACTGATGAGAGTGTAATGCAACTTGAATATTCTCGTGTAATAGGATGTCTCATGTATCTCATGAATTGCACAAGACCAGATATAGCTTATGCAGCAAGTCAATTGAGCAGGTATACGAGCAATCCAGGAAAGGAACACTGGAAAGCACTAATGAGAGTGCTTGGATATTTAAAAAATACCACTACCTATTCCTTACATTATGGAAAATATCATGCCGTCTTAGAAGAATATAGTGATGCAAACTGGATTGCAGATTCAGAGGAATCAAAATAAACAAGTGGTTATGTCTTTACCTTAGCAGGGGCAGCAGTGTCATGGAAATCTACTAAACAAACATGCATAGCTCGATCCACTATGGAATCAGAGTTCATCGCATTAGATAAAGCAGGCGAAGAAGTAGAATGGCTTCGTCATTTTTTAGAAGATATTCCATTTTGGCCTAAACCTGTACCGGCCATATGCATACACTGTGATAACCAAGCTACGCTAAGTAGAGCGCACAACTTTATATATAATGGAAAGTCACGACATATTCGTCGACGCCATAACACAGTTAGGCAGTTACTCTCAAATGGAACAATTTCCATAGATTATGTGAGGACAAATGATAACCTAGCAGATCCATTTACTAAAGGTTTATCAAGAAAGAAAATTGACTGCCCATCGAGGGGAATGGGTTTAAAAGCCTAAACCACAAAGAGTTATCTTATACGGAAACCTATCCTAGCGACTGGACATCCCACGGACTAGGATCAATAGGCAAACCAGTTCTGAATAACTCAAGACGTAATGCATTTGCATGGACATAGTCCAACTCCATTCCTATGGTGCACAACATAAATGCATGCCTACAGAAGTATTTAAAGGTTAAAACTTTGTTTTTTAATGATGACCATATCTTGGAAATAACAAGCGGGGTATATGTAGGATACTCTTAATGGTTGCGATCACATATGTTATTGTGAGTTGGGTCGGCTCTAAGAGAATATTAAAAGGCTTTTATTTTCTAAAACGCTCGCAGAACCAAAAATTGTTAAGGACCAAAATGAACACAACCAAGAGATTGGATGAGAAGGGAATCAATGCTTCGTAACACTTATTGTCTGGATATACAATAAAGGCCGACGGTTCAAGATGAAATAATTCACCGATTAGCCAAGTAAATCCGATAAGTTTTAACTAGGGTAAGTTCAAAGTGAAATATCTACTTATCCACGATAAAGCATTAATTCCATATATACTCTGTGATATTCCACTTTGTGTGGGGGAAAGAATATTATCATTCATGTGGGGGATTGTTAAAGTTAGATATGAATGAAATATCCTTTAGTCCCACATTGCCAAAAATCAAAATAGAAATTAAGTATATCAATAGCCTTCTCATGAGGAGGTTGGGGCCTAGGGGCACCCAAATGTATACTTCGTTGTGAGGAGGGAGGCCATGCTTCACCATCACACGCGCGCGCCGCCGCCGCCGTCCGACCGAAACGAACCGGGCCGGGTTCGGGTACGGGTCTAAAATGACCATTCTTTTTGCTAGGCCATTGTTTAAAGGTTTTGGGCTTCGGTTAAAACTGAGTTGGGCCTGGAATTTGAAAACAAGTAGGCGGGTGAAGATGGACGCGGGTTTTGGACTGAGGAGGCGCGACTTCTGAAGCAGGCGCAAAAACGAACAGGTGCGACCTGTTTATGAAGCAGCATAGATGCGACCAACGGGTGCAGTTTAATTTTTGGCGAACAGATGCGGCCTGTTCGAAATAAAGGGGCGCAACCGATAAACAGAAGAAACGGGCGCGACCGTTTGGACAAACAGGTGCAAACACGACCGTTCGAAGGGGTACGAACCAACTATAAATAAAGAGGAAGACTGATCACTTTCCTCACTGAATTTTCTTATCTCTTCTCTTCTAATAACTGTTGTTCTTATAATCAAAATCACAGAGTGATATACTCATTACAATCTCGAGCAGAATACGTCTGTTGTATCTTGGGAGGATTTTGAAATAAAATTCTTAAGGAAATCGTTACGACGAGCCTCAGACATAATCCGGTTAGAATTCTAGTGTGATTGTATATTTATATACATTATTCTATATTCTATCCGTTATTCTGGTTATACTATTTATTCAAAATAGTATAACGCTATTGTTGTAATTTATTTATAACATTCATATTGTTATAATAATTACTACAGAATTCCAGTGTAGTGGAAATCTGAGTTATAAACTTGTGCGACGAGTTTATAATTGATTATTCTCTGTTTTGGTACACTAGACATATAACATCTTAAGAATTTTACTGTTTCTTACTAAAACAGAGATGGCAACAGTAGAATTTTTAAAGAATACTACTCACAACAGACCTGAACCGTTCAAGGGAGATGGTGATGATTTCTTGACATGGCAGAGTCAGATGTTGTTTTATCTCACCACACTTGGTCTGCAAAAGTACCTCGAGGAGGAGGAACTGATTCCTACACCAGGCAAGGAAGCAGAGGTGAATACGTGGAAGCATTTCGATTTTTTATGCAGAAACTATATTTTGAATTGTCTCGACAAGGTGCTATACAAAGTATATCAGCTTTTAAAGACATCAAAAGAACTCTGGAATGCACTTACCATAAAGTACAAGACGCAGAATATTAGTCTTAAGAAATTCATTGTAGACAAATTCATGGACTACAAGATGGTTGACTCCAAACCGGTGACTGCTCAACTACATGAGTTGCAAATCATCATTCATGAACTCGAAGCGGAAGGTCATATGGTTGGAGAATCGTTTTTGGTTGAAGCCATCATGGAAAAACTGCCGTCCTCATGGAGAGATTACCGCAACTATCTAAAGCATAAGAAGAAGGAAATCTCTTTACAGGATCTCATAGTCCGATTAAAAATTGAGGCAGACAACCGTGCAGTTACAAAACCAAGCGAGGAGGCATTTGTGGCTGAAGGGTCAAAGACCAAAAACAAAAAGAAGAATTTCCAGAAGAAAAGGAAAGCTCAAGACAACAAACCAAAAGACAACAAACGAACCAAGAAGTTTAATAGCAAATGTTGGGTTTGTCGAAAAGTTGGACATGCCGCTAGAGATTGCAGACTCAAGAAGGAACGCAATAAAGAGGCAACTATAATGGATAACATGGAAGTAGACGAGTCCAACTTCTCGGCGGTGGTATCTGAATGCAATCTGGTTCAGAATCCTAACCAATGGTGGGTAGATACAGGCGCTACACGTCATGTTTGTTCTGACAAATCCATGTTTTCTACATATCAGAAATTCGATCACGAAGAAAAACTCTACATGGGTAATTCTGCAGTTTCCATGATCGAAGGCAGTGGCACAGTACTCCTCAAGTTTACTTCTGGAAAAACTATTAAGTTGAATAACGTGCTCCACGTTCCATACATACGCAAGAATCTCATCTCTGGTGCAGTCCTATCAAAGAAGGGATTCAAGATGGTGTTCGAGTCAGACAAGATGGTTCTGTCGAAAGCTGGAATGTATATAGGAAGGGGATATTTATGTGCTGGCCTATTTAAGGCAAATGTAGTCGTTGTCGGCAACAAAAATATGTATTCTGATTGTGCTATTAATAAAATTGAAGTTTCTTATTTGCTTGAGCACGAAATTTTACTATGGCATGATAGATTGGGACACATAAATTTTCGCAAAATGAAAACATTATCAAACTTGGGATTAATTCCAAAATTCCAAGTAGATAAGAACTACAAATGTGAGACATGTGTAGATGCAAAAATGGTCAAACAACCATTTAAATCTGTTGACAGAAGCACCGAACCATTAGGTTTGGTACATACAGATTTATGTGATTTTAAATCACTACCTACAAGAGGTGGGAAAAAGTATTTCATTACTTTTATTGACGATTATACGCGATATTGTTATGTATATCTTTTAAATAGTAAAGTTGAAGCAATAACAACGTTTATAAAATACAAGGCTGAAGTAGAAAATCAGTAAAATAAAAAGATCAAGATACTAAGATCTGATCGAGGTGGAGAATATGAATCACCATTTGAACAGTTCTGTGCCGAAAATGGTATAATTCATTAAACAACAGCTCCATATTCACCACAACAAAATGGTGTAGCCGAGAGGAAGAACAGAACGTTAAAAGACATGATTACTGCCATGCTTTTAACTTCTGGTCTACCGACGAACTTGTGGGGGGAAGCGTTAAATATGTCTAATCACATATTAAAAAAGTCCCTCACAATAAGACAGAAAAAATTCCATATGAGTTATGGAAAGGACACAAACCAAGTTTTAAATACCTCAAAGTGTGGGGGTGCTTGATAAAAGTTCCAGTTCCGCCTCCCAAGAAAGTCAAACTTGGACCAAAAACAGTAGATTGTTATTATCTTGGGCCAACCCAAAATAGTAGTGCCTACAGATTTTTGGTATTCAAGTCTAATATAACTGATATTCATGTAAATACAATCATGGAATCAAGAGATGCCTCATTCTTTGAAGATGTGTTTCTGCACAAAAGTAATGAAGGAAATAATGTCCCAAAAAGGACAAGGGAAGAATCAAACGATTCACATGAAGATGAAACTCATCATCAAATTGAGGATACTGGACCAAGAAGAAGCGTAAGGGCTAGAACTTCCAAAATATTTGGTTCGGACTTTTTTTACATATGTATTAGAGCACGAACCTCAAACGTACAAGGAAGCAATGTCATCTTCTGAATCCTCATGTTGGAAAGAAGAAATCCAAAGTGAGATTGATTCAATTCTAAGTAATAAAACTTGGGAAATTGTTGATATTCCACCAGGAATAAAACCAATTGGCTGCAAATGGATTTTCAAGAAGAAAATAAAGTAGATGGCTCTATCGACAAGTATAAAGCCAGATTAGTAGCCAAAGGATATCGTCAAAAGGAAGGAGTAGACATTTTTGATACATATTCGCCGGTAACACGAATAACCTCTATAAGAATGCTAATAGCAATTGCATCCATCTATAATCTAGAGATTCATCAGATGGATGTAAAAACAGCATTATTAAATGGAAATCTCGATGAGGAGATTTACATGGAGCAACCTGAGGGATTTATTTCCAAAGGAAATGAAAACAAAGTCTGTAGATTAGTCAAATCATTATACGGACTAAAACAAGCTCCAAAGCAATGGCACACAAAGTTTGATAGTGTCATGATGAGAAATGGTTTTCGTATAAATGAATGTGACAAATGTGTTTATTATAAACAACTTGGACAATCATATGTGATGATCTGTCTATATGTGGATGATATGCTAATATTCGGTCCAAATACTCAAGTAATTGAGACCATAAAGAAAATGTTGATCAACAATTTCGACATGAAAGACTTGGGTGTTGCAGATGTTATTTTGGGAATAAAAATAATAAGAACGCCTAATGGAATTGAGTTATCTCAATCACATAATGTAGAAAAAGTGATTGAAAGATTTCAAAATTTTGGAATTAAAGGAGTAAATACACCTTTTAATCCATCAGAAGTACTGCATAAAAACACTGATGAGAGTGTAATGCAACTTGAATATTCTCGTGTAATAGGATGTCTCATGTATCTCATGAATTGCACAAGACCAGATATAGCTTATGCAGTAAGTCGATTGAGCAGGTATACGAGCAATCCAGGAAAGGAACACTGGAAAGCACTAATGAGAGTGCTTGGATATTTAAAAAATACCACTACCTATTCCTTACATTATGGAAAATATCCTGCCGTCTTAGAAGAATATAGTGATGCAAACTGGATTGCAGATTCAGAGGAATCAAAATAAACAAGTGGTTATGTCTTTACCTTAGCAGGGGCAGCAGTGTCATGGAAATCTACTAAACAAACATGCATAGCTCGATCCACTATGGAATCAGAGTTCATCGCATTAGATAAAGCAGGCGAAGAAGTAGAATGGCTTCGTCATTTTTTAGAAGATATTCCATTTTGGCCTAAACCTGTACCGGCCATATGCATACACTGTGATAACCAAGCTACGCTAAGTAGAGCGCACAACTTTATGTATAATGGAAAGTCACGACATATTCGTCGACGCCATAACACAGTTAGGCAGTTACTCTCAAATGGAACAATTTCCATAGATTATGTGAGGACAAATGATAACCTAGCAGATCCATTTACTAAAGGTTTATCAAGAAAGAAAATTGACTGCGCATCGAGGGGAATGGGTTTAAAAGCCTAAACCACAAAGAGTTATCTTATACGGAAACCTATCCTAGCGACTGGAGATCCCATGGACTAGGATTAATAGGCAAACCAGTTCTGAATAACTCAAGACGTAATGCATTTGCATGGACATAGTCCAACTCCATTCCTATGGTGCACAACATAAATGCATGCCTACAGAAGTATTTAAAGGTTAAAACTTTGTTTTTTAATGATGACCATATCTTGAAAATAACAAGTGGGGTATATGTAGGATACTCTTAATGGTTGCGATCACCTATGTTAATGTGAGCTGGGTCGGCTCTATGAGAATATTAAAAGGCTTTTATTTTCTAAAACACTCGCAGAACCAAAAATTGTTAAGGACCAAAATGAACACAACCAAGAGATTGGAAGAGAAGGGAATCAATGCTTCGTAACACTTATTGTCTGGATATACAATAAAGGCCGACGGTTCAAGATGAAATAATTCACCGATTAGCCAAGTAAATCCGATAAATTTTAACTAGGGTAAGTTCAAAGTGAAATATCTACTTATCCACGATAAAGCATTAATTCCATATATACTCTGTGATATTCCACTTTGTGTGGGGGAAAGAATATTATCATTCATGTGGGGGATTGTTAAAGTTAGATATGAATGAAATATCCTTTAGTCCCACATTGCCAAAATCAAAATAGAAATGAAGTATATCAATAGCCTTCTCATGAGGAGGTTGGGGCCTAGGGGCACCCAAATGTATACTTCGTTGTGAGGAGGGAGGCCATGCTTCACCATCACACGCGCGCGCCGCCGCCGCCGTCCGTCCGACCGAACCGAACCGTGCCAGGCTCGGGTACAGGTTTAAAATGACCGTTTTTTTTGCTAGGCCATTGTTTAACGATTTTGGGCTTCGGCTGAAACTGGGCTAGGCCTAGAATTTGAAAAGAAGCGGGCGGGTGAAGATGAACGCGGGTTTTGGACTGAGGAGGCGCAACTTCTGAAGCAGGCGCAAAAACGAACAGGTGCGACCTGCTTATGAAGCAGCATAGATGCGACCAGCGGACGCAGTTTAATTTTTAGCGAACGGATGCGGCCTGTTCAAAATGAAGGGGCGCAACCGATAAACAGCAGAAACGGGCGCGACCGTTTGGACAAACGGGTGCAGACGCGACCGTTCGAAGTGGTACGAACCAACTATAAATAAAGAGGAAGACTGATCACTTTCCTCACTGAATTTTATTATCTCTTCTCTTCTAATAACTGTTGTTCTTATAATCAAAATCACAGAGTGATATACTCATTACAATCTCGAGCAGAATACGTCTGTTGTATCTTGGGAGAATTTTGAAATAAAATTCTTAAGGAAATCGTTACGACGAGCCTCAGACATAATCCGGTTAGAATTCTAGTCTGATTGTATATTTATATACATTATTCTATATTCTATCCGTTATTCTGGTTATACTATTTATTCAAAATAGTATAACGCTGTTGTTGTAATTTATTTACAACATTCATATTGTTATAATAATTACTACAGAATTCCAGTATAGTGGAAATCTGAGTTATAAACTTGTGCGACGAGTTTATAATTGATTATTCTCTGTTTTGGTATACTAGACGTATAACATGTCCAATATACTGTCATTTCTTGAATAATTGATTTAATAATAATCAGTCTACCAGCTTGGCTTAGAAATCTATTCACCAACTATTCATAGTTCTGGTAATTTTTTTAAACAAAGGAAGACCGTTAAAATAATCAGTCTTTCTAGAAGAAACAAGTATACCTAGATGAGTCATACTATTGCTCTAAGATGGCAGAGAGGATAGATCATGTAGTACATTTCTCTGCTGCATGTGAAGGCTTTCTATGGTTAAATAAAACTTCTCAAGGTCAATTGGATACCCAGTAATGCTATAGAAAGATTTTAAGACCTTAGAGATGCTAAGTAGAGAAGAATCAATTGGTTTAGTAAAGATAATTACAGCATCAGCAAACAAAAGGAATGTTATACATAATTCTTTACATTTCAGATGCAACATAAATTCCTTGTTTTTAACAGCTTTATTAATAGGTTGTGTGAACAGCTCCATTACAATAGTGAATAAATAAGAGGGCATTGGGTCCCCTTGTCTTATACCTAATGTTCATTTAAGATACCATAGAAATACAAGTATAAATCCAACTGACAAAGTGGTAAGTGAAGTTCGTTCTTTTCCACAACTTCTACTATTAACTTCCGCTATAAGGAACCATTTGCTCTTTTTATGTCAAGCTTCGACATAGCTCTAGGAGAAATGTAGCTCCTATTATATCATTTCATCAACTCATGGGTCAACAAAATGTTATATAAAATACTCTTGCTAGGAAGAAAAGCAGTCTAATTGGTGGAAATAATGTTAGGTTACACTGACTTTAGCGTAGAAGAAATGACCTTGGAAATGCGTTAGTAAATTATGTTGTAGCAAGCTATAGGCCTAAAGGCCATTGCTAGAGTGACGTGCTTAGATTTAGGAACTAAAGCAAGGTTGGTAGCATTGATTCCACTTATCATCCTACCGTGGATGAAAAAAATTATGCACTGCTTTAAACAAGTCTTTTGAAATAATTGGCCAACAGTGGGTGAAAACAAAGCATTGAAGCGATCAAGTCCTCCACATGAAGTTTTATTCATACCATCTAGATAGGATTATGAGTTTCAGCAGTTCCCTATAAATTAGTGTAGTATTCTAAAAATGCATTATCAACAAAGCTAGGGTTGTCATGCATCAAACCGTGCTCATAATTTTTTTGGTTAATATTTCTTTTGGACATCTTTAGTTTAAAAGAGTTATGAAATTTTTTGTGTTCCTATCCGCTTGAATCTAATTTTTGCTTCTTTATTTGCACCTTAGTAATAAGAGCTTCAATTACTCCATGGTCAATTCACGCTCCTTTTTAGATAAAAAAGAATTTCCACTTTGTTCAATCATGTTAATTTGCACCAACTTCACATACTCTATTAAATTCTTTGAAAAAATCTTTGAAAGTCTATCACCATACCCATATTTTCCTTCTGCCCATTTTATAAGAACATCTCTTATCACCTTAAGCTTTTGCTGAAAAATATACATGTGATTACCATAAAAAATAGTAGACCAATTAGTTTGAATTAGAGAAAAAAGTCTGAATCCTCAATCCAAGAATCAAACAACTTAAAATTTGATTTATTTTTTTAATAGCATTGTTCCCACACATAAGAATGATTGGGGAGTGGTCAGACAGCATTGGGGGAAGGACAAGTGAAATTTGGTTGGGCCATTTATCAGGAGAAGATGAACTAATGAAAGAAAGATCAATTTGACTCCTGGTTCTAATTAACGAAAACAAGTAATGAAGACATGCATGCCTCCTTTAACAATCCGTGTATATATCATAGCAGCCTTTCATCACAACCATTCACGTCCTCTCTAATGAATCATAACCGTTAATTTTAAGATGTTTTATGTTATATGGGCTGCCGGTTATCTAAGCCCATTTATATACACTTGTACATAATACATTCAATTGTATTCGGCATTATTATCACTGAAATAAAGATAACTACTTCCTTTTTTTCTCAAAAAAAGATTAAATAACATTTCGTCAATTCATCATATCACAATTTCAAATTGCCTTAACATGGTATCAGAGCTGATGAAGGCTTCACAGCCATTTATTCAGATTGATCTGCCCCTCAGAAAACTGTCATCGCTTGGGTGATCAACCCTCGTCCGGAACTGTGTTTGATCATCTGAAGGATTAGACTGAGAGGAGTAGATCAGCTCCATGCCAATCTAAATTGGCTGCATCAGGATTCACTTACCAAATCTCATAGAAAATCAATCAAGAAACTCAAAAAAGCAATCAAGAAATCAAGAATTATCTCAAAGCTAAAGAAAGTGCCTTCCTGCAAGACATATCAGATCAAGAAAAGCAAATAGATCATCATCTACGTCTTACGGTTGCATCAAACCGTTGTTTTAAATTCTTTACTCTGTATCTTTAATTTTTGTATCTGATTAAATTTTCTGTTGTTCTGTTCTTCTATCTTCCTTTTTTCTCTGTTCTTTTTTTTTTTCTGAAATCATCATGGGTGATGAAACAAATACTACTAACTCTGCTAATGAGAGCAACAATAGTCAACCTAGTGTTACTGCAGAGAGACTTATCAAAACTATGATCATCCTACAAAGCAAGCTTGTCATAATTCAATTGAGTGAAGACAATTTTATCCTATAGAAACTGCAAATTGAGACTGCAATTCAAGGATATGGACTTGAAGGTCATATTCTTGGAACCATTCTGATTCCTCCCAAATGCATAACTTATCAAGAAAGCAGAATAGTCTACAATGAGGATTATGTCAAATATCATAGACAGGATAGGCTTATCTGCTCTTGGCTTCTACCATCAATAAACACAAATTTACTATCTCATGTTATTGGATGCAAGACAGCAAATTATTGGACAACTGTTGAGAAAGTGTTCAATACATAGCCAGCAACCAAGGTGATGTACCACAAGAAACACCTACACAATATAAAGAAAGACAACAACACTTTGAGAGAGTATCCATTCAAAATTTAAACAATATATGACCTACTGGAGGCCGCAAATCATAAAGTATCAGACTCCGAAAATATTTTGAGTATTCTTAATGGATTAAGTGATGACTATGAATCTGTTATTGCTGTCATAGCATCTCAAAAGGATCTACCTTCATTGATGATGCCTACTCTACACTACTTGCTCATGAGGCCAGAATTGATAACAAAAGACTACAATAATCAGATTTTACAATCAATTATACAGCTTACTCAAGAAATAAAGTTCAAAACAACAACAAGTCAGATCAGACTACACAAATGGGAGGTGCACAAAGAGGAAGATAGTCAAGCAGGTCAAGAGGAAGAGGCAGATACAACAACAGAATAAAATGCCAAATTTGTGAAAAGATTGGACATACCGCTACAAAATGTTATCTTAGATATTCTAATCACAACAACAACAATAAAATAAGTGGGAACTACAGTGCCAATATGGCTCAAGCTAGTTCTAGCAATCAATCTGACAGTAAAGATCATAATTTTGGTTAAAATCATCAACCTATAAATGATGATTGCTGGTACCCGGACTCAGGAGCTACCAACTATATAATCAATAATCTTGACAACAAGGAATACAAAGGTAAACAATCTATTTGCATAGGCAATGATAAGTGCATCAATATCTCACATGTAGGGAGTGTTGTCGTTAAAGGGAAGAAATAATTATTTTTACATAACTTATTAAAAGTGCCAAAAATAAAAAAGAATCTCATAAGTGTGTCTCAGTTTGCTAATGACAACAAGGTTTATTTTGAATTCTATCCTAAATATTGCCTTGTTAGTGACATACTGACTATAGATATTTTATTGTAGGGTGATGTTGAAGGAGGACCATATAGATTTAAATATGTCAACTGTACTAATAATACAAATGAAGAAAACTGTCGTAATCAATATGAAATAGAGAATAGTAATAGTGTGTTTAATTTATGGCATCACACACTTGGCCATCAAAGTACTATAGTTGTTAAGAAAGTTCTCTCTGAAAATAACATATTTTATGATAATATGTCTCTTCCTTACGTATGCACTTACAGTCACATGGGCAAAAGTCAAAAATTACCATTTAGTGACTCCATAACTAAGAACTCTAAGCCACATGAGCTTATTGCTATTGGTCTCTGGGGACCTCCCCCAATACACTCTGACTATGTATTCAAATATTATATATCATTTGTTGATGCACACATGAGATACACTTGGATATATTTTATTAAAAACAAATCAGACACATACAATGTTGAGATAAATTTCATCACAATGGCTGAAGAACAACTTGGTACACATGTCAAAAGTATACAATTAGATGGGGGGAACTGAATACAAGTCACTTAAAAATTATTTTAAGGTAAAGGGGATAATTCACCGATTTACTTGTCCTTATACTTCATAACAAAATGGTTTAGCAGAGAGAAAACAAAGGCACATAGTTGAGTCGGATCTTAGCTTATTGGCTCATGCAAACCTACCACTAAAATTTTGGTCTGAAGCTTTTAATACAGTCTCCTACCTTCTTAATAAACTGCCAACCAAAGTTTTAGATGGTATAACTCCCATTGAAAATTTGCAAGGGATAAAAGCCGACTATCATAGCTTAAAAACCTTTGGGTGCCTATGTTTTCCATATCTAAGGCCTTATAGTAGTAACAAAATTAAATTTCAGATCAAAACAATTCACTTTTCTTGGATATTCTTCTAACCAAAAAGGGTACAAATATCTTGACGATAGTGGAAAGTTTTTTATCAGCAGACTCGTGGTATTTAATGAAAAAGTCTTTCCTTTTAGAAAGTCTGAGATAAAAACAAGTACACAATCCATGTACATCTATACCTAAATTGTCCTTAGTGTCTAAAAATGGGAATTTAATTGAGGTGAGGAGGACTACTAGTGATCATCAAACACATCCTTCTACATCTGCTCAACAAAACTTGGAGTGGACAGATGATCACAATCATGCCATCCACTCACCTATACACCCAACAAATGAAGAAGATTCAAATGAAGAAGGTCAACATAGTGATTCAGAAAACATTACAAATCACAATTGAAATGTTGACTTAGCTCACACTGAACCTCCAATTAGATCTAGCCATCCCATGATCACCAAAGCCAAAAGTGGAATCTTCAAGCCAAAGACATATATAGCTAACATAATTTCTGATGAACCAATACCATTGATCAGGCTTCAAAAGACAAAAACTAAAAAGCAGCAATGGATGAAGAGTATAATGCTCTCATAAAAAACAAAACATGGAATCTTGTATGTTCACCTGCACAAAAAAACATTATTGGCTGCAGATGGACGTACAAAATAAAATGGAACCCTGATGGCTCCAACAATAAATATAAGGCAAGATTAGTTGCCAAAGGGTATACTCAGTGGTATGGGTTTGACTTCACTGAGACATTTTCTCCAGTAGTCAAGCCCGATACTATAAGACTTATTCTCATAATTGCCTTACACAAAGGATGGAATATAAGGCAACTGGATGTCAACAATGCCTTCTTGGATGGCATATTAGAAGAAGAAATTTACATGATGCAACCACCTGGATATGAACAAGATACAAGTCTTGTGTGTAAACTTAAGCCGTATATAGGCTTAAACAAGCTCCAAGAGTATGCTTTGATAGATTGAATCAACTCTAATGTCAATAGGATATCAGCCTATCAAATCAAACACTTCGCTATTCATTAAAATCAACTCATCCTAAATCATTTACATATTAATCTATGTTGACGATTTAATTATTACAGGTAACAACCATGAAATCAATCAAGTCATCTATTACTTGAACAAGTAATTCTCAATCAAAGATCTGGGATACCTCGATTACTTTCTAGGAATTGAAGTACGTAAGATATCAAATTCGGAAATCATATTATGTTAAAGAAAATATATATCAGAACTACTTGCCAAAAGAAAATGGAAGATGCTAAACCCGTGTCTACTCCTATGATAAGCAATAAAAATCTATCGAAGAACAGGGGAGAAGCCATGAATAATATTAAACAATATAGATGTGTTATAGGAGCATTACAATATGCCACTATAACACGACCAGATATTGCTTTTAGTGTTAACAAACTTTCTCAATTTATGCAGAATCCTCTAGATGAGCACTGGAAAGCTGTGAAGAGGGTTCTGAGATATCTAAAGTGAACAATTAATCATGGACTGTCATTCAAAGTAAGTAGAAGCCTTAACATTATTGGGTATGCAGGTTCAGATTGGGCTACTAATCCAGATGATAGAAAATCAATCACTAGTTACTGCATATTTATTGGAGGCAATTTAATATCATGGAGTTCAAAAAAGCATTCTACTATTTATAGATGTAGCACTGAAGCAAAACATAGAATCATAGCAAGTGCAACAATAGAAGTATATGGTTGTAGTCAACTCTAAAAGAATTAAAACTAGATACAAACATCAAAGCAACATTGTGGTGTGATAATCAAAGCACCGTTTACATGATTGCAAACCCTATACTACACTCAAGAACCAAACACATCAACATAGACTTGCATTTTGTTCAAGATCAAGTACTCAAAGGAAATTTACAAGTAAATCACTTACCTGCTACTTACTAGAAGGCAGACACGCTCACCAAATCGTTATCAAAACGGAATTTTTTGAGTTGCGGAACTGATCTGGAAGTTGTAAAAAATCAAACTTCAGTTAAGCCAAGCCAAATGTATCCTTATCAAATTAAGTAACCAGAGAAAGCACAATAGGAAAGCCATCAACTTTCCTCCAATTTGAAGCAAGACAAATCAAGGTCTCAAAAGAAAAACTTATAAGAAACGATTCAGAATCGAGACTAGCATACTCTGCTCAAACTAAAAGCCAAAAGAAGAGAATACCACAAAGTCATTAACTTTCTCATGATTTGACTCTATATGACTCAAGTTCTACAAAATCTCAGCCTTGCAACTCAAATCAGGAAAGAGCATATTAGGAGACTTAATGGAGTGACTGAGATTTATGAAGTTCATCGTCAATTTTCGGTTAAACAGTGTATCGGCTCACATTTTCTCTCAAACCCTAACCCTAAAATAGGACTAGGGTTCTACTTCTCTTTTGTTCTCAGTACAAGATCAAATAACATTTCATCATTTCATCATATCGCAATTTCAAAATACCTTAACAGTTAGTTCTATTCCTATTTCTGCTTTTATTGTTCCATGTGAATTTATGACCAAAAGATTGAACTTCATGGAGACCCAAAAAATTAATTTCTTAATTGAGGGGGTAATGTTTTTGATCATTAAGGTGGAGCTGCCAATTCGATCAAAATATTTTAACATATAACTTAAATCACCTAAAACGAACTAGGGGTGGGAATCCTGACTCATGTGAGGTAAATAATCAAGCAGAGCATGCCTAAGAAAAGGGTGATTGTCTGCATAAATAATGGTGATATTAAATGAAGTTTAGGTGAGGAGGTAAAGCACATAAAGTGCATAAAGTGTCTATGAATTAAGACTGGGTTAAGTTTAAAGAAAGTAGGGTCATATAAAACAATTATTCGTCTATAATGCACCCGATCTAAGTTGTGATGAAGATCCCAATGTGGATTGAATAGATGAGCGGCTTTAAGGGTTAAGGGAAGATTCAATTTGGTCTTAACTAAAGCTAAGATACTTAGCTTGTTTGCTGAAATTAACTGCTTAGCTTGGCTTAATCTAATATCCTTATGTGCACCTCTGATATTCCATATTCCAAAATTATTTAACATAAGATAAATTATTGGGGAGGTGCGTTTAAGTTTTCTCCTTGTTCTTCTTAAGGAAGAACGATTGTTTGTTTTTGTTTTAGGGATAGTTTCTTGAAACTCAATGCCTAACTGTTCATCATGGTTTTGGGGAATGATTTTTTTTCTTCAACTTGTTGTTTTTCCTGCTTATATTTATATTGGATATAAGTGATTCTTTAATAGTTGCTTGCTTCACTACATTTGAAGCCATATTAGAGGTTACTTGCTATAAATTAGAGTTTTTTTTTGAAACTCGGCCCAGTTCGGTTCGAACGGCGGCGGCACGTGTGTGGTGTTGCATGACTTCTCTCCTCACAACAAGGCAAACATATGGGAGCCCCAATGCCCCTGCTATAAATTAGAGTTGTTAGGAAGAGAGATCCAACTAGGTGAGGGAGAGATATGAGTGTATGGTGGGATGTAAATTACTTCAAGCACATTCATAATAATATCTTCATGTGGAGAAATAGGTACATAAGAGGTGGGGAAGTTTAGGGGAATGAGGGAAATAGAGTGGTCATAAAGAGGATGCATGTGAATGGAGAGATTTGGTCGGTCATTAGTTAATGTAATATCATACATGTGAGCCACTTTAGCATTCATGCCATGATACATACAAAAATGCATATTTTATAGCAAATAAGGTTATTGTTTCTTTAAAATTTGCAGCTACATCATGCAGCAATAGGCAATCACATGTGCCCACCACTTCTAATCTAGGATTAGCCATATGATTTAACACATTTGGAAGAATAATAGTTTCCTCATGACTTGCTTGAGCCAAAATCAATCCGTCAACTTCTCTTTTACCATCAGTTTCAACACAATACTCATCATAGATTTCACCTCCTTGTCCACTCAAGTGTTGAGATATTAATACAGTTACATCATCGGACAGATTTGTTTCCTCATTCACCTCTGCTTCACTTTTTGTCTTAGCACTAGCATCCTCTTTTTTTCCTTCTTCAACCACAGCTCGTTTATATTAACAAATACTAGTCTTCCTTGTATCTAAATTTTTTTTCCTTTTCCACTTCCTTTGCCTTCGTTGTATTACTACTGTTAACAAATCCAACCATTCTCCGAAAAAATTTAGTATGTACAACATTATTAACAACAACATTTCTCGCACTCACATCCTTTTACAATGCTACATCCCCACTTACTTGCTTCTTTGCCCTTTCCCCTTCCTCCTACTTTTGACTTAGATAATGGTCAAAAGTATTCCAAAAACTTTGCCTGTAGAACAAATTTCAGGCTTCCGTTGATAGAAAACTTGCACATATTGTTCGATCTCATCCTTTAACAAAATAGGAAAACTAAATACCATCTCAGACATTGGTGTGACTTTAACCAAGCACTTAGCATAGGAAAACCTTTCCAATCTCTTTGTCATTTCATCCAAACAAATCATCTTTCCAATTCTGCTAGCAAGCCAATTAATTCCAATTGGAGACTAAGCAATCAAAGGTATGCTAGGCAAATGGATCCCAGTGGGAACTGACTTGATGATGCCACCCACATTGCTAATCAAGGGATCCCATTCCTTCACTATAAACATTTTATTTCTCATAAGAACTTGATTACCCTCCAGAATTTTCCTTTTGCCCTCTTCACTAGAAAGGTGAACTAAAAAATAGTTCTATCTGACTTCACTTTGATGATGCTTTTCAACCTTTAGAACTTCTTTAGATGTTGAATAATAGTCTAGCAAGATAGAGGCTTACTGAAGAAAAACCCCACCAAATAATCCTTCCATACTTCTCTAGCAGCATCAATAACAACTTTGGGAGGAATTAAAGTATCACCAAAAAATACATTAACCAAGTTAATAGGGATGTACTTTCCCGTATTGCATGATTTTCTTGTAAAAAGGGAAGTCCATTCAAGTAGACATGGCATAACTACTTGAGGGATAGAAGATAAAGATGAAGAAAGGAAAGACTGGAAACAAAAGCCAAGAGGCTAGAGATAGAAAGGGGTTAGGGTCGAAGGAGGATGGGACAAGAGGGATAGGAGGCACAGGAGACGTGAGGACGGGAGGAGATAGTGGCGGGGAAACATAGGAGGGGGAGAAGAATCCAAAAAACTAGGGCTTGAGGGGAGGGCGGGAGAAGGAGGGAACACAAATCGTTTTTTTGTTGTTATTATTATTATAAATGACTATATTCTATATGTATGTGTGTATGTGTTAAAATGACATAAAATATTATTTCAATTATTCTTAATTTAAATACAATTATATATTTAAAATAAATTTTTATAGAAATAATTTTTTTATAGCCAAGGCTTTATATTTGTGTACATATTTTTTTAAACATTATATACACATATGTAATTAAAATAAATATAAATGATTTTAAACTATTTAAATGTAATTTAATATTTCAAAAATTAAAAGTAAAGTTAAAATAAAATATATGTGGCTAATTTTTTTATTTATAATTTTATATAAATATCCAATAACAATTTTGAATAATATAAACGACTCAATGATATATAGAATCGGGCAGTTATGTGTGACAACAACTGCGCATATAAAATCATTCTATTATAATAGACCATGATGATAAACATAAATGTAATAAAAGAGTATACTCAGAGATGTTTCCTTAGATTCATATGTCAATCTAGATAATCTCCTTGATCTACTAGATTTGTGCCTACTGTTACACAGAAAAAGTGCAACCACTAGATTTGTATGTATTTGTCTGATTGGATATGAATGGAGCTAAAAAATGGAGGTGTAGTTAATGGGGTTATCGACCAAGATTGATGAAAAGAGAATATAGTTTAAAGGAAAAAGTAGATGCCATACTCTTAATTTATGGGTAGTTGTTAGATAAAATATATTCATCCTTCTCTCTCACCAATTCAAAAATAAAGACCCCCTTTACCTCCGTTCTTAAGATTGTCCAACAAAAATTCCATCATGGACTAAAATCCCACTCAACCCATCTAGTTATTTATTTAATTTAAAGTAATTTGAACTCTGATGGATGTCGTATATCGATACGCATGTATAAAACTTTTTTGTACAATGAATTACCAGTAGCACCCCAAACAGTTCTAGAGGCTACTCCATTTTATTAAACACATCTATATAAAAAATACAAAATAGTTAATAAATATGAATTATTTTAATTAATTTATCACTACTATAAATTAACTAAATCAAGCGGTGATTTGAAGAGTGAATAGATTCAGTATGCGACTCATGGGTGTGAATTTAGCCAATGATTAATATTCAAACAATTCAAATACTAATATTCACACACAACCTTAGCTAGTGGTATGAAAGTTTGGCTTAATTCATCCTTTCACAAATCTCATCAGTAAAATTCAGTTTTGCAAATTCAAACGCTACCTTTTAGTACCAATTATATACACCAATTCTTTTCATCAATATTATATCACAGTAGGACTTGTGGAATTTGGTTTTGATAAAAATTCAATATCATCCACATTCAATTCGGTTAGTACATAGACAAAGTCGTTGATTCATTAATAACACTTATTATTAATAGCAACTAATCTGGCCAGAGAATTGACTTTGATTTGACAAATTTGACCGTGATACTAAGCTCATACAAGTGAAAATAGTGTTTCACTTCAATTGCTTTAACTTGAACCCAACTATAGTTTACGCTAAGCCATGATTTGACTATAATCAAATTGGAGTTTCCATATTGAAGTTCAATAGTGTTCTCAAGTCGAGAGAACTATGTAATATCATCACTTCAAGGTTTCCTATTTGACCTATTTATTATTAACCAACTGGAAGCTCTCGCATGAGTCATTCCATATCCAATGACTATCAATACATACCCTTCTTCGTGCTCTTAGCAACCATAAGTAATACACTCTCCCATACTCAAAGAGCGTTACGTACTCTGATCTGTACACTTTGTCGAAATATTTTGATCAGGAATATTTAAAATAATATTTTGATTATACAGAGTGATAATTTTCTCATGATCATAACTCCTTGTAGTTATCATCACATAACATATCATTTAAGGAATTTCTATTTTAATATGCTTGAAATTTAGTTACTTGTTTACATCATTACATAACAAAGTATACTATAGAAATCAAACACCTTACGTATGGATAAGATTAATTATAGAGTTGTATATAGTAAAAATTACATAATTACCCTTAGGGCATATACCTAACTCTTTCAATCTCCCACTTGCGCTTTCGGTCAATTATGGAATCTTATTCCTTCGTTATCGACCAGTTTTCTCAAGGCTTATCAAGTTAGTCCCTTAGTGAACGGATACACTAAGTTATTTGGATTATCTACTCAATCAATCAAGTCTCCCCAATGCTTATAAACTACCTTTATCATGTGGAACTTTTTAGAGTATGTTTCTTGACTGCTAGTGAGCTATAAGTTCTTTTGCGAGTTGCATCACTGCTTTTTTAACATATAACAATGTTACGGGATTCTCAACATTTGAAATTATCCTTAGCTTAGTTATAAATTTATGAATATATATATATATATATATATATTGCTTTTATTATGGTGCTTATATAGGTTGATGTACATAGCCTATTGGTTGAATTATCCACAACCTCTTCAGTTGAACATTTCAAAATTAAAACTTAATTAACTAAGATTGATCATGAATTTAGAACTGACATTTATACTCAATATCACTTATGAAGTTCGAGTCTTGATACTCGATAATAAGGGGTTTATTATTTTTACATTAGTATTTCATAATTACTCAAGACTATTCTTACCAATTATTTAGTGAAATTAATTCACATTTAACAATTTCTCACTATATCATTTACACAAAAAAATTGTGATAGTGTAGATGGCACATCATATATGATAATTCCTATTGCCGAAACATAAAGGATCCATCTCATAAGCTCCATATTATACATTTAATATGGTGTCTGTGTATATCATTAGGAACATTCCAAAGATTCTTTTATACTTATTATAAAAGATGTTTTTCAAAGCCTATATTGAAAATTAAACCACCGAACTGGAAATGATTTTAACATAGGTAGATCATTAACAATCAGCAGTATATTGTTTACTTATAGTTTAGAAATATCTAAGTACCTTTTAATGTTCTTTCTTATAGACACAAGTTTCCTTTGCATTTTGGCTGAAAATCAAACTATTTGATATTGCCATCAAAATACTTGTTCGACTTCGATGATTATTGAATGATACCTTCGTATTAGTTCTTGGATCATATCCCAAATACACAAACTTCGTATCCTCCCACTGACTTTGTGACACTTTGGTTGTTAAGTGTAAACAGTCTATTCTTAGTCATTATTTAGAATTTTTTTATTTCAACATATATGTACCAAAATTCGAAGTCATAAGGGGTGATAAATTTTTCAAATTAACTTAAGCACGTTGAATGGCAAATCAATAATGCCAATTTCTATAGTTGAATTTGCGATATTATTCTTATCAACGTTACTCGCTATATTCCAACTGCATTGGTCATCTTCTTTAAAACACATTTGTGGCCGATGGATTATATATCTTTGATTCTAATTATCAAAACTTGATATTGTGCTTAAAATTTATTCAAGATTAATCCTTCGTACCGTATAGAAAATTCAATACTCATAATGGTTATATTAACAACTATAACGGCCCGAAAGATTTTCGACCTCGAAAATCGACACTAATATGTTCATTTTATAGAGTGCTGAGCAATTGAGTGTCGAAAATCCCAGACTGTTAGGGTTAAGAAGAAAAAGAGGTAGAAGAAGAACAGAAAACAATAGCACAGAATCTCACAATCGCAACGGAACAAAATATGACATAAAATAACAGCATTTATACAAAGAAAAGCTGCAATTGTCAATATATATACAAGATATCAGAGTATAACCATCAATAAATAAATTTGGACAGTTATAATAACTTGTCCCTAAATACTGACTATACAATCTATGATACACGGCGGAATAATCAATACATCTCTGTAATCCAACTCGTCTTCGGGCTCC
The DNA here is from genome assembly GCA_030765085.1 of Allium cepa. NCBI lineage: Eukaryota > Viridiplantae > Streptophyta > Magnoliopsida > Asparagales > Amaryllidaceae > Allium > Allium cepa. The sequence goes on along the minus strand of CM060932.1, from coordinate 351,903,920 downwards.
AAAGCATCCAAACCTGAAATTCTATAATACTCGGTCTGACCCGAGCATTAAAATAAAGTAACAGCCAAGTTAGGCTGGAAACCAACGTGAGTAAACCCATTTGATATGAAATGCTTAAGATTTAAAAATTCTTTGGAAACCAAGGTAACTCATACGTCACTATGATTTTTTATCTTGCTATAGCCTATCGCTTGTTGCACAAGTCCATTGATATTTAAAATAATATCTGGGTATCGTTACTTATTTTAATTGGTCATATTTTACTTAATTTTATTCAGTCCCAGCCTATTCGACTATATAAGAATCCATAGAAATTTGTAGTAGTTCAAAAATCGAAGTGGTTCTGGATAACGCTGATATTCGATCCCGGTTTCCTCAAATCCAAACGCCCTCTTTTAAGACCAAGCTGTCTGTAGAAAGCACTTCAATTTCAGCATGTCACATTCACATAGAAATTTCATCACAATTATCTATTTAATAAAATGTCTCACGTTTTATATTAACTGCTCGATTCAGGGTATTTCATACCACAGAATAACTAGAAATAACATTCTAAAGAAACAAGGCAATCTTACGCACTTAACCATTTTAAACTGTTCATAGACTAGATTAACTAGCCACACAATCATCTATTTAATTTCTAAAAAATTAATTATTTTCAAATCCTGTTTAATTATTAAACTAATTACAATCCATTTATTTTACCTTAAATAAATTTTTGGAATCAATCAATAATTTACATGAATAATTAACCTAAGGCTTTTAGTTAATTAGAAATTTGAAAACGCTTTATTTTATATTAACCATAAACTAATTTGAAACTATTTTCAAAATCTATTATCAAATAAGGGTATTGGCAAGGGTTAAGAGATACGACAATCAGTTTCTATGTGTTATAATATCATGGAATTCAAGTTTTTAAAAGTAATTAGTTTTAAGGTAATTAAGTTTTTGGAATTTCCTTTGAGAAATTTTATTTATTTATTTATTTTTTAAACAGGGCCAACGGCCCAAAACCTTATACCTAGATCACTTCCTCCGCTTTCTTTCCCCTTCTCCTTACTTTTCTCTTCCCTTATCTATTCATCAACCTGCTATTACCTGACATCCAACCCATGATGTGAACGTGCACACACCACCAGAGCAACACCGACCACCGCCGATACCACCTCGAAGTCACCTTTGCCTCTCTCGACCACCCCAGCTACACAGAACCCCACAAAAACACCCGAAACAAAATCGAGCAAAGCTCGCCATCACCAAAAAAAATCTGACCCTACTTTTACCTCATACCGCCACCACCGGCCACCCGAGCCCACTCCCTTGCACTTGGAGCTTTGCCTAACTCCTCTCTTCCTTTTCCTACTCCACCGCGTCACCCCGACGCTACCACAACGCCAAAATCGAGCCAAAACCCACCTCGACCAAAAACATGCCTAAAACCCTTTCTTTCCTCCGGCCCGCCACCACAACACCCAGAAAAATATGGCGCTATTTTCCCATGATCGCTAACTCCTTGCCTTACTTCGACCAAAATTCTGAAGCCGTTAAACATCGCGGTCGCCAGAAAACACCCCAGACCGAATTTCAGCCATCTCTCTCTCTCTCTCGCTATCCACACCTCTAAACATCACAGTATAGCTACCAAAATTCATCATTTCTAACACCGATTCTATTTATGTAGGTAGAAACATGAATTAACATGATTGATTTTCTAGAATTATTTGATTATCCACTGTAAAACCTACTTCCAGTGACCCTACTTTATAGTTTACCATGAAATCATTTTTAAAAATAAGAATACTCAATTACAAACAAAATTTCTTCAATCACCACGGCCTCAAAGTATTTAGATGAAGTGGATTTGATTTTTGAAAGCTGAGCATGAAAGAAAAACCAAACACAAAGACAAAAAATGTGTACAGGTTCACATATATCCATATACAACCATATATATACATTCATTTCTATAACATATACCGTCGTTCTATCATATTTAAGCATACTCATTTTATAAGAAGGATTAGGTTTTTGAAAATAAAAGTTTACTCACCGATAATTGTTTGGAACAGAGCAAGATGCTTTTGAAAAACTGCTGCTAACTTGGATTTGTTGATGTTCTTTCTATTGAGTTGAGTTGTTTTGATTCCTTTAAGTTTGAAATGGTAGAAATGTTTATCTGTTTTACTAGTTCGAATGAAATAAAAGAAGATAGTGGAGGTGTATATATAAGAAGGTATAGTGTTGCATTCTATTGTGTTGCCTACCGTATGCTTCATTTTACTTTTATATTTTTATTTATCTTTTACATTTCTTTGATTTGAAGTTTTGTGACCTGATTTGATTATTTACAGATTTGATTTTTCCTTTTACCTGATTTGAAGTTTTTAGGTGGTTTGCCATTGAACTTGAAATGCATTTATGGGGTTGTCCCCTTGTGTACATACATGTACACTTCATATATATGTGTGTGTATGTGTGTGTGTGTGTAATTGTCATCGTATACTTATGTATTTACACTCTCACCATTTGAATAAATGAATATATATATATATAGCTTATATTTGTTCTCATGTACAAACATTTATGTTTATACATCTTTCCTATATTCTCCTTCACATAGCATTTATACATATATATATACATTTCTACACTATCAAATGTCATAAATCTTGTGCATATATATATATGGATATTTTATCTTTAATTTACATGGTGGGGTTTTATATATACATATAATTTATTTTTCTATAGGATTCAAAGATTATATGATGCAATATTCAATATAGTTTTTAATTCCATTTATATGTATTCAGAATCTTAATTATCAGAAATTTTATTTATTCCATTAATCAAAATAAATATTTCAATAATTACATCAGTTAATCACTCAGTATTCAATGGCCAAAAATCTGGGTCGTCACAACAACTGAGGAAATCTATTCTCGACATTGATAAGAAACTCATAGTTTCTCTTTAATATGCAAGAATACTTATTAGACATTCGAATGTATTATTTCCATTTAGTTTGGCTAATCACATTTCATCCTTTGTAATCAGTTTTATCTTTGGATTGTATCCAAATCCATTTTACTACCAATAATTTCTAAAAGAAATTCCTTCGTAGAGAAGTTGGTATTTCATGAAACAACAAATTGGTTCTCGGTGCAGCAGAATAGGAATTCATAAAAAAAATTATGGATTGCCTTATATATATAACTGATTTGGTTTTAGTTTGCTAAATTTATAGTCATAACATAATTTTGTCAAACAATATTTATTGATCATAAAATCCTCTGGGGTGGTCCACATAAGATCCCTTATGGACAAATATTACTTGAAGTCTTTCGAGTCGCACAACCTGCTAGCTCCTTGGCCTAGGATATGTAAGGGTTTCTTATAAATTCTTATCTTGTATGATCTCATAAATTATGCTTTAGATGAAATTAGTTTTAACCCCATGAACTTACTCTTAAGTACATGAGCTTATAGAAAGAAATTAACTCAACTCAGCTCATTATCACCCATACTTCGTTCAACAATGTCGATTTACTCCTTACCAATACATTATTGTGTATTATATGGAGGAGTAACTTTGAGATTGAATCTTTATTCATTTTTGGTACATTTTCATGTTCCATCACTTTCTTCCATTTATATTCTATGAACTTATTATAAACATACTACATAGGTATCAATTACACATATTCAATTCTACGATAATTCAATGGTCAATCTGAACGAAGTATGTAGAATTGTTTTAGTGTCATTAGACTAACAATCGCATATCTATATATATAAATATGAAGGGTTCACCAACTCCTATGCCGCTTCCATTGAATAGTACTTTTCTCTCAATCATCTGAGACACAATTCAACGGTACCATATGATTCATAATCATAAGGCTAAAGAATTATTTCTTAATATCATGGCTTAGTCCATAATTCCAAAATAATTATAAATTTTTACATACTTCTATATTTTCTTATGCGTCATTTTGTTATGAAAACTAACAACATTATTATAGTTTATGCAATAACAAATATCCACATTGAAATAAAACTATGTTTATTTCATACAATACTAAAATAATGATTACTTTATAAACAATATTTGGTAAGTTTACGAAAATAATTTTTCGTAATTTGATGCGTCCACTAAATAGTGTTATGGTTTTCTCCCACTATTTCGACCATTACTATAATAGCATACGAAATATGAAGTTTCATTCAACTACTTATTACGGAATTTTATTCATTTACGGTAACTAGGTTACAGTCGAGAGTATCATATTAAATACCTTGGACTCGAAGAAATAACTTCTATAGAAACAATTTTCTATATGAAAATACATTTTAAGTAGAAGTCACATTTCTCATTCCATATTAAGTATCTTTTAGTATTTTATACAATTTTTATTTCCAGTGTCTCTACATGAAGCAGAGATGATCACTCACTCTCTTCATCCCTAACCGTGCCTTAAATTACATCCATTCTCATATATTCACCTTTCTTTTCAAATGGCCAGACCATTAAAAAGGAAACCCTTACTATATGACCATAATAAACTCTTTACAAAAGCGCATTTGGTCATCCTTAATATTTAAGGATATCGAATAAGTTGCACTTAACGTAAACTGATCAAAATGACATTTCAATGATCAAATTCCTAGATACATTTTTTAGATCTTGATCTACTGCTACATCTAACACAACAACATCCATATTGAAATTAATTAAATTTAATGCATGAACTCACATCATGTTTTAATTGAACTAATTTTATTGAGGTTTGTATATTATGAATCATGATTGTTCACTATGTAACATTTACCAATCAAATATTTAATATATCCATATTATTCTATTCTTTTTAAAGCTTGAAACTCATAGAAGAAAATACATGGTCTTAGGTAAATAAACACCTAAGTGACTACGGTACGAATGTTTTGGTTGTTGTATAATTAGGCACCGGCACAGATGTAGAAATGAAAACATGCTAAAAGACTTATTGGTAAGTATATATTTATATTTCATTGTCAATCTTAGTTCATTTCATTTGTATATTTTATTTGATTAAAATTTATTCTATTATATTAGTTGTAAAATTCTTATTGAAGTAGGCTAGTTTAACTTTTATAGCATAAATTCTTTCAATTAGAAACATCAAATGTTATCGTTTCATTTTTCTCATAAGCTCCTGCTAGATTTTTATTTTTTTCAAAATTCTAAGAGAAGACATATAAATCTTTCAATTTCTTAAGTGGGTGTTAGAACTTGCTTGCCTTAAGATTTTGACCTTAAGGAAACTTAACAAATCATAGCTCCACATGTGATGGATAACACCTTATCGTTTGTATCATATACAACACATAATCTAAAGTCTTTGTCCTAATCACATCTCGACTTCGAGAAAGCTCAACAAATTGAAAGAGATTATTCACTCATATCCACCATTTCATGATAGCCTAAGTGTAGTGCACGTACCTTGAGGATGATTAACAAACACGTGTATCTTATCTTGTCTAGTCAATATGTTAATAGTACTATACATAACATCTCAAGCTTAAGGAAACTCAATAATTAAAGAGCATGCAAGTAGAAAAGCACCATTGTCCAAGTGGTTAAGTGATTTGGTTGTGGTGCGAGACGTCACAAGTTTGAAAGTTGCTTCGAACGTTTATTGGCATGTGATATGTTGTCCTAGTAACATTTTGTATATGAAGTGCCATTTTCAAGAGTATGCAAGTTATCTATTAATCTATAAATGGTAGGGGACAACCTATTTTTTAATGATTTATAATCTTTTTGATGTCTTTAATTTGAGTGATACCTATTTATGGGACAATGTATATTTTTATGATATACCCTCGCGATTCAAGTGTCGGGGATATATAAAATCATGTTATACGTACATTACGCATGTACTCATTCCTTAAACCTAAGTTAGATTTTTTTTAGTTTCACTTAAGTTTTATATATTCATATTATTCTAATTTAATTTATTTATAAATATATATAATTTAATTAACCTATATAATATTCTTATGTATTTTATTAATTAAATTATATTTAATTAATTTTAATTTAATAATTTAATCAACTAATTCATTAAATTATTTAAAAATTTAAATTTTTTATTTTATTCATCCTAAATAGTTTGATGAATGTTAACTATAAACATATAGTTTTGTATAAACATATTATTTTACATACATATATATGTATGTATGTATGTGTCCGTGTATGTGTATATAATTTTATTAATAACATTTAACTAATTTATTTAATAGCCATTTAATTTAATTTAATATAATTTTTAATTACATAATTTAATAAATTCAAACATATATATATATATATATATATATATAATTTACTTTAAACAATGTAAGATAAATATTTGATAGCATGAGTGATACATTATTCAAGCGAAGTACTTTTTTGATGTCTCAAGGGATCGAACCCATGACTTTTAGAATCTCTGTTTAAAGCACCATACCTCCAACCACTTGAGCTATAGGTCCTTATATATATGTGCGTGTGTCTATGTGTGATCTACTATAACATTTATAGAAACACGTACAACCAAATATATATGCATACATTTATTTTAATTAATTAACTTATAATTATTTATTTGTTTGATTAATCCAGTTAATTATGTAGTTTAAAATATTAATTTATGTTCAATAACGATATTCAAAAATTATTTTATAACTTTTTAAAATTTGTTTTTTATTTTAAAATTAACATTTTAAATTCAAAATATATTTTTAAAACTTTCAAAACTTATTTTAAAAGGTAATCCAAGATTCATATCAAATTTAGCCTTTACAAATGGGCCAAGACATACACCATCATTGAGTCAGATCAGTAGCTAAAAAGGGGAAATACTTGATTATCCAACCTTAAGCCTAGGCACTACTATTTTAGACACCAAGCAATAGATATGCTTTATTATTTGGCACTAAAGTTGCTAATTAGATCACATAGACCAAGAGGGCTCTAATACCACTAATGGTCCGAACCAAGGGTTACACAATAAGGTACCTTATAAGAAAGTTTTACATGCAGCCTTTCGACTAGCATAACAATCGCAAGACGTGTAGGGGTAAGAGGTAATGCCATAGATCACAATGTGAGAAACCCTGCTATTGTAGAGATTGAACCTAGGACATTCTGTATACCAGATGAATGCTTAAACCAACCTCGCTTTAATACCATTGTTGGAATCGACCCGCTCGAAAGCGGGTTAAATATGTAGATTTAAGGAAAAAAAATCCTATTTGCGATCATACTAGGCCTACGAAGTTTAAAGTGTTATATTGGATCCAGTATAAGTAATTAAAATAAAATCATATTTTATTTAATTTACTGATTTAATTAATCAACGAATTAAATTAAATTAAATTTATATAGTTTATGTGTATATCATTATATACTCATATGTGTGTATCATTCATCGTAACATGTTTATCATATGCATCCACCGTTTATATGTGTAATTGTTGTCGTAAAACATATTATATATATACACTTATATTCCATAATTAATTTTTTACTAAACAAAATAAATAATTCTAAATATGTGTGTAGATTTGACTAAGTCGATAAGCTTCAGATTCACATTTAGCATCCAAAATAACTAATTTTACCAAGTAAAGTCAAATTTAAATTCACAAAACAATTACAATTATCTTTCAAATATTCAAAATAAATATATTTATATAAACATTGTAAAATAAATATGTTTTTGAAAGTAAAATAATTTTATTATCATTTTAAATATATACATATAAACTATTTAAAATATATAAAAGCATTAATATATATTTAATATAAATTTTTTTTCATATAAATTATATATAAATAAAAAAAATCAGTCAGGTTAAATTTTTTAATTTTAAATCCAAAGCTAATTTCTTATTATTTATAAGTATATAAAGTGATCTAAAACAATGTTTTAACTATTATTAATTTAAATATAATTATAATATATTTAAAATAGATTTTGATAAAAATGATTTTTTACAGCGGAAAGCTTATTTATATACGACTACTAAGGCACCTCCGATGGACGTGGAAAGAAAAAGAAAACCAGCTACTTTTTATCGCAAAATTATTAAAATCATAAAATTTATACATGACCTCAATAACTGCATAAAACATATTTAAATAGCTAGGAAGTAGCATACATTTAATAAGTACAGAACTAAATATAAATCACCAAAGTGGGTTTCAATAGTATTCAGATTCATTCTGCTCTATGTTAAGCAAACATATGCCAACGTATAATAAACCTTAGTTGTGTGCTGAACACAGTATACTGACATTGCATTAATATCATATGTTACCATTTGGACATACACCATCATTGAGTCAGATCAGGATGTCCCAGTGATATCTCTCTATCATGGCAGAATATTCTAGCCTCATACCTACCCATCCAATCCATTCCCAAAATGATTCTGAAATCTACGAAATCAATAACATACAAGCTGCATGCAGACTTATAACCTAACAAATCAAGTTCTAACTTGTCACATCTCAACCCTAGAGTTGCATATCCTTCTATTGGATTTGCAACCCTTAAGGAAGTAACAAGGTAGGTGGGTTTTAAGCATAATTTTATCAACTAAACACTAAGATATAAATGAATGTGATGCATTGGTATCAAAATGAACCCTAACTGGTATACTCTGAATCAAAAGCGTACCTTCCATATTAGTCTTTCCTTTATCCACTGCAGTAGGCCTAGCTGGTTCAATAGCAAAAAAAATTCCCTTGTCATCCCTGACTGGCTCCAGACACTGATTCTTATAATGACCAACTTAATCACAGTAGAAGCACTTCACATTCTTCTTAGTTGCAGCCTTCTTCTCATTACCTAACCGGCATTAATTCACATAATGACCCTTCTTGTCACACTTAAAGAAAACTAACTCAGCCTTCACCTTCTTCGCAGTATCTCCCTTCTAGGCTGCCTTCTTCTTAAAGAACTTTCTCTTCTTCCCCTAAGAACCCTAAACTTCCACTGGCTTCTTCCTAACAAAATTAGCAAGCATCTCTTCATGGCGAATGGCCATCTCCATAACTAAATTACTAGAATCAAGAAGATGTGGCAGGGTTGCCCTAGAAACCTCGAGCCTTGATCCTCTAATGAACCTCTTATTCCTTTTGACGTCAGTGTCTATGATATTAAGTCCATAACGGGACAACTCCTCAAACTTAGTAGCATACTCGACAACCGACATCTCACCCTGCTCCAGATCCATAAACTTCCCCATCAGTTTTGACTTAGAAAACTTAGACACAAGCTTCTGGTCAAATCCTCCTCTAAAATCCACTTAAGTCAATTGCTCCTCCGTAACTCCGGTAATAACACTATTCCACCAATGAAGCGCTAATCCTTGTAACTACCTAGAGCCCAACCTTCTCTTTTGTCCATTATCTAAACCCACATCAGAAAATATACGCTCACAATGCAACAACCAATTCTCTACCTCATTAGCAACCTCCGTCCACATGAACGACTTCCCACCCAAACTGGTCTTGTCTCTGCTTAGCTTAGCATAATTATTCCTACCTGGAGCTATAGGATTGGCTTCTCCAACATTTCCATCCACTCCAGCAGCAACTTCTGCTTGCATCAGATTGATGAAGAACTGATACATCGCCCCCATATCTACTGGTGGATTTCCAGCACCCATATTGGCATCAGCATTTTGGTTATTATCATTAGACGGTCGACCCGGGTTCCTCCTGGTAGTGGGTCGAGCGTTTCCATTTGTTGTGGTGCTTTCTCCACCTTGATGTCCTCTTCTGTTTCCTACTTCCATGTCTCCTTTCTAGTAAATCTACATAAGAACCTTAGTAAGATATAGAAGAATGGTATAAGACAGCGGGGAATACGTACTTATATATATATAACTATAAATCAAATACAAGTACGCTACTATAGCGTTAACCCAAACCCCAATCATGTTATCTGATTCATTGGATTATGTTTGAAAAATCTTTTAGGTTTAAGTTTCTTTTAAAGTTTCATAAACCCATGCTCTGATACCAACTTGTAACATCTCCCTACTTAGAGGCCCAAAACTAATGGCTATAGATGCTATAGTCATCCATACTTATTAATCTTCGACGACCAAATACGACAATGTTATATACATTGATACATAGAAACACATGAATATGGTAAAATTTCAAACAGCAAACAAAGTCAACATTTCATTTCAAAACATTTCAAATTCATTACATAATCTCAAGGTGCAGACCACGTTCAGACAAAATATACTTATTACAAAACACGCCAAGAGCAATACATGAAGATGACCCCTTGGATGATCGAAGTATATGATAAGGCACTAAAAACATTCCTTTACAATCAAACACATAGTAGAAATAAAAGAACACTAATAACAAGCTTGCCTCTTGCACGTCTTTAGAAGCTTTATTCATCTAAAAGAACACTAGGAAACCTTAACTCTCAATCTACTCAAAATCAATTGAGTACCCGAGAGTTTAAGGGGAAAAAACTTCGAGTCGGACATAAATCCTAGCATGAATAATAATCTACCATCTCCAACCATTTAGATATTTAGTGAGACCACACTGCTTGGCGGACGGGTTTTCCCCTGACTATTATCCTAAAACATTTATAAAACCATATAATGTGCTCCTGCATCCACAATGGTTAAAACATGGTATTTCAAACCATTATGATGACACACAAAACAAATAAATTAAATTTGGATTATCCCTCCCCTTTCATTTTGACTTTCTGTCTTAATTATAGTTTCTAAGGTTACTATCAACCTGTTAAATATTTACAGATGATCTGTCCAATCGCATATTTTTCATGTGATCATTAAAAACCCATTGGTAACTCCAATATCTTTTCTATTATCCTAGTTTTCATGGGCTAACTAGGAAGCTACTGACTAACTGTTAATATCTTAATTCAGATATAGTTTTCATAGGCTAACTACAAACCTATTAGCCCCTACCATTATCTTTTGTTATAAAAAGTTTTCATGGGCTTACTGTAAATCTATTGGCCTCTACCAATATCTTTAGTCAAGATTTCAACATTTCTTAAATTATATTCACTACTGGGTCAACCTAGCTGTTTATTTTACTGTTCCCCAAGATATCATTATGGGTTAATTACAATGTGAATACTTATATGAAGAAGTATTCATAACTATAAATAATACCAACACCTGTTGTTTAATATCCTTGAAATTACTTTTATATAAGTCCTGGTTAAACCCTTTAACCTGTTAATCAAGGAAAACTTCTTCAAAACTCCATTTCAAAATTCTTTGTTTATTTATTTATGCCATGGTTATTTTTTTAAATTGAGATTGGGATTATGATTTGAAATCTAAAACGCCGCTTTCGAAACCTCTGGATGACCTCCTTCGAAAGCAAAGAAAATTCCTTTTCAAAAAACTATGAATATCCCTTTCAAAGCCCTTATTCAATAATCTCTTCGAAACCAAATATATACCTTTCGATGGTATCAAAATATTACTCAAAATCTTTAGAAACATAACTTCAAGACAAGTGAAAGTATCCCTTTCAAAAGTATTGGGTTTACTCTTTAAAACATCTTTCTGGTCAAAGTGGTTATGTACGAAAGTATCTCTTTCGAAACTCTTGTAAAATTGTTTACGGAAAAGTTGATGGTGTCGGTACCACCTATTCGAAAGCTCAAAACCTTTAAATTAAAACTTCGAATGGCAGCGTCGAAACCCCCTTTCAACCCCATTGCCTTCGGAACCCTCAACCCCTTTCGAAAACATTAAGGAAGTCATTTAACTTAGGTTAGAATAGAGATAGCTCTTCGAAAGCATTGATGGCTTTTATACACTCAGAAGGGAAAATAGCAGTTAGGTTTCAATATGGTTAAAACCATTACTTTCGAAAGCACTTATTCGAAAACAAAAGGCAACACATTCGAAAGCTAATACTTTAAACATAATACAACAACCTTCTTTGAAAGCCATTTATAAACTACTTTTGAAAACATATGTTTTGACTAGGTCGAAAGCTCTAAGCAAAGCAAAGAAAATACTTAACTTTTGAAAACCAAATAGGGTCTCGACCCCATCGGAGGCATTCCTTTCGACACCATGGCTGATGCCTTTCCTCCAATCCACTACGTACCATCTAAATGATACCTTGTGTATTGGTTTTGACTAAGTCGATTTTGATTGAAATGGAGCGGAAGTCATTGGAGTCGAAAGGTCCTGTTATATGAGGTGGAACCAACTTTTCTGAATTAAAGCTGAAATTTAGCTACTGTTAGTAATTGCTTTAAACTACTTGGCTATTTTTAATCCTTTGATTGGTTTCCTTTAAAATTTAAATTACTTTACAATTAAATTGAGGCATTCAATTAGATCAAAATCAAATAATTATAATGTTTAAGCCCTTACGTTTAACAAAACTAACATTTGCAGAAAAGTCCCTCTTTTAAAATAATTTATTTTCCCTAGTAAATTAATTGGGGAAAATCCCCAAAAATCATATAAAATCAATTTCATAATGTTATCTAACATATTAAAAAATTTAGACCTGATTTTTTTCCTGAAGTAATCGAAATTTAATTTATACCTAATGTTATTATATTTTCCTTTAGAAATTCATAGTAAATCTTCCATAGCTTGAAAAATTATAAAATTTGAAACCTTCTTTAAAATCATGTTTTACTTAACATTATAACATTTTAAAATCAATAATAATGGGTTTTTCCCTAAAACCGTGCAAATACATATGTAAATGAATTATTTAAATCAAATAAATAATAGTTTAAGCATATCATCATCAAAAACATCATAAAAATGAATTTAGTCTTAAGTCCAAAAATATGCGGTTATAAAACAAAATAGATTTGGGATGAATTATTATTCACCTTAGATATGATAAGGAATTTGAGATTTGTTGTTGATTAATTCTTTCTAGCTTTGATCCTTCGCTTTAGATTGAATTTTCCTCTTTTTCTCCTTGTCATGGTCGGCTTCTCTTAAGGTTTTATTATCATTTTGATTATGAGAAATAGAATGAACGTGAGTGAGCAATTAAAAGTGTATAGCCATGAGTAATAATAGTGTGGCTATATTTACTAATATGCCCATGTTTTAATTTATAATTTAAAAGCCATTTTAAGCCCATTTAAGGTAAATTAAGCATGGCCTTCTTATAATTTTATTCAAATCTCAATCCCCTTATCTTCATTATTCTATTTAATTTTTCTAATTAAATCTCTTGAATAATGTTATCAAAAAATAGGGATGTTATAGTCACTAACTTCGATTATAGAGTATTTGTACAAACAAGGACTTGAAAATGTAAACATTGATTTATGCTTGCGTTCAAAGTCAAGAAAATGGATATTATTTTGTAGTAAAGGGAAAACCTATTCCGTGCGTTAGCATCATGGGCTCACTTTGTTTTATTTTCACAAGGGTATATTTCCCATAGCTGACTTTATGTCTTACCTTGCTTCTACCATTATTTTCCCTTTAATCTCATGATAATCATTCCAGTTGGTTGAGTTTATGGGTCTATGCAGGTTGCCTACAAGAAATGAGTTATGGAGATAAGGTAGAAGTCTTAGATGATATTAGTGTTATTTTATTTCTGTTATATTAGGTGTTTATGTTAGCATATTCGTATGTTGCGCATTGTACTATTATCTACGACTGTATTATGTTTTTGATCCCTATGTGGCCATGATTATGGGAACAATTTGAATATGTAAAATGATTATGTGATTTGACATTTTTAGGTGAACCGTTTACATAAATTGTCTGTATAACTGATCTCATCTTTGGTGCTGAAAGATAATTCTAAGATGACTAATGCACATCAGAGTTCCATCTTTGGATTCAGAATGAGGAATGCTAACATTGTGAATGAGTTTGCATTATGCAAACTCACATTTCGGCTATGCACTGCGAACTAAGTTCGCACTCAGTTCGCATTGCAAACATAGTGTAAACTGAATGCAATTGAGTGGAAACTTCTTTTGTAATGCAAACCCACTTATTTTGCATTACAAACTAAGTTTGCACTTACTGCAAACTAAGTGAGTTTGCACTCATTGCATTTATTATTTTATATGCTTTAAATTTCCATACCACTCAAAATTAGATTAATCAATAGCAACTCGAGAAGCAAAAACTATAATTTATAGCTTTGTTGAAGCGCTTATCCATGTCTAAGAGTTATTCTTACTTAGTATATAATGTTGATGTTGTTGATGGTTACATCATGAGAGATTTTTTTTGCTGGTGTAGTTAGTTTATAAGTACATACAACTCCACTAGTAAATTTTGATTATTTTTATTGCGCACGTATATGTATATAATTTGTGAATTTTGTACCGTCCATTTATATGATTATCTTATGGATGTGTAGTAGGATAGAAGGGATTTGGCTGAACATTATGCTTTCCCCATGGATGCAACTTTAGTCTTTTTTACCTTATCTTATAATCAGATACGCATATATATGAAATAAATATTAAAATTCAAAATTTATTAACCGTATTCAATCATGCAATGCCTTTTCCCCCAAAACTTGGTTGCAGGCATTTAGACTCCCTTTTTTCTTCTCAATACAACACATGATGTTTGGAAGGTTATTACATAACTTAACAGAGTTTTATTTTTGCACGCTACAAGCTCATCTGAAGTTTAATGGATTCCATGTGTAACTATTCCTATCACTTTAATCCTTTGTTGAAATATATTTTATTTGATATCTAAAGGATGTTATTTTTGTTGTTATAGCTCCAGCAAGTTTAACAACCGCAAAATCCGATTCACATGGGGAACAGTGCAAGCTAAATCAAAATATTGCAATGCTAACCAGATCCATTTCCTACAAGGCACCTTGTTATTCATGGTACATGTCCATTTTAAGTCTTTATGAAAGGTACGTTTTTAAGCTAATAAAAGAAATGTTTTTATATGTGTATGGTAGGCGACGTACACAATATTAATTATAATGATATATGTGTGTGTGTGTGTATATATATTTGTGTGTGTATAATATGATACCTGGAGTATACGTGGTGATATATGATATGTATCCGATCATGTTTATATCGCGCATGTGCGTGCGTGTTTGTAGAATTAGGGTATGCGAGAAAGCGCTAACCGCACTAAGGAGGTGTTGTTGGATTTTCCAAAAATTAACCAAGTTTATAAAAAGTAACAAACTTCACAAAAAATTAGTTAGTTAACTAAATTTTGTTAAAATTATACAATTTTATAAAAATAAACCAAGTTTTATAAAATTTTAAACAAGTTAATCAAGTTTTGTAAAATATAACCAAGTTTATAAAAATTAAACATGTTTATAAAAAATAATTAATTTGACATAGTTTATAAAAATTAACTAATTTTATAAAATTAACTAAGTTGACTAGTTTTACAAAAATTAATTAAGTTAACCAAGTTTTATAAAAAAACGAGTTTCCAACAATAAACTAAGTTTTTTTAAAAATTAACTAAGTTAACTAAGTTTTACAAAGCATAAATAAATTAATCAAATTTTACTAAGTTAACTAAGATTTATAAAAAATAATTAATTTAACTAAGTTTTATAAAAAATTAACTAAGATGACTAAGTTTTAAAGAATAAGCATAAAAATTAGCAAAGTTAACAAAGTTTATAAAAATAACAAAATTTATAAATATAAATAAGTTCATAGAAGTTCATTAATTTAAAAAAATTAATTATGTTTATAAAATTAAAACAAGTTAACTAAGTTTCATAAAAATTAAATAACTTAATAACATTTTATGAAAATTTGAATAGATTCATGGAATTAAATTAAGTGTTTTAAAAGTTAACTAAGTTTTACAAACGTTTAACTAAGTTGATCAAGTTTGTAAAATTTGACTAAGTTTTATACAAAAAAACAAAATCAACCAACTTATATAAAAATTAAATAAGTTCGTAATAATTAACGGTGTTTTATAAAAAAATAATAACAAAACTAAGTTACAAAAAATTTAATGAGTTTTATAAATATTTAATTAAGTTAACAAAGTTTTTTAAAAAAATTTACTAAGTTTTATAAAAATTAAATAACTTTATAAAAAATAATAGTAGTAGTAATAGTATAAATAATATTAACAGTAGTAATATTGCTACTAATACTAATTTGAATTTTAAACTGGGTCTGTCAGCTTCTACTTATGTTACTTTTTCAATTGTTTTTATTTTGTAAGGAATGGATCGCTGAAGAGGGGAAGCTCATGAGATTTCTATACTTTGATATGTTTATTTTTAGAATCTTTATGGTTCTATCATGTACATTTCAAGCATTTCCTATGAAATATTATATACAACGTATGAACCTAGTGTATCTTCGATTATGTTTAATTTAATAGATAATGTGCATATATTGTTTAATGTTTCTATTAGTGTTATTTGAGTTATTTGATCTGCATTTTCTTTAGATATTCTACTGCTCGAAAATTCTAAATAACCTCTAACATGGCAAAGGTCAAAAGTTGTAGATTTTTTAATGCTTACTAAATTGTTAATTATCTTCAGACCGTGCTTCAACTGCTATTATTGGATCTGTACCTGCATCCCATAACAGTTTCCAAAGGTTGCAAAATTCTTTTAAACCATTTTTTTGGATGCATAAAGTTTAACATGACATTAGTAAAAATGCTATGAAAACTCTAGCATATCGTTGGTTAAAGTTGCAATAGAGCTGCTTTTGGTAGCATTTATGATAATGCTATCATAGGATCTGAAATTATTACAGCACGTTTCACTGCGTTCTACGTAATGATGCAAATTTTTTTAGTTCATTTTTAAAATGCTGCAAAAAGTGTATTTTGTTGTAGTGTTTGTCACTCCTGATAAATGGGTATCTTGCCCTTAATCCATTGAGATATAATTCACTAGTATCATATGATTCAAAATCATATGGTTAAAAAATTATTTCTCGAAGATATATGACTTAGTCTACAATTCCAAAATAGTTATAAAAAATTATATACTTATATTTTATGTATGTAATACATAGCTATTATTATGAAAATAAATAACATTATTATAATATATTTATTTTACAACGAATATTCATATTAAAATAAAACAATATACATTTTCATCAATATTAATTATTTTTATTATTTCATAAATAATACTATATATATGTAAACAATCTTTAATAACATAACGCATATGCTAATAAGTATCATATAGAATGCTCCCACTATTTCGATCAATATAATTGTTGGATCCGAGCCAGCATGCAATGGCCAATATAAGTATTTGACATTATAATATTAAATAATGGTAAATATTAATATTAATATTTTATAAATTGAAGTTTTAAAATTTAAATCTTGATCTGCATAATAAATATCTACTAATTTCAATGTCAAATTAATGTATTTAATTATATTATTGTTTTTGAAAATAAAAAAATTTAATTTTTTTACAAAATTACATAAACACGGATATGTGTGTATGTGTATGTGTAATTACATATACATATTTCAAAAATAAAAAAATTAATTTTTTTACAAAATTACACATGTAGATATATATGTGTGTGTGTGTATAATTTTATGAATTTAATTTTTTATAAAATTACACACACACACACAATATATATATGTGTGTATGTATAATTTTTTTTGGCAAAGCCATCTATGTGTTTAATTCTATGTACATACGAAATTAATATTTAAAATTCAATTAAAAAACTATATATATTTATTTGTTTACATTTCAATATGAATAATTAGTTAAACGCACACACACATATATATAAGTATATATATATACACACATTCAGCCATGATTATATTTGATAAAATAAAAATTTATTCATTGAAACCAAGCAGTTTAAGACGATAGAAATCTTTTAAAGAATTAGGTTTTTTTCAAAAACTATTTCAATGTAAGCACATAATTGTTTTTTTTCATATTATGGGCCATCGAAGTTTATAAAAGAATAAGAAATAGGTGTTCGGTATAGACATCAGTTAGCTAAAGAGAAATAAAGCACAGGAAGTTAGCAGAATGCCAACCTACTTAAGACAAAACAAAATCCTAGTCTACTTCTGAAGAAAGATCCACTCACATCACTCCCAACATCAAAAGATTTAGGCCCAATAACACGATAAAATCTAGAAAAAAGAGTTGCTAAGTTAGGAATGAAATCCAAAGAATCCTTGCAATATAAGTGTTTCCTATCCCAAGTAACATTCGATAAAACAATATGATTCATATCTCCAACTCACCTAAGAATAGTGGGAGCTAAATGTTCTTCCTCGACATGGTAGTATAGTAGCCTAACTTTCCCATCACCGCCTATGAATTTATAAACCAGCCATCCTTAGAATTATACCTCATTTCTGAAGGCTTGTCAATCCAAGCCCGCTCAGTCGCACCGAAAAGAAATCATTTGAGGGAGGCGGATCCACATCCGCGGCAACAAAATCCACATTCTCAGATGGAGCAATAACAATAGTCGGGCGATGCTTAGGAACCCACCTCAAGGCCGGTCAAGGAAGAGGGATCCTATCAAAAAGCAGGATAGGGGAAACATCAGACCATTAGAAGATTCCTTAAGATGACCAAAAGTGTGACAAGTTATGCAAATATCGGGTTTCCAACTATAGCAGACATCGACAATCGCGACATGACCTTCTGCAATACGAACTGGAATCTGGGAAGGCAAAAGCTTATTCAGAGTTATATCAATAAGGGCCTTGGCATACACTAGTCTATTGCGAGCTATGGTGTTAGCATCAAAACATTTGAGTTTTCCAACAACATTGGCTAACCAATTTAACCCAATCATGGTTTGCAACAAAGAAGGAACGTGAAATGTGTACAAACTAGAATAGATAGAATTAGCTCCCTCATTTTATTCACCGACGGAATCCAAGGGGTGATAATGACCGATTGTTCTCCAGCGATGGAAGGAGCCGCCTCTAGATCGTGAAGCTGTTCTTCTTATAAACTTAAAAAACAATTAATTATTATAATAAACATGAAGCCCTCCTCTTAACTTCCATAGTTGACAACAACGATCCTAACAACTTGGTATGGGTGATTAGAATCAAGAAAAAATCCCCTAAATACTCTGACCAGAAATCAGCCCTTGCTTCCAACACTTCAACCGAAGGAACCATCGCATTGTCCAACTCTACAATATTAAAAGAGCGAGGAACATAATCCCCAATGTTCCTTGGAAAAGCACAAATAGAGGCGTCCAGTTAAACGCAAGTTTAATAATTATATTATGAGTTGTTATAAATTTGACTACAGTATACCTAACATCATCAGTGGCATTTGCACAAGCAGATTGCGTATTGAGAGCATTAGCCACAGCAACAGGCTCAACCACAACATGAGCCTTTCCATCACCACCTCCTCCTTACCCAAACTATTGTCTATTATCAACAATAATAGAAGCCACAACAAAATCACATACATCAGTATTTTCCCACTGTACACATTCAAAAACAACGAGCATAGGCAATAGAGGAGAACCCAAACCGTTGGAAATATCAAAGGATGGAATACTCGATAAAGGAGGATGAGAAGCTTCAATACCTAACAGAAATGTATCAAGCTCATTGAGCAGGTTAATAGAGGTCGTCCAAGGCTTAGAAAATAATGTCATACCCAAAATAGTTGTAGCTACGTTTGAAGTCAGCGGAGGGAAATCACCAAGCGAGAAAACTGGAGGAACCAAATGTAGATTGGAAGGAATTAAAGGACCAAAAGCTCTGTTAGATCTCATTTGTGACAGCTCTCCATTAAGAGCAGATGGTGAAGAAGCACGAGGAGAGGGAGGCATGAGATATAGAAGGTGGCGGTAGGAGGGATAATAGAAATTAAAGGAGAGGGAGGAGCGAAGAAGGAAGGCGATGATGAAAAGGAAAGTAGCCATCGGAGATGCATTATTGTTTTAAGATGCAATAAATAAAATTATATATGATGGGTTTAAGCACATAATTGTTATTAAATATTTATATGCATATTTTATAATATATTCATAGATATATATATTATATAAAATGTAATAACTTATATTTAATATAAATTATATTAATATATAGGGTTTTTAAGTTATATATATATATATATATATATATATATATATATATATAATAAAAATTATTTGCAAAAACCATATCATGTTTATAAATTAACACAATAGGTATATTGATTTATATACTAATATATTTATATGAAAAAAATCAATTTTGTCTAAAGGATTTTTAAATTGTCAGTTGATTTTCAAAAGTTAAAATAATATTTTAAATTACTAGCCGAATGATATATAGGTTTGTGTTATAATTTTTTAATTACATACACACGCACATTCATCTAATAAAGACAGCATATATATATATGGATTCGTGATAATATGTATATTATCTAATGCACGTAAATGATATAATGAATGATTATATGTGTGTATGTGTGTTTGTATGTAAGTCTAGATAAAAGATTTAACTTGACTAAGGCCTAGTTACAACATGTTGAATCGATGTACTCCTTGAATCTTTATGCAGAACTTTCCAAAAGAGTTACCAGACTGTGACACCCCACACCTCTAGGCACCCCGAAAATCGGACATGACTAGAAGCACGGATGATCGGGTGAAATAAAAATCAATAGCATAGCACAAAGACTAAGACGACAACATAAAATGATTAAAATATTACAGCGGAAGAAAACTTTCACTAATTATAAATTAAAAGCAAAACAGCTTTATTAAAAAAGACATTATCCCAAATTTATTTCTGAAACCAAAAGTACCAAGTATTCTCCACCAAAACATAAAACTTAACAAAGTTCACAATATAGGTCCTCATAAATAGATTGAAGTACGGAAAAAAGAAAGAAAGTATATGAAACAAAAGAAACAAAAGCTAAAGGTAACAACTGCTCCAATGACCCTCCAAGCTGCAAAGCACTGCAACCTAGACCCATCCTCCTGTGATTTAGGGAAAATAGGAAAAATGGGAATGGATCAAACATTAAGTACGGTGACTGGTAAATAAAATGAAGTAGAAAGAATAAACAGTTTAATTCTAGGTTTTCCCAGATATTGCAGAGGGTGAATAATATAATGCAGTGAATCCTTCTTAGATACGGTTCCTAAGAAGCCAAAGTCCATGGTCACCGTAGAGAAGTCAATAATGCCGTAATACTAAACGTCACTCAGCCTGTTGGATCTGCTGTCTTTACCTATCCACGTGCTACAACGTGAAAGTCATGCTCTTCACCCATGTACTGTGACCAAATGCCTCTTACGTCGGACCGGTGCCGACTCAAACAACCTCGTAGGACCCAAAAGTTGCGCTCAAGCTTTGCCAAACTGGACTCCTATTCTCCTATCTCCTCGATCACCAATGTGGACTTTCCCCTATCTAAAGTTTTGATCCTCTAAAAGAGCGCCATAGCTGGGTCGGCTGCGCAAAATCCACCAATGATCAACCTAAAGAAGCCTACATCGGAGCAAACTTGTCCTGCTCCGTCCGAGTCGATTTGCCTGAAGAAGCCTAGGATTGTAGATACTATTTATCCTACATACTAGCAACCAATGAAAGGTAACAAACATCCTTATGAGCCTACTTTCCCGCTCCTAATACATACAACAAAACTATATTTTGGTCTTACCTACATGAAACACCTATCTGGACCTTTACAAGGTCTGCCTACAAAATCGCTTCCAGATTAATTAATTTTATTATTACAGTTTACATACTGTTTATTTCCATTAATATGCTTTAGGCCATTTTTACATCTGATTTGGTTATTTCACAATTTCCCTTTTTCTTTCATAAATGGTATATTAATTTCACGTCTGTTCAGTCTATATGGTTTGTTTGTAATTTTTATACCATTTTGTTACGGATTTACATAGCATTTAGGGTCCATTTAATTTACATTTTTTCCACCCTAATTTACGTTCTCCTTTTAGAGATTTGATCTGTACAAATTTTTTAATCTAATGGCCACAAACCATTTAATTACACAAAATTCGACTTTTACATTCTTAGGCCAAATATGAAACAAACAATTATTCCAATTAGACTTCCCAATTTTGTTCCAAAACCATATTAAAAATTATGTAATTATATCAATGAAAACCATATTTTATTCAAGTAAAATATTCTGAATTTACTCAACTAACATGTTCTACCATTAGAAATTGATGAACAATTCTTATTTAATTTAATTAAACCAATCTTGTTTACGCCATGAATTGTGATTAACAATTTGTTTGTTCCAAATTTCAACCCAAACATGAATTAAAATTGAGAAGTAGAAGAAGAAGAAGATACAATCATTTACATAAATTTCAATCTTATTTATGCCATAAAATGTGAATAGACAATTCATATGTCCTACATTTTAAGCCAATCATGAATTAGATTAGAGAAGTGGAAGAAGAAGTTGCAATAATTTACATCTATTCTCAACCAGTAACATAATTTAATTCATATTAACGTGCCAGAAAAGAACTGAAATTGAACTACTTTATTTTTCTATTCATATTAATTCCCATTAACCTTGCACTTGAGCTTGCATAAATTTGAAAAAAACAAAGCTTTGCTTTAATCTTTCTCCCTTTGATTCTTCTATATTCCCCAAATTGCTTAAATATATATATATATATATAGATAATTTAATTTCGTAGAGATTTGTTTATTTAGTAGAGAAAAGGAGGATGATTAATACATACTAATTTTACTGGAGAATTATGACGACGGCTCAATAAGAGATTAGGTTTGAGTTAGATGGTTTATTTATAGATTGTTTGAGTGAATATAATCCATTAGATTATTTTAGATTAAATCTGGCTCTTTCTTACACTTAATGGTTATCCATTCTAGCCCATACGCATAACTCAACCAATAAAATTTAGCCATCTCATCCCATTATATCACTGGAGCGGATGGGAAGTCGCTACATGTCAGAAACAAAGTTGAAATACATAGTAAAATCGCTGAAATAAACCAGCTAAAAAAATATCGCTCCATATTTTGGGCGGCAACCGGACTTGATCTCTGGTCACTAAGGAAGTCAATATGTGCCTTTACAATTGTACCTAATGTGCTTTTAATTTCTTTTTAATTATATTTTTTCGTAAAATATCGAGGTTTTACATTCTCCCCTCCCCCCTTGCAGGGCTTTCGTCCCTAAAATCCCCAAAGACAGAAGAACGTAATTAACAACTAGTATCCAAGAACTACATCCATCTACTCAACCATCGTCCATTTCTACCATCATTTTTAACTAATGCAATTTATGATTTATGCAAAGTGAAATGCATATGAACTTACCTAATGTGAAATGGTAGTCGATCTCCTGATTAAGTTGACCTCCTGTAATACAAGCATGCTTATGCCATGCAACCAAATATATGCAATTACACTAGTATAATTGATAATTCTATATGTATGTTTCAATCATTCACTCAAATGCACCATCCATATGCAACATCCATATACATATACATATACATATACATATACATATACATATACATATACATATACATATACATATACATATACATATACATATACATATACATATACATATACATATACATATACATATACATACATATATAGACACACACTACCATATGCAGATGCAATAGATAACAAGCATGCATATGCAAGTGAATGTACCTAGTTGGCCGATTATCCTAATAAATATCTATCTAGTGCATGCAATGCATCCATTTGCAAACATTGGGATGCACTTGCAATCATTTTCATCCATCAAACATAACATGCCCTAATGACATGTTTACAACCAAGCTACCAATCATAGGTTTCACCTAAAGATTATCGAAAAGTCCCTAACCAAGAAAGATCAGAGATCAAAGATAGATATTTGAAGCGTACTTTAAACAGAAAAGGACAAGAAGTTCGAATTATCTCCTCAGATGCGAAACATGAAAAACATCGCGAACTCCTGCCAACTTATCTGGAAGATCAATTCTAATGCCACTTTTCCAATCCATACAGTAATATGGATCCTACAAATCCCAATGCCAACTTAACCACTGAGCCAAATCTCATAACGTTTCTCAAAGGAGAAACCTTGACAAAAACCATATCTCCAACCTTAAACTCCAAATCTGAACATCTTCTGTCAACATACGACTTTTATCTATCTTGTGCAGTCTTCAACCTCTTGCGAATCAAATCCACCTTCTCGAAAATTTCCCTTACCAATTTAGTCCAAGCAAGATCCTATCGGCAGTATCCCACTAATAGGCTAGTGATCTACATGATCTTCCATAGAGGGCCGCGAACGGTGCCATCCCAATGCTTGCTTGATAACTATTATTATAGGCGAATTCCACCAAAGGTAGGTGGTCTTCCCAAGAGCCTCCGAAGTCAATGATTCACAATCTGAGCAAATATTCCAAAACCCTATTTACCCTCACAATCTATCCGTATGTTTGAGGGTGATATGTCATGCTCAGATTCAATTCCGTTCCCAAGGCTTGCTGAAGACTCCTTCAAAACTCGCTGGTGAATAATGGATCTTTGTTGCTCACAATGCTGGCATGAACTCCATGAAGCGTAATTATCTTCCTTACATAAAGAGTCGCCAAAGAAGCTGTTGTTCTATTGCTCTTAATGGGTATAAAATGAGCGCTCTTCGTCAATCTATCCACAATGACCTAAATGCTAGTATTCCCTCTCCGTGGCCTTGGTAATCCATCTACCATAGAGACTCTCTCCCATTTCCATAATGGAATATCCAATGGCTGAAACAGTCCTCCGGGCTTCTTCTATTCCGCCTTTACCCATTGGCAAGTGATGCGCTTCGATACATACTCTGGCACCCTCTTCTACATTCCGGGCCAATGGAATGCCCTCTTCATTTCTTGGTACATCTTATCACCATCGGGGTGCACTGTCATCCTAGAATGATGTGACTCGGCCAACACCGCATCTACTAAATTATCACTATGGGGAACACAAAGTCTTCCATCTCTTTAAACCATCCCTTAGTGTCCATGGTATAACGCCTAAGATGTGGTGATGACTCTCCTCTACCAAGCTTATCTAAAATGTCCTTCGACTTTTCGTCCTCACCTTTTCTTGCTCCAATCTGCTCCATCAAAGTAGGCTGGATATCGAGGGCTGCTAACAATCCCAGAGCTAAATTCAATGGAGGTCCAAAATCAAAGGTAGCAGTGTACTCCGAATGCTTCCATTCCAAAAATAGAGGACTTAAAACCACTTTGCATCTACTCAATGCATGTGCCATTACAATACCCCTGCGAGGGGTATAGGAAATCCCAAAGTCATAAGAGGCTAAAAAATCCATCCATCTTTATTGTCTCAAACTCAAGTCTTTCTGAGAGAATAGATACTTCAAAGAATTATGATCCGTGAAAAACTCAAATCTTTCATCTAAGAGATAGTGCCACCAAGACTTAAGAGCAAAAACTCTAGCTGCCAACTCAAGATCATGCGTCGGGTAGTTCTTCTCATGCGTTTTCAACTATCTACTTGCATATCACACTACCCTACCCTCTTTCATCAGTACCACCCCTAGCCCTGTACCACAGGCATTTGTATAAACTGAGAAAGGCTTAGCTCCATCCGGTAATACCAATACGAGCGCGGTAGTCAAAGCTTCTTTCAATCAACCAAAGGCATCCTCACATTTAGCATACCAAACAAAAGCTGAGTTCTTCTTGGTAAGGCGGATAAGTGGAGTCGATATCCTAGCGAAGTCCTTAATGAACTTCCTATAGTAGCCTGCAAGACCAAGGAAACTCCTTATGTCTGTGGCATTCATAGGGGCCTGCCTATCCTATACTGCTTCCACTTTCGCCAGATCTACGCATGTCCATCCTCCGAAATGATGTGTCCCAAAAAGCGAACCTCATCCCTTCGAAAGTGGCACTTGGAGAACTTCACCTTCAACTTATGTGCTCACAGCTTCCTAACCACTTCTTCCAAGTGAACAATATGCTGCTCCTCTTTTCTTTGCGAATAAACCAAAATGTCGTCAACGAACGCAACCACATGGTTGTTCAACGATTCGCGAAATACTCGGCTCGTCAAGTCCATAAAATATATCGGAGCATTGATTAGCCCAAATGGCATGACTAACCACTCAAATAACCCATCTAGAGTCCTAAACGCAATCTTCTCGATGCTATCCTCCACCACACGCAACTGATGAAATCCCGTGGCCAAATCGAGCTGTGAAAATACCTTAGCTCCTACTAGCTAATCGAAGAGATCGTCCATATGAGGAGGAGGATAACGATTCTTCTTCGTCGTCTTATTAAGCTCCCTATAATCCACGCGATGCTTGAGAGAGCCATCTGCCTTAGTGGAAAAGATGACAAGTGTGCCCTACTCAAAAATGCTCTTATGAATGAAGTCCTTCTCCAAAAGCTCTCCAATCTGCTTGCTCAACTCACGACGTTCCTTAGGAGTCATATGCCTTATCGGTGAAGCAACCGGTTTGGCATTATCAGCAAGATAAATCTTAAAATCGATCTCTCTTCGAGGTGAAAAGCCAGCAACCTCCTCTAACACATTTGAAAAGTTTCTAAAAACTGGCGCCGAACTCAAACTATAGGTGATAAGTCAAGAGAATAAAGGTAGCTCAATATGACTAATCCTTTAGGATCACAGGATACCTCCAAGGTACGTCAACTACAAGTGCGTAACCTCACTACCCTCTTATTGCAATCAAGAATAGCACCATAATCCATACCAAGAATCAACCTGAACCCGAAAAAGCCCAATACAAAGGCACTGCAGTCAAACTCAACCCCTAAAATAAACAATTTCAAATCCCAACATAACATGGAAAGATAAGCCGATCGTCCAACATGATTTGATACTACTATTGGGTCGGTCACTAAGCAAGCATCAAGACCAAGACTCTCTAAAAGAGTACTAGATATAAAAGAATGTGAATCTCCAGAATCAAATAGGGCACGAACAGGAAAATCAGAGATAAATAACACACCTTCGATGATCACCTTCTTTCCCTTGTCCACAACTGGACGGGTATTAATTGCCTCAAAGCATAAGCCTGAGTAGGCTATGAAGGTGTTTGTGAACTATCCTTGGGCTTCTACGGACGGTCCTTTTTTATATGCCCTACTTGGTCGTAAAGATAGCACCTCGGTCTCGGTCTCTCTCCTACCCCTCTACAATCCTTGGTAAGATGACCTGGTTACCCACAAGTATTGCACTTCCAGTCCTTCCTTGAAACTTTCCTTTTTCCACCTGACCCTCCTCCTCCTCTCCTCTTTCCTTTCCACTGCTTCTTCCCATCATTCTTCTACGCCACATCTCCTTTCTTCTCAATATCAACAAGTAAAGCCATCCTACCAATCCCTTAAAAGTGGCTCTCAGCGGAATGTGGCTCACCACCAAACTCTACAATGACTGACTCAATCCCTTTGCAAACTTCAACGCCTTCTTGTAAGGAGTATTGATCAGGTCTAGTCCCAATCTGGCAAGTTCATATTCCTTAACTGTCATATCCCCTTGCTTAAGCTGTATCAATTTCTCCAGTTGCACTCCCTCTTCAGCCTGCGATAAGAATTTCCTCTCGAACCTAGTACGAAAGTCCGCCCAAGTCAAATTATCAGCCTCAGCCTTCATAATCTCCCACCAACAAAGAGCCTCTCCCTGCAACTTCCATGAAGCTGACTTCCTCCAAACCAAGTCCTCCAATCCCGTAAGTCCAAATATCAGTTCACAACTACGAAAGCAAGCTCTCGCCTCAGTATATGACTCGGTGCCAAGAAATGGCTTGCCTCCTAAGCTGGTGTAGTCCTTGCATAACTTGAAAAAATTGGGAATGCCTGGCGAACGGGCTGGAGACCCTTTCGCCGGAGCAGCATCCCTAGTTGGTGGCTCTACTTGTGTAGTTGCCTACAAATAACATTTGAACCAAGTAGGCATATTAAGGCCTGGAACTTCGGGGATATCTTGTAGTTCAGACATTTCTATATGTGGATATTAAAACGATAGGATTAGGTACTCCATAAATAGTTTAACAAATTAGGAGGAAGAGATACGAGGGACCCATTTCTAAAAAAAAATTTGAAAATATATACATATACTTCTAAAAGTATTATTTGGAATATCCTTTAAAAATAATTTGAAAGCCTTTATAATTTTAAAACATTTTTAGGATTACTGAAACTTTAGCTTTGATACCAACTATGACACCCCGCACCTCTAGGCACCTCGAATATCGGACATGACTAGAAGCACAAGTGGTTGGGTGAAATTAAAATCCATAATATAGCACAGAGACTAAGGTAACAACGTAAAATGGTTTAAAATATTACAGCGAAAGAAAATTTTCCTTAATTATAAATTAATAGCAAAACAGCTTCATTAAAAAAAACATTATCCCAAATTTATTTCTGAAACCAAAAGTACCAAGCAGACTCCACCAAAACATAAAACATAACAAAGTTCACAATACAGGTCCCCATATATAGAGTAAAGTACAAAAAAGAGAAACGGTACATGAAACAAAAGAAACAAAAGCTGAAGATAATAACTGCTCCAATGACACTCCAAGCTATAAAGAACTGCAACCTAGACTTGCCCTCTTGTGATTTGAGGAAAATAGGAAAAATAAGAATGGGTCAGACATAAAGTCTGGTGAATGAGAAATAAAATGAAGCAGAAAGAATAAAAAAGTTTAATTCCAGGTCATCCCCAAATATCGTAGAGGGTGAATAATATAATGTAGTGAATCTTTCTTAGATACGGTTCCTAAGAAGCCAAAGTCCATGGTCACTCTATGGAAGTTGTGACTACCCAACTTTCTACTCCCAGAAAATCGTATCATCTATTAAGAAAGAAAGGGATAGAAGAAGAAAAGAAAGAAGAGAAAGAAGAAACAACACTAGAATCTCAACAGCGGAACGAATAAATTATACTAATAACATAGTATTACATAATATACCACAATAATCAGAGATACACAGCATACACATCACATATACTAGACAGTTATAAACACCTGTCTAATATTGACAACTTAATTAATACAACACAACACAGAGAACACACAGCGAAAACTATATATCTAACGCAGAAGCCTCCTGCTCCATTGCTCCTCCATTATTCGTCAAAGCCAACTTGAATCCCTTGGCTACTCGTAAAAATTTGAGTACGCAAGAGTTTAAGAAAACTAAGATAAACTCCGGGTCAGACATGGGTCTGGTGTGAGTAACAGATTAAGGTTGCTTAACTTTTAAAAACCTTTTAAAAAGAAAGGTATCGTGTAAGACTTCCCACACATAAACATGGAAAAGTTTTTACCTTACGCTAACCAAAACATTTGATAGGAAATCCGATGATAATATAATAGCGTCTAGGGTTTTCAAGTAAATTGAAATAGCCGAAATTGTTACATCTATTAAATTCCAGCTACTAGCCACAAAAGTGGATAATACAATCAAAACCATTGGCACTTACTGGATTTTGGATTCCATACAATGGCAGGGCTACTAGGGTACCACCCGTCACAGTACGTGGCCTAGATCACCGTACCGAGGAGTACGCCCGCTCCCCTGCAACACAAGGCCGGAGCCATTCCTTACTGAACAGTCCCGAATAAGAAAATCCCGCAGTTGTTTGCAACCAACTGCCCACACAACCGAATATAAAGGGACTTCTAGACTGGGATCAATCTTGCTCTCCAGTGGGAGCTACCCACGAAGCCTTGCTGCACCTTCCCTGTTTTAGCCATTCCCAGTTGATGAGGCTTGAGACTACGATTACCTTTAGAGAACATATCTCTTAGAATGCTCATCGTCCACCTGACGATGTTCTGAAAGCATTCAATCCATACAAGTTCGTTCCGGGTTCGAACGAAACCCAAGGCATTATCTCGTTACACTCATTTTGGAATCACCCTCAGAGTTAACGACGATAACCCTTGCACTCTGAATTTTCATGATCACTTGAGATTCATGACCTATCGTTAATTTAGATTGATGTGGTTTTCGGATGTCCAAATATGGAAACTCGATCCCGGTCTCATCGAAATCCAAAACGTGTCTTTTAGGTCCAAGTTATTTTAAATGTTTAAAACAATTCAATTCAATATTATCTATATACACACAGCAACATCATAATAGATAATTACAACAGATAATCCATATTATAATTCCAAACAGATAATTCATATCATCAACTCAATGCAATCATAGCATCCAAATCACACAACATCATTTATCTCATAACTGAGATATCAACCATTCAGGGTAATCAGTATCAATCACATTCATAAGCAATGACTTATTAATCATTCTATAATTAATTTAAAATGAATTAAATTAATTACTTCTTCCTTAATTAATTTAAAATGAGTTAAATTAATTACTCATCCATATAAATTTTGCTTACACATCCCTTAATTAATTATAAATCAATCAATTAATCACTCTCAACAAATTACCCAAACTAATCATCTGGATTAATTATCCTTTAACTACATTCAAGTAATTAACCACTAATTAATTTCACAAATTAATTATTCCAAACCAAAGCAATAATTAACTTCATTAATTAATTAATTATAATTAATTACATTAATCCTTAATTAATTACATTAATTAATTCTTCATTGATTAATTGTTCTTATTAATCAATCCTTAATGATATCATTAATTATTTCAAATTAATGATCCCAATTTATTTTATTTATAATTATCCTATTAAATTAATTATCACTTATTGATTAATCATTCTTGATTAATCACTTTAAGTAATTAACTTAATCAATTTCATCTTTAATTATCTTTAAATAACTCAATTACCAAAACCTAAATTAATTACACTAAGTAATTAATTATTAATTACTTACTTAAGTAATTTATCCGGTATACTAATTACATATCAATTTCAAAAAGTAATTCATTTCCAAAACTCCTTCATTATTCAAGTATCTTTTAATTAAATTACATCAAGTAATTTAACTTCTTAATTACTTCACTAAGTAATTATTCTTTTTTAATTACATTTGTAATTACCTCTCAAATCAACCAGTGATTAAATTAAATTAATTAAACTTAATTAATTAACTTAATTAATCAAAAATAAAATTAATTAATTACAATTAGTAATTGATTTCCTTAATTACTTTCACTAAATAATTATACTTAAATATTTCTCAAATGATTATCTTTAAATTAATTAATACAATTAATCATTAAAATTAATCACATTAATTAATTATAAAATAATATTAAATTAATGACCTTCATTAATCAATAACAAAACTTTAATTACTTTTCCCAAAGTAATTAACTGAATTAATCAATTTCAATTCTTAATTTATTTATAAAACTCATTAATTAATCTATAATTATTAAATTAATCAAGTGATAATTAAAAACTTAATTAATTATTAATTACTTGATTAATAAATTCCATTAATTAAATCAAATCAAATCAAATCCTATTTAAATTAATGTTTTCTTAATTACAATTTAATCAATCTTAATTAACTTACTAAATCCTTTAATTAAGTAAATAAAACCCTTAATTATTTAATTAAGTAACCTAATTATTAATTAATTAAATTAATTAAAATCTTAATTACCTTGATCAAATAATAGATTATTAAGTTCAAAACAATTTAATGTAAATCATTAATCTCATTAATGATTAAATTTTCATTATCAAAGTAATTTAAAAACAAATTGCTTTTAAATTTCTCTAAATTCCGTTTTAAATTAAAATTAAAACGAAATCAAATTTAACTTAAACAAGGTTTAAATATTTAAAACCTTTATTTCATATTAAAGAATTACTTAAGGTATTTAAAAAAAATAGTTTAACCCATAATCAATTTAAATAAATTTGAATTATACTTTAAATATATTCAAGTGATTTTTTGAAACATTTAACTTCAAAGCTTATTTCATCTCAAACCAGAATTCAAATTGTGTTTCAGTTTTCAGATTCAAAAATTTAAATTTAAATTTCTGTTTTAAAATCTCTTTTCAGATTTATAAAAACAAATGTTATAAATTGTAATATTCTAACTTAATTATAACATCAGAACTTGTAACTTATTTTTTTTTTAAACTTCAGATTCAAATTCAATTTTGAATTCAGGATTTCAAACCCAAATTTTAACTTAATTTTAAAACTTGTTTTAAATCTTATTTCCAGATTTAAAAACACTGTACAGGTTTATCCTTTAAATACTCATTTCTGCACATTATTTATTTGAACACTGAAATTCTAATTCATTTGAATCCAAATTTAAACTTGCTTCAAGTTTAGATTTAAACTTACTTTGCTTCTTTTTTTTAAAATTTAGTTTTAAAATTTAAAAAACTGAAGCAGTCCAGGTTTCAGGAACAAACCTGAAAACTTAAAAAACTACCCGAGCTCAACACTATTTTACTTCGAGTCACCCTTCAACTTCGAGCAAAAACTGAAATGACCCGAGCACCTCATCTTCACCATATTCCAGAAACCAAATCTCCTCCATATGACCACTGTGCACATGCACATAGCCATGGCCAGTTTCCGATCATCAACAATGATCATCTTCATCCACCAACCCCCTGTTGAATCCAACATGACCACCCAAAACATCAGAAATCTCCAATTATCCAAAATCAAACAGAACAGCCCCCATTTCAAAACCTAGAACACAGTGCACCCAGAACCCCACAACCCTATCAACGACGATATCACACCTTCCCGACCATCGTTAGAGCTACAACTCCGCTACTTCCTCCTCTATGGCCCAGCAACCAATTCCCAGAGTTGCTAAACACTTGATCAATCCTAGTGGCAATGATGATCGAATTCCTTACTTGTTAAAACTTAGGGTTACAGAAATAAAACCCACTCCTTAGCTAATTCAAAAATTAATTCACCAATTAGTTAATTTTTGTGAATTGCCTGATCCCTCTTCTTCCTTCATAAGAAAATTTCAAACTCCCTAATGTTCAACATCAACAGAATTCTTCAAATTTACATTTTCCAAATGGAAATGAACTTCCCCTATAATCTTAAACTTTAAATTGTGTTTCCTGAGTTAAAAATATGTTTTCTCGAATGTTTTCATATCACAATCTAAATTCAATAAATTAAGGAATTTATGTTTTAAACAATTTCATGTTTACTGAGCATTTTGGTTTTCAAAGAAGGTTTGGGTTTAATTTACCTTTTTAAAATTTTTATGCTTCAGATTTATGTTTAACAAACCAATTTGTTTGTAACTTAATCCATAACAATGTCATGATCCAGAGATAGGGTATAATTTAAAAACTGACTTTTAATCTATAAGCAGAGGGTCAGAGATAAACATGCATACATCTCATCCCAAAATCTACAGATTATTCTTAGATATATATATATATATATATATATATAGATCTTACTTATCAACATTCATGCTCATCACAGAAATAAATCATAAAACCATGTTAAACTTAAATTATTAATCAAAAATTGTTACTCACCTTAAATCTGAAGAACAGAGCCATCATGATTCTCCGATTTCTGTTAACATGCATGTATGTAGGCTTGCAATTTTAAAATTTGAAAGAGATGTAGACTTCAACCCAGGTTGCTTGCATTTGAAACTTTAACCCAAAATTAGATGCATGCAAGTCATTTTGATTTGCTCAAATTTCCAGAGATGCAAATGCAGTGATCTTCAGGTAAAAGTGCAGACTTGATTGTTGCAGAAATTTACAGGTTTTGTAAGAATGCAGTTGATCTTCAGGTGGATTGATTTTATTTTCTTCCTTTGCAGGAACTTGATATGTAGGGTTGTGAAGAAATGCATATCCATGATTTCTTTCTTTTGTACATGAATTTGTTGTGCAAGTTTGTAAAGAATGCAAATTTGATTTTTATGCAAGAATTTGAAATTGCATGTTTGAAATTCTTGTTACAAGTTTTGGTTTTGAGGGGTTTTGAGTTTTCAGATTTTAAGTGAAATGTTTTCTTTGATTTTGAAAAGAGGATGAATGAAAAATAAAAATGGTTAAGGGCTGAAAATACTTTAATTAAAATAAAGAAAAGATTAAAATCAAATGACACTTGTCATTTTGTTTGTTTTACAACTTAACACATGTAGCTTAGATTGTTAAATAGTTAACACGTGTCTTCTAATTATATTTTTCTTTTTATTTAAATGTTTGATAAAGCTTTAAACTTAATTTATTTATATTTATGTAAATATACATGTAAATTACTTATTTAAAGAAAAAGTAATTATAACAAATTATAAATTAAAACTTATACAAATATTTTAAAGAACCTATTTATTTGAATTTAAAAATAAAATTCCAAATCAAATTAAACTTTTGAAATCAAAATTAAAATCAATTTATTCAATTGAAAATGAAGATTCTATTTCCTTATTCTAATTCCTTTTATATTTATGAAAAATAGTACATTTATTAATATGGCTTAAAAATAACTAATTAACAAATTTTATATGATTTATAAAGAGATTATAAATCACTTTTATTATCAAATGAATTTAAATCATATGCTATTTTGTATTTTAAACTTATATAAAATATTTTCCAAATCATATTAATCAAATAATATTTAAAAAGAAATAAAATCAACCTTTTTATTTAAATTAAAACAAAAATTAAGCTAAGATATAATTTTAAACAATATAACATTTATTTTTAAATATTGTCAAACCGTATAGTTATTATTTTAAATAATTTGAGAAACTTAAAATTAATTTAAAACATGATTTCCCAATTACTCAATATATTATTTGAATTTGAAAACAAAACTTCATTTATTTATTAAATTCCAAAAAAAGATTATCTATAATATATATACAAATATACATATATATTAGAATTAAAACATTTATTTAGCTTTTTGAAAGAAAAATCATAAATTAAATATTTATTTATTTACATTATTAAACCAAATCATATTTTATTGATCAATATTCATCAAATCAATTTAATTTTATATAAAGATTATTAAATTGATATTGTCAAAAATTCTGGGATATCACAGAAGTCAACCACGCAATAATACTAAACGTCAATAGGTCGGTTGGACCTGCTTTCCCTACCTATCCACGTGCTACAGCGTGAAAGTCATGCTCTTCACCCGTGCTCTGTGACTAAATGCCTCTTACGTCTGACCGATGCCGAGTCAAACAACCTCGCAGAATCCCGAAGTTGCGCTCAAGTTCCACCAAACTGGACTCCTATCATCCTGTCTCCTCGATCATCAACATGGACTCACCCTTATCCAAAATGTCAATCATCCCAAAGAGCGCCCGTAGTTGGGTCGACTATGCAAAATCCTCCAACGATCTGTCTAAAGAAGCCTACCTCAAAGCATACTTGTCTTGTTCTGTCCGCATCGATCTTCCTAAAGAAGCCTACCATTACGGATGCTATCTATCCTACGCACTAGCAACCTATGAAAGGTAACAAACATCCTTGTAGACCTACTTGCCCGCTCTTAATACGTACAACCAAAACTATATTTTGGTCTTAATTGCATGAAACGCCCATCTAGACCTTCACAAGGTCTGCCTACCAAATCGCTTCCAAATTAATTAATTTTCCATTATAGTTTACATAATGTTTATTTCCATTAATCTGCTTTAGGCCATTTTTACATCTGATTTGGTTATTTCACAATTTCCCTTTTTCTTATATAAATGTTATTCCAATTTCACGTCCGTTCGGTTCGTATAGTTTGACTGCAGTTTTTATGACATTTTGTTGTAGATTTACACAGGCCTTTAAGGTCCATTTAATTTTCATTTTTTCCACCCTAATTTACGTTCTCCATTTAGAGATTTAATCTGTACAAAAAAATTTATCACATAGCCACAAACCTTTAATTACACAAAATTTCATTTTTACATTCTTAGGCCACATATGAAACAAACAATTATGCCAATTAGACTTCCCAATTTTGTTTCAAAACCATATTCAAAATTATGTAATTATATCAATCAAAACCAAAATTTTATTCAAGTAACGTATTCTGAGTTTATTCAACTGACCTGTTATACCATTAGAAATTAAATAACAATAATAATTCAGTTTAAGTAAACCAATCTTTTTTGCACCATGAAACGTGAATAACAATTTGTTTGTTACAAATTTCAACCCAAACATGAATTAGAATTGAGAAGTGGATGAAGAAGAAGATACAAAATTTACATAAATTTCAATCCTATTTATGCCATAAAACGTAAATACACAATTTATATGTCCCATATTTTAAACCAAACATGAATTAGATTTAAGAAGTGGAAGAAGAAGAAGTTGCAATAATTTGCATCTATTCTCAATTAATAATAGAAAATAATTCATATTAACGTGCCAGAAAACAACTGAAATTGAACTACTTTATTTTTCTATTTCATATTAATTCCTACTAATCTGGCAATTGAGCTTGCATAAATTTGGAAAAAAAACCGTGATTTATTCTTTCTCCCTTTGATGCTTCTAAATTCCCCAAATTTCTTGAATATATATAAATAATTTAAGTTGGTATAGATTTGTTTATATAGTAGAGAAAAGGTGAAAGAATAATATACACTAATTTTACTATAGAATTATGGCGACGACTGAATAAGAGATTAGAATTAGGTTAGACGGTTTATTTATAGATTGTTTGAGTAAATATAATCCGTTAGATTATTTTAGATTAAATCTGATTCTTTCATACAATTAATGGTTATCCATTCTAGCCCATACACGTCACTCAACCAATAAAATTTAGCCATCACGTCCTATTAAATTCCTGGAGCGAATGGTAAGCGGCCACATGTCAGAAACAACGCTGAAATACGTAGGAAAATCGTTGAAAACGAACCAGCTAAAAAAACATCCCTCCAGATTTGGGTGACAACGGGACTTGATCCTTGGTCATTAAAAAAGTCAGCATGTTCTTTACCACTGTACCAAATGTCCTTTTATTTATATTTCCCATAAAATATCGGGGTGTTACATAGACTAAAAGCACCAACCAACAATCTACTATTTTAATTTAATTTGTCTTTTAATTTTCTAGAAATTTTGGAGTAAGCCAATATTGGATGGCCATGATGAGGATGTTTGTACCAAAATTGGGCACAACACTCTTCGAAAGTTTTTGAAGAGATAACAGTGAAGAATATAAATTTTAAAATGAAGATTATCTAACAAAAACTCCAAACAACAGGAAAGTAAATGCGCAAACAAGCGATTTAGAGTGGTTCGGCGTGTTGTTTACGTCCACTATGAAGTTTTTGCAACTTTATTGATTGTCTTTCAACGATTACAAGTGATTACAGCAAACAACAGTCAAATATAACTTGAAATTCGAATTCAACAGCAAGAATACGGTGTAAACCTCGATCCGGCTGAGTCTGGGCGCTTGAGAATCAAAAGATCCCACTTCTGTAGGCTCTGGGGATCTATTTATAGGCGTAGAAGGCTGAGACTTCGCTCAAATTTCGGGAGATTCGCTCTGGAACGTGAGGGGGGCCACAAGACCAATTCCAAAAAGTTTCGACTCGATCTGTGATCAATACGAATTCATTTCGTATTGATCAAGATTATGTCCGATGGAGCTGAAATTTGTATGAACGTTCCTTGGCTCGTATGCAATCTTCTGTGAAAATTTCATGGCATTTGGATCAATAGATTTTGTGATATGATCGATACGAGTTGAGATTTCTCAGCTGGCTGTTTGGTTCGACTCTATAGCTCTGAATCGATGCCCTCGTATCAATGGTTGCATGTGTCTCCGAGATGATGTAGCGCGCGTTTATCAAACCGATCCACCTTTCTCTCCGGTTTGACCGTGTTGCATCCATGGTTCTCGCCTCGTTTGTATCGAGTGTCGTTATCCAATTCGTGTTGATGGACACGAAGCACTGTTAACTCGATAGATTCGAGCAGCAACAATATCGATGGATACAAAGTGACGAAGGATGATGGTTAAGAAAAAGGACTTTCCTCGATGGATTCGAACCAGGTAGATACTTGATGGATGCAAAGGAAGCCTTAGCCGATCAATACATAATGCATGCTATGTAGATGGATTTGAACTGGATCGATGCGAAGTGGATGGGTACGAAATAGGGCTCACTAATGGATACGAACCCTTGCTTGGTGATGGATTCGAACGAACAAAGGAGGATGGAGACGAAAGGAGGTAGTTACTTCATGGATACGAAATAATGACCTGTGGCAGCTGATGGATGCGAAGATGATGGATACGAAAACGGGGTTATCACCTTCAATTCGCATCGATCATAACTTGAGCATACGAACTCGGATTGACTTGAAATTTGGGATGCGGGCTTCCATGACTTAGCTTGTCATGTCTTGTTAATTATAGCCCGATCCGGACTCGGACAAAATTCATCGATATCCATAGCGAGCCTATGCATACTGGACATCCAGGACGTTTAATCTTGAGCTTGTAATCAGTTCTTTGATATCTCGACCTTGCTAAAAGGCGGGATAACATTTTCCCCCCAAAGTACGTCTTGTGGAAACATAACATGCTTTGAAAAGCTACAAGCTTCACTCTGAACAGCCATTGTTCTTGCATCGAAGGTTGTAACCTTGCGTTGCTATAACCGGTTGCTGTATGATAGGGCTTAGCCTTTTGTCGCCGTAATCGTTATTAAATGAATATCCAATTCCTGTTAATGCTTAAAATGGGATATTGTTTTGACATATGCAAATATGTTAATCCGACTTTCATTAACGTTGCACGCTCACGAGTCATTGTCGGTTTTCTTGTATTAAATTTTGTGTCGATCCTCTCCTGAACCGATGTGAAATTTGAGTTGTAACAACGATTGACAGTTGCTTTTATTTAGCGTTCCTTCATATCGTTCCTCTCCTGGATCGATAAAGAAGTTTGAAAAGTTGTTCTCGCACCGATATGTTCGGGAGTGATGGACGTTCATCACTCTTTTCATATCCATGAACCCTGTTGTTTGTCACGGATAGGCGATTCACAATTCGTATCGATGTTAATGTATAAGTTATGATGGATACGAAATCGTTGTTCGTATCGATGCACAGTGGATGGAGTTGCGAATTCGTCAATGCGAACAAGGGCTTCGAGTCGACGGTCTTTATCATCTTCGACCGTCATCGCTGTGTGCTTCGTATCGATGGATTCATTGTCCATTTCGAATCGATGGAAATTTTTGGTTAGATGGATACGAACGGGGAATTCGACTCGATCCGTGGGTTGGCCGGTTGCGACCGTTCACGTGGACCGGGAGGCGAATCGACCCGGTTACCCTCTGGGCTCCATATAAATACTCTGGACTTCATTCATTTTCACTTTTCACATTTTGCTACCGCCTTTAACCTTCGCATCGATCCAGAAACTTGAGAGAGGAGAACTGCATCGTGCTTTTGACTCGATCAAATTCAGCCCTTCAAATCTTCGAATTCCAATTCTAAATTAGGTAATTAATCACGAATCCAAACGACGAAGTTATTTCAGATCCACTCCTTCTTCATCAATTATCCATTCTGGAAATTGGTAAAACCAGATCTGGGTCAAAGCTCGGTCGTGAATGGCCATGGCGGTGCTCCTGTAAATTGGAGAAGAAAGAGTGGAAAAGATAAGAAATAGATCGATCTGGGAGCTTGCGTTCGAATCGATGAAGGCAATGATATTTCTCCTCGGATTTCGCATCCATCCCTGGAATATTCTAATGGAGATGATACAGTTCGTACCGATTATGATGGTGGTGGATCGTATCGACATGAAATGATTGATACAAAAAATAAGCAATCGATCGTTTCGAAGTCCTCAGCTTTAGGTCGATACGAATTTTGCTTTTATGTTCGATACGAAAAGTATCGACTCGAACGTGATCGATGTTTAGCTGAGACCTTCCTGATCGGTACGAACCAGGCAATCAAGGATTGATTCGAAGTCATCCTTTTTTGATCGATACGAACTCGACCATGGACGATCGATTCGAAACATGCCCCTGGGATCTATACGAACGTGTATTTTGATGGATTCGAACAAGCTCGCAGCGATCGATTCGAACGTGTATCTTTGATAGATACGAAACTTTGAACTCTTGATAGCATGACTCCGACGAGCTTCATTCTTGAATATCTGAACTTGACTGTCAAACTGCATACTCAACTACCTTTCGAAGCTCGTCGATGGAACTGTAACTTAATGACACGATGATGAACTTTAAAACTCAAATCGATCACCATCATTTTAATAGTATGGTTACGACGGTCAGCGATGACGGTCATTATAACTGGACTTTGAAGCTTTGTCGTTTGCATATATTCTTTAACTCTGTAGAATCTTTTCAAGTAGTGCACAGCACAACACTGCACAACACACACTCTACACGAGGGGAACACACGGGATCTTCAGCGTCTAATGATGATTTCTCGTGAGTTAGCTAGTTATGGAAACTTCAAGCTCGCAGCCACAAGAAACTCAGAGTTCGACTTCTCCCAGTCTTGAAATACCGGACATCGAGGCCGAATTCATTGGTCCAGCTCCGGACGAGTTACCTGACGCATCCTTCATTAGTTACCCATCAGACTCTATTCCGTCCAATATTTTAGAAGACATGCTAGGACCAAGCGACAGAACGCACAATCCACCGGAGGGATATACCGCATTCAATTGTCATGCGTGCGCAGCTGGGACACTCCCTCCGTTCAATCAGTATATAATAGAGTTGTTGTCCTTTATAGGGATCACCCCATCTCAGCTACATCCAAATGGATATGCTTTACTCAATAGCTTGTTCATTGCATTTATGGAGTATCTCTATCGACCGCCACTCCCGATTGAGATCAGATACTTGTTTAACTTCAAGAGTCGGACTGATAGTCCATCTTTCACATTCCTGGAGGCTGTAAGAAATTGCCAAGTGGTCGCAGGGTCTTGGACTAGACTAAGCTACTTCAAGACTGAGTGGTTTTACATTCGATGTCCTCCAAGATTTGCCAGGCGATGGCTATTTAGACGTGAGTATTGCCATCTTTTCGGGTAGTTGATAAGACATATATAGATGAATTCGGACTCACATCTCCTTTTCTTTTCAGCAATAATCCAGCGACCTGAAGGTGAACGTTTCAAGGAGATAATTCGGGTCCTCCAAGAGGTCCCAAGCGAAGAGAGGAATATCGATTTGCTCTTGACGGATAGGAATCTTAGGATTCTTGGGCTGATCAAGCGAAGACAAAGTATAATGCTCGACGGTGTTTTAAGGACTGCCACGAAAGAACGAGTTAAATGAAGAAAGCCTAGAGTTGTCATAATTAAGGAGGCTGACTCTGAAAAGACTCACACCGATGAGGAACCGTTGGACGAACCTGCGGATGTAGCCCAGGATATCGAAGAGCAGAGAAAAGGCAAGGCAGCCATTTTTAAACCATCTAAAAAGGGAAGATGGAAATCTATTTTCACGTCCCGTCCCTCCTTCGGAATTATAATTTCGGAGAT
Organism: Allium cepa; assembly: GCA_030765085.1. NCBI lineage: Eukaryota > Viridiplantae > Streptophyta > Magnoliopsida > Asparagales > Amaryllidaceae > Allium > Allium cepa. The sequence continues at coordinate 351,862,376 of CM060932.1, read as the reverse complement.
GTTTCCCCAAAGAACAGAGAATCTTTTTGAAGGGCTCGCCGATCTTCCAATTCTGGATGACGTGTCCCTACATCATGATGTCGGATTGGATGAAATCCAGCAAGCCTTAGTTTTAAGCGAGCCTCTGCCCACTAGCGTGGTTGACACATCTGGTTCGTCGGGGGGTTGCACATACATACACATTTCACGGCACTGCATAATTTCTGAATGTAATACGCTCACTGTGAGAGATTACTAACTCTGTTTTATGTTTTCGCTTCGCAGATACCATGTCTGGTCGAAGTTCGATGCTCGACAGTCTTCACAGCAAACGCAAGTCTTCATCATATTGTGAATCATATAGGAGAGAAGGAGACAGAGACTATGACCAAGGGTACTCGAGTCATAAACGCTCTGACAGAGATAAAGAGTATAGGCGTCAGTCTCGATCTCGCACGCCACCTCCCAGAGTCTCTGCACAACTTCCTTCCCACGCCTCACGACCTTCCGAAGCTCCGCGACACAAGCCGTCCTTCCAATCATCAAGGTTTGAAACTCACCGTAGGACTGAGATTGTGGCCCCCGCAACAATAGAGCAGGTACTGACCGAGCCTTCGGGTGAAGGAGCAGCGAGTCTTGCTCAGCTAAAGAAAGATTTTCCTGACATTTGCTTCGATGGGTTTGTCTTCCCTCTGCGTTTAAAAAGGGTACCAGTATCGGTCGAACCCATAGTGTACGATTATATTGCCGATATATTTTTCCAGTATCAGGAATGGTCGAAAACAGCGAACAAGGCGTCGAAGGTGGCCTTTGACCGGGCGGTCATAATTGAGAAGTTGGAGAAAGAACTTGGTCAAAAAGACCGAATTATTCAGGCGCTCAATAGTGAGGCCGAGTCTTCTCGTAAATCAGAGACCGAGGCCCTTAAAAAAGCCGATGACGCCTAGGCGGCGATGGAAAGGATGAAGCATGAGCATTACGTCACGGTGGAGGACATGGGCCACCGAAACACCATCGTAACCGCCGAGCGGGATACGGCCTCGAAGGAGCTAAATGAGCTTAAGGCCAAAGTTTCGAAAATCATGAAGGAAAGAGACGTCGCTAACGTTTACGCACAGGAAGCGTGCGATCAGGTGGTGGAGTTTCGGAGGAAAAGAGATGCGGCCGTGGAAAAGGTCCGCGAGGTGGAGGCCGGAGTTGATGAGAAAGCTCGGCAAGCAAAGATCAAGCTCGAGATGGAGATAGAAGAACTTATCATCACTTATAACGCCAATGTGTTGAGACATAGGAATCTGGCTTGGCTTGATGATTACTCAACACATCTGTACAACGCCTGGAACTTGGTGATTGAGGAAGAGAAGGCGGTGCTGTCGGGTGGTGCCCTTGATGAATTTCAGCCGGAGAACCGCATTTTAAGCGAAGATGAAAAGAAAGTTCTTCATGATTCTATGATCTCTCATGCAAGAGAGAGATTGGGCGCCCAGCACTTAGAAATTGGTGAGGGCTCCGGCATCACACACGAAGCTACAAGTCCTGAGATGCTTACTTCATCTGGATCCGAGCCGACGCCAGCGATTGAGCCGCAGCCGGTCTCAGGCTATGACCCGGAACAGCCACACTTATCTCCTATAGAGGAACACCCTTCGGAAGCTGTTCAACCGGCCACAAGCCAAGTTGTGGAAGGTACTCTGAACAAATTTCATGTGTGTGTCTAAACTGAAGGACTTGTTTTCGAAGTGTGTTCTAACAACCACTTTTCTTCTTTGTCCAGTGAGTGAAGTTACATTGACAACGCCTCCTGCAATCCAAGAGACAGATCAAGTGCAGGAGGCCATCACTACTGAGGCGATCTTTACGACTGCAGTCGCGCCGACGGAGATGACACAGGGAGCTCGATGTCTTTGGACGAGCAGATGACGAACGAGCTCCTAGGTCAAAGCAGCGATCCTTTTGCGGACATGTCATTCGTTCTTGGCACGTTCCTGCATGTTTCCAGTGCCTCGTCACAGTCCACCACTAGCTACCATGAAACCCGTGCCGCTCGTAAAGCAAAGATTTTGGCCGAAATCAACGCTGAGATGGAGGCGGCGACTCACGGCGATGATTCTGAGGGTGGAGTGACGGCGCCAGGTCTGACTCCACTTGTGATGATATCACCCGGGGGGACACTGGCTGATACTAGAGTGTCCACTCGGCCCCCGGTTGCAGATCCAGTTCCTTCGACTCCTCCCGAAGAGAATATTCCTTTAAGTTCAAGTTCAGAGGAAGATGTCGATATCATGCCTTCATCAGAGGATGATCCGCCAAAGGGTAAGGGCTCGAAGCGAAAGACTGTTAGCGGTTCCAGTGGTTCCGCGTCGAAGAAAAAGACGAAGAAGAAAACGTAGATAATCCCCCTCTGGCGCATTTTTGGTAGTTAGGAAGTTACTTTTATTTTTCTTTCATAGGCCATGTATAGATGCAGGCTCGCCCCCCCTGCTAGTAAGAATTTTTTGGAATAACTTGTACATGAATCTCCTCATACAATTTAGTTGAAATGAAATTCAGTTCCTTTGCTTTAACTTTCATTTCTTTTGCGCTTAAGTACTTGCAGTATTCAACTTTCAATCCAGTGTACTTGAGGTGTTTTTATCTTCAAGTTAAGTTCGTTTTATTTGCCAAGTCTGAAAATCTTGATCACATGTCGTAATTGATGAATGAGTTGAATTTTGGACATTTTATCGCTTCGGTTGGTGATTAATACTTAAGCTCTTTCCCTCAGTTTTGGGGACCAGCATTTGTATTTCAGTGGTTAATCGCACCTATTGCAAATCTTGAGCACATGTCCACACTCCGGGGACTTAGGATAATATGTGATAGATAATCTGGTTCGTGCTCTGGGAATTCGAGAGTTATCGATGTTTGTAGCGTAGTTCGACTCTAGGAACTTTGGCTTGGTATTTGTACTCTAATTCACACTCTGGAAATTTAGAGTCAACATTTATATTTTCGATTCGCACTCCGGGAACCTGGAATTGATGTTTATACTCCAATTCACGCTCTGGGAACTTGGAGTTAGCATTTATATTTCGGTTCGCACTCCGGGAACCTGGAATTGTTGTTTATACTCCAATTCACGCTTTGGGACCTTGGAGTTAGCATTTATATTTCGGTTCGCACTATGGAACCTAGAATTGATGTTTATACTCCAATTCACGCTCTGGGAACTTGGAGTTAGCCGACAGATGGTCAGTCACATCTGTTTAGGATTTTTTGGAATTCGTTCACACTCTGGGAACGACGGATTTACCGAGATCGTGGATGGTCAGATCACATCCACCCCGAGTTAGAAAGCGAGGTCGTTAGACGGACGGGTCCATCCTACTCAAACTTGGTTAGGATACGGCCGAAGTCGTTAGGCGGACGGGTCCACCCTCTTCGAAGCCGTATGTATAAGTTTTGTACTCCAACTCGTACTCTGGGAGTTTGGAGTTAATGTTTATACTCCGGTTCGCACTCTAGGAACCTAGAGTTGATGTTTATACTCCAATTCGCACTCTGGGAATTTGGAGTTAGTGTTTATACTCCGGTTCGCATTCTGGGAACCTAGAGTTGATGTTTATACTCCAATTCACACTTTGGGAATTTGGAGTTAATGTTTATACTTCGGTTCGCACTTTGGGAACCTAGAGTTGATGTTTATACTCCAATTCGCACTCTGGGAATTTGGAGTTAGTGTTTATACTCCGGTTCGCACTCTGGGAATGTAGAGTTGATGTTTATACTCCAATTCGCACTCTGGGAATTTGGAGTTAAGTGATAGGACTGTCGTGTGTCGGTCCAGTTCAGCCTTTAATGTAACAGCTTACCCCCGAGCTGAGGTTTCACTTAGTGAGTGGCTGGTCGTATCACAGTCACTCGCTATTTGAATAAATTCCATTATGCGATAGAATTATCTCTTCATGCGTCGTGATTTTTGAATGTCGCATTCGATGAATCACAGCTCTAGCTTGAAGAGATAGTAATTTATTGCTGGAACGGAAAAACATGGCAAAGTCAGTTCCTTATTGCAAATTCAAACTTCAGAATGTAAAGAAAATTGCAAAGTATTCATAGATTAAATAAAGCCTGTCATGTGTAATAGTGACGAAGATCCTCGTCGTTCCAGGCTCCTGACAAAGTGGGTCCGCCACTGATGGCGTTTATCACTAATCTCCCGCCGGGACTGGTAGAGTCCTCCTGTCTCGGTTGATCGGGTTCATTATTTTGATTTGATGGGCCTACTCCTCCAGGCTGCGACGCCCGCACAAACTGTTCCAGCTTCCTTTCTCTAATCAATTTTTCTACGAGATCTTGCAAGTGACGAAATTCATTCATATTGTGCCCGTAGCTTTCATGAAACCTACAAAATTTTCCCGTCTGGATTTGCCTTTCTGACGATGGTATTGGAGCAGGTTTTTGTATTGAATTGTATTACAGGTTTGTAAATACACGTTCTCCAGTGATGTATTCAAAGGAGTGTAGTTGTCAAACATAGGATTCTTTCTCGGTGGGCCACGATTCTGATCTCGCTTTCTATTTTGATTCACGTTTTCCCTCCGCTGAGTTTGTTTGTTTTGCACGTTCAACTGAACTTTTCCGGAACTCTCACCGGACTGTTTGATCGCGACATTGCTTTGGATCCCTTCCGCGCTTGGCCCTGCATCAGTCTGTTTCCTAGACTATTTCACATCTTCCCTTCTCAGGAATTGAGCCGCCTTAGTGTAGAAACGGTCCAATGATGCAGGTGGTTTTCCAGCCAACCAGTTGCCAAACTCGGAATCGGGGTCAATCCCCTTAATCAATGCCATAAGAATGGAGTTATCGTTCGGATTGCTGATTTCCGCACATGCAGCATGGAATCTCTCTAAGTAGTGTTTGAGCGTCTCTCCAGGAGCTTGGGTGACGCTAGATAGAGTGTTGACATCTTTTGGCCTTGCGACGTGCATGCGGAATTGCTCAACAAATTTTGTGGCCAACTGGTCAAAGGAGGAAATGGATCGTGGCGGCAATCGGGTGAACCACATGGTAGCGATGCCCCCCCAAGGAAATGGGAAAACTATGACACTTCATTGCATTCAGCTCTAGCAGCGCTCATCGACCATTCATATTTCAGAATATGTTGGTTGGGGTTGGAGTTTCCCTCGTACATGAGTAGAGTCGGCATCCTGAATTGCCGAAGGGGTACAACAGTAAGAATATCGTCCGTAAAAGGAGTGTGACTTCGGGAGATTCCCCAGTCATCATTCGCGAGACCCTGGCTCTCACGGATCATCTGACGTATCATAGTCGGAAGATCCGACATTTGTACGTTCTGAGTGTGTTGAGTCGAAATGTGGTTGGGTACCACATTATAAGGTTGGACCGGATGCTGTCGACGGTCCACATCTCACCTTCTTGGCTTATAGTCTTCTGGTACGTATGTTCAGGAGTACGTCCATGATGACCACGGTCCAGGTTCGACTGATTTTAGGCATCGACCCCTAGTTCAACCGCGACTGTCGTGGCGCGGTAGTCTGTGGTGTAGTGAGGAGCGGCACCCCCTTGGGAGGAGGGCCCGGTTCGGAAACTGGCTGATGGACCAACTCTCAGCTGTCCATCGGTCATTGTCGGTTGATATCCAGCAGTTTTTATGTGACTCCCATCTAGCCGGGGTCGCGGAGATCGATGATGACAATCAAAAGAGGAAGAACTTTCGCTGGAGGAGTGAGAAGCATGATCTCTCTTGGATCTCCTCTGCTTCTGGCGATTCAGCCGGTTGGTTAGCTCGGCATTGACGTGTAGCTGTTCTGTTAGTTGTTGTCGACTTTGGGTCAGCTCTTGAAGCAACAGCTGGAACTCTTGTCAGGTAACCGGACCTGATGGTTCCGAGTGTCCGATAGCGTCTTGGTTAGAGGGAGGTAGTGGCGCAGGATTCCGCCTATCCTGGTCTTCTTGATTGACAGCGTTAGAGGTGGTCCTTATGCTAACCATCTTGAAGGTTGAATTCCTTTCATTGACTTTATGCAAATCTGAATAGAATGGAAGGAACTCGAATTAGTGATCTGGATCTCTCTCTTAGATTTATGCAATCCGGTATCGACGACAGATCCAACGAGTAGGAGAAAATTTGGGTTTTCTCAGTGAAAGCACCAAAGTGTTTATACCAAAATTGGACACAACACTCTTCGAAAGTTTTTGAAGAGATAACAGTAAAGAATATAAATTTTAAAATGAAGATTATCTAACAAAAACTCCAAACAACAGGAAAGTAAATGCACAAACAAGCGATTTAGAGTGGTTCGGCGTGTTACCTACGTCCACTATGAAGTTTTTACAACTTTATTGATACTCTTTCAATGATTACAAGTGATTACAGCAAACAACAGCCAAATACAACTTGAAATTCGAATTCAACAGCAAGAATACGGTGTAAATCTCGATCCGGCAGAGTCTGGGCGCTTGAGAATCAAAAGATCCCTCTTCTGCAGGCTCTAGGGCTCTATTTATAGGCGTAGAAGGCTGAGACTTCGCTCAAACTTTGGGAGATTCGCTCTGGCACGTGAGGGGGCCCACACGACCAATTCCAGAAACTTTTGACTCGATCTGTGATCGATACGAAATCATTTTGTATCGATCAAGATCATGTCCGATGGAGCTGAAATATTGTGTGAACGTTCCTTGGCTCGTATGCAATCTTCTGTGAAAATTTCATGGCATTTGGATCAGTGGATTTTGAGATATGATCGATACGAGTTAAGATTTCTCGGATGGCCGTTTGGTTTGACTCCATAGCTTCGAATCGATGCCCTCATATCGATGGTTGCACGTGTCTCCGAGATGATGTAGCGCGCGTATTTCGAATCGATCCACCTTTCTCTCCGGTTTGACCGTGTCGCATCTATGGTTTTCCCCTCATTTGTATCAAGTGTCGTTATCTAATTCGTGTTGATGACACGAAGCAGTGTTAACTCGATGGATTCGAGCAGCAGCAACATCGATGGATACGAAGTGACGAAGGCTGAAAGTTACGAAAAAGGACTTTCCTCGATGGATTCGAACCAGGTAGATACTTGATGGATGCGAAGGAGGCCTTCGCTGATCAATATGTACTGCATGCTCTGTAGATGGATTCGAACTGGATCGATGCGAAGTGGATGGGTACGAAATAGGGCTCACTAATGGATACGAACCCGAACGTACAAAGGAGGATGGAGACGAAAGGAGGTAGTTACTTCATGGATACGAAATAGCGACCCGTGGCAGCTGATGGATGCAAAGCTGATGGATACGAAAACGGGGTTATCACCTTCAATTCGCATCGATCAAACTTAAGCGTACGAACTCAGATTGACTTGAAATTTGGGATGCGGGCTCCCATGGCTTAGCTTGTCCTGTCTTGTTAATTATAGCCTGATCTGGACTCGGAAAAAATTCGTCGATATCCATAGCGAGCCTGTGCATACTGGACATCCCGGACGTTTAATCTTGAGCTTGTAATCAGTTCTTTGATATCTCGGCCTTGCTAAAAGGTGGGATAGCAGAGGATAGAGGCCAAAGTTAGAAGAATCTAAAGTAGGATTTAATGTGTTTAAATAATGAAGATGCAGAGGAGCAAAAGGAGGATCGAGATCCACACTTTCCTCCTACCGTTTCACACCTTTTGAATCAATATTCAACCCACCAAACCACCACTAGTAGTCGCTAATACATGCCCATATCTAGGATTCCAAATTTCTTCAAGCTCGATAAAATAAATATGCATTTAAATCCAAATCAAATGCACATTGATATCTTATATTGATATGTGTACACCACTTTTATACACACACTATTTTCAACTAATGAACACAAACTAAATAAATTTTTATAATTAATATTTTATAATTATCAATTAATTTAACCAATTCATAAGAATGATAATTAATTATATCAAGTGTAGTAGGAATATTAAAAGTTTCGATTGTGTGACTCTTAGGTGTAAACTTAGTCAACACTAATATCGAACAATTCAAATATTAAGTTTGCACATCTCCATTGCTTATGAGTGACAATATGGCCAAATTTATCGCTTACATAACTTTGGTAAAATCAAGTTTTACTTATTTTAAGTGTCACCCAGCAGTGACAATTAACTACACCAATTCTCTTCGTCAAAACTATGTCATGTTAGGAATTATGAAATTTGATAATGGTGAATATTCCAATATCGTCCATATTCAATTTTATAGTCCAAATACAAAGTCCATGGTTTAGTAATAATTATTAGTAACCAAATTACTATAGCAAGAGAATCTAACTTTATATTGACTTCAATTAACTGTGGTATTAACCTCATATTTCTAAGGAGACGAATCTTCTATTGAATAGTGTTTAACTTTAAATGCTTCTGTTCGAACTAACTATAGCCATTCGATGGATGTCATGCCACGATTTAACTATAATCAAAGCGAAATTTCCACATTGAAGCTTAACAGTATTCTCAAGCTAAGAGAATTGTGTAATATTTTCATATTGATATGTCATGTTTGACCTTAGGTATATTAACCAATATAAAACTAACGAGTGAATCATTCCATGGTTATCCAATAACTTACCACTTGTAACATCTTGGTGCCCCTAGCAGTCATGAGTTATACATTGCCCAACTTTAGAAAGTTTTACGTACTTTAGTCTCGATGGATGCATCAATATCCCGTCTTAATACATCTTGATTAGGAATATTCAAAATGATGTATTATATTATAATTAAATACTCATGATTATGATATTTGTAATTACTATCACAAAACAACCATTTATGGATTTTCTGTTAAATATACTTAAATTAAATAATAAATTAATTATAACATATTATAACAAGCATATAATAGAAAGAAAAATGCCTTCTATTTTGAAACGAGATTTTATTACAGAGTTAATAATTAACAATAAGTTATAGAATTTCCCTTAAGGCATACCCTAACTCTATTAGTCTCCCACTTGCATTTGGGGACAATTATGAAATCTCAAAACCATCATTTCAATCAACTTAATGAGAAATAATCTAGCTACTTCCTTTGTGAATAAATCTGCTATGATGTCCTTAGCATCTACCTTTTGTATGATGAACTCTTTCTTCTCAGCGAATTCGCTAACTAGGTAGAACTTTCGAAATATGTTGTGACTTATTACATGCTCTAGTCTCCTCAGCGATCTACATCACTACATTGCATTGTTGTCACAAAACAATGCTATTGGATTCTCCTTTTTGGGAATCACTCCAAGCTCACTTAAAAATTTGAGCATCCAAACCACTTCTTTATATGCTTCATTGAGGGTTCTGTGCTCAATACTGACTACCCCACCATTAATAGTAAATATATTACCCGACACTAACTTGCTGTCATCGATGTCACTCTGAAAGTTAGAGTCAATATGCCCATTCATAAGGAGGTATCCATTCCCATATATCAGGAATAAGTCTACAATATTTAACTATAGTATTTCTTAAATAATTTATTGTACATTTTACAATCGTCCAATGCTTTTCTCCAGGATTAGATCGGCTTATGCATCCTAGTACGAATGCCACATCTGATCTAGTACGTAGCATAACCTACATTATGTAACTAATTGCCCAAGCATACAGTATCCTCTTCATATGCTCTTTCTCCTCGTTAATCGAAGGAGCATGCTTCTCAGGAATAATGGCTCCAGATTGCATTGTACATTTCCATACTTGGAATTCTCCATACTAAGCCTTTTCGGTATGGTATATATGTACTTGGTTTGGGATAATCCTAATAGCCTCTTAGATCTATCTTTATAGATGTTTATACCTAGTATAAAGGTTAGTTCTTTAAAATCCTTCATGGACAAGTTCTTGGAAAGCCAAGCTTTCACTTATTGCAATAATGAAACTTCGTTTATAATCAACATAATATCAATAACGTATAACACTAAGAATACGGTAGCATTTTTCTATTCATTTTGGTATATGCATGCATCCTCTATATTTGGATAAAAACTAAACTATCTGACCACTTTATCAATATATATATATATATATATATATATATATATATTTCAGCTCCTTGCAGCTTGTTTAGTCCATAAATGGACTTTAACAAATTACAAGCCTGGCTCTCGCTCTTACTGGCCTTGAAACCCTTGGGATGTGATATATAGATGGTCCCTTATAAATCACCATTTAGAAATGTCGTCTTTATGTCCATTTGCCATATTTCATAGTCATAGAATACAACAATAGCTAATATAATTCGAACGGATGTAAGTATTGATACCGACGAAAACATCTCATCATAATCAACACCTTAAATTTGAAGAAATATTTACCAACTAGCCTTACTTTATAAGTCTCCTCATGTCCATCGGGTTTTTCTACAAAATCCACTTACAGCCGATGACATTTATCCCTTTAGGTATGTCAGAAAAAGTCCATACTTGTTTTCATACATGGAATCCATTTCGAATATCATTGCTCCAAGCCAATGTGCAGAGTCTTTACTCTACGGTGCTCTTTGGAATGATAGAGGAGTATCATTATCTAAGATATAGTCCTCCTTCTCATCATCCATGAGAAAACTATAGTATCTCTCGGATGCATGAGATTCTTTACAAGATCTTCTAATAGGTTGCATGTTTTCATATAAGGTTGAATTTGGTTCTCCCATTGGTTAGGCTCAGTGTTAATTTCTCAGATCACATCCTAGTCTATAACATCACGGTTAATTTCTTCTGACAGAAATTTCTTTTTCAAAAAGGTAGCATGTTGAGAAACAATAATCTATTGCTCCTCGATATTGTAGAAAATATATTCCATCGAGTTTTTGGGATATCCTACAAATTTACACAATGCCGATCTTCCCTCGAGTTTATTTTGACCAACGTTCTTGACGTAGGTGGTGCAACCCCACACCTTCAAATACATGTGTTGGGTTTCTTACCATATCTCATATGGTATTTTAGGCATAGATTTAGTATGTATTAAAATCAATATATGGGTTGCGGTTTCTTGCGCATATCTCTATTAGGATAGAGGTAACTCAACCGTACTCATCATGGAACGATATCTGATAAGGTTCGGTTCCTTTAATTTGAAACACTGTTGTGTTATGGAGTATATAGTTGAGTAATTGAGAGATAATTCTATTATCATTTAAGTATTGTTGAATTTCTTATCCAATGTACTCACCTCCTACATTGGGTCGAAGTATTTTAAGCTTATGGTTCTTTAATTTTCAACCTTGGTTTTATATTCAATAAATTTCTTGAAAACATCATATGTTTTTTTCATAAGATACACATATCCTATTCTTGAGAAATAGTTAGTAAAGTTATAAAATAAGAACAATTTGCTTTAACAATCACAAGCACTGGGCTACATACATCACTATGTACGAGAGATATAGTTGTTGAATATGCGCTTAGATGATTTTTGTTTGATGATAATAAACATATATACATTCGCTTAAATGTATTTGTTAATATACTATTTATTTTCACAGATTAAATAAACATTTGCTGAATAAAATAAATAACACATATTTTGAATTCAAACGAATATTTTATTCAAATAAATATTTATTACAATTTTGAATTGTACAAATTCAAGCTCTCACTATTCACTATACAACTTTGATACAAATTCAATTACATCACTATTTTACATTTACATTTAACCTCACTACATATCACTCACACTCGTATTTTGATCTTTAACTTCATTCCGGTTTGAATCCAGCATCTGAGCAATCTGCAAAAATATTCACTAACGCAGTAAAATTGAAAATAAAATATTTTTGCAATATAAAATAAAAGATGAATTTTGAAAATATAACTTGCCTCAGTTATTTGGGTTGTTCGTCATCATTTAAATTTGAATCTGTGACGACCGCCCATGACTCCCGCACCAAAACAAGGAAATAATGCGCTGAAAGGCGTGCCAGGCAGCCATGGACGATAGTCAGGGTAAAACAAAACAAAAGAATCTCTATCGTACAACTCACAGCGCATGGATAAAATACAATAGAGAAATATAATATAGTGAAGCTCCATAGAACAGAACATCATCATATAAGCATCACAGTAGTTTTATACAATCATCTACTCAAATCCATACATGAAAGCCTCACTACAAATCACTCAACCAAATACAGCAGCGGATACCCAGTACATATAGTAAGAAAACTAATATGCAAAGCCTCCTGCTCGTCTTCGTCATCTTTAGCGTAGAACTCCTAGCACAGCACCTGTCACCTGCTACCTAGTCTGCCCATCCCGACATGGATGAACAGCCCAAGGTAATAAGAGGAGACATAAAACCTTGAGTCAGACAAAGTCTTAGTGAGCAGTAAATTAACTATCAAACATACCAAAAGAGCATAAAGGATAAAAGGAATAGGAACCAAACCATCCCACTCCACCTCTTTCTACAGTGATAGCCCCCAGACACACACTAAGGAGAAGCAGGCATAACACAGCAGGCAATTAAAGTAAAGTAATTATCACTCGAGTCAAGATCGATGTTTTCCAAATACAAACCCCCAAGGCCTAAACCAAGATCAGATAAGCACCCAGAAAACACCGCTCTTGAGACCGAATGATGATACAACCAAACATCCATGACTCTGGCTATCACTGTTAACTTTGCCTTGATTTCACCGTTAGTTGAATGACCACCTGTCAAGGGCTAATGGTAACCCCGGTTCTAACCATAACTCCGCACACTGCCTTGTGCCTAGGACTTATCTACTTTGCCCAGAGTACTCAACTACCTACCTGTAGTCTTTTGGGTGTCCCGACTACCTACCTGTAGTCGTTATGGGCGCCCCATGTACTCTTGCTTTTGAGCATGCTAGAACCTTCAACAACGACGAGATCCAAGCCTCCTAGCCATCCTTCTTGACGACTATCCTCATACAAGCTCAAGCTACCTCTTGAACAATCCATTATCAACCAACTTGAACTACCCTTCAAGTTATCAACATGCTTGGAATGATCCCTGCTTGGATTAAGCCAAAACTCACATCATACTTCGCTTCATCGCATCAAAGCAAGGTCTCATCTCAACAACATGGTTTGCCTCATCAAATCATGGCAAAGTCCCATCTCAACATCATCCAATCTATACATATGAGCTTCAACATCCGCTACATATGCCTTAAGCAGCTTTCACCATTCAAGAGCCTTCTTCCATAGCTTTTGAATCCTCTTCCATCCTCTTGTTCCAAATCAACTACTAGCTAACTTGGAAACAATCAAATCAATCATACATTCAAATATCAATCATTCAAACAAGATCTAACAAGCAATATAAGCAATATCAACTATAATGGCAATTTCGTAAATAAGTGAGCAAAAGTCCAACATATGTGAAACCATAGTTTTTAGCATAGATCTATCAAATATAAAACATGGGTTTTGTCTCTAATACTTGTTAAACTAACTTGCATAAGTAAACATCTTCAAAAACCATGGATCTAGACTTCGATCTAAGAAAAATGCATGAAATCTCTAACTTTAACACCCAAACATGCCACCAATCCAATATACTCCTTTGGATCCGCGTGAGAGATAACTACCACTCACCAAATCACCAAAACAACCTAAAAAACTAAACACTTCAGATCTGGACAGCGAAGATCAAGGCTTGATCCGGCAATATCTCGTCTCAATCGATGAAATCTAGCTCAAACGGATGAAGATCTTCAACTTTGGCACTTGAATCTTCAATCTAAATCTTCGATCTTGGATGGATGTTAGAACTAGATTGGAATAGAGAAAAGAAGGTGAAGAAATGTTGTAGTCGAGTCTTCAAAATGGCAGCACTTCGTCGCTTCAAAAACCGGTGCCAAAAAGTGAGCCAAACCCCTCTATTTATAGGCTGGATCAACCATGAGTCGTCGTCCCTATGAGTCGTCCACGACTCATCATGAGTCGTTGCCGACTTATCAGCCCTTACCGACTCAACATAACACTGCCTACTTACCATGAGTCGTTCACGACTCATTGCCATGACGACCTACCCCAGCCGACTCAACTGCACAGCCTTCCGACTCAAGCCAACGACTCAATACACCAAGGCACAAGGTCATACGACTCAAACCCAAACCGACTCAACACCTACCGACTCACGACTCAAGACCAGTGCCGACTCAACATAAGTCGGTCACGACCTAAAAGCCTCCGACCTAAGACACTGCCGCGTTTTCCCCAAGTCCTAAGTCGTACGACGACTCAACAATACACACTCACGACTCAACTATGATGCCGACTCACGACTCATCAGGCCCTACGACTCAAAACCCTGCCGACTCATTACCCACGACCTAAGCCTAAACCCCTTAAGTCGCTACACCCTTAACCCGTTAACTCCTTAACTCGGCAAACCCTATGAGTCGTAACTCGTTGACTCGGCCACACTTCTTATCTCGGCCCTCTATGAGTCGGTCATCCTATGAGTCGCCTAACTTCTTGAGTCGGTCCATCCTTATCTCGGCCAACACTTTAAACCGCTACCCCTCCTTGAGTCGGTCCCCTATGAGTCGGTCACGACTCATCACTTGTACCCGGGTTAACTTCTAAACGACTCAAGCTAGAAGCAACACAAACAACACTAACAACCTGTAAATTCTACGATTTATCGACACGTAAAAATACGGGTCGTTACATTCTCTCCCCCTTAGGAATTTCGCCCCCGAAATTCCAAGCAAACAACAGCAATCAAAATTATTCCGCATGCCTATCATCCATGGCAATCAACAATCCATGCAACCAATTCTAACCTAGCATGCAGAATTCTAAGACTTAGAACAAGCTACAAATTCATGAGATGTCACGACACTTTAGGGCCATATCTCGAAGAGTCCGGGATGAGCTGCCTTCATCCTCTCTTCCTCCTCCCATGTACAGTCGTTAACATCATCACTCCATTGTACCTTGAGCAACGTAATCGTCTTCCTCCTAAGCTGTTTCGTATCGGTTTCAACAATACGAAGCGGCTTACGAGGTCTCGAAACAACTGGATCAACCTCCAAGTCTTCACAGCTATCAGCAGAAACCACCGTAGTTGGGTCGTGCATATACTTCCGTAGATAAGATACATGAAAAACACTGTGCACACCCGCCATCTTTTCCGGTAACTCCAATCTATAAGCGAGCTTTCCAATACGCTCGATAATCGGGAATGGTCCAACAAATCTCGGAGTTAACTTTCCTTTCTTCCCGAATCTAATGACACTCTTCAGAGGAGAAATCTTCACAAAAACCATATCACCTACGTCGAATTCCAAATCCTTACGACGATTATCGGCATAACTTTTCTGACGATCTTGGGCTGCCTTCATTCGTTGCCGAATGATCTCTATACAATCTGAAGTCTGTCGAATCATCTCTGGCCCAAGTATCAGCTTTTCTCCAGTTTCCAACCAACATGTCGGGGAGTTACACGGTCTTCCATACAATGCCTCATATGGTGCCATACCAATACTCGACTGATAACTGTTGTTATAAGCAAACTCCACCAAATGAAGGTGATCTTCCCATGATCCTCCGAAATCCAAAACACATGCTCTAAGAAGATCTTCCAAAACTCGGTTGACTCTCTCAGTCTGACCATCTGTTTGAGGGTGATAAGCTGTACTCAAACACAACTCAGTTCCCAAAACTTCCTGGAAGCTCTTCCAAAATCTACTAGTGAACAATGGATCTCGATCGCTCACTATACTCTTCGGAACACCATGGAAACGAACTATCCACTTCACATATAATTCAGCCAACTTCGATGCAGTCCTAGTCGATCGAACAGGAATGAACCTTGCACTCTTGGTCAAACGATCTACTATGACCCAAATCCCTTCATTCCCTGCTCTTGTCCTAGGTAGACCATCGATAAAGTCCATCGACACTTGCTCCCACTTCCATGTAGGAACCTCTAATGGCTGAAGCAATCCACTGGGCTTCTTCTGCTCAGCTTTCACCAACTGGCAATTCATACACTTGGAAATAAAATTTCCAACATCCTTCTTCATACCTTCCCAGTAGTAAGTTCTCTTCATATCCCGATACATCTTATTTCCACCTGGATGAATTGTCAACTTCGAGTGATGACTCTCCCTTAGAACTTCATCTCTCAATCCATCTACATCGGGAACAACTAGTCGCCCTTGTTTTCGAAGCCAACCCTCTCGATCGACTTCAAATCCTTTATCCTTTTCTGGATCCAATCCGGATTCCAAATCACGGATAATCTTGATAAGCTTATCATCTCTCCTTTGCCTCTCGCCAATTCTTTCCACAAGAGTAGGCCTTATCGATAAGTTTGCCAACATCTCAGGTTCCAATTCACATCTAGGCCTGAAATCAAATCCAGCCAAATACTCAAGACTCTTCCATTCCGAAAACATGGCTCCCAATCCTGCATGTCTTCGACTTAACGCATCAGCCACTGCGTTACCTTTCCCTGGAGTATAGGCTATACCAAAATCATAAGATGCTAGGAACTCTAGCCACCTTTGCTGTCGAAGATTCAAATCCTTTTGGGAAAACAGATACTTCAACGACTTATGATCTGTAAACAGCTCGAATCTAACTCCCAATAGATAGTGTCTCCACATCTTCAAAGCAAACACAATCGCCGCTAACTCCAAATCATGAGTCGGATAATTCCTTTCATGCGGCTTTAGTTGTCGACTAGCATACGCAACAACTTTATCCTTCTGCATTAGCACTGCTCCAAGTCCAGTACCACATGCATCGGTGTAAACCACCATCTCATCATTCCCACTTGGAATAGTCAAAACAGGAGCACTCGTCAGTCGCTCTTTCAGGATTATGAAAGCTTGTTCACACTTATCATTCCATCTGAACACTTGATTCTTCTTCGTCAATCCTGTCAACGGTGCAGCTATCTTGGAAAAGTCTTTGATAAATCGACGATAATATCCTGCTAATCCAAGAAAACTTCTCACATCAGATGCATTCTTAGGCCTAACCCAATCCTGGATCGCTGCCACCTTAGCGGGGTCAACCGCTATTCCATTTCCAGAGATAACATGGCCTAAGAACCTCACTTCACTCTTCCAGAAGTGACACTTCGAAAACTTAGCCTTCAGCTGATGTTTCCGCAAAATTTCCAAAACAATCCTCAAGTGCGTCTTGTGCTCTCCCTCAGTTCTGGAATAAATCAGAATATCATCCACGAACACAAGCACGAACTTATTCAACTGATCTCTGAACACTCTATTCATAAGATCCACAAAATATGCTGGCGCGTTAGTCAATCCAAACGGCATTACCAGCCACTCATAAAACCCGGATGGTGTCCTGAAAGCAGTCTTCGGCACACTATCCTTCGCCACTCTCAACTGGTGAAATCCCGTTGCCAAATCCATCTGAGAAAACACCTTAGCCTCGTGAAGCTGATCAAACAAGTCATCTATTCTCGGCAATGGATACTTGTTCTTCTTAGTCACCTTATTCAGCTCACGATAATCCACACACAACCTCAACGATCCATCCGCTTTGGTTGCGAACACAACTGGCGCACCCCATTCGGACACACTTCTCCGAATGAATCCTTTCTGCAAAAGGTCATCAACTTGCACCTTCAGCTCTTGCTGCTCCCTCGGTGCCATCCGCCTAAGAGGCATCACAACAGGTCTGGCTCCCTCAACTAGATCGATACGAAACTCGATCTCCCTATGCGGCGGCAACCCTTTGACTTCCTCAAAGACATTCTCAAACTCATTCACAATAGGCACCGATGACAGTCCATCCCGTGGAACAACTAGCGAATACATGAAGCTCATGAAGACGCCTTCTTCATGCTTACATCGTATCACAACCTTTCGCCCTTCCACATTCCCGACTGTCACCTCAAGCCTCTCACAATCAATCCTAGCCGCATACTTCCTAAGCCAGTCCATACCCAAAATAATTCCGAACCCCGCAAAGTTCAGAACAAAGAAATCACAAACAAACGAGCAATCATGACTCGACACAACTAGACCACGGCATATCATACACAAACATGACGAACCCCCAACCGGATTAGTCACAACCAATGGCCTATCAACAATATCCGGTTTCATACCTAACCGGCTTACCAAATCATCACAAACAAAAGAATGCGACGCTCCAGTATCAAACAACACTCTAACTGGAACACCACAAATAGAAAGAGTACCTTGAACAACCACACTCTTCCCCTTCTCTTCAGCAGTAGGAGCTTTCGAAGACGATGGAACAGCCCCCAAAGCATAGGCTTGCACAACCTGCCTATCTTTCCTCGGTTCTGGACAATCCTTCTTGATATGTCCCAGCTTATCACAGTTGTAACACTTTCCCGGCACTTTGGGATTCTTACAATCTTTGTAAAGATGGCCCTTCTGCTGGCAGTTATAGCAAGTCACTTCACTCTTCGGCTTCTTCTGGCCATCCCTACCCCTCTGTTGCTGTTGTTTCCTCTTCTTATTGCCACTCTGCTGTGGTTTAGATCCTTCCCTGGTTACAGAAACGACAGAACTTTCCCTAGGAAACAAACTCTCATGCCTAAGAGCTTTTTCCACAAGCTTCTCAAATGGATCGTCCAGATGATCCACTAACTGCCTCCCAAGATAAGCATCCAGACCAGTCACAAACTTTTCATTCTTCTGGTAGGGAGAATCAATATATGATCTGGCATACTTAGACAAAGCTTCAAACTCCGAAATATACTCAAGAACAGGCCTTCCCCCTTGCTTGAGCTCCACAAACCTCTTAAACAAGACAGATTTCTGGGAAGTAGAGATGAACTTAGCTTCAAATCTAACTTGGAATTGCTCCCAAGTAATCTCTTCTTCTGGTGTATCGATGGTGATAGAATTCCACCAATCAGCAGCTCTTCCCTGAAGCTGTCTCGATGCAAGCTTCCTCTTAGTTGCATCCTCAATCCCTAAGTCACCAAAGATCCTTTTGCAAGCATCTATCCACCTCTGCACCTCAATAGTCGACTCTGTCCCCAAGAAAACTTTCCCTCCAAGAGCAGTATAATCCTTACAGAGCTTGGCAAAATCTACTGGTCTTGGAGCTTGGACTTGAACTCCCACATCCACAGATGATCCTGAAGCTGGTATTCTCCTCATGATTGAAGTCATCATGGCCTCAAACATAGGAGCATAATCAACAGCTTCTCTAGCAGCACGGCTATCCCTCGCAGCTTGTCTCTCACTTCTACTCATCCTTAATATCTGTAAAAAGGAATGATTAGAACACCTTAAGAAACAACTGCATAAGGAGTTCAAACCCTTCTAAACTACTATATTATATATAGTAATCATCCATCAAATTACAATTACGTCTCTCTTACGTAGTTACATCAGCGAGCGTTGGCTAAAATCGATTA
Organism: Allium cepa; assembly: GCA_030765085.1. Lineage (NCBI taxonomy): Eukaryota > Viridiplantae > Streptophyta > Magnoliopsida > Asparagales > Amaryllidaceae > Allium > Allium cepa. Next base: position 351,843,013 of record CM060932.1, on the reverse strand, counting down.
ACCAAAGCTCTGATACCAAATGTGACGACCGCCCATGACTCCCGCACCAAAACAAGGAAATAATGCGCTGAAAGGCGTGCCAGGCAGCCATGGACGATAGTCAGGGTAAAACAAAACAAAAGAATCTCTATCGTACAACTCACAGCGCATGGATAAAATACAATAGAGAAATATAATATAGTGAAGCTCCATAGAACAGAACATCATCATATAAGCATCACAGTAGTTTTATACAATCATCTACTCAAATCCATACATGAAAGCCTCACTACAAATCACTCAACCAAATACAGCAGCGGATACCCAGTACATATAGTAAGAAAACTAATATGCAAAGCCTCCTGCTCGTCTTCGTCATCTTTAGCGTAGAACTCCTAGCACAGCACCTGTCACCTGCTACCTAGTCTGCCCATCCCGACATGGATGAACAGCCCAAGGTAATAAGAGGAGACATAAAACCTTGAGTCAGACAAAGTCTTAGTGAGCAGTAAATTAACTATCAAACATACCAAAAGAGCATAAAGGATAAAAGGAATAGGAACCAAACCATCCCACTCCACCTCTTTCTACAGTGATAGCCCCCAGACACACACTAAGGAGAAGCAGGCATAACACAGCAGGCAATTAAAGTAAAGTAATTATCACTCGAGTCAAGATCGATGTTTTCCAAATACAAACCCCCAAGGCCTAAACCAAGATCAGATAAGCACCCAGAAAACACCGCTCTTGAGACCGAATGATGATACAACCAAACATCCATGACTCTGGCTATCACTGTTAACTTTGCCTTGATTTCACCGTTAGTTGAATGACCACCTGTCAAGGGCTAATGGTAACCCCGGTTCTAACCATAACTCCGCACATTGCCTTGTGCCTAGGACTTATCTACTTTGCCCAGAGTACTCAACTACCTACCTGTAGTCTTTTGGGTGTCCCGACTACCTACCTGTAGTCGTTATGGGCGCCCCATGTACTCTTGCTTTTGAGCATGCTAGAACCTTCAACAACGACGAGATCCAAGCCTCCTAGCCATCCTTCTTGACGACTATCCTCATACAAGCTCAAGCTACCTCTTGAACAATCCATTATCAACCAACTTGAACTACCCTTCAAGTTATCAACATGCTTGGAATGATCCCTGCTTGGATTAAGCCAAAACTCACATCATACTTCGCTTCATCGCATCAAAGCAAGGTCTCATCTCAACAACATGGTTTGCCTCATCAAATCATGGCAAAGTCCCATCTCAACATCATCCAATCTATACATATGAGCTTCAACATCCGCTACATATGCCTTAAGCAGCTTTCACCATTCAAGAGCCTTCTTCCATAGCTTTTGAATCCTCTTCCATCCTCTTGTTCCAAATCAACTACTAGCTAACTTGGAAACAATCAAATCAATCATACATTCAAATATCAATCATTCAAACAAGATCTAACAAGCAATATAAGCAATATCAACTATAATGGCAATTTCGTAAATAAGTGAGCAAAAGTCCAACATATGTGAAACCATAGTTTTTAGCATAGATCTATCAAATATAAAACATGGGTTTTGTCTCTAATACTTCTTAAACTAACTTGCATAAGTAAACATCTTCAAAAACCATGGATCTAGACTTCGATCTAAGAAAAATGCATGAAATCTCTAACTTTAACACCCAAACATGCCACCAATCCAATATACTCCTTTGGATCCGCGTGAGAGATAACTACCACTCACCAAATCACCAAAACAACCTAAAAAACTAAACACTTCAGATCTGGACAGCGAAGATCAAGGCTTGATCCGGCAATATCTCGTCTCAATCGATGAAATCTAGCTCAAACGGATGAAGATCTTCAACTTTGGCACTTGAATCTTCAATCTAAATCTTCGATCTTGGATGGATGTTAGAACTAGATTGGAATAGAGAAAAGAAGGTGAAGAAATGTTGTAGTCGAGTCTTCAAAATGGCAGCACTTCGTCGCTTCAAAAACCGGTGCCAAAAAGTGAGCCAAACCCCTCTATTTATAGGCTGGATCAACCATGAGTCGTCGTCCCTATGAGTCGTCCACGACTCATCATGAGTCGTTGCCGACTTATCAGCCCTTACCGACTCAACATAACACTGCCTACTTACCATGAGTCGTTCACGACTCATTGCCATGACGACCTACCCCAGCCGACTCAACTGCACAGCCTTCCGACTCAAGCCAACGACTCAATACACCAAGGCACAAGGTCATACGACTCAAACCCAAACCGACTCAACACCTACCGACTCACGACTCAAGACCAGTGCCGACTCAACATAAGTCGGTCACGACCTAAAAGCCTCCGACCTAAGACACTGCCGCGTTTTCCCCAAGTCCTAAGTCGTACGACGACTCAACAATACACACTCACGACTCAACTATGATGCCGACTCACGACTCATCAGGCCCTACGACTCAAAACCCTGCCGACTCATTACCCACGACCTAAGCCTAAACCCCTTAAGTCGCTACACCCTTAACCCGTTAACTCCTTAACTCGGCAAACCCTATGAGTCGTAACTCGTTGACTCGGCCACACTTCTTATCTCGGCCCTCTATGAGTCGGTCATCCTATGAGTCGCCTAACTTCTTGAGTCGGTCCATCCTTATCTCGGCCAACACTTTAAACCGCTACCCCTCCTTGAGTCGGTCCCCTATGAGTCGGTCACGACTCATCACTTGTACCCGGGTTAACTTCTAAACGACTCAAGCTAGAAGCAACACAAACAACACTAACAACCTGTAAATTCTACGATTTATCGACACGTAAAAATACGGGTCGTTACAGAATCCATCATACATGAACAACTTGTGACATACACAGTGTATCACTGTATATGCCACAAGGCCGTGCACACCGATATACACTTGATTGATTTACAGGGATAGGTGAGCACAGGTCAAATCCAAATAAAAAGCCGGGTTCAACTCACGTGCAATAACATAAAAGTCACAACTCTCAGCACAAGGTCAAACCTGAGTTTTAAAACTGGATTCAACTCAGGTGCGAATCAAAAGTACACATGAATGCTATGTTCAAACATGACACAGCCTCAAACTAGAATCAAAGCAAATACAATTGCAATGCAAACAATGTAAACAGTGAAGAACATGGACTACAACATTCAAGTGAATGTAGAGAACAAGCTGCATGAAGGCAACATGAAGCAATGTCGAGATCAGTACAAAATAGTAGTGTACATAAATACTGCAATTACAGGAGTGCAACTTGACTATCAAAACTTAAATGAACACCACTGGCCAGTCCAATGAACAAAGAACCCAAGTACAAGCAGCAGTGTGCAACTCGAGAATGTACACAAGTGAAACTAGGAAAATCATGACATCAAGTATGATCAAGACCAAATGCAAACATCAGTATACAAGTACAAGACAACCAAGCAAAACCAGTGATAATATAGATTCAAGTACTGCAACAAGTCGATGCAAACATACATGAACAGGCAGTGCACCAATGAACCATCAAAGAGTGCAATAGGTTATACTGCAGGGATGAATACAACATGAAGCACTGCAACTCAAGGAGATAGTCGACCAACAGTATCAAGCTCATGTATGCAACAGGTTCAAGGCCAGAATGACCATAAGAGAATGCAAACAACCACAAGATGCAGTCACAAATAACAAAAATTGCAGATGACCAAATATACAACCGAGTTGCCAAGAATATCATAAAAACAAGCTAAACTTCACATATACACGAACCAGTGCCAGCAGATCAGATGCAAGTGCATGAGTCATGCAACAGTGGACAGGGTCGAGGCTACAACCCAGTTAAATATGCAACGTACACAGAACTAGTTTAGCGACACAAGTGATACAAGGCAATGCATCAGTGAATCCACTGACCAATGAATGCAACAAAAATATGGAATGCATCAAAGACACAATTAACATAGCGAACATGACAGCAAACAACAGTACACCAAATAACTCACGTGTAGGCAACAGGGCCAGAGCAACTCAGTGAGTATATGCCGAAGTCAGAGACAAGTAGTAGTATGTAAAATGTAGTGTATGCAACATGATGAAGCGGTAATGATACAAGCACTTACACAAGTCTCAAAGCAGCATAATGATGAAACTCAGAAACCAATACAACATAAACCAGAGGAGATGGCCAGAGACAAAGCTCACAGGGGCCAGAAAGTCAACGCCGTGATTTTATCCAGAAATCAAAACAATTTCATGTTGAACAAATCATGGCCGAAGTCAAATGGATTCGAAACCGTGGTAGCAAATGTAATTGACCAAGTCACGAATCAACAACGTGACCATCAAGCAACGAAAGCATATTCATATTGAACAAGTCAGATACATCTCAAACATCAAAGTGAAATCAAACGGCCGAAGACGAATTCAAACAATTTTATACGAACGCAAAAATAGGATTTCGAATCCTATATAAGCCCAATCATCATTGGCAATTTATTCATCGAATTCGTGCAAGCACAAAATCAGTAAAAGCAAAAGCATACAATTACATACCGAAGAAGGAATTCGATCAACGAAGCAGCCGCGGTGAGCAAATCAAAGAGCATCGAAGTCGAACAGTACCAAAGGTCGGCGCTTCAATTTGCAAGAACCCTAGTTTGAATCGAAAGGAGGAAAGCCCTAATTTTGCAAAGAGATACGAACGAAAGAACAACGGCCGCCATCTCCAAATAAAGGAACAAAGAAAGGAACGGGTTAAAATATAAAAGGGGGGCCGACCTATTATTTTAAGGGCTTTGTATTTAATTAATTAGGGTTTTTGAGTTTAAATTGTTTTAATTTGTATTTTCTTTTTAAACTGTTTAAATTTCTAGTCGTGTGACTAGGGGACAAGCTATGTGGCGTAGCTTGAGAATTCGCAACTCAGTGGCTGAGTTGTGGCAAGGTTTTGAGCGTAGAGTTAGATTAGTCAATAGCGGGTATAGCGAGTTTACGTGTGTAAGCGAGGGACTATCTAATTTCTAGTAGAAACCTTGGGGGCAGCACGTAGGCAGGGTTTTGCCGAAGCTGGGTAAATTTTGTGTTGTTCTGTTTTTTTCTGCTATTTATATTCTGCGATATCTGTGCTGCTATTCTGTGATCTGAATTGAATATTTTATAAGCTTCCGCGATTAATTTTTATAATTAACACTATCACCCTATTCAACCCCCCCCCTCTAGGGTGAAATCGATCCTACAAGTGGTATCAGAGCTAGGAATAGAAGTCAACATTTGTTTTAAAAATTCGATTTTTTTTTTGAAAAAATCAAATTTTTTTCAAAATTTTGAATTTTTAAAATGGCTTATTTTAATAATGCTTTTGCAGAGGGTCAATCCATAGTTAGACCACCAATGTTCAATGGTGAATATGCTTACTGGAAAAATAGGATGAAATTTTTTCTAAAAACCATTGACGCATGGAATATTGTTGAGACAGGTTATAGAATACCAACAATAACTATAGATAATCAGGAAATAGAGAAACAAAAAGATCAATGGACAGAACTAGAAAATAGATTACAAAATGATAATGCTAGAGCTATGAATTCTATTATCTGTTCATTGGATCAATTTGAATTTAATCGTGTCTCACATTGTCTAACTGCACAGGAAATATGGCACACACTAGAAGTGACTCACGAAGGAACATCTCAAGTCAAAGAATCTCGCCTTGCCATGCTAAGCAGCGAATATGAGAACTTCACAATGGCGAAGGAAGAAAATGTTAAAGAGATGCATGGACGACTTTTCAATATCGTTTACAAATCAAAAGCTCTTGGAAAATCTTACACAGAGTTGGAGATAGTCCGAAAAATCCTTAGAGTCCTTCCACGAAAATTTGAAGCAAAAGTGACTGCCATTCAAGAATCAAAAGATTTGAAACAAATGAAAGTCGAAGAACTCATCGGAAATCTCACTACTTATGAGCTAGAAATGAAATTCAAGGAAGAGCGTGAAGGAGGAGATACTCGAAAGAAATCAATAGCGCTCAAAGGAACAACCGAAAGTGATGATGATAACGATGATGATGATGATGGAGCAGCAGAACTGGCGCTACTAATAAAGAAATTCAAAAGGTGGAATCGCAAATACGGAAATCCAGCTCGAAATCATGAATTGAAAAGCAGAATAGGCAAAGCACTTGACTACTCAGAAGAACAGGAGATCATCTGTCATAAGTGCAACCAACCCGGACACATCAAGCCCAATTGTCCTCGAAATCGACGCGACTTTGGAAAGAAATAGAAAAAGAAAAGTTTTGCAGCCACTTGGGATGAAATGGATGAGAATGAGAAAAGTACTAGCAGTGAGAGTGAGAAAGCATATATGTGCCTTCAAGGAAATAAAACTGATAGCGACGATGACGAGCCAAGCGAGGTATCAAAACTTACTCACTCTGAATTACTTATTTATTTCCACGAAGTAAATGGCTGTTTTGAACGACTTAGGGAAAAATACGCCAAACTTGAATCTCAAAAGGATACTTTGATAGAATGCAATAAACAACTTGATCAATTAGTTAAGAACTATCAACGTAGAATCCCTAAGTGTGATAAGTGTCCAACATTCGAAGAGGAAATTAAAAAATCAGAAATCAATATAAAATCACTTGAAAATGAAATTCTGATTTTAAAGGAGAATGAAAATACTAGGAGAGAGAATTCTATTAAAAGGTGCACACAATTGTTAAACGAAAATGAATCTCTCAAATCACAAGTCCAACAACTGTCTACTACTTTAGATAAATTTTCCAAAAGTGAAAAATCGTTGAATATGCTATTAGGAAAGCAAACGGTTAATTCGGTTAGACAAGGACTTGGATATAATAGTTCGAAAATTGTTGAAAGCAATATTAATCAAGTTAATTCTGTATGCACAATTTGTAGAAAATATGGACGCAATCACAATAATTGTTGGTATAGACCCAAACATGTGAAAACTATACCGATTTGGGTTCCAAAAGGCACAAATATAAAATCTCTCAAAGTTAAACAAATTTGGGTGCCAAAGGGAACAATTATAAATAGTTTTGGGTCTCCACAAAATTATTCTTCTAATTATTCTGCCACTAACAACCATGGACCTATAAACACAAATAGGTCACATAAATCTTTTCACGTGTAGGTGTGGTGACAGGCTAAGGAACAACAATAGTGTTCTCTGGATTTTGGCTGTTCCAGAAACACAACGGGCGACAAAGCTAAGTTCCTTAGCCTAGTATAAAGGTGACAGAATCACAACGGACAACAATGAAAAATATCGTAAAGGTAAAACAGGTAAAGTTATATTTATTTGAACGATATATTAAATGTGATAATCTGCACCACATTTTGAATTAAATCAGCCAATAATGAAGATGATGAAAAAATGATGATTTTGATTCTGGCTTATTCAAAGTTGTTGGCCAATTATATTCTTATGCCAAAAACACTATAATAATCTCTAGATTCTTTGAATTACTTCATATATATCATTTTGGATTAAAAATAGTGTTTTGTTGGATAATAATACAATTGTTTATAATTCGGCTAACTCTTTATTCACGGTTTTCGATTATTTACACGGCTTCAATTCAGATTCAAAAGAATGTCATATAAATTGCTGTAAAAATTGAGTTTGAAATTTTTGGTGCACACTTCATGTTTTGGTCTATAAAATTCAATTGATGATAATTTTGAGTGAAAGAGAAATTCAGATGCAGATTACACTAGTAATCTAGTTGATAGAAAAATTACTAGTGAAACGTGATTTTTGTTGAGACAATTAGTAACTGCATCGTTTTTCAAAGAAAATATCTGCATATTCTTCATTTCAAATAATTTTCAAATAGCAGAAAATTTTCTTTTATATCCCCCTCGAGAAAATCATTTTTGACCATACTTTCAGATTAGTCATTTTGAATAATTAATTTCATAATTATTTTTGAATTTGATTTTAAATGACTATTTTGACTAATCTGACTCCCAAATTATTATCGAAAAGAAAAATAGTGATTGAAAAAGTGATGAGTATTAATATTGATCAAATATTATGACTTGAGACGGTATAATTAATAAATTTCTTTAGAAATTTAAACAAGAGTTATAAAACTTTTTGTTGGTAAAAAATTCCATGACCATCTCTATATCTATCATATTTCTAACAACCATCACTCGTCAAAATTCTATATAGTTTGTCGATATGTGGTACTTTAAACAGGAATCGTTCGTTTTTCATTTTCACATTTTTTTTAAAAAAAAACAAAAATAAATAAATAAATAAATACCAAAGTATTCACTCTCATTTAAAAGTCCTCACGGTTATGCATGGGTGAATTACTTGGAATTTGTTATGTGCTTCCATGCTCATTTAAAAGTCCTCGCGGTTATGCATGTATGGAACGCATATCAAAAGTTGATTTTTAAAATAAACAAGTTGATTCTAATCCCATTTAAAAGTCCTCACGGTTATGCGTGGTTAGAAGATACTTGAATTCATTTAAAAAAAAAAAAATTGGAATACTCCTAATCTCATTTAAAAGTCCTAACGGTTATGCATGGTTAGTAGATATTCAAATTCCTGATATAAATATACCACAAATAGACACAACTGTATGGTTTTATATGATGACATCATTTCCATAATTCTAAAAGTGGAATATGCGCCTAACAAAATATTTATGATTTTTGTTTGATTTTTTATTGAAATTTAATATCTATATTCAATTGAGTTTTAATATTGGATTAATTTCGATCACTTTATCTCTATTTTTTCTAACACTATTATTCTTTTGCTGATAACAAAAGGGGGAGAGAAAAGTTAAGATTTTGTCAAATAAAATCAAGCAAAGGTCAAATATTTTCAATTTGTATCTAGACTCATTTGCATATTTTTATGCATATATGTAGGGGGAGTATTGTGTAGAGAGGGAGCATTCAAATAGGGGGAGCAAATTGAATGATCAAATACATTTAACATATTCAAAATCTTAAATATATGTTTGTTATCATCAAAAGGGGGAGATTGTTGAATATGCGCTTAGATGATTTTTGTTTGATGATAATAAACTTATATACATTCGCTTAAATGTATTTGTTAATATACTATTTATTTTCACAGATTAAATAAATATTTGCTGAATAAAATAAATAACACAGATTTTGAATTCAAACGAATATTTTATACAAATAAATATTTATTACAATTTTGAATTGTACAAATTCAAGCTCTCACTATTCACTATACAACTTTGATACAAATTCAATTACATCACTATTTTACATTTACATTTAACCTCACTACATATCACTCACACTCGTATTTTTATCTTTAACTTCATTCCGGTTTGAATCCAGCATCTGAGCAATCTGCAAAAATATTCACTAACGCAGTAAAATTGAAAATAAAATATTTTTGCAATATAAAATAAAAGATGAATTTTGAAAATATAACTTGCCTCAGTTATTTGGGTTGTTCGTCATCATTTAAATTTGAATCCATCATACACGAACAACTTGTGACATACACAGTGTATCACTGTATATGCCACAAGGCCGTGCACACCGATATACACTTGATTGATTTACAGGGATAGGTGAGCATAGGTCAAACCCAAATAAAAATCCGGGTTCAACTCACGTGCAATAACATAAAAGTCACAACTCTCAGCACAAGGTCAAACCCGAGTTTTAAAACTGGATTCAACTCAGGTGCGAATCAAAAGTACACATGAATGCTATGTTCAAACATGACACAGCCTCAAACCAGCATCAAAGCAAATACAATTGCAATGCAAACAATGTAAACAGTGAAGAACATGGACTGCAACATTCAAGTGAATGTAGAGAACAAGCTGCATGAAGGCAACATGAAGCAATGTCGAGATCAGTACAAAACAGTAGTGTACATAAATACTGCAACTACAGGAGTGCAACTTGACTATCAAAACTTAAATGAACACCACTGGCCAGTCCAATGAACAAAGAACCCAAGTACAAGCAGCAGTGTGCAACTCGAGAATGTACACAAGTGAAACCAGGAAAATCATGACATCAAGTATGATCAAGACCAAATGCAAACATCAGTATACAAGTACAAGACCGCCAAGCAAAACCAATGATAATATAGATTCAAGTACTGCAACAAGTCGATGCAAACATACATGAACAGGCAGTGCACCAATGAACCATCAAAGAGTGCAATAGGTTATACTGCAGGGATGAATACAACATGAAGCACTGCAACTCCAGGAGATAGTCGACCAACAGTATCAAGCTCATGTATGCAACAGGTGCAAGGCCAGAATGACCATAAGAGAATGCAAACAACCACAAGATGCAGTCACAAATAACAAAAATTGCAGATGACCAAATATACAACCGAGTTGCCAAGAATATCATAAAAACAAGCTACACCGCACATATACACGAACCAGTGCCAACAGATCAGATGCAAGTGCACGAGTCATGCAACAGTGGACAGAGTCGAGGCTACAACCCAGTTAAATATGCAACGTACACAGAACTAGTTTAGCGACACAAGTGATACAAGGCAGTGCATCAGTGAATCCACTGACCAATGAATGCAACAAAAATATGGAATGCATCAAAGACACAATTAACATAGCGAACATGACAGCAAACAACAGTACACCAAATAACTCACATGTAGTCAACAGGGCCAGAGCAACTTAGTGAGTATATGCTGAAGTCAGAGACAAGTAGCAGTATGTAAAATGTAGTGTATGCAACATGATGAAGCGGTAATGAAACAAGCACTTACACAAGTCTCAAAGCAGCATAATGATGAAACTCAGAAACCAATACAACATAAACCAGAGGAGATGGCCAGAGACAAAGCTCACAGGGGCCAGAAAGTCAAAGCCGTGATTTTATCCAGAAATCAAAACAATTTTAAGTTGAACAAATCATGGCCGAAGTCAAATGGATTCGAAACCGTGGTAGCAAATGTAATTGACCAAGTCACGAATCAACAACGTGACCATCAAGCAACGAAAGCATATTCATATTGAACAAGTCAGATACATCTCAAATATCAAAGTGAAATCAAACGGTCGAAGACGAATTCAAACAATTTTATACGAACGCAAAAATAGGATTTTGAATCCTATATAAGCCCAATCATCATCGGCAATTTATTCATCGAATTCGAGCAAGCACAAAATCAGTAAAAGCAAAAGCATACAATTACATACCGAAGAAGGAATTCCATCAACGAAGCAGCCGCGGTGAGCAAATCAAAGAGCATCGAAGTCGAACAGTACCAAAGGTCGGCGCTTCAATTTGCAAGAACCCTAGTTTGAATCGAAAGGAGGAAAGCCCTAATTTTGCAAAGAGATACGAACGAAAGAACAACGGCCGCCATCTCCAAATAAAGGAACAAAGAAAGGAACGGGTTAAAATATAAAAGGGGGGCCGACCTATTATTTTAAGGGCTTTGTATTTAATTAATTAGGGTTTTTGAGTTTAAATTGTTTTAATTTGTATTTTCTTTTTAAACTGTTTAAATTTCTAGTCGTGTGACTAGGGGACAAGCTACGTAGCGTAGCTTGAGAATTCGCAACTCAGTGGCTGAGTTGTGGCAAGGTTTTGAGCGTAGAGTTAGATTAGTCAATAGCGGGTATAGCGAGTTTACGTGTGTAAGCGAGGGACTATCTAATTTCTAGTAGAAACCTTGGGGGCAGCACGTAGGCAGGGTTTTGCCGAAGCTGGGTAAATTTTGTGTTGTTCTGTTTTTTTCTGCTATTTATATTCTGCGATATCTGTGCTGCTATTCTGTGATCTGAATTGAATATTTTATAAGCTTCCGCGATTAATTTTTATAATTAACACTATCACCCTATTCACCCCCCCCCCCCCCTCTAGGGTGAAATCGATCCTACAAGTGGTATCAGAGCTAGGAATAGAAGTCAACATTTGTTTTAACAATTCGATTTTTTTTTTGAAAAAATCAAATTTTTTTCAAAATTTTGAATTTTTAAAATGGCTTATTTTAATAATGCTTTTGCAGAGGGTCAATCCATAGTTAGACCACCAATGTTCAATGGTGAATATGCTTACTGGAAAAATAGGATGAAATTTTTTCTAAAAACCATTGACGCATGGAATATTGTTGAGACAGGTTATAGAATACCAACAATAACTATAGATAATCAGGAAATAGAGAAACCAAAAGATCAATGGACAGAACTAGAAAATAGATTACAAAATGATAATGGTTGAGCTATGAATTCTATTATCTGTTCATTGGATCAATTTGAATTTAATCGTGTCTCACATTATCTAACTGCACAGGAAATATGGCACACACTAGAAGTGACTCACGAAGGAACATCTCAAGTCAAAGAATCTCGCCTTGCCATGCTAAGCAGCGAATATGAGAACTTCACAATGGCGAAGGAAGAAAATGTTAAAGAGATGCATGGACGACTTTCCAATATCGTTTACAAATCAAAAGCTCTTGGAAAATCTTACACAGAGTTGGAGATAGTCCGAAAAATCCTTAGAGTCCTTCCACGAAAATTTGAAGCAAAAGTGACTGCCATTCAAGAATCAAAAGATTTGAAACAAATGAAAGTCGAAGAACTCATCGGAAATCTAACCACTTATGAGCTAGAAATGAAATTCAAGGAAGAGCGTGAAGGAGGAGATACTCGAAAGAAATCAATAGCGCTCAAAGGAACAACCGAAAGTGATGATGATAACGATGATGATGATGATGGAGCAGCAGAACTGGCGCTACTAATAAAGAAATTCAAAAGGTGGAATCGCAAATACGGAAATCCAGCTCGAAATCATGAATTGAAAAGCAGAATAGGCAAAGCACTTGACTACTCAGAAGAACAGGAGATCATCTGTCATAAGTGCAACCAACCCGGACACATCAAGCCCAATTGTCCTCGAAATCGACGCGACTTTGGAAAGAAATAGAAAAAGAAAAGTTTTGCAGCCACTTGGGATGAAATGGATGAGAATGAGAAAAGTACTAGCAGTGAGAGTGAGAAAGCATATATGTGCCTTCAAGGAAATAAAACTGATAGCGACGATGACGAGCCAAGCGAGGTATCAAAACTTACTCACTCTGAATTACTTATTTATTTCCACGAAGTAAATGGCTGTTTTGAACGACTTAGGGAAAAATACGCCAAACTTGAATCTCAAAAGGATACTTTGATAGAATGCAATAAACAACTTGATCAATTAGTTAAGAACTATCAACGTAGAATCCCTAAGTGTGATAAGTGTCCAACATTCGAAGAGGAAATTAAAAAATCAGAAATCAATATAAAATCACTTGAAAATGAAATTCTGATTTTAAAGGAGAATGAAAATACTAGGAGAGAGAATTCTATTAAAAGGTGCACAAAATTGTTAAACGAAAATGAATCTCTCAAATCACAAGTCCAACAACTGTCTACTACTTTAGATAAATTTTCCAAAAGTGAAAAATCGTTGAATATGCTATTAGGAAAGCAAACGGTTAATTCGGTTAGACAAGGACTTGGATATAATAGTTCGAAAATTGTTAAAAGCAATATTAATCAAGTTAATTCTATATGCACAATTTGTAGAAAATATGGACGCAATCACAATAATTGTTGGTATAGACCCAAACATGTGAAAACTATGCCGATTTGGATTCCAAAAGGCACAAATATAAAATCTCTCAAAGTTAAACAAATTTGGGTGCCAAAGGGAACAATTATAAATAGTTTTGGGTCTCCACAAAATTATTCTTCTAATTATTCTGCCACTAACAACCATGGACCTATAAACACAAATAGGTCACATAAATCTTTTCACGTGTAGGTGTGGTGACATGCTAAGGAACAACAATAATGTTCTCTGGATTTTGGCTGTTCCAGAAACACAACGGGCGACAAAGCTAAGTTCCTTAGCCTAGTATAAAGGTGACAGAATCACAACGGACAACAATGAAAAATATCGTAAAGGTAAAACAGGTAAAGTTATATTTATTTGAACGATATATTAAATGTGATAATCTGCACCACATTCTGAATTAAATCAGCCAATAATGAAGATGATGAAAAAATGATGATTTTGATTCTGGCTTATTCAAAGTTGTTGGCCAATTATATTCTTATGCCAAAAACACTATAATAATCTCTAGATTCTTTGAATTACTTCATATATATCATTTTGGATTAAAAATAGTGTTTTGTTGGATAATAATACAATTGGTTATAATTCGGCTAACTCTTTATTCACGATTTTCGATTATTTACACGGCTTCAATTCAGATTCAAAAGAATGTCATATAAATTGCTGTAAAAATTGAGTTTGAAATTTTTGGTGCACACTTCATGTTTTGGTCTATAAAATTCAATTGATGATAATTTTGAGTGAAAGAGAAATTCAGATGCAGATTACACTAGTAATCTAGTTGATAGAAAAATTACTAGTGAAACGTGATTTTTGTTGAGATAATTAGTAACTGCATCGTTTTTCAAAGAAAATATCTGCATATTCTTCATTTCAAATAATTTTCAAATAGCAGAAAATTTTCTTTTATATCCCCCTCGAGAAAATCATTTTTGACCATACTTTCAGATTAGTCATTTTGAAAAATTAATTTCATAATTATTTTTGAATTTGATTTTAAATGACTATTTTGACTAATCTGACTCCCAAATTATTATCGAAAAGAAAAATAGTGATTGAAAAAGTGATGAGTATTAATATTGATCAAATATTATGACTTGAGACGGTATAATTAATAAATTTCTTTAGAAATTTAAACAAGAGTTATAAAACTTTTTGTTGGTAAAAAATTCCATGACCATCTCTATATCTATCATATTTCTAACAACCATCACTCGTCAAAATTCTATATAGTTTGTCGATATGTGGTACTTTAAACAGGAATCGTTCGTTTTTCATTTTCACATTTTTTTTTAAAAAAATAAATAAATAAATAAATAAATACCAAAGTATTCACTCTCATTTAAAAGTCCTCACGGTTATGCATAGGTGAATTACTTGGAATTTGTTATGTGCTTCCATGCTCATTTAAAAGTCCTCGCGGTTATGCATGTATGGAACGCATATCAAAAGTTGATTTTTAAAATAAACAAGTTGATTCTAATCCCATTTAAAAGTCCTCACGGTTATGCGTGGTTAGAAGATACTTGAATTCATTTTTTAAAAAAATAAAATTGGAATACTCCTAATCTCATTTAAAAGTCCTAACGGTTATGCATGGTTAGTAGATATTCAAATTCCTGATATAAATATACCACAAATAGACACAACTGTATGGTTTTATATGATGACATCATTTCCATCATTCTAAAAGTGGAATATGCGCCTAACAAAATATTTATGATTTTTGTTTGATTTTTTATTGAAATTTAATATCTATATTCAATTGAGTTTTAATATTGGATTAATATCGATCACTTTATCTCTATTTTTTCTAACACTATTATTCTTTTGCTGATAACAAAAGGGGGAGAGAAAAGTTAAGATTTTGTCAAATAAAATCAAGCAAAGGTCAAATATTTTCAATTTGTATCTAGACTCATTTGCATATTTTTATGCATATATGTAGGGGGAGTATTGTGTAGAGAGGGAGCATTCAAATAGGGGGAGCAAATTGAATGATCAAATACATTTAACATATTCAAAATCTTAAATATATGTTTGTTATCATCAAAAGGGGGAGATTGTTGAATATGCGCTTAGATGATTTTTGTTTGATGATAATAAACTTATATACATTCGCTTAAATGTATTTGTTAATATACTATTTATTTTCACAGATTAAATAAATATTTGCTGAATAAAATAAATAACACAGATTTTGAATTCAAACGAATATTTTATACAAATAAATATTTATTACAATTTTGAATTGTACAAATTCAAGCTCTCACTATTCACTATACAACTTTGATACAAATTCAATTACATCACTATTTTACATTTACATTTAACCTCACTACATATCACTCACACTCGTATTTTTATCTTTAACTTCATTCCGGTTTGAATCCAGCATCTGAGCAATCTGCAAAAATATTCACTAACGCAGTAAAATTGAAAATAAAATATTTTTGCAATATAAAATAAAAGATGAATTTTGAAAATATAACTTGCCTCAGTTATTTGGGTTGTTCGTCATCATTTAAATTTGAATCCATCATACACGAACAACTTGTGACATACACAGTGTATCACTGTATATGCCACAAGGCCGTGCACACCGATATACACTTGATTGATTTACAGGGACAGGTGAGCACAGGTCAAACCCAAATAAAAATCCGGGTTCAACTCACGTGCAATAACATAAAAGTCACAACTCTCAGCACAAGGTCAAACCCGAGTTTTAAAACTGGATTCAACTCAGGTGCGAATCAAAAGTACACATGAATGCTATGTTCAAACATGACACAGCCTCAAACCAGCATCAAAGCAAATACAATTGCAATGCAAACAATGTAAACAGTGAAGAACATGGACTGCAACATTCAAGTGAATGTAGAGAACAAGCTGCATGAAGGCAACATGAAGCAATGTCGAGATCAGTACAAAACAGTAGTGTACATAAATACTGCAACTACAGGAGTGCAACTTGACTATCAAAACTTAAATGAACACCACTGGCCAGTCCAATGAACAAAGAACTCAAGTACAAGCAGCAGTGTGCAACTCGAGAATGTACACAAGTGAAACCAGGAAAATCATGACATCAAGTATGATCAAAACCAAATGCAAACATCAGTATACAAGTACAAGACCGCCAAGCAAAACCAATGATAATATAGATTCAAGTACTGCAACAAGTCGATGCAAACATACATGAACAGGCAGTGCACCAATGAACCATCAAAGAGTGCAATAGGTTATATTGCAGGGATGAATACAACATGAAGCACTGCAACTCATGGAGATAGTCGACGAACAGTATCAAGCTCATGTATGCAACAGGTTCAAGGCCAGAATGACCATAAGAGAATGCAAACAACCACAAGATGCAGTCATAAATAACAAAAATTGCAGATGACCAAATATACAACCGAGTTGCCAAGAATATCATAAAAACAAGATAAACTTCACATATACACGAACCAGTGCCAGCAGATCAGATGCAAGTGCATGAGTCATGCAACAGTGGACAGGGTCGAGGCTACAACCCAGTTAAATATGCAACGTACACAGAACTAGTTTAGCGACACAAGTGATACAAGGCACTGCATCAGTGAATCCACTGACCAATGAATGCAACAAAAATATGGAATGCATCAAAGACACAATTAACATAGCGAACATGACAGCAAACAACAGTACACCAAATAACTCACGTGTAGGCAACAGGGCCAGAGCAACTCAGTGAGTATATGCCGAAGTCAGAGACAAGTAGTAGTATGTAAAATGTAGTGTATGCAACATGATGAAGCGGTAATGATACAAGCACTTACACAAGTCTCAAAGCAGCATAATGATGAAACTCAGAAACCAATACAACATAAACCAGAGGAGATGGCCAGAGACAAAGCTCACAGGGGCCAGAAAGTCAACGCCGTGATTTTATCCAGAAATCAAAACAATTTCATGTTGAACAAATCATGGCCGAAGTCAAATGGATTCGAAACCATGGTAGCAAATGTAATTGACCAAGTCACGAATCAACAACGTGACCATCAAGCAACGAAAGCATATTCATATTGAACAAGTCAGATACATCTCAAACATCAAAGTGAAATCAAACGGCCGAAGACGAATTCAAACAATTTTATACGAACGCAAAAATAGGATTTCGAATCCTATATAAGCCCAATCATCATTGGCAATTTATTCATCGAATTCGTGCAAGCACAAAATCAGTAAAAGCAAAAGCTTACAATTACATACCGAAGAAGGAATTCGATCAACGAAGCAGCCGCGGTGAGCAAATCAAAGAGCATCAAGTCGAACAGTATCAAAGGTCGGCGCTTCAATTTGTAAGAACCCTAGTTTGAATCGAAAGGAGGAAAGCCCTAATTTTGCAAAGAGATTCGAACGAAAGAACAACGACCGCCATCTCCAAATAAAGGAACAAAGAAAGGAACGGGTTAAAATATAAAAGGAGGGCCGGCCTATTATTTTAAGGGCTTTGTATTTAATTAATTAGGGTTTTTGAGTTTAAATTGTTTTTAATTTGTATTTTCTTTTTAAACTGTTTAAATTTCTAGTCGTGTGACTAGGGGACAAGCTACGTGGCGTAGCTTGAGAATTCGCAACTCAGTGGCTGAGTTGTGGCAAGGTTTTGAGCGTAGAGTTAGATTAGTTAATAGCGGGTACAGCGAGTTTACGTGTGTAAGCGAGGGACTATCTAATTTCTAGTAGAAACCTTGGGGGCAGCACGTAGGCAGGGTTTTGCCGAAGCTGGGTAAATTCTATGTTGTTCTGTTTTTTCTGTTATTTATATTCTGCGATATCTGTGCTGCTATTCTGTGATCTGAATTGAATATTTTATAAGCTTACGCGATTAATTTTTATAATTAACATTATCACCCTATTCACCCCCCCCTCTAGGGTGAAATCGATCCTACAATAGTTACATCAACTCTTTTATAGCTCCTATTAAAAGGGTGCTTTGTCGTCTTACCTTTAAAAAATGACTCACATATATCAAATGATTCAGAATCAAGTAATGGTGGAAAACCTTCGATTTTCAGTTCATGCTGTCATTTCTCACTTATATGACTTAGCCTGCAATGCTAAAGATAATTTTATTTATATTGTCATTCGAAGAAGATAACGTACAATATTTGAATGACCACATAAATGTCGTTATCTAAAATACTACCACAAACTTTACTGCTATCTAATATAATGTTCATAACATAATCAACACAATTAATGAAAAATATGACATGTCTTAAACAATCTAGACACAGAAATAATCACATAAATAAAGTCTTTTACATAATAACAACTATTTAATATTAAATCAAATCCACTCAGCAATCCCAAATGAAAATCTCCAACTGCCATTGCATCTAAATATATCCATCAGCAATTTGAGGCCTCGTTTCTCCCTTTACCATGTGACATCAGTTTCTAAGCGTCTATAATGAATTACATATGTGGTTCTAGATCTAGCATTTAAAACCCAGGATAATTTGTTGATTGGAAAACAGCTTAATTTGAATCATAAATGCGCCAGATGGAGTAGCAGTAGTTGTCTTCTCATTTTTCTTGTTAAACTTTTTCCGTTCTTTGAACCTTTTGTAGATGACACTTTCTCTTAATAGCATATGAAGCCCCTTGATCCTTAGACGAAGACTCGATTGACCTCAACATATTAAGGAGCTCCATGAGCCTTATGTTCAACTAGTTTATATCATAATTTAATATGAACGGCTTATACTTGGGAGCAAGAGACCTGAGAATCATATCAACTTGCAACACATTTCTTATCGTCGTGTATAAATGTAAAAGTCTATCAATACAACCTTTCATTATAAGAACATAATCATCTGCTCTTTATCACTTGGTCATTTTGATGTGGAGTAGTTTCTTCATATGCTCGTACCTTGCAGAACGGGACTATTCCCCAAATATAGCTTTGAGACTATCGAAAATTTCATGGACAGACATATTTTCTTGCTGCCTCTGTAGTGGCTTGTCTAACGTAGGTAACACAAACACGTAGGCGATTTCTACGTCCGAAACCTATTTATCATAAGTAAGTCTTAGTTCGAGGTTTGCATCATAAGTGGTTGTTCTTTTAGAGGTGTATTTATCGATGACCAAAGAAATTCATAAGTTAATGCTATCTTTATCGCTCTTAGCTAGCAAATGTAGCTATGTCTATTGGAACTGGACCAGCCCATAGCAGAGTAATTGGGTAAATTTCAGAAAATTTACTTTTTTGGATTTTTGTGGGGCCTACATAGTCTAAATTTATTTACAACTTTTCTAAATTTTCTTTATAAATAAAATCAGTATCTTATTTAATTAATAAAAGAATGTTTTATTTTATATAACTTGTATTATATTATATGTGTGTATCATACACACATATATGTCTACATGCACATGCAATATAATAGGGTGTGCGTGGTTTAACATGTCGTGTATAGATGCTTAAATTTACACCGCAACAGACATGTTAGTCTCTTTGTATACAAATGTGTTATGTGTGTGTATGCATGAATCAAAAATAATATATACATGTGTACAAATATAGTTATATATGTATATATATTATGAAATACTAATTATAAATAAACTTACATAAAAAACTTAAAAAAAACATTTATACATATATGTGTGTGTGAGCGCATTATATTAAATTATAAAATTATTTTAAACATCATTTTACAAAATATTTCAAATAAATACTTAAAATATTATATGTAATCCGAGAGAAATAATTTTTTTGATTAAAAATAATTTATATTTGATATATGTGTGTGTATGTGTGTGTATATAATTACTCATGAATATATATATATATATATATATATATTAAAATATTAATAATAAAATATTATATATATTGCATCATTGCTCTCGGTAAAAATTTTTGGTGTTATTAATATATACTTTTTAGTAATAAATGCTTATTATTTAATTTTAAAAAACCATACGGAAATGTCTATATAAATAAAAAATTGAATTCTTTTCTTTTCGTAAAAAACAAAAATTATTTAGTAGTAAATTCTTTACTAAAATTTTATAATATTTACAAACACATATAAATGTATTTTATTTGTATAATTTATTTTAAATTAAATAGTTGGTTAATTTTATAGATATAATATATATATATATACACACACACGAAATTAAAATAATTTTTGGTAACGACCCGTAAATTTTCGATAATTTTTATTTGTTTTATTAATACATTTAATTGAAAATTTAAGAAATTGTAAATGAAAAAATTTTGAAATAAAAATTTAATATTTGAAATACGTCTAATTTAATATAGCCAACTGTAAATTTTCATCTGAAAATACAAAAGTTTATTTTATTGTGTAATTCTATTTCAATTTATATCAGTTAATATTTGATGATAATAAAATGCTTTCCAAACTTGAATATTTTTCTCTAGAAAAATTGTAAATCATCTTCTAAGCAAGACGTCATATTTCGTTTCTCCAAATTTTGACTGTTATTACTCCGTCGATTATATTTTCACCGAAATAGCAGCATTTTCGGTACCGATTATCGACTTTTGATAGGATGATCGTACCACCGATATCTGTATACCATTTTGATCGCCTCGTCGTGCTGATCTCTACGGTATATTCAATGTTGTGTTTTGAATCTCGGTCCGCA
Source organism: Allium cepa (assembly GCA_030765085.1). Classification (NCBI taxonomy): domain Eukaryota; kingdom Viridiplantae; phylum Streptophyta; class Magnoliopsida; order Asparagales; family Amaryllidaceae; genus Allium; species Allium cepa. The sequence continues at coordinate 351,821,703 of CM060932.1, read as the reverse complement.
GTGGAATCCACAGTAACGGTTACCGTATCGGTACGGTTTCGTGGCTTTTGGTTTCTTATGGCTATTCCATTTCCACCGTGTAAATTCCAATAGTCATTTACGTTTATTTTCTGAATTAACGTTCATGACTTTTGTCATTTCCTAGATACTCAGTATATCTGGTTGTGCCTCTTCATTTCTGATTTTTGTTCGCTCATCCATCTTGGTTTCTCTGCTTTCTCTATTCCCATAGTTCATTTACAACATTGGTCGTTCCATTTTACTTCCTCTATCCCATATTTTATTTCAGAAAAAAACATAAATTAAATCATCTCTTCTCCCTAGTTCGAACTAGCTTCAACACCCGCGTTCTTCGTGCCATCAACTGCCACCTAGCTCCGGCAGCCAACCACGTTCCCCTTCAACCCATGCAACCGATCTTCCCTCTTCATTCTCTCGGCCTCAGCCATGTCTACCGCCTACATGGCCACGCCACTGCTCACCGAGGCCATCAATCACCCCTGACCGAAACTTCAACTGTTGTAGAAGGTGAATATATATGTTTATAATCTGTTGTTAATATATATGTGACGACCCAAATTTTTTGGATGTTGGAAATCCGAATATTTAATTGATTTAAATATTTAAAAGTTAATTTTTAACTTGAATTCAAATATCACCATTTATTGGGTAATTTAATCATTAAATTAAATAATTTAAAGTTGGGTAAAATGTTGAATCTAGAGTTTTAAGCCTGTTAAAAATAATTTGAAGGCTTGTAAAATTTATATTGATGGTTCTGAAGATAATAAAAGCTTTTGAATTGAAATTGGAAGTGGTTTATTTGGTTTTAAAAATATATTGTTTAAAATTGATATTTAAATAGCCTTCCGAGACAGTCTCGGATTTCGACAAAACCAATTCCATTGGATCCACAATATTGTATTATTATCGATTTCAATTTTTGTAGTATTTGGAGTTGTTGTGCGAGCATACGACACGTAAACGCGCTGAAATTTATATCGAAATCTAATACTAAATAACTGGGTCCAAAAGCTATCTTCTCCATACGATCGAATTAGGACTCAAAACCTTTTCCATTGCGTTCGGGATGTGGGTTTAACATTATAAACGCCTAGTGGCACGCCTCGATAGGGGTTCGCGATTTTACGTCATGTAAATCGAGACGATTTAAATTTGAAATTTATCTATGCTGTTGGGCTGGTGAAAATATTTCAACAGCAGCCTATTTTCTTTCATATCAAAACTTTTCCAACACCTCAAATCACTATTCACCCACTGCTTCACGCAACCATCTCTTCCTGTCCCCCTTCCCTTCTTTCTTCATTTTAATAGCAGTAGAACTCAGGCTATAAAAAAATAGAGAGAATAACAAACGAAACCTTCCTCTTCTCGATTCTAAAAAGAACGAAAAATAAATACTGTCTTCATTTGAAAATCAAAGTGAATCGAATCCCCCTCGTTCAGAAATCAAATTCTATCGTTCGAAGCAAACATCCCAAATATTATACAAGAATGGCTACTGTCAGATGTTCGAATTTCGAATTTGAGTTGGATCGAGGGTGGGGCGTCAGGAATTTTTGCTCGCTTGCGTTGGGAAGTCGCGGTGGGTTTCTGGTCGCGTGAGGGCTCGGCGTTTGCCAGAAGTGCGTTCAGTGATGATGAGGAGGGCAACGTGCTATTCTCGAGCTCGACGCAGTGCACGTCGCGATGATGGCTCGCCTGGAGCTCGAAATCGAGCAGTCTTTGTTTCGATAGTTGCTACCTGGTGAGGCACGCATGTGCTTGCGTGAGGTAAGGGCATTCGATTTGGGTGAGGAGGCGCGCAGCCGGGCTTGGAAGTGGCAAAGGCGAACTCGTGATGGGGATCGAGTTGAGCTAGGGTTTCGTGAGGCAGCAAGGTATTCTCGTTTGTCTTATTTTATTTTCAATTAAACTTAATCTAAACTTACATGGAATCAGAGAAAATGTTATAGTAAGTATAAACATTCTGTTTTAGTTTAATATATATATAAGATTTGAAAAATATGTATAACACTGCACTTATTTTTTTCAGTAAGGTATAAATGTATTTTTGTTAATTTAATTTTATATATATATGCAGTTTTTTTCTTCAATTATATAATAATAACGGTAAATATTGTATAGTTTACTGCAATAAGATAATTTAATTTTAATATTATGTTAAAAGAAAATTGTATTTATATTAGAATTTGTAGATATATATCAGGTTCAAAGCAGAAATATATATATATATATATATATATATATATATATATATATATATATACACACACACACACACACACATAAGATTTTGAAATATAAAAGTTAGATTTTATTTCATAAGCACTTTGGAAAAAATATATATATATAATATAATAAAGTAGATATACATACACATTTTTAAATTTACCAGTTATTCTAAAATAATGTATTATGAAGATGAATTTGTTTAATAAACTTCTTTAATTATTTTTAGTCGCTAAAAACATTTTATGGAAAGGAAATTGTTTTAAATTAAATTGTTAGTTTAAAACAAAATTGTTAGTTAAATAAAATAAGTAAATAAATAAATAGTAATTAATTGTTCAATTAGCTAAAGCATTAAGAAATTACATAATTATTTATACAAGGTCTGAAATCTTGAAGAAAACAAGCCGGTTTGGATTGGATTGCAAATTAAAAATCAAAGGTGAGTTAATCTCACTCATCTCGGTTTTATTTAAATTTAAATGGTTAAATTTAAATAATTAGTTGAATGATTGAATTGATTTGATGTGCTATATTATATATAGTAGTATATATATAGTATATATTGGAGTGATTGATTTCTTGCATTATATAGCGGATGAGACCCTATGCGTCGTATAATAGCAGATGATATTATATTTAAAACCCATACACTGCGATATTCCACCTCGAAGTGGAATTGGTATTTTATTGTGCTAACATCTGTGGATGCAGGGAAACGGGTTGGAGGAATCCAACGGGATTCCTCAAAATATTTAGATTTGTTAAAATATTCTATGATATAATTATTTACTATCATGTGATGAATTATATTGATAATTGGAAATGTTGGATATTATGGTTGACTTAAAATATTTTGGTGAATTGAGTTATCAAAATCTATAGAAATGGGATTTATTAAAAGTAAATAAAAGAGTGAATTTTGAGTAAAATAGTCATAGAATTTGAATAAAATAAAAATGAATTGGAAAGAATAAAAAGTGATTTATGAATTCTGATAAATAAAATTCCAAGTATGGAAAATGGGATTCTGAATAAATGGGAATAAGTAAGTTTATTTTTAATCTCAAGTGATACTATTTCAAGAAATAAAGAATTAATTTTGAAATTCAAGGTTTGCATTTATTAGAAAGGATAAAGAAGAAATTTGGAAAATATGAAATTGGTATTTTCAATTAACAAGATTTTAAATCATAATGAAGAAACAAAATCTGAAGTTAATGGATTTTGAAATAAATGGAGTAAGTAAGGGAATTTATTTAAAGGTGAAGTAAATTGGAAATCAATTTAGGAATTGATTTAAGGGTGTAAAACCGGGATTTTCAAAAGGGAAATGAGACTTGAAATTTTTAAACTGGGTTTATAAAAGCAAAGTGATATGCATATTTGGAAGAGTAAATTCACGGTGGGAATTTATTAAGAGGATGAGAAAATTTGTTTAAAAATAAATAGTGGTTTATTTTTAAAAGATGTGGAAGAGAAGCGTATTTCCCTAGATAGCCAAGTACGTTTTCAAAGCAAATTTTTAAATATAAATTAAAATTTTTAATGTTGTTTTAAAAAGCATGTTTTAGAAATTTATTTCTTCTAAATGTTTAAATACTAAAGTAAGTATCTTTCAAATCTATTATCGTAGTAATTATTTAAAGGTGACTTGGTATTTGTTTTAAAGGAGAAAATCTAGTTTTATATTTTACAAAGTAACCTCATTTTAAATATTCATAAAGTATATATTTTTAATAAAGTATTGAAGTAGTTTTCAATTTAAATGTTAAAGTATATTCTATATAAAGTGCTCTAAATTATTTTAAAAACCTAAAGTATTGTACTTGGTATCTTTGGTGGAATAAATATTTGGGAATTCATTCCATGAGAAGAGTGTGGTTTGAAAACTGTTTTCAAAGGGTTGAAAAGTGGAAATATATCTTGTGAAGATATTTTGAGATTAATAAATAATTTGGTGAAATTATTTATTGTTGATGGTTGTTTGTGAATGTTAATTGATAGTTAAATAACCGACTATCAATATTGGCCAATGCGCTGATCGTTTCGAAGAGACCGGGATCGGGATTAATTTCTCGAAAACCACTTCGATCCGGTTGTACGTTTTCGTGAGGAAGACGAGTTTGGATTCGAAGGTGGAGTAGTGAAGTGCAAGGGCTAGTCGCTAATAATCCTGAGGAGATTCCAAAATGGATGTAGTATGAGTAGTGTCTTCAGTTCCGTTTGAACCCGGGACGGACTTGTATGGTTGAATGCTTTCAAAACATCATCAGGTGGACGGTAAGCATTCTAAGTAATATATTCTGAAAAGGTAACGCTTAGCCTCGAACCTCATCAACCGGGAATGACTGAAAATCAAGGGTTATGCAGCAAGGCTAAGTGGGTAGCACCCATTAGGGTGAGGTCATCCCTGTCTAGATGTCCCTTTTTTCGTCTTAGTGGTGTGATTGCTGATCCCAACCGTGGGTGATCTTACTCGGGATTATCCAGTAAGGGGTAGTCCCGGTCTTGTGTTGTAGGGGATTGAGAGTAATCCTCAGTACTGTGATCTAGGCCACGTATTGTGACAGGTTGTACCCCAGTGCCCAGTCATTAGTTGGAAATCCATTGTCCCTACGTGCCTGTACGATTTTGATTATGCCCAACTATTGCTGAAACGTGAGATGCAAGCATTTCAGCTAGATTCTATTTTACTTTCTATAGACACTATTATAATATCAGACGGATTTGATAAAAAGTGTTTTGGCTATCGTAAGGTAAAACTCCGACATGTTTATTTGTGGCGTGGTCTTACGAGATGCTTTTGTTTTCAAAAGAATTTTGAAACTTTAATAATCAATTTGAATGTGGTTTTCTCACGCTAGTATTCCAGACTGACTCGGGTGTTATTATCTATAATGCTCGGGTCAGACCGAGTATTATAGGATACAGGAAAGGATGCTGTGGAGCTAAGGAGACGAGCTGGATAGCGATACGTACTGCCGTATGTGTGTTAAATATTCGGCTATCTATTTCAAATTGTGAGGACATGTTATACTTACTGTCTGGTTGTGTGTTATGTATACTCTGATGATGTAATGTATAAACAGATTTGTTTTTGTGTAAAGATCTGTTATTGTCTATTATATTTTGTTCCACTGCGATGGTTAGATTCTGATGTTGTTTTTATTTCCTTCTTCTACCTCTTCTTCTTTAACCCTCATCGTTCGGTTTTTCGGGCGTCGAAAATTCGGGTCGTGACATTATGGTATCAAAGTAGAAGGTCAAGCGAGAACCTTGGATCTTGTGGGAATAACTCATTGAAAATAGAGTCCGTGGTACTCTAGAATGAGTTTGAGTGTATTAATAGATATAAGCACGTATTTGTTAGTGAATATAAAATGATTTTATATCGTGTTGATTAGTTTATTGAGTAGTTTATGGATTCTGGTCCATACGAGTAATTGACATTATTGATAAGGATCTCTAAACACTTGAATAGAATAATTCAACAAGGTATTGTTTTAAAATAGGGTAAATGAAATAATTTTACCCAAATTATTTTTGTATATAAAAGAAATAATTTTCCGTAAATTATTATAGATATATTAGGTTGCTTGGTTGTTAGAGAATGATAATATTAAATTATTATCATTATTGTTGTGTAGGAATTGAATAGGGAATTGAAAATTTTAACCAAGGTTAAGGAATAAATTTATATAACAAAATGGGATTTATGAATGAGAATCATAAATGTGATTTATAATTGAATGAGTTAAATTCCAGAGTAAGGTTGGATGTAGATTGAAAGAATAAAATTTGAAATTTTGGGAAAGGTTTAAATTCTTTTGGGATTGGAAATGGTTTTCAAAGGCTTTGGAGAAACAAAAGTGGTATTATTTCGGAAATATTTTTAATTGGATTTGAAATCTGGAGAGATTTGAAAATTAAGAATATTTGAAAATGTTTTTAAAGAGATAAAAGCATTTAACTCTCTTCGGTCGCTGGAAAATAAATCGGTGTAGACTGTAGCATCATCGATGTTCATTTTCGGGTTTCCAAGAGAGAAATTGCTACCAAATTGTTTTAAATTGGAATTTTTTGCAAAACTGGGTTTGATTTTGAAATTCAAAGAGCTAATTGATTTACCAAAGGATTTTGGATATAGTGATTCCAAAAGTGATTTGAAATGTTAAGCAAATGTTAAAAGACTCTAGAATCTTATTTAAATATATTTGGAATAATAAATAAGTTTGGAAACTTATAGAAATTTGAAAATTGTTTAGAATAAAAATTTAACTTAAGAAGAGTTAAATCAAAATAAGAATGAGGCAAAATAAGCTAGAGAGGTAATACAATTAAATAAAGTAAACTTAAGAAGGCTAGTAAAGTGGAATTGAAAAATATAGATTGAGTGGATTAAAAGAACAGAGTTCTAAGAATTAAATATTTATTTGAATTTGAAATAAATTAGTAAATGGAGCTAATTTAAAATGAGTCTGGAAACGAAATAAATTAGAATGGTAAGTCGAATTAATGAACTTAAGCTAAGTTTAATAATAGATTTTGATTGGATTTGAATTAAAGTTGAAATATAATTGAGATGGAATTGTATCACGTGGTGGATACATTAAATGAAATTAGGTTCTTACTTAATAAAATGTAAATGGATTATGTGAAGTCAAAGAATAGTATGGGGTTAGATTTAACTGGAGTTTAGTTAAATAAGATTGAATGGGAATAAATAGATTTCGATGGCTTATAAAAGAATTGAAAACCCATTGAATAAAAGCATATACTTGGCTAAATAAAATATATAAGCCCGAGTTAAAAAGTAAAATGTGAACGGGATTAATTTTAATGGATGAAAGTATGGATATAAATAAGTTGCAACTTATAAAACTTAGAAGTGGAACAAATAAGCCAAAATAAAATTGTTTTTTATTTTGGGAAATGAATAAAAATCCAAAACTTGAATTATAAAATAGGATGAACTCAAGAAAATTAAGTGAAGTGATTTGTGAAGGGTAAAAATCAGATACAAAGATGGGAAATGAACCAATTTGAATAAATTGGTTAAATGAGTATGTTAAAGGAATTTTGAATTGTTTAAATGAAGGTTGAATGTGAGTTAGTAATGGGTTGGAAATGATCTCGAGTTAAATAAAATAGAGTTGGACTGAAATATTGATGGTTTGAGTAAATAAGAGTAGATTGAAAGGGCCTTGTTATTAATATAATAAATTGTGAAGGTGATTAAAAATATAAAATGGATTAATTAGATTAATGGATAAAATCTGATTGGATATAATCAAATTAAGGATTAAATTGGAAATTATTACAAGAAGGTAGACTTAAGTTTGGGGTAAAATGACTTGAATAAGACAAATAACTTAAGTAAGTATTTGGATGAAAGCTCGACTTAAGTAAATTGTTAAATGGGTGTTGGTGAGCTGTATGAAATGGTTTTGGGTGGAACCTGTTTGAATAATGGAATGAAATGCAAGCGAATAGATAAAAATGTAAAAATTTAGTGAAAATGAGAATGCATGAATTGTGACTAAATTTAAATGGAATGAAATTTATATAAATTGAGTTGAGATCAATTTAAAATGGTTAAAGCTTAAGTACTTACTTATTCACATGAATATTGTCGAAGTGGATAAGAAAATGGGTCGTTCGACGAAACGGAAGAAGATAAAATTCTATGAATCATTGGATGTAAATAAAACTGATTTTTGAATCAATTGGAATAAATATGAGTTGTTTTGCTTAGAATGAATTGAATGGATGAAGGTGAGTGTAAATCACTTAAAATTGAACATGATAGTTTAAGAATTGGTTGTAAGCAATTGAAATTAGTGTCAGAATCTTATAAATTGCTTATGGGTATTGTTTAGTGTATATCACTTATGAAATGCATGTGTCTAACTATTGAAAGTAAGTAAATGTTAGTGAGTTGCATATATTTTATACTTACATGTTTGAATTGAGTAAGTACAGGTACCGGGAAGCTGTTTGGCTGGATTTGGACGCGCTAATTGCTAAAATAATAATCCGCTTACTTAAAAATGCTAAATAAAGGTACGCCTACGCAATAAAAATAGGAAAATGAACTGTTTTTGTTTTTCCGACCGTGTGGGTCGATGTATATATATTTATATCTCTTGTCAAATTGCAAAAGATCCTCCGTACAAAGGAGATTTTTCCAAAAAAATTCGAAAATTTTTGGAAATTTTTTTGCTAGCGACAAAATGATTCAAATTGGAATTGAAATAAGGGATTTTGGAAATGGAAATTGAAACTAATTATTTAGTTGGAAGTAAAGGATTAGGAAAGTGAATATGGGATATTTGTGGATAAGTGACTAGAAATCAAAATGAATGTGAATAAAAAGGAAATTGATGTTTTTGATCTCAGAAGATAAATTTTGAATTGCCCAAAGAAAGATATGTGTTTAAATTTCTATATGAAATTTGATGGGTTTTTGATCTAGCCACTTGGCCTTTTGTTCTCTATTGGAATTTGGGAGCCCATAGAGGCATTATGTGTAACGACCCAGAATTTTTATAAATTTAAATTTGAATATTTTATTAATTTTAAATATTAATAAGTGAATTTATTTGTCGAATAAATTTTTATTTGAATTTTTGGATTTAATTGGATTATTAAATCGATAATTTAATATGTGAAATTATGGAAATAATTGAAACTTGAGTTAAATATGATTGAAAATAATTTGGAAAATTTTATTTAATCATACTGGAGTTATAGAAATATTTTAGAACTTTTAAAATCGAATTAAAAGTAAATCTGTGAAAATTGAATATTTTAATATTTAATAATCGACTGTAAAATAGTCAATTTTTGAACAGTCTCAGAATTGAACGAAACCAGTTTCATTGGATCCGTAATAGTTAGTTATTACCGGATTTCAATTTTCGTGTCAATCGGAGTTATCGTTTGATCGTGGAAGCTCGAAACGCATCGATTTATTTTTAATTTAGATTTGACGAGTCAAAATAGCCATTTTTCAAAAAGTCTCGGATTTCGACGAAACTAGTTTCATCGGATCCGTAATGTGATATTATTTTAAGGTTTCAAATTTCAAGTCGTTTGGATTTACCGTTTGTCCGGTACAAATTAAAACGCCTAGAAATCGACTTAAATCGGTTTAATTTAAATCGAACGTTTTCAGCCATAACTCGCACATACTTCCGAATTAGCTTCCGAAACCTGTTCCATTGTGTCCGGAACGCGGGATAAACCCTAGGTACGCTGGTTACGGCGCCTAAATCGGAGTTCGGAATTCCCGGGATGAATAGTGTTTACGCTAGCTTTTTCTATAAATAGGAGTTAAAAATCTAAAAAAAAAAAAAAAAAATATGTAAATCCCTAATTTCTAAACGTGGCCGCCACCTTCACAATGTAAGGCCGAAAATTCTTCAATTTCTTCCCTCAATCTCTCCCAATCCACTCAATGATTTCAGAAATCTTCAACTAACAAAACGTAGATCTCGTCAAGAGCTTTCAAATCAACGGTGGTGATCAGTTTCTGTTGAGTGGATCAATGGGAAAACGCAATGGAAATGCACGCGTTTAGAGGCCGATTTCACAGCCAAGGGAGGGCCGAGCCTCACGAGATTTAGGCCGAACCTAGAGGGGGTTAGGGGCTACAGCATGGAGCTTCTTGATCGAGGTATCGTCGTGTGATTTTGGAGATTAATTAAACCCTAAGATTGAATGTATGGGTTCGAACGGCCTGCATATTGCGTGAAGGAGAGAAGGAGAAGGGGGGGGGTTGCGCACGGATCTGAAGTAGATCGAACGGCTGTGGTTTAAACTAGGTTAAAATTATAAAAGTTTATGTTATAATTGTTATATATATCGTGTACAAACTTCATAAATACATATCTTTTTCATACGAGGTCGAAAAAATGCAAACTCAGTTGCGTTGGAATCGTATGGACGAGCACTACGCGATGGAGTTGGTTTGGAGTCGTTTGGAGTTAGTGAGAATTTCGGGTAAAATTAAACGCGCGTTTAATTTTATTCGAAATAAAAGCTAAAACGGAAATTAAAACCAAGGTGAGAATTTCTCACTCAATCGAATCAGTTTCGATTTTATTTTAAATAGTTAGATTTAAAATATTTGAATGCATGTTTGAATGATGACTGTAAATTATTGATTGTTAAAATAGACATTATACGCCGTTAGTAAGCGGATGTTATTTAATATAAACATATACCGCGAATATTTCATAAACAGTGAAATTGGTATTATATATAATATCAATATATATATATTGGCATATGTATATATTGCAGTTGTTGATTTTCCGCATTTTTTGTTTAGCGGATGAGATCCTATTACGCCGTTATTAAGCGGATAATATTTATTAAGAACATATACCGCGATAATTTCGTACTGGAGCGAAATTGGTATTGTGCTAATGTTTTTGGATGCAGGACATAGGTTGGAGGGATCCAACTGGATTCCTCAACAGTATTTATTTAATTTCAGATATTTTGATATTTGATTGATTATCATATCGATATATGATGGATCGTTGTAGTCGTGATTGACTATTTGATGTGTAGCATCATTGGACCCAGATTTTGGGATTTTAAAATGATTTTAAAAGTGATTTTTGAGAATATACTATATTTTTGGAATTGATCCATTTTAAATAAATAAACGTTATAATTTTTAAAGTTATAAAAATTATGGTTTTTGTGAAATATAGTTAAAAAGCTGATTTTTAGAAATACGATTAAAAGCTGATTTTTGAGAAATATGAATTTATGATTTTATAAAATAGTTTAAATTGGATTTTTGAATATATTACAAAAGTTTAAAAATAGGATTTATAAAATTTGATTATTTTATAAATCAAAATGGTGAAACTATAAAGGAATTTAAAGACGTTTTAGAATAATAATATAAACTGATTTATATTTAGAGGTTTATAAATGGATATTTATAAATTGAAATATAGACATTATAAAACGAGTTTTTATAAGTGTTTGAATGTAGTGAAAGTGAATTTCATAAATGAATGAAATTTATAGAATTATAAACTGTGAAGTTATAAATGAAATTTATAAATAGTAAGATTTATAAATTTGTGAAGTTAATTGAAGAATAGATTTGGTTAAATAAATGAATCTTATAAGTTATAAGATTTATAATTATGAAGTTTAAAGAACGATTTTATAAAATAATCGTTTTATAAGTATTTAACTTATAATATAAACATTTAGTTTATAATTGAGTTATAAACTGAAATATGTTAATAAAGGAATTTATAAAAAAAGAAGTTTTTATAAATAAATAGAAATGGAATTTATAAACGTTGTTTTATAAATCCGCAAACGACTTATTTTGATAAGTTAATTGTTATAACTTATAAATGGAGTTATATTCACGTTTTAGACAGTGAATAATCCTTTAAGTTAAAGTGAATAGAAATAATGGAATTTGTGAACATAGTATATTCACGTTTTTGAATAGTGAATAACATGTTAAAGAAAATGTTTTAGAATGTGATATTTTAAACAGAATTAAAACGATCTAACGATGTTTTAAAGGTGTTGAGATTCGAAACCATAGATTTCAACATTTATTGTTGAAATAGACGTTTCGAGAAACAAAAGGAGATGATGGACTATAACACTGTTGTTATAGTAAATGATTTCCGAAAGGAAATGTTTTGTATAGTATTGGGATTTATATATCTATTTTAATTTCGAATCCCTATACTAGTGATTTTGGGTTGTTGTAACGATGTTTTACGCAACATTCGTTTTGGCCCAAATAAATATGTTAAGAGAATGATTTCCCTTAAAGAATGAAATATATACTTAATTCGATTTAAGTATATTGAATATTTTCTAGTGTTGAAAATAAAAGAGATTTGTGAATTACTTATGAATAAATAAGTATGGAAATGTTTTCCAATGTGAAGTGAATATTTAGAATTTATCTTTTTGAAGATAAATTGAAAATGAATAATTGAAATCGTATATGCACGAATATTTTGAAATATAAATTCATTATGAATTTATATGTGAAAGTGAAACTTGTTAAAAATAAATATTGATTTATTTTTGAAGTGTTGAAATAAGATAGCTTGTAAAGATATTTTGGAAAATAAATAATTTGGAAAATTATTTGGAATCTGGTGATGTGTGCATATCCAGTGATAGTTCAATAACCGACTATCAATATTTCCCTTTGAATGGGTAATTGATGTGATTTGTTTGAATTTGAATGCACACTTATTTTTGAATAAGCGCTCACTATTCGGGTTAACCGGGAAAGGACCATGGGGTCGTATAACCCATTCCGAATATGTGATACGTCGTTATGAATTGCATTTGAAGATCGGTGTTGAAGACCGAGTATTTGTGAAAGCGATAGGATGACCTATCGATTGTCTCTGCACTGGGTAGCTCCTGGTATAGAGATTCCTTAAGTGATGGGAAATTCGATCGGGATTGTGAATACCCGTATTGCAAGGGCTTCGTAAGAAGTGCCTTCGGTTTTGTTCGAGCCCGGAACAGACTTGTATGGATTGTATGCCTGACATTACAATTTGAGATATAAAGCCGATTTCTTTCAAATATATTTCTGTTGGTGGCGGAGAATTTATTCTTTGCTTAACACCCTTCTTTGAGACGTACGAGCTCAAAGGTTATATAGTTGAAGTTATCAGCGATATATCCCATTTTGGTAATGTGACATGCTAAGTGATGCTGAAATGATCATTGTGTTGATTATTTGTGATAGGATCGTTTATTTGATCGTCTATCCTAGTGATCATTGTGTTGATCATTTGTTGACCCAAAGCATGGCTTTTGTATAAAGTATGTTTTTGTGGACGTGACTTCGTCGAGCCTCACATCCCGGAAATGGTCAAAACAGGAAAGATGCAGCAAGGTTATTAGGGGTTGCTGTAGCTCCCCTTAGGGTATGTGCATTTCCTTCTGGAAAAGGGTGGTATCATGGTATGGAGCCCAGATACTTACTCATGTTGAAAACACTCTATTTATTATGGTGTGATGTTGGATATCGAGCGCTCGGTTGAAAAGGTCCTAAAGGACCGGGGAATGGCGTGCTCGTGTCAGTAGTTACCCAGTTAAGGGGTAACCCGGCCTTGTGTTGGCAGAGTTCCGGTTTGGTTCTCGGGGGTGTCTTTCCAGAGGCATTCTCAGTGGCAATGGGAAGTTCCTTGGCCTGACCATTTGTTGGAAATCCAAAGAAACAATACGAAACTTGTACGGTTTTAGTTGTAGAACCTGCCATTTAATATGGTAGCTATTAGTAGGCATAATATAATGGTACCTATGCTGGCTAAGATTTATATCTTTACTTCCGAAATGAATTTTTCCTACACTATGCACTAATAATAATATCAAATGCTCTTTTTAAATGCGTATCAAGCATGTTTGACTAACATAAGAAGAAATCTCCTCCAAATCTGCGTTTGCATTGTGTGTGTGGTGGGAGGTCTTATGGTAGTCTCATTTTTAAAAGCATTGCGAATTGAATTAAAAAATATTCCTCTTTTTGATTTTAAAGATAAATAAACTGTTTTGAGTTCTCACACCAGTCACATGACTGACTCGGAGTTTATTGTTTTCCTTCCTAAACTCTGGGTGCCCACCAATTTCCACACGGGCAGTTAAGAGTTAGGTTTATCAGGATATTCTGGATATTCTGGAGTTGCTGGAGGCAAGCTGGATGGCATGGCGTATTACTAGTATATAGTATTTCTTTTTCCGCTGCACTGTTTGATGTTGTATGATGTTGTACACTCTGATGATATGATGTAATGTAATGTATAAAATGTAATAACTGATATAGTTCTTTGTTTAAAGATTATTCATTTATTATTATATGTTGTTCCGCTGCGAATTGTGAGATTCTGCTGTTGTTCTGTTGTTTCCTTTCTGTCCGTTCTATTTTTAAAATTTTCTATCTTCTGTTTTTCAAATTCTCTGTTTTCTTTCTCTGTTTTCTAAAAAATTGTCTATCTTCTTTTCCCTCTATTTTTCTTTTTCTCTCTTCTTTCTTTTATTTTCTTTTTAAAACCCATAACATCTCGGTTTTTCGGCCTTTGATTTCTCGGCAGTCGATAAAGTGAGTGTCGATGTCGGATCTTCGAGAGTCGAAAAATTCGCGGGCGTTACATTTGGTATCAGAGCTCTGATGGTTAAGCGACAACCATGGTTCTGTAGGGTATTACTCGTTAGAGATAGAGTCAGCAGTACTCTAGAATGAGTTTGAGAGTAATAATAGCTATGAGAGCGTATTTGTTAGTGAATATAAAAATTGTTTTATATTGTGATGGTTGGTTTATTGAGTGGCATATGAACTTTCGTCAGCGTGGTCCGCAAGACTATGCCGAAGGGGTTTCTAAACACTTGAATAGAACAATTCGGCACAATATTGTTTTAAATTGGGTAAATGAAATAATTTTACCTTGGTTATATTTTATATAAAAGGAATAATTTTTCAGAATTATTAAAAGTGTATATAAGTTGATTGTTAGGTTGTTTGAATAATCTAAATAAAAGAGTAATTGTATGAGCAAATGAATTATAAGAATTGAATTATAATTAAAGTGATTTACAATTGTGAATAAACTTATATATATAAAAAGTGAAACTATATGAATATATCTATGAATATGAGTTGTGAATAAAAGTGAATTTAAAGTTAAATGGAAGTATAACTTAAGTGTTGTTGAATGGAATTGATATTGATATCAAACTAAATTAATGAAGTTAAGTGATAAATGTGAACTTAAGTTAGGTAAATGAAATTCAACTTTGGTAATTGAATTGAATTAATGGATTGAATGATTAATCAATTAAATATGAATTAAATTGGATAAGGAATAATGAATATAAGTGTTGATTCATTAAAATCTAATGTTATTAGAAGTTGAATAAAAAAATGAATGAATATAAGCAAAGAAATTTGGTTGTAATTAATATACATTGATTGTTATATGATTGTTAGTTGATTGTATATAATTCATTAAGATTTAATGAAATTGAAAGCTATGAAATTGAATTCAAATTAGAAGTAAATAAATTTGAATAGAATTGAATGTGAATTGGATTTAATTAGTGAATGTTAACTAATTGAATTGAGAATGAATGTTAGTAAATCCAATGTAAATGAATCAAATGTGATTTAAATTGAAAACCATTTCATTGAATATTAATGATAATATGAATGAATATTATTGGTTATGGATGTTAGTTGGATGTAGTTGGTTGATGGTTGAATGTATATTGCTATTGTTGCATTTGATATGTGACATATATAGTTATTATGTTGCTATATGTTGTATATTGAGATTATTTGCATATGTGCATGATTCTCATGTTGTTTGTTGAGTGTTTAGTAGGTGCGGATCGCGTTGCTTCGCATTTGGAGTTCGCTTTAGCGCTATATTAGCCGTATATGCTTGCTAATAAAAATATAAGGTACATATCTCGGATTAAATACAGTACTTTTACACTTTTTTCCCTTCGGGATGCCTCATTACTTGATGAGATGTATATTTGTGATATATATACTGTCATTTTTTTTCGGATCGAGCCGCGCAAAGGAGACATGGCGAATTTTTCCGGAAATTTAAGGCGTTAGAAAATTTTGAGAAAATTGGGAAAATTTTGGAAAACTTTAACTTTGTTTTAGAGTTGAAAGTTAAATGATATAGATTGTTTTTGAAATGATAACTAAGTATGATTTGAAAACTTAGTAAAGATTTGTAAGAAGTTTAATTATAAATTTTGGAAAGTTAATAGATTTTGTAACCTTTCTTACTTGTAATTTCGGGGACGAAATTCTTTTAAGGGGGAAAGATTGTAACGACCCAGAATTTTTATAAATTTAAATTTGAATATTTTATTAATTTTAAATATTAATAAGTGAATTTATTTGTCGAATAAATTTTTATTTGAATTTTTGGATTTAATTGGATTATTAAATCGATAATTTAATATGTGAAATTATGGAAATAATTGAAAATTGAGTTAAATATGATTGAAAATAATTTGGAAAATTTTATTTAATCATACTGGAGTTATAGAAATATTTTAGAACTTTTAAAATCGAATTAAAAGTAAATCTGTGAAAATTGAATATTTTAATATTTAATAATCGATTGTAAAATAGTCAATTTTTGAACAGTCTCAGAATTGAACGAAACCAGTTTCATTGGATCCGTAATAGTTAGTTATTACCGGATTTCAATTTTCGTGTCAATCGGAGTTATCGTTTGATCGTGGCAGCTCGAAACGCATCGATTTATTTTTAATTTAGATTTGACGAGTCAAAATAGCCATTTTTCAAAAAGTCTCGGATTTCGACGAAACCAGTTTCATCGGATCCGTAATGTGATATTATTTTAAGGTTTCAAATTTCAAGTCGTTTGGATTTACCGTTTGTCCGGTACAAATTAAAACGCCTAGAAATCGACTTAAATCAGTTTAATTTAAATCGAACGTTTTCAGCCATAACTCGCACATACTTCCGAATTAGCTTCCGAAACCTGTTCCATTGTGTCCGGAACGCGGGATAAACCCTAGGTACGCTGGTTACGGCGCCTAAATCGGAGTTCGGAATTCCCGGGATGAATAGTGTTTACGCTAGCTTTTTCTATAAATAGGAGTTAAAAATCTAAAAAAAAAAAAATATGTAAAACCCTAATTTCTAAACGTGGCCGCCACCTTCACAATGTAAGGCCGAAAATTCTTCAATTTCTTCCCTCAATCTCTCCCAATCCACTCAATGATTTCAGAAATCTTCAACTAACAAAACGTAGATCTCGTCAAGAGCTTTCAAATCAACGGTGGTGATCAGTTTCTGTTGAGTGGATCAATGGGAAAACGCAATGGAAATGCACGCGTTTAGAGGCCGATTTCACAGCCAAGGGAGGGCCGAGCCTCACGAGATTTAGGCTAAACCTAGAGGGGGTTAGGGGCTACAGCATGGAGCTTCTTGATCGAGGTATCGTCGTGTGATTTTGGAGATTAATTAAACCCTAAGATTGAATGTATGGGTTCGAACGGCCTGCATATTGCGTGAAGGAGAGAAGGAGAAGGGGGGGGGGTTGCGCACGGATCTGAAGTAGATCGAACGGCTGTGGTTTAAACTAGGTTAAAATTATAAAAGTTTATGTTATAATTGTTATATATATCGTGTACAAACTTCATAAATACATATCTTTTTCATACGAGGTCGAAAAAATGCAAACTCAGTTGCGTTGGAATCGTATGGACGAGCACTACGCGATGAAGTTGGTTTGGAGTCGTTTGGAGTTAGTGAGAATTTCGGGTAAAATTAAACGCGCGTTTAATTTTATTCGAAATAAAAGCTAAAACGGAAATTAAAACCAAGGTGAGAATTTCTCACTCAATCGAATCAGTTTCGATTTTATTTTAAATAGTTAGATTTAAAATATTTGAATGCATGTTTGAATGATGACTGTAAATTATTGATTGTTAAAATAGACATTATGCGCCGTTAGTAAGCGGATGTTATTTAATATAAACATATACCGCGAATATTTCATAAACAGTGAAATTGGTATTATATATAATATCAATATATATATATTGGCATATGTATATATTGCAGTTGTTGATTTCCCGCATTTTTTGTTTAGCGGATGAGACCCTATTACGCCGTTATTAAGCGGATAATATTTATTAAGAACATATACCGCGATAATTTCGTACTGGAGCGAAATTGGTATTGTGCTAATGTTTTTGGATGCAGGACACAGGTTGGAGGGATCCAACTGGATTCCTCAACAGTATTTATTTAATTTCAGATATTTTGATATTTGATTGATTATCATATCGATATATGATGGATCGTTGTAGTCGTGATTGACTATTTGATGTGTAGCATCATTGGACCCAGATTTTGGGATTTTAAAATGATTTTAAAAGTGATTTTTGAGAATATACTATATTTTTGGAATTGATCCATTTTAAATAAATAAACGTTATAATTTTTAAAGTTATAAAAATTATGGTTTTTGTGAAATATAGTTAAAAAGCTGATTTTTAGAAATACGATTAAAAGCTGATTTTTGAGAAATATGAATTTATGATTTTATAAAATAGTTTAAATTGGATTTTTGAATATATTACAAAAGTTTAAAAATAGGATTTATAAAATTTGATTATTTTATAAATCAAAATGGTGAAACTATAAAGGAATTTAAAGACGTTTTAGAATAATAATATAAACTGATTTATATTTAGAGATTTATAAATGGATATTTATAAATTGAAATATAGACATTATAAAACGAGTTTTTATAAGTGTTTGAATGTAGTGAAAGTGAATTTCATAAATGAATGAAATTTATAGAATTATAAACTGTGAAGTTATAAATGAAATTTATAAATAGTAAGATTTATAAATTTGTGAAGTTAATTGAAGAATAGATTTGGTTAAATAAATGAATCTTATAAGTTATAAGATTTATAATTATGAAGTTTAAAGAACGATTTTATAAAATAATCGTTTTATAAGTATTTAACTTATAATATAAACATTTAGTTTATAATTGAGTTATAAACTGAAATATGTTAATAAAGGAATTTATAAAAAAAGAAGTTTTTATAAATAAATAGAAATGGAATTTATAAACGTTGTTTTATAAATCCGCAAACGACTTATTTTGATAAGTTAATTGTTATAACTTATAAATGGAGTTATATTCACGTTTTAGACAGTGAATAATCCTTTAAGTTAAAGTGAATAGAAATAATGGAATTTGTGAACATAGTATATTCACGTTTTTGAATAGTGAATAACATGTTAAAGAAAATGTTTTAGAATGTGATATTTTAAACAGAATTAAAACGATCTAACGATGTTTTAAAGGTGTTGAGATTCGAAACCATAGATTTCAACATTTATTGTTGAAATAGACGTTTCGAGAAACAAAAGGAGATGATGGACTATAACACTGTTGTTATAGTAAATGATTTCCGAAAGGAAATGTTTTGTATAGTATTGGGATTTATATATCTATTTTAATTTCGAATCCCTATACTAGTGATTTTGGGTTGTTGTAACGATGTTTTACGCAACATTCGTTTTGGCCCAAATAAATATGTTAAGAGAATGATTTCCCTTAAAGAATGAAATATATACTTAATTCGATTTAAGTATATTGAATATTTTCTAGTGTTGAAAATAAAAGAGATTTGTGAATTACTTATGAATAAATAAGTATGGAAATGTTTTCCAATGTGAAGTGAATATTTAGAATTTATCTTTTTGAAGATAAATTGAAAATGAATAATTGAAATCGTATATGCACGAATATTTTGAAATATAAATTCATTATGAATTTATATGTGAAAGTGAAACTTGTTAAAAATAAATATTGATTTATTTTTGAAGTGTTGAAATAAGATAGCTTGTAAAGATATTTTGGAAAATAAATAATTTGGAAAATTATTTGGAATCTGGTGATGTGTGCATATCCAGTGATAGTTCAATAACCGACTATCAATATTTCCCTTTGAATGGGTAATTGATGTGATTTGTTTGAATTTGAATGCACACTTATTTTTGAATAAGCGCTCACTATTCGGGTTAACCGGGAAAGGACCATGGGGTCGTATAACCCATTCCGAATATGTGATACGTCGTTATGAATTGCATTTGAAGATCGGTGTTGAAGACCGAGTATTTGTGAAAGCGATAGGATGACCTATCGATTGTCTCTGCACTGGGTAGCTCCTGGTATAGAGATTCCTTAAGTGATGGGAAATTCGATCGGGATTGTGAATACCCGTATTGCAAGGGCTTCGTAAGAAGTGCCTTCGGTTTTGTTCGAGCCCGGAACAGACTTGTATGGATTGTATGCCTGACATTACAATTTGAGATATAAAGCCGATTTCTTTCAAATATATTTCTGTTGGTGGCGGAGAATTTATTCTTTGCTTAACACCCTTCTTTGAGACGTACGAGCTCAAAGGTTATATAGTTGAAGTTATCAGCGATATATCCCATTTTGGTAATGTGACATGCTAAGTGATGCTGAAATGATCATTGTGTTGATTATTTGTGATAGGATCGTTTATTTGATCGTCTATCCTAGTGATCATTGTGTTGATCATTTGTTGACCCAAAGCATGGCTTTTGTATAAAGTATGTTTTTGTGGACGTGACTTCGTCGAGCCTCACATCCCGGAAATGGTCAAAACAGGAAAGATGCAGCAAGGTTATTAGGGGTTGCTGTAGCTCCCCTTAGGGTATGTGCATTTCCTTCTGGAAAAGGGTGGTATCATGGTATGGAGCCCAGATACTTACTCATGTTGAAAACACTCTATTTATTATGGTGTGATGTTGGATATCGAGCGCTCGGTTGAAAAGGTCCTAAAGGACCGGGGAATGGCGTGCTCGTGTCAGTAGTTACCCAGTTAAGGGGTAACCCGGCCTTGTGTTGGCAGAGTTCCGGTTTGGTTCTCGGGGGTGTCTTTCCAGAGGCATTCTCAGTGGCAATGGGAAGTTCCTTGGCCTGACCATTTGTTGGAAATCCAAAGAAACAATACGAAACTTGTACGGTTTTAGTTGTAGAACCTGCCATTTAATATGGTAGCTATTAGTAGGCATAATATAATGGTACCTATGCTGGCTAAGATTTATATCTTTACTTCCGAAATGAATTTTTCCTACACTATGCACTAATAATAATATCAAATGCTCTTTTTAAATGCGTATCAAGCATGTTTGACTAACATAAGAAGAAATCTCCTCCAAGTCTGCGTTTGCATTGTGTGTGTGGTGGGAGGTCTTATGGTAGTCTCATTTTTAAAAGCATTGCGAATTGAATTAAAAAATATTCCTCTTTTTGATTTTAAAGATAAATAAACTGTTTTGAGTTCTCACACCGGTCACATGACTGACTCGGAGTTTATTGTTTTCCTTCCTAAACTCTGGGTGCCCACCAATTTCCACACGGGCAGTTAAGAGTTAGGTTTATCAGGATATTCTGGATATTCTGGAGTTGCTGGAGGCAAGCTGGATGGCATGGCGTATTACTAGTATATAGTATTTCTTTTTCCGCTGCACTGTTTGATGTTGTATGATGTTGTACACTCTGATGATATGATGTAATGTAATGTATAAAATGTAATAACTGATATAGTTCTTTGTTTAAAGATTATTCATTTATTATTATATGTTGTTCCGCTGCGAATTGTGAGATTCTGCTGTTGTTCTGTTGTTTCCTTTCTGTCCGTTCTATTTTTAAAATTTTCTATCTTCTGCTTTTCAAATTCTCTGTTTTCTTTCTCTGTTTTCTAAAAAATTGTCTATCTTCTTTTCCCTCTATTTTTCTTTTTCTCTCTTCTTTCTTTTATTTTCTTTTTAAAACCCATAACATCTCGGTTTTTCGGCCTTTGATTTCTCGGCAGTCGATAAAGTGAGTGTCGATGTCGGATCTTCGAGAGTCGAAAAATTCGCGGGCGTTACATTATGTAGTTGTTCCGAGCTAGCCGCTCAAAGGAGAAGCAGACGAAATTTTTCGAAAATTTAAGGAGTTAGAAAAATTTTGAATAAAATTTTGATAGATTAAAATTTGGTTTAAACTATTTGAATTATTTAGTGGATAATATTATTGGTAACCTATGGATGGGTTTGGAAAGTTAGTAAGGGTAATAATGTGTCTTTAATAAAATGATTGTTTTGGGAATTGTTTGAAACTGAATGGTTTTAGGGAAAATAGTTAACGGGTTGTGGACCACTCTTCTTAACTAGTAATTTCGGGGACGAAAATCCTTTAATGGTGGAGGAATTTGACGACCCGAAATTTTTGGATGTTGGAAATCAGAATATTTAATTGATTTTAAATATTTAAATGTTAATATTTAACTTGAATTCAAATAGGGTAATTTAATTATTAAATTAAATAATTTGAAGTTGGGTAAAATGTTGAATCTAGAGTTTTAAGCCTGTTAAAAATAATTTGAAGGCTTGTAAAATTTAAATTGATGGTTCTGAAGATAATAAAAGCTTTTGAATTGAAATTGGAAGTGATTCGTTCAGTTTTAAAAATATATCGTTTAAAATTGATATTTAAATAACCTTCTGAGGCACAGTCTCGGATTTCGATGAAACCAGTTCCATTGGATCCATATTATTGTATTATTGTCGAATTTCAATTTTCGTAGTATTTGGAGTTGTTGTGCGAGCGTATGAAACTTAAACGCGCTGAAATTTATATCGAAATCTAATATTAAATAACTGGGTCCAAAAGCTATCTTCTCCATACGATCGAATTAGGACTCGAAACCTTTTCCATTGCGTTCGAGATGTGGGTATAACATTATAAACACCTAGCGGCACGCCTCGATAGGGGTTCACAATTTTAAGTCACGTAAATCGAGACGATTTAAATTTGAAATTTATCTATGTTGTTGGGCTGGTCAAACTATTTCAGCAGCAGCCTATTTTCTTTCATGTCAAAACTTTTCCAACACCTTAAATCACTGTTCACCCACTGCTTCACGCGACCATCTCTTCCTATCTCCCTTCCCTTCTTTCTTCATTTTAATAGCAGCAGAACTCAGGCTATAAAAAAAATAGAGAGAATAACAAACGAAACCTTCCTCTCCTCGATTCTAAAAAGAACGAAAAATAAATACTGTCTTCATTTGAAAATCAAAGTGAATCGAATACCCCTCGTTTTGAAATCAAATTCAATCGTTCGAAGCAAACATCCCAAATATTATACAAGAATGGCTGCTGTCAGATGTCTTTGTTTCGATCGTCGCTACCTGGTGAGGCACGCATGCGCTTGCGTGAGGTAAGGGCATTCGATTTGGGGGAGGGGGCGCGCAGCAGGGCTTGGAAGTGGCAGAGGCAAACTCGTGATGGGGATCGAGTGGAGCTAGGGTTTCGTGAGGCAGCAAGGTATTCTGTTTTAGTTTAATAAATATATATATATAAGATTTGAAAAATATGTATAGCTCTGCATTTATTTTTTTTCATACATGGAATCAGAGAAAATGTTATAGTAAGTATAAACATTCTGTTTTAGCTTAATATATATATATATATATACACACAAGATTTGAAAAATATGTATAGCTCTGCACTTATTTTTTTCAGTAAGGTATAAATGTATTTTTGTCAATTTAATTTTATATATATATGCAGTTTTTTTCTTCAATTTATATAATAATAATGATAAATATTGTATAGTTTACTGTAATAAGATAATTTCATTTTAATATTATTTTAAAATCAAATTGTATTTATATAGACTTTGTAGATATATATATATATATATATATATATATATATAAGGTTCAAAGCAGAAATATATATATATATATATATATATTCACACATAAGATTTTGAAATATAAAAGTTAGCTTTTATTTCATAAGCAATTTGGAAAAAAAATAGTATAATAAAATAAATATACATACACATTTTTAAACTTACCAGTTATTTTGAAATAATGTATTATGAAGATGAATTTGTTTAATAAACTTCTTTAATTATTTTTAGTCGCTAAAAACATTTTATGGAAAGGAAATTGGTTTAAATTAAATTGTTAAACCAAATTGTTAGTTAAATTAAATAAATAGTAATTAATTGTTCAATTAGCTAAAGTATTAATAAATCATATAATTATTCATACAAGGTCTGAAATCTTGAAGTAAACAAGCCGGTTTGGATCAGATTGCAAATTAAAAATCAAAGGCGAGTTAATCTCAATCATCTGGGTTTTATTTAAATTTAAATGGTTAAATTTAAATAATTGGTTGAATGATTGAATTTATTTGAAGTGCTATATTATATATAGTAGTATATATATAGTATATATTGGAGTGGTTGCTTTCCCGCATTATATAGCAGATGAGACCCTATGCGCCACATAATAGCGGATGATACTATATTTAAAACCCATATATCGCGATATTCCACCTCGAAGTGGAATTGGTATTTTATTGTGCTAACATCTGTGGATGCAGCGAAACAGGTTGGAGGGATCCAACGGGATTCCTCAAAATATTTAGATTTGTTAAAATATTCTGTGATATAATTATTTGCTATCCTGTGATGAATTATATTGATAATCGGAAATGTTGGATGCTATGGTAGATTTAAAATATTTCAGTGAACTGAGTTATCAAAATCTATAGAAATGGGATTTCTTAAAAGTAAACAAAAAAGAGTGAATTTTGAGTAAAATAATCATAGAATTTGAATAAATTAAAAATGAATTAGAAAGAATAAAAAGTGATTTGTGAATTCTATTAAATAAAATTCCAAGTATGGAAAATGGGATTTTGAATAAATGGGAATAAGTAATTTTATTTTTAATCTCAAGTGATACTTTTTCAAGAAATAAAGAATTTATTTTTAAATTCAAGGTTTGAATTTATTTGGAAGGATAAAGAAGAAATTTGAAAAATATGAAATTGGTATTTTCAGTTCACAAGATTTTAAATCATAATGAAGAAATAAAATCTGAAGTTAATGGATTTTGAAATAAATGGAGTAAGTAAGGGAATTTATTTAAAGGTGAAGTAAATTGGAAATCAATTTGGAATTAATTTAAGGGTGTAAAACCTGTATTTTTAAAAGAGAAGTGAGACTTGAAATTTATAAACTAGGTTTATAAAAGCAAAGTGATATATCAGTGGATATTTGGAAGAGTAAATTCACGGTGGAAATTTATTAAGAGAATGATAAAATTTGTTTAAAAATAAATAGTGATTTATTTTTAAAAGATGTGGAGGAGAAGCGTATTTCCCTGGATAGCCAAGTACGTTTTCAAAGCAAAATTTTAAATATAAGTTAAAAGTTTTAATGTTGTTTTAAAAAGCATGTTTTAAAAATTTATTTTTTTCTAAATGTTTAAATTCTAAAGTAGGTATTTTTCAAATCTATTATCGTACTAATTATTTAAAGGTGAGTTGGTATTTTGTTTTAAAGGAGAAAATCTAGTTTTATATTTTATAAAGTAACCTCATTTTAAATATTCCTAAAGTATATATTTTTAATAAAGTATTGAAGTAGTTTTCAATTTAAATGTTAAAGTATATTCTATAATAATGTGCTCTAAGTTATTTTTGAAACCTAAAGTATTGTACTTGGTGTCTTCAGTGGAAATAAATATTTGGGAATTCATACCATGAGAAGAGTGTGGTTTGAAAACTGTTTTCAAAGGGTTAAAAAGTGGAAATATATTTTGTGAAGATATATTGAGATTAATAAATAATTTGGTGAAATTATTTATTGTTGATGGTTGTTTGTGAATGTTAATTGATAGTAAAATAACCGACTATCAAGATTGGCCAATGCACTGATCGTTTCGAAGAGACCGGGATCGGGATTAATTTCTCGAAAACCACTTTGATCGGGTTTGTACGCTTTCGGGAGGAAGACAAGTTTGGATTCGAAGGTGGAGTAGTGAAGTGCAAGGGCTAGTCGCTACTAACCTTGAGGAGATTCCAAAATGGATGTAGTAGGAGTAGTGCCTTCGATTTCGTTTGAACCCGGGACGGACTTGTATGGATGAATGCTTTCAGAACATCGTCAGGTGGACGGTGAGCATTCTAAGTAGTATGTTCTAAAAAGGTAATGATTAGCCTCGAACCTCATCAACCGGGAATGATTGAAAATCAGGGGTTATGCAGCAAGACTAAGCGGGTAGCACCCATTCGGGTGAGGTCATCCCTGTCTAGATGTCCCTTTTTTTGGGTTAGTGGTGCGGTTGCTGATCCCAACCATGGCGTGATCTTACTCGGGATTATCCAGTAAGGGGTAGTCCTGGTCTTGTGTTGCAGGGGATTGGGAGTAATCCTCGGTATGGTGATCTAGGCCACGTACTGTGATAGGTGGTACCCTAGTACCTAGTCATTAGTTGGAAATCCATTCTCTCTACGTGCCTATGCGGTTTTGATTGTGCTCAACTATTGCTGAAACGTGAGATGCAAGCATTTCAGCTAGATTCTATTTTACTTTCTATAGACACTATTATAATATCGGACGGATTTGATAAAAAGTGTTTTGGCTATCGTAAGATAAAAACCCGACATGTTTATTTGTGGCGTGGTCTTACGAGATGCTTTTGTTTTCAAAAGAATTTTAAACTTTAATAATCAATTTGAGTGTGGTTTTCTCACGCTGGTATTCCAGACTGACTTGGGTGTTATTTAACTATAATGCTCGGGTCAGACCGAGTATTATAGGATACAGGAAAGGATGTTGTGGAGCTCAGGAGACGAGCTGGATGGCGATACGTACTGTCGTATGTGTGTTAAATATTCCGCTGTGTATTTCAGATTGTGAGGACAGGTTATAATTACTGTCTAGTTGTGTGTTATGTATACTCTGATGATGGAATTTATAAACATATTTGTTTTTGTGTAAAGATATGTTATTGTCTATTATATTTTGTTCCACTACGATGGTTAGATTCTGATGTTGTTTTCTATTTTCTTCTTCTACCTCTTCTTCTTTAACCCTCATGGTTCGGTTTTTCGGGCATCGAAAAATCGGGTCGTGACAATATGTTTGCTGTATTTTAAAGTTTTAAGTTTTTAAGTATATGTAGTTTATAAAAAGCATGTTTATCTAATAAGTTTTGTAGTATATATAGAAGTATTATATGCTGCTGATGGTAGGTAATGGTTTTTAGAGGCATTATATATATATATATATGTATGTATGTATGTATGTATGTATGTATGTATGTATGTTTGTATATGGGAATTTGGTACGGACTTTAAATTTTATTTGTTTATAAATTTTCTCGACTTTTCGTTTTATAATTTATATTTACCATTGTTTTATATTGTCTAAGTTGAGAGATATTATTTGTATATCCTATATTCTAAAGCTTATATTATATGTGTAATCGGCTTTATATAGTATAGTATTACACAAATCTGTCCTAGCTTTTACAATATACGTTATACATTATAAATAGGATCAGAATTATACATTATATTATAAGTTGTTTATATACATGTGAGTATACTCTGGTTTGGCTTCCAAAAGATATATATATATATAGTATATATTTACATACGTAAAGCGTTATTAACCTGTAGCATATTTTAAACTTTACGGTTACATCTATTAAAGTATATAAAGTTATATTGATTTGGTTTATATAAGCACTGA
Organism: Allium cepa; assembly: GCA_030765085.1. Classification (NCBI taxonomy): domain Eukaryota; kingdom Viridiplantae; phylum Streptophyta; class Magnoliopsida; order Asparagales; family Amaryllidaceae; genus Allium; species Allium cepa. Next base: position 351,794,266 of record CM060932.1, on the reverse strand, counting down.
TCTTAGAATATAAAAAGCTTATATATATAACATACATTTATGTAATTTTAGTAAGTCTGCATATATATGAGTTATGCAAGTTTTATATTCACGTTAGCTGTATATATGTATATACGGATTTGATTTTTAATATATATTTACTGTTTGACTTATATACATACCAGTTTCTATATGAGCTGCTTACTGTGCAAGTTGTATAGCTATTTGTGGGCTATTTATACAAGTTATATAAGCAATGCAAATCTACGTTTGGATATATACTTAGTTTGTGTGTAATGTGTGGTTTATGATAAATATTTATATAAAATATAATATGTATCTGTTGTATAGTTGATTACGGAGTCCTATATTTTTGGGCTACTTTTCCAGGCTTTGATATCTATTTTACTTTACATATTAAAATATATATATATATATATATATACACACGTTATGATCTAGACGTGATGTTTTGAATATGATTGTGTCTATATGGATATATTCTGTGTGCATAATATCTAGTTGATATTGAATTTTATATGAAGGGTACATGTGTACAAATCAGTTTTGACTTCGATTTTTATATATGTTTAAATTTATTATCGTTCAAGTATTATGGTTTGTTTACAGTCAAACTTATATAAGTTTATATACATGGTATTGGTTATGTGAAATGAGCATACACTATATATATATATATATATATATATATATATATATGTGTGTGTAAATATTTTGTATTTTTATTTATTTCAAATTATATAATGTATATATGTTTGATTCGATACATGTGTTTTAATTTATAACTATGATTTTTGAATATATATATATATATAATTATATATATATATAATTCAATATGTGTAAGAAATTTAAGAATATGATTCTATATAAATAGTTATATATAGTTATGCATATAGGTTAATTTATATCATTTATCTTCATCGATGCCATTCTGATTTGACTTCGTTAATTCATATTTATCAGCTTTGTCCGTCGTGCCTATTCTTCATCGAATCGTGTCCATCTTACTTTGTTTTGGGATTCGTAACTCGTTTGTCGAATATCTCTAACCTCGAAAGGTGAGCAACCACTCACGATTAACCACTACAAAAAATTATGCTTTTAGTTGCAATATATAGCAGCGTTTGAATGCTAATTGCTACTGTTTCTTAAACCCCACGGTAATGGCAGCGTTTTTAGCTTTGGGTAGGTTCTGGGCGGGATTTGTTTTTTCATTCCCGCTTGTCATTCCATCTAATTTTCGTTCTCTTTCATTTCGTTGCTGGCGCCAAAACAAAATAAAAACCTAAAATTTATCCAAGCCCGATTCTTCTTCTCAAATCTCTAAAACCTCCACTGTACAGAAATTGTCCCCACCACCAAATAAATTTGACCTTAAATCTTCTTTTATTATCACAGCTAAATTCAATCGTTCTTCATCTATTTTTCCCTTTTTCGTCTATTGTTTGCTTCAGGTGTGGGAGGAGGCCATGGCTTGTTGTGGTGATTTAGGGGTCAAGCTCTTGGATGGAGATTAGGAACCATGAAATCGGGTTGCGTTGAGATGTTTGGGAGTCGGTTGGCGATTTGGTGGTGGAGGGTGTGGTAGTGAATGGATCTAGGGTTGCGGGAGTTTAGGGATGTCGGCGTGGTGGGTGGTTGTCTGTTTGTCTGTGTGGTTGCTGTTTGGGTTTGAAGTGGCTGCCGATGTTGGGTACAGGGTAGCGATGTGGGTGGTTGAGACTGAAGGTGACGTCGCCGTTCTTTTTAACTATATGATCCAAACATTTACGTCTTACTTGATCATCAGTTCGTTGGCCACGACTTCTTGCAAGTGGGTATAGCAGTTTGTATTTCTTCAATAGCTGTCTCTTTTTCCCTTTATTTTTTTTCATTCATGGGAGAAAACTGATACTGTATTGCATTTTCTATATTGACTACTTCGCTCAACATGGACTCGGCATATCTTTAACTTATAATTGAATAACTAAAGCATTATATTTTAATTATTTCCATAACAGGCTCAAATATTTCAATGTGTCATAAAGTCGTAAATACATTAAAATTGTCTCAGTTGATAACAGTGATGGTAAGCATGTACATTTGTGGGCAACACAAAATTTTAGTTATAAGTATAACATGATCTGCATTAGATATGTAGTTACAGGGATCAATGGGTATGATTTTTTGCACATACAATGAGAACATAATTCTCACCCACCATTAGCGAGTGCTTAAACGCTGAAACGCTGGCTAACGATCCCGCTAAGAATTCAGAAAAAATTTGTTGAAATTTGGTTCATTTAGAAATCTTTGCCAACAAATACACAACCCAAACAACCAAAACAAATCTCAGGCCCACATCTTGAATTTTGGAGGTGTATTTCTTACATAACTGGAGTATTGTTAGTCATACTCACTGCATTCCTGGTCTTGTAGTATTTTACTTTCTTCGGCTTTGCTTCATTGATCTCTTGTTCCATGATGTTGTTCACCACACTCTATTGCAGTCCCGTCCATGAATCTGTTTACTTCTATCAAATATATTTGAGCATCCAAACATCAAATTTTGACACATGTATTAATGTATGGTTGCATTGCAAGTATTAGTTGTATTGACAAAGTTTTTTTTTCATGTTGAAATAGGGTACAAGAAGATGTGTTGAGGAAGCAAGCATAGGTTTCATGATGTCCCCACTATACCATCCAGCGACTAAAATTGTCAGTCCTGTCAGGAAGCAGTTGAAAAATAAAGACTCTGTTTAATATTCTCGGTCCATTATTGAACCCTCCAAGAGTACCTTATGCTGTCATTGGTATCTACCATGAAAATATTGTAAGTCTTTTTCATGATTATTCATTCCCTTGTCTCTACCTAAGTGGGATTCATGAACAACACGTTAGCTCATTTGACCAAAAGCCTATACCCAGTTGTTCTGTCCGTCTCATATACACATTATTTTCAGTAGCAAATTAGTTATCTGGGATTTAAAATTACCAACTTGGAAATATAGGTAGAGAAGATGGCAAAAGCAATGCAGGGATTCGGGATGAAAAGAGCGTTGATAGTGCATTCAGAGGGATTAGATGAAATCAGTCCACTTGGTATGATTTTATTTCCTTAGGAGCATCTTTTTGTAACAAGTGTACTTGTTTGTTTTATTCCTTTTTCACAATAATATAGTTGCCAATTGATTAACTTTTTATTATTTAAATCTACTTCATAGTGTTGAGTGTATTTTATTATTATTATTTTATTAATATTATATATAATAAAAGGGATGAAACGGGACCTGTGTATTATCTTGATGTAACTTCAACAACGATTGAGAAATTTCATTTTGATCCATGTAAGTACCCTTTAATTTGTCGTTACCTATGGGAAATTACTTTGACTGCTTAACGTGCATACCGTCATTCAGATCAAAAGTATTTGAAAATTGTCTGATTGCTAATTGCAAGCATGCAATGTATGCAGTGGACTTTAACATTCCTCGGTGCACCATTTCAGATCTTAGAGGTGAAGGTCTAGAATTCAATGCGTCAGCTCTCAGAAATGTACTTTCTGGTGAAAGGGGATCAGTTGCAGGTGCCATTGTAAGCTATATAAATAAAGTTGCAACAGTATAAAACATGCTTTCTTGGGAAAATTATTAGCTAGTTATTTTCTAAACAGTCTAACTGAAAAATATCAACCCATATCAGAAATGTTCATACTTTGCTCAATAGTCAGTGCCTTTTTTATATTGTTGTCTCCTTGTTATAACTAACACTAGCTTCGAACCTTCAGGTTCTAAATACTGTTGCAGCTCTTTTAGTAAGTGGCAAAGCAAGTAGCTTGGCTGAAGGAGTAGCAATAGCTCAAGAGACCCACCAATCTGGAAAAGTTATTCATACACTTGATTCTTGGATCCTCATCTCTAATGTAACATACCTTACTTCTGCCTTCAAATTTCAAGTAGAGTATCTGTACTTAACTTCATGTAATTTATATTTTACAGAAACTAAGGGAAGAAAACCATTGATGGAGGTGACTTTGCATAAGTTGTCGAGTATACAGATAATAATAAAATCCTGTAAGAAATTTAATGAATTTCTATTTTTTTCAGTATCATGGCTCCATATAGAGTACTGAGAAATTAGTTGCCTATAGTTAATAATACCTTTAATGTGTTCCATGAACCGTGGCCTGGTCATAATTCTTCTTAATAATGTGCAACCGCCAACCTCATTGTTATAAATGATATATAGCCTGATCAATTGTGATTGCAAATTAACATGACTTTGTTTGAATACTACTTGCCATTGCTTGTTTAACTAAAAAAGAAAAAGACAAGCTTGTCAATGGGTAAGGCTAGAAGCTATAAAATGGTTAGGGTTAGAATCAGGGATAATAATTGCAACTAATCTCAGATTAGCTCTCATGATTGGTGCAGTAAGTGAGGATCAAACCCTCCACCTTGCATTGATGGGAGCCGACCTCCTCAACCAACTGCACTACACATGATTAAAATATAATTAAATTGAGGAATATATCCATCGTTATTGAACATAGTTGTAAGTTTATTGTTATTTGGATTTAATATTTCCTTTTTGATTACTTACATGTATGAATGACAGTGGCAGTTAGAGGGGGTGTTTGCAGTAGCACGGTGTATTGAAGTGGATGGAATGTAGATGAGTGAAGTTGTAGGAGCAACAACGGTTTGTACTGGTGGAGTTGGTGACTGGTGGAACGACTATGGTAAGGATGACAGAGGAGTGGTTGGTGTAAGTATGGCATGGCGCTGCAATGAAAGTGGTAAAGTTGCTGTTGGATTGTAGAATCCAGGGTAGCAGTGGGTAGTAGTAAAATGGTGGAAGTGTTGCTGGTGGTTTGTGGCAGAGGAGTGGGTATGGTTGCACTGTGATTAATGAGTGAAGGTAGTTGTGACGTTTTAGAAATGAATGACTGAAATGATGAAACTGTATGCAGAGGTTATGAAGTATGGGCAGGGTGACAGTTTTGTTGAATGCAAAGTTGTGGTGGTATGCAGGTGAGAAGGGCAGTGTTGAGGCAAGTATTTGGTGTTTTGTGATTAGACAGAGGGCTGGTTGAAGTATTGGGTACGTTGAAATATGGTTGTGGTTAGGATTGTTGAAGTGTTTATATGTGAATGTTGCGATATTGGTTTGTGAATGGTGAAGTGGGTGATATGTTGGGGTTGAAACCAAAGTGCACAGTTGTGACAGGGAAGTGTGGGTAGTGAAATGGTACAGTTGTAGATGGTTGTGCAGTATGGGTGATGTGGTTGTAGGGAAATGGTTTGTATTGTCCGAAATATGTAATGGTAGTGGGTGTGACTGCCGGTAAACTATAGAAGTGAAAGACAGTTTGATGTTTCAGAAAAAAGTATGTTTCAGACAGAGGTAGGCAAGGTTGCACTGTTGGATGTATGTCAGTGATGAATGTATGGAGGAGTGCAGTTTGAGAAAACTGATATGTATTGCAGTTTGATGTATGTATGTATGGAGGTCAGGGATGAGTGTATTGCTGTGACAGTGAATGATATGCAGGCAAGGGGATCAGTTTTGATGAAGGACTGGTGAAATGGTGGTTGCGGTAGTGAGTAGCAGTATGTGGTCAGAGAATGGATGTTGGTTTTGGAGTGAGTTGTTATGCAAATGGCAGTCAAGTGGAGATAGTGATATGAATGGTATGTTGACGGCGACAAGATGGTGAAGCACTGGTTGTGGGTGAACTGCTACAGTGGTAAGTATGGCACCATGTGCAATGACGTTGAAGTTGTAGTAAAGTAGTTGTACAGTAGTGAGAAGTGGTGAAGGAAGGCACCGGTTGGTGGTTTAGTGCACTGAAGTGAAAGTGTTAGGCAGAAGGCAAATACAAGTATTTGTGGTTGAGTGCACTGAAGTGAAGTTGTTAGGCAGAAGGCAAATACAACTATTTGTGGTTGAAGCAGTGCACTATATTTGTGGTGCACTGTGTATGTTTTCTATGTTTGTCGAAGAGGGTTAGTGAACAGATATTTCCTGGTGAAGTGCTATAACAAGGGGATGGTTCAGTATGAAGGCAGTGACAGTAGGTTGATGGGTGGTGGTTGGCAGATGTGAAGGCTAATGGGTGGGTGGATATGGGTCGGCCTACATAGGTTTGAAGATGGGCAAAAGTGTGGTGATGTAAAACGACACAACAAGGCATACACACACACACACACATATACATACACACACACACATATATATACATATATACATATATATATATATATATATATATGTATATATATATATTGTTGATTGTTAAACTCGTTTGCAGGTAATTAGCCATTTCGAAGCGAAGACTGTCGACAACAAAGAACTATTGGTAATCAAGCAACGAACATGAATTTAATTGTTATATATGTTGTCATATTTTGTTAGTACCATTTGTGGAAACTTGTCTGTGAATGCTTGTATTATGTGACTTATTTTGTTGAAAAACTACTATCGAATTGATTGTGGATATTATATTTGATTGTGAGATTAACATGTTTTTGCAATTATTTGAATATGATGATCATATGATTGATTGTTTTTATATGCTAATTATGTGATTTGATTGTTTGTTTGAATATATGAAAATTATGCGATTGATCGTTCGTTTTAATATGAATAGTATATAAGCGATTGTTGGAAATGGTATAAACCATCAACCGTAAATAGTAGCATTTAAAATATGCTACCAAACAACCAATAACTTTTAGTAGCGTTTTAGAAATGATCCAGAAACAAATGTAAACTAATATAAAAATTATACAGTTGCATTTTAAAAACGCTACTGAAAATCAAAAAAAGCATATAAACAAAAAATGCAACCAAAAATTAAAGACTTATGGTAGCGTTTTTTTAACCCTACAGAAAAAACCTATAGCTGCATTTAAAAGTGACTTTTGGTAGCGTTTTTTAAATCCTACAGAAAATACCTATAGTTGCATTTAAAAGTGACTTTTGGTAGCGTTTACTACAACGCAACAAAAATGTTTAGACTTTTAGTTGCATGTCGTATAGCAGCGTTCTCTAAAACGCTAGCATAAGTTATGGTAGCGTTTTTTCAACGCTACCAAAAGTCTTTTCTGGTGTAGTGAACGTTCATATATTTATTAAATTAGATTTCAATTGAAGCGATAATTGAAATATGCTGCCGTTAATTATTTACATTGTTATATATATGTCATCTGTTCACCTGTGACATCTGACACCTTTATCTATTATTTATATTGATGATATATGCCAATTATATTATCATCATATCTGATATCACTCTGCAAGTTCCCCGTTATGATAGAATTCACTATGTGTTGAAATGATACGTACTCGAATAGACTTTAGAATGGGAGAGAATCGTTATGGATTGAAATGATTAACCCAAGCGATTTTCATTTGAATTGAATTTGGGATTACGGGTTGAAATGATATATACACCCGTATATATTTAAATTGCGGATTGAAATGAATAAATATCTGTATCACTTCACCATAGGATATAAAATTATATACGGACTATGACGACCCGCCCTTCTACGCCCAGAAAGATGTATCGTCTTGAAGAAAGAAAGGGATGAGAAAATAGAAAAGATAGAGAAGAAAGAACAACAACATCAGAATCTCACAGCAGAATGGAACAAAATATAATATATCACATAACTATTACATAATTTTACATATATCAGAACTATACAGATCATACAACACATACTAGACAGTTATAAACACCTGACTAGTTATACAAGTCAATATACAATACAGATAAACAACTCAGAGATATCAACACAGCGGAACACTATATATATATATATATATATATATATATATATATCTACAACATAGAAGCCTCCTTCTCCATTTCTCCTCCAGAATTCGTCAAAGCTAACTTGAATCCCTTGGCTACCCGTAAAAATTTGGGTACCCGAGAGTTTATGAAAAACAAAAATAAACTCCGGGTCAGACATGGGTTTGGTATGAGTAACAAGTTAAAGTTGCTTAACTTTGTAAAACATTTGAAAACAAAAGGTATCACGTAAGACTTCCCACGAATAAATATGGTAGGTTTTTACCTTACGCTAACCAAAACATTTGATAGGAAATTCAGTGATATTATAATAGGTCTATGGTTTTCAAGTAAATAGAAAATAGCCGAAATTGTTACATTCATTAAATTCCAGCTACTAGCCACAAAAGTGGGTAATACAATCAAAACCGTTGGCACTTATTGGATTTTGGATTCCATACAATGGCAGGGCTACTGGGGTACCGCCCGTCATAGTACGTGGCCTAGATCAACGTACCGAGAATCGCTCCCGACCCCCTGCAACACAAGGCCGAAACCATTCCTTACTGAACAGTCCCGAACAAGACAACCCCGACAATTGGAGCTCACAACTGTCCACATAGCCGAATAAAAAGGGACACCTAGACAGGGGAAAATCTTGTCCTGCTTGGGCATGACCCACCTAACCTTGCTGCACCTCCCCTGTTTTAGCCATTCCCGGTTGATGAGGCTTGAGGCTATGATTACCTTTAGAGAACACATTTCTTAGAATGCTCATCGTCCACCTGACGATGGTTTGTAAGCATTCAATCCATACAAGTTCGTTCCGGGTTCGAACGAAAGCGAAGGCATTATCTCGTTACACTCATTTTGGAATCACCCTCAGAGTGAACGACGATAACCCTTGCATTCTGAATCTTCATCTTCACTTCAGATTCACGACCTATCGTTACTTTGGAATCGATGTGGTTTTCGGATGTTCCAAGTAAGGTATCCCGATCCCGGTCTCATCGAAATCCAAAACGTGTCTTTTAGGGCCAAGTTGTCTATTTAGTCTTAACAGTTTAATTCAAAATAATTCAATACACGCACAGATAGATAATTCACAATATCATAATAGATAGTCAACATCAACATAAACAGATAATCAATATTATCACTACAAACAGATAATGCATATTGTCATCATAACAGATAATTCATATTATCATCATATTTAAATCGAAGCATCCATATCACATAGCATCAATTCTCATATCTGAGATCTTAAATTATTCAAGTAAACAATTTCATCCATTCATACATAAGCAATCATATAAGCTATAATTAATTTAAAATGAATTAAATTAATTATATCATCTCTAATTAATTTAAAGTAAATTAAATTAATTACTTCACTATTTAAAACTTGTTTACACAATTATTAATCAATTTCCAATCAATTAATAAATCATTCACTAATTACTCGTTTTCAATTAATTATACTTGATTAATTAACATTCAATTATATACAAATAATCATTCTTAAATTATTTTCACAAATTAATTATCTTATCTAAATATAGAAATTAACCTTAAATTACAAATATTACATTACTTCTTAATTACACTAATTAATTACTCTTTAATTTCTTATTATTGATTAATTAATCTAAATTTATCATTCCATCATTAATTATATCAATTAATGATTTCTAATTACATTTTAACTAATTCCCTGTTTAAATAATTACCTTAAGTAATTAAACTTCACTTAAACCACATTTATTAATCACCTCTGATTAATACCATTAGTAATTAACTATCTTTAATTACTCATCAAATAAATTAATTACTCCTTACTTAATTTCTCTAATTAATCCCTTGATTAATTATACAAAGTAATTATATTCCAATTACTTTCATTATTAAATCACCCTCAGTTAATCATATCCAGTAATTATCTTCAATTACTTCCCTAAGTAATTATACTTATCACATCATCAAAATGGTTGTCTAAATTAATTAAACTTAATTAATTAACTTAAACAATTCATAGAATTAATTACAATGAGTAACTAATTCCTTATTACTTCTGTTAAGTAATTATACTTAACAATTTACAATTGCTTATCTTAAATAAATAGTTTAATTAATTATTAAAAATAATCCTATTAATTGATTATTTCATAATTTTAGTTAATGACCTTCATTAACTAATTATAATTCATTAATTACTTTCCCAAAGTAATTAACTACGATTTATTATCAATTACATTTTAAGTTAGTCATAATAACTCATTAATTAATCCTTCATTAATTCATTAATTGATGACTAATCATTAATTGTAAATTAAACCAATGATCTCTTAATTACCAATTAATTTACCTTTAACTTATATCTTATTTAAATAAATTTAACTCTTAATTTCTGAGTTAATTAATTCTAGTCGTTCATTATCCATTTAGTTAACTTGATAATTACAAAGCCTTAAGTTTTTAAAACCTTTTCTATTTAATGATCAATTTATCATTCATAAGGTATTTAATCAATTTAATTTAAATTTACTTTTAAATTCATTTTAAATATAAGATTTAAAATGAAATCAAATTAATCTTATCAATTCCAAACTCCTTTTATTTTACAACTAAAAGAATAATTTATCTTAAAATAGAAGGTTAAAAGAATTTAAACGCGGTTTCATTTTGAATTCAAACGAAATTTAAAAATTCTCTTCCTCATTCAAATTTGTTTAAAACAAATTTTAAAACTTTATTTATTTAAAACTGGGATTCAAATTTACTTAAACAAAATTTAAATTTGAACTTAAAATCTTTTTAAAACTTACTTTCCATTTCCAAATAGCTTTTAACTTTTATTTAAAAAAAACAAACAAACTGGAAACAGGTTTGTTGTAAAACCTGATGCAAGCTAGACAACCCGAGACACACCCCAGATGACTTCGAGTCCCATGCCTTAGTTACCCGAGAAAAATTACTATCTACTTTGGGTTCAACACTATAAAACTTGAGACAAAAAAGAAAATTCTATTTTAACTGAGATTCAGACTTCATTGTAATCCAAACTTAACTTTGATTAAAATACTTATTTCCAATATCTATATCTCATTTTTAAAACCCAGGTTAAAGAAAATTTAAGCTTTACAGTTTTTTTTTCTTTCCAGGTTTTTAAAACCTGTTGCTAACCTACCCAGGTTTCCCCTCCCCTACACTACTCCGAGTCAAGCGCGATTGTGCTTTTAGTTCGCGTGCAGTAATTCCCGAGTCAAATTCTTAAAAACTCGAGTGCCCCTGCTTCACAAACCAATCCAGGCACAATCCAGTGCACCGTGCATATGCACGGTGCCGATGGTCGCCACTGGTCACCACCGATGATCGCTTCACACCGTCCATCACCCAAACACCCCCTCACAAGCATAAACACGACGACTTCAACTCGAAAATCCAATTTGAGTATAATGACCAAACCTGAGAACAGCTCGGTCCACCACATCCAAACCTGTCGCCGCCTCTTCCACAACGCCTCGGCCACCAGAAAATCCCCTACTCCGGCTACGACTTCGACTACGACCCAACTACCATTCTCCAAAAAGTCGAAGCACTCGATCAACGTCACAGGTCACGGTGGTCGATTCACTGAACACAAATAAAATTAGGGTTCTAAAAGAAAATTCTCTATCGCGGTTTCCCTGATGAACTTCATCACTTTCATCCATTTTTCCTAGCATCTATGATCAATCCTCCATCAACCATAAGAGTCCCGACCTCTCCGGTACATTTGATCACCAGAAAGTCACGAATTTGCATATTATGCTTAAACTAGAATTACCTCTTAACCCCTTTACTTAAATTTATAGTTTTGGTTTTAAAAATCATATTTTGACTTAAATATTCAATTTATAATACTGGAATTACATATTTAAAGGTTTGAGTTTTCAATTGTATTTAGTTTACTCAGTTGTTTTTAATAGTTCCAGAAACAAGCAACTCAAAATTTAACTAATCTTAGATTTTAAACCTTAATCTAAATTGAATCAAACAATATTGGTTAGATAACCAGATTTTATCATGAGCAAGACCATGTGGAAGGGAATAATAGTTCAAATTTTGAGCCTGAGAATCATTTGCAGAGCACAACAAAATAACAGTACTTCACACATAAATATACAGGGACCTATTTATACATATGCATCACAAACATATTCTCATAGATGAGTATGCAACAGACAATTATAACTTTAAACTATTTAATTTGTTATGTTACTCATAGTTTTGAGAGGATGAACAGAGCACCAAAATTTGAAGTGGCCTTTGGAAACTTTCAAAACTGAAATGCCTTATCCTTTTTAATTTTGATTTAAAACTTGAGTGCTTGCTGTTTAGATTTGCATGCAGGCTTGATTTAAAACTTGGGTTGAAGATGAATGCATCAAGTTTTTGATTTGCAGGCTTTGGAAAATGCAGGCAAGTTTTATTGTTGATATAATTTGTAAAAATGGAAAAGCTTACTTATGTTCAGGTTTGCTATGTTGAACAACTAAACAAAAAGCATTGCATATATAAATAAGAAGACAGGTTTGTATAAAGTAGGTGTTTACTGGTTTAGGCTTTGTTGTAGGTCAGAGATATTTTCTTTACATTTCGGCTGAAATGATAAGTATATATCTCTAGTAGACCAAATGGTGTGCTAATATTAATTGAAATAGTACTTTATGTTTCATACTTATCTTAATTTTGTATGTAAATAGATCTTCTGCACTTTGTTTTATTCCTTTTCACATTTTGTTCTTGCCTGCATCTGTATTTTCATATCTTAAGTACTAAATATTCTCCTTTACTTGCTTTGCATAATCACTTACAGGTTATACATTATTATTTGTCACATGTCTAGCATGCCTGGTTTGTATGTTTTCCTTACTTTGTCTATTTCTGCCTTGAATCTAATCTACAGGTTACATAATATTTTCTTTTAAACTTTGTTCTTGCCTAAACTATTTTATAGGTAACATACATATTGTACTTGCCTAGCATATTAAACTTTACAGGCCTATACATATATTTTTACCTTGTTTATACTTATCCAATTCACAGAACTGAATGTGCATTTCTGTTCTTTTGTTTTGTCTCACAGCTTGTTCACAACTTGAATGTATTATATTTTTGTTTTTATTTGTTGTACATGAATATACTTTGTAATATAAATGAATTTCTATAATTACTATGTGGTTAGATTTTTGCTAAATGTGTTATTTAATATTATAGAATTTATCTTATATGTATGTATTTCTATTTCTAACTTAAATACTTATTATCTTGCATTTTTACATGTACATATAATTATTCTATTAATTTTATAAGTGTAATTTGGGTGTATTTTATTTTTACTTCTTATATTGATTCTCACTTAAATATTTTTATTTTTATTATTATCAAGCTATATTTAGAAGAAAATAGAACAAATCTTTTTGTTAATAAATTCTAAATTTAAACTTAAGCTAGAATAAGTTTTAAACTATTAAACATTTATCTTGAGTATTTTAAAGTCATTTAGTTATTTATTTAATAGCTTAATATTTAATCAAATTTCCAGAAATATTAGAATTAGAAAACATGCTTTTATTTATTAAATTTATAACAAAGTTTATCTATTTACAATATATATAAATATATATATACATTATAAATAGAAAACAATTTTATTAGTTTTTAAAAGAAAGAACCACACATTTAAATATTTATCAAAGGACATTCAAATTTATCATTAATAATATTGTCAAATCAATTTAATTTTAACAAAGATTATTAAATTGATATTGCCAAAAATTCCGGGATATCACACGGACACCATTGGTCTATATATAAATAATTTGAAATGATTACTATGGTTTTGGAAGAAAATATATGGTTTTGTACAAATACTGATTTTAGATATTATATAAATGTTATTTTATATATACTTAAATTCCTGATTTTTAAGCTATACATAAATTTGTTTAATATGAAATAAGTTTAATAATAAGTTCGATTTTATTAAAATATAACATGTTAAGTATTTATTTAAATTATATTTTAATATAGAATTTATAACGATTTAATAAATTAAGGTTGAGAAGATAGATTTGAAATTTGATTTGAAATTGTATTTAATTAAGAAATATATTTAATTAGAAATCGATTTGGAACTTATTGAATTTGAGATTTTTAAAAGATATAATTTTATAACTTGATTTTGGTTAAGGTGATTTAAAGGGATATTTCAAGTTTGAATAAGTTGAAGGAAATATTTAGTTTATTTGTAATTTGGGGTTTTATTTAAATAATATTGGATTTATTAAGTGAATATTTCAAAACTCAATAATAATAAAGTTAAATTAAGATATATATGAAATTATCAAATTTAGTTTTGAGATTGTGAAATATTTAAAGCTTTGGAATATATTGAAATTGAAATGGTTTATTTTGTGATTAGAAACCTGTATTGGAAATTGATATAATTTTAAATGGTTTATTAAGAAACTGAAATAAATTAAAATTGATGATTTGAGATTTGATTAAATTTGAATTTTGGAATTTGAGTTGATTTGAATCGATTTGTGAAATCTGAGGAAGCTATGTTATTATATAAAGTATTTTTGAATTTTATTTAAAACTATTTATATATGTTACTTTATAAATTTATTTCATATAAACTATTTTAATATAAATTATTTTTAATATAAACTATTTTAAATTATGACTATTTTTACATAAACTATTTTAAATTCTAAACTATTTTATTATATATGCTACTATTATATCTAAACAGTTAAGTAGGAAGTGTTATGATTCCAAAGCATTATGATTTCTAAATTTGGATTTCCAAATTGTTTGATTTAGAAAGTGTTATAACTTTGAAGTACTAAGATTTTGTAAATGGACATATTTGAGATGTATATATTGAAATGGAAATGATATCGTATTTGGTTTTGAAATGGAAGTGATATCGTATTTATATGGTTTTGAAATGTTAAATTGACTTATTTAAATAATTTTTGTATGAAATCCATCAATGAATCTGATCGATCTATTATGTTAAGTTAACTTAATCTAAATGATTATTGAATGAAACCTATATGTGAATTTAAATCAATATTTGAATTGTTTTAAATCAAATTTGAAGTTGAATTTTAGAATTTGAAATTGTAAATTTGGAAGTTTGAAACGTAAATTATGGAATTTGATATAGAAAGACAAATGAAATGTTGGCTTTCGAATTCTAAGTGAAATTGAAATTGATTTGGTTTTGAAATTTTTTAAATGACCAATCGGTGTAATAATTACGAAGTTATTAAAGAGACCGGGATTGGTTAGGAAAATACTCACTGTCTAAACCGAATACCACTTTAATAACTATACGCAGAGTGTGATCTAGAATGAAGTAGTTGGAATGATGTATGTTGATGATTGAAGAAAGAGAACGATAATTGATAGCCTTGACACTTGTGTCAAATTTGAAATGACTAAAACAGGAGCCGTGCCGGGCCAAATGAGGTTAGCCACCTCTAGCGAACACACTTCTTCCTAAACTACTCATTTCTTGTTTTTGATTAGTGTGCGCCCTTGAATTGGGAGTGTTGTTTCACGGTGTTGAGATCATTGCGGCGATGCGTTCTCACCAGTTCGGATCAGGCAAACGGTAGTTTCACTACCTTTGATATTGCCTTATGTACCTTGTCATACTCATATCCCTATACGCGACCACTACGATTTGTTTTGTGTTATACCTATAGAGTACTCCCTAATAGACCACTAGTTTACGGTGGAGTTTACAGTGCTGTATAGACTATGACGCTTATATAAAATGTGTTAAGGGGGATAATGGTAACGCCTCGTCGCTATTTTGATACTTTATTACTGATAGACATTATCTACTTAGTGTACACTACTATATATAGATAGCTTAACGGATCCTTAGAGGATGGTTATCCCAACATCTTTTGGGTTACTTGTATTTCAATTGTTATTTCACATGAGTTAGATTTATTGACATAAGAATATTAATCCTGACTCGAGTGTTTTGTGTTTTGCTTTACGCTCGGGTCAGACTGAGTGTACCAGTATTCCAGACTCACCTTTGGAGTTGGAGCTTCGCTTGGAGATCCAGCTATCTATCCAGCTTTCAGATATTCAGTTGATTCTAGTGACGTATTCTGAGTCTTGTATTTGACTATTGTATTTGAGACTTCTGTTGTAACTTATTTTACTTTGTTATATATATAGTAGCTTCATGAACTACCATTCAATTGTTTCCGCTGCATATTGTATATTACTCTGTGTCTGTGATTCTGTGACTTATTTATTTTCTGTTTATGCTGAGTTTTCTTAAATATAAACTTACAATCTGGTATTTTGAGCAATTCAATTCTGGCATGTTTGGGTGCGAATTGTTGAAAATATCAGGTCGTTACATTTTTCTAATTACCGAAAGCATTATGCATATAAATAGACATATATGAAATTTAAAACGTACATTATATTATGTTATTCTTTTTAATTTAGATTTTAATTAAATTAAATCGAATATAGTATTACTCAATTTTTGAAAAATTAACATTTTTAAAGTCTGGTCGTGAGCACTTACAAACATACATATATAGAAAAAATTATCACATACATGTACATACACATATACATACACATATACATATGTACATACATACATACATATATGCATACATACATACATACATATATATATAACCATTAATATGTGATAATACATCGATATACATAATTGTTATAATTTTTAACTAACCAACATGTTATACAATAACTAAATAAGCATTTATATATGACAATAACCAAGAAACATACCTTTCACTAATGCCTAGAATTTGTAACATGAAGCGATGGGCTACTCCTTGAATCCTATTCCAAATCTAGAAGCTGCTAGCTCCCGAACAGCTTTACCACCGACGATTGCATTTGATTTGATTTGTATATAACATGCTTGAAAATTTGAGAAGAGGACGAGGTTGATATTAGTTATCAAAGGGTAGGTGTGGAGGCTCCTTAAAAGTCATTGAACCATGTGGGTTAGAGATAATTAAGTAAGCAGATCCTAAGGAGTAAAACAAGGATCTATATCCTTATTTTTCTCACACCAACTCTCCTCTCTTTTAATTCAAACTACAACCCACCTTAGCCATGAAAATAGCCGGCGTACCCGTGATTATCCCATCTGAAATCAACATGCCCCTCATTGGCCTCAAATCCATCTTAAAACTAAGCAATATTTATTGCATTCAAATTCAATTTAAATGTGTATCGATGTCGTATATCTATTAGTGTTTATATAACTATTATATGCTTACTATTATTGTTCTATGCACATCAAATAAAATTTTATAATTAATATTTCACAAATATAAATTAATTTGATTAATGTTTAACATTTATAATTTAACTAAATTAGGTGGCAATAGGAATATTCAATGTTTTGGTTGTGTGACTCCTAGGTGTAAATTTGATCAACAATTAATGTAACAACCCGCATATTTATCGATTTTATATTTAAATATTTTATTTAAATATTTTATCGTTAGTCGGATTTTAGTCCGAAAAACTACTTTTTGCATACGGTCGAATTAGGACTCGGGACCACTCCCATTGAGTTTAAAATGCCGTTTGCGACCTTTTTGAGTATAGGCTTCGATCTGTTTGGAGAAAGTTGATTTTTGCTACTTTTCACTTTGGGTTTGGTTTTTGGGCTCAGCCCTATGTTAACTTATGCTCAAATCTGAGCCACTCTCCCCCACTCACCCTCATTCTCTTCTCTTTTCAGTTTTTATAACATTAATGGTGGGAGAGATTGGAAATTAAAAACTCCAAAACCCTAGTTTCTCTTGCAAATCAAATTCCAAGCTCCAAACTCATAAAGAACCCATTGGTAAGCTTCTCTTCTTCTTCTCCAACTTATTCTCTTACCAATTTCAGAAATTCCTAAACCTAATATTGGGAATGTTCTTGTTTTTGAGCATAGATTCAAGCTCATTTGGGTTGTGTTGAAGAGAGGTTGATTCTCCATTTGCTTTCAAGCTTCTTCTTGTTTGATTTTGAGAAAAGGTGAGATTTTTTATCTCACATCTATGACTATAATTATCTTTGGTTGTTGGGTATGAATTCCTAACACTTCTTCATGTGCATTTGCTCTTGATTTGGATTGGTTTTGTGAATATTCGAATTTTTGAGTTTTTAAGTCAATTTGGGTGAAAATCCTTTTATGGATGTTTGATCATGCTTTTGGTGATGCATCGAGGAGCATATAGGGCCGGGTTGTCGATTGGCATAAACCCTTAGAGCCAATGTTCGTCCGGTTGCATTTTAGAAGAGTTTGCTCTTCATTTGAATAAGGCTGAAAAACAGCCCAGGCATGATTCAGTCGACTGAATACTCTGTTCAGTCGACTGAACCTGGAACCCGAAAGTTTCCAGGCACGATTCAGTCGACTGAATCCTCTGTTCAGTCGACTGAATCTGGAAACAGAAAGTTTCCTGAACCTAGAAGATTCCCAGGTACAGGGTCAGTCGACTGAAACCTCTGTTCAGTCGACTGAACCTGCTGTTTTAGTCCAATTTGCCTTTTTGGATTGAATTTCCAACTTAAATCGATTCGTGACGATCCTATTTATTATCATCATTTATTATCCTCTTTGATGACTTATTTTCTTTGGGAATTTTAGGTATATCCACTTCGATGGATCCTTTATCGATTTCATTGGATTTTTATTCACATCTTCGAATGTGATCTTTGTGATTGATTGTTTCTACAATTCCCCTTGTGCTTTGTCACTTTAAAAATATAAAGGTTTTCTATACTAGTAGTAAATATCAAAACTCTTTCCTCAAACGATTTTAATACTATTTTAATACCAAATTCGTTTATAAAACCGTTTTCCAATCTATTAGTATATATAAACCTTTACCTCACTCGTATGAGAAATCTAATTAAACGACTTAGTAAAACATGTGGTATGAAACGCTTGCGTTCACTTTGTTGGTTAATTCTTGGACTTGTTCGATTGAAACTCTTGTGACAATTTTCTAGTGGAGATATACAATTTGTTCGTAAATATTTAAGTTAAGCTAGTGGTTATGGGACATGATGCTAAGCTCATATATTTACTAGCTTACTGTAATCGACACTGCTTGTTGATCATGACGATCATCTTTGTGATTTAAACTAGCAATGTGCAATGTCTCTTTGTCTGCGTGGGAGACTAAACCCCGTTTTGTGGAGTTTCGACTCAATTTGGTGGGGTAGCAACCCATGGTCTTCGGACCGTTTGTGGAGCTTCGGCTCAATTTGTGATGGTTAGCGACCATGGAATTAGCATTCCGTTTGTGATACACGTGTTGGTGAGCTTTATGCTCCCGTTTGTGATAGGCCTCCCCCCTTTGTGATTTCTGGATTTCTTGAGATGATTTCTAGAATTTGTGTTTCACCAATTTTTGTGATTTCCATTGATAAGTTTTATCAATATTTGTGCATTGGTGAATTTGTGTGTCATTGACTTTTGTGATTGACATTGATATTATTGTCAATATTTGTGCATTGGTGAATTTGTGTGTCATTGACTTTTGTGATTGACGTTGATATTATCGTCAATATTTGTGGTTTGGTGAACGAAATAAGGAGTATGACATTTCTTTGATTCTTGTGTAGATTTGGTGATATTGATTAATCTCTTGTTGATTTTCAATTACTTATATATATATATATATCACAGCTTGGCATAGAGATTATTATGTGTTTAGTCATATCTCTTACTCTATATCGTTTAACCTGATATTTATAGCTAGACTGATCCGTTTATTATTTTCTTATTAAATAATACTCGGGTCAGACCGAGATGTTACAGGTGCTTCTGCTTGACTTCTCTCTTGAGATTGATTCCTCTGACTTTTGGTTAACTACTTAGATTAGTAGTTTTTGTTGTGTACATTTGAGATATAGACTCCATAATGTATACTTATTCTTTTGTGTAGTTCATGTAACTATTCTTTTGTGATATTGTGGATCTTTTTAGACCACTACTCTGATGTACACTCCCTAGTGTAATATTCATATCTATTTCCGCCTCTGTGATATGAATTGTCTGTGACTGATTTGTGTTATGTTTATTTCTATATTTGTTTCCGAAGACCTTTATAGCCACTGTGTAGTAGCTTTGAGTTTGTGTCGATATGTCGGATTTCCTCTTGAGATGAAAAGTTATATTTTTATCTGGTATATCGGTACTCGCACAAAGCAATTATACAGATGGTCGCTCCTCAACAGCCTTATTCTCCGTGCTAGTTGACAGCATTCACAGTAATGTTCGTGTCTAGCGTGGGTATAGAGGTGGGGCGTCACAGCTTGGTATCAGAGCCAAACTTCGGAACAAAATAGAATAATTTAACAAGGATCATCGTCCTAAGTCCATCTTAGGAGTCGTGCTTTAGGATTTAATTCGTGTCTTCGTACCGTACTATCCTATTTTCTTTTATGATTCCTTGTTTTATATATCAAGATTTCTTGATATTCTTTTGGTGAATAACCTTTTTCTTCTTTCTTTCTTTCTTTCAAAAGGAAGAGAAATGGTTAGAACTGGCCGCCCCAGCGCCGGTCAATCTAGTGCTCCACCCCAAGATGGAGTTTTTATGACCACCCAACAGCTTCTTGATTTAGTGACAAATGCTCAAGCAGCTGGAACTAACCCGGAACCTACTCACCCAAAGTCGGTATTTGCACGCTTGTGCAACGATTACACTAATTTGGGTGGGAAGCCCTTCAAAGGTTCCGAAACTATTATTGAAGTCCAAGCTTGGCTTAGAACATGCGATCGCATCTTTTCGCGCATGAATCTTATCGATCTTCACCGAGTTTAGGTGGCCTCCAGTATGCTCCAAGAGAGAGCATTGGACTGGTACAAACTTCTCATTTCTGAGATTAATGAAGCGGATCTCACCTGGAAGCAATTCCGGGAACGCTTCGAATTAAAATTCATGCCAGAAGCTGAGAAAGTGACATTGGCTCGACGATTTATAGACCTTGTTCAAGGTGAGTCCTCCGTGACTGATTACGTCGCCTCCTTCGAGTCACTTTCCAAATATGGGGTTGAATACATCAACACCCCTCTGAAGAAGAATCAGAGATTCGTCTATGGCTTAAACAGAAGTCTCAAGAAGCCATTACTTCTAAAGTTAGAAGTTTCTTTCGACCAACTCGTTGATATCGCTCTTCGTCTGGAAGAGGCGGATAGGGAGAATGATGTTGAAGTGGTGGGTTCCAAACCAAACTTCAACAACAAGAAGAGGCCAAACAAATTCAAAGGCCCCTATCCTAATAAGAAAGGGAAGCAAACATCTTCGGCAACAAACGCTTCTACCTTTAGCCGTGGGGAATGCTATAATTGTGGTTCGAAGGACCATTATGCGAACAAGTACCCAAAGTCTCTCTCTTGTCGCTACTGCAAAGTCCCCGGTCATGTTATATCTTCATGCCCCAAGCTTCAGGGCAGGAAGGAGGGAAAGTTAAATGTTGCTCAAGCCACTGGCAACACATCTCGTGGCCAAGGTATTTCTCATTCTATTCTGGATGGAATTATTTTATTTCGTGATCATCCTATTCGAGTTCTTTTTGATACGGGTGCGTCCCATTCTTTTATATCAAAAGAACTTGTTGATGCTTTTTCTTTGGATGTTTTGTGTTTAATGACTTCTTTGAGAACTGCGAATCCGGTTGGTGGATCCGCAACAATCAGTTTATTGTGTGAAGATGTCGAGATTATTTTGTATGATCTTCCTTTCCGAGCCGATTTGCATGTCATGCGTTATTTAGGCTTTGGAATGATTTTGGGAATGGATTGGCTTAACCGTTATGAAGCTCATATCCTACGTCCTGAGCGGACTATTCATCTTCGACATCCTCAATCTGTTAAGCAGATTTCTATTAATCTTAAAGATTCAGATTCCAGCTTGGTCGCATCTTTATATTCTTTAAATCCTCGTGATGACGATGATGATGATGAGGAAGATGTTATTTCTCTTATTCACGTTGTTCGTGATTTTTTCGACATATTTGAGCCCGTTTTAGGATTACCACCTAAGCGAGCAATTGAGTTCAAGATTAATCTTATCCCTGGAGCTCAACTTATTACTCGTCCTCCTTATCGCATGTCCAATAAGGAAAATGAAGAGATGCGCAAACAATTATCCGAGTTGGAGATGAAGCAATTCATTCGCTCTAGTTCCTCGCCTTGGGGAGCTTCAGCTATTTTCGTAAAGAAATCCGATGGTACTCTTAGGCTTTGCATTGACCACCGCAAGCTTAATGATATCACGATCAAAAATAAATATCCTCTACCTCGGATTGATGATCTATTCGATCAGCTTAGTGGTGCTAAAGTCTTTTCACAATTGGACTTGGCTACCGGTTTTCATCAGCTTCGTATCGCAGAAGATAGCATTCCATTGACCTCGTTCCGTACTCGTTATGGATCTTATGAATGGCTTGTCATGCCATTTGGTTTGACGAATGCTCCGGCGTATTTCGTTGACCTTATGAATCGGGTTTTCAAAGATTTTCTCAACCGGTTTGTTCTTATCTTTATCGATGATATTCTTGTGTATTCTAAAACCGAGGAGGAGCATGAAAAACATCTTCGTATTGTGTTGGAAACTCTTAGGAGTAATCAATTAAAAGCAAAATTTTCTAAATGCCATTTTTGGAAATCTCGGGTAAAGTTTCTTGGTCGCATTATTTCCGAATCTGGAATTTCCGTGGATCCTTCAAAGATTGAAGCGATTCAAGATTGGAAGAGACCGGAGAGTGTATCGGAAATCCGTAGCTTTCTTGGGTTGGCGGGTTATTACCGTCGTTTTATCAAAGACTTTTCTAAGATTGCCGTGCCTCTCACTGGCTTGACGAAGAAAGGTGTTAAATATATTTGGTCGGACAAATGTGAAGTTTCTTTTCAGAAATTAAAAGAACTTCTTTCTAATGCTCCTATTCTCGTTATTCCCGAGGGGAATCAAGATTTCGTTGTCTATACCGATGCTAGTCGCGTTGGTTTGGGTGCCGTTCTTATGCAAAGAGAACGTGTTATTGCTTATGCTTCTAGGCAATTGAAGCCTGCTGAGACTAGATATGCCACTCATGATTTAGAGCTCGCGGCTATTGTTTTCGACTTCGTATTTGGCGTCATTATCTTTTAGGAGAGAGATTTGTTCTTTATACCGATCATAAGTCCTTGAAGTATTTATTCTCCCAGAAGGAACTTAATTTGCGTCAACAGCGTTGGCTCGAGTTTCTTGCACCTTATGATCTTGATATTCTTTATACCCCCGGTAAGGGTAATCATGTCGCCGATGCTCTTAGCCGTAAGCAACAAGCAGTTGTTTCTAGGATGATATCCGAATGGAACGAAGCTTAATTTTAGCACTGCTTATCACCCCCAGTCCGATGGACAAACCGAGCATGTGAATCAAACTCTTGAAGATCTTCTTCGTGCTTGTGTGCTTGATTTCGGTGGAAGTTGGGAAGATCATATCTCTCTTGTTGAATTTTCCTATAATAATAGCTTCCAATCTAGTGTTGGTATGGCACCTTTTGAGGCACTCTACGGAAGGCCATGTCGATCTCCTTCATGTTGGCTTGAGGCCGGTGAGAAACTGGTTTTAGGTCCAGATTTTATTCGTGATTCCATAGAAAAGATTGATCTTATTCGTCATAGGATGAAAGAAGCTCAGAGTAGACAAAAATCCTATGCCGATAACTGGAGAAGGAAATTAGAATTTTCTGTGGGAGATCTCGTGTTTGTTCGTGTTTCGCCTATGAAAGGTGTGGTACGTTTCAGTCACTCAGGAAAGTTAGCGCCTCGATATATTGGGCCATTTCCTATCGCTGAACGTATTGGTTCCATGGCTTATCGCCTTTTATTACCGGCTCAATTTTATGCTATTCATGACGTGTTTCACGTTTCTCAATTACGGAAGTGCCTTCGAGATTCCGATTCTGTTCTTGAGCCCGGTGTTGTGGAAGAGATTGAAATTTCGCCTAATTTAACTTATGAGCAACATCCTATTCGTATCATTGCTTCGGAAGTCAAACGACTTCGAAATAAAGATGTTCCGCTTGTGAAAGTTCAATGGTCTTCAAATCGTAAGGATTGTTCTTGGGAATCTAGAGAGTACATCGAGCGAACACACCCGGACTTACTTTCTCGTGCTCTTTGAGGTGAACTTCTTATTTCAAGTTTCTTTTGTGTTGAATATGCTTTTATGGTTGTTACTTTATGGTCTCTTCTTTAATATTGCGAGGACGCAATTTCTTTAAGGAGGGGAGTCTGTAACAACCCGCATATTTATCGATTTTATATTTAAATATTTTATCGTTAGTCGGATTTTAGTCCGAAAAGCTACTTTTTGTATACGGTCGAATTAGGACTCGGGACCACTCCCATTGAGTTTAAAATGCCATTTGCGATCTTTTTGAGTATAAGCTTCGATATGTTTGGAGAAAGTTGATTTTTGCTACTTTTCACTTGGGGTTTGGTTTTTGGGCTCGGCCCTATGTTAACTTATGCTCAAATCTGAGCCACTCTCCCCCACTCACCCTCATTCTCTTCTCTTTTCAGTTTTTATAACATTAATGGTGGGAGAGATTGGAAATTAAAAACTCCAAAACCCTAGTTTCTCTTGCAAATCAAATTCCAAGCTCCAAACTCAAGAAGAACCCATTGGTAAGCTTCTCTTCTTCTTCTCCAACTTATTCTCTTACCAATTTCAAAAATTCCTAAACCTAATATTGGGAATGTTCTTTTTTTTAGCATAGATTCAAGCTCATTTGGGTTGTGTTGAAGAGAGGTTGATTCTCCATTTGCTTTCAAGCTTCTTCTTGTTTGATTTTGAGAAAAGGTGAGATTTTTTTATCTCACATCTATGACTATAATTATCTTTGGTTGTTGGGTATGAATTCCTAACACTTCTTCATGTGCAATTGCTCTTGATTTGGATTGGTTTTGTGAATATTACAATTTTTGAGTTTTTAAGTTAATTTGGGTGAAAATCCTTTTATGGATGTTTGATCATGCTTTTGGTGATGCATCGAGGAGCATATAGGGCCGGGTTGTCGATTGGCATAAACCCTTAGAGCCAATGTTCGTCCGGTTGCATTTTAGAAGAGTTTGCTCTTCATTTGAATAAGGCTGAAAAACAGCCCAGGCGTGATTCAGTCGACTGAATACTCTGTTCAATCGACTGAACCTGTAACCCGCAAGTTTCCAGGCACAATTCAGTCGACTGAATCCTCTGTTCAGTCGACTGAACCTGGAAATAGAAAGTTTCCTGAACCTGGAAAATTCCCAGGTACAGGGTCAGTCGACTGAAACCTCTGTTCAGTCGACTGAACCTGCTGTTTTAGTCCAATTTGCCTTTTTGGATTGAATTTCCAATTTAAATCGATTCGTGATGATCCTATTTATTGTCATCATTTATTATCCTCTTTGATGACTTATTTTCTTTGGGAATTTTAGGTATATCCACTTCGATGGATCCTTTATCGATTTCATTGGATTTTTATTCACATCTTCGAATGTGATCTTTGTGATTGATTGTTTCTACAGTCCCCCTTGTGCTTTGTCACTTTAAAAATATAAAGGTTTTCTATACTAGTAGTAAATATCAAAACTCTTTCCTCAAACGATTTTAATACTATTTTAATACCAAATTCGTTTATAAAACCGTTTTTCAATCTATTAGTATATATAAACCTTTACCTCACTCGTATGAGAAATCTAATTAAACGACTTAGTAAAACAAGTGGTATGAAACGCTTGCGTTCTCTTTGTTGGTTAATTCTTGGACTTGTTCGATTGAAACTCTTGTGACAATTTTCTAGTGGAGATATACAATTTGTTCGTAAATATTTAAGTTAAGCTAGTGGTTATGGGACATGGTGCTAAGCTCATATATTTACTAGCTTACTGTAATCGACACTGCTCGTTGATCGTGACGATCATCTTTGTGATTTAGACTAGCAATGTGCGATGTCTCTTTGTCTGCGTGGGAGACTAAACCCCGTTTTGTGGAGTTTCGACTCAATTTGGTGGGGTAGCAACCCATGGTCTTCGGACCGTTTGTGGAGCTTCGGCTCAATTTGTGATGGTTAGCGACCATGGAATTAGCGTTCCGTTTGTGATACACGTGTTGGTGAGCTTTATGCTCCCGTTTGTGATAGGCCTCCCCCCTTTGTGATTTCTGGATTTCTTGAGATGATTTCTAGAATTTGTGTTTCACCAATTTTCGTGATTCCCATTGATAAGTTTTATCAATATTTGTGCATTGGTGAATTTGTGTGTCATTGACTTTTATGATTGGCATTGATATTATTGTCAATATTTGTGCATTGGTGAATTTGTGTGTCATTGACTTTTGTGATTGACGTTGATATTATTGTCAATATTTGTGGTTTGGTGAACGAAATAAGGAGTATGACATTTCTTTGATTCTTGTGTAGATTTGGTGATATTGATTAATCTCTTGTTGATTTTCAATTACTTATATATATATATATATCACAGATTGGCATAGAGATTATTATGTGTTTAGTCATATCTCTTACTCTATATCGTTTAACCTGATATTTATAGCTAGACTGATCCGTTTATTATTTTCTTATTAAATAATACTCGGGTCAGACCGAGATGTTACAGGTGCTTCTGCTTGACTTCTCTCTTGGGATTGATTCCTCTGACTTTTGGTTAACTACTTAGATTAGTAGTTTTTGTTGTATACATTTGAGATATAGACTCCATAATGTATACTTATTCTTTTGTGTAGTTCATGTAACTATTCTTTTGTGATATTGTGGATCTTTTTAGACCACTACTCTGATGTACACTCCCTAGTGTAATATTCGTATCTATTTCCGCCTTTGTGATATGAATTGTCTGTGACTGATTTGTGTTATGTTTATTTCTATATTTGTTTCCGAAGACCTTTATAGCCACTGTGTAGTAGCTTTGAGTTTGTGTCGATATGTCGGATTTCCTCTTGAGATGAAAAGTTATATTTTTATCCGGTATATCGGTACTCGCACAAAGCAATTATACAGATGGTCGCTCCTCAATAGCCTTATTCTCCGTGCTAGTTGACAGCATTCACAGTAATGTTCTTGTCTAGCGTGGGTATAGAGGTGGGGCATCACAATTAATATCAAACAATTCAAATATCAACGTTCACACTTAATTAGCAAGTGGCGTGACATTATGGTGAAATTTATTGCTTAATTGGTATTGGTAAAATCGAATTATACTTTATTAAGTGTTACCCGGTAGTGACAATTATTTACACCAAATCTCTTCATCCAAACTATATTACTTTGGACTTATGGAGTTTGGTACTGGTTAAAGTTCCAATATCATCCATATTCTACTTTACAGTCCAAATAAAAAGTCCTTGGTTCAATAATAGCAATTATTATTAATCGTACCGCTCTAGACAGAGACTTTAACTTCAAGTGGACTTTAGTTGGTCATACCAACCTCATATAACTAAGGAGACGAATCCCCTATAACAACCCGATATTGTCAGCCATTCGCATCCACACATGCCGGACTTGAATTGCTCAAAATACCGCATTGTAAATAAATTTGAAGCAAATGAAATACAATCACCGAATCACAGACACAGAAATATCGGAATAACTCGCAGCGGAAATTAAAATACCATAGTAGTTCATGAAGCCACTATAACAAACTCTCAAAACATACTACATAACATCAGTCTGAAAAACATATACAATTAAAATCTCAAATACATAGCAGTTTATAAATACCAGAACTGAAATAGAACAACTGAAACTGAAAGGGAACAGATAAATAGACAAGCAGAAACTCCAGGGATTCCTAGCTCCAGAAAAGAAATCCAAAGCCAAGCTGTAAATACTCAGGCTGACCCGAGCGTAAAGTAAAACACAAAACACTCGAGTCAGGACATATATACTTATATAATATAAACTAACTCAAGTGAATGTAGTAGAAATGCACAATAACTTAAAGATTGCTTGGGGTCGCTCATCCTTTAAGGATCAGTTAAACTATAAATTAAATACATCCCGTGGTTAAAATTTCAAATGGTATTTTATACTTCGAAATCAAATATCATTTCACAATTCAATATCATTCAAAAATCCATTTCAAAATATCAAAATATTCTATCTTCCAAACCACATCCATTTATTTAAAATACCATTTCAACATACATTTCAAAATAGTTTATATTTCAAAACAAATTACTTCATTTTTAAGTCATAAAAAAATGTAGTTATTATATTTAATAATTAAATTATTAAATTTGCAAAATTTTAAACTTTTCAAAGTTCATTCATTCACTTAATTTTATCAAAACAGTGAAAATTCACTTTTCGCACCATTTACTACGGAAAGTTACATTCAAAACAGTTCAATTTAACAAAAGACAGCATTGAAAATGCTGTAATAGGGTTACATTAGTTTCAAATAACAATTAGTTATATTCAACAATTATAGCACTTTACAAAATGCTATAATAGCCTTTAATCTTTTTAGCTTTTTAGTTCATTATTATCAACTACAGCATTTACTAATGTTGTATTATCATTTACATTAGAATTAATAGAATTTCAAAAATGCAGTTAATTAACTTCAAATGTTCAATATAATTTCACAAACAATAATATTTTTATTTAAAACATTTTTAACTTATAAAATCATGCAATTTCACATTTATAAACATTATTTAATTTTCATTAAATTCATGATTCTATAAAGTTCAATTTCCATTCAAAAATCAAGATTTAATAATAATTCACTTTTTAAATTCCAATATTCAATTTAAATTCATTAAATTAAATTTCAACTTAACATTTAAGTTTAAATTCTCAAATATATATTAATTTCATTTTATTTACTTAACTTAAAATTCACCTTTAAGACAAATTCATAAATTTCCAATTTTAGTTATATTTCAAAATTTCAACTTAAATATTCATTCATTTCACATTTTAACTTTATTCAAAAATCATTAATATATTACAAAATCAATTTAAATGCATTTAAATTCAAAATATCATAAATTTATCATATTTTCTTATTAAATTTAAATTCCAATTATCACCAAATTCAAATTTTCAAAATAACTTACATGCAAATTTCCTAACTTTTCCATAATTTATTTAACTTATAAATTTTCAGAAAATCAATAATACTTTACAAAAATCATTTCAAATTAAGTTTTAAATCAAAATATTATAATATTACATTTCTAAAATATTTTAACTTTCTTTAGAAAAACATATTTTAACTAGGGGTCTGTATATAATTTTCTACGCTAGGTAGAGTGATACGGGTAATATATCATTTCAACCCGTAATTTACAAAGAACCCGGGTTTTATCATTTCAAACCCGCAGTCCTAAGTAAATGAAATAATTTGAAAATTGCTCAGGCCTATCATTTCAGCCCATAACGATTTTCCCCTATTCTAAAGTCCGTTCGGGTATATATCATTTCAACCCATAGTGATTCTAATCTAAAGGGAACTTGTAGTGTGATAAACTGATATAAACAAAAGAACAACATAATATAACAGTAACATATGGTATAACAGGTGTTTAAGCATGGGTGAACATCATATAATCATAGCATAGCAAATATAATATGGTTATGCATTATACAGCTTCACGAGTGGTCAATTTACTAGTTATATAGGTACACATTGTCTGGTGAGAATAACTCACTGGTTTGAGCTGGAGACACAACAACGAATGCACAAAAGAGATCCACTCAAGCATGATAGCACAACAAGATACGAGCGGGAGAGCCAAAGATCAATTCCCTTGAAAACAAATCAAACCAAACGATATAACAATCATAAGCTTTCAAGTTCAAAAATACGATAAATTAAGCTAGAATCAACTGCACAAATCAAAGCAGAATTGCTTTGCACTTGTTTCCAGCATACCCTAGGTTCGGCCATAGGTGAAGTACAAGGCTAAAGGAAGGTTTTTGGATCAGGTTTGGGTTGGATATGGTCAGACTAAAATATGTTTGAAGATGGGCAAAAGTGTGCATGCATGAAACAACACAAAACAAAGCATCACATGGTTTTTCAGGGCACTACAAGGCTCGGTCAAGGCCACAAGGGGCACGACCTTCTCTGATGGGTTCAAGATGATGATGTGGCAGAGAGTTCAGGTGGAGCTGGTGGTGGTGGAGGTAGAGATGGTGGCGGATATGGGGTGTTGAAGTGGTGGATTGTGGAGTTGTGCTCGGCTATGGACATATTGATGGAGTTTTGGAATTTTGGTGATGGACCATCAAACAAGGAGGCTCGGCTTGGGATTGGCCAGAGAGTAGGTGGTGATGGTGATGTGCTCAGGTGGTGGTGGAGGCAGGATTGCTGGTAGAGGAGGTAGGCCGAACCTAAATAGACGAAGATCAAGTGCAAAAATCAAATCAAAGAAGAATAAAAGTAAGAAAAACAAAAGAAAAGAAGTGTACCCAAAAAAATTTCAAAGAAATGGCCGAAAGTTTTTCTTCAAGAATGATAAAAAAATTGTACGTGAATGAGGAAAGAGGTATGTGGCTGAAGAATTGAAGTGGTATGGCCAAAGTGTGAAAAGAAATGGTTGAAAATGTGAAAAGGTAGGAATATAAAAGGCCTTAGGAAATCAAAAGTCATAAACCATTTCAAATTTCCCTATTTCTTTTTAAAAATTTTAAAAAAACTAGAAATACATATAATTTCAGTTAAAATTCGAAAATATAACAAATATAACAAATATATAAAATATAAATAAATAAATATTAATTATATATGATAAAAATAAGAAAATAGCACAAAAATGAAAACTAGTCTAGAAAATTTGAAAATAAACAGAATAAACTCTGGGAAATTTTTATAGACTTGGAAAATATTTATAAACAAAGATAAGAATATAAAATAAAATTGAATTCACCAAAATAAATAAATAAAATTTAATTAAATAAAATTTAAATTTAAATGAAGAAAATAGTAGAAAAATGGAAATTAGCCTTTAAAGATAAAATAAATACACTAAGCTTTGGAAAAACTATAACATCACTTTAAAATGTTTTAAAATGGCATATATGTCTAAAATGTCATATAACACATATTAGAACATGATTTGACAAATAAAAATATTATTTATGTAAAATAAAATAGATAATTTTATTAAATAAATCAATTTACACCTAATATTGTAAAAAGCACAACTTTCACAATATAAATCGGATTTCAACGAAACGAAAAGCAATATTCTTGAAATTTAATATATTTTCATAGTAAAATATAAAATTCAAAAATTAAAATATTTAAATTTTAAATTTAAAAGTCAAAGTTTGACTAGATTGACTAAAAATCCACTTTTTGGAAATATCCTATTTAATTCAGGTTTGAAATTATAATTCACACAAAAATCAAAATATACTCTTAAAATAACAAAATTGATTCATTTTAATAAATATAATAAAGTTTTAAAATTAGGAGTTTCGATTTAAATAATTAAATAATAAAATAATCAAAAAAATACTGGATTGTTACACTCTCCCCCACTCTAATCTTTTCATCCCCAAAAAGAACGAACAAGGAAAATAGAGAAACAAGGTAGAAAACAAAATAATACCTGAAACGAAAAATTCCGGATTCGGAGCACGAATGCACTCCTCCATTTCCCAGGTAAAATCTCGATCGTCGGTACTCCATTGTACTATGACTAGATTAACAGATTTCCTTCTTAGCTGCTTCGTACCTCTGTCGATAATACGAAGTGGATTCCTCTCAACAGTCAGATTTGGCTCAATATCCCAACCACCAAGAGCAGAAAGCTGACAAAAGAGATAGGTCAAGAAGATACCAGAGAAGATGTGAGACGTGGAATACATCATGCACCCAGAATGCTTCTGGGGCAAATCCAAACGATAAGCCAAAGAACCAATTCTTTCCACAATTCGGAAAGGACCCTCGAAGAGGAAGAAGGTAGAAATAGCTAGAAGGAAGAATAGGTTGAAAGCAAAAGGATGAATCATATTTTAAAACCATATAAATTTCAATTAAAAGTTTTATATTTATGACATTTAAACATTTTATAGTATAATGAATAGTCATTTGATTCAATTTTAATAGTTCAAAGTAGACAATATTTAAAACAATTTAAATCATGATTAAAATATCCTTTATATAATACTTTACCAAAATACTTTTATAACTCGATGTTTTAAAAAGTTTACTTTCATTCCTGCAGACTCTGGCCATGCATTAATCAGGTGCAAAGCTAGAATTCTCCAGGTACTTAGTAGACTTGTTTCAACACCCAGTGAAAATACTGGAAAAACTTTTTAAAAAATAGATATGGAAAGTACAATCCAAACAAAACAACCAAACCGAAACATGTCGATCATGGATCGCGGATACATAATGGTTATGCCTGGATTCCCCAGGAAACATCTGTACCCGTAGGCCGACTACTGCATCCCTGCGATTATGCCATGAAGACTGGTAGTACCGCAGATACACAATGGTTACGCCTGGATCCCCCAGGAAACATCCGTACCCTTAGCTCTCGCAGCCCCTGCAGATTACGCTACCAAGCGACCAAATAGATCACATATACATAATGGTTACGCCTGGATCCCCCAGGAAACATTCGTACCAGTAAGCTCTCGCATCCCCTGTGAATTACGCTATGCAGTCGTGCTTGTAAGACCACGGAGATCGCCTTGGAATTTGATGGACACTCGAGTATCATATCCGAAAAACACAAATTGGAGAGAATAATATCGATAGAATGAATCCACAATGTGGCCACAAAGCGGATATCAAGCAGAAGGCACTTTCCATATCTTTAGTTCGAAAATATGTATCATATAGTACCTTTCAAAATCACTTTCAAATATCATACTTATATAAAGTCCATTATATATAAGATTTCATTTTCAAATCAAATACTTTCCAAAATCAATAGTATATCAAATCATACATATGTAGACTGCGATTATATAAGCTTTCACTTTACAAATTGAGTACTTATTTCAATCTACAGTTTTCAAATCAACTTCTCACTTATACAAATCCATTTTATATAAGTTCGATAACTCCCAAATCACATTATTTAGTAAAACAAGGTTCTCAATTTCAATTCCTTTTCAATATCAATTCAGTTTCAAAATCATATATGATTTCGCCAAATCATTTCTTCCTAATTACATATATTCAGTTTGAAAGTTTCTTAAAACAATTAGATTTAGAAAATAATCAAAATTTCCAAATCAACAAAATTTAGCTCAAACAAATTCATTACCATTTCAAATATATATTCACTTTCAAAAATCATAATACTTGCAAAGTTATAAATCTTTCGAAACCAAAATACTTGAAATCATTACACTTTGAAAATCATAACTTTTCGAAATCATACATTTGAAATCATAAAACATTCCCTTAATTCATTACATTTCACAAATTTATTCAATTTAAACTCAAATCTAAAATTTCCAACTTTAATTCAATTCAAACCAAACTAAACTTATATTCTTTATCAAACAACCTATACCTTTCAAAATTTCTTAGTTTTGAATAGTTAACCTTGATTTGGAAGTGCTCGAACTTTCAAAATAGTCGAAGAAATCATATTTTCAATCCAAGAGTTGGAAATCACCGACAAATCAGTGACCCAATTCCAAAATATAGGGCTATACCAAAACAAATATGAATCTCGAGGACTGAACACCGGCTTACTTTAAATCATTTCAAATATATATATACACATATATCTTTTGAATATCAAACCATACTTCAAAATCTGAAATCAAATCGGTTTCACAAAATCACTCGCATAGCAAAGCTACTAGAGTGGCCTCTCCCCACTCAAAAACTCGAAAATCAATGTCGATGATGCATGCATTCACCACCGAAATCATTTTCCAGCGACAGAAGTGGGTTCTGGGCTTTTATTTTCTTGAAACTTCTTTGAAATCTCTTCAAAATCATTGGAATTCATTCGAATATATTTGAAACATTTCTATTTGGAAAATATCTTTAAATCATATTATTATTATATATTTTCCAAAATCCTAAAACCGATTTCAAAACACCGAAGTTCGATTCCTCGAAATTCAAATTCAAAACCCTTCAGTTATAAATCATATTATATAAGTCAAATTCTTATAAATTTTCAAAATTTCAAATCCTTTCGAAATTTAAAATTTTCATTTTTAAAAGGTATATAATCCTTATCGAAAACATTTCACTTTTATATACAAAATAAGGTCATCCTTATCAAAAAATAATTTCGATATATGCACGATTCCAAAATACAACCAAACACAAATTTTCAAGGGATTCAAGGATAAATTTCCAACAAATAGATATTCAATTTTTTTAGGAACCTTAATCAAATAGAATTATGGTTCGAAGGTAAGCTCGAACGAAGATGAGATACTTTTATTATCAAATAGAGGATTTGATAAGCCTATATAAATCGCGGGCGACCTTAATCGGTCAACCATGACTTTAGGAATATAATCAATGCGAAAAATTTCTAAGGCAAATCGACATTCGATCGCCAGAGATAGAATCCAGATAGAGCAGGAGATAGATAGCATCGTAAACCGAGGATATAGAAATCTCCGGTTAATCAATGCCAATTGTAAAGGAGTTTCACCCTTTTACAAATCATTCAAAGATTGGCGGAATCACCGATCTTTATAGAGGCCATTCCAAAGTGGAGTTATGGAATGCCCCAAAATCAAAAGGGTAAAAATAGGGAAGACAAGACTGGATTTCAGAACAAGTGGGAGCGTTCCGAAGTTCAAGGAATCCTAATCGATAAGAATCCTAACCAAGAGATTTCTAGCAAGGTGGATACCGAAGGGACGAAGTTTAGAAAAATCTTGATTTAAAAATAAGAATTTTTTATACCAATATAAACTTTGAAAATCCTTTAAAAATCATTTGAAAATTATTTTTATACTTCCAAAATACGCACTCTCACAAGGAAATGATTCCGAGATTGATTTCACTCATTCTAGGGTATTTCTACCCAATCTCTAATGAGTTTTTGCTCCACGGGCTAAGGTTTGCCTAAAACCAACGCTCTGATACCAACTGTAACAACCTGATATTTTCAGCCATTCACATCCACACATGCCGGACTTGAATTGCTCAAAATACCGCATTGTAAATAAATTTGGAGCAAATGAAATACAATCACCGAATCACAGACATAGAAATATCAGAATAACTCGCAACGGAAATTATAATACCATAGTAGTTCATGAAGCTACTATAACAAACCCTCAAAACATACTACATAATATCAGTCTGAAAAACATATACAATAGAAATCTCAAATACATAGCAGTTTATAAATAGCAGAACTGAAATAGAACAACGTAAACTGAAAGGGAACATATAACTAGACAAGCAAAATTTCCAGCGATTCCTATCTCCAGAAAAGAAATCAAAGCTAAGCTGTAAATACTCAGGCTGACCCTAGCGTAAAGTAAAACACAAAACACTCGAGTCAGGACATATATACTTATATAATGTAAACCAACTCAAGTGAACTGTAGTAGAAATGCACAATAACTTAAAGGATGCTTGGGGTCGCCCAACCTTTAAGGATCAGTTAAACTATAAATTAAATACATCCCGTGGTTAAAATTTCAAATGGTATTTTATACTTCGAAATCTAATGTCATTTCACAATTCAATATCATTCAAAAATCCATTTCAAAATATCAAAATATTCTATCTTCCAAACCACATCCATTTATTTATAATACCATTTCAACACACATTTCAAAATAGTTTATATTTCAAAATAAATTACTTCATTTTTTTAAATCATAAAAAAATGAAGTTATTATATTTAATAATTAAATTATTAAATTTCCAAAATTTTAAACTTTTCAAAGTTCATTCATTCACTTAATTTTATCAAAACAGAGAAAATTTACTTTTCGCAGCATTTAGAAAACGCTACGGAAAGTTACATTCAAAACAGTTCAATTTAACAAAAGGCAGCATTGAAAATGTTATAATAGGGTTACATTAGTTTCAAATAAACCTTAGTTTTATTCAACAATTATAGAACTTTACAAAATGCTATAATAGCCTTTAATCATATTTAGCTTTTTAGTTCATTATCATCAACTACAGCATTTACCAATGCTGTATTATCATTTACATTAGAATTAATAACACTTCGAAAATGCAGTTAATTAACTTCAAATGTTCAATATAATTTCACAAACAATTATATTTTTATTTAAAACATTTTTAACTTATAAAATCACACAATTTCACATTTATAAACTTCATTTAATTTTCCTTAAATTCATGATTCTATAAAGTTCAATTTCCATTCAAAATTCAAGATTTAATAATAATTCACTTTTTAAATTCCAATCTTCAATTTAAATTCATTAAATTAAATTTCAACTTAACATTTAAGTTTAAATTCTCAAATATAACTTAATTTCATTTTTATTTACTTAACTTAAAATTCACCTTTAAGCCAAATTCATAAATTTCCAATTTTAGTTATATTTCAAGATTTCAACTTAAATATTCATTCATTTCACATTTTAACTTTATTCAAAAATCATTAATATATTATAAAATCAATTTAAATGCATTTAAATTCAAAATAACATAAATTTATCATATTTTCATATTAAATTTAAATTCCAATTATCACCAAATTAAATTTTCCAAAATAACTTACATTCAAATTTCGTAACTTTTCCATAATTTATGTAACTTATAAATTTTCAGAAAATCAATAATGCTTTAGAAAAATTATTTTAAATTTAGTTTTAAATCAAAATATTATAATATTTACATTTCTAAAATATTTTAAAAAAATTTAGAAAAACATATTTAACTACGGGTCTGTATATAATTTTCTACGCTAGATAAAGTGATACGGGTAATATATCATTTCAACCCGTAATTTACAAAGAACCCGGGTTTTATCAATTCAAACCCGCAGTCCCAAGTAAATGAAATAATTTGAAAATTGCTCAGGCCTATCATTTCAGCCCATAACGATTTTCCCCTATTCTAAAGTCCGTTCGGGTATATATCATTTCAACCCATAGTGAATCTAATCTAAAGGGAACTTGCAGTGTAATAAACTGATATAAACAATAGAAAAACATAATATAACAGTAACTGTAACGTCCCGCCTTTTCGCACGATTTAAACAGACACACATGTCGATTCAAACCATACGGAAGGGCGGATTATTATGGGGTAAATAAGAAACAAGAAAGAAATAAACAAATAGAATCTCACAGCGGAAGGATAAAATATAATAATAAAATATAAAGTTTATAAAACTGTTTACAAAACATTTGATTCTTCTTTATACAATTAAATATCAGAGTTCACATACCAACAATATCAATGCAGCGGAATACAGTGTAGTGGAATAAAATAGTAGGTAGTAATATTAAAATCTTCGTCTTCGTCCTCCAGAGCTAAACTTCAAATCTTGAAACGCTCGGACTGACCCGAGCGAATTGAAAAGACAAAACACTTGAGTCAGAACTAAAAGATCTTATGTGAGTTAAATTAACAGAAATAAATATGAGTACAGTAACTCAAGAGATGCTCGGGATTTACATCTCCTAAGGATCCGTTAAACTATTTACTATGTAGTATATTGCGCTATTATAATAGTGTCTAATTGTAAAATAAACTTACTTTTAAATAGCGTTAAGGGGTTACCCATATAGCCCTTAACACAGAATATATTCCCATAGTCTATACAGTACCGTAATCTCCCCCGTACTGGGCGTCGTCAGAGGGCACTCCATAGGTATGGTACAAAGATAAAATCGTATAAGGCGCGCTAGGGTAGGTGACACGGCACAACTAGGCAATGCCAGGGTAGATATACCAATTACGCTTCCGGGTCGATGGTAACGCGTAGCCGCAGCTACCGCCCACCTCGAACAAACTCCCCCCCAAAATCAAAATAGAAGTGGCCACTGAATCAATCCAAAGTCAAAGTATAATATCGAAGTGGAGTGTCCGATCAGAGGAATGACCTCATTAACCCGTCGATCGCTCCTGTTTTAGCCACCTTATGCCAACTCACGGGAGTTGGGTCCACGTATTTACCTTACAGGAAACGTCGCCACCGTCCTACTTCATTCTGGAAACTCCACCGCGTACACGGTTAGTCAAAGTGGTTTTCGGTATCGACAGAGAGTATGTCCAAATCCGATCCCGGTCTCTTTGCCAACCCATCGTTATTATAACACCATGGTTATTTAAAAATAGTTTATACTTTAAAACCAGAATATAATCCATTTCAAACCATAATATTACGATATCATTTCTTTTTTTAAAACCCAAAAAGATTCATTTTGATATTATTTTTATAAAACCCAAATCAATGATATCATTTCCCAAATATAAATCTTTTCCAAAATTTATGCCACTTTTAAAATTTATAATTCCCTGTAACCAAATATTTGAATATTAACTTTCAACATAATACTTCGAAATCCATAGTTTTTAAAACCATTACTTTCAAAACTAAATGGTTTGGATATTCAACAATATATAAAATAAGTGATTTAACTTTATGGTACTTTGTATGGAAAATAATTTACATGGCTTTGTGAATATTTCTTTACTCAATGTTAAAACCATAATCCAAAATATTATTTCAAGTCCCAACCATTCCAATTTTATATATATATATTTATATCCATCTTGAGTGTTAATATTTCAACTAAAGTTGGATTTTTATTCTTTCAACAAATCAAATGTTCTATTAATTAGTTTTGAACATTCACATAAAATCCCTAAATAATAAGACTTCAATTTCTAGTAATAAATTATATATATTTTCCAATTCAAATTATACTAGAATATTCATTTCAATTTATTTTGGGAAAAATCCAATTGTAAATATACTATCTTAAAATTTCCAACTTAACATTTAAACATAGGATATAAATTATCAACTCCATTTCTAAATTTTCTTCCATTTTAATAAAGAGATTTATACACCTTTTTATTTCAAATTTTTCAACTTCATATGTATATAAATATGGAAGAAAACATTTATTCAGTATAAAATTTAAGATTTTTATAAACCGTATACCATCCAAACCATAGAAATCTCATTAAAAATAGTTATATATAGACCGCGGTGCCTGTATATAGTTTTCTATCCTATGGTCAAGTGATACGGATATTTATCATTTCAATCCGCAATTTAAAACAAAATAAACTGCGGTTGTATATCATTTCAAACCGCAATCCCGAATGAAATGTAAATGCATACTAACTTGTAGTTTAATGATATTCAAATAAAAAATTCATTCAACAACACATCCATCATCCAATCACAACATCGATCAATATCAATCAATAACAATTATATATATGATCATATATAACAGGTGATAACTGACAGTTTATTCAAATTAAATTTATCAACTATTAATCTAACAGTTTATTCAGTAATAATTTATACAACTGTTAACTAGCAATTCATATGCAACAATAATTTCCAACAGTCAATTAATACGCGATAAATCAATTAAATTAACAGTTAAATTTAATAAAATGCAATTCAACAGATATGAATGAAATAAACATGCCAAATACTCATAAATAAATTTCTATTCATTTCTAAAATTTATTTAACAAACATAAAAGCTTCTAGTAATTTTGAGTGGGTCAAAACACTCACCTTTTGAATTTAAATCGAATTTAAATTCGATTTAAACTCAAAAATTCGCCCCTCTCAGAATTCGTCCAAACCAGCGTCATCAAGTCTGGAATTAAATTACGATCCTAACAAAAAAAATTTCGTGTGAATCCGACTTCGTATGAGAAAGTTATGGCGAAAAATGATGATTGAATTCAAAATTGAAACTAAATAAAAATGACACACATTTATACAAATAAACTTGCCACGTCATGTTTATCTCCTGTGCACGCAACTCCTTCCAGAAACAGAACACACGCAAGCACAGTAAAACACAAAACACTAGCACGCACCACGAAGCCGCCGCACCTCCTACGAGCCCTCCAGACGCTGCGCCGAGCTCCACTCCTCCCCCTTGACCATTTGCGTCCGCCCCACGTGGCCACCATCGGCCATAAACCCAGCAGTCGCCTATTGCATCTCGAACCCTAATTGAATTTTGACTCCAATATGACCGTTGAATTGCCAAACAAATTACATAGATGCGCTCCCCATTGTCCATACTACAATACCCAGAAACAGAATCTCGATCCGATAAAGTTTTGTGCGACGATGATGAACGGTTTTGGGGCTGTTTGAATTTATTCTGGATGAACGACAGCTCCAATTGAAAAACGAATTTCACCAGTAGATTACGCGTATCGAATATTTCAACATATATTTTTTCTGGAATTTTCTGAAATTTTTGAGTTTTGACTTTTGATTTGAACTGTGGATAGATCTGGAATTGGATCTGAGATGTATCCATTGAGGAAGAAAGAAGGTTGAAGAAAATGAACGTACAACAAATAGACAATAGGGTGAAGCTAGGGTTTATGATCGCATATATATAGACAAATAGAAGAAGGCTAGGTGGGTACGGATAACGAACGCGCTAGACGGTAGTTGGCCCAAAAAGCCCGTTCTGACCCCGGAACGAAATTTATCAAACCTATATATCCAGATAGGTATTTTAAAATATTCTGAACGCGATAGAAAAAGTTTCACGACCAAATTCGATCGTATGAAGAAGTTATGCTGAAAACAAGATTTCCAAATTGATTTCAAATTGATTTTAATAAAATTGATTTCAAGGCGTTTCGCGTCCGTACGATCAAACGACAAGTCCGATCGATACGAAATTTGAAATCCTATAATAATTCACCGATACGGATCCGATGAAACTAGTTTCGTCGAAATCCGAGTCCGTGACAAAAATGGCTATTTTTAATCTTTATT
The DNA here is from genome assembly GCA_030765085.1 of Allium cepa. Classification (NCBI taxonomy): domain Eukaryota; kingdom Viridiplantae; phylum Streptophyta; class Magnoliopsida; order Asparagales; family Amaryllidaceae; genus Allium; species Allium cepa. The sequence continues at coordinate 351,753,442 of CM060932.1, read as the reverse complement.
AAATAAATTAAAATAAATTATAAATCCAATTTTTATATTTCAACTTCTAATATTGGCCAAATTTCATTCCTTATATAATTCAATCTATTCCAAATGATTTAACAAGCTTGGATGTGGATTAAAATCTATAAGTATATCAATTTTACAGTGTTAATTTCTGCACTTCTTATTATTTGGAATTATAATTTTTATTCTCAAAACCCAATTATTAAATCATATACTCTTATACTCTCACTTAAATCCAATTAGATAAATAGATTTGATTTCCATTCCAACTCATTTGATTGCAAAAAAACTTTTTACCATACATTAAATTCCAAATTATTAATAAACTTTTATTCCCATTTCCTTTACACACAATCATCGTATTATAAAGGTACCTTCCATTGATTTGCCTTAACTTATTTAAGGTAACCTTACATTAATATCTATTGCTATGATTTCAAATTATTATCCCCTCATTTTCTTAACTATTATTAATTCCAATCTTAATGAATTCAACATTATAAGTTTGATACATTTATTAAATTCACTCAATTGTTTACAAATTCCATTTTAAATTCAATAACGTAATATTTTACGTTTAATTCTATTTTATTTGTAGTGAATACCCTTTGTTGGATTTAATATTCAAATTATAGATAAAATCTTGCTTTCCAAAGTTATATCAACAATGTCCAACTAAATTTGAATTAGCTTTAACTTTATTCTATGGAATTAACTATTGCAATAAATCCAAATTACCATAAATTACATCCAAATAAATAAAGCTTGATTTCTATTATTCAACTCAAAATATATCAATTGTCAATTCCATAAGAAAAAATTAACATTTGGTTCATACTTTTTACAAATAACTCCCATTTCTTCCAAATAATAATTACATAAACTATTTGATATTAAATCCATTAAATTGCAATAAATTCAATTGATTGCAAACAAATTTGGGTTTTTGTTTGGTTATACACAAAATTCCGTTATCACTTGCCTAACAAGGTTATTATCACTTAAGATCTCACTGCATCCACATTTTCACATTTTCATTTCCTAGTTTCTTTACTTTATTCTACATAATTTATTACAAATGGGATTTTCTTTGGTTTACATCTTATTTGTATTTAACATTTCTCAATCACCAATTCATTTCACTATAACTGCGGTAAATTGGCGGATAAATTGAATTTGATTCCCAAAATCTAAATTAACAAGAAACAAGGGTAGGTAACATACAATAGTCATTACTCCAAATCCTAGTCACCTAAATAGGCTTTTATTCCTTGCAAATAAATGTTACTATTTATTTTCATAGTACAAATCTCAATGATTATTCCATTTATATTTGCTTAGGCCATTTATAGTCCACTATATATATCTTCGTAAATGGGTAATTTATTCAACTCATTAAGTGTCAATTCTATTAAGCCCTGTTTATATCTTTATGCATTCTTCTATTACTTTACAAAAGGGAATAACTTTTAAACTCATACACTTAATAACAAAACCGTTATAAATCCAATAAACTTCCAAATCCAAGTTTGTACACATTTTACACAACTATTATGATTTCTCACAAACGTTGAATTTATTAAATGACCATTTATTATAATTTAATTCCCTTAATTGAATCAAATGCTTATTATTATATATATTCTTTTCACTCTACCATTCCTTCCCATTATAAATTCATTAACGTATTTACACATCTCTATCTTTCAAATAAAAAAATAACCAAACTGATTACAAACACTGTTTCTATCAATTTTCATAAGTTTGTTCAAAACTATACTTTTGTTTACATAAAATAAATTTTATGTTTCTATTAGATTTTTTTTCTCTTTCTACAGACATTAAATTTTTCTATCTACACTAATTACATCTTTGTATTAATGAACACCATTTAAGTTAATATTTATACTAACATTCACAAATTCAACATTTATTTGTTTCTTAAAATTTACTTTAAATCAAATTGTGACAATTTGCATTATCCACATTTATCGTCATAAAATTTATAATTTTACACTAAATTTCAACTACTATAGCCAATCTCTACATTTATTCCTCAACAAATTTGAAATTATATTAATTCAATTTATTAAATATCATAAATTTAACGGGTCGTTACAATCTCCCCCACTCAAAACTTTTCGTCCCCGAAAAGGAAAAAGAAGGGAGGAGGATGATTTACAGTGCATCTTATTTCAAATATTAACTTATAAACAATATTTTACTGGATTAATTTCCTTTAATGAAATATACTTGTTTTATAATCATTATATCCTTTAATACTTGAATTAATAAAGTTGGAAAAATATTTTTAACAAAATTCTAAGTCCAAAATTTACGGAAAATTTTTGGCAGAGTCTCCTTTGTACGGAGGGACTCTGGAGAAAATATAATATCCAAATATACAAATATATTACATATATTATCCAAAATAAAATATCCCAACACGGGAAAATATATAAAATAGCGCTTTATACGTAATCCGGAAACGTACCTATTTGTCGGACACTATACGTTTTTTTTTATTTTGGAACCAAAAGCAGTAGCAGTTGCTTCCATCACCTGTATTCACTTATATAGTCTAAAAGTTAAATATTTATATTACAGTGAAATGTTTGGGTAGATTCAATCATTCATATTCAATCAAATGCAACAACCATACATTTTAGCAACAACACACATCACAAACAAACAATCATTCAATCAAACAACAATTAGTTGTTCGATTCAAATTCTGAAATTGTACGGAATGAAGAATAACTATCAAGTGCATCCGTTACTCAACAGTCTTAGATGGAACTAAGATAGATTATTTGTTCATCCAACAACTCCACAATTCCCTACCCAACAAACATACATCAACCAAACAATTCAAATCAACTCCAAAATAGCTTATTATACATTTATTTCAAAATTCAGTGGTTTGATTTTCTTCCCTTCCTTTATGGAGGAATTTCTTTGTTTCTTACAAGTTTTATTTTCCAACTATCACAAAATTCATTATATTTGTATTTCCTTTTATTACTTAAGTTTCCTTTTATTACCTAAGTTTATAAAATAAATTCTCATTAATAACAACAAATATTTTGAATATCTTCATTTCCTTACTTTTCACTTGTAAGATTTCCCTTAAATTCTTAATCTGCTAACATTCATTCTTATAAGTGGAAGTTTTTATTTATCCATTAACTATGAATTGCAGTCATTTAATTTTTCCTACTTTCCATTATATTAGAATAGGGAAGATTAAAATATACTTAAGTCAATAATCATACAATCAATTCTTATTTTGAATTTCATTCTATATACTTAGGTTCATATCATCTATTAATAATTCTTAACCCTTTTTCAGTAAAATTTCAATTATAACCTAAGTTTATACCGTTAAATTCTTATTATAACAGTAATTTATTGAATACTTCATTATTTCCAAAAATTTACTTGTATAATATTCAATTTCAATCCCTTATTTAACATTTCAACTTTTTATATTTGGTAAGTTATTTATGTTAAAGAAAAATGCAATTGAACTTATACAAGTTTTATCTCAACCCTTTTAATTCATTGATTACTTAACCTTTATTTCACCAAAATAATTTAAACCATTAATAAATGGAAATTTAAGAATTAAGTACCGGGTCAAATTTCAATATTTTTAAAATGATGGATAAATAATTTCTTACAACTTATATATCTCTAATTATATTTAAAATAATTAAAATTTTAGATAATTTCAAATAAATCTGCAGTAGAATTTTACTACAGTGGCCTTTCCCTTCGAAACTCGAAAATGAAAGTCGATGATGCGGCCGTCATCACCGAAATTATTTTCCAGCGACAGAGGGGAAAGTACAAACTTATTTTCTTCAAAATCCTCTTTAAACCAATTCTTTCGAATTATACTAAATATTTATATAAGAAAATATTTATAAACCAAATCATTATATTTCATAAATCCTTTGAAAGCAGAAATTTTTCAAAATCCCGGACTTAGGTTCTAAAAATCTCCAATTTGATTCATTATAATTTCAACTTAGCTTCAGTTAATATTTTTTATTGCCTAACACCCAATCTATAGCAAACAAAATATATATCTTTATAAAAAATATTTTTATATATAGAAAATATAATAGGCAAAATTATTTCATTCACCTATATTAAAAACAAATATTATGTCGGTCTGTCCTATTAAGTGTTTAGAAATCCCTATTGATGACATAGCGTCCCATGCATCAACCAGAATTTATAAATACAAAATGAAACAGAGTAACATAATATTAAAATCTTTTTATAAAACTAACAAATACGCTCTCTCATATATATACACTCAGCGACTGCCATAGGGTATTGCTACCCTATTAACAAAGAGTCAAACCCCACAAAACCAAGGTTTATCGCTAAACCAAAGCTCTGATACCATATGTAACGGGCCGCGCCAGTGGGGTAACGCCCACCGTAGCATACATTGGTACCTGTGTTCTGCCTTTACGGCCAGCCTCTCGACTGCACCACCAACCCCCACGGGGACATGTAGGAGTAAGAGTCAACCGTTCGCTACCAAACCAGGAAGCGAGAACCCCCTATCACGCTGCACCCTCCAAGTGCAATGGAAGACACACATGTCAATTCAAACCATACGGAAGGGCGGATTGTTATGGGGTAAATAAGAAACAAGAAAGAAATAAACAAATAGAATCTCACAGCGGAAGGATAAAATATAATAATAAAATATACAGTTTATAAAACTGTTTACAAAACATTTGATTCTTCTTTATACAATTAAATATCAGAGTTCACATACCAACAATATCAATGCAGCGGAATACAGTGTAGTGGAATAAAATAGTAGGTAGTAATATTAAAATCTTCGTCTTCGTCCTCCGGAGCTAAACTTCAAATCCTAAAACGCTCGGACTGACCCGAGCGAATTGAAAAGACAAAACACTCGAGTCAGAACTAAAAGATCTTATGTGAGTTAAATTAACAGAAATAAATATGAGTACAGTAACTCAAGAGATGCTCAGGATTTACATCTCCTAAGAATCCGTTAAACTATTTACTATGTAGTATATTGCGCTATTATAATAGTGTCTAATTGTAAAATAAACTTACTTTTAAATAGCGTTAAGGGGTTACCCATATAGCCCTTAACACAGAATATATTCCCATAGTCTATACAGTACCGTAATCTCCCCCGTACTGGGCGTCGTCAGAGGGCACTCCATAGGTATGGTACAAAGCTAAAATCGTATAAGGCGCGCTAGGGTAGGTGACACGGCACAACTAGGCAATGCCAGGGTAGATATACCAATTACGCTTCCGGGTCGATGGTAACGCGTAGCCGCAGCTACCGCCCACCTCGAACAAACTCCCCCCAAAATCAAAATAGAAGTGGCCACTGAATCAATCCAAAGTCAAAGTATAATATCGAAGAGGAGTGTCCGATCAGAGGAATGACCTCATTAACCCATCGATCGCTCATGTTTTAGCCACCTTATGCCAACTCACGGGAGTTGGGTCCACGTATTTACCTTACAGGAAACGTCGCCACCGTCCTACTTCATTCTGGAAACTCCACCGCGTACACGGTTAGTCAAAGTGGTTTTCGGTATCGACAGAGAGTATGTCCAAATCCGATCCCGGTCACTTTGCCAACCCATCGTTATTATAACACCATGGTTATTTAAAAATAGTTTATACTTTAAAACCAGAATATAATCCATTTCAAACCATAATATTACGATATCATTTCTTTTTTTAAAACCCAAAAAGATTCATTTTGATATTATTTTTATAAAACCCAAATCAATGATATCATTTCCCAAATATAAATATTTTCCAAAATTTATGCCACTTTTAAAATTTATAATTCCTTGTAACCAAATATTTGAATATTAACTTTCAACATAATACTTCGAAATCCATAGTTTTTAAAACCATTACTTTCAAAATTAAATGGTTTGGATATTCAACAATATATAAAATAAGTGATTTAACTTTATGGTTACTTTGTACGGAAAATAATTTACATGGCTTTGTGAATATTTCTTTACTCAATGTTAAAACCATAATCCAAAATATTATTTCAAGTCCCAACCATTCCAATTATATATATATATATATATATATATATATATATCCATCTTGAGTGTTAATATTTCAACTAAAGTTGGATTTTTATTCTTTCAACAAATCAAATGTTCTATTAATTAGTTTTGAACATTCACATAAAATCCCTAAATAATAAGACTTCAATTTCTAGTAATAAATTATATATATTTTCCAATTCAAATTATACTAGAATATTCATTTCAATTTATTTTGGGAAAAATCCAATTGTAAATATACTATCTTAAAATTTCCAACTTAACATTTAAACATAGGATATAAATTATCAACTCCATTTCTAAATTTTCTTCCATTTTAATAAAGAGATTTATACACCTTTTTATTTCAAATTTTTCAACTTCATATGTATATAAATATGGAAGAAAACATTTATTCAGTATAAAATTTAAGATTTTTATAAACCGTATTCCATCCAAACCATAGAAATCTCATTAAAAATAGTTATATATAGACCGCGGTGCCTGTATATAGTTTTCTATCCTATGGTCAAGTGATACGGATATTTATCATTTCAATCCGCAATTTAAAAAAAATAAACTGCGGTTGTATATCATTTCAAACCGCAATCCCGAATGAAATGTAAATGCATACTAACTTGCAGTTTAATGATATTCAAATAAAACATTCATTCAACAACACATCCATCATCCAATCACAACATCGATCAATATCAATCAATAACAATTATATATATGATCATATATAACAGGTGATAACTGACAGTTTATTCAAATTAAATTTATCAACTATTAATCTAACAGTTTATTCAGTAATAATTTATACAACTGTTAACTAGCAATTCATATGCAACAATAATTTCCAACAGTCAATTAATACGCGATAAATCAATTAAATTAACAGTTAAATTTAATAAAATGCAATTCAACAGATATGAATGAAATAAACATGCCAAATACTCATAAATAAATTTCTATTCATTTCTAAAATTTATTTAACAAACATAAAAGCTTCTAGTAATTGTGAGTGGGTCAAAACACTCACCTTTTGAATTTAAATCGAATTTAAATTCGATTTAAACTCAAAAATTCGTCCGTCTCAGAATTCGTCCAAACCAGCGTCATCAAGTACGGAATTAAATTACGATCCTAACAAAAAAAAATTCGTGTGAATCCGACTTCGTATGAGAAAGTTATGGCGAAAAATGATGATTGAATTCAAAATTGAAACTAAATAAAAATGACACACATTTATACAAATAAACTTGCCACGTCATGTTTATCTCCTGCGCACGCAACTCCTTCCAGAAACAGAACGCACGCAAGCACAGTAAAACACAAAACACTAGCACGCACCACGAAGCCGCCGCACCTCCTACGAGCCCTCCAGACGCTGCGCCGAGCTCCACTCCTCCCCCTTGACTATTTGCGTCCGCCCCACGTGGCCACCATCGGCCATAAACCCAACAGCCGCCTATTGCATCTCGAACCCTAATTGAATTTTGACTCCAATCCGACCGTTGAATTGCCAAACAAATTACATAGATGCGCTCCCCATCGTCCATACTACAATACCCAGAAACAGAATCTCGATCCGATAAAGTTTTGTGCGACGATGATGAACGGTTTTGGGGCTGTTTGAATTTATTCTGGATGAACGACAACTCCAATTGAAAAACGAATTTCACCAGTAGATTACGCGTATCGAATATTTCAACATATATTTTTTCTGGAATTTTCTGAAATTTTTGAGTTTTGACTTTTGATTTTGAACTGTGGATAGATCTGGAATTGGATCTGAGATGTATCCATTGAGGAAGAAAGAAGGTTGAAGAAAATGAACGTACAGCAAATAGACAATAGGGTGAAGCTAGGGTTTATGATCGCATATATATAGACAAATAGAAGAAGGCTAGGTGGGTACGGATAACGAACGCGCTAGACGGTAGTTGGCCCAAAAAGCCCGTTCTGACCCCGGAACGAAATTTATCAAACCCATATATCCAGATAGGTATTTTAAAATATTCTGAACGCGATGGAAAAAGTTTCGCGACCAAATTCGATCGTATGAAGAAGTTATGCTGAAAACAAGATTTCCAAATTGATTTCAAATTGATTTTAATAAAATTGATTTCAAGGCGTTTCGCGTCCGTAGGATCAAACGACAAGTCCGATCGATACGAAATTTGAAATCCTATAATAATTCACCGATACGGATCCGATGAAACTAGTTTCGTCGAAATCCGAGTCCGTGACAAAAATGGCTATTTTTGATCTTTATTAAATAAATTAAAATAAATTATAAATCCAATTTTTATATTTCAACTTCTAATATTGGCCAAATTTCATTCCTTATATAATTCAATCTATTCCAAATGATTTAACAAGCTTGGATGTGGATTAAAATCTATAAGTATATCAATTTTGCAGTGTTAATTTCTGCACTTCTTATTATTTGGAATTATAATTTTTATTCTCAAAACCCAATTATTAAATCATATACTCTTATACTCTCACTTAAATCCAATTAGATAAATAGATTTGATTTCCATTCCAACTCATTTGATTGCAAATAAACTTTTTACCATACATTAAATTCCAAATTATTAATAAACTTTTATTCCCATTTCCTTTACACATAATCATCGTATTATAAAGGTACCTTCCATTGATTTGTCTTAACTTATTTAAGGTAACCTTACATTAATATCTATTGCTATGATTTCAAATTATTATCCCCTCATTTTCTTAACTATTATTAATTCCAGTCTTAATGAATTCAACATTATAAGTTTGATACATTTATTAAATTCACTCAATTGTTTACAAATTCCATTTTAAATTCAATAACGTAATATTTTACGTTTAATTCTATTTTATTTGTAGTGAATACCCTTTGTTGGATTTAATATTCAAATTATAGATAAAATCTTGCTTTCCAAAGTTATATCAACAATGTCCAACTAAATTTGAATTAGCTTTAACTTTATTCTATGGAATTAACTATTGCAATAAATCCAAATTACCATAAATTACATCCAAATAAATAAAGCTTGATTTCTATTATTCAACTCAAAATATATCAATTGTCAATTCCATAAGAAAAAATTAACATTTGGTTCATACTTTTTACAAATAATTCCCATTTCTTCCAAATAATAATTACATAAACTATTTGATATTAAATCCATTAAATTGCAATAAATTCAATTGATTGCAAACAAATTTGGGTTTTTATTTGGTTATACACAAAATTCCGTTATCACTTGCCTAACAAGGTTATTATCACTTAAGATCTCACTGCATCCACATTTTCACATTTTCATTTCCTATTTTCTTTACTTTATTCTACATAATTTATTACAAATGGGATTTTCTTTGGTTTACATCTTATTTGTATTTAACATTTCTCAATCACCAATTCATTTCACTATAACTGCGGTAAATTGGCGGATAAATTGAATTTGATTCCCAAAATCTAAATTAACAAGAAACAAGGGTAGGTAACATACAATAGTCATTACTCCAAATCCTAGTCACCTAAATAGGCTTTTATTCCTTGCAAATAAATGTTACTATTTATTTTCATAGTACAAATCTCAATGATTATTCCATTTTATATTTGCTTAGGCCATTTATAGTCCACTATACATATCTTCATAAATGGGTAATTTATTCAATTCATTAAGTGTCAATTCTATTAAGCCCTGTTTATATCTTTATGCATTCTTCTATTGCTTTACAAAAGGGAATAACTTTTAAACTCATACACTTAATAACAAAACCGTTATAAATCCAATAAACTTCCAAATCCAAGTTTGTACACATTTTACACAACTATTATGATTTCTCACAAACGTTGAATTTATTAAATGACCATTTATTATAATTTAATTTCCTTAATTGAATCAAATGCTTATTATTATATATATTCTTTTCACTCTACCATTCCTTCCCATTATAAATTCATTAACGTATTTACACATCTCTATCTTTCAAATAAAAAAATAACCAAACTGATTACAAACACTGTTTCTATCAATTTTCATAAGTTTGTTCAAAACTATACTTTTGTTTACATAAAATAAATTTTATGTTTCTATTAGATTTTTTTTCTCTTTCTACAGACATTAAATTTTTCTATCTACACTAATTACATCTTTGTATTAATGAACACCATTTAAGTTAATATTTATACTAACATTCACAAATTCAACATTTATTTGTTTCTTAAAATTTACTTTAAATCAAATTGTGACAATTTGCATTATCCACATTTATCGTCATAAAATTTATAATTTTACACTAAATTTCAACTACTATACCCAATCTCTACATTTATTCCTCAACAAATTTGAAATTATATTAATTCAATTTATTAAATATCATAAATTTAACGGGTCGTTACAGTAACATATGATATAACAGTTGTTTAAGCATGGGTGAACATCATATAATCATAGCATAGCAGATATAATATGGTTATGCACTATACAGCTTCACGAGTGGTCAATTTACTAGTTATATAGGTACACATTGTCTGGTGAGAATAACTCACTGGTTTGAGCTGGAGACACAACAACGAATACACAAAAGAGATCCATACAAGCATGATAGCACAACAAGATACGAGCGGGATAGCCAAAGTTCAATTCCCTTGAAAACAAATCAAACCAAACGATATAACAATCATAAGCTTTCAAATTCAAAAATACGATAAATTAAGCTAGAATCAACTGCACAAATCAAAGCAGAATTGCTTTGCACTTGTTTCCAGCATACCCTAGGTTCGGCCATAGGTGAAGTACAAGGCTAAAGGAAGGTTTTTGGATCAGGTTTGGGTTGGATATGGTCGGCCTAAAATATGTTTGAAGATGGGCAAAAGTGTGCATGCATGAAACAACACAAAACAAAGCATCACATGGTTTTTCAGGGCACTACAAGGCTCGGTCAAGGCCACAAGGGGCACGGCCTTCTCTGATGGGTTCAAGGTGATGATGTGGTAGAGAGTTCAGGTGGAGCTGGTGGTGGTGGAGGTGGAGATGGTGGCGGCTATGGGGTGTTGAAGTGGTGGATTGTGGAGTTGTGCTCGACTATGGACATATTAATGGAGTTTTGGAATTTTGGTGATGGATCATCAAACAAGGAGGCTCGGCTTGGGATTGGCCAGAGAGGAGGTGGTGATGGAGGTGGCATGGATGGTTGAGGAGGTAGGCCGAACGTAAATAGATGAAGATCAAGTGCAAAAATTAAATCAAAGAAGAATAAAAGTTAGAAAAACAAAAGAAAAGAAAAGAAGTTTACCCAAAAAAATTTCAAAGTAATGGCCGAAAGTTTTTCTTCAAGAATGAGAAAAAAAATTGTACATGAATGAGGAAAGAGGTATGCAGCTGAAGAATTGAAGTGGAATGGCCAAAGTGTGAAAAGAAATGGTTGAAAATGTGAAAAGGTAGGAATATAAATGGCCTTAGGAAATCAAAAGTCATAAACCTTTTCAAATTTTGCCTATTTCTTTTTATAATTTTTAAAATAACTGAAAATACATATAATTTCAGTTAAAATTAGAAAATATAACAAATATACAAAATATAAATAAATAAATATTAATTATATATGATAAAAATAAGAAAATAGCACAAAAATGAAAACTAGTCTAGAAAATTTGAAAATAAACAGAATAAACTTTGAGAAAATTATATGGACTTGGAAAATATTTATAAACAAAGATAAGAACATAAAATGAAAATGCATTCACAAAAATAAATAAATAAATAAAATTTAACTAAATGTAATTTAAATTTTAATGAAGAAACTAACAGAAAATGGTAATTAGCCTTTAAAGATAAAATAAATACACTAAGCTTTGGAAAAATTATAACATCACTTTAAAACGTTTTAAAATGACATATATATATATATATCTAACATGTCATATAACACATATTAGAAAATGAGTTGACAAATTAAAATATTATTTATATAAATTAAAATAGATAATTTTATTAAATAAATCAATTTACACCCAATATTGTAAAAAGCACAACTTTCACTATATAAATCGGATTTCAACGAAACGAAAAGCAGTATTCTTGAAATTTAATATATTTTCATAATAAAGGATAAAATTAAAAAATTCAAATATTTAAGTTTTAAATTTAAAAGTCAAAGTTTGACCAGATTGACTAAAAATCCACTTTTTGGAAATATCCTATTTAATTCAGGTTTGAAATTATAATTCACACAAAAATCAAAATATACTCTTAAAATAACAAAATTTATTCATTTTAATAAATATAATATAGTTTTTAAATCAGGAGTTTCAATTTAAATAATTAAAATAAACAATTAAAATAATCAAAAAAATACTGGGTTGTTACATCCTCTCTTGAATAGTGTTTCACTTCCAATACTTCCACTCGAACCAACTGTAACGATCCAAAATTTTACCGCTTTGTTTTACGAATATTTAGGTAATTTTAAATATTGAATTAACAGTATTTAATGGTCAAATAACCATCTTCTAATGAATAACCAATGATAGGAAATTCATTTTTGAATTTTATTTACAAAAATAAATAGTTCGGAGGAAAATTGAAAATGTGACCGAAAATGGTTTTTTGAATTTTCGACTTCATCGAATGAAAGTTATCGCAAAGTTATCGTGCACTTATAAACACACATTTACACATTTAAATAAGTTACAAATAATATAAAGGAGATTAATTAAATAAAGAATCCATAAGTTCTTTTAAAAAGTATTTAATTAAGTGATGTGGCCTTTGATTTTTGTTTAAGTAAGAAGAATTTTTCTCTTATTTTAAGTGCTTTTGTGTGTCATCATTATCGAAGTACTTGATGTGATGGTAGGCATAAGAGTTTGGAGCCTGGTTTGGTAATTTGGTAAAGGGGTAAAGGAGGTAATTTTCCACTTTTTCCATGCTTATAAAAGGAGCACCATTTCTTTCTGTTTTTCCACTTTTCATTTCCACTTTCATTTCTCATTTTTCTTTCTCTTCTTCCTCTCTTCTCTTCTCTCTTCTTTCATCACTTTTTCTATTTCAAAATATCTTATTTTTTCCTCGAACTTCTTCCATAAACTTGAAATAATATTTTTTTTTAATCTCCACCATTCCAAGGTCGCAAGCTTCGGAGCCAAAGCACCCCATTTTTGGCCTATAGCATACACAACTAGGTGGAGTGGGGTGTAAGGCTGAGCACATGGGGAAGGGTGGAGAGGTGTTAGTTAGCTTGGGCATAAAGAAAGGAGGAAGCTTTGGTGTTTGGGTGATGGTTCTAAGAAGTAGTAGCTTGTTCTGAAGTTTCGTCACGTCTGGAAGTGAGTATCCACTTTAAACTAATTTAAACGAGTTGCGTATTGCAAAATAATTATTATTTTTGATGTTTTGTATAATTATATCAGATGTAAATATTATTGTTGTTTAGATTTGATTCCCGCTAGGAAGCGGAAGACATAAATAACCATTTTTTGCAGGGGACTAAAGCAAAAGAAAGTCGAAGTGTTTTCATAGCGAATAGGTCGCTATGGAAGCACTTCGAAGAATAGAAATTTTATAAAGGGATCATAAAGGATTCCTTGCCATATTGATTTTACTTCATATTATTACTTGCTATTTATGATGTAATGAAGTGGATGTAGTTGCTAGTCAACTTGTTCCGATGATTTGTTTTTATGTGACATTGAAATCCCGTACCCCCTTTTAAGTGGTTTTCCACTTTGTTTTCTGAAGTATTTTGAAAAGGTTTTCGAATTTGACTTTTGGGTTTTCAAACCTTTTACAAATTTATTTAAAGTGGTTTAAAATAAAGAAAAAATGGAGCTTAAAGGTCATTTGATTTACAAAACAAGTTATAAAATTTATGGTTCATATAATGATAGTCATTATGGATGCAGTTTGGAAATCTATGTTTTTGATAAAGTAGATAAGGTTATGTACTTTAGATATTTTGTAAATTCTTTTCAAATATGTTTTATAAAATTTGTATAAGTATTTCAAAAAGGAGTTAGAAGTTTTAAATATATTTTCAAGAATTTATTTAGTTATTTGAATAAGAGGTTTAAATTTTACTCCTTTGTTTCAAAAGTCAAGTTTTGTTAAAAGCAATCATTTTCAAAAGAAATGTCTTTAATAAAAGTTTGAAATTTATTTTAAACAATTTTAAAGGTATTTTAAATATGAAAGGAAGAATATATTTCAATGCTATTGTTGTAACTATTATTCTCTAAGAAAAGAAAAGAGCTTGTGGACTATAACAATTTTTCTATAGTAATTGGTTTTTGGAAATTGGAAGGAAAGTTTGGTTTATATCATGTTATTATTAAACAAATTTTTGATTTATATAAAGTAAAGATGTTGCCTTTTTAAATCCAGCTTTGGTTTAAACATTTTGGGAATTTTCTAATAACTCTTTGAAATCAAAGACTAGTAATAAGTTCATGGAATTGGTTTTCAAATTGTTTTGGAAAGACTTTGTTTTCAAGGGATTTCATTGACGGTGCCATTAAGTAACATAAAACAAATATGATAAGTAACGTTAAAATTATGACACATTTATGGAAAGTAAGCGTATTATATTTAGCATTAAATCGATGAGTATGCTTTCCTCTATTTGTGAGATCTAGAATTGCAGTGTCTAAGCAAGGCTAGGAGCAACAAGTGCGTTGACTTACCTGGCTTCGATTTTTGGCGAGCGATAGAGAAGCTGAAATGTTAGGAGCTGGATAAGTATAAAAGGGTAATTTCTGTAAATAAGTCATGATTAATTAAGTATATGGAAGGTACTTCATCTTATACTTGACACTAAATTTTGAGGTATGGAAGCCCGTTTCTATATGTGACAGTTTAAGAATGTACGTCGAGGTAAGGATAGCTCTCTAACTTTCCTGACTTCATTGTTAATCGAGGAATATCATAGGGTTGAAATCGAAAAGTTTTGATAAGTATATGATGTTTGATTTTCCATATATAAATTATACACTTCCACTAGACAATGGTTTGTCCACTAACGATAACTTGACCTATTTTGAGTTAGTAAGTATAAGAAAGCTTCACGATTTCATACGGTTTGAGATTCCCTTAGAAGAATTCATTTCGATGAAAGGTATATTGCTTTATGAGGTATATTAGAGATCTCTTAGGACTCTTATATAGTCCACTTACTTCTGAAAGAACTGGGATTTGACTCAACTGGAAACTATTGTTTGTTGGTTCGGAGGGGCTGAGATCAGATAAGCATGAGTTATTCAAAAATCACTTTGAATTGGCAGATGCTTTCAAATTGAAGACATCTTGAAGATGATGAAATCGAAGATGGAGTTGTATGAAGTAAAAGGGCTATTTGCTACTAATCTAGAGGTTGTAGTAGAAGTAGTGCCTTCGGTTTGTTCATATCCTGAACAACTTATATGGATGGATGCTGGCATTGCATTTTTGCCTGAAGAGTAGCGTTAGCATTCCAAGTGGGCTTTGCTAAAAAGGTAAAAATGTAGCCTCAAGCCCCACACCTAGTAATGAATAAAATTGGGGATATGCAACAGCTATGTGGGTCGCACCCATTAGGATATGGTCATCACCCGATCTAGATCAATATTTATGGATTTATTAATGCTAGAGGCATCAGTATAGTTCTCAGCTGCAACTGTGGTGACATATTCGTTACTATTTAAGAAGGTGTAGGTCGTTCCTATGTTGGTAGGAGTCCATGTGAGACCCTCTGTACATTTTTCTAAAGGTAAACTGTGGCAGACGGTACCCAAGTAGCTTTGTCATTGTATGGAATCTGATTTCCAATACGTGCCTCTACGAACTTAGTTGTATACTATGTATGCTGTCAAATGTAATTAATGTAACCATCCCGACTATGATTATTTATTTAATTTAAAACCTAGACATTATTATAATATCATAAGAATTCCTATGAAATTGTTTGGTTATCATAAGGTAAAAATCCATCTGTGTTTATGTGCAATGCGGTCTTACGAAATACCTTTAAATAATGGGTTTTATAAGTATAACAGTTCATATGATTTGAGTTTCTCATGTAGGTTTACCAAACTGATCTAAGTGTTATTTTCTTATAATACTGGGGTGAAATTGAGTATTTTTTTAGAGTTAGCTTTGGACACTTTGGAATTTAAGGAGATGAGCTGGATACCTCCATGTCCTAACTTATTTTATTTTCTAATGTATTTTTTGTTTTGTATTTATTAGCAATTATAACGATAGGCTGTTATAACTGTCCAGGCTGATAATAAGTTAGATCACTCTGACTTCTGTAAAGTTTTCTGTGTAATGGTCAATAAGATATTATATATTACTTTTCATGATGTGATATTCTATTCTATCTTTTCTTTTCTTCAACCTAAGAATCTATCTTTTCGGCACTTGGATGTTTGGCACGTGAATACCCTAGATGTATTAGTGTCAACTTTTGAAGGTCAAAAAGGTGGGTCGTCACACCAATTATAGTCATTCAATGGACGTCATGCCTCGATTTAACTACAATCAAAGTAGTGCTTCCATAGTGAAGATCAACGGTACTCTCACGTCAAGAGAAATGTGTAATTTGCTACACGAATATTTTCTGTTTGATAACCAACAGAAAACTATCAATTGAACCATTCCATAGTTATCCAATAACTATTAATACGTAACCTCATGGTGAACCTAGCCATCATGAGTAATACACTACCCAACATTTTGAGAGCCGTTATTTACTCTAGTCTTAATGGATGTATCGATATCCAATATCAACACATCTTGATTAGGAATACTTAAAATATTATGTTTATTTTCATTATGTTAAATTACTCGTGTAGTTACAACACTTGTAATATCACAAAACATATCATTTATGAATATTTTATCGAATATAATTTTAATTAAATTAATTAAGAAATATAACACATCATGTGAAGCATATAATAGAAATAAAACACCATTTATTCTAAACAAGAATGGTTATCAAGTTAGATATATGTAGAAAATTACATAATCACCCTTAGGGCATACTCCTAACTCTATCAATGTCCGATGAGTTTGACGTTTTCAAAAAAACTTGGGTATAGACAATTTCTACAAATTTTAACTTAGTAGATGAGGTTATTTTCATAGAGAAGTTCTTAGAATATTAATAAGGTTAAACATCACATTTCGTTTACTAATAAGCTCTTGCTAGTCTTTTATGCTTCTCCAAAACCTAAAATTAAATATAGAAGTCTTTCGACCTTACTAGTGGGTGTTAGGAATTGTTTGTCTTAGGATTAAAACTTTATGTTTTCTCAACAAGTCATAGCCCCATAAATGATGGATAACTCCTTATCAGTTGTATCACATACAACTTCTAACCCATGGTTCCTTGTCTTAATCTCATTTCAACCTTGAGATTGCTCAATAAACTGAAAGAGAATATTCACTCATACCAACCATTTCGTGTCGGCATGAGTATAGTATATATACCTTAAGTTTTCTATACAAATACATATAGTTATCTTACCTCTCTATTCTATATATTAATAATACTACATATAATATCTCTAGCTTGAGTTTGCTCAATAACTAAAGAGTATACAATTAAATCACTAACATATAAATGGTAGAGAAAACTATATATTAAAGATCGTAATCTTTAATATACAAATTAAGTGATATCGACTTATAGGATAATATATCTCTAATGAAATACCCTCATAATTCAAGTATCGTGCACATCAAAAATCATGGTATAAATATTATTAGTGACATTTTTCGTCATTGAAATACCAACGTAGTTTTTGAAACAATTATGATGCTGGATTCTTTCAAAATAGAGAATTAACAAACTTAATTGATATTAAAATTGTTTTTTAAAGAAGTAATCGTGTTGCTAAAGCTTACATAACTATGTAGATGCACTTTAAATGTTTATTAAATTGTCATTTTCAATTTGATATCCATTTGATATCAAATCAAACAAAATCTTGCTCCCAAAAAACAAGATAACATGAACAAATAAAATAAGGACACATAGAGGTTCACATGGTTTATCTTTTTTTGAAATATCCTACGTCCATGAGATAACTTCATCTTATTATTGTCATCATACCATTTTTACATGACCACTTCAAAGAGATTATCTCTTTTTGACAATATAAAGCATGAAGAATCAAAAAAGTTCCCATTTGCTGCTACAATGCCTTTCCTTTCATAACTAATTCATATGGATCATTGATGTCACATATTTATATTCTTCCTCTTCCATTAGATGTTGCCTTATGTTCTCTATCCATTAATTGCTCTTATATGCATGGATTATTGACGTGGCTTTAGGCTAGAAGGTTTGCCTTTGGCTAGAAGATTTGAATTTAGGAAAGATGGTATGAATTTGAAAGGTGTACCTAAAGTTGATGAAATGGCAGGATGGCGGTTAGTCCTCTATTGTTAGAGTAGCTTGGATTGGTTTTTGGTGGTGTGACTAAGCTTCAAGATGGCTGCATAGTCTTACTTATTGAGTTGTTCATTTTAGCTTTGATTACCCCCAACAATGTGCTTCATCGTTATTTTGACCAGTGTAGTGCAGTACGACTTCAGAAGTAGTTTGGGTGTTGTGTAATATTTCCATCTTGTATAACTATAACGGCACAGTTCTCTATAGTTCAGTTATGATAGAAAAGTTTTGGAATACTTATAACTGTGCAATTCTTCTATGTTGAGGCAGCCACTTATTTTAGTTTTCTCCTACTCATGTGTGTAGTTTACTGATTTGTTGCTTTATGAGAGCATGGCTTTTATGCTTGCTTCCATCATGTACTTGAGAAGTGCAGTTTAGCTTATGCATACGTCACAGCATTCCACAAAATGTTTTACGTACTTGATCTGACTTTGATGCTGCAGCAATAGTTGTCTATAGATCGTAGGCTGTTCAGTTGTGCCGAGATTGTTTTTCTTGGCTCTATGCATTTTATATTTTGGAATTTCTTTTAAATTAATACGTAGCTTATCTTGTCTTCTCATAGATTTACATAGTTTGTTTCTTCATACACTTGAACCTTAACCTGCTTAACGCTTATTCTTAGGAGAAAAAATTAGTGTAACACTTGCCTCCAAGTCTGCGATAATGCATATTAGGGTGGACTTGACAACTTCTGCCAAGTTTTTTCAAGTTGTCTAGTCAGTCATTTCACATTTACTACCCTTTACATGTGTCTCGTTAAGGTTTTCCTCCTTTTCTTATCTTGAATATACTGACTACTTCATATTCCAAGAAATATACTTAGTTTTCTATAAACGACAGTTATTATTACTAATGTCTCCGGTCGTAATCATTTATGCCGTTCGAATTCTAGGGTGGAGATTTCTCCTAGATATATATATATATATATATTTCTCTCCTTCTCTTTCATTTCTTTTCTTTCTATTGTATACTTGATATAATGTGGTTATATTAATTAATTAATTTAATTAAAAGCATATCTAATAGAAAAATCCATAAATGGCATATTTTGTGATAGTAGTTACAAAGTGTTGTAACTATGAGTAATTTATCACAATAAAACAAATATACCATTTTAAATATGCCTAGTCAAGATGCATCGAGACTGGATATCAGTGTATCTATTGAGACTAGAGTATGTAACGCTCTCCAAATGTTGGGTAGTGTATTACTTATGACTGTTGGGGGCACCTAGAGGTTTATTGGATAATTATGGAATGACTCACTCGATAATTTGTTGTTTGTTAATATAATTAAGGTCAAACAGAAAATATCGATGTGACAAATTTACACAATTCTTTCGACTTAAGAATACTGTCAACCTTCAATATGAAAAACTCTTTTTTGATTATAGTCAAATCATGGAACGACATCCATTAACTGATTATAGTTAGATCGAGTGGAAGTATTGGAAGGAAGACGCGATTCAAGGGAGGATTCGTCACTTCAGTCATATGAGGTTAGTATCATGGTCAACTCAAGTCAACCCAAAGTCAAAATATTTGGCCAAAGTAGTACGGTTAATAATAATTGTTATTATTGAGCCAAGAATTTTTTGTTTGGACTATAGAGTCGAATATGGACAATATTGGAATTTTGATGATTACCAAATTCGATAAATCCAAAGTAATTACATTTTTGACGAAGAGAATTGGTAACGCTTATTAAATTAAATATGATTTACTGAAAATGAATGAGCGATAAATTTGGCCACAATGTCACACCACTTGCTAATTGACATGTGAATCTAACAATCAAATAGTTCAATGTTAATTGCTGACCAAATTTACACCTAAGAGTTACACAACTGAAATGATGAATTCCCTTAAGACTGAATAATTTAATTAGTTTATAATTGTTATAATAAATTAAATTAATTAATATCTATGAAATATCAATTATAAAATTTGAATATGGTTTGATAAATAAAAATTATTATATATTTATAATAGTTATAAATGTACCAATCGATATACAATATCGATAAGAGATTAAATTAGATTTAATTACATAGCATTTTGACTTGGGCTTAAATGGATTTAAAGCCAATCATTAGGGATGAAAATTTCGGTTTTGACAAGTTATTGGAGGTGGCCAAAACTTAGGATTAGGCCTAGAGATGGATGGCTAAGATTAAGAAAGAATAGGTAATGAGATTGTCCTCATATCTCTCTTGTACAAGGCTATATATATGGATCTCTAAACCCTTAATCAAAAATAAACTTTTGGTTGCCATAATTATCAAGTTTTCTAGACGAAATTATTCCCCATATCAGTTCTAAGAATCTCAAGTCAATTCAAGTTAAGTGAAAGCACTATTTGATAGAAAAGGTCGACGATTCCAAGCTAGGAATCTGACGGATCGAGCATAACTAGAGAAGGGAATTCATTGATCCAAGTGGACTCAAAGGCATCATTGGTATTTTATTTATATATTACAGTAATCATATTATATTTTATGATTTAATATTGATTAATCCAAAATCTGTATATGTTATCCCACTTTTTGGTCAAAGCTGGAATATCAACAAATAGGCAAGGAATAATGGATATTGGGATTGGAGATCGATTGAAAGCAAGGCTGCGATCGATGTCGTCAAAATTTGGTTGAGCTTCGAACGGGACGAAATTGATTGGAGATGATGATAAGGATTAGGAAAGACTATGTTTCAAATTTTAGGTTAATCGGAGTTTGTATGAAGGAGATACGATCGATGCAAGGTAGGAAGAACATACTGTTCGAACCCATCAGCATGCAAGGATGGTTCGAATCGATACAGTTCGTATCGATCAGGCACTTAGGAGTTCATATCGATCGGCTTCGCACCAATCAGATGATGGTTCGAATCGATACACTTCGTATCGATCAGGAGGTAAGGGCTTCGTATCGATACCATTCGTATCGATTAGTATGGATTCGGCTCAAAGAGGTTCGCATCGGTTAGGTGTTGGTTTAACTTGATAGCGTTCGTATCGGTCAAAGGCAAAGCAGGGCGAAGGACTTCGAATCGATACCATTCGTATCGATCGGCATGGACAAGGCTCAGTCATTTCGTATCGATCGGTAGAGAATGTTAGGTGGACTTCAACTCGATGGCAACATAGGCTCCTTCGTATCCATCAGGTAAGAGGCTCCTTCGTATCCATCAGGTAAGAGCTTCATTCGTATCCATCAGGTGAGGTCTCGTTCGTATCCATCCTTCACGACCACTTCGTATCGATGCTCCACATACTCGTTTCGAATCGATCAGTTTACATGGGATCGATACGGAATGAACTCTTGGAATCGATGCGAAGAGAGACACGAGTTAATGGATGCGAGCATGCCATTGTGAAGTTATGGATATGGATGAAGCATAAAACATGGATGCAAGCCCACGTCTCCAGGAGAGAAGCGTTCAACTCGGCGCATCAAGTGGAGTCAACACGCTGCATAATTCGAATCGACCCGGGAAGGTAGCGCCACGTCATTGCGCGCGCGTGCTTCAGATGGAGTCGAAGGTGATGGATTCGAACTAGTGGATTCGAAGACGACGGCCGGTGAAAAACCCAAATTCAAACCGATCATATCTCCTACACTGATGATCCAAATGCAATGAAATTTTCACAGCAGCTTGCATGCAAGGTAAGGGATGTTCTGCCAAGTTTCAGCTCGATTGGATCATTTCTTGATGGATACGAAATCACTTCGTATCGATCACAGATCGAGTCGAAACTTGGTGGGGTCGGTCGCGTGGGCCCACTCACGTGCCAGAAGGAGTCTCCCGAAGTTTGAGTGCAATATCAGCCTCCAACGCCTATAAATAGCACCCTGAAGCCTACAGAGAAAGGATTTTTGGCTATTGAACGTCCAGACTCTACTGGATTCATTTCTACACTTCGATACTGTTATTGTACTGGAAATTCTTCATATTTACTGTTGTAATCATCTGTAATCATCAGGGGTAATCAATAAAAGGATAAAACTTTAGAGTGGACGTAGGCCGGAGATAGCCGAACCACTATAAAACTTGTGTCTTTGTTCATTATTTCTGAATTATTGTTTGATACTTGTTGAGATATGATATTTGTGCTTGAATATCGTTGGTTTGTGTTCATACACTGGTGCTTTCACGGTATTTGGGGTTTGTGACCAATTTTGGCGCAAACACTTTGGTGCTTTCACTGAGAAGGACTAGCACCCGCTACATCGGATTTGAAGTTCAGGTTTGAAGAGTTTGAGGAGTCTTGATTTGAGGACAATGACTAGGCAAAATAGTAGAAGGCAAAGGGTTGAGAGAAGCCAACAGGAAGGAAGTCAACAAGCATTCTCCGGAGCTGGGGAAGGACAGGCTTCGATCTACATAACCCGGGATGAGATGGAAGCTATGGCAAATTCATTGCAGGAGAGATTGCTGAAAAGTCAACAGGAAATGGTGCAGACTTTCTTTGAACAGATGAGAGCTGTAGGGACGCAGAACTTAGGAACAGCTACAGCAGTTGTGGATGCATGACAGGGGACTAGGGTTGTGGAACCCAATGGAGGACAGGGTACGGAGCCAGAAGGCAATCAATAAGGGCTTGGGGGCAGGCCCACAGGATCTAACACAGGAGGGCCTTTGGAAGGTGTTCAACATGCCAGGGCTAACATTGCTGCTAGTGAGCCACATGAAGAGTATGTGCCGGATTCCCTCAGGGATATGGGGGGCAACTCCTTACAGACAATACTGGATTAGTGGAGATCGTTAGAAGAACTATGCGAGGTGGTTTGACCAACTGAGACTTGGAAGGGGTGAACAGGAGTCCGTTCGCTAGGGAAATAAGGATGGCTCAGAATCCACCTAAGTTCAAGCTACCTAGCATGGAGGTGTATGATGGCAAAGCAGATCCAACTGATCACTTGATGAGGTACACCAGACACATGGAGGTGCTGGGGAGCATCGGAGAAAGTAATGGCACGATGCTTTCCATTATACTTGACAGACCTAGCTGCAATGTGGTTTAGGCAGCTGGGAGAAGGGTCTATCAGGACTTGGAGGGAATTGGTGGAAAGGTTTTTGGGACAGTTTCGGGTCCACGTCAAGAGGCCAAAGAATGTGATGACATTGACATCGGTAATGCAAAGGATGGATGAACCGCTTAGAGCTTTTCTAACTCAGTTCAGTGCGGCAGTTGCTTCGGTGGATCGGCCTGATCCATCGATGGTTTTAATGGCAGCAGTATCATGAGTCAAGGAGGATTCGGATTTCAAGGTATCTCTGATATGAGATCCCCCACAGGATCTCGACGAATTTTTTCATGAGGCAGAGAGGTTCCTTCGGCAAGAAGATGCGAGTACGGATTTAAAATTGAAAAAAGTTAATGCAACCGAGGAGAGAGGACCATCCAGCAAAGGTTCGAATAAAGACAAAGGAAAAAGGAAGTTAGACGATGATTCTGGAAAAGATAGGAAGCGATGGAAGGATCCGAAGTTTTCCACATACACAGGATTAAACGAGACGTTGGAGCGGATATACCAGGATACTCAGAATCGCCTTCCCTACCGAAGGCCGGCTAGGAGGGAACCATCAGAACGGGATAGGACATCAGAAAGGCATTGTCTCTTCCATGATTTGGATGGACACGACACCAGCAGCTGCAGGCATTTAAAGGATATAATCGAGGAGCATGTCAGGAAGGGACTGTTGCCACAATATGTCGGAACTCGGAATGCAACGGCGGAACAGGAGCCGCCTACCTCAAGCCACGATCGTGGGACGCCCAGGAATGATGATCGATTGATCATCCATTGACCAGGATAATGTGAAATAAGTAGCGAACTACTGGCAAGCAAACAAGTCGTTTACACATGTATGGGGACGGAGATAGCCCCTAGGCATGCTCTGAATGATGATAAAACTGCGATGCTATGGTTTGTGAAATTTATCTTTTGCTTTTGGATTGGACACTGCTTTTCTTTTTGGATTTTGGTTTTGGAGTTCGGATTGAGCTCCTGGTTTTGCTTGCTTTTTTGATTTGGATTTTCCTTTGGAAAATTGTTTTCGGTTTTGGATGCTTGTTTGGATTTCTGGTTTTCTGGTTTTGATTTGGATTTTGGATTTGGATTTTGATTGGATTTTTATCTGGTTTTTGATAAACGGTCGTCGGGTATGGATTATGCCTGGCAAGGGGTGAGTCACTTTGCCCGAACGTGGTAAATTGACTCATTCAGGTCGTCGAGTATGGACTATGCTTGGCAAGGGTCCGGAGTGACCAGGATTCGGCCTAGGACTTGGGCCCCGTATTATCGATTGTTATTTTCAGGTGGTCGAGTATGGACTATGCTCGGCAAGGGTCCGGAGTGACCAGGATTCGGCCTAGGACTTAGGCCCTGTATTATCGATTGTTATTTTCAGGTCATTCAGTATAGACTATGCTCAATAAGGGTCCGGAGAGACCAGGATTCGGCTTAGGACTTAAGCCATGGCTTTGTATAACGTCCAGGGACACTGGACCACGGTCGTCAGGTGTGGATTGCGCTTGGCAAAAACCCGGAGAGGTTAGCTCAACGTCCAGGGACACTGGACCAAGGTCATCAAGTGTGGATTGCGCTTGGCAAGAACCCGGAGAGGTTGGCTCAACGTCCAAGGACACTGGACCGAGGTCATCAAGTGTGGATTACGCTTGGCAAGAGCCCGGAGAGGTTATGGATTCGGATATCGACCCAGAGAGGTCCTGGATTCGGTTATTGGCTATTGGATAAGGATTGATTAGGACTCGGATGTCGAGTTCGGATGGATAAGGGATTGGCTAAGGCCTTGGTTATTGGATTTGGAATTGGGCATCGACTCGAAGCAGTCAAGGATGACATACTCTAGCGATATGGCCATGGACTTTGGATATTGGAATCGGAACTATTCAAAACACGCCTTCTTATCAAAAGGCATGTTTTGGGGGGCAAAGTTCCGTCCCACTTTTTGGTCAAAGCTGGAATATCAACAAGTAGGCAAGGAATGATGGATATTGGGATTGGAGATCGATTGAAAGCAAGGCTGCGATCGATGTCGTCAAAATTTGGTTGAGCTCCGAACGGGACGAAATTGATTGGAGATGATGATAAGGATTAAGAAAGGCTATGTTTCAAATTTCAGGTTAATCGGAGTTTGTATGAAGGAGATACGATCGATGCAAGGTAGGAAGAACATACTATTCGGACCCATCGGCACGCAAGGATGGTTCGAATCGATACAATTCATATCGATCAGGCACTTAGGAGTTCGTATCGATCGGCTTCACACCAATCAGATGATAGTTCGAATTGATACACTTCGTATCGATCAGGAGATAAGGGCTTCGTATCGATACCATTCGTATCGATCAGTATGGATTCGGCTCAGAGAGGTTCGCATCGGTTAGGTGTTGGTTTAAATTGATAGTGTTCGTATCGGTCAAAGGCAAAGCAGGGTGAAGGACTTCGAATCGATACCGTTCGTATCGATCGGCATGGACAAGGCTCAGTCATTTCGTATCGATCGGTAGAGAAGGTTAGGTGGACTTCAACTCGATGGCAGCGTAGGCTCCTTCGTATCCATCAGGTAAGAGGCTCCTTCGTATCCATCAGGTAAGAGCTTTGTTCGTATCCATCCTTCACGACCACTTCGTATTGATGCCCCCCATACTCGTTTCGAATCGATCAGCTCACATGGGATTGATACGGAATGAACTCCTGGAATCGATGCGAAGAGAGACACGAGTTAATGGATGCGAGCATGCTGTTGTGAAGTTATGGATATGGACAAAACATAAAACATGGATGAAAGCCCACGTCTCCAGGAGAGAAGCGTTTAACTCGGCGCATCAAGTGGAGTCAACACGCCGCATAATTCGAACCGACCTGGGAAGGTAGCGCCACGTCATTGCACGCGCGTGCTTCAGATGGAGTCGAAGGTGATGGATTCGAACTGGTGGATTCGAAGACGACAGCCAGTGAAAAACCCAAATTCGAACCGATCATATCTCCTACACCGATGATCCAAATACAATGAAATTTTCACAGCAGCTTGCATGCAAGGTAAGGGATGTTCCTGCCAAGTTTCAGCTTGATTGGATCATTTCTTGATGGATACGAAATCACTTCGTATCGATCACAGATCGAGTCGAAACTTGGTGGGGTCTGTCGCGTGGGCCCACTCACGTGCCAGAAGGAGTCTCCCGAAGTTTGAGCGCAATATCAGCCTCCAACGCCTATAAATAGCACCCTGAAGCCTACAGAGAAAGGATCTTTGGCTATTGAACGTCCAGACTCTGCTGGATTCATTTCTACACTTTGATACTGATATTGTACTTGAAATTATTCATATTTACTACTGTAATCATCAGGGATAATCAATAAAAGGATAAAACTTTGGAGTGGACGTAGGCCGGAGATAGCCGAACCACTATAAAACTTGTGTCTTTGTTCATTATTTCTGAATTAATGTTTGATACTTGTTGAGATCTGATATTTGTGCTTGAATATCGTTGGTTTGTGTTCATACACTGGTGCTTTCACGGTATTTGGGGTTTGTGACCAATTTTGGCGCAAACAGTATATATATTAATGTTGTATATCTAGTTAGGCGAGATTTTCGTAGGTATATGTAGTTGTCACAAATCAGTTTAGTTATGTGCACGGTTATATTATTATGTATTCCAATTTATATATAAATCTAATTTGCAGTAAAAAATTAAATTTTGTCATTATTAATTATTTTATGCATATTTATATATTAATTTAACTATATACTAATGTATATTTTAAACATATATTACATATATGTATATTTATAATGTACAAACAACTTAGAATTTTTCTTTAAATTTATTTATAATTATACATAATATGAATTATCAAATTCAAAGACAAATTTTTTATATATGTAAGTAATTTTAAATTATCTTTTATTTATTATTTAAATTGTTTATTATATCTAAAATAATTATTGCATCAAAAATTCGATTTTATATTTTTTTAAATCTCTACATCTATGTAGTAACCAATGGAAAAATTTACAGAATTTTTTATTAAAATTTAATATTATTAATAATTAAATTACTTCGATTGAACATTTCTTTTATTTATTAAAAATAATACTTTATTTAAAAAAATCATGGAAAAATTTTGAACCTATATTTTATGATCCTAAATTTTCAAAAATTTTAAATTTTCATTTTTTAATATTATTACTCATATTTTAATTATTATGATCAAAACTATTTATTATATAAGTATATAATGATGATAAAATTATAAAATTATTATTTTATGTTTTTTATGCTAATTTCGATCTGGAAATAATTTTAAAATATATATAATTATATTTTAAATATTTGAATATAATTAATTATTCATATATATACATTTTTTTTCAAAACTCAACCTAGAGCCCTGATGAAATCGAAGGGATAGGAGGAGTTCCCTTGTGCCTGGTCCGACCACAGACACTTGAGATTTAGACCAGCCCAGCACAGAGACTTGATGCCCCCCCACCATTATTTATGGGTTTAACGGGGACCCATCTCCGCGCCTTGAGTGGGAGTAGGGCAGACGGGGATCGAACTCGCGACCTCTTTAACAGGAGGCAAGTATCTTACCACTGCGCCACTACTTGCGGACGTGTGTATATATATATACATTTTATTTAACCTTATATATATATATATAATTTTAGTCATACATACATATATATATATATGTATAGTTTTATATGTTTAATTATGTGTATATATTTATACAAATGTTTTAAAATTATATGTATATTTAATTTTGATGCTTTTAGTCATAAAATATATTTTACATATATTTACACGTATTTATATAAATATTCTTTGCATTATAAATTTATGCACATATTTAGACAACATACAATACATAGAAAATGAGCTAATGTGTCCGTTGCGATGTAAATCCTTACATCTATATACAGGCGTGTTATAGCCATCAAGAATTATTCTTTTACACACGCACACACATATGTATATGTATATGTATATGACATATATATATATATATATATATATATATTAAATCATTCAAATTAACTTTATACTACAAAATACTTAAATTAAAAAAAAAATACATGATTTTATTTAAAACAAATTTCGAATTGTTCTAAATGAATTGGACTTAGCCTCAATAAAGATCCAATAGGATAAAAAATTGTAATACACCCACCACTACCGATGTGGGCTGGCCTAGTTCCAACTATGGTATTGGAGCCCAATAGCCTATGCGGTCTAAATTAGTCATGTTAGGGATAACTAACTAAGCTTGTGCAGTTAGTACGGTGTATAGAAAGGCGATGTCTAGGATTAGAATTAGGTAATCAAGTACCCTGTCCTATCTAGTTACCTGTCTGGCTTGAAAACTGTTGTGAGCCCAATGGTTGCCCCAAGTAGAAAAGGCCTGGGCTAATTTTCAATGTAGTTTTGAAAATTAAGACATGATTTTAAATTTTAAATTTAAATTTAAGATAAAAACTTGTTAATTGTAAAAGGTTATAATATAACATAAATTTTCAAAATGTTTGAAAATGTAATGAAAAATTTCAAAATGTTTGAAATTATGAAAGTGTTGATTTCGAAATTTAAAATTATTAATAAGATTAATAATATAAATCAATTAAATAAGTTAGTTAATTAATGCTTATACGCATGTATTATATATGTTGATATATGTAATGTTATTTTAAAGTGTTTAAGATAACATAAGCATACATGTATGTATATAAGATAAAATTTTGAAATTAATATAATTTAACTAAAATTGTTTAATCAATAAATTAATTAAAGGTTAACTAATTAAATAAAATTACACATATATAAGATATATGTGTTACACTATGAAGGTTATAGTAGATATGCCCAATATAAAAGTTGTATTGGAATATTAATATAAAATTAATTAAAGAGTTAATTAATTAAAATTAATTAAGTAAGATTTAATTAATGAAATATTATACAAGACTAATATATAAGTAATGTGAAATATAAAAACTATATAAATAAAACTTATATAATATGAATGTATAAAACCCATAATAGACTTTAGAAATAAACACATATGTAACCGTAGATATATCATGATTTCTGATGTGTTCGACACTTTAATCATGAGGGTAGTTCATAAGAATTACATTATTTCATAAGTCGATATCACTCAATTTAATGTTGTCCACTATCATATATATGTTAATTAATTACTTGCATACTCCTTAGTTGTTGAGCGAATTCAAGCTAAGGATGTTATATGCAGCATTATTAATATGTTGAATAGATGAGGTAAGATAACTCTATGTATTTGTTGAGAAAACTCAAGGTACATATACTATACTTCGGCCATCAAGATATGGTAGGTATGAGTGAATAATTTCATTGTGAAGGAATTCCCTTGAGAAATTATTGGTAGTAAAATGGATTTGGATACGATCCAAAGAAAGAACTGATTAGATGAGATGAAATAAAATTGACTAACCTAATGAACACATTAGAATGTCTAATAAGTATTCTTGCTCATTGAAGAGAAACTATGAGTTTCTTATCAATGTCGAAGATATATAATCCTCGATTGTTTAATTAAACCAATAAGAGTATTGGCTCTATCATATGGTATGATGCGCAAATTTGAAAGAATTCCAAGTAAGCTATCAAAATATGATTTTGGTAGTTGAAACCTAAGGGATGTGATCCATCGGTTGTGATTGTGTCTTTATGAGTAAGACTAATCTAGTTGGAATTAAATAAGCAACGTTGATGAGAATAATAATGCAAATTTCAATTGTTTAAATTAGCATAATTGATTTGTTATTCAACATGCTCAAGTTAATTTAGATTTACTCACAAAAAATTCTGAATAATGATTTAGAGTAAACTGTATACACATAATAACCAAAATGTCTTGAAATCGGTGGGAAAGATATTGAGTTTGTGAGCCTTTGGATATGATCCAAGAAATGATACGAAAGTATCATTTGTAGGCATCAAGATTGAATAAGAACTTTGATAGGAATATCAAATAGCTTGATTTTCAACCAAAGTGCAGAGGAAGCGTGTGTTCATAAGAAAGAACGTTAAAAGGTACAATGATATTTCTAAACTATAAGTAAACAACACGTTGTTGATTTGAATGATGTACTTGTGTTAAAATTAGCCTTAGTTGTTTTAATAGTCAACATTGGATTAATAAATGATGCCTTTTATATTAAGTGTAAAAGATGTTGGGAATATCCCAAATGATATGCAAGGACACCTTATTAAAATGTGTAATACGAAACTTGTAAGATTGATTCCTTGGCATTGGCAATAGGAATATCATACATGTTATGTTGTCTACGATATCATGATTTGTTTATGTATTTGATACATGAAGCAAATATCAAATCCAAATTGATATCACTAAATGGTTGTTTGAAGTGTTCACATGTATTTATGAAATACTAGAGAATTGTTTATAGAAACATAAATTCCTTATGAAGGAATGTCCAGACTCAAACTTTCACAAGTAATATTGAGTATAATATGTCAATAACGAATCTGTAAGATGTAAATGTTTCGAATAAGAGACTATGGCTGATTCACTGAAAAAAGGCTAGGTACATCGAATAGCGTCGCAATCAAAACAATGTACATAAAAGTATAAGTGCGCAAATTTAATAACTAAGTTGATTCCATATGTTGAGAATCTCATGACAGAGTTATATGATAACAATGTCGTAATATAGTTTGTAATGTAACTTAGAGCTCACTTAGAGTCGAGAGACATGCTCTGAATTGTTCCACATGATAAAATAGTTTATCACCGTCGGAGAGAGTTAATTGACAAAGTATATAATTAAAACATAATAGCATACCAGTTCAGAAAGGGACCGATCCAACTGGTTTTGAGAAACCGATTGGAGTAGTTGGAATAAGATTCCATAATTGACTCCAAGTGCAAGTGGGAGATTGATAGAGCTAGGGTTATTCTCTAAGGGAAATTATGTAATTTGTTACATATATCTAACTCATTGAACAATCTTGTTCGTAATAAAGGTGTTTCTTTCTATTATATACTTGATATAATATGGTTATATTAATTAATTAATTTAATTAAAATTATATTTAATAGAAAATCCATAAATAGCCTATTTTGTGATAGTAGTTACAAAGTGTTGTAACTGAGAGTAATATCTAACAATAAAACAAACATACCACTTTAAATTTTCCTAGTCAAGATGCATCGAGACTGGATATTGTTGTATCTGTTGAGACTAGAGTATGTAACGCTCTCCAAATGTTGAGCAGTATATTACTCATGACTTCTGGGGGTATCTAGAGGTTATGTACTGATAACTATTGGATAACCATAGAATGACTCACTCGATAGTTTTCTGTTGGTTAATATAACTAAGGTCAAACGGAAAATGTCTATATGACTAGTTTACACAATTCTTTCGACTTGAGAATATTGTCAACCTTCAATATGAAAAAATCTTCTTTGATTATAGTCAAATCATGGAATGACATCCATCAAGTGATTATAGTTGGGTCGAGTGGAAGTATTGGGCGGAAGACACTATTCAAGAGAGGATTCATCCCTTTAGTTATATGAGGTCAATATCATGGTCAAGTTAACCCAAAGTCAAAATCTATGGTTAGAGTAGTATGGTTAATAGTAATAACAATTATTAAACTAAGGATTTTTTTTTGGACTATAGAGTTAAATATGTACAATACTGGAATTTTGACCATTACTAAATTTCATAAATCCAAAGTGATACAGTTTTGATGAAGAGAATTTGTGTATATAAATGTCACTAATGGGTAATGCTTATCAAATTAAATAAGATTTTACTGAAAATGAGTAAGCAATAAATTTGGCCATAATGTCACACTACTTTCTAAGTGACGTGCGAGTGTTAACATTCAAATAGTTCGACGTTTTTGCTGATCAAATTTACACCCAAGAGTTACACAACTGAAATGATGAGTTCCCTTAAGACCAAATGATTTATTTAGTTTATAATTGTTATAAATAAATTGAGTTAATCAATATTTATGAAATATTAATTATAAAATTTGAATATGGTTTGAGAAATAAAAATTGTTATATATTTATAATAGTTTTAAATGTACCAATCGATATACGATATCGATAAGTGATTAAATTAGATTTAATTGCATAGGATTTTGGCTTGGGCTTAAATGGGTTTATAGCCCATCATTAGGGCTGCAAATTTCGGTTTTGACAAGTTATTGGAGGCAGCTAAAACTTAGGATTAGACCTAGAGATGGATGGCTAAGATTAAGAGAGAATAGTTAATGAGATTGTCCAAATATCTCTCTTGTACAAAGCTATATATATGGATCTCTAAGCCCTTAATCAAAAAAAAACTTTTGGCTGCCATAATTATCAAATTTGCAGGCCAAAGTTAATCCCCGTATCAGTTCTAAGAATCTCAAATCAATTCAAGATAAGTAAGAGCGCTATTTGATAGAAAAGGTCGACGATTCCAGACTAGCATTTTGACGGATCGAGCATAATTAGAGAAGGAAATTCATTGTTCAAGTGGACTCAAGGGGATCATCAATTGGTATTTTACTTATATATATATATATATATATATATATATATATTATAGTAATCATATTATATTTTATGATTTAATATTGATTAATCCCAAATCTGTATATATATTAATGTTGTATATCTAGTTAGGTGAGATTTTCATAGGTATATGTAGTTGTCTCAAATTAGTTTGGTTATGTACATGGTTTATATTATTATGTGTTATAATTTATGTATAAACAAATCTAATTTGCTATAAAAAATAAAATTTGTCATTATTAATTATTTTATGTATATTTATATACAAATTTAAATATAGACTAACGTATATTTTAAACATATAATTATGTACACAAGAAAATAGGCACAAGGAAAAAGTTAAAAAAAATTAGCCTTAGAAACGGTAAGTTTGTTTTTTAGTCTGAAGGACACTTTATAGTGTAAAGAGAAAATGATAGCTACATCTATCATTCAGTAATTTACACTACAAAGTGCCCTTCAGACTAAAAATCAAACTTGCTGTCCTCGAGATTAAATTTTTTTGCAATTTCTTCCCTGGGTCTAAAAACCCCTTACATATATGTATATTTATAATGTAAAATTGCTTAGAAATTTTCCTTACACCTATTTATACATAATATAAATTATCAAACTCTGAAATAAATGTTTTATATATAAAAATAATTTTTAATTATCTTTATTGATTATTTGAATTGTTTATTATATCTAAAATAATTATTGCAAATTCGATTTTTTTTAAATTACTACATATATGTAGTAACGGAGTGAAATTTTTAAAAAATTTTAATTAATATTTAATAATTAAATTACCTCGGTTGAACATTTCTTTTATTTATTAAAAGTAATATTTTATTTTCAAAAATCATGGAAAAAATTTAAACCTGTATTTTATGATCCTAATTTTTTTAAAATTTTAAAATTTGATTTTTTAATACTTATTACGAATATTTTTAATTATTATGATCAAAACTATTTAGTTTATATATATATATATATAATAATGATAAATTTATAAAATTATTATTTATGTTTGTTATGCTATTTCGTTTTGGAAATAATTTTAAAATATATATAATTATATTTTAAGTATTTGTATGTAATTATTTATTCATATATATATACATTTTATTTAACCTTATATACATACATATAATTTTAAAACATTTGTATAAATATATATACTATGCACATATTTAGACAACGTACAATACATACGAAATGAGTTAATGTGTCTGTTGCGATGTAAATCTCAACATCTACATAAGAGCATGTTATACCCTTCATGGATTATTATGTTACACATGCGCACACATATGTATATGTATATGATACATGTGTGTGTATTAAATCGTTCAAATTAACTTTCAGTACAAAATACTTAAATTTAAATAAAATACGTGATTTTATTTAAAAAATTAGAATTTTTCTAAATGAATTAGACTTTATTGGGCTAATAAAGATCGAATAGGATAAAAAAAATTGAAATACACCCACCACTACCACTGCGGGCTGACTCAGTTCCAACAAAAGCTATGAAATATTTCTTTTTGACTACTCCTTGTCAGATTTATAGGTGGGTAGACCAACTTTTCTTTGTTTCTAACCAGGATGTCTTCGTTCCTTTGTTTCAAGAGCCTAATACTGCATAGTCAGTTCCTTTCTCCAATTCCCTTAATTTTCTTTTCTGCACTGACTTATGCCTTCTTTTCCTTTTAGCCAACCTCCACGACTTCACCAATGACAAACAAGATTTATTTGTAAAACGCAGAGTGAGGACACTTAGTTTTGATGATGACATATGTAAGGGTTTGAACTTTTTATGAAAACTCTATTACGTAGACATATTTGCACTTATTAACTGCGTTGTTATTTGGACCAAGCAAGCACCATATCGAGACTAGCCGCGGATTTTAGTTAAAATAAAAGGCCAGTGGAGGATCTTACTGTGCTAGAGAATGCAAATAAACAACGAAGATAGATGCTCATTCCCCTCCTCTACATTGTCTTACTGCTACTATAACTCCTACATTGCTTATCAATATGCTTCTAGCTTCTTCCCCTTTTGGGTTATCTTAGAAGAAAGTGCCATTTCGGTGCAAATGAGGCGTTTACTAATTGATGATCTTGTGGCATTTCCTCCGACCTCATTACCATCCCCTAGCTTACCACCAGAGATCTTTCATCCACTTTACTTCGTTCTATTTTCAGCATAGTTTTTAGGCTAATTTTTAGGAAATTTTCGCCATTTGTATGTTCTTATTATATTGTATCTTTGTTTGAATAACACCACTTTTATTTCCTAAAATTTCTTTAGATCATACTTGTGTAAATTGATGTCTTATGCACAAAACAACCATCCTTTTTCTATTAAGGATCGATTGTTTAGCTTATTATTTGTTTCTTTGATGTTTTTATTAGCGGCAGTAGTATCCTTTAAACAAGTACTCTTTTTCGTTTTTAGTAAGAAACACAAACATTAGTAAACCTCTTTTGTTAATGCCATATGAAGGGTATAGTTTAATTCAACATCCAAGGGAATATATTGAGCGCCTTGAAAAGTAGGCTGAGAAGAGGTTATCAGCAAGAACCGTCTTTGTGTATATAAGGGAAGCTGTACTTGAAAATATTATTACACAACTGAAGAAGGAGTCTCAAGGGCTCTTGTTTAAAATCAAAGTTATACATGAGAGGGATGCTCCTTATGACCTAATATTGCATAAATGAGGCTCTTCATTAAAGAATGAACTGCTTCCTTTAGGGCATCCCATTTTTTATGGTCAGTAATAAACTTAGCCAAAGGCGAGAGTAGGGGCTTTTCATGTACTTTTTTCCTTTTGATTGAAGAAAGCATTTTCGTGATTTAAGTTTCGTTGTTGTTTTATCCGTTGTACATGCGCTTTTCATACCTATTTCGTTTGGATGCTCATTCATTTCTTACTTAGATATTCTATACTTTTTGTGCAACTTTTACTTTTTCGAACGAAACTTCTCTAGATGCCTCTTATGATTGCAATGGTCCTTCTCGCTTTCTTTGTAATTCTTTCCTTAGGGAACTGACTTCATCCAATGTCCTTGAGACTTACGAATCTCGAATTAAAGAGCTTGAGTCGCTAACGTAGATCTTATTAAGGATAAGGAATTGATCGAGGATAAAGTTTGAGAAGAACTGCATGTCAAATACAAAGAATAAATGAGAGCGTTTGAAGAATCTAGCAGGCTAACGTCTAGTAGTATAATTGCATCACTAAATAAAGGGCGGACTTTGCGTCTATACAAAGCAGGATACAAGAGTTGGAAAAGGAGCTAAATACTACTTAGGGATAAATCATGGATTTTAGGAAGCTATATGTCGTGTCTTTATGAAGGCGAGATTAATACTTTGAATGGTATAAACAAGGAATTATCTTTACACACAGCAAAGTAGGTAAGCAAAGAAGGTGATCCTCCTATGGTTTTGGCACCCAATGCTGTATCTAGGCCAGGTGCTGCTCCTGCGTCTCCACCAAAGGTGGATCCCGATGTTGTATCCAAGTGGAAAGAGGATTTAAAGAATTATTACGAGTCTCATTTTTACAAATTAAAAGACTATTATAGGAAGAGATTATCGACTTCTGAAGACAATAGTTCACAGGGTCCATCTACCATGAATGAGCTCTTTGGTTCTTTTCCTAAGGAAATTAGCAAGATAAATACCCAACTTTTAGATGAAATTGAACGGGTTTGATGGGTGGCTATAGAGCACCTGAATGTCCTTGAAAATAAAATTTCTGCTTTAGAGTCCCAACCTTCCATTTAGGCCATAGAATGGTTATTTAGTGATGTGTCATTGAGGTCTTTTGACCCTTCCCTTCTTGATTTGGACATGGCTTCCTTAATTATGGAATTGTGTAAGGAGAGTATTAGGCGAGTCATGGTTGATATTGTTTTGAGATGCACAGTCGATGTTTTTAGTTACTTTTGGCCTGAACTTGAGTGGCTTTTTTATATAATCATGAGGGTTTCATTTCAACTACACAGGATGTTGGCAATGTTCAAGCTGGTGCAAATTATGATCCTAGAGTCTTCATCTCACACGGTTCGTTAGTTATTATTACTGATGTAATCGATTCTCGTACCAACTTATAGCTTGGGTGTGTTTCTACTAACCAACCTACGTAGGGGGCTAAAACTTCATATCGTGCTAGAAGGGCCGTAACTAGTGATTCTTCTAAGTCTGAACTAGATTTGTAATATGACTTATGTTATTAATTAGATAAGCATATACCTGCAATGTTTTTTTTTCATTATGGATTCGATGTCTTTTTTGGCCAGAGCCGGCGGGATTAACTGGACCCCTATCAGTTTTATTGCAGCGAAAGAAAAGAAATACATATAAGACTCGCAAAAGTTAAACAAGGCACAAAGGAAAGAAAGCAAATGCCCAAACAACAGAGGACAGATGCAAAATCA
Source organism: Allium cepa (assembly GCA_030765085.1). Taxonomy (NCBI): domain Eukaryota; kingdom Viridiplantae; phylum Streptophyta; class Magnoliopsida; order Asparagales; family Amaryllidaceae; genus Allium; species Allium cepa. The sequence goes on along the minus strand of CM060932.1, from coordinate 351,715,849 downwards.
AAATGAAAGACAGTAAAACATACACTGTAACAAAAGAAAAGAAAAGAAAAATAAAAATGGAAAGTACACGACAAACAAAAACACAATACTGGAAGGACATAAAGATCATCCAAATCTCTATAGTACACTAGCAGGGAAATCAAAAGCACTCAGCTCCATACCTTCCCGTATTTCATGCAAAAGAACATGCTTCATTTGTACATGATTTTTATACTTCCCATGAAAAATAGCCCGGTTACACTCGTACCATACCACCTTGACAATCTTTTTGAGAACATAGAGAAGGACATAGGACTCTAAACATCTCCATCTAGTTGCTTTAAATATTATGAGCCATTCCTTTGTACTATTTCTTGAGCAGCTCTATCTACCAGCCTTTGACATGATGAAAGACCAAAGAAGATGGACGTACCGGCAATTGAAAAATAAATGGAGGCTGTCTTCAAGTGCATTAGCACAAAAACTCCCCTTTAGTATAAAGATTGGATTTAGTGTGCATAGCATTGCTAATTACTTTCCAAAGCATCAGATTGTCTCTCTCGTTGTTATGCTTTAACCAAACTCTCTGATTCCAACTGAAGTTTGGGATATTATCATTGAACATTAAAGAGTGGTGACCGTAGAAATGTTGAATTGCACCTCTCTGTCAGACCATAAGACTGTGTCCTTACCCACCATCATAGTATTGATTTGCTGAAGACTAAACCATAACCGCCTTATAATCTGGTTCAAAATTTAAGGGAATGATATATGACCATCATGGACACAATCATATGCCTTAGCATTGTTCCTAATGCCAGACTACATCAACTACTGATAGGTCAAAATATTGCATAGAAATAAACCATGCTTGATCCCAGAAACTAACGGCACCTCCCACTGCAACACCATATCGGACTTGAAGTAAAAGCAACGGCCATAGCTTGAGTATACTTCGCCATGTCCATTTGCTATGCTGTTGTATATCCATCAACCAGAATTTATCTTACCCAGGTTGTGATTGAGCGACCATTGAACCAAAGAGCTTTCTTTGTTACATATAAAATCATCAACATGTCTACACAAAACTGCTTGATTCCATCTTAATAGATTCTTGAAATCGAGACCGCCTTTCTGCATAGGGAGTTCATGTTTCTTGTAAGGGCAAGGAGGGATGAGAAAACACTTTTAGTCCCAAAAAATTGCATGGAGCTTCTCATTTTAATAGTTTAATGGGCAAGATAAAAGTCCTTGACCTTGTCAATCTTCCAGCTTGAGATAAGAACATGTTCATCCATGTGTCAAAGACAACCAAGATGCGTTTATACATAGGCATACATTGTACTTTAGAGATTCTTGATGTGGCCAAAGGAATTCCTAGATAAAACAAGGAATCCTAACTAAGATGCAAAGATTTAACGTTGAGAATATCACTGCGAAGTTGATGAGGGATTCCAGCGGTTAGAATAGCAAACTTGGACAAGTTGATCTTAAGACCAGTTAACAAATAGAATTCATCGAGAGCATTCATGATACACAGAATAAAAGACATAGTTGGCTTAGTGAAAACTACGAAATCATCAGCAAACATGAGACTCACAATTCCAGGGTCCTTACATTTTGGATAAAGAATGATATTGCCCACATCAACTTCTCTATTAAGCATTTATGTCAATATCTCCATTATGCTGATGAATAAGTAAAAAGTCATTGGGTCACCTTGCCGAATGCCACTGTTACTTGTAAAATATCCAATGGGGCTACTATTGACAATAATAGAAAACTTGGCAATGGAAATGCATGCATGAATCCAGTCAAAAAATTTCATAGGAAAATTCATTTTAGCTAAGACTCTGACAATAGTATCCCTATTGATAGTATCATATGCTTTCATAATGTCAAGCTTCACCATACTTCTAGGAGAGACAGATGATCTTTCATAACCCTTAAGGAGTTCATGTGTCAACAGCACATTACTCAATATTGACCTGGTTGGAAGGAAGGCAGCTTCATTAGGCAAAATAATGCTAGGAAGGACAGATTTAAGTTTGGCAGCAATAATTTTAGCAATAGCCTTGTATACAATATTACAACAGGAGATCGGTCCAAAAGAAGCAACTGACTCAGCATGTTTAACTTTTGGGATACGTGCAATGTTGGTGGCATTCATAGAGCTCAGCATAATACAATTATTGAAAAAATTATGAGTAGCTTTGCATACGTCAAACTGGATAAAGTCCCAACAACCAATGAAGAAGGAGACATTGAAGCCATCAGGCCCTCCACATGAATTTCTATTCATTTCAAAGAAAACTTGTTTGATCTCGGAGTCATTTATGTTCATAGATAGTGCATTCTTATCATCAGCAGATAAAGCCGGAAGATTATAATTGTCCAGGATATCAAGCTGAGGGAGAAAGTTGCCAGAATTGTGGAGGAGATTTTTGAAATAAGAAAGAAAACTTTCATTGATCTCCTCAGAAGAACAATGCAGAATTCCATCTTGGTCACATATAGATAAAGTTTTCTTTTAATTTGACCTAGGTGATAAAGTTTGACTTTGTAAATGTATAAAGCATGTGAATAGAAGTAAATTAGAATTTTTGTACTTACTTGGTGAGCTTTGTGTGGATTCCTATGTCGCAGCTGGTTACCTTTTTCATTACCTATATTGTAACGACCCGGATTTTTAGCCACCGAATATTAGGGAAATTAACTGCTTTAAATTATCGGGATATTAATTTTGATTGGCCGAATAAATAAATTATCCGATAGTTAAAATATCTATAACAATAAATTGATTAAAAACTATATTCAAATTTCAAATAATTTTTTTGGATTTGATAAATTTTAGAGAAATACAAAAAAAAAACTCCACCATTTAAAATTCAAGGTGTAATACATTTGTATATAAATATAAATACATAAAAAACTTTATGATGTTTGATAATATATACATAAGTATATAAATATACAAGAATATGAATGTATGCTCATATGGAATAAAATATAAGAAAGTTTGTATAAATGTGGATATATATATATATATATATATATATAATATCAAAAATATACATAAGCAATGTATATGAGAATATGTGCAAGTATAAATGTATGTATATGATGGAAAAACATATATAAGTAAATAAATATGTATAAATGTAGGTAGGCATACATATCCAAATATAGATAAATATGTAAATAGGGGATAAAGTGAAAAATATAAATGTAATATGATGGCAAATATAAGCAAATGTACATACATACATACATATATATATTAAATAGTGTAAAATGCAAGCATATATATAATGACAACAACATATATGGATATATATATATATATATTATATACATATATATATATATTCATAAAATTATTGTATGTGTGAATATGTGTATATATGTTATAATTTTTTTGCACATGGTCTAAGTTGCAGGAAATATATATATATGAAGATATATATACATATATATACATATACATATACATACATACATATATATGTGTGTGTGTGCGTGTGTGTAAATGCTTAAGGGAACATCATCATAACAAATAACAAAATCAAGTCATGTGAAATCTAATTCACATAACAAATAAAATCATATTTTATTTAATCAAATCACTTAATTTAAGGAGGTCAAATCAGTTTTTTTTTTCAAAAAAAAAAGATAAAACCTGTACATGGACAAAGGCTTTAGCCTTCTTGTACTCACCCTTCCCATCCACAAATCCCCTGCTTTGTTTGCTTTCATATATACATATTTTCTCACAACAAAAGAAAAAAATAAGCTGAAATTTAAAGTCTGGTAGAAAACTAAACAACTAAAAGCTAAGGCAGGAGCAAACAGGCAGTAGTTGTTCCCCACTGTTATGAACATCCGAATAAACATTTTGTTTGTGTTTTATTGGATATAACATGTATAGATATTTAATTGTGATTTTTGAGTTAAAATCCTGGATTAATGTCATGTATATATGGAAATTAAGTACGAATACATAGAATCAACCTGGACAGTATCATTTTAAGCTTAAGAACTTCGCATATTTTCTCCAGACTCCTCTGTCATGTTTTATTTTGTTTAAAAGTTAAACACTCTAGTTTCAAAAATCAATTTCTCATTTTCCAATCAATTTTAGGTTATGGTTCCAAAGGAAAAAGTGATTGTTTTTTAGTATAATTTGTTTCATTAGTTATATTGAAGTATAGGAGGAGAAAAATATAATTACAGTGAGGCATGTATAAATGACAATAAATCAAGTTTCATAAATAAGTAAATTGATTACATGAACTTGTTAGCCATCGAAAATGATGATTTTCGTTGGTGGTTTGGGGATTTTTAAGTGGTTGTCGAATGAGGTAGGGGAAGATGGACGGGGTTGGGTTTTTTCGAAAAATATCAGCAAGGTGTTTGGCTTTATGATAAGCGGTTGGGTGTGGAGGAAGCTTGGGCGGAGGCGCACCCAAGAAAAATGGTGGGGCGAGTTCTGGTAGAGTGCGGTAGCCAAACGAGGTCGATGTAGGGTTTGAGCGAGGTTCGTGGTCGTGGTCGGTTTGGAGGCGATGGTGGCGACATAGGGTAACTAAAAGGATGCGGAGTAGGGGGAAAAGGTGGAGGGAAGTGTGGTGAGGCTGGTGGCGGAGTTTGGGGACTCTGGTGGTCGGAGGTGGCCAGACGAGGTGGGAAATGGTTGTCGTGTTCGTTCTTGGGTTAGGTTTCGAGTACGAGTTTTCATTTTGTTGGTTGCCGAGTGAATTTTGGATGGTCAGGGGGTTTGTGGGGTTGAATTTGACCTAGGCCAATGGTCGGTGCCGTGGTTGAGTGACTGGAGAGGGGCGTGCACGGATACGTGTGTGTGCACATTTGTTTTGGGCTTCCAAGAGAATAGAAGAAGGGAGTGGAGAAAGACCGGAGGGAAGATAGAAAAAGAGGAAATGAAGGAAAGACTGGGTCGGGTGGGATGATTGGGTCGAAGAGAAATAAAAAGGAAAAGAAAAATAAAAAAAGAGAAAAAAAAAGTAAAGAGGAATAGGAAATAAAAAAAAAGAGGAAAGAAGGGAAAAAGAAATTAACTAATGATAACTTTAAAGTTAAAACTATATTTCGACTAGCATTTTAAATCAAATCAATGGGAAATTCTTTGCCTTGTAATCTTGTCTCCTATTACTTAATCTTAATTGACTTTGTGTAAAGTAAACCTTATTTATCTGCAATAATTAAGTAAGTAACTATTTAATTCTAAATGATAAAATTTTAGATTAATAAATTAGGATTAGTCATTTCTCGCGGTTTTAATTCTAATTAACTGGGAATAATTATCCCTATAATTTATGATTATCTTAGGTTAATAATGTAAATGATTTCAGTAATTAGAGTTAATAAAATCCTAATTTTGAAATTCTTTTGTACTAACTATTATCGTTAAATTAAGTTAACGATCTATATTATGCCTTATTGTTCTAGATTTTTTATTTCAAGTATTCTGGTCTGTACATTTAACAGCCAAATGAATCAAAATATTGGAATAAAACATTAAAAAGTTTTACTAAAAACAAACATCTGTAACAAACTCCCATTTGTGAATATTGTCACCTAGTATAAATTGCTTATTTTAATACAATTTACCTTGCTAAATTTATCACTTGGGTTCAAAGAAAACGAGATCGGGTACCAGTGTTATCTAAAACCACTTCGATTTGAAAATCACTACTAACCTTTATAGGTTGTTGGTTATAACATTAATAGGTGGGAATTGGATTAATTTTAGTAATTCAATCATTTCAATTAAGAAATTGTACTTAGGCATGGTTAAAAATATCAATAGATTTTGAAAAGTGTTGGGTTATAATGAGATAAAAACTCATCGTGTTATACGAGTTACCCTAGTTTCAGGGATTTTCATACCTTGTGTATTTCCAATTTAGTGGGTTTACTCATGCTGGTTTCCACTCTGACTTGGGTGTTCCTTTAGTATGATGCTCGAGTCAGTCCGAGCATTACAGAATTAAGGTTAGAACTCTTATGGAGCTCAGGAGACGAGTTGGATGGCAGGGATGTATTGCACGTATTGACTATATTCCGCTGTGTATTGTAGGCTGTATGGACAACAGTTGAGGACAAGTTATTATAACTGCCCAGATTTATTTGTGATGATTGTACTTTGATAACTTGTATATATGTTAACGGTTGCAGCTTTTCTTTGTATAAAATGCTGTTATTATATATTATATTTTATTTCGCTGCGATTGTGAAATTTTGTGTTGTTGTTTTGTTCTTCTTTTATAACTTTTACTTCTTAACTCTAATAGCCTAATGTTTTTGGCACTCGACTACTTGGCACTCTATACAGTGGACGTATTAGTGTCGATTTTTAGGGTCGAAAATCGCCCAGCCGTTACACGTGGTATCAGAGCTGAAGGTTAAACGAGAACCTTAGCTTTGGTAGGGTTTACTCATTAGCGATAGCGTCAGTAGTACCTTGGAATGAGTCGAGTGTATTGTATATGAGGGCGTACTTGTTATTTTCTTATATAATGATTTCAAAAAAAAAATTGAATAATTTTGTTATATGAAAGAGATAATTTTGTAGATTATTATAGTATATTAAGGTGATTGGCTGTAATTATTATAATCAAATAAAATTATAAAATTTAAGTGGTAATATATGTATAACCAAATAGAAATTAGAGTAAGAATGAATTATGAAAATAAGTTAAGCTAAAAATGGATCTAAACAAGAATTTTAAATTTTGGAAATTCCAAAAGTATTTTTCAAGGTGTTTTAAAACAAAATAGGTTACCCCGATTATATTTTAGATAATTTTTCCAAAATATTATTATGGAAATATGGTTTCTAGATATGGTAATTTTCATAGATTGGGGATTGTGCCTTACTAAAGGGATGTTTATTTTAGAATAAACAATGATGAAACAGAAGGAAATGTTATAAGAAGGATTTTTAAATGTGACTTATAAAGTAAAATGAAATTAAAAATGGATTTAAATTGTGAAGTTTTATGTAAGGACCCGATTCTTCAACTTCCGAAAACTGACATCAATACGTCCACTGTATCAACTGCCGAGAAATCGGTTGCCGAAAAACCGAACACTTAGGGTTTTAAGAAAAAGAAAGAGACAGAAGAAGAGATAAGAAGATAGAAAATCGGGAGAAAAGAAAATAGAAAATAGAACGGAATAGAAAACAACAGAACAATAACAGAATCTCACAAATCGCAGCGGAACAACATATAATAATATATGAATAATCTTTAAACAAAGAACAATATTAGTTATTACATTTTATACATTACATTACATCATCATCAGAGTGTACAACAACAACAACATCAAACAGCGGAAAAGAAATACTATATACTAGTAATACGCCATGCCATCCATCTTGCCTCCAGCAACTCCTAAATATCCAGAATATCCTGATAAACCTTAACTCTTGACTGCCCTTGTGGAAATTGGTGGGCACCCAGAGTTTAGGTAGGAAAACAATAAACTCCGAGTCAGTCATGAGACTGGTGTGGGAACTCAAAACAGTTTATTTATCTTTAAAATCAAAATAGAGGAATATTTTTAAAGTCAATTCGCAATGCTTTTTAAAAATGAGACTACCATAAGGCCTCCCGCACACAAACACAATGCAAACACAGAATCGGAGGAGATTTCTCCTTATGATAGTCAAAGATGCTTGATACGCATTAAAAAGAACATGTGCATAGTATAGGAAAAATTTATTTCGAAAGTAGAATATAAATCTTAGCCAACATACGACCATTATCGTATGCCTACTATAGCTACCATCCAAACAGTGGGGCGCCACCATAAGTGAATGATAGGTTCTACAACTAATACCGTACAAGATCGTATTGTTTCTTTGGATTTCCAACGAATGATCAGGCCAAGGAACTTCCCATTGCCACATGAGAATGCCTCTGGAAGGATATCCCCGAGAACCAAACCGGATCTCTACCAACACAAGGCCGGGTTACCCCTAACTGAGTAACAACTGACCGAATATGCCATCCCCCGGTCCTTTGGGACCTTTAACCGAGCGCTCGTAATCAATTCACACAATCATAAAGTGTTTTCAACATGAGTAAGTATCTGGGCTCCATACCATGATACCACCCTTTTCCAGAAGGAAATGCACATACCCTAAAGGCGCTACCCCTCATAACCTTGCTGCATCTTTCCTGTTTTGACCATTCCCGGGATGTGAGGCTCGACGAAGTCACGTCCATAAAAACATATTTTATACAAAAGCCATGCTTTGGGTCAACAAATGATCATAGAAATTATCACCAAGGTAGACGATCAAACAAATGATCCTATCCCAAATAATCAACACAATGATCATTTCACCGCAACACTCAACATGTCACATTACCAAATTGGGAATATATCGCTGATAACCTTCAACTACATAACCTCTGAGCTCGTACGTCTCAGAGAAGGGTGTTAAGCTAAAAGAATAAATTCTCCGCCACCAACAGAAATATATTTGAAAGAAATCTGCTTTATATCTCAATTTGTAATGTCAGACATACAATCCATACAAGTCTGTTCCGGGCTCGAACAGAACCGAAGGCACTTACAAAGAAGTCCTTGCAATCCGGATATTCACTAATCACGTCCGGACTTCCCATCACATAGGGAGTCTCTATACCGTAGCTACTCGGTGCAAAGACAATCGACGAGTTGTCCTTTCGCTTTCAAAAATATCCGGTCTTCAACACCGGTCATCAATGCTATCCATTACGTCGTATCACTATTCGGAATGGGTAATCCGAATAACGAGCGTAATAATTTAAAAATAAGTGTAGCATTCAAATTCAACAAATCACAACAAATACCTTTCAAAGGTATATATTGATAGTCGGTTATTGAAATATCAATGGATATGCACAACATCACCAGATTCCAAATAATTTTCCAAATTATTTATTTCCCAAAAATATCTTTACAAGATATATAATTTCAATATGTCAAAAATAAATCAATATTTATCTTTAAACAAATTCCACTTTCTCTTATAAATTCCAGAGTGAATTTATATTCCAAAATATCTATGAATATACGATTTCAATTATTCATTTTCAATTTATCTTCAAAAAGATAAATTCTCAAAATATTCACTTTATATTGGAAAACATTTCCATACTTACTTAATAAGTTATTCTCAAATCCATTTATTTTCAACACTTGGAAAATATTCAATATACTTAAATCGAAATTAAGTATATATTTCATTCTTTAAGGAAATCATTCTCTTAAACATATTTATTTGGGCCAAAACGAATGTTGCGTAAAACATCGTTACGACAACCCAAAATCACTAGTATAGGGATTCGAAATTAAAATAGATATATAAATCCCAATACTATACAAAATATTTCCTTTCGGAAATCATTTACTATAACAACAGTGTTATAGTCCACCATTTCCTTTTATCTCTCGAAAACGTCTATTTCAACAATGAATGTTGAAATCTATGGTTTCGAATCTCAACACGTTTTGAAAACATCGTTAGATCGTTTTAATTCTATTTAAAACATCACATTCAAAACAATTTCTTTAACATATTATTCACTATTCAAAAACGTGAATATAACTCCATTAATAGGTTACAACAATTTACTTCTTAAAATAAGTCGTTTGCGGATTTATAAAACAACGTTTATAAATTCCATTTCTATTTATTTTATAACAACTTCCTTTTATAAATCTCCTTTATTAACCTATTCGATTTATAACTCAATGATATACTAGAAATTCATATTATAAGTCAAATGCTTATAAAACGATTATTTTACAAAATCGTTCCTTTAAACTTCATAATTATAAATCTTATAACTTAGAAGATTCAATTATTTATCCAAGACCATTCTTTTAATAACTTTGCAAAATTTATAAACCTACTGCTTATAAAATTCCTTTCATAAGTTCACCGTTTATAATTTTATAAATTTCATTCGTTTATGAAATTCATTCACAATTTATTCTAACACTTATAAAAACTCGTTTTATAATTCAAATGCTTTAATTTATAAATATCAATCTTATAAATTTCTTATATAAATCAATTTATATTATTCTTTTAAAACATCTTTACTCCTTTATAATTTCATCATTTTGATTTATAAAACAATCAAATTTATAAATCCTATATTTAAAATTTTATAATAAATTCAAAAATCGCGATTAAACTATTTTATAAAATCATTAGCCTCATAATTTCGAAAACCAACCTTTAACTATATTTCTCAAAAATATAATTTTTATAACATTAAAAATTATATCGTTTATTTATTTAAAATGAATCAATTTCCAAACATATAATATATTTTCAAAAATCATTTTAAAGTTCCAAATTTGGTCCAATGATGCTGCACACCAAATAGTCAATCACGACAACAACGATATCATATATCGATATGATAATCAACGAATATCAAAATATCCATAATCAAATAAATACTGTTGAGGAATCCAGTTGGATCCCTCCAACCTTTTTTCCTACGTCCACAAACATTAGCACAATACCAATTCCGCTCCAGTACGGAATTATCGCGGTATATGGGATTTAAATTATTATCCGCTTAATAGACGGCGCAATAGGGTCTCATCCGCTATACAATGCGGGAAATCAATAACTGCAATATATACATATGCCAATATATATATATTGCTATTATATATAATACCAATTTCACTATTTATGAAATATTCGCGGTATATGTTTTTAATAAATAACATCCGCTTACTAACGGCGCATAATGTCTATTTTAACAATCAATAGATAAAAATCATCATTCAAACATGCATTCAAATATTTTAAATCTAACTATTTAAAATTAAAATCGAAACTGATTCGATTGAGTGAGAAGTTCTCACCTTGATTTCAATTTCGTTTTAGCGATTTATTTCGAATAAAATTAAACGCACGTTTAATTTTACCCGAAATTCTCACTAACTCCAAATGACTCCAATCCAATTCCATAGCGTAGTGCTCGTCCATACGATTCCAACGCAACTAGTTTCGCGCGTTTTTGACCTCGTATGAAAAAGATATGCATTTAACAAGTTTACACGATTTTATTACTTAATTTACAACATAAATTTTCTATTTTTAACCTATCTGCAAATCTCAGCCACTGGATCCCTTCTCCCCTCATCATGACCGTGCTTCCCTTCTTCTCAAACTCGCGTCTTCTTCCTACAGCAAGCACCGAACCCAACCTCAAATATTAGGGTTTAAATTTGCACCACACACAAACCACTTCGACTCGATCAGGTGACGCCATTAGCAAGCTCGTACAAGACTCCATCCACGCCTGGATCGCAGCCAAGCTCGGCCATCTCTGGTGCACGCAACACGAGGCCGAACGCGCGACCTTTAAACCAAATTTGCCGTCGATCTAAGCCACTTTAAACGATCATAACCGTTGAACACGAAGATCTCGCTGCCCTCTACAATATTGTAGTTGAAGAATTCTTGAAACGAGGCTTGGATTTGAAGAAATTGGAGGAGAAAAGAAACTAAATTTCGGCCGTGGGTTGAGGGGGTGGCGGCTGCGTATAAACTAGGGTTAGGTTATTTTTTTTTATTTTCTCTTGTGAAGGTGGCTATTTATAGGAAAACGAACGACACTATTCATCCCGGATTTTCCAAACTCCGATTTACGCACGGTGACCGACGTTTCTAGGGTTTACACCGCGTTCCGGACACAATGGAACAGGTTTCGGAAGCTAATTCGGTCATCTGTGCGAGTTATGGCTATAAACGTTCAATTTAAATTAAACCGATTTAAACGATTTTCTAGGCGTTTTAATTTGTACCGGACAAACGGTAAATCCAATTGACACGAAATTTGAAACCTTACAATAATATCACATTACGGATCCGATGAAACTGGTTTCGTCGAAATCTGAGACTTTTTGAAAAATGGCTATTTTAACTCGCCAAATTATTATTAAAAAAAAATTTCGATGCGTTTCGAGCTGCCACGATCAAACGATAACTCCGATTGCTACGAAAATTGAAATCCGGTAATAACAAACTATTACGGATCCAATGGAACTGGTCTCGTTCAATTCTGAGACTGTTCGAAAATTGACTATTTTCACTAGTCGATTAAATATTAAAATATTCAATTTTCACAAATAAACTCTTAATTCGATTTTAAAAGTTCTAAAATATCATTCTAACTCCAAATGATAAAATAAAATTTTACAAATCATTTTCAATCATATTTTACTCGATTTTCAATTATTTCCATAATTTCACATATTAAATTATCGATTTAATTATCCAATTAAATCCAATTATTCGAAATAAAATTTATTCGACTTATAATTTCACTTATTAATATTTAAAATTAATTAAATATTCAAATTTTAATTACTAAAAAATCCTGGGTCGTTACAATCTTCCCCTCTTAAAAGAATTTCGTCCTCGAAATTATTAAGTAAGAAAAATTACAGAATCTATCAACTTTCCCAAATTCATAGTTAAATTTCTTACAATAACTTTACTAAGTTTCCCAATCATACTTAGTTATCTTTTCAAAAACAACTACTATTGTTTAACTTTCAATTCCAAATCAAAGTTAAAGTTTTCACAATTTTCCAATTTTCTCAAATTTTTCTAACGCCTTAAATTTCCGGAAAAATTCGCCATAGTCTCCTTTGCACGGCTCGATCCGAAAATAAAAATGACAGTATATATATAACAAATATACATCTTATCAAGTAATGAGGCATCCCGCAGGTAAAAAAGTATAAAAGTACGGTATGTAATCCGAGATATGTACCTTATATTTTATTAGCGAGCATATACGACTAATATAGCGCGAAAGCGAGCTCCAAATGCGAAGCAAACGCGATCCGCACCTACTAAACACTCAACAAACAACATGAGAACCATGTATATAGACAATAGTATCGATATACAACATACAACAACATAATAACTATATATGCCAACATAGCAAATGCAATAAAAGCAATATATATTCAACCATCAACCAACTAGCATTCATAACCAATAAATATTCATTCATATTCTCATTAATATTCAATGAATTGGTTTTTCAATTTAATCACATTCGATTCATTAACAGTGGATGTTTACTAACATTCATTTTCAATTAGTTTATATTCACTTACTCATATTCAAGTTGGTTCACTTCCAAATCAAATTCAATTCTATTTAAGATTCACTTAACTTCCAATTGAATTTCAATTACTTTAGCCTTCAATTTCATTAACTCAATTTCATTAACACTTAATGAATTATATACAATCAACTAACAACCATATAACAACCAAAGTATATTCATTACAACAAAATTACTTTGCTTTCAATTGGTTTAATTAAATTGATTTTCATTCAACTATTTAACTTCCAATAACATTAGATTTTAATGAATTAACACTTTCATTCATTATGTCATATCAACTTAATTTAATTGATTAACATTCCATTCACTCATTCAATTCAATTTCTTAAGTTATATTCCATTTAACTTTAAATTCATTTTTATTTACAACTCATATTCATAAATATATTCATATAGTTTCACTTCTTATATATATAAGTTTATTTCACAATTGTAAATCACTTTAATTATAATTCAATTCTTATAATTCATTCGCTTATACAATTATTCTTCAATTTAGATTATTCAAACAACTTATTCAATCAACTTATATACACTTTAATAATTCTGAAAAATTATTCCTTTATATATAAAATATAATCAAGTAAAATTATTTCATTTACCCAATTTTAAAACAATACTGTGTCGAATTGTTCTATTCAAATGTTTATAAACCCCTTCGGCATAGTTGTCCAAACCGTGCTGACGAAGGTTCATATGCCACTCAATAAACCAATCATCACAATATAAAACAATTTTATATTCACTAACAAATACGCTCTCATAGCTATTATTACACTCAAACTCATTCTAGAGTACTACTGACTCTATCTCTAATGAGTAATACCCAACAGAACCATGGTTGTCGCTTAACCATATGCTCTGATACCAGATGTAAGGAACGTACCGTCAGCGGTCACAACCGGTAGGCTTTTCAACCATCCCAGCCCCACCGTGGCTTACATTGATATCCCAAAATTGCTTTTACGGCCACCCTTTCGAATGTCACGGCTTCGCCTAACCAACCCCGTAAAGAGGACGTGTGGGGGTAAGAGTCTCCCGTTCGCCACCAAACCGCGAAGCGAGAACCCCCCATCACATATCACCTAGCATAAGCAAGAGTGGTGTGGGAACTCAAAACAGTTTATTTATCTTTAAAATCAAAATAGAGGAATATTTTTAAAGTCAATTCGCAATGATTTTTAAAAATGAGACTACCATAAGGCCTCCCACACACACACAATGCAAACGCAGAATCAGAGGAGATTTCTCCTTATGATAGTCAAAGATGCTTGATACGCATTAAAAAGAACATTTGATATTATTACTAGCGCATAGTATAGGAAAAATTTATTTCGAAAGTAGAATATAAATCTTAGCCAACATACGACCATTATCGTATGCCTACTATAGCTACCATCCAAACAGTGGGGCGCCACCATAAGTGAATGATAGGTTCTACAACTAATACCGTACAAGATCGTATTGTTTCTTTGGATTTCCAACGAATGATCTGGCTAAGGAACTTCCCATTGCCACATGAGAATGCCTCTGGAAGGACATCCCCGAGAACCAAACCGGATCTCTACCAACACAAGGCCGGGTTACCCCTAACTGAGTAACAACTGACCGAATATGCCATCCCCTGGTCCTTTGGGACCTTTAACCGAGCGCTCGTAATCAATTCACACAATCATAAAGTATTTTCAACATAAGTAAGTATCTGGGCTCCATACCATGATACCACCCTTTTCCAGAAGGAAATTCACATACCCTAAAGGGCGCTACCCCTCATAACCTTGCTGCATCTTTCCTGTTTTGACCATTCCCGGGATGTGAGGCTCGACGAAGTCACGTCCACAAAAACATACTTTATACAAAAGCCATGCTTTGTGTCAACAAATGATCATAGAAATGATCACCAAGATAGACGATCAAAGAAATGATCCTATCCCAAATAATCAACACAATGATCATTTCACAGCAACACTCAGCATGTCACATTACCAAATTGGGAATATATCGCTGATAACCTTCAACTACATAACCTCTGAGCTCGTACGTCTCAGAGAAGGGTGTTAAGCTAAAAGAATAAATTCTCCGTCACCAACAGAAATATATTTGAAAGAAATCTGCTTCATATCTCAATTTGTAATGTCAGACATACAATCCATACAAGTCTGTTCCAGGCTCGAACAGAACCGAAGGCACTTACAAAGAAGTCCTTGCAATCTGGATATTCACTAATCACGTCCGGACTTCCCATCACATAGGGAGTCTCTATACCGTAGCTACTTGGTGCAAAAATAATCGACGAGTTGTCCTTTCGCTTTCAAAAATATCCGATCTTCAACACCGGTCATCAATGCTATCCATTACGTCGTATCACTATTCGGAATGGGTAATCCGAATAACGAGCGCAATAATTTAAAAATAAGTGTAGCATTCAAATTCAACAAATCACAACAAATACCTTTCAAAGGTATATATTGATAGTCGGTTATTGAACTATCAATGGATATGCACAACATCACCAGATTCCAAATAATTTTCCAAATTATTTATTTCCCAAAAATATCTTTACAAGATATATAATTTCAATATGTCAAAAATAAATTAATATTTATCTTTAAACAAATTCCACTTTATTTTATAAATTCCAGAGTGAATTTATATTCCAAAATATCTATGAATATACGATTTCAATTATTCATTTTCAATTTATCTTCAAAAAGATAAATTCTCAAAATATTCACTTTATATTGGAAAACATTTCCATACTTACTTAATAAGTTATTCTCAAATCCATTTATTTTCAACACTTGGAAAATATTCAATATACTTAAATCGAAATTAAGTATATATTTCATTCTTTAAGGAAATCATTCTCTTAAACATATTTATTTGGGCCAAAACGAATGTTGCGTAAAACATCGTTACGACAACCCAAAATCACTAGTATAGGGATTCGAAATTAAAATAGATATATAAATCCCAATACTATACAAAACATTTCCTTTTGGAAATCATTTACTATAACAACAGTGTTATAGTCCACCATTTCCTTTTATCTCTCGAAAACGTCTATTTCAACAATGAATGTTGAAATCTATGGTTTCGAATCTCAACACGTTTTGAAAACATCGTTAGATCGTTTTAATTCTATTTAAAACATCACATTCAAAACAATTTCCTTAACATATTATTCACTATTCAAAAACGTGAATATAACTCCATTAATAGGTTACAACAATTTACTTCTTAAAATAAGTCGTTTGCGAATTTATAAAACAACGTTTATAAATTCCATTTCTATTTATTTTATAACAACTTCCTTTTATAAATCTCCTTTATTAACCTATTCGATTTATAACTCAATGATATACTAGAAATTCATATTATAAGTCAAATGCTTATAAAACGATTATTTTACAAAATCATTCCTTTAAACTTCATAATTATAAATCTTATAACTTATAAGATTCAATTATTTATCCAAGACCATTATTTTAATAACTTTGCAAATTTTATAAACCTACTGCTTATAAAATTCCTTTCATAACTTCACCGTTTATAATTTTATAAATTTCATTCGTTTATGAAATTCATTCGCAATTTATTCTAACACTTATAAAAACTCGTTTTATAATTCAAATGCTTTAATTTATAAATATCAATCTTATAAATTTCTTATATAAATCAATTTATATTATTCTTTTAAAACATCTTTACTCCTTTATAATTTCATCATTTTGATTTATAAAACAATCAAATTTATAAATCCTATATTTAAACTTTTATAATAAATTCAAAAATCCCGATTAAACTATTTTATAAAATCATTAGCGTCATAATTTCAAAAATCAACCTTTAAATATATTTCTCAAAAATATAATTTTTATAACATTAAAAATTATATCGTTTATTTATTTAAAATGAATCAATTTCCAAACATATAATATATTTTAAAAAATCACTTTAAAAATCATTTTAAAGTTCCAAATTTGGTCCAATGATGCTACACACCAAATAGTCAATCACGACAACAACGATATCATATATCGATATGATAATCAACGAATATCAAAACATCCATAATCAAATAAATATTGTTGAGGAATCCAGTTGGATCCCTCCAACCTGTTTTCCTGCATCCACAAACATTAGCACAATACCAATTCCGCTCCAGTACGGAATTATCGCGGTATATGGGATTTAAAATATTATCCGCTTAATAGACGGCGCAATAGGGTCTCATCCGCTATACAATGCGGGAAATCAATAACTGCAATATATACATATGCCAATATGTATATATATTGCTATTATATATAATACCAATTTCACTGTTTATGAAATATTCGCGGTATATGTTTTTAATAAATAACATCCGCTTACTAACGGCGTATAATGTCTATTTTAACAATCAATAGATAAAAATCATCATTCAAACATGCATTCAAATATTTTAAATCTAACTATTTAAAATTAAAATCGAAACTGATTCGATTGAGTGAGAAGTTCTCACCTTGATTTCAATTTCGTTTTAGTGATTTATTTCGAATAAAATTAAACGCATGTTTAATTTTACCCGAAATCCTCACTAACTCCAAACGACTCCAATCCAATTCCATAGCGTAGTGCTCGTCCATACGGTTCCAACGCAACTGGTTTCGCGCGTTTCGACCTCGTATGAAAAAGATATGCATTTAACAAGTTTACACGATTTTATTACTTAATTTACAACATAAATTTTCTATTTTTAACCTATCTTCAAATCTCAGCCACTGGATTCCTTCTCCCCTCATCATGACCGTGCTTCCCTTCTTCTCAAACTCGCGTCTTCTTCCTACAGCAAGCGCCTAACCCAACCTCAAATATTAGGGTTTAAATTTGCACCAAACACAAACCACTTCGACTCGATCAGGTGACGCCATTAGCAAGCTCGTACAAGACTCCATCCACGCCTGGAACGCGGCCAAGCTCGGCCATCTCTGGTGCACGCAACACGAGGCCGAACGCGCGACCTTTAAACCAAATTTGCCGTCGATATAAGCCACTTTAAACGATCATAATCGTTAAACACGAAGATCTCGCTGCCCTCTACAATATTGTAGTTGAAGAATTCTTGAAACGAGGCTTGGATTTGAAGAAATTGGAGGAGAAAAGAAACTAAATTTTGGCCGTGGGTTGAGGGGGTGGCGACTGCGTATAAACTAGGGTTAGGTTATTTTTTTATTTTCTCTTGTGAAGGTGGCTATTTATAGGAAAACGAACGACACTATTCATCCCGGATTTTCCAAACTCCGATTTACGCACGGTGACCGACGTTTCTATGGTTTACCTCGCGTTTCGGACACAATGGAACAGGTTTCAGAAGCTAATTCGGTCATCTGTGCGAGTTATGGCTATAAACGTTCAATTTAAATTAAACCGATTTAACGATTTTCTAGGCGTTTTAATTTGTACCGGACAAACGATAAATCCAATTGACACGAAATTTGAAACCTTACAATAATATCACATTACGGATCCGATGAAACTAGTTTCGTCGAAATCCGAGACTTTTTGAAAAATGGCTATTTTAACTCGCCAAATTATTATTAAAAAAAATTTCGATGCGTTTCGAGCTGCCACGATCAAACGATAACTCCGATTGCTACGAAAATTGAAATCCGGTAATAACAAACTATTACGGATCCAATGGAACTGGTCTCGTTCAATTCTGAGACTGTTCGAAAATTGACTATTTTCACTAGTCGATTAAATATTAAAATATTCAATTTTCACAAATAAACTCTTAATTCGATTTTAAAAGTTCTAAAATATCATTCTAACTCCAACATGATAAAAACAAAATTTTACAAATCATTTTCAATCATATTTTACTCGATTTTCAATTATTTCCATAATTTCACATATTAAATTATCGATTTAATTATCCAATTAAATCCAATTATTCGAAATAAAATTTATTCGACTTATAATTTCACTTATTAATATTTAAAATTAATTAAATATTCAAATTTTAATTACTAAAAAATCCTGGGTCGTTACATTTTAAGTCTAAGCCCTAGAGAAAATTTGAAATTGTTTCAAAGTGTATAAGGAGGAAATAAATAATATTATATTTTTGAATATAGAATCTTATTTTAAAACAAGAGTGGTTCGAAGATGAATTTTTTTTGGATTAAAAATCAAGAATGGTTTAAAATTTAAAATTTGATTTGGTATGTAAATGGGATAAATATGTGTGTGCATATGTGTGTATGTGTGGATATATTTGACTTTAAAGATAAATACCGTGAGTTGAATTCCGAAATCCCCTTAGAATGAGAAGTATAACCCAAAGAGAAATAAATTTTTGAACTTATAAGTGGAAGTGATATTAATAAGAATTGGATTTGGAATGAAAAAATTAAATTGTGTAAGTTTAGATGGATGGAATGAATTTAAAATTTAACTCAGGCCAAGTTAAATAAGTTTTAGTTAATAGCCTGAAATGTGAGATTTCAAGGTGGGATTAAGGTTTAGCTTATGGAAGTTAAATGGGTTAAATTGAAAAGGAAGTCATGTACGATTTCAAAATGATTTTGAAATAAGACGGGTTTCAAATTACGGAAATGTGTGATGGATACCATCGATTAATGTTTTAAATAATTTGGATGTTTATTTACTTTGACATATCCTGCTGTCGTTCTGTATATTATTGACATTATATAAAACTATAGATTTGATTATTTCGGTTAAATTAAGAAGCGAATTGAAATGATATATATCCAACCTTGAAATGGAATAGAATAAAACTAAATTTATGGAAACGAAATCATTTTGAACTCAAGATTGAAATGTTAAAAATGAATTTATCAACCGAAATTGTTCAAAGAATCGGGTTTAAAATTTTGAAGTTATAATTGGGAAATAAATTGAATTTTGAAAATTTATTTGCATAAAAAGAGGTTTGGACTCATATCCGAACCTTAAAATAAGTTTATGTAAAGGTAATTTAAATGAATATTTTGAAATTTGGGCTCATGATTTAATTATAAAAGATTTACGTTGCTAAATTAAATGTTAAGAGTTAATTTGATTTAAGTGATTAAATTAGTATTTTGAAAACCAAACCCAAATTTACATAAATCGAGATGGTTTAAAAAAAATTGAGAATGGAATTGAAATTAATTCAAAAACTAAAATTGAATAGAATTAATTGGAATTGTAATTGAAGTTGAATTAGTTCAAATTCAAAATGAAAATTGATTTTGAATTGGAGAGTGGGAATAGAATCAGTTTGACTTTAAAACTATTTTCTAATAAATTATTTCAATATAAACTGTCTTAAATCTATTTTCTGAATTTTTTGAATTATTTTGGATTTTCCATGCTATATACTATACAAACCTTTCTTTCTAAAAACTCAAACTATCTTATAATATTTAACTATTCAAGCTATTTTCTAAGTTCGAGCTGGTCAGAATGGAAATTGTTTATATTTAAATCATGGAATTAAATACTAATTGTGTTGAATTAAATTTATAATCCAAATGGGAATTCGAAGCAATTTTGAATTGGAACCGAAATCGGATATTGAGGGAAAAATGATTTTTGAAGTGAGTGAGTATATTTTTGAGTAAATATGATGATTTTAAAATAAAAGGTTGGATATTATTATAATTGAGAACTTACTTTGCAAGATATAAGTAATGTGACAAATGACTTTGAAAAGGGAAATCGAACTTGAAAATTTTGATTTGGCATTAGTAAGATTATAAGTATTAGTTATATATTTAAACTTCCTTGTTGAAATTATAACCAGAACAAGTGATCTATGAAAGATATTTGTAATACTAAATGGAGTTTATATGAGTATGAAGTTGACTCAGAAATTATTGATCTAAAAATTATTCGAGTTGAAAGGAATGATTTTATATGTATATAAGAATGAACTGGAAAGGTTTTGGAACCCACTGATTTTAAAAGGCTTTTGATTTGGAAAAAGCATACTTTGGAAATTTGGTAAACCAAATTTGTAAATTTATCGATTTTGAAGATATCGATTTTGTGCAAATGAGGTTTATATGTGATGCACATAAAGAGTGTGATTTAAAAGGTACTGTATATGTATATAGTATGATATGTTTTGAAAAAGATATGAAAAAAAGGCACCCCCATTGAGAGTTGAAACTTATAGTAGGAGATCCACTAGGTGGTTCTACCTAGAACCTTAAGGGTGGGTTCAATGAGATTGGGATCCTAGAGGACGTCCGGACAAAAATCGAGTTCCTGATGATCATTGTTGGGTAGTTTAAGTCGAGTGGCGTTGGCGCCTACTATTAAATTGGGGTTTTGCTGTGATGGCAACGTAACCTTTGCTGTAACTACGATCTACCGCATTCCATAGCGTAAGTTGAGTGGCAATGATTGCCTACAATCTAGGTTTGATTTCGCTAGAAGAGTGACGTAACATCAGTAGATTGCGATCTATGTGGTTCCAAAGCGGAATTCGTGTAGCAGTGAGTGCATATAGTCTATATTGGGTTTCACTGAGATAGTGACGCAACCTTTGTGTAGCCTACGATTTATGTGATAAAGTTTCGATTGGCAGCGTAATTCGAGTGGCACTGATGCCTTACAGTTACATAGGTTTTGCTGCGATAGCAGCGCAATCCTGGGTGTAACTGCGATCTGTTGCAGTTCCCATGGCGAAAGTCGAGTGGTGCGGATGTCTGCAGTTTTCTTATGGATTTCGTCGGGATGGCGACGTAATCATCGGGCTAACTGCGATCCATGGAATGAGGTGATGATTTCCATAGCATTTTTGAAAAGTTTCCAAGTATTTTCACTGGATGTTGAACGGGTCTACTAAGTACTTATAGATTTTCAGTCCTACGCCTGATCAACGTATGACTAAATTTCTATGAGAACAAGGATGGACTTGTTTGAACATCGAGTTATGAAAAGTATTTTTATACAAAACTAATTTGGTATATTATGTAATTTTAAAGTGTTTTAAAATGGTATAATAAAAAGAGTAAGGAAGTTAAAATGTTTAAAGACGATTAACTTAATAATATACATCGAAATTTAAAATTTTCGTTTCGTTCCTTTTCGAGGACGAAAAGTTCTAAGTGGGAAGGAATATAAAGACTCGGAATTTTAGCCATCGAATATTAGGGCGATTAACTGATTTAAATTATTGGGACATTAATTTTGATTGGTCAAATAAATAAATTTTCTAATAGTTAAAATATCTATATCTATAAATTGATTAAAAACTATATTCAAATTTTGAATAAAATTTCTGGATTTGATAAATTTTAGAGAAATATAAATAAAAACTCTACCATTTGAAATTCAAGGTAGAATATATTTGTATATAAATAGAAATATATACAAAAATTTATGATGTTTGATAATATATACATAAGTATGTAAATATACAAGTATATGAATGCATGCCCATATGGAATACAATATAGGAAAGTTTGTATAAATGTGGATATGTATAATATCAAAAATATACATAAGCAATGTATATGAGAATATGTGCAAGTATAAATGTATGTATATGATGGTAAAACATATGTAAGTAAATAATAATGTATAAATGTCGGTAGCATACATATGCAAATATAGATAAATATGTAAATAGGGGATAACGTGAAGAAAAAAATGTAACATGATGACAAATACGAGCAAATGCACATATATATTAAATATGAAAATGCAAGCATATATATATATAATGACAACAACATATATGGATATATATATATATATATATCTGTGTGTATGTGTGAATAAAATTATAGTATGTGTGAATATGTGTATATATGTTATAAAAACTTTGCATATGGTCTGAATTGCAGGAAAAATATACGTATGAAGATACATACATACATACATATATATATGTATGTATATGTATATGTAAATGCTTAAGGGAACATCATCATAACAAATATCAAAATCAAGTCCTGTGAATTCTAATCCACATAATAAATCGTATCATCTTTTATTTAATGAAATCACTTAATTTAAGGAAGTCAAATCAATTTTTTTCCAAAAAAAGAAGATAAGATAAAATTCTGTACATGGACAAAGGCTTCACCCTTCTACTCAGCCTTCCCATCTATAAATCCCCTTCTTAGTTTTCTTTCATATATACATCTTTTCTCAAACAAAAGTAAGAACCAGTTGAAATTTAAAGTCTGGAAGAAAACTAAGCAACTAAAAGCCTAAGGCAGGAGCAAACAGGCAGCGGTTTAGGCGAGTAAACATTTTGTTTGTGTTTTACTGGATATAACATGTATAGACAATTAATTGTGATTTTTGAGTTAAAATCTTGGATTTATGTCATGTATATATGAAAATTAAGTACGAGTACATAGAATCAACCTGGACAGCATCATTTTAAGCTCAAAAACTTTGCATACTTTCTCCAGACTCCTCTGTCATGTTTTATTTTGTTTAAAAGTTAAACACCCTAGTTTCAAAAATTAATTTCTCATTTTCTAGTCAATTTTAGGTTATGGTTCCAAAAGCAAAAGTGATTGTTTTTTAGTATATTTTGTTTGTAATTTGTTTCATTAGTTATATTGAAGTATAGAAGGAGAAAAATATAATTTACAGTGAGGCATGTATAAATGACAATAAATCAAGTTTCATAAATAAGTAAATCGATTACATGAACATGTTAATCGAAAATGATGATTTTCGGTGGTGGTTTGGAGATTTTTAAGTGGTTGTCGAATGAGGTAGGTGAAGATGAACAGGGTTGGGTTTTTTCGGCAAATTTCGACGAGATGATTGGATTTATGGAAAGTAGTCGGGTGTGGAGGAAGCTTGCCTAAGAAAAATGGTGGGGCGAGTTCTAGTAGAGTGCGATGGCCAGATGAGGTCAATGCAGGGTTTAAGGGAGGTTCTTGGTCGTGGCCGGTTTGGAGGCGATGGTGGCGGCGTGGGGCAACTGGAAGGATGCGGTATGAGGTGAAGAGATGGAGGGAAGTGTGGCGAGGCTAGTGGCAGAGTTTGGGGGATTCTGGTGGTCGGAGGTGGCCGGATGATATAGGAAATGGTGGTCGTGTTCGTTCTTAGGTTTGGTTTTAAATACGAGTTTTCGTTTTGGTGGTTGCCGAGGGAATTTTGGAGGGTCAGGCGGTTTGTGGGGTTGGAGTTGACCTGGGCCGATGGTGGCAGCGTGGTTGAATGACCGAAAAGGGGCGTGCACGGATACGTGTGCATGCACATTTATTTGGGCTTCCAGGAGAAAAGAAGAAGGGAGTGGAGAAAGACTCGAGGGAAGAATGAAAAGGAGGAGAGGAAGGAAAGACTAGGCCAGGTGGGAAGAATGGGTTGAAAGAAAAAAAAAGGAAAAGAAAAGTAAAAATAAAGAGAGAAAAAAGAAAGTAAAGCAGAATAGAAAAGAAAAAAAGAGGAAAGAAGGGAAAAAGAAATTAACTTATGATAACTTTAAAGTTAAAACTCTATTTCGACTAGCATTTTAAATCAAATCAATGGGAAATTCTTTGCCTTGTAATCCTGTCTCCTAATATTTAATCTTAATTGACTTTGTGTAAAGTAAACCTTACTTATCTATAATAATTAAGTAAGTAATTAATTTAATTCTAAATGATCAAATTTTAGGTTAATAAAATACGATTAGTCATTTCTTGGATTTTTCCTAATTTTAGGTTAATAAAATGGTATAATAATAGTTGTGGGCATTGTCTTGGGTTTCATCGTAAGCCTTTTCCTCTATGCATCTTAATCTAGTATCACTGTTCTTAATATTGAGATTATCAATTTTGCTTACAGGTAGCGTAGTTAGCAGGTGAACATTGAGGGGGGGGGGGGGGATCTGCAAAACGATGGAAGCATATTCGTGTTGAGGGACATTAGATTCATAACTCTTCAAGTCTCGTCTCTCTTTAATTAATACCAGTTTGTAATGTATTGAAGGTTCCGGGTTTTGGGTTAGTATTGATTTTCTATAATGATCCTACTAATTTAGATGAAGGGGCGTTTAGTCTTTTGGTATTTGGTGGTGAGAAGATGTATATTAGGTAGAGAAGCAACTTATAGATTCCAATTTTTGGGATAAGGATATGGTGTTTGTAAAGTACAAGGGAGTTTTATATGAAAATAAATTGTCTAGGGCTCACCTCCTTCTAGCTATAAAATATTGATGAAAATTTTCATCCTTGTAATATCAACTTAGTTTTTGAAGCAATTATGACGTTGGACGCTTTTGTAATCGAGAAATAATAAATTTAATTGATATTGAAACTGCCTTTATAGAAGTAATCGTGTTGCTAAAGCTTACATAACCATGTAGATGCACTTTGACTGTTTGTTAAAATGTCAATTTCAATTTGACATCCACTTGATATCAAATTGAACAAAATCTAGCATCCAAAAAAAAAAAGATAACGGGAACAAATAAAATAAGGAGATACATAGATTTACGTGATTCGAATTTTATTACAAAAAAAACCTATGTCCATGAGGTAACTTATTCTTATTATAATCATGCCATTTTTACATGATTTCTTCGAAGAGAACATCAATTTTTTTGCAATATAAAGCTCGGAGGATCCAAAAAGTCCCCACTTGCTACTACAGTGCCTTTACTATTATAGCTGAGGCTATTTCATGTGGATTGTTGATGCCACATCTTTACATTCTTCCTCTACCATTAGATGTTGCCATGTGCTCTTCATATATTGATTGATTTTATAAGCACATATTGGATTTAGGTGGAAAGGTATGCCTTTTGCGGGAAGATTTTAATTTAGGCGGGATGGTTTGAATTTGAAACTGTGTGCCTAAAGTTGATGAAATGGTTACATTATGCTCGTTTGGATACTCTGCACAATGTAAGATGATGCAGTCTGATGTCGTTATTCATCATTGAATTGCTTAGACACTACTTTGATATGGGAATGGTGGCCTAATCCTCTAGTATTAGAGTAGTTTGGATTGGGTTTTTGGTGCTCTGACTAGGCTCAAGATGGTGGTGCAGTCTTACTTATTAAGATATTCATTTTGGATTCGGTTACTCCTAGCATTGTGTTTTGTCGTTATTTTAGCTAGTGTAGTGCATTATGACTTTGGGAGTAGTTAAAGTGTTGTGTAATATTGCATCCTATATAACTGTGATGGCGTATTTCTCAATGGTCCAATTATGGTAGCAAAGTTCTGGAATACATATAACTATGCAATTCTTCTATATTGAGGCAGCCTCTTGTTTTTTATTTGTCCTGTGCATGTGTGTAGTTTACTGACTCATTATTTTATGAAAGTGTGTCATTAGGGTTGCTTCTATTGTGTATTTGAAAAGTATAGTTTAGCTTATGGATGTGACGCAACATTCCATAAGCTGTTTTATGTACTTGATCCGACTTTGATACCGCTTTGATAATTGTATATGGACTATGTGTTATTCAATTGTGTAATAGTCATGTGTATAACATTATATTAATTACATCTTACTAAATTAATTAAAATTTTAATTAATTTTATACTATTCAACTAAACATTTTATATTGAATATTTATACTACGTCATTTATAGTTACACACACACACAAACATATATCCATGTTTGTGTATGTATTTTGTTATTCATTGATTAACATTTAATTAATATGTTAATTAAACAATTTTAATTATTATTAATTTCAAAATTTTCTTATGCATACTTTTGTCTTACGTCATCTTAAACAATTTAAGACAACGTAACATATATCATTATATGTACACACGTTAATTAATTAATTATTTAATTAATTTATTTAGTTAATTAATCTATTAATATTTTAAAATTATTGAATTATGTATATTTATTGTACTTTTAAACACTTATGAAAATTATGTTATAACAGTAACAATATATTTCTTATTTTAAATTTAAATTTTAAATTTGAGATTTTGTTTTAATTTTAGAATAATTTGGAAAAATAGCCCAAGGCCCAATTAAAATTGGATATTTTCTATTAGGAGAACCTTTGGGTTTACTTTACCATTTGGGCTACGCTGATAGCCAAGTAGGACATGGTACTTGATTATCCAAACTCAACGTCAACACTACTTTTCTACACACCCTATTAAATGGGTAAGCTTAATTAGTTAGCCGTGACGTGAATAATTTAAAATGTATAAGCGATTGGACTTCGGTACCGTTGTTGGATCTGCGACAGCATGCAACAAGTTAAAGGGTGAATTTAAAAAAAAAAATACTATTTTGGATCTTATTGGGCCTACAGAGTTTAAATTAATTTAGATTTGATCTAAATTAATTTCAAATAAAATTTGTATTTTATTCGAATTGTTACAAAGTTATATTTTTGTATTATTTTTATATTGCATAATATAACATGTGTATTATATACACATATGTGTATACATGCATGTGCAACATATACAATATGCATAGTCTAACATGCCCATATATTACTGCTAGGATTTACCCATAATAGGCATATTAGCCCCTCCATATACATATATACTATCTTATATATATATATATATGTATATATATATGTATGTATGTATATATATAGTTTCAATACAATCTAATATGATGTTTCATAAATTATAAATATATCTGTGTGTGTATCTGTGTGTGTGTGTATGTATTTGACATTATGATATAGATTAATTATAAATATTAATATTTTAATTTTAAAATTTAATTCAAGATTTGCTTAATAATATCTACTGATTTCAATATCAAACTAATGTACTAATTTTCTAAGTAAATGAATATATACATATATATATGTAAATTATAAATTTTGGTAATGAATTTTTTTTCAAAAATTACATGTACATACAATTTTACATATGTATTAAATTAATATTTAAAATTCAATATAAAATAACAATAAATATATATGTTTTAATGTAAATAATTAATTAAATACACATATATAAGTATAGTATATATATATCCAGCTATGATTATATTTGGTAGAATACATTTTTCTATTTATGAAAGCTATGCGGTTTAGAAAATTATATTTTTTAATTAAGATTTCCATATGGAAATCATTAAAAAAATAGAAAAGTCTTTCAAACCTTGCATACAATTGTTATGACATAATTATATGTATATTTTATAATGTATATGTGTGTGTATGAGTGAGTGACACAAAATGGAATATATTATATTTAATGTAAATTATATTAACATATATTGCTTTTAATTGAAATATATACAAATACACGTGAAAAGAAATTTATTTCTAACAAACATACCATGTATATATATTAACAAAAATATTTATATTGATTTTATATACTAATACATTTGTATTTTAAGTTTAATTTTGTTTAAAGGCTTTTTAAATTACTAATTAATTTTCTAAAATTAAAATGTGATTAAATTGATTTAATAACCTTTTAACCCCCTTTTAAGTTATAAGTAATGATGGAAAACTTGTCCTTGAAAATTATTTACAAAATTAAATACTTTGACAAAAAGTCGATAATGTGACCGAAAATCGGTTTAAATATAAATTGCTTTTCATTCAATATAAATTGTTCGAACTCTTGTGCACTTGTCTAGTTATCAAATGAACAGATTAGTAACTAATTAACACACTTCGATTCAAAAAGCAATTGGAATATTCTAGAAGTTTCGAATGGATAAGAGATATTAACATGTTAAGGGTATTTAAGTATTTTTGTTAAAACTAAAGTTATGTAAAGGAGAAGTTATGGACATTTGTGGAGGTAAGGCCTCTATGGCATGGTAAAGGGGCGATAAAAATTTTAGGCAACACAATTTTGAGCCTATATAAGGAGGGGCATGCCCTTGTTAATAAACCACAAATTCATAAAGCTAAAAGCAAGCTTCTTTAATGTCTTCTTCTCTTATGTTCTGACGATTTTTGTTTTTTGCAAAACAACTTCAAATCTACTCAAACTTTGCCAAAAGCCTTAGGATAATATTACGGCACCTTCAACCTATTTAGAGCTGGAGGAAGCAAAGTCATTCTCCCCCTACATCCAATGGCCATGAGCTATTATTAGGGTTTGAAGGCCAAAAAGCAAGTTTTAAGCAATGAAGGAAGAAGAAGGTGGTTGCAAGTGATGGTAGGAAGTGTTCTTAAGTTTGTTTACGCTTGAATATGTGTGTTTTGCCTGAATCTCAGTGAGTTATCTCACTATCTTGTTTGTATATATTGTGTATATATGTGTTGTGTGCAAATATAAAATTAAAGTGTTATTAACTAAGTCAAGTTATAAACTTTAGAGCCCTCTTGCTTTTGAAAGTAAATGACAACTTTATATTGTATAACATCACTTCAATTACCCTATTAAACATGTGGCATGGCCTTGACTTAACGTTTAAATGGTTGTTTAACTTGTACGTTGAATTAAAGTATGTTTAAAAGTGTTAGAAGCGAGAATAGTCGCTATAAGTGCACTTTGATTTCCCTTTACTTTAACTTGTGTAAATAGAAAAATTAACTTGGGATAGTGTGATTTTGTCGTTCTCTACACATATTTTGGTATATTGTATAGTAAAGAAATGGTTTCAAAAGTTACAAGAATTATGAAGGAAAGTTGTCAAAGTTGAAGCAGAAATGTGATTATAAATACACTTTGTAAATATAACATGTTTTCTAGAATTTTTATAAATAAATTGAAAGATATTCTTTGGGGTTTATTTCCATGATTTTTAAGTACCCTGAGATAGACTTACAATAAAAATTTCAGTTCTTAAATCACTTGTCAAAGTGGTTAAAACCAGTCACAAAGATTTTGTTTTTCAATATTGTTTTTAACAAGGATCTTTAATGGCATTTATAAATGTTGTAATAAGTTGCTTATGGTTTTAAGTGTTTAAAACTGATATTTATATTTTGTATTTTTGTCTGATATTTCTAGAGATGTTTTCTAACCTATTTTAAAGTATTTTAAAGTTGGTTTGAAGTTTAAACGTATATGTATTTTTAAAGCAAAGAGATTTTATAATAAAACATGGTTTTCCTTAAATTATAGGTTAGTTATTTCCATGTAACATTTTACTTAGATATTTAAAACCTATTCATAAGTATTTACATGTTTTGAAAAAGGCAATTGACTAGGCTTAACGCTAAAAGCCAACGAGGTAGACTTCTCTATTTGTAAGAGTTAAGATTGATGTCAAGTAGGGATATGTTTAATAGAGCTCTAACCTAATGGCCGTCCTCTTGAGCGAGAAATAGTCAAGTCGAAATGTCAAAAGTGTGTTAATCTTGTTGTTTACTTATTTTTTAAAAGTAATCAACTTTTCTTGACGCTAAAAGCTGTTGAAGTAGGCCTATCTGTTTGTAAAAGTTAAGATTGATGTTGAGTAGGGATATGAGTAACAAACTCTAACTACATGTTTCCCTTTTGGTGGAGGAATAGTTAAGTTAGGAATGTCGGAAACATATTAATCATATTGTTTACTTACTCATTTATGACAGTTATAAATACTATACTTAACACTAAAAGCTAATGAACTAGATTTATCTACCTGTGAGATCAATGAATGAAGTGTCTAAGCAAGGCTTTGAAATGCAACCAGTGCTCTAACTTACCTGCCTTTACTTTTGGAAGAGGAACAATTAAGTTGGAATGTCAAAATTAGTTCAGTATACGAATCATAATCTCTATAAGTGACCGTTTTTAGATAGATAGTTGATTAGTCGACTATCGAACTTAACCATATATTATCTTAGATCTTTAAAAGAATGTTTTAAATATAAGCATAAGTGAAATGGTTTTGGGTTTGTTGTGACAATGTGTTAATGACATTCGTCTTTAACCCTTTTTGAGTATACTTATATAAATGTAAATATATCATAAAAGAATGTTTTAAAGATAATCATAAGTGAAATTTATAGTGACAATGTTTAAACAACATTAGTGTTAAAACTTTTTGAATGGATTTGTGGAAGTACTCAAGGAATCTTTTGGAAAAAGATATAAAAAGAAAAGGTTTAAAGCAAGAAATCTTGTTGATGATTTGTGAATATATTTATACTATAACAACTCTGGATTTTGGTCATTTAATTTTGAATATTTAATTAATTCTAATTATTTATAATATTGAGTTAAAAGCTTTAAAACTCGAGTCAAATTACAGGATTGTCTAAAATCTTTGAGTTGTGAATAAATATTTGAATAGTGATTTAAACGTTGGAATTATGGACTTATTATTTGAATAATGATTTGAATATCTGGATTTTGAATTGAATAGTTATTTAACGGGTTTAATGGAATTATTTAACTCCTTTTAAATTATTAAATGCTATAAGTGAATTTCTTTGTTAATTTATTTACAGAAATAAATGATTCAGATAAAAAAATCAGAAATTATGTTTTTACTTTTAAGACTCATTTCAAATGACGTATTATTAATTTATTTTATCTAATTTTTCTATGTTTTTTAATTTGGAAAATATTTAAATTATCCGTTTGACTTTTTATCGTCAAATAGCAGTATTTTTGGGATCTTACAAAATTCAACAATTAGTGTATATTATTTTTTGTTTCGAAATTGCATCGTTGTTCTAAGCGCGGATGATTTTTTGTTTTATCGTTCATGAAAATCAATGCAGTGAAACGCTGAGTTTTTCAAAATCAATATAACAACACTTAACATCAGCAGCCAAAATGTTTCGTGTAATAACCCGAATTCCAATGGTCTGGATTTTTCGCAAAAATGCTAAAAACCAAGCCCACTGAAGCCTGAGTTGGGTATCTAGTATCTAGCAAATCAGCAAAGATAAATATATTAGAGCTCAATTAAGTATCTCACTGTCATCTATCTAACCTGTAGAATGTTATGAGGAGGGGGTCAGAATAAAATTTCTGGTGAATGAATAAATAATATACTTCTAGGCTTAATTCTACATTTATCATTTTATTTTCACTTACTCTTATATGAGGTTCATTAGGTTACAATACTCTTGCCTCTGTTCGTGAACCGTTCCCATCTACTCCATAATACGTTAAAACATAATAACTAATATATGCATATATGTAGCTATATGGCTAATGACCATATTGTTCCTAGGTACTACCCATAGTATCTTCTGTATCCACCTCGCAAAGGATTCCATCGTCTTGCTCCATAGCGTTATGTGACTACATCTATAAAGGACAGCTTCGTGAGGCCTACAATATAGATGTTCCATTGTCTACTATGAAAACATAAAACTACATCCATACTAGTCTATACTAATGCTCGGACATCTGCAATGTATCACCCAGTGCATACATTGAGGATTATACGTAATTTTTCAGTCTACTCTCCGAATCCCGCCAATAAGGTATACCTTGCACGAAACTCAATCGAGGATTTTCTATATCTATAAAGGACAACTTCGTTAGGCCTACAATACAGATATTCTAGTTCGTCTGTCTCTTTTCTCATCCTGGTTATGGCCCCATGCAGCCACCCCTTAACTAATAGAAAGACTTCTAAAGAGTTAAGTGGTCGTGCCTTACTGCAGACAATCTAACATCCAATTGGCGAAGCCCCTACATCTAATGTCTTGATAGTGAAAGAATCATTGGCCTGTTAGTTTAAGTCTAGTCTTCCCCAAAATCGCTCTTGGTCTTGATGCTGGCCGATATCCGCCTACAACTATCTTTAATCTTATTTGCAAGTACTGGACATATGAATACCCTACTCCTAACACCAAGCCCTTCTGACTGCCTACAAAGATCTGCTTCGTTAAGCCTATAATGCAAATGCAGTCAAGGCATACTCTATAACAACCCAAAATTTTGGTCGTTACTTTTGAACATTTAATTTATTTTAAATGCTGAATATGGAAGAATTACAGAAATGGTTTAAAGTTTCAAATATAGCAATTAATTTGATTTGGTAAAATATAAAATCAATATTGAAAATTGGGATAATAAGTGAATCTGGAGATAAATGGACATGGAAATGATTTCTAAGTTGATTTAAAATTCTATTTGGATTAGAATTATAACGTTAGACTTTTTAATGGATTTAGAAAGTCGATAAGTTAAAATTGGAATTTGGATATTAATTTAATAGTGAAAATTAATATATGAAAATAGTGTAAACAATTGAATTTTTATTTAATTCAAATCGGAATGATTTCTAATATGGATATAGTTCTATTTAGGATATAATGAAGTTAGTAAGTTTTAAAAATTGAAATTATAAACGATTTCGGTGATTTTGGAAATCACTCGATTTAATCAACGCGTTAAATAGCCTTCCGGGGCATAGTCACGGAATTCGATGAGACTGGTTCCATTGGATCCGTAATAGTGTATTATTATCGAGTTTCTAATTTTGTAACGTTTGGAGTTACCGTATGGTCGTACGAGATAGAAATGCATTTAAACAAATATCGAAAATTTAATATTTTAATTCGATTCAAAAGGCTATCTTCCACACACGATCAAATTTGGCCCAAAACATGTTCCATTGTGTTTAGAATAGGGGTAAAATATTATAAACGCCTGG
Source organism: Allium cepa (assembly GCA_030765085.1). Taxonomy (NCBI): domain Eukaryota; kingdom Viridiplantae; phylum Streptophyta; class Magnoliopsida; order Asparagales; family Amaryllidaceae; genus Allium; species Allium cepa. The sequence goes on along the minus strand of CM060932.1, from coordinate 351,682,205 downwards.
CGGCATGTTTTCTTTGGAGTTCGTTTGAAAAAGCACGTAAATTTTGAAAATAATATTAAAATAATAACGTATATATGCCTATATATACATGGTTGTAACAATAAAACCTAAGATTGTAAACCTAGTGACCGCTTTATTCATCAATGGCCGAAATTTTCTATCCTTCTCCTTGGTTTATCCTTCCATCTATCAACTTTTAGAAGAAATCATCAACTGGGAAATTGTAGAGCGTAGTGAGACAATAAAGTAGAACGGTGATGATCAAAATTTATGGAGCGTGGAGGCGCAATTTGACTCATGTTCAAGCCGACTTTGGAGACTATTTTCATGGAAACGATGAGGAAAGAGGCTATAACATTTGGGGTGGAGGTGAGGCATGGGTAGGCACGTCATTTGGGCTTAGTGGATGAGGTTCCGGCCATACGAGGGTCGGTTTGGGGGCTACGTGATGGGTCCTTTGACCGGTAGCTCACGAGTGAAGGAGGAAAGGGAATAGGCATACTAGATTTGCAAATTCAGAAAACTAGCGGCCCACATTGCTTAAGGTTAAAAAAAAAGAAATTATTATTATTAATATATATATTCAAATCTTTAAAATAACGTATCTTTGTCGTTCGATGTCGGAATCGGAGGAAACAAGCGGCTTCGGAATCGCAGCAACGAACACTACATGCTGGAGCAGATCTGGAGGCGATTAGAATGAGTTAAATTTTTAGATTAAATCGATATCCGTTTGATTTAATTTAAAATTTGAACGTTTTGTAGATTAAGAATCAAGGTGAGTTAATCTCACTCAATTTTTGACTGCTTGCTTTAATTTTGAGTGGTTAAAATAATAAATGATTGATTGGTTAATTGGTACATTTTTATCAATTGAATGTGATATTATATATAGTAGTGTATATATATTGGATTGATTGATATTTTCGCATATATATATATATATATATAGCAGATGAGACCCTATGAGCCCCGTGTAATAGCAGATGACCATATATACCACGATATTCTGCCTCGAAGCGGAATTGGTATTTTTATGTTGTGCTAAGATCCGTGGATGCGGGGAAATATGTTGGAGGGGTCCAACTAGATTCCTCAAAAATGTTATGTTTAATTCTATATATAGTGATATGTGTTTTGTTAAATAATCCTTGATAGGTTATTATGTGATTTAAGTTGATTAAATGATAAGATAGTTTTAGCTGGGTTTTGGTATTTTAAATACCAATAAAATATGGATTTTGAATTGGTGAAGAATCGTAAAATAGGGAATTTAGAGAAAATATTTATATATAGTGTTGGATAAATTAATTGGATAAGATAAAAGGTTTTGAAATTTTATTTAACTATTTTAGGATGTTGTGAGTAGGGATTTTTGGAATAAAAGTATATAAATAATTTTTAAATAATAAATTCTTAAATGGCACTTGCTCGAGTATAAAAGGTTTTAAAATCAAGAATATAAATATTTTTGGAAGAATAGAAGTGAATTTGGAAATAATATAAAATTGGTAATACCGGACTCAAGTAAGATTTCCAAGTTTACGAAGTGAAATTAAATTTGAGAATTTGGCCTTGTTTTAAAAGGAAGATTTTTAAATTATTTATACGGAAGTCCTAAAAGTGTTCAAAATATTCTGGAAACAAGTTATTTAATTATTTTAAATTGTTTAAAACAAATTTAATTATTAATTAGTCACTTTATCATGATTGTAAAGCTTTATTATTATTTAAGAACTGGTCGACATTTTTGTTTTAAAGGATAAATTATTAAATATTAATACGGCTTTGTATAAATATTTTTATCTAAGTATATTCTGCCTAGATTAAACTTGAAATTTATTTTAGAAATTTTAAGCCTTATTTTAAGATAAGTTTTAAATAAAGCTTCCAGGAAGAATAGTATACCCGCATGGCGTAAATCGGAGGCAATGAATGCCTGCAGTTAAGTTTTGGGTTTCTCTAGGATGGAGACTTAACCAGAGCTGTGATCCATGGTTTGATACCATGGTGGTACTTTCCATATTATTTTCAAAAAGGGTTTTCAAATATTCTTAAAAAGATAGTTTGTAAATTTACTAAATTCGATAAGATAAGTATGTATAATTTAGATAAAGGAATTTATTTATTTAAAATTAAATTAAAAAGAGACTTAGTGTTTTTAGCGTAAAATAAAGCATTTGGTTGAATTGATTGTTTATTTGATAGTTAAATAAACGATTATCAAATCTGGATCTCAATTTAACTTTGGGAATATCTAGGGGAAACACGGGGATTATATGGTATAGTTACCATTCGAGGTGCTGTACTGTACATATAAACTCGTTTCGTTCTTCTAGGACATTTATAAGGAAATCCGTCCCTTAATGGTTAGGAAGTGATCTTCGATCTTATTTTTGTCTACTTATTTCATAAAGAACTGGGATTGAGTTTACCGAAAATATCGAACGTTGTTTCGAAGAGACCGGTATGGGATAAGATATCTGTTAGCGCCAAAATTGGTAACTAACACCCAAGTGTAAATGAAAGCACCAATTAACAGTTATTGATAACAGATAGAGTGTGTGTAGAGAGTAATAATATGAAGAACAGTTAAAATTAAAATGAAAGCAGTAAAGAACAACATATTTTATAGTGGTTCGGCTAACTCAGGCCTACGTCCACTCCAATAATTTCCTTGTTATTGATATGAGAATCAATTACAGTTACAAAGTGGTAGGCTAGCCTTAGCCTTAGAAAATAAAAGGTCAGAGAGTAAAGGAGAAGAAGAAGAGGAAGAAGAAGATGAAGATCCCCTTTTGTGGACCCCCATATGCTGTATTTATAGGCGAATCCTGAGTTGTTGGGCCTCTTGAATAGCTTGGGCCCAACAAGGCCATTGCCGAGCCTCGTATACCCTTTGTCCCTGACCGAGCGGCAATTGCTGAGCCATCTGGGCAGAGCCGTATCCCATCAATGCCGAGCCATCTGGGCAGAGCCATATCCCATCAATGCCGAGCCACTCGATGCCGATCCATGTATACCGAACGAGGTTGATTGAAACAGTAGAATGCTGAATGTGGTAGCCATGCCGAGCTCACTCATAAGCCGAACGAGGTTGCCATGCCGAACGCCCACTGATGCCGAACGATCACTCTAATGCCGAGCAGCCTCCAACGCCGAACCATCCCAATGCCGGACCATCCAAATGCCGAACCATCCAAATGCCGAGCGACATCTGCCAAACTGCGTAAGACGAGCCATGTAATTTCTCCACTCCTTTTCCCAACGACATATCCAAGTGAACTTCATCATTTTAAACTGAACCCATCATACTTTAGTCTCGATAGTCGTGAAGTTGTTTAAGTTAAATCCGCCTATTCGTGGCCTTGCAAAAAGGCGGGTTAACACTTGCCCCCCAAAACATGCCTTGTGATAAGAAGGTGTGCTTTGAATAGTTCTGAATCAAATATCCAAAGTCCATAGCCATACCGTCCAAATGCCTTGTTCTTGACTGCTCCGAGTCGATGTCTGATTCCAAATCCAGTAACCAAAGGCTTAACCAATTCCAAATCCAACCGAGCTCGACAATCGATCCCTAATCCATCCTTATTCAATAATCAATAATCGAATCCAGGACCTCATCAGGTCGATGTCCAAATCCTTTGCTGTTCATAGCCAATATTCATATCTGTTACCTCTCCGGATTCTTGTCAAGCGCAATCCACATTTGACGACCGTGGTCCAGTGTCCCTGGACGTAAGTAATGCCGTGGCTTAAGTCCTAAGTCGAATCCTGGACCTCTCCAGGTCTCTATTCAAATCCGTAACCTCTCCGGGTTCTTGCCAAGCGCAATCCACACTTGACGACCGTGGTCCAGTGTCCCTGGACGTAAGTAATGTCGTGGCTTAAGTCCTAAGCCGAATCATGGTCGCTCCGGACCCTTGTTGAGCATAGTCCATACTCAATGACCTGAAATAGTAACCGATAATATGGGGCCTAAGTCCTAGGCTGAATCCTGGTCTCTCCGGACCCTTGTCGAGCATAGTCCATACTCGACGACCTGAATAAGTCAATTTGCCACGTACGGACGAAGAGACTTGCTCCTTGCCAGGTATAATCCATACCTGACGACCATTTACCAAAAACCGGATAAAAATCCAATCAAAAACCAAATCGAAATCCAGATCAAACCAGAAAGCATAAAATCCATATTGAAAATCCAAACCAATGTCCAAACCAAAATTCAAACCAAGAAACAAACAAAATCAGGAGTTCAAACCAAACTCAAAAACCAAACCAGAAAAACGGGAATCCAAATCAGAAAACAAACAAAACCAGGATTTCAATCCAAACTCAAAAACAGAATCAGGAAAAGCAAATGTCCAAATCAAAAGGAAAAAACAGATTTCACAAACCATAGCGTCACGGTTTATTACCATTCAGAGCATGCCTAGGGGCCATCTCCGTCCCCGTATATGAGTAAATGACTTGACCGTTTGCCAGTAGTTGGCTACTTATTTTATATTATTCCTGTCAATTGATGACCAATCGACCATCACTCCTGGGCCTTGCACCATCGTTGTTTGACGTAGGCGGTGGTTGCTCCTGCTCCACCACTGCATCCCGAGTCTTGATATATTGTCGCAACTGTCCATTCCTAACGTGCTCCTCAATTATGTCCTTTAGATGCCTACAGCTATTTGTATCATGTCCGTCCAGATCATGGAAGAGACAGTGCCTTCCTGATGCCTTTTCACGTTCAGAGGGTTCTCTCCTAGCCGGCCTTCTGTAGGGAAGGCGATCTTGGGTCTCCATGAAAATCCGCTCTAACGTCTCATTCAACCCTGTGTAGGTGGAGAACTTTGGCTCTTTCCACTGCCTCCTAGCTTTCCCTGCTTCTTCATCCAGCTTCCTTTTTCCTTTATCTCTATCCAAGCTTCCACTGAATGGTCCTCCATCCTCAGCTGCGTTTTCCTCCTTTAATTTTATATCTGAAGATGCGTCTTCCTGTCGAAGGAACCTCTCAGCTTCGTGAAAGAATTCCCCGAGATCCATTGGTGGATCCCGTCTTGGAGACACTTTGAAATCTGAATCATCTCTGACTCCTGAAACTGCTGCCACTAAAACCATCGATGGATCCGGCCGATCTACCGAAGCAACTGCTGCATTGAACCGAATCAAAAAAGCTCTAAGTGACTTATCCATTCTTTGCTTTATTGACGTTAGCGTCATCACATTCTTCGGCCTCTTGATATGAACCCGAAATTGCCTCAAAAACCTGTCCACCAACTCGGTCCATGTTCTGATTGATCCCTCTTCCAGCTGTCTAAACCACACCGCAGCTAAATCCGTCAAGTATAATGGGAAACATCGGGCCATTACTTACTCTGATGCCCCCAGCACTTCCATGTGTCTGGTGTATCTCATCAAATAATCAGTCGGATCAGCTTTGCCATTGTATGCCTCCATGCTAGGTAGCTTAAACTCTGGTGGATTCCGAGCTATCCTGATTTCCTGAGTAAACGGACTCTTGTTCACTCCTTCCAGATCTCTATTTGTCAAACCTCCGCGCATGGTTCTCCTAATGATCTCGGCTAATCCAGCATTGTCCGTCAAGGGATACCCCCCGAGTCCCCGAGGGAATTCTGGTACATAATCTTCGTCTCTTGCTCGTGCATCCCTGCTAGTACCCTGTTGTATGATGTTGACTGGAATCCCATCATGAACTGGTTCATCGTTGTTGGGGTGTGTGCCCCCGAGTATAGGTCCATCCGGATTAGCAGGCGTACACTGATTTGGGATTACGCCCTGTTGAGCCGTTCCATGTGATTGTCTGTTTGGTTCTTCTACTCCCGCTCTATGGATCTGACCCCCTGCATTTCCGGCTTGTGCAAATTGTCTGAGAAGAGCCTGCATCATCTCCTCTTGTTTTTTCATAATTGCTTCCATCTCCTCTCTGGTGATGTAGATGGATGCTCCACATGCTCCATCTCCAGAGGAAGCCTCTTGACTTCCCTCCTGATTACTCCTTTCTGTCACTTGTTTCCTTGCTGATGGCCTAGCCATTGCTCCTTAGAATCCAAGTTTCTAACTCCAAAATCCCTGAGTGCTTCAGTTCTCAGTGAAAGCACCAAAATGTTAACGCCGCAATTGGTCACTAACACCCAAGTGTAAATGAAAGCACCAATTAACAGTTACTGATAACAGATAGAGTGTGTGTAGAGAGTAATAATATGAAGAACAGTTAAAATTAAAATGAAAGCAGTAAAGAACAACAGATTTTATAGTGGTTCGGCTAACTCTGGCCTACGTCCACTCCAATAATTTCCTTGTTATTGATATGAGAATCAGTAACAGTTACAAAGTGGTAGGCTAGCCTTAGCCTTAGAAAATAGAAGGTCAGAGAGTAAAGGAGAAGAAGATGAAGAAGATGAAGATCCCCTTTTGTGAACCCCCATATGCTGTATTTATAGGCGAATCCTGAGTTGTTGGGCCTCTTGAATAGCTTGGGCCCAACAAGGCCATTGCCGAGCCTCGTATACCCTTTGTCCCTGACCGAGCGGCATTTGCCGAGCTATCTGGGCAGAGTCGTATCCCATCAATGCCGAGCCATCTGGGCAGAGCCGTATCCCATCAATGCCGAGCCACTCGATGCCGATCCATGTATACTGAACGAGGTTGATTGAAACAGTAGAATGCTGAATGAGGTAGCCATGCCGAGCTCACTCGTAAGCCGAACGAGGTTGCCATGCCGAACTCCCATTGATGCCGAACGATCCCTCTAATGCCGAGCAGCCTCCAACGCCGAACCATCCCAATGCCGGACCATCCAAATGCCGAACCATCCAAATGTCGAGCGACATCTGCCAAACTGCCTAGGCCGAGCCATGTAATTTCTCCACTCCTTTTCCCAACGACATATCCGAGTGAACTTCATCATTTTAAACCGAACCCATCATACTTTAGTCTCGATAGTTGTGAAGTTGTTTAAGTTAAATCCGCCTATCCGTGGCCTTGTAAAAAGGCGGGTTAACAATATATGAAAACCATTTCGATCCAACGACTACGTTTTTGAAACGAAGACAAGAGCATGGAGTCGAAGATGGAGCAGTGAAGTACAAGAGATAATCGCTACTAACCCTGAGGGTGATTCCAAATTGGATGTAGTAGGAATAATGCCTTCAGTTCCGTTCAGACTAGGAATGGACTTGTATGGATGAATGCTATCAGTACATTGTCATTAAAGGACAATGAGCATTCTAAGTGAATATTTCTAAAAGGTAATCGTAGCCTCTAGCCTCATCAACTGGGAATAACTGAAAAGAAGGGAAGATGCAGCAAAGCTAAGAGGGTAGCACCCAAGTAGGGTATGTTTATCACCTTTCTAGATACCCTCGGATATTATTACTACGATTATGGAAGGAGCTCGAAAAAGGGTAGGAACAACCGGAATGATAGCATATTCGGTCTATCTAGGTCAGGGATAGTCTGATCTTGTGTACCAAGGGAACCCGACTTGGTCCTCGGTATGCTATTCTAGATGCGTAATGTGACAGGTAGTACCCTAGTGCCTAGCCATTCAGATGGAATCCATTCTCCAATAAGCACTGTACGGTTTTGATTGTGCCCAACTATGCTGGAACGTTAGGTACAAGCATTTCAGCTATTTGAATAAGCATTTTTACTTATACACTATTATAATATCGGATGATTTTGATATGAAATATTTTGGTTATCGTAAGGTAAAAACCCATCGTGTTTATGTGTGGCGTGGTCTTACGAGATATCTTTGATTTTCAAAGGATTTTGATAACTTTAATAATTCAAATTGAGTGTGTTTTCTCACGCTGGTTTTCTAGACCAACTCGGGTGTTATTTTATTATAATGCTTGGGTCAGAACGAGTATTTCAGGTTTAGGTTAGGATGCTATGGAGCTCAGGAGACGAGCTGGACACCGAGACGTATTCTCGTACTTATCTATTTGTCGTTGTAGTGTTTTGATTGGAAATTACCAACAGTTGTGAGGGCAAGTTGTTATAACTGTCCAGGCCGGTAATTATTGATTTGTGTACTCTGATGTGAGATATGTATATATACAGTTTTGACTTGTGTAAAGAGCCATTGATATTATATATTATTCAGTCCACTGCGAGATTCTACTTTTGTTTAGTTCTTCTTTCTTCTACCTATTTTCTTTTCCCTCAACAATTTGTCTTTCCGGTACTCGATCGTTCGGCATGCTATACAATGGGCTTATTTATGTTGTTTTCGAGGGTCGAAAAGGTGGGTCTTGACATTGCGATATCAGAGCTTAGGTTGGCGATATATTAGGCTTTGGTAGGGGATTACTCATTGGAGATAGAGTCGGAAGTGCTCTAGAATGAGTTTGAGTGTATTAATAGCCATGAGCGCTTACTTATTAGTGAATATAAAATCCTTTTATATTGCGTTGACTTATAGGTCGAGCGTTTATGTATTCTGGTTGATACGGAAAGTACAACCATATTGCTAGGGGTTTCTAAACTCTTAAATAAGGTAAAACGACATAGTATTGTTTTAAAGTGGGAAAATGAAATAATTTTAACCAAAATTATATTTCAATACAAAAGAAATAATTTCTGAAATTATTATAGTGTATATACTTAGGATGTTTGGTTGTTAATATTATAATCAAATAAGATTATAAAATTTGAAATGGGTATATATATAACCAAATAGAAATTTATAAGTATGATTTATTCAAAAGAGTGTAACTAAAAAGTTGATTAAAACCAGAATTTAAAACCCGAAAATTTTGGAAAATGTTTTAAATTAGGATTGGAACTAAGTGTTTTGGAATTTTCAATTCTTGGAGTTTTTGGAAATATTTTCCAAAGTGTTTGAAAGGAATAGTGGTTGTTGTTTTAGACATTTTTGAATAGAAATTGTTTTAAAATGGATTTTGGAAGTAAGGAAGCACTGAACTCACTTTAGCCTTGGAAAATAATCCTGGTGATGATGGCCACATCATCAGTGTTCATTTTCGAGTTTCTAAATGATGGATTGCTACCATAGCGATGGGCTGTGATTATTTTTTTTTTGGACTTGTTTAAGAGAGGAGTTTTGTTTTAGGAATTCCAAAGGGGAATTGTTTTGGGTAAAACAAAGCGGTTTTGAAAATCTTGAAGTAAGACTTGATATTACCAAAGTGATATATGTATATTTATGATTTCAAAATGTTTTGGAATAAAATTAGGTAATTCAATTCTGGGGTTTCCATTTAAATGTTTCGCAAAGTCGTGAGAAATCAGTTATTGAATTTATAATTTGATGTTGATATATATAAGAAAGGAAATGTAAATTTTAAATCCTGGAATTGAAATTTAACTTGAGTAAATTAAAATGAATAAGATAGGTTGGAATTAACTTAAGATAAGTTAAATAAATAGAATTTGGATTTGAATTGAACAGAATTTAAAGTTAAAATGAAAATGGTTTTGTAATTTTAAGTTATAGTTATTGAATGAAATGGATAAAATCAAGCTATTAAGTGATATATATATATATATATATATATATAAATAATCCAGAGTTATGATTTTAAGATGTAAATGGACTCAAGTAGGTAAAATGGGATTTTGAGTAAATAAAATTTTTAACTTATGAATTGAGTACTGAAATGGTAACGCCTAAATGAAAATGGTTTGATATTACGGTAAAAGAATGGAAATTCATAAAAACTGAATTTTTAATGAAGGGTGAATTGAAGTTGAGTAAATTGAATGTAAATACGAATGGTGAAGTGACTATATAACTATATGTTATAAATATTAAATATGAGTAAACTTAAGTGGAAAATTCAGGGAATTGTGAGTAAACAAGTTGTATAACTTATTAAACTGAGAAAGTAGAAAAGCATAACCAAGTTAAAAGGTTAAGTAATTGATAACCAAGGAACGAATTCAATTTAAGAGTAAATGAATTGGTTATAATTTTGGGATATGGATTAGATAAGTTGAGCAAGAACTTAAGTTTTAAAGCTGAATATAACTTAAGCAGTCATATGGATGTTTATAATAAACCTTTGAAATAATTTTGCAAAATAGTTTATAAATAAATTAGCTTAAAATGAAATGTCGTTCACTACAAAATGAAGCGAATAAATCTATGTGAATTAAATGAAATTTAATGGAAAAGAGGTAATATAAGTTGGAAGTAAAGTTAATAGAAATGCAAGTGTATGAATCTGAACTAAATTGTTCGAGAATCGGTTTATATGAAATGATCCCCAAGTAATATAGTATAAATTGGATATACTAAGTAAATGAAAAAAAAATTGAATGAGATTCAATTTAAAATGAAATGGAATTTGGTTGCAATAGAAGACTTAACTTTAGTGATATGAAATAGATTCATAGATAAAATTAGCATAGATTGGAATGTGTGTGTGTGACAACCCACAAAATCCGTACCCCTTGAATCAACACTATTCTACTTCTGTTAACTCAAGTTGCATAGAAATACGAACCATTTTGGGTTAAAAAAGAAGAGATAGAAGAAGAAGAAACTAAACAATATCAGAATCTTACAGTCGCAGCGGAATAAAATATAATAGTAAATATAGAACTTTACACAAAATGAAGTTTATCACTATTTTATACATCATATCATCACAGTGTCACATACATCAACTATTACCAATCAGACATACCATACAATCACAGCAGCGGAAAATATATATAGGTACAGATAATACGTCCCGGACTCCAGCTCCTCTCCTGCTCCATAACAACCTATCCTGAACATATAATACTCGGTCTGACCCTAGCATTATAATGAAATAACACCCGAGTCAGTCTGGAATACCAACTGATAATAACGCATCCAAATTGATTATTAAAGTTTCAAAAATCCTTTGAAAATAAAAAGCATCTCGTAAGACCACGCCACAAATAAACATGTCGGGTTTTTACCTTACGATAGCTAAAACACCTTTTATAGAAATCCTTTGATATTATGATAGGGTCTATTTACAAATACTTATAAAATAGCCGAAATTGTTACATCTATTAAATTCCAGCTACTAGCCACAAAAGTGGGTAATACAAACAAAACTCGTACAAGGCTCGTAGGGAGAATGGATTTCCAATAATGACTAGGCACTGGGGTACCATCTATCACAGTACGGGGCCTAGATCACCATACCGAGGACCACTCCCGATCCCCTGCAACACAAGGCCGGACCCATCCCTTACTGGACAGTTCCGAATAAGATCACCCCGCGGTTGGGATCAGCCACCGCACCACTAAGCCGAAATAAAAAGAGACATCTAGACAGGGATGACCTTACTCTCCAGTGGGGGCTACCCACGAAGCCTTGCTGCATATCCCCTGATTTTCAGTCATTACCGGTTGATGAGGCTTGAGGCTAAGCGTTACCTTTTAGAACGTTTCACTTAGAATGCCCATCGCCCACCTAATGATGTTCCGAATGCATTCGTCCATACAAGTCCGTCCCGGGTTCGAACGGAACCGAAGACACTACTCCTACTACATCCATTTTGGAAATATCCTTAGGATTAGTAGCGACTAGCCCTTGCACTTCATTGCTCCATCTTAGACTCCGAACACGTTACACGAAACGTACAAACCGGATCGAAGTGGTTTTCGAGAAATAAATCTCGATCCCAGTCTCTTCAAAACGATCAACACATTTGTCCAATATTGGTAGTCGGTGATTTAACTATCAATTTATATTCACAAACATCCATCACACAATAAATAATATTCTACCTTATTTATTTTCCTCTAATATCTTTAAAAAATATATTTCCAAATTTCCAAAACTCATTTGAAAAGAATTTCCCAAAGATTCTACTTTACAAGGTATATTCTATACCCTTTATTCCCATTGGAAATAACCAAGTTCAAAACTTTTAGATTTAAAACAGTTAAAAACATTTTATGCTAAAATATACTTTAAAATATGTAAATTTACCTCTAGTTATTTACTCAAAATATAAATTTAAAATATGTGAAGTAAAACTATTTATTAAGGCATAAATTTGATTTTAAATAAAGGTTTAGTTAAACTAAATTTAAAAGTAGAGTTGTTAAAAGGATTAATAATAATTCAAATAACTTTATTCAAAACTACCCTTAAAATAAATCCATTTGTAAAAATAATTTCTAATGTATTCGTAAATTATTACTATTGCAAATTTACTAATTAGTTGCTTAAAAATAATAATTTTCAAAAAAACACTCTTTTAATCAAGTTTAAACTTTAACTTATTCTTAAATAAAACTGTTAAAACACGAACTTGGTTTCCCAGGGAAAACACACTTCCATTTCACCATCCCAAAGAACTTTTCTTATAAATTCAGCTGATTTGTTACCATTCAAATTCATGTTTAAATAACATAAATTTCTCTTCCATGTTTTAAAAATAACTTTTTTCGAAGCCCAAACATAGTTTTCCATTCTTGGAAATTCACTTTCAAAGTTCGGGTTTAAAAATCCTTTAAAATAAACTTTTGAGAATTTATTAAAGGAAAATAAGACATATGAATTTCTACAATAAAATCCCATTTGTGAAAAATGCATTTCAAAGTATTTTTTTTTTAAAAAAAACTGTTAATTTATATTCAGAAAGCCTCTTAAAATATTTTATTGAATTCCCAGGAAAACATCATCAAATAACCCCATCGTTATTTTTAACCAATTATAATTTCTATAGAATTTATTCCTAAAAGTCTATACTTTACATTTAACTACTGATAAATTTCCACTTCGTTTATATTTCCCAATTTACCAATTTCATTCTTCACCCAAACCAAATTCCCAATTTTATTTCTTTAAATTCTTTATTTAACAATTTCTTTTATTTCTTTAAAAACCCCAATTTATTCCCTTTATAATTAAATTCTGGATTAATAATTTATCCAACAACATCACAGTACATTTTAATTTCTAATTTATCAATCACAACATATAAACAGCCACATTACCAATTATAAAATTAATTACTACATCGTGAGGAATCTAGTTGGATTCCTCCAACCTGTTTTTCCCTGCATCACAAATATTAGCACATCACGTATATAAATATCAATCCAGATTGATAAGAACAATTATATTCAACCAATCACACAGATATTTAAATATTAACTATTTGAATTAGCTAGCATCTAGATGTGAGTGAGAATAACTCACCTTGGGTTTCGGCGAGCGTTTCAAATTTTAAATTAAATCGAAGCATTCGATTTAATCCAAAATTTCAACTCTCATAAATCGGATCCAAATCTGTGCCACAGCGTGCTTCCCGTCGCTGCGAATCCAACGCTTCCTGTTTCGTTGAAATCTGACATCGTATGAGTTAGATACGAGTTTACATAGTTTGTATAGAAATTTTAAAACAAATTACTCTTTTTTAAATTTAATTACTACCGAAACATCATCAAGCCGTCCATTACAGAGAGGAAAATCACGTTCGCATACTCTCTCTTCCCTATCACGCACCCAGGTCGGCAAAAGAACCCAACTTTGGCCTCTTAGGGTTCCAATCGCCCCTCCCTCTGCTTGACTACACGCCGATCTAAAGTCGCCACGATGAAGCCCTCTATCGCCACAACCTTCACGCCAAGTAGCACGAAGCTCGGCCTCTCCTCCTTGCCGCAAATCGCCATCAAATGCACACGAACGCGGGCCCAAATCTCCTTCCACACAGCCTTATACACGATCACCACCGATCAATACGTAGAGCTCGCCAATCTCCACGCTTTCCATGTAGAACGTTTTTGATAAAATTGCCTGGATCGACCAAAAATTTGAGGAAAGAAAGATGAATCTATGGCCATTTAAAACAAAGGTGGCGGCTGCGTAGAAGCTACTAGGGTTTTCTTAGATAACGTGAAAATATATATGTTTATTAATATTATTTAATTCTCGTTCTTCAAATTTTAATAACCTACGCAAACAAACTCCAATCCTTACGTACCAACAGGCGTTTCAAGGGGTTTTCCGCGTTCCGGACACAATGGGACAGATTTTGAAACCTAATTCGGTCATATGTGCGAGTTTGCAGAATTGAACGGTCAATTTAAAATTAAATTGGTTAAAACGATTTTGTTGCGTTTCGTGCTGCCACGGTCAAACTACAACTCCGATTGCTACGAAAATTGAAAAACGATAATAACTAACTATTATGGATCCAATGGAACTAGTTTCGTCGAATTCCGAGACTGTGCCCCGGAAAGCTATTTTAACTCGTCGATAAATTCAAGCGATTTTCAAAATCGTCGAAATCACTTGAAACTTTACCTTTAAAACTTTGTTAACTCTATTATAACTCGTATAAAATTTATTTCACATTAGAAATCATTCCGATTCAGTTTTAAATCGAAATCTGAATATTTGCATTATTATATTATTAAATTCCACTATTAAATTAATAAAAATTTCCAAATTCAATCTATCGCCAATTAATTCCATCCAATGGTCCAATATTATTATTTAAATCAAAATAAACTTAAATAATTTTTTAGAAACCATTTTCATATTTATTTACACTCAGATTTACCAATTACCCCAATCCTAATATTAAGCTATTATTATTCAAATTCCAATTAAATTCCCATATTTGAAATTTAACTAATTTTATTAACTTAACCAAAGTCTTTTATTTCAAAAATTCAAATTATAATCCATATTCAACATTTAAAATGAATTAAATGTTCAAATTTAGCGACCCAAAATTCCGGGTCGTTACATTCCTCTCCCCTTATAAAAATTTCGTCCCCGAAATTTGCTAAGGTATAAACTATGCTCAAACTCACTTACTCATCCAATTTGCTTAGTTAAAAGCTTATATTCACTTTCCAAAATCCTTTAGCTCAAATCCAAACTCATTTTCTTTATTTATACTCAAAAGCTTTAATTTTACCATTTGCTTTAAAAATTCAATTCACTTGCATCCATATACAAACTCTTTGAATTTTATTCCAATCCATATCAATTTATTTAAAAATCAATTTCAATTGCTTGTTAAACAACTCAATTCCGAATACATGCAATTTCATGTCATTCAAGCAAAATAACCACCACTTAGGCTTATACCCATTAAAATTAATTCTACTTAGATTTATATTAATTTTATTCAATTTTGCCTAGTTCACAAGCCAAGTATTTTTATTCCAATGCAATTGTTAAATTAAATTTTCCTTACATTTTTATTTCATTAACCAATTCAGGTTTATATTAATTCAATTCCATCTTGGATTATTTACAACCCAAACAGCCTTAATTTATCACAATAATTAATTAATACCATTTCACTTGCAATTCAATTTTATTATCTAACAAATTTCATTCAAGAGTACTTAATAAAGCTTATTCACAATCATTTTGTTTTTTTTTCTTCAAGTTGCTTAAGTTCTTTCACAACATTTTCATTATCTTCTTATATCAATTTCATTTTATTTCTATTTGATTCTCATTCAATCAAATTCCAATCCATTTACAAATTCGAATGCCCTTTGTTTACATATTCAATCCATTTTAGATTTATTTTATTAACAAAGAGACCATTTAGATTATTTCACTCATTTGAATTTATTCGCAATTCAAACTATCTCCATTATAATCTAATTCCATCTTTCATTCACACTTCAATATTTGTTACCACAAATTTAAATCCCATGCCCCAACTGGATTTTTATTTACTTTCCAAATTTTGACCAACCCATCAAAATTCTATTCATCTCATTACAAATTCCATTAATTTGTAATTCAATTTAGTCAATGACCAAATCCATATTAGGTTTTAATCCACTTCCTCAATTCACTCTAAATTCATTTATAATATGACAATTTCCCAATTATGTCATTTAGTAAATTTAAATTTTCTACCTTCCTTTTCACTCCTTTAAATAGAATTTAAATTTCTTCCAACATTATTTATTACACAACTGAAATTTAATTTCAATGTCATTATCAAAACAAATTTCATTTTCCCCATACATAAGTTCAAGACTTATTTGCTGACTTAAGAACATCCACCTTTATGTTCTCACTTTGCTTCACTGCACTTTACATTTCATTTATGGTTAAGTTTTTGAATTTTTCACACCATTCAACTCTTTCAATTAATGAATTAAAATTTCACTTCTATCCAAGAGTTTAGATTGTTTTTTTTAAAATCCATTTCCATTTTAAAATCACAGGTTCAAATTATAACACTTAATGACCTAAGAATATGAATTTCTTTATGCAATTATAAGCAATTTACATTTCACCTTTATATCCAATTTTATCCCTCCATAAATAAGTTCAAAACTTATTTTCTAACTTAAGTTCTTTCACTTCTTTTATATCTCACTCTACCCTATCTCAATTCACATTTCATTTGTGATTAAGTTTGAATCCACCATACCATTTCACTATTTCCCATTTGTGATTATAATTTCCATTTCTTATTTATAAGTTCACCCAATTATTTACTTCAAAGTTTATATTGCTCATTTTAATCCATTTACATCTTATAATCACAATCTCAAATTCTATGTATATATGTATCACTGAATTCTTAAAGATACACAATTTCTTACACCTTAATCCTTTGCAAATTTTAAATTCACAATTTCAGATTATAGGTATAACACATAATAGCTTATGGGTACAATTTATTGTACAATAACCCATGATTACTAAGTTATTTACATTTTAATTTAATCCAAACCAATTTAATTCTAAGTTCAATTTATTTAACTTATCCCAAGTTAAATTCAAAATCCACTTCAATATACTTTATTCACTTTTAATAACTCAAGTTAAAATTTTAATTCCAAGATTAAGATTTTCATTTCCTTCTTATTAGCATCAACTTTACCAAAATAAGTTCATTAGTTGATGCATTTTACCTTTACACACCATTTAAATAGAATGTTCCAGAATTCAATTACCCGGTTTTTATTCCAAAACCTTTTTCGAAATAATAATCAATTCATACCCATTTGGTATATCAATCAAATCTCCAGATTTTCCAAAACAACTGGTTTATACCAAACAAATCCAAACAATATCATAACCAATCATTTTGGTAGCAATCCATCACTTTAGAAACTCGAAAATGAATTCTAATGATGTGGCCAGCATCATCAGGATTATTTTCCAGCGACTGAAGTGAGTTTAATGTTGTCTTACTTTCCCAAATTCATTTCAAAACAATTTCCATTCAAAAATACTTCCCAAAATAATATTCAATTAGTACCTTCAACCACCTTTGCAAACATTCCAAACTCCTCCAGGATTTTAAATTTCCAAACTTTGTTTTCAATACATTTAAAATCCTTTTTAAAACTTCCGGGTTTAAATTCTGGTTTTAATTCAAATTTAATTATTTTTTCTTTTAATTATACTTACAGAAATTTATTTGATTATACCATTTCTAATTTACATTAAATGTTAGAGTCTTATTTAATTATAGAGTTAACAACCAACCATCCAAATATATATAATAATTTTAAAAAATTATTTTCTTTTATATCAAAATATAATTTTGGGTAAAATTATTTCATTTACCCACTTTAAAAACAGTACTATGTCGGTTTATCTTGTTTAAGAGTTTAGAAACCCCTATCGATACGGTTGTACTTCCCGCACCGACCAGAATTCATAAACACTCAACCGATAAGTCAACATAGTATAAAAACAATTTTATATCCACTAACAAGTACGCTCTCATATTTATTAATACACTCAACTCATTATAGAGTACTATTGACTCTGTTTAATAAGTAATTTCCCACCAAAGCCTAGGTTGTCGCCAACCTAAGCTCTGATACCAAGTGTGACAGCCCGCAAAATGCGTACCCCTTGAATCAACACTATTCTACCTCTGTTAACTCAAGTTGCACAGAAATACGAACCATTTGGGTTAAAGAAGAAGAGATAGAAGAAGAAGAAACTAAACAATATCAGAATCTCACAGTCGTAGCAGAAAAAAATATAATAGTAAATATAGAACTTTACACAAAATGAAGTTTATCACTATTTTATACATCATATCATCACAGTGTCTCATACATCAACTATTACCAATCAGACATACCATACAATCACAGCAGCGGAAAATATATATAGGTATAGATAATACGTCCCGGACTCCAGCTCCTCTCCTGCTCCATAGCAACCTATCCTGAACATATAATACTCGGTCTGACCCGAGCATTATAATGAAATAACACCCGAGTCAGTCTGGAATACCAACTGATAATAATGCATCCAAATTGATTATTAAAGTTTCAAAAATCCTTTGAAAATAAAAAGCATCTCGTAAGACCACGCCACAAATAAACATGTCGGGTTTTTACCTTACGATAGCTAAAACACCTTTTATAGAAATCCTATGATATTATGATAGGGTCTATTTACAAATACTTATAAAATAGCCGAAATTGTTACATCTATTAAATTCCAGCTACTAGCCACAAAAGTGGGTAATACAAACAAAACTCGTACAAGGCTCGTAGGGAGAATGGATTTCCAACAATGACTAGGCACTGGGGTACCACATGTCACAGTACGGGGCCTAGATCACCGTACCGAGGACCACTCCCGATCCCCTACAACACAAGGCCGGACCCATCCCTTACTGGACAGTTCCGAATAAGATCACCCCGTAGTTGGGATCAGCAACCGCACCACTAAGCCGAAATAAAAAGGGACATCTAGACATGGATGACCTTACTCTCCAGTGGGGGCTACCCACGAAGCCTTGCTGCATATCCCCTGATTTTCAGTCATTCCAGGTTGATGAGGCATGAGGCTAAGCGTTACCTTTTAGAACGTTTCACTTAGAATGCCCATCGCCCACCTGACGATGTTCTGAATGCATTCGTCCATACAAGTCCGTCCCGGGTTCGAACGGAACCGAAGGCACTACACCTACTACATCCATTTTGGAAATATCCTCAGGATTAGTAGCGACTAGCCCTTGCACTTCATTGCTCCATTTTCGACTCCAAACACGTTACACGAAACGTACAAACCAGATCGAAGTGGTTTTCGAGAAATAAACCTCGATCCCGGTCTCTTCGAAACGATCAACGCATTTGTCCAATATTGATAGTCGGTGATTTAACTATCAATTTATATTCACAAACATCCATCACACAATAAATAATATTCCACCTTGTTTATTTTCCTCTAATATCTTTAAAAGATATATTTTCAAAACTCATTTGAAAACAATTTCCCAAAGATTCTCCTTTACAATGTATATTCTTTACCCTTTATTCCCATTGGAAATAACCAAGTTCAAAACATTTAGATTTAAAACAGTTAAAAACATTTTATACTGAAATATACTTTAAAATATGTAAATTTACTTCTAGTTATTTACTCAAAATATAAATTTAAAATATGTGAAGTAAAACTATTTATTAAGACATAAATTTGATTTTAAATAAAGGTTTAGTTGAAATAAATTTAAAAGTAGAGTTGTTAAAAGGATTAATAATAATTCAAATAACTTTATTCAAAACTACCCTTAAAATACCATTTGTAGAAATAATTTCTAATGTATTCGTAAATAATTACTATTGCAAATTTACTAATTAGTTGCTTAAAAATAATAATTTTCAGAAAAACACTCTTTTAATCAAGTTTAAACTTTAACTTATTCTTAAATAAAACTGTTTTTTTAATTTTTTTTTTTTTTTTTTATTTTTTTTTTATTTTTTTTTTTTATTTTTTTTTTTTTTTTAATATTTTTTTTTTATTTTATTTATTTTTTTTTTTATATTTTTTTTTTATTTATTTTTTTTTTATTTTTTTTATTTATTTTTTTTTTTTTTTTTTTTTTTTTTTTTTTTTTTTTTTTTATTATCAAAGTTCGGGTTTAAAAATCCTTTAAAATAAACTTTTGAGAATTTATTAAAGGAAAATAATACTTATGAATTTCTACAATAAAATCCCATTTGTGAAAAATGCATTTCAAAGTATTTCTTTTTTAAAACTGTTAATTTATATTCAGAAAGCCTCTTTAAAATATTTTATTGAATTTCCAGGAAAGCATCATCAAATAACCCCATCGTTATTTTTAACCAATTATAATTTCTATAGAATTTATTCCTAAAAGTCTATACTTTACATTTATCTACTGATAAATTTCCGCTTCGTTTATAATTCCCAATTTACCAATTTCATTCTTCACCCAAACCAAATTCCCAATTTTATTTCTTTAAATTCTTTATTTAACAATTTCTTTTATTTTTTTAAAAACCCCAATTTATTCCCTTTATAATTAAATTCTGGATTAATAATTTATCCAACAACATCACAGTACAGTTTAATTTCTAATTTATCAATCACAACATATAAACAGCCATCATTACCAATTATAAAAATAATTACTACATCGTGAGGAATCCAGTTGGATTCCTCCAACCTGTTTTTCCCTGCATCACAAATATTAGCACATCACGTATATAAATATCAATCCAGATTGATAAGAACAATTATATTCAACCAATCACACAGATATTTAAATATTAACTATTTAAATTAGCTAGCATCCAGATGTGAGTGAGAATAACTCACCTTGGGTTTCGACGAGCGTTTCAAATTTTAAATTAATCGAAGCGTTCGATTTAATCCAAAATTTCAACTCTCTTAAATCGAATCCAAATCTGCACCACAGCGTGCTTCCCGTCGCTGCGAATCCAACGCTTCCTGTTTCGTTGAAATCTGACATCGTATGAGTTAGATACGAGTTTACATAGTTTGTATAGAAATTTTAAAACAAATTACTCTTTTTTAAATTTAATTACTACCGAAACATCATCAAGCCGTCCTTTACAGAGAGGAAAATCATGTTTGCATACTATCTCTTCCCTATCACACACCCAGGTCGGCAAAAGAACCCAACTTCGGCCTCTTAGGGTTCCAATCGCCCCTCCCTCTGCTTGACAACATGCCGATCTAAAGTCGCCACGACGAAGCCCTCTATCGCCACAACCTTCACGCCAAGTAGCACGAAGCTCGGCCTCTCCTCCTTGCCGCAAATCGCCATCAAACTCAAACGAACGCGGGCCCAAATCTCCTTCCACACAGCCTTATACACGATCACCACCGATCAATACGTAGAGCTTGCCAATCTCTACGCTTTCCATGTAGAACATTTTTGATAAAATTGTCTGGATCGACCAAAAATTTGAGGAAAGAAAGATGAATCTACGGCCATTTAAAACAAAGGTAGCGGCTGCGTAGAAGCTACTAGGGTTTTCTTAGGTAACGTGAAAATATATATGTTTATTAATATTATTTAATTCTCGTTCTTCAAATTTTAACAACCTACGCAAGCGAACTCCAATCCTTGCGTACCAACAGGCATTCCTAGGGTTTTTCCGCGTTCTGGACACAATGGGATAGGTTTCGGAATCGGTCATATGTGCAAGTTTACAGAATTAAATGGTTAATTTAAAATTAAATTGGTTAAAACGATTTCGATGCGTTTCGAGCTGCCACGGTCAAACGACAACTCCGATTGCTACGAAAATTGAAAAACGATAATAACTAACTATTACGAATCCAATGGAACTGGTTTCGTCGAATTCCGAGACTGTGCCTCGGAAAGCTATTTTAACTCGTCGATAAATTCGAGCGATTTTCAAAATCGTCGAAATCACTTAAAACTTTACCTTTAAAACTTTGTTAACTCTATTATAACTCGTATAAAATTTATATTCACATTAGAAATCATTCCGATTCAGTTTTAAATCAAAATCTGAATATTTGCATTATTATATTATTAAATTCCACTATTAAATTAATATAAATTTCCAAATTCAATCTATCGCCAATTAATTCCATCCAATGGTCCAATATTATTATTTAAATCAAAATAAACTTAAATAAATTTTTAGAAACCATTTTCATATTTATTTACACTCAGATTTACCAATTACCCCAATCCTAATATTAAGCTATTATTATTCAAATTCTAATTAAATTCCCGTATTTGAAATTTAACTAATTTTATTAAATTAACCAAAGTCTTTTATTTCAAAAATTCAAATTATAATCCATATTCAACATTTAAAATGAATTAAATATTCAAATTTAGTGACCAAAAATTCCGGGTCGTTATAATGTGAATGTAAAATAAAGCAAACAAGGGTGGGTGAGTAGCATAAATAGGAATCCAATGGAAAACAGAAATATTTGTTGAGAGTCGATTTAAAAAGGAATAAATTGAAGTTATAAAATGGATTGGCATATAATGGAAGTGAATATAATGGATTGAAAAAAAAATTGATTGTAAATTATTTCGATTGAATTGAATATGATAAATTGGTTGTAAATTATTTTGAATTGAATGAAATGACATATGGATCCATGGAAATGAATTAAATTAGTGTTGGAACCTTACAATTGCTTGTGAATATATGATTGGCATATTCGGTTGAGGAATGTTATGTTTTGACTAGTTAAATATGAAATGCTATTAATATTTCATGCTTTTGAAAACTTATGTGCTTATTTTGAGTAAGTACAGGTATAGGAGGCTATTGGATAGATTTTGGGTTGCGTAAATGCATATAAAATTAGCCGTTCGTTTGAAAACGCTAAATAAAGGTACGCCTACATAAGAAAATAAAGAAATGATAATATATTGATTTATATTTTGTTTTTCGACCGTGTGGGTCGATGTACATATATATTTATCTCTCTTTTCATATTTTAAAAGGCTCTCCGTACAAAGGAGACTCTGTCAAAAAAATCAGAAATTTAGGGTGTTAGAAAATTTTTGAAAATTTTTTTGACCATAAAAGTGACTTTTGAATTGTATTAGAAACCAAGGCTTTTGAAATAGAAATGAAGCTAATTGTTTGGATAAAAAAAAAGGGATTTACAGAAGTGAATGCAGGATATTAAGTAGGTGGGTTTTGGAAAAGTAAATGGGTTTAGGGGCATTTTTCCTTCCTTAATTTCGATGACGAAATTTTTATAAGGTAGGAGTAATGTAACGACCCGAAATTTTGGCCGTTAGTTTTAAACATTTTATTTATTTTAAATATTGAATTTGAATTATCAATTGATTTTGAATGTGGAAGAATTATAGAAATGGTTTAAAGTTTCAAATATAGCGATCAATTTGATTTGGTAAAATATAAATTTAATATTGAAAATAGGGATAATAGGTGAATCTTTAGATAAATGGATATGGAAATGATTTCTAATTTGATTTAAAATTCTAGTTGGATTACAATTATGATTTGGACTTTTGAATGGAATTAAAAAGTCGATAAGTCAAAATTGGAATTTACATATTAATTTAACAGTGAAAATTGATATATGGAAATAGTGTAAATAATCGAATTCTGATTTAATATAAATCAAAATGATATCTAATATGGATATCGTTCTTGTAACGCTTCAATTTTTCGTTGCCGAAAAACCGAATAGTTATGGGTTTAAGAAGAATTTAAGAAAAGAAAAGGAAAGAAAAGAAGAGAAAACGATGGAAGATTAGAAAATAGAGAGAAGAGAAGAGGGAGGGGAAAGAAAATAGAAAATTTTAAAATAGAAAGAAAAGAGAATAGGGAGGAGATAGAAAAGATAGAACGGAACAGAAAACAAGAACAACATCAGAATCTCACAATTCGCAGCGGAACAACATATAATAATAAGTGAATAATCTTTAAACAAAGAACTATATCAGTTATTACATTTTATACATTACATTTCATTACATCATATCATCATCAAAGTGTACAACAATATACAACAAACAGTGCAGCGGAAAAAGAAATACTATATACTAGTAATACGCCACGCCATCCAGCTTGCCTCCAGCAACTCCAGAATACCCAGAATATTCTGATAAACCTTAACTCTTGACTGCCCGTGTAGAAATTGGTGGGCACCCAGAGTTTAGGAAGGAAAACAATAAACTCCAAGTCAGTCATGTGACTAGTGTGAGAACTCAAAACAGTTTATTTATCTTTAAAATCAAAATAGAGAGATATTTTTATTTCAATTCGCAATGCTTTTAAAAATGAGACTACCATAAGGTCTCCCGCACACACACACAATGCAAACGCAGAATCGGAGGAGATTTCTCCTTATGATAGTCAAAGATGCTTGATACGCATTTAAAAGAACATTTCATATTATTACTAGTGCATAGTGTAGAAGAAATTCATTTCGAAAGTAGAATATAAATCTTAGCCAACATACGACCATTATCGTATGCCTACTATAGCTACCATCCAAACAGTGGTGACCACCATAAGTGAATGATAGGTTCTACAACTAATACCGTACAAGTTTCGTATTGGGAATTAGATTTCCAACAAATGGTCAGGCCAAGGAACTTCCCATTGCCACATGAGAATGCCTCTGGAAAGACATCCCCGAGAACCAAACCGGAACTCTGCCAACACAAGACCTACCCCTAACTGGGTAACTACTGACACGAGCACGCCATTCCCCGATCGTAAACGACCTTTCTCACGGGATCCCGATAGCCAACAACCACAAAGTAATAAATTCGTTGTAACGACCCAGAATTTTTATTTATTAAAATTTAATATTTAATTAATTTTGAATATTAAAAAGTGAATTTATAAGTCAAATAAATTTTTATTTGAAATTTTGGATTTTATTGGATAATTAAGTCGATAATTCAATACGTTAAATTATGGAAATAATTGAAAATTGTGTTAAATATGATTGAAAATGATTTGTAAAATTTTATTTTATCATATTGAAGTTAGAATGATATTTTAGAACTTTTAAAATCGAATTAAAAGTTTATTTGTGAAAATTGAATATTTTAATACTTAAATCGACTAGTGAAAATAGTCAATTTTTGGACAGTCTCAGAATTGAACGAAACCAGTTCCATTGGATCCGTAATAGTTAGTTATTACTGGATTTCAATTTTCGTGTCAATCGGAGCTATCGTTTGATCGTGGCAGCTCGAAACGCATCGATTTATTTTTAATTTAAATTTGGCGAGTGAAAATAGCCATTTTTCAAAAAGTCTCGGATTTCGACGAAACTAGTTTCATCGGATCCGTAATGTGATATTATTGTAAGGTTTCAAATTTCAAGTCAATTGGATTTACCGTTTGTCCGATACAAATTAAAACGCCTAGAAATCGACTTAAATCGGTTTAATTTAAATTGAGCGTTTACAGCCATAACTCGCACATACTTCCGAATTAGCTTCCGAAACCTATTCCATTGTGTCCGAAACGCGGGATAAACCCTAGGTACGTCAGTTACGGTGCGTAAATCGGAGTTCGGAATTTCCGGGATGAATAGTGTTCGATTTTCTTCTATAAATAGGCCCCTACCCCTTCATTAAATTAAAAAAAAAAAAAAAAAAACAAACCCTAGCCGCCAACAACTGAAATGGATGGCCGAAAATTGCAGTCTCTTTTCTTCAATTATCTTTCAATCCACAAACCCATTCAAGAAATCTCCAACTACAAAGTTGTAGAGCTACGTGAGATCCTTATATTCAACGGTTATGATCGTGTTTCGTTGCACGGATTGACGGCAAATTGCATTCAAAGGCCGCGCGTTCATTCTCGATTTGCGTGTGTATAGGGCGACCGAGTTCTTCATGGTTCTGGGCGAGTGTGGAGGTGGCTGAGGGGGTTCGAATGGTGTGGAGGTGATGGGTTTTTGTCGAGTTTTGGGGTTGCAATGTTTAACCCTAAATGGACGTAATGGGTTCGGCTATGGGGGGGGGGGGGGGGGGGGGGGGTTCACGCGTACGAAGAAGGAGATGGGGGAGAAACAACACGCGGCCCAGATCGTTCTAGGAAAGGATGGACGGCAGATATTGATTTAGGTTATAAAATTAAAATTGAAATGTTGTTATTAGTTATAAATAAATCGAGTAAACTTTAAATATTTATATCTTTTTCATACGAGGTCGAAAAATTACGAAACCAGTTGCGTTGGAATCGTATGGACGAGCACTACGCGATGGAGTTAGTTTGGAGTAGTTTGGAGTTAGTGAGAATTTTGGATAAAATTAAACGTCCGTTTAATTTTATTCGAAATAAATCGCTAAAACGGAAATTAAAACCAAGGTGAGAACTTCTCACTCAATCGAATCAGTTTCGATTTTATTTTAAATAGTTAGATTTAAAATATTTGAATGCATGTTTGAATGTTGATTGTTATCTATTGATTGTTAAAATAGACATTATACGCCGTTAGTAAGCGGATGTTATTTATTAAAAACATATACCGCGAATATTTCATAAACAGTGAAATTGGTATTATATATAATATCAATATATATATATTGGCATATGTATATATTGGAGTTGTTGATTTCCCGTATTTTTTAGCGGATGAGACCCTATTACGCCGTTATTAAGCGGATAATATTTAATAAGAACATATACCGCGATAATTTCGTACTGGAGCGAAATTGGTATTGTGCTAATGTTTGTGGATGCAGGAAAACAGGTTGGAGGGATCCAACTGGATTCCTCAACAGTATTTATTTAATTTCAGATATTTTGATATTTGATTGATTATCATATCGATATATGATATCGTTGTAGTCGTGATTGACTATTTGGTGTGTAGCATCATTGGACCCAGATTTTGGGATTTTAAAGTGATTTTAGAAAGTATACGTTTTATAAAATAATTTTGAAATTGATCCATTTTAAATAAATAAACGTTATAATTTTTAATGTTATAGAAATTATGATTTTTGAGAAATATAGTTAAAAACTGATTTTTGAGAATATGATGCTATTGAGTTTATAAAATAGTTTAATCGAGATATTTTAGAATTTTTGTGAAAAGTTTAAATATAGGATTTATAAAATTTAATTATTTTATGAATCAAAATGGTGAAATAATAAAGGAGATTAAAGACGTTTTAAAGAATAATATAAATTGATTTATATTAAGAGATTTATAAATGGATATTTATAAATTGAAATATTGACATTATAAAACAAATTTTTATAAGTGTTTGAATGAAGTGAAAATGAATTTTGTAAATGAATGAAATTTATAAAATTATAAATGGTGAAGTTATAAATGAAATTTATAAATAGTAAGATTTATAAATTTTGTGAAATTATTAAAGAATATATTTGGATGAATAAATGAATCTTATAAGTTATAAGATTTATAATTATGAAGTTTAAAGGAACGATTTTGCAAACGAATAAATTTATAAGTATTTAACTTATAATATGAACTTTTAGTTTATAATTGAGTTATAAACTGGAATAGGTTAATAAAAGAATTTATAAAAAGGAAGTTTTTATAAATAAATAGAAATGGAATTTATAAACGTTGTTTTATAAATTCGAAATGACTTATTTTGATAAGTAAATTGTTGAAACTTATTAATGGAGTTATATTCACATTTTGACTGTGAATAATCCTTTGAATTAAAATGAATAAAAGGATGAAATTGTTAACGTAGTATATTCACGTTTTTGAATAGTGAATAAGATGTTAAAGAAATTGTTTTGAATGTGATATTGAAATTGAATTAAAACGATCTAACGAAGTTTTAATTGTGTTGAGATTCGAAACCATAGATTTCAACATTTATTGTTGAAATAGACGTTTTCGAGAAATAGAAGGAGATGATGGACTATAACACTGTTGTTATAGTAAATGATTTCCGAAAGGAAATGTTTTGTATAGTATTGGGATTTATATATCTATTTTAATTTTGAATCCCTATACTAGTGATTTTGGGTTGTCGTAACGATGTTTTACATAACATTCGTTTTGGCCCAAATAAATATGTTAAGAGAATGATTTCCTCAATAGAATGAAATATATACTTAATCTCGATTTAAGTATATTGAATATTTTCTAAGTGTTGAAAATAAAAAGATTTGTGAATTACTTATTTTTAATAAGTATGGAATTGTTTTCCAATATGAAGTGAATAATTAAAATTTATCTTTTTGAAGATAAATTGAAATGAATTATTGAAATCATATGCATGGATATCTTGGAATTATAAATTCGCTAAGGAATTTATAAAAGAAAGTGAAATTGGTTTAAAAATAAATATTGATTTATTTTTGAAGTATTGAAATTTAATATCTAGTGAAGATATTTTGGAAAATAAATAATTTGGAAAATTATTTGGAAACTGGTGATGTGTGCATATCCAGTGATAGTTCAATAACCGACTATCAATATTTCCCTTTGAATGGGTATTTGATGTGAATTGATTGAAGTTGAATGCACACTTATTTTTGAATAAGCGCTCACTATTCGGGTTAACCGGGGAAAGGACCATGGGGTCGTATAACCCATTTCGAATATGTGATACGTCGTTGTGAATTGCATTGAAGATCGGTGTTGAAGACCCGGTATTTGCGAGAGCGATAGGATGACCTGTCGATTACTCTGCACCGAGTTGCTCCGGTATAGAGTTCTCCATATGTGATGGTGAATCCGATCAGGATTGTGAATATCCGGATTGCAAGGACTTCTTTGTAAGTGCCTTCGGTTTTGTTCGAGCCCGGAACAGACTTGTATGGATTGTATGTCTGACATTACAAGTTGAGATATAAAGCCGATTTCATTCAAATATATTTCTGTTGGTGGCGGAGAATTTATTCTTTTAGCTTAACACCCTTCTCTGAGACGTACGAGCTCAGAGGTTATATAGTTGAAGTTATCAGTGATATATTCCCAATTTGGTAATGTGACATGCTGAGTGTTGCTGTAAATGATCATTGTGTTGATTATTGTGATAGGATCGTTTATTTGATCGTCTATCTTTGTGATCATTGTGTTGATCATTTGTTGACCCAAAGCATGGCTTTTGTATAAAGTATGTTTTTGTGGACGTGACTTCGTCGAGCCTCACACCCCGGAAATGGTCAAAACAGGAAAGATGCGGCAAGGTTATGAGGGGTAGCACCCTTTAGGGTATGTACATTTCCTTCTGGATAGAGGTGGTATTATGGTATGGAGCCCAGATATTTAACCTATGTGGTTACTACGAATTTATTACTTTGTGGTTGTTGGCTTTCGGGATCCCGTGAGAAAGGTCGTTTACGATCGGGGAATGGCGTGCTCGTGTCAGTAGTTACCCAGTTAGGGGTAACCCGGCCTTGTGTTGGCAGAGTTCCGGTTTGGTTCTCGGGGATGTCTTTCCAGAGGCATTCTCATGTGGCAATGGGAAGTTCCTTGGCCTGACCATTTGTTGGAAATCCAAAGAAACAATACGAAACTTGTACGGTTTTAGTTGTAGAGCCTGCTTCCTCAGGAAGTAGCTATAGTAGGCATAATATAATAGTACCTATGTTGGCTAAGATTTATATTCTACTTTCGAAATGAATTTCTTCTACACTATGCACTAATAATAATATCAAATTGATTTGATTTTAATGCGTATCAAGCATGTTTGGCTATCATAAGGAGAAATCTTCTCCAAGTCTGCGTTTGCATTGTGTGTGTGGCAGGAGGTCTTATGGTAGTCTCATTTTTAAAAGCATTGCGAATTGACTTTAAAAATATTCCTCTATTTTTGATTTTAAAGTTAAATAAACTGTTTTGAGTTCTCACACCAGTCACATGACTGACTTGGAGTTTATTGTTTTCCTTCCTAAACTCTGGGTGCCCACCAATTTCCACACGGGCAGTCAAGAGTTAAGGTTTATCAGGATATTCTGGAGTTGCTGGAGGCAAGTTGGATGGCATGGCATATTACTTATATAGTATTTCTTTTTCCGCTGCACTGTTTGTTGTTGTATATTGTTGTACACTCTGATGATATGATGTAATGAAATGTATAAAATGTAATAACTGATATAGTTCTTTGTTTAAAGATTATTCACTTATTATTATATGTTGTTCCGCTGCGAATTGTGAGATTCTGTTATTGTTCTGTTGTTTTCTGTTCCGTCCTATTCTCTGTTCTGTTTTTCTATCTGTTCTCTATTCTCTTTTTCTTCTAATTAAAATTTTCTATCTTCTTTTCCCTATCTAAATTTTCTATCCTTTTCTTTTTCTTCTTTTCCTAAATTCTTTTTCTTAAACCCCTAAGGGTTCGTATTTTCGTTCATCTTGAATTAATCAATGGAGATTAGTGTCCATTCAAGGAGTACGGATTTACGGGTCTTTACAGTTGGTATCAGAGCTTATGGTTAAGCGACAACCATGGTTCTGTTGGGTATTATTCATTAGAGATAGAGTCAACAGTACTCTAGAATGAATTTGAGTGTAATAATAGATATGAGTGCGTATTTGTTAGTGAATATGAAATTGTTTTATATTGTGATGATTGGTTTGTTGAGTGGTATATGAACCTTCGTCGGCGCAGCTTCGAAACTGAATCGAAGGGGTTTCTAAACACTTGAATAGAACAATTCGACACAATATTGTTTTAAAAAAAATGGGTAAATGAAATAATTTTACCTTGAATATATTTTATATATAAAGGAATAATTTTTCAGAATTATAAAAGTGAATGTAAGTTGATTGTTAAGTTGTTTGAATAATCTAAATAAAAGAATAATTGTATAAGTAAAAAGAATTATAAGAATTGAATTATAATTAAAGTGATTTACAATTGTGAGATAAACTTATATATATAAGAAGTGAAACTATATGAATATATTTATGAATATGAGTTGTAAGTAAAAGTGAATTTAAAGTTAAATGGAATATAACTTAAGTGATATTGAATGAAGTTGATATTAGTATCAAAGTAAATTAATAAAGTTAAGTGGTGGATGTGAACTTGAGTTATATAAATGAAATTCAATTTTGTAATTGAATTGAATTAATGGATTAAATATTAATCAATTGAATGTAAATTAAGTTGATATGGAATAATGAATGTAGGTGTTAATTCATTAAAATCTTATGTTATTAGAAGTTGAATAATTGAATGAAAATCAATTAATTAAACCAATTGAAAGCAAAGGAATTTGGTTGTAATTGATATACATTGGTTGTTATATGATTGTTAGATTGATTGTATAAAATTCATTAAGTATTAATGTTATTGGAAGCTAAAGAAATGGAATCCAACTTGAAAGTGAAGTAAATCAATTTAAATAGAATTGAATTTGAATTGGAAGTGAACCAACTTGAATATGAATTAGTGAATATAAACTAATTGAAAAAGAATGTTAGTAAAAACGTCCACTATAAATAAATCAAATGTGATTAAATTGAAAACCAATTCATCAATATTAATGAGAATATGAATGAATATTTATTGGTTATGGATGTTAGTTGGATGATAGTTGGTTGATGTTTGCATTTGTTGCTTTAGTTGCATTTGCTATGTTAGCATATATAGTTATTATGTTACTATATGTTGTATATTGATACTATTGTCTATATACATGATTCTCATGTTGTTTGTTGAGTAATTAGTAGGTGCGGATCGCGTTTGCTTCGCATTTGGAGCTCGCTTTTGCGCTATATTAGCCGTATATGCTTGCTAATAAAAATATAAGGTACATATCTCGGATTAAATACAGTACTTTTACACTTTTTTCCCTTCGGGATGCCTCATTACTTGATGAGATGTATATTTGTGATATATATACTGTCATTTTTTTTTTCGGATCGAGCCGCGCAAAGGAGACTATGGCGAATTTTTCCGAAAATTTAAGGCGTTAGAAAATTTTTGAGAAAATTGGAAATTTTTGAAAACTTTAACTTTGAGTTTAGAATTGAAAGTTAAACAATAGTAGTTGTTTTTGAAAAGATAACTAAGTATGATTTGAAAACTTAGTAAAGTATTGTAAGAAGTTTAACTATGAATTTTGGGAAAATTAATAAATTATGTACCTTTCTTACTTGTTAATTTCGAGGACGAAATTCTTTTAAGTGGGGAAGATTGTAACGACCCAGAATTTTTATTTATTAAAATTTAATATTTAATTAATTTTGAATATTAAAAAGTGAATTTATAAGTCAAATAAATTTTTATTTGAAATTTTGGATTTTATTGGATAATTAAGTCGATAATTCAATACGTTAAATTATGGAAATAATTGAAAATTGGGTTAAATATGACTGAAAATGATTTGTAAAATTTTATTTTATCATATTGAAGTTAGAATGATATTTTAGAACTTTTAAAATCGAATTAAAAGTTTATTTGTGAAAATTGAATATTTTAATATTTAAATCGACTAGTGAAAATAGTCAATTTTTGAACAGTCTCAGAATTGAACGAAACCAGTTCCATTGGATCCGTAATAGTT
This sequence comes from Allium cepa, assembly GCA_030765085.1. Taxonomy (NCBI): domain Eukaryota; kingdom Viridiplantae; phylum Streptophyta; class Magnoliopsida; order Asparagales; family Amaryllidaceae; genus Allium; species Allium cepa. Next base: position 351,649,987 of record CM060932.1, on the reverse strand, counting down.
AGTTATTACCGGATTTCAATTTTCGTGTCAATCGGAGCTATCGTTTGATCGTGGCAGCTCGAAACGCATCGATTTATTTTTAATTTAAATTTGGCGAATGAAAATAGCCATTTTTCAAAAAGTCTCGGATTTCGACGAAACCAGTTTCATCGGATCCGTAATGTGATATTATTGTAAGGTTTCAAATTTCAAGTCAATTGGATTTACCGTTTGTCCGATACAAATTAAAACGCCTAGAAATCGACTTAAATCGGTTTAATTTAAATTGAGCATTTACAGCCATAACTCGCACATACTTCCGAATTAGCTTCCGAAACCTGTTCCATTGTGTCCGGAACACGGGATAAACCCTAGGTACGTCAGTTTCGGTGCGTAAATCGGAGTTCGGAATTTCCGGGATGAATAGTGTTCGATTTTCTTCTATAAATAGGCCCCTACCCCTTCATTAAATTAAAAAAACAAAAAAAAAACAAAAAACAAACCCTAGCCGCCAGCAACTGAAATGGATGGCCAAAAATTGCAGTCTCTTTTCTTCAATTATCTTTCAATCCACAAACCCATTCAAGAAATCTCCAACTACAAAGTTGTAGAGCTACGTGAGATCCTTATATTCAACGGTTATGATCGTGTTTCGTTGCACGGATTGACGGCAAATTGCATTCAAAGGCCGCGCGTTCATTCTCGATTTGCGTGTGTATAGGGCGACCGAGTTCTTCATGGTTCTGGGCGAGTGTGGAGGTGGCTGAGGGGGTTCGAATGGCGTGGAGGTGATGGGGTTTTGTCGAGTTTTGGGGTTGCAATGTTTAACCCTAAATGGACGTAATGGGTTCGGCTATGGGGGGGTTCACGCGTACGAAGAAGGAGATGGGGGAGAAACAACACGCGGCCCAGATCGTTCTAGGAAAGGATGGACGGCAGATATTGATTTAGGTTATAAAATTAAAATTGAAATGTTGTTATTAGTTATAAATAAATCGAGTAAACTTTAAATATTCATATCTTTTTCATACGAGGTCGAAAAATTATGAAACCAGTTGCGTTGGAATCGTATGGACGAGCACTACGCGATGGAGTTGGTTTGGAGTAGTTTGGAGTTAGTGAGAATTTTGGATAAAATTAAACGTCCGTTTAATTTTATTCGAAATAAATCGCTAAAACGGAAATTAAAACCAAGGCGAGAACTTCTCACTCAATCGAATCAGTTTCGATTTTATTTTAAATAGTTAGATTTAAAATATTTGAATGCATGTTTGAATGTTGATTGTTATCTATTGATTGTTAAAATAGACATTATACGCCGTTAGTAAGCGGATGTTATTTATTAAAAACATATACCGCGAATATTTCATAAACAGTGAAATTGGTATTATATATAATATCAATATATATATATATATTGGCATATGTATATATTAGAGTTGTTGATTTCCCGTACTTTTTAGCGGATGAGACCCTATTACGCCGTTATTAAGCGGATAATATTTAATAAGAACATATACCGCGATAATTTCGTACTGGAGCGAAATTGGTATTGTGCTAATGTTTGTGGATGCGGGAAAACAGGTTGGAGGGATCCAACTGGATTCCTCAACAGTATTTAATTAATTTCAGATATTTTGATATTTGATTGATTATCATATCGATATATGATATCGTTGTAGTCGTGATTGACTATTTGGTGTGTAGCATCATTGGACCCAGATTTTGGGATTTTAAAATGATTTTAAAGTGATTTTAGAAAGTATACGTTTTATAAAATAATTTTGGAATTGATCCATTTTAAATAAATAAACGTTATAATTTTTAATGTTATAGAAATTATGATTTTTGAGAAATATAGTTAAAAACTGATTTTTGAGAATATGATGCTATTGAGTTTATAAAATAGTTTAATCGAGATATTTTAGAATTTTTGTGAAAAGTTTAAATATAGGATTTATAAAATTTAATTATTTTATGAATCAAAATGGTGAAATAATAAAGGAGATTAAAGACGTTTTAAAGAATAATATAAATTGATTTATATTAAGAGATTTATAAATGGATATTTATAAATTGAAATATTGACATTATAAAACAAATTTTTATAAGTGTTTGAATGAAGTGAAAATGAATTTTGTAAATGAATGAAATTTAGAAAATTATAAATGGTGAAGTTATAAATGAAATTTATAAATAGTAAGATTTATAAATTTTGTGAAATTATTAAAGAATATATTTGGATGAATAAATGAATCTTATAAGTTATAAGATTTATAATTATGAAGTTTAAAGGAACGATTTTCCAAACGAATAAATTTATAAGTATTTAACTTATAATATGAACTTTTAGTTTATAATTGAGTTATAAACTGGAATAGGTTAATAAAAGAATTTATAAAAAGGAAGTTTTTATAAATAAATAGAAATGGAATTTATAAACGTTGTTTTATAAATTCGAAATGACTTATTTTGATAAGTAAATTGTTGAAACTTATTAATGGAGTTATATTCACATTTTTGACTGTGAATAATCATTTGAATTAAAATGAATAAAAGGATGAAATTGTTAACGTAGTATATTCACGTTTTTGAATAGTGAATAAGATGTTAAAGAAATTGTTTTGAATGTGATATTGAAATTGAATTAAAACGATCCAACGAAGTTTTAATTGTGTTGAGATTCGAAACCATAGATTTCAACATTTATTGTTGAAATAGACGTTTTCGAGAAATAGAAGGAGATGATGGACTATAACACTGTTGTTATAGTAAATGATTTCCGAAAGGAAATGTTTTGTATAGTATTGGGATTTATATATCTATTTTAATTTCGAATCCCTATACTAGTGATTTTGGGTTGTCGTAACGATGTTTTACATAACATTCGTTTTGGCCCAAATAAATATGTTAAGAGAATGATTTCCTCAATAGAATGAAATATATACTTAATCTCGATTTAAGTATATTGAATATTTTCTAAGTGTTGAAAATAAAAAGATTTGTGAATTACTTATTTTTAATAAGTATGGAATTGTTTTCCAATATGAAGTGAATAATTAAAATTTATCTTTTTGAAGATAAATTGAAATGAATTATTGAAATCATATGCATGGATATCTTGGAATTATAAATTCGCTAAGGAATTTATAAAAGAAAGTGAAATTGGTTTAAAAATAAATATTGATTTATTTTTGAAGTATTGAAATTTAATATCTAGTGAAGATATTTTGGAAAATAAATAATTTGGAAAATTATTTGGAAACTGGTGATGTGTGCATATCCAGTGATAGTTCAATAACCGACTATCAATATTTCCCTTTGAATGGGTATTTGATGTGAATTGATTGAAGTTGAATGCACACTTATTTTTGAATAAGCGCTCACTATTCGGGTTAACCGGGAAAGGACCATGGGGTCGTATAACCCATTCCGAATATGTGATACGTCGTTGTGAATTGCATTGAAGATCGGTGTTGAAGACCCGGTATTTGCGAGAGCGATAGGATGACCTGTCGATTACTCTGCACCGAGTTGCTCCGGTATAGAGTTCTCCATATGTGATGGTGAATCCGATCAGGATTGTGAATATCCGGATTACAAGGACTTCTTTGTAAGTGCCTTCGGTTTTGTTCGAGCCCGGAACAGACTTGTATGGATTGTATGTATGACATTACAAGTTGAGATATAAAGCCGATTTCATTCAAATATATTTCTGTTGGTGGCGGAGAATTTATTCTTTTAGCTTAACACCCTTCTCTGAGACGTACGAGCTCAGAGGTTATATAGTTGAAGTTATCAGTGATATATTCCCAATTTGGTAATGTGACATGCTGAGTGTTGCTGTAAATGATCATTGTGTTGATTATTGTGATAGGATCGTTTATTTGATCGTCTATCTTTGTGATCATTGTGTTGATCATTTGTTGACCCAAAGCATGGCTTTTGTATAAAGTATGTTTTTGTGGACGTGACTTCGTCGAGCCTCACACCCCGGAAATGGTCAAAACAGGAAAGATGCGGCAAGGTTATGAGGGGTAGCACCCTTTAGGGTATGTACATTTCCTTCTGGATAGAGGTGGTATTATGGTATGGAGCCCAGATATTTAACCTATGTGGTTACTACGAATTTATTACTTTGTGGTTGTTGGCTTTCGGGATCCCGTGAGAAAGGTCGTTTACGATCGGGGAATGGCGTGCTCGTGTCAGTAGTTACCCAGTTAGGGGTAACCCGGCCTTGTGTTGGCAGAGTTCCGGTTTGGTTCTCGGAGATGTCTTTCCAGAGGCATTCTCATGTGGCAATGGGAAGTTCCTTGGCCTGACCATTTGTTGGAAATCCAAAGAAACAATACGAAACTTGTACGGTTTTAGTTGTAGAGCCTGCTTCCTCAGGAAGTAGCTATAGTAGGCATAATATAATGGTACCTATGCTGGCTAAGATTTATATTCTACTTTCGAAATGAATTTCTTCTACACTATGCACTAATAATAATATCAAATTGATTTGATTTTAATGCGTATCAAGCATGTTTGGCTATCATAAGGAGAAATCTTCTCCAAGTCTGCGTTTGCATTGTGTGTGTGGCAGGAGGTCTTATGGTAGTCTCATTTTTAAAAGCATTGCGAATTGACTTTAAAAATATTCCTCTATTTTTGATTTTAAAGTTAAATAAACTGTTTTGAGTTCTCACACCAGTCACATGACTGACTTGGAGTTTATTGTTTTCCTTCCTAAACTATGGGTGCCCACCAATTTCCACACGGGCAGTCAAGAGTTAAGGTTTATCAGGATATTCTGGAGTTGCTGGAGGCAAGCTGGATGGCATGGCATATTACTTATATAGTATTTCTTTTTCCGCTGCACTGTTTGTTGTTGTATATTGTTGTACACTCTGATGATATGATGTAATGAAGTGTATAAAATGTAATAACTGATATAGTTCTTTGTTTAAAGATTATTCACTTATTATTATATGTTGTTCCGCTGCGAATTGTGAGATTCTGTTATTGTTCTGTTGTTTTCTGTTCCGTCCTATTCTCTGTTCTGTTCTCTATTCTCTTTTTCTTCTAATTAAAATTTTCTATCTTCTTTTCCCTATCTAAATTTTCTATCTTTTTCTTTTTCTTCTTTTCCTAAATTCTTTTTCTTAAACCCCTAAGGGTTCGTATTTTCGTTCATCTTGAATTAATCAATGGAGATTAGTGTCTATTCAAGGAGTACGGATTTACGGGTCTTTACATTCGTAGTAACCACATAGGTTAAATATCTGGGCTCCATACCATGATACAACCTCTATCCAGAAAGAAATGTACATACCCTAAAGGGTGCTACCCCTCATAACCTTGCCGCATCTTTCCTGTTTTGACCATTTCCGGGGTGTGAGGCTCGACGAAGTCACGTCCACAAAAACATACTTTATACAAAAGCCATGCTTTGGGTCAACAAATGATCAACACAATGATCACTAAGATAGACGATCAAATAAACGATCCTATCACAATAATCAACACAATGATCATTTACAGCATCACTCAACATATCACATTACCAAATTGGGGATATATCGCTGATAACTTCAACTATATAACCTCTGAGCTCGTACGTCTCAGAGAAGGGTGTTAAGCTAAAAGAATGAATTCTCCGCCACCAACAGAAATATATTTGAATGAAATCGGCTTTATATCTCAACTTGTAATGTCAGAGACACAATCCATACAAGTTTGTTCCGGGATCGAACAAAACCGAAGGCACTTACAAAGAAGTCCTTGCAATCCGGATATTCACAATCCTGATCGGATTCACCATCACATATGGAGAACTCAATACCGTAGCTACTCGGTGCAGAGTAAATCGACAGGTCATCCTATCGCTCTCGCAAATACCGGGTCTTCAACACCGATCTTCAATGCAATTATAACGACGTATCACATATTCGGAATGGGTTATACGACCCCATGGTCCTTTCCCGGTTAACCCGAATAGTGAGCGCTTATTTAAAAATAAGTGTAGCATTCACATTCAAACAAATCACATCAACTACCCATTCAAAGGGAAATATTGATAGTCGGTTATTGAACTATCAATGGATATGCACACATCACCAGTTTCCAAATAATTTTCCAAATTATTTATTTTACAAAATATCTTCACTAGATATATAATTTCATACTTCAAAAATAAATTAATATTTATTTTTAGACAAATTCCACTTTCTTTTATAAATTCCTTAGTGAATTTATAATCCAAAATATCTATGAATATTCGATTTCAATTATTCATTTTAAATATTTCTTTTCAGTTTATCTTCAAAAAGATAAATTCTCAAAATATTCACTTATATTGGAAAACATTTCCATACTTATACATTCATAAGTAATCCACAAATTTTATTTATTCTCAACACTTAGAAAATATTCAATATACTTAAATCGAAATTAAGTATATATTTCATTATTTAAGGAAATCATTCTCATAAACATATTTATTTGGGCCCAAAACGAATGTTACGTAAAACATCGTTACGACAACCCAAAATCACTAGTATAGGGATTCAAAATTAAAATAGATATATAAATCCCAATACTATACAAAACATTTCCTTTCGGAAATCATTTACTATAACAACAGTGTTATAGTCCACCATTTCCTTTTATTTTCTCGAAAACGCCTATTTCAACAATAAATGTTGAAATCTATGGTTTCGAATCTCAACACATTTAAAACTTCGTTAGATCATTTTAATTCTATTTCAATATCACATTCAAAACAATTTCTTTAACATCTTATTCACTATTCAAAAACGTGAATATACTACGTTAACAATTTCATCCTTTTATTCATTTTAATTCAAAGGATTATTCACTATTCAAAGATGTGAATATAACTCCATTTATAGGTTTCAACAATTAACTTATCAAAATAAGTTGTTTGCGAATTTATAAAACAACGTTTATAAATTCCATTTCTATTTACTTATAAAAGCTTCCTTTTTATAAATTCTTTTTATTAACCTATTTCAGTTTATAACTCAATTATAAACTAAAAGTTCATATTATAAGTTAAATACTTATAAAACGATTATTTTACAAAATCGTTCCTCTAAAGACTTTCCAAACCATAAATCTTATAACTTATAAGATTCATTTATTTAACTAAATCTATTCTTCAAATAACTTCACAAATTTATAAATCTTACTATTTATAAATTTTATTTATAACTTCACCGTTTATAATTCTATAAATTTCTTTCAGTTATGAAATTCATTTTCACTTCATTCAAACACTTATAAAAACTCGTTTTATAATGTCCATATTTCGATGTATAAATATCCATTTATAAATCTCTTAATATAAATCAATTTATATTATTCTTTAAAATGTCTTTAATCTTCTTTATAATTTCACCATTTTGATTTATAAAATAATCAAATTTTATAAATCCTATATTTAAACTTTTCACACTTATTTCAGAAATCCCAATTTAACTATTTTATAAAGTCACTAATTCCTTATTTTCAAAAAAATCAGCTTTTAACTATATTTCTTAAAAATCATAATTTTTATAACTTTAAAAATTATAACGTTTATTTATTTAAAATGAATCAATTCCAAAAATATTTTATAAACGTATACTTTTAAAAATCACTTTGAAATCATTTTAAAATTCCAAATTTGGCCCAATGATGCTACACACCAAATAGTCAATCACGACTACAACGATATCATATATCAATATGAAAATCCATCAAATATCAAAATATCTGAAATCAAATAAAAACTGTTGAGGAATCCAGTTGGATCCCTCCAACCTGTTTTCCTGCATCCACAAACATTAGCACAATACCAATTTCGCTCCAGTACGAAATTATCGTGGTACATGTTCTTATTAAATATTATCCGCTTAATAACGGCGCAATAGGGTCTTATCCGCTAAAAAATACGGGAAATCAACAACTGCAATATATACATATGCCAATATATATATATTGATATTATATATAATACCAATTTCACTGTTTATGAAATATTCGCGGTATATGTTTTTAATAAATAACATCCGCTTACTAACGGCGTATAATGTCTATTTTAACAATCAATAGATATCAATCAACATTCAAACATGCATTCAAATATTTTAAATCTAACTATTTAAAATAAAATCGAAACTGATTCGATTGAGTGAGAAGTTCTCACCTTGGTTTTATTTCCGCTTTAGCGATTTATTTCGAATTACACGAAATTTTCACTAACTCCAAACGACTCCAAACCAACTCCATCGTGTAATGCTCATCCATACGATTCCAACGCAACTGGTTTCGCGCGTTTTCGACCTCGTAAGAAAAAGATATGAATTTTTGAAGTTACACGAGTTTATATTCATAATTTACAACTAACTTTAATAATTTTCAACCTTCATCCAATCCAGGCCTTTGGATCCAACACCAACCCATCATGACCGTGCATACCCCTCCCCCTTCTCCTTCACGTTTGCATCTCCAGTAAAGAGGCCGACATTTGAACCCATTAGCAACCAATTAGGGTTTAATAATTCGATTTCCACGAGCAACACGAACACGATCCAGGAGCTCCATGTCGTAGCCCAACTCCAGCACCATGCTCGGCCTGAATGGCTCAAGGCTCGGCCCCCTCCTCCTCCTCATATGGCGTGCGTGACTGGCCATGAACGGCCTCGTTTATCTCCCCCTCCGTTGCACCAAAATCCATCATCACCGTATGGATTTAAAGCCCTCTTCATGCTCTTCAATGTTGTAGTTAACAACTTTGGCTAATTTTTTGTAGATTGAGAGAGATTGAGGGAGAAGTGAGATTAAATTCTGGCCTTAGAAAACGGGGGTGGCGGCTATGATATTAGGGTTAGGGTTTGGAATGATTTTTCTAAATTATGAAGAGGTGGGTGCTGTTTATGAAGAAAAATCGAACACTATTCATCCGGAAATTCCGAACTCCGATTTACGCGCCGTAACCAGCATTTCTAGGGTTTACCCCGCGTTCCGGACACAATGGAACAGGTTTCGAAAGCTAATTCGGAAGTATGTGCGAGTTATGGCTATAAACGCTCAATTTAAATTAAACCGATTTAAGTCGATTTCTAGGCGTTTTAATTTGTATCGGACAAACGGTAAATCCAATTGACTTGAAATTTGAAACCTTACAATAATATCACATTACGGATCCGATGAAACTGGTTTCGTCGAAATCCGAGACTTTTTGAAAAATGGCTATTTTAGCTCGCCAAATTTAAATTAAAAACAATTCGATGCGTTTCGAGCTGCCACGATCAAACGGTAACTCCGATTGACACGAAAATTGAAATCCGGTAATAACTAACTATTATGGATCCAATGGAACTAGTTTCGTTCAATTCTGAGACTGTTCCAAAATTTACTATTTTCACTAGTCGATTAAATATTAAAATATTCAATTTTCATAAATTAACTTTTAATTCGATTTTAAAAGTTCTAAAATATCATTCTAACTTCCATATGATAAAATAAAATTTTACAAATCATTTTCAATCATATTTAATTTGACGCCCCACCTCTATACCCACGCTAGCCAAGAACACTACGGTGTAGTGCTGTCAACTAGCACGGAGAATAAGGCTGTTGAGGAGCGGCCATCAATAGTTGGCCTTACACTAGTATTGGTTATCTCGATAGGAGTGATTATATATATATATATTCTTTCATTTTTCATCTCTGATTTTTTTCTCCCATCGAAATACCCCAATTCCAGTATGAAACGAACTACGATGGTTCATGATAGTTTAGAACAGTAAATATAAAATAACAACACAGATAATATAAATGCGGAACACAGATGAAACAGAAAGTCTCATATATATATATAATAACTGATGTCAGTTACAATACATTCACACGGTACATATGATACAACTACAACAGTCGACTAAGGAAGTTACATATACAAGTACATTAACGTATTTAATATACATGAACACATATCTTCCTATACAATTTTACAGACTACTACAAATGACGACGACTACTCCAAAAGATATGAAAGAACTTCATAGCTCTAGCAGCAACCCAAAGCAGAATATCTACAACCTGAAATACTCGGTCTGACCCGAGTATTAAATTCAAAAGAAAATAATACTCGGGTCAGTCTAATTCAAACTCAGTTATTAGTGCACAGAAGCAATAATAATCAAATAATGAATAGACGACAGTAACTAAACCAAATCAGAATGCAATTCAGAATATTGAATTGAAATAAACAGAACAGTTCGAACCATTGAAATATCAATTAAAATATTAAGATGAGTAGGGCTGCAGTACACGCACGCGTGTACTGCCTCGCCACTACAGCACATGAACTACGCAAAAGATTAATAAATCAAAACAAAATAGAATATCACAAAACCATACCGTGTGGCTGCAGTTCACGCTTGCGTGCACTGCCTTGCCACTATCGTGATGATGTACCCAATGAATACCGTGTGGCTGCAGTTCACGCTTGCGTGCACTGCCGTGCCACTACAGTGATGATGTACCCAATGAATGTAAGATATGTACACAAGTGAATGTAAGATATGTACACAAGTGAATGTAAGAAATGTACACAAGTGAATGTACATAACCAACTACACGTGGCAAAAAGAATCAGAAGAGCAACGAGAAACTGCACAACCCAAATGAGCAAGTGCACATGTGCAACTCGAGCTACAGGTACGAACCAGCTCAATATTAAGGACAGCAACAAGGCACCAAGGCAAGCCAATGTTACATGTACAAGACAATGAAAGAGGCAAACAATGATGTACAAATGAGTGCATCAGTGGCTAAAATGAATGCAATCTCACGTGCCACCAAATAGTAATGTAGCATGAAGGGAACATATAGAACAGTGTTCTACATGAGGACACAATCAAATGAAGGTGAGAGCATCAAGATTCAAAACAGTGGACAGAGCTGCCTCAGCAAGCAAGACAGTGAAACACAGTTCAATGCAACACAGAGGCAAATGGTAAATTTGAACATGACAGCAAATAAACAACAGCCTCAACATGTATGTCCAAAAGGTTAAACAATATGAAGTGCACAACATTGCAATAACATGCTACATAAATGTATGTATACACACAGCAATGAAGAGAAATGGGTGCAGACCAACCAAAGTGATACATGATACCGGTAACATGAAAATGAGACCAGGCATACATGATGACTACACGATTGCAATTCTAGCCAATCCACCAATTTATTCATACACACATACATATGTATATATTTACATATGCACAAATATTTTTAAATATATAGTGATGAACATATGGGACAACACTAACTCGAATACATCAAGCAACTGAATTCAACAGTGAATCAAGCAACTCGACCAAATCCAGCTACTATATGAAACCATAACAAAGTGAAACACTGAATCAGATGAACCAGCAAAGGGTAAAAAAAAAACTCAAAGAGCATCAACAATGCAACAGGGTGCAGTGAAGATTACAATGTATGAATCAGTGCAGAAGCAAATGCTACCATGGCTCGAGTGCGTGCTACAGCAACAAAGAGCAAGGCTAAGGCACAGTGCTAACATCAGTGACACAACCTCAATAAAGAAATGGTTTTAAATAACCATATATGAATGCAGTCTCGACCATAACAGCACCAGCCTCAACGTGAATTCAATAGCCTATGTAGTGCAAGAACATGACAAGTACACAAGGCATAGCATACACGAATAAGTATTGCAGCAAAGTGGACATGCAACTAATTTTAAATGACTGGCAACAAGTAAATGAAGTATACTTGTAAACATACTGGACAGTGCACCTATGATAAGGCAACATAGCTAGGCATCACGAATAACAAAATACGAGACAATGCCAATTGTGGAACAATGAAGCACAGAGACTACAAGTACAAACTGAACAAAGCAATGCAACTAGCAACAATGAAGGCAACTGGTAACAATGAAGCACAGGGACTCCAAGAACAAACTGTACAAAGCAATGCAACTAGCAACAATGAATGCAACTGGCATTAATGAATGCAACTGGTAACAATGATGCTCAGGGACTATAAGTAAAACCAGTGAATGAAAAGTGGACAGCGACGCAAACCGAAACCGAAGCCAACATTATCGCAAGCCGAAGGCAGTTGATAAACGAATTGAAGCAGAAACAAAATTCACGTTAATACCAATGCCAACATAAATGCTCAAAATCAGTTGCAGTTCGAAATCAAAACAATGCCGAAATCGAAATAGTTCAAGCAATGACCGAAGTCAATATTCAAAGAAAATGCATAGTCGAATGGCCGACAAATCAAGGGGCGAATTCAACAATCAAATACGAACGAAAATCATCGAATTCGAACACTAATAAACTCGAGATAGAAATTAGATGTGAGTGAAACACTCACCTTGTCGACGAATTGAAGCATCACAGAGACGAGCAAAGCCAAGGACGAACGAAACCCCAATTTGGGAAGAAGGGGTAGGAGCGATCGAACGTAGCCGCCATTAATTTCCTCTCGATCGATTAGGGCACGCGAATGAAAATGAAGGGGGATCGGGTCAAAGAACGTAAAGAGGGGGATTGGGTTTTTAAAAATTTTCACGGCCCAAAAAAAAAGGTAAAGCCAAATAAGTAAATAAAAAAAATAAAAAATAAAAAGAAAACTTTTATTTAAAGTCCTAAATTTCTTTTATCAATTTATAAATTAATTTTAATTCAAAATTTAAAAACTTCAAATAGAAGTTTGTGTCAATATTAATCGTTTAAATTGTTGATTATAATTGACGCAAAATACCGGGTTGTTACATTTAACCCTATTTTCAATTATTTCCATAATTTAACCTATTAAATTATCGATTTAATTATCCAATTAAATCCAATAATTCAAATAAAAATTTATTTGACTTATAAATTCACTTATTAATATTTAAAATTAATTAAATATTCAAATTTTAATTACTAAAAATTCTGGGTCGTTACAATCTTTCCCACTTAAAAGAATTTCGTCCTCGAAATTACAAGTAAGAAAAGTTACAGAATTTATTAATTTTTCTTTGATACTAATATCAAACTCATTCCATATCACTTAAGTTATATTCCATTTAACTTTAAATTCACTTTTACTTTCAACTCATATTCATAAATACATTCATATAGTTTCACTTCTTATATATATAAGTTTATTTCACAATTGTAAATCACTTTAATTATAATTCAACTCTTATAATTCTTTTGCTTATACAATTATTCTTTAATTTAAATTATTCAAACAACTTATTCAACAACCAAACAATCAACTTATATACACTTTTATAATTTTGAAAAATTATTCCTTTACATATAAAATATACTCAAGGTAAAATTATTTCATTTACCCAATTTAAAACAATATCGTGTCGAATTGTTCTGTAAAAGTGTTTAGAGATACCTATCAACAACGTTAATTACTCGTATTAACCAGAATCTATATACCACTCAACAAACCAATCATCACAATATAAAACAATTTTTATATTCACTAACAAATACGCTCCCATAGCTATTATTACTCTCAAACTCAATCTAGAGTACTACTGACTCTATCTCTAATGAATTATACCCAACAGAACCATGGTTGTCGCTTAACCATAAGCTCTGATACCAAATGTAACGTTTGCGGATTTTCGTTGCCGAAAAACCGAAATGTTATGGGTTTAAGAAAGAAGAAAAGAAAAGAAAAAGAAAGAAGAAGAGACAGAAGAAATAAGAAGGTTGAAAATGGAGAGAGAGAAAAGAAAATAGAAAAGAGAACAGAAAATTTTAAAATAGAAGAAAAAGAGAATAGAGGAAAACGAAAAACAGAAGAAAATAGGACGGAACAGAAAACAAGAACAACATCAGAATCTCACAATTCGCAGCGGAACAACATATAATAATAAGTGAATAATCTTTAAACAAAGAACTATATCAGTTATTACATTTTATACATTACATTTCATTACATCATATCATCATTAGAGTGTACAACAATATACAACAAACAGTGCAGCGGAAAAAGAAATACTATATACTAGTAATACGCCACGCCATCCAGCTTGCCTCCAGCAACTCCAGAATACCCAGAATATCCTGATAAACCTTAACTCTTGACTGCCCGTGTGGAAATTGGTGGGCACCCAGAGTTTAGGAAGGAAAACAATAAACTCCAAGTCAGTCATGTGACTGGTGTGAGAACTCAAAACAGTTTATTTATCTTTAAAATCAAAATAGAGAGATATTTTTATTTCAATTCGCAATGCTTTTAAAAATGAGACTACCATAAGGCCTCCCGCACACACACACACAATGCAAACGCAGAATCGGAGGAGATTTCTCCTTATGATAGTCAAAGATGCTTGATACGCATTTAAAAGAACATTTCATATTATTACTAGTGCATAGTGTAGAAGAAATTCATTTTGAAAGTAGAATATAAATCTTAGCCAACATACGACCATTATCGTATGCCTACTATAGCTACCATCCAAACAGTGGTGACCACCATAAGTGAATGATAGGTTCTACAACTAATACCGTACAAGTTTCGTATTGGGAATTGGATTTCCAACAAATGGTCAGGCCAAGGAACTTCCCATTGCCACATGAGAATGCCTCTGGAAAGACATCCCCGAGAACCAAACCGGAACTCTGCCAACACAAGGCCGGGTTACCCCTAACTGGGTAACTACTGACACGAGCACGCCATTCCCCGATCGTAAACGACCTTTCTCACGGGATCCCGATAGCCAACAACCACAAAGTAATAAATTCGTAGTAAACACATAAGTTAAATATTTGGGCTCCATACCATGATACAACCTCTATCCAGAAGGAAATGTACATACCCTAAAGGGAGCTACCCCTCATAACCTTGCCGCATCTTTCCTGTTTTGACCATTTCCGGGGTGTGAGTCTCGACGAAGTCACGTCCACAAAAACATACTTTATACAAAAGCCATGCTTTGGGTCAACAAATGATCAACACAATGATCACTAAGATAGACGATCAAATAAACGATCCTATCACAATAATCAACACAATGATCATTTACAGCATCACTCAGCATATCACATTACCAAATTGGGAATATATCGCTGATAACTTCAACTATATAACCTCTGAGCTCGTACGTCTCAGAGAAGGGTGTTAAGCTAAAAGAATGAATTCTCCGCCACCAACAGAAATATATTTGAATGAAATCGGCTTTATATCTCAACTTGTAATGTCAGACACACAATCCATACAAGTTTGTTCCGGGATCGAACAAAACCGAAGGCACTTACAAAGAAGTCCTTGCAATCCGGATATTCACAATCCTGATCGGATTCACCATCACATATGGAGAACTCAATACCGTAGCTACTCGGTGCAGAGTAAATCGACAGGTCATCCTATCGCTCTCGCAAATATCGGGTCTTCAACACCGATCTTCAATGCAATTATAACGACGTATCACATATTCGGAATGGGTTATACGACCCCATGGTCCTTTCCCGGTTAACCCGAATAGTGAGCGCTTATTTAAAAATAAGTGTAGCATTCACATTCAAACAAATCACATCAACTACCCATTCAAAGGGAAATATTGATAGTCGGTTATTGAACTATCAATGGATATGCACACATCACCAGTTTCCAAATAATTTTCCAAATTATTTATTTTACAAAATATCTTCACTAGATATATAATTTCATACTTCAAAAATAAATCAATATTTATTTTTAGACAAATTCCACTTTCTTTTATAAATTCCTTAGTGAATTTATAATCCAAAATATCTATGAATATTCGATTTCAATTATTCATTTTAAATATTTCTTTTCAATTTATCTTCAAAAAGATAAATTCTCAAAATATTCACTTATATTGGAAAACATTTCCATACTTATACATTCATAAGTAATCCACAAATTTTATTTATTCTCAACACTTAGAAAATATTCAATATACTTAAATCGGAATTAAGTATATATTTCATTATTTAAGGAAATCATTCTCATAAACATATTTATTTGGGCCCAAAACGAATGTTACGTAAAACATCGTTACGACAACCCAAAATCACTAGTATAGGGATTCAAAATTAAAATAGATATATAAATCCCAATACTATACAAAACATTTCCTTTCGGAAATCATTTACTATAACAACAGTGTTATAGTCCACCATTTCCTTTTATTTTCTCGAAAACGCCTATTTCAACAATAAATGTTGAAATCTATGGTTTCGAATCTCAACACATTTAAAACTTCGTTAGATCGTTTTAATTCTATTTCAATATCACATTCAAAACAATTTCTTTAACATCTTATTCACTATTCAAAAACGTGAATATACTACGTTAACAATTTCATCCTTTTATTCATTTTAATTCAAAGGATTATTCACTATTCAAAGATGTGAATATAACTCCATTTATAGGTTTCAACAATTAACTTATCAAAATAAGTTGTTTGCGAATTTATAAAACAACATTTATAAATTCCATTTCTATTTATTTATAAAAGCTTCCTTTTTATAAATTCTTTTTATTAACCTATTTCAGTTTATAACTCAATTATAAACTAAAAGTTCATATTATAAGTTAAATACTTATAAAACGATTATTTTACAAAATCGTTCCTCTAAAGACTTTCCAAACCATAAATCTTATAACCTATAAGATTCATTTATTTAACTAAATCTATTCTTCAAATAACTTCACAAATTTATAAATCTTACTATTTATAAATTTTATTTATAACTTCACCGTTTATAATTCTATAAATTTCATTCAGTTATGAAATTCATTTTCACTTCATTCAAACACTTATAAAAACTCGTTTTATAATGTCCATATTTCGATGTATAAATATCCATTTATAAATCTCTTAATATAAATCAATTTATATTATTCTTTAAAACGTCTTTAATCTTCTTTATTATTTCACCATTTTGATTTATAAAATAATCAAATTTTATAAATCCTATATTTAAACTTTTCACACTTATTTCAGAAATTCCAATTTAACTATTTTATAAAGTCACTAATTCCTTATTTTCAAAAAAATCAGCTTTTAACTATATTTCTTAAAAATCATAATTTTTATAACTTTAAAAATTATAACGTTTATTTATTTAAAATGAATCAATTCCAAAAATATTTTATAAACGTATACTTTCAAAAATCACTTTGAAATCATTTTAAAATTCCAAATTTGGCCCAATGATGCTACACACCAAATAGTCAATCACGACTACAACGATATCATATATCAATATGAAAATCCATCAAATATCAAAATATCTGAAATCAAATAAAAACTGTTGAGGAATCCAGTTGGATCCCTCCAACCTGTTTTCCTGCATCCACAAACATTAGCACAATACCAATTTCGCTCCAGTACGAAATTATCGCGGTACATGTTCTTATTAAATATTATCCGCTTAATAACGGCGCAATAGGGTCTCATCCGCTAAAAAATACGGGAAATCAATAACTGCAATATATACATATGCCAATATATATATATATATATTGATATTATATATAATACCAATTTCACTGTTTATGAAATATTCGCGGTATATGTTTTTAATAAATAACATCCGCTTACTAACGGCGTATAATGTCTATTTTAACAATCAATAGATATCAATCAACATTCAAACATGCATTCAAATATTTTAAATCTAACTATTTAAAATAAAATCGAAACTGATTCGATTGAGTGAGAAGTTCTCACCTTGGTTTTATTTCCGCTTTAGCGATTTATTTCGAATAAAATTAAACGGACGTTTAATTTTACACGAAATTTTCACTAACTCCAAACGACTCCAAACCAACTCCATCGTGTAGTGCTCGTCCATACGATTCCAACGCAACTAGTTTCGCGCGTTTTCGACCTCGTATGAAAAAGATATGAATTTTTGAAGTTACACGAGTTTATATTCATAATTTACAACTAACTTTAATAATTTTCAACCTTCATCCAATCCAAGCCTTTGGATCCAACACCAACCCATCATGACCGTGCATACCCCTCCCCCTTCTCCTTCACGTTTGCATCTCCAGTAAAGAGGCCGACATTTGAACCCATTAGCAACCAATTAGGGTTTAATAATTCGATTTCCACGAGCAACACGAACACGATCCAGGAGCTCCATGTCGTAGCCCAACTCCAGCACCATGCTCGGCCTGAATGGCTCAAGGCTCGGCCCCCTCCTCCTCCTCCTCATATGGCGTGTGTGACTGGCCATGAACGGCCTCGTTTATCTCCCCCTCCGTTGCACCAAAATCCATCATCACCGTATGGATTTAAAGCCCTCTTCATGCTCTTCAATGTTGTAGTTAACAACTTTGGCTAATTCTTTGTAGATTGAGATAGATTGAGGGAGAAGTGAGATTAAATTCTGGCCTTAGAAAATGGGGGTGGCGGCTATGATATTAGGGTTAGGGTTTGGAATAGTTTTTCTAAATTATGAAGAGGTGGGTGCTATTTATAAAGAAAAATCGAACACTATTCATCCGGAAATTCCGAACTCCGATTTTCGCGCCGTAACCAGCGTTTCTAGGGTTTACCCCGCATTCCGGACACAATGGAACAGGTTTCGAAAGCTAATTCGGAAGTATGTGCGAGTTATGGCTATAAACGCTCAATTTAAATTAAACCGATTTAAGTCGATTTCTAGGCGTTTCAATTTTTATCGGACAAACGGTAAATCCAATTGACTTGAAATTTGAAACCTTATAATAATATCACATTACGGATCCGATGAAATTGGTTTCGTTGAAATCCGAGACTTTTTGAAAAATGGCTATTTTAGCTCGCCAAATTTAAATTAAAAACAATTCGATGCGTTTCGAGCTGCCACGATCAAACGGTAACTCCGATTGACACGAAAATTGAAATCCCGTAATAACTAACTATTACGGATCCAATGGAACTGGTTTCGTTCAATTCTGAGACTGTTCAAAAATTTACTATTTTCACTAGTCGATTAAATATTAAAATATTCAATTTTCACAAATTAACTTTTAATTCGATTTTAAAAGTTCTAAAATATCATTCTAACTTCCATATGATAAAATAAAATTTTACAAATCATTTTCAATCATATTTAACCCTATTTTCAATTATTTCCATAATTTAACCTATTAAATTATCGATTTAATTATCCAATTAAATCCAATAATTCAAATAAAAATTTATTTGACTTATAAATTCACTTATTAATATTTAAAATTAATTAAATATTCAAATTTTAATTACTAAAAATTCTAGGTTGTTACAGTTCTAATTGGGATATAATGGAGTTAGTAAGTTTGAAAAATTGAAATCATAAACGATTTCGACGATTTTGGAAATCACTTGATTTAATTGGTGCATTAAATAACCTTCCGGGGCACAATATCGGAAGTCGATGAAACTAGTTCCATTGGATCCGAAATATTGTATTATTATCGGATTTCGAATTTCATAACGTTTGGAGTTACCATTTCGTCGAACAGGGTAAAAACGTGTTGAAATAAATATCGAAAATTTAATATTTTAATTCGATTCAAAACGCTATCTTCCACGTACGATCGAATTAGGCCCTAAATATGTTCCATTGTGTTCGTAATAGGGGTAAAATATTATAAACGCCTGGCGGCACGTTTCGTTTGGCGTTCATTTGAAAAACACATAAATTTTGAAAATAATTTTAAAATAATAACATATATATGCCTATATATACACGGTTGTGACAGTAAACCCTAAGTTTATAACTCTAGCCGCCGCTTTATCCATCAATGGCCGAAGTTTCCTATCTTTCTCCTCGATTTATCTTCCCATCCATCAACTTTTAGAAGAAATCATCAACTGGGAAGTTGTAGAGTGTAGTGAGACGATTAATTGAACAGTGATGATCAAAATTTGTGGAGCATGAAGGTGCGATTTGGCTTGCGTCCATGCTGACTTTGGAGGAGATTTTCTCGGTAACGATGAGGAGAGAGGCTGCGGCATTTGGGGTGGAGGTGAGGCGTGGGTAGGCGTGTGGTTTGGGCTCGATGGATGAGGTTCCGTTCGTACGAGGGTCGGCGGAGAATGAAGTTTTGGGGCGACATAATGGGTTCTTTGACCGACAGCTCAGAAGTGAAGGAGGAAAGGGAATAGGCTGCCTAGATTTGCAAATTCTGAAAACTAACGGCCCAGATTGCTTAAATTTAAAAAAAGTATAAATTATTATTATAAACGTACATTCGAATCTTCAAAATAGCATATCTTTGTCATATAAGGTCGGAATCGAATGAAACAGTCGGCATTGGAATCGTAGTGACGAACACTTTGTGTTAGAGCAGATGTGTAGGCTATTGGAACAAGTTAGAATTTTAGGTTAAATCGAACGCCGTTTGCTTTAATTAAAATTTTGAACGCTTGGCAAATTAAAAATCAAGATGAGTTAATCTCATTAAATTTTGGACTGCTGCCATTAATTTTAAGTAGTTAAAATTAATAAATGATTGATTGGTTGAATTGAATATTTTTATCAATTGAATGTGATATTATATATAGTAGTGTGTGTGTATATATTGGAGTGATTGATATTCCCGCGTATATGTATAGCGGATGAGATCCTATGCGCCCGGTATAATAGCGGATGACCCTGTATACCGTGATATTCTGCCTCGAAAAGGAATTGGTTTTTTTATTTTTTGCTAACATCTATGGATGCAAGGAAACATGTTAGAGTGATCCAACTGGATTCCTCAAAAATGTTAAATTTAATTCCATATATAGTGATATATGTTTTGTTGAATAATCTGTGACAGGTTATTGTGTGATTTAAGTTGATTAAATGATAAGATAGTTTTAGCTGGGTTTTGGTATTTTTAAATACCAATAAAATATAGTTTTTGAATTAGTGAAGAATTGTAAAATAGGGATTTTGGAGAAAATATTTATATATAGTGTTGGATAAATTAATTGGATAAGATAAAAGGTTTTAAAATTTTATTTAACTATTTCACGATGTTGTGAATAGGGATTTTTGGAATAAAAGTATATAAAAGAATTTTTAAATAATAAATCCTTAAATGGTACTTGTTCAAACATAAAAGGTTTTAAAATCTAGATTTTGAATATTTTTGGAAAAATAGAATTGAATTTGGAAACAAGTATAAAATTAGTTATACTGAACTCAAGTAAGATTTCCAAGATTACAAAATGAAATTAAAATCGAGAATTTGAGCTTGTTTTAAAAAGAGGATTTTTAAATTATTGATACGGAAGTTTTAAAAGTGTTAAAAATATTCTGGAAATTAGTCATTTAATTGTTTTAAAGTGTTTAAAACATATTTAATAATTAATTAGTCACTTTATCATGATTGTAAAAGGTTTATTAAAGGATAAATTATTAAATATGAATATGGTTTGGTATAAATACATTTATCTACGTATATTCTTCCTATATTAAACTTGAAATTTATTTTAGAAATTATAAGCCTTAATTTGAGATAATTTTTAAATACAGTTTTCAGGAAGTAATGGTATACTCGTGTGGCGTAAATCGGAGGTAGTGAGTGCCTGCAATTATGTTTTGGATTTCTCTGGGAAAGAAATATAACCATTGAGCTGTGATCCATGGTTTAATACTATAGTGATACTTTTCATATTATTTTCAAAAAGGGTTTTCAAATATTCTTGAAAAGATCGTTTGTAAATTTACTAAATTCGATAAGATAAGTATGTATAATTTGGATAAAGGAATTTATTTGTTTAAAATTAAATTAAAACGAGACATAGTGTTTTTAGCGTAAAATGAAGCATTTGGTTGAAATGATTATTTTTTTGATAGTTAAATAACTGATTATCAAATCTGGACCAAAATATAACTTTTGAAATATCTAGAGGAAACACGGGGATTAAATGGTACAGTTACCATTAGAGATGTTATACTATACGTATAAACTCGTTTCGTTCTTCTAGGACATTGATTAGGAAATCCATCCACTAAAGGTTAGGAGGTGATCTCCAATCTTATTTTCGTCTGCTTATTTCCTAAAGAACCTGGGTTGAGTTTACCGAAAATATCAAACATTGTTTCGAAGAGACCAGAATCAAATAAGTTATCCGAAAACCACTTCGATCAAACGAGTATGTTTTGGAAATGAAGACAAGAACATGGAGTCGAAGATGGAGCAGTGAAGTGCAAGGGATAATCGTTACTAATCCTAAGGGTGATTTAAAAATGGATGTAGTAGGAATAATGCCTTCGGTTCCTTTCGAACTTGTATGGATGAATGCTATCAGTACATTGTCATTAGAGGGCAATGAGCATTCTAAGTGAATATTTCTAAAAAGGTAATCATTCCTCTAGCCTCACCAATTGGGAATGACTGAAAAGCAGGAAAGATGCAGCAAGGCTAAGTGAGTTGAACCCAAGTGGGGTATGTTTATCACCTTTCTAGATACCCTTGAATATTATTACTACGATTATGGAAGGAGCTTGGAAATGGATGGGAACACCCGAGGTGATAGCATATTCGGCCTATCCATGTCAGGGATAGTCCAGTCTTGTGTAGCAGGGGATCTTGGTGTGGTCCTCGTACGCTGTTCTAGATGCGTACTATGACAGGTGGTACCCCAGTGCCTAGCCATTCAGGTGGAATCCATTCTCCAATAAGCGCTGTATGTTTTTGATTGTGCCCAACTATGTTGGAATTTGAGATGCAAGTATTTCATCTATTTGAATAAGTATATGTACTTAGACACTATTATAATATCAGATGATTTCGATATGTAATGTTTTGGTTATGGTAAGGTAAAAACCCTTCGTGTGTAACAACCTTAGATTTTTCATATATTTTAATATCGGACTTTGTTTTATTTTTAAATTATTTTAAACATATTTTATTTCAACCATTTCATTTTTAAATGTAGGTGTTGATTATTATGTGAATTATAATTTCAAACCGGTATAAATTGGATATTTTACTGAAAGATGAATTTCTGTTCAAACTGGTCAAACCTTGACTTTTAAATTTCAAATTTAAATATTTAAATTCTTAAATTTTATATTTTATTATGAAAATAGATTTAATAACTTGAATACTGCTTTTCGTTTCGTTGAAAACGGATTTAACTTGCGAAAGTTATGTACATTTCAATTTTGAGTATAATTTGTTTTATTTTGAAATTTTGTCTATTTTAAATTATATAAATCATATTTTCTATGTTATATTTTATTTTAATATGTGTTAATATGTTATTTTATGTATATTTTGTCTTTTAATATTTTTAAAGTGATAATAAAAATTTTCCAAAATTTACTGTATTTATTTCCTATTTTTAAAAGCTGTTTTCTATTTTCTTCATTTAAATTATATTTAATTAAAATTTATATATTTATTTTGTGGATGAATTTTTATTCTATGTTATTATCTTTGTTATAAATATTTTTACAAGTCCATATAAATTTTCCAAAGTTCATTCTGTTCATTTTCAAATTTTCTAGTCTAGTTTGCAATTTTCTTATTTTAATCTTATATAATTAATAAATATTTTTATAT
Organism: Allium cepa; assembly: GCA_030765085.1. Classification (NCBI taxonomy): domain Eukaryota; kingdom Viridiplantae; phylum Streptophyta; class Magnoliopsida; order Asparagales; family Amaryllidaceae; genus Allium; species Allium cepa. Next base: position 351,626,443 of record CM060932.1, on the reverse strand, counting down.
ATTTTTATATTTCGTTAAATTTTCAAAAGTTTAACTGAAATAATTATTATTTTCAGTAGTTTAATCTTATATAAATAAATTAAAAGAAATTTGAAAGGGTTTTGACTTTTGGTTTTCAAATGGCCCTTTATCTTCCACCCTTTCACATTCAACATAACTACTCATCAATTAGCTTTTATCATACACATTTTTCAGCCGCATATTTTCATTTCCATTCACATAAACTCATTTCCCACTTCTGAAACAAAAAAATTCGGCCTTGCTTGAGGAGAAAGTTTGGTAAAAGAATTCTTTTTCCCTTCTTCTTTTGTTTATTTCTTATTGTTTGAATTTGATTTGCACTTGTTCTTTTATGTCATAGGTTCGGTCACCTCCTCTCCAGACCAAACACCATCACCACCAGCCCTGTTCCAGACCTGAGACGCCTCTGTACACCACCTACTGACCCCACTTGAAATAGCCGTGACCTTTATGCCCTTGGCCGAGCCAAACTATGGCCTTAAACCCTTGTATATTGCTTTGTTAGTATAGTTCCACCACCGCCCACCTTTGCACCACCTTCTAGCATGTTAGGCCGAACCTTAGCAACCCAGACCTGAAACAAAAACATTGCTTTAGACCTGTAATACACTCGTGGCCGAACCCAATGTGTGTTGGAGACAAGTGCAAAACAATTCCACTTTGATTTGTGCAGTCTATTCTATCATTGTTTATCATATTTGCATTTGAAACTTATGTTATTATTATTGTTTTGTGTGACTTGTATTCAAGGGGTTTGATACTTTGGCTCCTCCACTCATATTTGTATCGTGTTATCGTGCTTGTTTGGATCTCATTCGTGCATTCTTCGTTGTGCCTCCAGCACAAACCATTGAGTTATTCTCACCAGACAATATGTACATTTATAACTAGTAAATCGACCCCTTTTGAATCTGTAAAATACATTATCATGTTACACCTGCTATGTTATGATTTTATGATGTTCACCCATGCTTAAAAAACTGTTATATCATATGTTACTGTTATATTATGCTGTTCTGTTATTTTTATCAATATATCACACTGCAAGTTCCTTTTAGATTAGAATCACTATGGGTTGAAATGATACATACCCGAACGGACTTTAGAATAGGAGAAAATCGTTATGGGCTGAAATGATAGGCCTAAATGATTTTCAATTATTTTCATTTACATAGGATTGCGGGTTTGAAATGATCAAACCCGGGTTTTCTTTGTAAATTACGGGTTGAAATGATATAATACCCGTATCACTTTACCTAGGCTAGAAAATGAAATACAGACCCGTTGTTAAAATATGTTTTTCTTAAAATTTTAAAATATTTTAGAAATGTAAATATTATAATATTTTGATTTAAATTTGATTAAAAATGATTTTTGTAAAGCATTATTGACTCTCTGAAAATTTATAAGTGAAATAAATTAATGGTAAAGTTAGAAAATCTGAAATGCAAGTTTTTTTGGAAATTATAATTTGGTGATAAATGGAATTTGAATTAAATATGAAAATATGATAAATTTATGATATTTTGAATTAAATTAATTTAAAATGATTTTATAATATATTAATGATTTTTGAATTAAGTTAAAATGTGAAATGAATGCATATTTAAGTTGAAATTTTGAAATATAACTAAAATTGGAAATTTGTGAATTTGGCTTAAAAGTGAATTTTAAGTTAAGTAAATAAAAATGAAATTAAGTTATATTTGAAAATTTAAACTTAAGTGTTAAGTTAAATTTAATTTAATGAATTTAAAATTTAATGTTGGAATTTAATAAGTGAATTACTATTAAATTTTGATTTTTGAATAGAGATTTAACTTTATAAAATCATGAATATAAGGGTATTTGAATGATTGTTTTAAAAGTGAAATTATATGATTTTATAAGTTAAAAATGGTTTAAATAAAAATATAATTGTTTGTGAAATTGTACTGAATATTTGAAGTTAATTTACTGCATTTCTAAAATGCTATTAATTATAATGTAAAGGATAATACAGCATTTGTAAATGCCGTAGTTGATAATAATGAACCAAATGGCTCAATTTAATTAAAGCTATTATAGCATTTTGTGTGAATGTTATAATGTTTGAATTTAACTAAGTTTATTTGAAACTAATGGAACCCTATTACAGAATTTTAAATGTTTTCTTTTGTTAAATTGAACTGTTTTAAGTGTGACTTTCCGTAGCATTTTCTAAATGCTGCGAAAGTTGAATTTTCATTGTTTTAATAAATTTAAGTGAATGAACGAACTTTGAAAGATTAAAATTTTGGAAATTTAATAATTTAATTATTAAATATAATATCTTCATTTTAATGATTTAAATGAAGCAATTTGTTTCGAAATATAAACTATTTTGAAATATGTTTTGAAATGGTATTTAAATTATATAAAAATGAATGTGGTTTGGAAGATATGATATTTTAATATTTTGAAATGGATTTTGAATGATATTGAATTTTTAAATGATATTTGATTTCGAAGTATAAAATACTATTTTGAAATTTTAACCACGGGATGTATTTAATTTTTGGTTTAACTGATCTTTAAAGGATGGGCGATCTCAAGCATCCTTTAAGTTATGGTGCATTTCTACTGCAGTTCACTTGAGTTGATTTACATTATATAAGTATATATTGTCCTGACTCGAGTGTTTTGTGTTTTACTTTACGCTCGGGTCAGCCTGAGTATTCACAGCTTTGGATTCTCTTTCTGGAGCTGGTCTTTGCTGGAGTTTCTGCTTATCTACATTTATATCTGCTTTCTATTTCAGCTATTCTAGTTTATCTCATGTATTAGTGAACTTCTATGTATTTGGGATTTCTATTGTGTTGTTTTCAGACTGTATTATGTTTTTGGTTTGAGACTCTGTCGTAGTAGCTTCATGAACTAATATGTATTTTATATTCTGCTGCGTGGTATTCTGTTTGTTCTGTGTTTGTGATTCTGTGATTTGTATTTCATTTGCTCCAAATTTATTTACAATGCGGTATTTGAGCAATTCAAGTCTGACATGTGCGGCTGCGAATGGCTGAAAATACCGGGTTGTTACATCGTGTTTATGTGTGGCGCGGTTTTATGAGATACCTTTGGTTTTCAATCGGTTTTGGTAACTTTAATAATTCAAATTGAGTGTTTTTTTTCATGCTAGTTTTCCAGACCGACTCGGGTGTTATTTTATTATAATGCTCGGGTCTGACCGATTATTTCAGGTTAAGGTTAGGATGATATGGAGCTCAGGAGACGAGCTGGAGACGAAAAGGTATTCTCGTACTTCTCTACTTTCCGCTGCAGTGTTTTGTTTGGAAACTACCAGCAGTTGTGAGGGCAGGTTGTTATAATTATCCAGGCTGGTAATTATTGATCTATGTACTCTGATGTAAGATATGTGTATAACAGTTTTAATTTGTATAAAGAGCTATTGATATTATATAACATTTAGTCCGCTGTGAAATTTTGTTTTTGTTTAGTTCTTCTTTCTTCACCTATTTTCTTTTCCTCAACAATTTGTCTTTCCAGCACTCGATCGTTCGACATGTTAGACAACGGACGTATTTATATTGATTTTCAAGGGTCGAAAAGGCAGGTCTTGACATACTCTCTTGATGGAACACCTACAAACCTGCATCTGGCGGTGCAGCTTCGTTAGGGCTACCCAAAGGGCCATCCTAGATTATCCTCACGTCCCATTGAAGTCTCGTACTTTCTTGAAGCCCAAAAATACTAAGTTGGATATGCTTCTCCATTTTTGAAATCCGTGATGAACTACTTCGCTAGGCGCTTCATCCTTTGGGCTACTCCAAATGCATCTCAATTCTTTTATTAAACCCTAAGTCTAATTTTTAATTTACTTGTAGTTTACTTTTCTTATTATGTTGGCTACTTATTTATCATAATTAGCATATTCTTGCCCTCGTCTCACCTCTAACTATTGTGAGATTACCATTTACGTAATAGGGAATGATGTTGGTATAAGCCACATTCATTATCTTGCTTATTTAACTTAATATGTAAATCATAAGTTAATTAAAATAAGCCTCTTTTAACATTCTTGTTTTATTTGCTTATTGACTTAATATAAATTATTTAAATAAGCTTCTACTATTATCATTGCTGATTACTTTATTCGAAGTCTCAAAATAATCTTTTCCGTTCTTATTACTTAAATATAACCTATGTTATAATTTTATTTGTAATGTCACTTTCTCTTCTTTTATAGTCCATACATAATTATAAGCATTTCTTTTCTGTTCTAGTTTGCCTTCTTTTATTATGATATAAAATTTTCTTTAATTCTCTTATATCATGTAATTCACTTATCATAATAACCATCCTATTAAATAGTCTGCGCACTAAATGCAGACCTAGGTTCATTATCGTTTACAGTTTCTAATTCTTATCTAATAATTTACTTGATTCATGTCATACTTTGCTTTGTTATCTTCTATTATAGGAAGTAATTCTATTTTATTTGGTTGGTTATGTAAACTATATTAAAAATCCATTTCCTTATTTTAATATTAAATAATACTACAAGCAATAATCTATAACTACAAGATATTTCATTTATTATTTTGGAATAGTGTAAAATATAGTGGTTTCTCTATTTTACACTAATTCTCTTTTTCTTTCTTTTATTCTCACAGTTACGTTTATTGTGGTCTTTTTAAATATTAAATTATAGAAACGTGTCCTATTTTCTAAACCAACCAATTAATATATTAGTTACTCCCAAATCAAATTATTAGATTAATTAACTTTTCCCGTTTTAGCATAGTTTATTGTAGTAATTTCATTCAACTATCTTTTATTATTTTACATCTAATTTCCTTCATTACAGTATTCTTAATTATTTAATCCATATTTTCACATAATCTATTTGTGACGACCCATATTTTCACGTTCGAAAATCAGCACCCGTACTTCACTTGTACTCGAATGTCGCAGATTCAAACGTCGAATCTGCCTCGCCGGAGCTTATAACACAATTAAGTAACAATACAGTGAAAGAAAAAGAAGTGAATATCATATAAAACTCCAATGAATACAATATCCAATGATATACATCAATATCAGAGCGACAAAAATAACATCAGAATCTAATAACAATGATCTCAAATAGAAAGAATAGTCTTCAGAAGAGAACTCCAATATCAACAATCTCCATCTTCAAAGCACCAATCCAGAAATAACTCAAACTCCCAATCAGGATGTACTAAGCAAATCCAGGTCATTCTGAATCCAAAGACTGAACTAGCTCCAGATAATCTACTAAACCTGACTATCTAAAAAACCCAACTCTAGACTGCCCGTGTGGAAAATTGTGGGCACCCAGAGTTTAGGAAGGGAACAATAAACTCCGGGTCAGTCATGAGACTGGTATGAGCAAACAAAAACAGTTTATCTTTAAAACAACAACAAAAGATTTTAAAATATTGAAAACCGCTATGCTTTTTGGAAAATGAAACTGCCATAAGGCCTCCTGCCACACACACAATGCAAGTGCACACTTGGAGAAGATTTCTCCTTATGACAGTCAAAAATGCTTGATACGCGAAAACAAATTGATATTATTATTAGTGCATAGTGCAGAAAACATTTCGAAAGTATAATATTAATCTTAGCCAGCATACCACATTTCGTCGTATGCCTACTATAACTACCATGTTCGATAGCAGATTACCACCACATTCCATGGCAGGTTATACAACTAAAACCATACAGGGCGCGTATTGTTTCTTTGGATTTCCAACAAAAGGTCAGGATAAGAAACTTCCTTACCGAAATGGGAACACCTCCGGAAGGACGCCCCCGAGAACCAAACAGGATCTCTGCTAACACAAGGCCAACGCTACCTCACGCTTTAACCAAACTATAACATAGGTAGCTACCACACAACTATGCCATCCCCGGTCATTACCGACCTTTACCCAAGGCCTCGATACCAACAACCACAAAGTAATAAATTTTCTGCAACCACATAGGTTAAATATCTGGGCTACATACCACGATACCACCTTTTATCCAGAAAGAAATGGACATACCCTAGGGGCGAAAAACCTTGCTGCAACATTCCTGTTTCGACCATTTCCTAGTTGTGAGGTCCTGATGCAGTCTCGTCCACAAAGCTATGCTTTTTCACAAAGCCATGCTTCGATCAACAAATGATCAGCAACACTTCATATGCCACATTACCAAATTGGGTATGTATCACTAGTAACGATCAACTACATAAACTCTGAGCTCGTACGTCTCAGAGAAGGGTGTTAAGCTAAGAGAATAAATCTCCGCCACCAAAAAGAAATGTATTTGATAGAAACCAGCTTTACATCTCAAAGTGTAATGTCAGACACACATCCATACAAGTCTGTTCCAGGTTCGAAGAGAACCGAAGGCACTTCCGAAGAAGCCCTTGCACATCCGGATAATCCCTAATCACGTCCGGACTTCCCAGCACAAAGGGTAATCAAATCTCTATACCGAGGATCAGCCGGTGCAGAGACATTCGACGAGTTATCCTTTCGCTTTTGGAAATATTCAGTCTTCACCACCGGTCTTCAAATGCTATCCATAACGTCGTATCATTATTCGGAATGGGTTATATGACACAAAGGTCCCTTCCCGGCTAAACCGAGTATTGAGTGCAATATTTAAAAACCATATGGATATGGGATATCAGTTAAGTCACAACTTATTACCCAAAACTTTACTTTCAAATGGTTTAAACAAATTACCGTTTTCAAATCTTTTAAACAAAAAGATTCACTTCAAAAAGTTCACCCATATTTCACAAAGATTCATTCACAGATTTCAAAAACAATTTCCATTTCAAATCCTTTATAGGAAGGATATATTTTTAAGATCCCTGAAAAATATACCAATCTTTAACAAAGATTCATTCATATTCTTTCAAAACACTTTCCCTTTTAAATTGGACTAACTCATCCAATCTTTAAATCAAAGATTCATTTTATAGCTTTCAAAACTATTTCCAAAGATCCATTCATAAATCTCAACACAATTCCCATTTCAAATATTTTATATATAAAAGATACACCACTTAGAATCCTCTTCGATTTCAAAAACAAAGCTTAACAATCTTTCACAAAGATTCATTCATAGTTTCCCAAACTATTTAAGATTCAAATCTTTTCAAGTAACAAATCCATTTCAGTTCAATAACAAGATTTACAAAAATTTTAAGATAGCTTTCAAATTTGAAATCCTTTCAACACAAATTGGAAATCCTTTCTTTACATAAAGGCTATTATTATTTAAAAACAAATAGTTTTCGTTTTTGGAAAAATCCGATTTTATTTGCACGAGTTAAAGCCCTTTAAATCTAAAACTTGGGTTAATTTCAAATTCCCGAAACAATGCTTTAAAATGGTTTAAAAACACATTTATAAATTGTATAACCTTTTTAAACCATAATTTCCAATATGGAATTCGATTTCAAAACTTGAATTCAAATTCAAATCAAATTATTTAATTTCAAAATTTTATCAAGTTATTCAAAATAACTTTTTATCTTCAAACTCCTTTTCAGAAGCTTTTCACTTTTAACCCAAATCTATTTCCAAACCGTTTGGATTCAAAATCCAACTTTTAAAACCATTTTAAAAATCTGTGACTTAACCAATTTCCTCGTGCAATCCATATTTGTGTGTGTATGGTGTAGTCCAGAGTTTTACACAATAATAGTGCAACATCATCAATCATCACAAACTCACACACACCAATATAGATAAGCGCTATAATCCTATAACGCTTATCTTCATTCACAGATTCACAGATACATTTATCACAGATAAATAAGTTACATCACGAATGAATAAATTACATCACAGATGAATAAATTACATCACATACGAATAAATTACATCACGGCTTACAGCACAAATCAGAATAATTCATATCACAAAGCATCATATATGAGGAATATCAAACCATTCAAACATTCAATAGAATCTAAACATTCATAAGTAAGATTTATTAATCATTTGATTAAATTAAATCAGATTAATTACTTATGAATAGTTTACTAATCCTGGTTAATTAATATTAAATAATTACAAATCTTTTAATCAATTATTCTTTAATTATTTATTAGTTAACCTTTAATTATTAATTAATCAGTCTTAATTAATAAATTAATTAATCACATAAATAGATTAATTATCTTGGATTAATTATCGTAATTAATCTTTAATTAATCACATAAATAAATCAATCCTTTATTTAATCACATCATTAAATCATCTTTGAAAAGCTTTTAGAAATTAACCGATTATATCATTACCCTTTTTAAACAAATAATTTCAAAACATTTTAAAACCTTGAAAAACTTGTTTTTAACTCGTCGATGCTTTACTTCAAAACTTGGTAATGTTTCCCTCAAAACTTAATTACTTCAATGGCTTAAAAAATTATTAACTTTTAATATCTAGTTAATTCATTTTAAATAAAACTCGGGCCTTACTTTATTCTCTCGAACCAACACTCGAGACGTTCATGAACACAACCTCACATTCCCCTGCTTCGAGTTTATCACGCGATTTCCCTCGAGCCATAAACAAGTCACCCAGAGTATGACTTCAGGCCAATACCCATCTTCCTCAACTCCAAAAACCAGCGAACAAAACATGCACATGCACATGTATGACCTAACTGAACACCTTCGACCATCGCCTCCACCTCCCACGAGACATCATTGACCCACTCGACTCGAGCATCCACTCAGAACCACGAATTGATAATGTAATCAAAATCGAGCAATCGGCTTCGAACTGGAAACCAACCTCGACCACAGATTCACCTCGCGCTGCCGATATGGTTCATCAGAGCTCACACCAACCGACCACAAGCTATGTCACGTTGCCACACTTCTATTCTTCTCGATTCGGTACGACTCGATGCACTAACATCGTCGAAATTACTCGAATTCTAACCATAACTAAAACTTAGGGTTAAATACTAAATAGATCTCGCTCATATTCCATGGTGAATTATGAATTCATCTATCAATTTTCTGATGATCCGTGATACCCCAGCCCGCTCCAGCTCCAACCCCGATGACCCATGGCGCCACTATCATCGATAATTGACGGAAAATGCTTCTCCGTTCATCTTGCAATTACTACCCAAATACTCATCTAAAAATATCAATTTAACCTTTAAAAATCATCATTTGTTGGCACTAATCAACTTACAAAATCAAATTGCAAAATCATGATCATTGATTTTCCTGATTATAAAAGTTCCACTGTCTTTTCTGTTTTTTAAAGTATTTACTAAATGTTTTTACTTGGGATCATTTTTAAAAATAATTTAACATTATTATAATCATTTTCTTTTCAGGAATTATAACCTGAATTGATTTAGACAAGAAGATATGATTTTTTTTACTTTTAATTGCACTTGATTCTGTTGATGTAACAGAGGTTAATATATATTGACATTTTTTTTTCACAGACATTTGCATACATACAGACATCAAATGATACCCATACAAACACCCTTCATATCAAGATTTCAAGCACAAGCATCAGGTGGTTACCACACACAATCAAAATATCAAAGGGGATAGATTGCTCACCTGACTTCTAGAAAGAACAGAGGACAAATTTTGTTCTGAAATCTGGAATTGACCCTTATGCATTTGAGTTTGAATCGAATCCATGGGTTGCTTATTAGATATGAGATGATCTGGAGACTGGAAATGAAATGAACTTACTACTTCATTGCAATTTTTTTATTCCAGGTTGATCTTGAAACAGTTTGATCAATTTGTTTTCAGAATTGTTCCAGGCTTTTGATCTTCATTTTTCTTTCTGGTTTTTGTTTTTTTGTAGCTTTGGTTTCAGGTTGAAATGATCTCAGGTTTTGATTTGTTTTTGTTTTTGATATTGAATTTTTTTAATCTGATTTCAGGTTTCGATCTTAATAAATGAAGAAAAAAGAAAGTAGCCTGATTATTTCCCTTTTGTATTTTTTCTATGTTTTAAGTCAAAAGAAACAATTCCTTTGCCACTTGTCCCATTTTATTACATTTGTAATTACATAACCTCTTTAGTTTACAAATTTCACTAAAAATAATTTTTATGTTTATATCCTTGATTCAAATATTTTTGTAAATTTGTTTTTTAATCCTTTATGTATATAAAATTTCTTATACTAATATATGCCTTTATTTTAAAATGTTTATGTCTTTTATATATTTATATTTTCCATATATACATTCCTATTATTTCTGTTTGCACAAATTTTTAAAAAGAGGATGATTTGAAAATAGATAATCGCATTCATTCACATATGTATATATATAAGAGAATTCAATCTTAAAATTAAATCTTTTGAAAATTATTATATTAATTCTTAAATAACAATTTCCCAATATCAATATATTTAAAAAAAATTAGAAACTAAACTTTTATTAATCTTAAAGTTTTATAATTCTATTTATTTTCAACACATTTATTTTTAAATCCAATATTATTTATAAAATACTTATCCTTAAATTTCAAATCAAAATTTCTATTTATAGTCTAAAATTTATTTTTGTTTTAGAAATTTCTAATTAATTCACAAATAAATTCACAATTTAATTTCAAAAATTAAAATCATTATCCAATATTTCAAAAATTGATTTAATTATAAATTTAAATCTTGGATAAAATCCGAAAATGTTACAGATTCTCCCCTTAAGAAAATTTCGTCCTCGAAATTTGTAAGTAGGGAGACAATAAAAGAATAGATGATAGATAGAGAAATGATTTATCAGATCGAAATATTTATTCCATATTTGGCTTACCAAATCAGAATATCATCAATAGATACAAGGAAGAATCTATGTAACACTTTACAAGATACTCGGGTCATCCAGATCTACGAAGTATGCAGAGCATTGATTAGTTCGAAAGGATAACTAACCACTCGTAGAAAATATCTGGACCCCAAAGAACAGACAGATATATGGATACAATTCGAAAACTTTTTAGTTTAGAAACCAAAGTATACCTATCAACCATAGCAACCAAAGAAAACAATTCATCCAAACAAACAAGTCTGACCTATCTGGAGTTTCTGTCCCATGCCAACCTATCCTTTGATTTAACCAAAATAATGATGTCCTATCAAAGCTTCTCCCTCGAGCTTCCACGAAGCCATCAAAGAATTGAAAAGTGATGATGAACAAAAGAGATTGATAGAGTAAGATTGTTTCCTTGTTGCTACAGGTATTGACCATTTGTAGTGGTACTCTCCTGTCCCCTATCTCATCCTCTTCTTGCACTCATACTCACTATCAGTGGATAGTAAGAGAATTTACCGAGGCATACGGATGGATATCTTAGGGATACTCATTCTAGGGTATACTTTACCCTATCTCTAATGAGTTACCTAATGTGTTATACTCCTGAGCTAAAGTTTCAACCTTCAGCTCTGATACCAAATGTGACGATCCAGATTTTCGCGTTCGAAAATCGGCACCCGTACTTCACTTGTACTCGAATGCCGCAAATCCAAACGTCGAATCTGGCACGCCGGAGCTTATAACACAATTAAGTATAACAATACAGAAGAAGAAAATGAAATGAATATCATATACATCTCCAATGAATACAATATCCAATGATATACATCAATATCAGAGCAACAAAAATAACAACGGAAACTAATAACAATGATCTCAAATAGAAAGAATAGTCTTCAGAAGAGAACTCCAATATCAGCAATCTCCATCTCCAAAGCACCAATACAGAAATAACTCAAACTCCCAATCAGGATGTACTAAGAAAATCCAGATCAGTCTAAATCCAAAGACTGAACTAGCTCTAGATAATCTACTAAACCTGACTATTTGAAAAACCTAACTCTAGACTGCCCGTGTGGAAAATTGTGGGCATCCAGAGTTTAGGAAGGGAACAATAAACTCCGGGTCAGTCATGGGACTGGTATGAGCAAACAAAAACAGTTTATCTTTAAAACAACAACAAAAGATTTTAAAACATTGAAAACCGCAATGCTTTTTGGAAAATGAAACTGCCATAAGGCCTCTTGCCACATACACAATGCAAGCGCACACTTGGAGGAGATTTCTCCTTATGACGGTCAAAAATGCTTGATACGCGGAAACCATTTGATATTATTATTAGTGCATAGTGCAGAAAACATTTCGAAAGTATAATATTAATCTTAGCCAGCATACCACATTTCGTCGTATGCCTGCTATAACTACCATGTTCGATAGCAGGTTACCGCCACATTCCATGGCAGGTTATACAACTAAAACCATACAGAGCGCGTATTATTTCTTTCGATTTCCAACAAATAGTTAGGCTAAGGAACTTCCTTACCGAAATAGGAACGCCTCTGGAAGGATGCCCCCGAGAACCTAACTGGTCTCTGCTAACACAAGGCCGATGCTACCTCACGCTTTAACCAAGCTATAACATAGTTAGCTGCCACACAAGTATGCCATCCCCGGTCGTTACCAACCTTTATCCGTGGCCTCGATACCAACAATCACAAAGTAATAAATTTGCAGTAACCACGTAGGTTAAATATCTGGGCTCCATACCATGATACCACCTTTTATCCAGAAGGAAATGGACATACCCTAGGTGCGCGACCCCTAAAAACCTTGCTGCAACATTCCTGTTTCGACCAATTCTGGGTTGTGAGGTCCTGATGCAATCTCGTCCACAAAGCTACGCTTTTTCACAAAGCCATACTTCGATTAACAAATGATCAGCAGCACTTTGTATGCCACATTACCAAATTGGGAATGTATCACTAGTAACCATCAACTACATAACCTCTGAGCTCTTACGTCTCAGAGAAGGGTGTTAAGCTAAGAGAATAAATCTCCGCCACCAAACAGTAATGTATTTGATAGAAACCAACTTTGCATCTCAAAGTGTAATGTCAGACACACATCCATACAAGTCTGTTCCAGGTTCGAACAGAACCGAAGGCACTTCCGAAGAAGCCCTTGCACATCCGGATAATCCCTAATCACATCTAGACTTCCCATCACAAAGGGTGATCAAATCTCTATACCGGGGATCAACCGGTGCAGATACATTCGACAAGTTATCCTTTTGCTTTCGGAAATATCTGGTCTTCACCACCGGTTTTCAAATTCTATCCATAACGTCGTATCATTATTCGGAATGGGTTACATGACACAAAGGTCCTCTCTCTGCTAAACCGAATAATGAGCGCAATATTTAAAAACCACATGGATATGGGATCTCAGTTAAGTCACAACTTATTACCCAAAACTTTACTTTCAAATGGTTTAAACAGATTACCATTTTCAAATCTTTTAAACAAAAAGATTCAATTCAGAAAGTTTACCATATTTCCCAAAGATTCATTCACATATTTCAAAAACAATTTCCATCTCAAATCCTTTATAGACAGGATACATTTTTAAGATCCTTGAAAAGTATACCAATCTTTAACAAAGATTCTTTCAAAACACTTTCCCTTTTAAATTGGACTAACTCATCCAATCTTTAAATCAAAGACTCATTTTATAGCTTTCAAAACTATTTCCAAAGATCCATTCATAACTCTCAACACAATTCCCATTTCAAATATTTTGTACATAAAAGATACACCATTTTGAATTCCCTTCGATTCCAAAAACAAAGCTTAATAATCTTTCACAAAGACTCATTTATAGTTTCCCAAACTATTTACGATTCAAATCTTTTTAAGTAAAAGATCCATTTCAGTTCAATAACAAGATTTACCATAATTTTAAGATAGCTTTCAAATTTGAAATCCTTTCAACACAAATTGGAAATCCTTTCTTTACATAAAGACTATTATTATTTGAAAACAAATAGTTTTCGTTTTCGGAAAAATCTGACTTTATTTGCACGAGTTAAAGCCCTTTAAGTCTAAAACTTGGGTTAATTTCAAATTCCCGAAACAATGCTTTTAAAATGGTTTTAAAACACATTTATAAATTGTATAACCTTTTTAAACCATGATTTCCAACATGGAATTCAATTTCAAAACTTGAATTCAAATTCAAATCAAATTATTAAATTTCAAAATGTTATCAAGTTATTCAAAATAACTTTTTATCTTCGAACTCCTTTTCAAAAAAATTTCTCTTTTAACCCAATTCTATTTCCAAACCGTTTGGATTCAAAATCCAGTTTTTAAAACCATTTCAAAAATCTGTGAACTAACCAATTTCCTCGTGCAATCCATATTTGTGTGTGTATGGTGTAGTTTAGGGGTTTTACACAATAATAGTGCAACATCATCAATAATCACAAATTCACACACAACAATATAGATAAGCGGTATAATCCTATAATGCTTATCTTCATTCATAGATTCACAGATACATTTATCACAAATAAATAAGTTACATAACGAACGAATAAATTACATCACAGATGAATAAATTACATCACATATGAATAAATTACATCACGATTTACAGCACAAATCAGAATAATTCGTATCACAAAGCATCATATATGAGGAATATCAAACCATTCAAACATTCAATAGAATCCAAACATTCATAAGTAAGATTCATTAATCATCTGATTAAATTAAATCAGATTAATTACTTATGAATAGTTTACTAATCCTAATTAATTAATACTAGTTAATTACAAATCTTTTAATCAGTTATTCTTTAATTAATTATTAATTAATCTTTAGTTATTAATTAATCGGTCTTAATTAATAAATTTATTAATCACATAAATAAATAAATTATTTTGGATTAATTACCGTAATTAATCTTTAATTAATTGCACAAATAAATCAATCCTTTATTTAATTACATCATTAAATCATTTTGAAAAGCTTTTAGAAATTAACCTATTATATTATTACCCTTTTTTAAACAAATAATTTCAAAACATTTTAAAACCTTGAAAAACTTGTTTTTAACTCGTCGATGCTTTACTTCAAAACTTGGTAATGTTTTCCTCAAAACTTAATTACTTCAATGGCTTAAAAACTTATTAACTATTAATATCTAGTTCATTCATTTTAAATAAAACTCGGGCCTTACTTTATTTCTTTCGAGCCAACAATCGAGACGTTCACGCACATAGCCCCGCATTCCCCTGCTTCGAGTTTATCACGCGATTTCCCTCTAGCCAGAAACCAGTCACCCTGAGTATGACTTCGGGCCAATACCCTTCTTCCTCAACCCCAACAACCAGCGAACAAAACGTGCACGTTCACGTGTATGACCTGACTGAACACCTCCGACCATCACCTCCACCTCCCACGAGACATCATTGACCCACTCGACCCGAGCATCCACTCAGAACCATGAATTGATCATGTAATCAATATCGACCAATCGGCTTCGAACTGGAAACCAACCTCGACCACAGATTCACCTCGCGCTGCCGATATGGTTCATCAGAGCTCACGCCAACTGACCACGAGCTATGTCACGTTGCCACGCTCCTATTTTTCTCGGTTCGGTATGACTCGATGCACTAACGTCGTCGGAATTACTCGAATTCCGACCACAACTAAAACTTAGGTTAAAATACTAAATCGATCTCGCTCATCTTCCATGGTGAATTATAAATTCATCTATCAATTTTCTAATGATCCCTGATACCCCAGCCCGCTCCAGCTTTAACCCGACGACTCATGATGCCACTATCATCGATAATTGACGAAAAAACTTCTCCGATCATCTTGCAATTACTACCCAAATACTCATCTAAAAATCTCAATTTAACCTTTAAAAATCATCATTTGTTGGCACTAATCAACTTACGAAATCAAATTGCAAAATCATGATCGTTGATTTTCCTAATTATAAAAGTTTCCACTATCATTTCTATTTTTTTTAAGTATTTACTGAATGTTTTTACATGGGATCATTTTTAAAAATAACTTAACATTTTTATAATCATTTTCTTTTTAGGAATTATAACTTGAATTGATTTAGACAAGAAGATATCATTTTTTTTACTTTTACTTGCACTTGATTCTGTTGATGTAACAAAGGTTAATATATACTGACATTTTTTTTTCACAGACATTTGCATACATACAGACATCAAATGATGCCCATACAAACACCCTTCATATCAAGATTTCAACCACAAGCATCAGGTGTTTATCACACACAATCAAAATATCAGAGGGGATAGTTTGCTCACCTGACTTCCAGAAAGAACAGAGGACAGATTTTGTTCTCAAATCTGGAATTGACCCTTATGCATTTGAGTTTGAATCGAATCCATGTGTTGTTTATTAGATCTGAGATGATCTAGAGACTGGAAATGAAATGAACTTGCTACTTGATTTTAGTTTTTTTTTTTTTTGATTCCAGGTTGATTAGGAAATAGTTTGATCTATTTGTTTTCAGAATTATTCCAGGCTTTTGATCTTCATTTTTCTTTCTGGTTTTTGTTGTTTTGTAGCTTTGGTTTTAGGTTGAAATGATCTCAGGTTTTGATTTGTTTTTGTTTTGATATTGGAATTTTTTTATCTGATTTCAGATTTCGATCTTAATAAATGAAGAAAAAAGAATATAGCCTGATTATTTCTCTTTTGCGTGTTTTCTATGTTTTAATTCAAAAGAAACAATTCCTTTGCCACTTGTCCCATTTTATTACATTTGTAATTACATAACCTCTTTAGTTTACAAATTTCACTAAAAATCATTTTTATGTTTATATCCTTGATTCAAATATTTTTGTACATTTGTTTTTTAATCCTTTCTGTATATAAAATTTCATATACTAATATATGCCTTTATTTTAAAATGTTTATGTCTTCTTATAAATTTATATTTTCCATACATACATTCCTATTATTTCTATTTGCACAAATTTTTAAAAAGAGGATGATTTGAAAATAGATAATCGCATTCATTCATATATGCATATATATAAGAAAATTCAATCTTAAAAATAAATCTTTTGAAAATTATTACATTAATACTTAAATTACAATTTCCCAATATCAATATCTCTACTACTAATAAAAAAATTTCATTGAACTAATTTACTCGGTGTCTTTTTGAAATTCCAAAAATGTCCTTACTTTCCATTTACATATTTGCTCCCAAACAAAATATCAATGTATATAATAACACAAAAAGACCGTGTGAGAAGCACGATCCCATACTAGTATTTATAAAAAAAATAAGAAACTAAACTTTTTTTAATCTTAAAGTTTTATAATTCTATTTATTTTCAACGCATTTATTTTTAAATCCAATATTATTTATAAAATACTTATCCTTAAATTTCAAATCAAAATTTCTATTTATAATCAAAAATTTATTTTTGTTTTAGAAATTTCTAATTAATTCACAATTTAATTTCAAAAATTAAATTAATTATCAAATATGTCAAAGTTTAATTCCAAAAACTAATTTAATTATAAATTTAAATTTTGGCTAAAATCCGAGAATGTTACACTATTTTAATCCATACGTAAAGAAAGGGAGAAAATAGAATAAAACTAACGCTTGCATGAAAATCCATAACATAGAAAAAGATGTAAATGAAGCATAAATAATCTAAATGAAAATCTAACGATAGTATATCATAAACTTAAAGGATATATAAATAAATCCACTCACATGTTTTCCTTAGTTTCAATCTCTATCCATTTTAATTTACTATGCTTTTCTCTGCTTTTTCCCCTATTTCTTTCACTATAAATTCTCTGATTTGTTTGCGCAATTCTCTAATTTTCTTGTATGTATTTCCTTGCTTAATTTTATTTTTCTAATTTAGGGAAATATTTGATGGACAAAGGAGAAAGGAAAGGGGAGAAGAGAAGAGGAGTTTGTTGTAAACAATAATAGCTGATTCATAGAAAATAGTGTGGGCTAGGGTTAAGTTACATTCAATTTATAGGTGTAGTAAACAAATATGAACCATCCGATTAACTCTGAAAACAATCATCACCATCATTTATTGATTTGTTTACGTTAGCTTATAACGTATAATTCTCCAATATTATTCATTTATTCCTTTGTTATACGCCCCTATTTATTCACGTTTCCCTCTAAATAAGATTCTCCCGTTAATTATCCAATTAATTAAATCATACATACATACATATATGTATATGCAATATTAATCGATCCTTATATGTCATAATTTCTTACCTATTTGAATACATCAATTAATACCTCTATTAATTGAATATATATAAAAGTTATATTTTTTAATTTATTCTTATTAACTTACCTTCATCATAAACCAAATTACTTCGTGTTTGATGTCTCATTTAAACCGCCAATTCATTACCCAATTAATTGACATATAAGTTTTCCTCTTTTATTAATTGACGCTTACTTAATGTTTTTAATTAATTTCATAATTAAGTGATTGCGTCTACTATGAATTAATATATGAATGTTATTATTTAATTTATTCGCCACATACATTTCCTTTTATTAGAAGATCTCTTAATTCTTAATATTATAGAAGTGACATATTCTTTGACTAACTGACGCCTTTATGTCTCTTCATTAATTCCTCTTTTAATTGACCGATGCGTCAATTAATCACACACTCATTGTTGCATATATCTATGTAACCTCTTAATTTTTAAATGCATATATTCATAAAACGTTAACTTTTAACTGTTATAATTCATAAACGTTTCACTTTTTAATGTCGCTTGTTTATTCTATTCATCATTGTAACGACCCGTGTAAATTCGATGCTTAAAATGAATTAAATTAATAGGATATTTAATTTTTAATTTTAATTTAGAAAGAAACGGAAATCTTATTTATTTATATGAAAGAGAATGTTGAAATTAGATGTATCTAGGTTAACTGAAATTTACAAATTGAATGTTTATTGCAATTAAGTGTAATAGTGGAAATTGTTGCAATTGGATATAAGGTTATAAATAAGTAAATAAAGGCAAGGATTGAATTCATTAATGAAAATAAAATTTTATTTAGTACAATCCTTTTTATTTATTATTGGAATGTGTTAATTATTAAAAAGGTGAAAATTTGAAAATAGATTCAAATTGTATGTAGATAATAAATTGCAATAATTAAAGTTAGTAATAAATGGGATATCAAAACTATTCATAAAGTGAATATAAGTAGATGTAACAAATGAATAGGAAATGCTAGTTATTCATAAAGTGAAGAAATAGAACCTAGATGGAATAAGAAATTGGATTTAGAATCTTAATTTGTAGTTGTGCATATATTTATAAAGGGATTATAAAAGGGTAAAATAACCATATACAAGTATACTAAAGGTTGTAATAGTAGGATACTAGTAAATTCACTCATTTACCCAAGATAATTAGGTGTGCCTTAATTGTAATTAATAAAATAACGAAAGGAGTAAATGTATTTATTTAGAGTATTAATTTCAATTGGATAAGGATTTTAAGTAATAAGGTTAATGCGAGGTAAGTAATGCTAAATTTAGGTTAATAATAATGAATAGTAATAAATTGAAAATTTGTAGCATATATCATAATTTACCTGCTTCCTTGTTAATGGAATTAGAATGTGTAATAAGTAATAATCAGATAAAGGAATGTTACCCTAATGGAAAAGGAAATAATTAAGTGTTGAGTAAATTATAGGATCGTATTTATTATAAACGTTATTCTAATAATAATGGTTAATTGTGGAATTAATATGGGGAGTATATAAAGAAATAACTAGGGAAGTATACGTTATAAGTTAATTATAACCTCAACTTATGTGCAAGGTTGAAATTGGATCTAATTGGAAACTTATTTAATAAATTGGATTCAAGCGTAATAGAAAGATTATTTTAAGAAAATATTAAGTACTATAATTAGTAGAATGACTTACATTTAAGATTTGAGATAGAGATTTGTCTAAGGAATTATAAAGTTAAGTAAATCAAGGTGATAGAAATTTTTTGAATTATAGAAGGTGAATTTGAATAGTGAGTCAATTGGTTAATTTATAATAGTAGGACTTATTGAGATAAATGAAATCAAATTTTATTTATTATGTTAAATTAAGAATTACGTTGAAATAGGATATTTATGTGATAATTTTGAATGCAAAGGGTAAACCCTTATATTTGAGATTAATGAAAGGAATAAATATAGGTTAATTCAATAAAAAGGAAATTTTGGAAATTTATCTACAATTTTGAATTTTACGAAATTGAAGATTTATATTGATTTAATCTTTAATAAATTGAGATATAAAATTTGTTAAATCATTTTAAAAGTTGGGAAAATAGTACTAAATCGACTGCAATAGATATAAATAAATTTTTACGTTAATGTTAATATAAAGTACTTTTTGAAGATAACGTCAAATTCATTTATGGAGATTTAGTTAAATGGGAACTTTGATTTTGAGAAATAAAAGCGTATTAATGTAACTAAAGGTTAGAGTACGATTACTGTATGTTGCCTATTTTGGTAGCTTGTCAATTTACAATTTTGAAATCAGTTACAATAATTTTTAATTGAGTATTGCGTTAATGTTAATTAAAGTAGTATTTGTAACAATGTTAAGACTTTCTATTGGATAGTTTGTTGTAATATAAGACTTGGAAATAAAGTTATTAACGTATTGGAAAACAATTACATTTGATGAAATTAAATGTTGAAATATTGCATAGATAAGAATTTAGATGAAATGGATTAATTTATGAAATAAAATGGTAAGTAATTATAATATTGTTATTAATAATAGACGTTACTTTAAGGATAATTAATGTAGTAACGTAAGGTGAAAATGTAAATTAAAAGGGAAACGTAAAATTTAGTTAAGGTGGTAATTTATGAATTGGGAATAAAATTCAAATGTTATATTAGGCTGTAAATCAATTTGGGAATGAATTTTTATTTAGTTGGGGTAAATTGATATACACTAATGTTAAATATATACATAAGACGATGATTGATTTAATAAAGAGAATTGAATACGAATGGTATATAATTTCATTTGAAATAAATTTTTATAATTTATTGAATTTACTTTAATTAAAGGTAAACACTAAATTTTTTGCAATAAATCTTTATTTGATATGGAGGTTTGGTTAATAAATTTGAAGCTAATTGCAATTAGAAATGATAGGAATGGTAAGTTGACCATTTATTCATAATAAGATCTAAAATCAAATAAATGGATTATTGGAATTTAAATTTGACAAATTGTGAATTCACTTAAATTCGGATCCATCTGTCTATTCCAACTTCATCTATAAATACCCCGCTAAACCCTAGCCTCCGCCTATTCTCATTTGTCTGCGCGTAAAATTTCATCAGCTCCTTCTCCTCCTCAATGGCAGACAAACAAATCTTAGATCCAAATAAAAATTCCAACCAAATCAAAAGCTAAAATTCAAACTTCTCAGAAAAATCTGGAAGCAAAACGCATGAGGGAGAGAGGGAAAGAAAAGGGGATGACGTGGCGCTTGAAGGTGTTCTTTTTTTTCTATTCTTTTTTCTTTCTTTTTTTGAAATGTCAATCAGCATTAATGCGTATAACTTTCTCCTACGAACTCCATTTCACGCGAGATTTTTTTTGTTAGGATCGTAATAAAATTCCAGATCTTTTGACACTAGTTTGGACAGATTTGGAGACCGTCGAATTTTTGGGTTTAAATCGGATTTAAATTCGATTTAAATTCAAAAGGTGAGTGTTTTAACCCACTCACAACTTCTAAAATTTCTTATGTTTGTTAATTTGACTTTAGATATGAGTAGAGATTTATTTATGACTGTTTGGCATGTTTTATTCATTATCTCTGTTAAATCGCATTTATTTAATATAACTGTTAATTAATTTATTGCATATAAATTTGACAGTTAGAATTTATTTATTTGCATATTAACTGCCAGTCATAGTTATGTTAAATTTTTATTTCATATTAACTGCCAGTTAAATTTACGTTTATTTTTGCATATAAACTGCCAATTAACAATTATTAAATTTATTTTGAGTATAAACTGGTAATTGATACCATTATTTATCACCTGTTATATGTTGATGATTGTTTGAAATTGGATGATGACTGTGATAAATGGATGAATGGATGATTAATTAATTGCAAGTTGCTATGCATTTCATTTCATTCGGGATTGTAGTTTGAAATGATATACAACCGCATTTTTATTTTAAATTGTGGATTGAAATGATAAACATCCGTATCACTTGACCATAGGGTAGAAAATTTTATACAAGCACCGCTGTATATATATAAAATATATTTTGAAATGTTTTTGGTTTTGTAAAGCTATATATATATGGTTTATGGATATTGATTTGGTTATTTATATATATATATAGTAATTTTCAGGTTTTAAGCTTTGTATAAATTTGATTTGAAGTATAAAATAAAGTTTGATTTTCGAGATCAAATACGATTAAGAATTTATTTAAAATTTAATTTCTGGAGTTTTAATGACTTAAAAGAGAACAAGATTGGAAGATGAATATTAAGTTAAATTGAAATTTTATGAAAAGTTAGAATTTTAAAAGAATATGATTTTTATAACTTGATTTTTTGTGTAGAGTGATTTAAATGAATATCAGGTTGATTTAAATGAATATATAATAAATTAAAAGATTTTCCAGTCATATGAAGTTAAAGGTTTCTTAAATTATATTGAATTAATTAAGTAAAGATTTCCAGTTTAAAAAAAATAAGCAATTGAATTTAATATATATGGATTTGTCGAATGAGTTGTTTTTGAAATGGTGAAAATATTTAAAGCTTTGAAACATAAAAATTGAAATGGTATTTGGTAGTTTAAATCGATATTTGAAATTGATTTGTGAAATCTAAAGAAGCTATTTTGTTTTATAAAAGTAATTTAATATTTAACCATTTAAGAAATGGAAACTTGTTTCAAAGTTATGATTTTCAAGGTAGTATAATTTGAAAATATTATATTCAAGAGTTTTAATTTCTAAATATTTTTCTTTGAAAACCCTATGATTTTGGAAAATAATATATTGGAAAACAAAGATGATGTCATATTTTTTTGGGTTTTAAAAGGAAATGATATCATATTTATATGGTTTTGAAATGGATATTTTATTCGGGTTTTAAAAGAATAAATTATTTTAAATGACCGCGGTGTTATAATAACGTTTGGTTGTTGAAGAGACCGGGATCAGAAGTTGTCATACTCTCTGCCAATTTCGAAAACCACTTTAACAACCGTGTACGCGGTGGAGATTCCAGAATGAAGTAGATTGGTGGCGGCGCTTCCTTTGAGGTAAATACGTGGACCCAACTCCCGTGAGTTCGCATAAGGTGGCTAAAACAGGAGCGATTCTCGAGCCAATGAGGTCATTCCTCTGATCGGACACTCCTCTTCGATACTATACTTTGACTTTGGATTGATTCGGTGGCCACCTTTATTTTTGATTTTGGGGGAGTTTGTTCGAGGTGGGCGGCAGCTGCGCGCTGCGCGTTTCCACCAGCCCGGATAGCAATTGGTATATCTACCTTGGCATTGCCTAGTTGTGTCGTGTCACCTACCCTATCGAGCCTTGTACGAGTTTGGATTTCTCCCGTAGCCCGTGTGGTATCCTCTGGTGGCTTCCCGATCAGGAGGGACTATGATATTGGATGGACTACTGGGACTATTACGTGTTAAGGTGGAAAATGTAAAGCCTTAATGCTATTTAAAAGTAAGTTTATTTTACAATTAGACACTATTATAATAGCGCAATATACTACATAGTAAATAGTTTAACGGATCCTTAGGAGATGTAAATCCTGAGCATCTCCTGAGTTACTGCACTCATATTTATTTCTGCTAATTTAACTTACATAAGATCTTTTAGTTCTGACTCGAGTGTTTTTGTCTTTTCAAATTCGCTCGGGTCAGTCCGAGCGTTTCAGGATTTGAAGAATATATTTCTGGAGGACGAAGACAAAGATTTCATTATTATTATTATTATATTATATGGTTCCACTACACACTGTGTTCCGCTGCATTGATATTTATTGGTATGTGAACTCTGATATTTATTGTGTAAAGAAGAATCAAATGTCTTGTAAACAGTTTTTGTGAACTGTATATTTATTATTATATTTTATCCTTCCGCTGTGAGATTCTGTTTAGTTTTTTTCCTTCTCCGTTTTTCTTATTTACCCCATAACAATCCGCCATTTCGTATGGTTTGAATTGGCACGTGTGTCGATTTAAATCGTGTGAAAAGGCGGGATGTTACAGTTGGTACCAGAGCTTTGGTTTAGCGATAAACCTTAGCTTTGTGGGAGTTTGACTCTTTACTAACAGGGTAGTAATACCCTATGGGAGTCGCTGAGTGTATATATATGAGAGAGCGTATCTGTTAGTGTTATAAAAAAGTTTTAATATTGTGTTGATCTGTTCCGTTTTGTATTTATAAATTCTGATTGGTGCATGGGACGCTGTGACATCAATAGGAATTTCTAAACACTTAATAGGACAGACCGACATAATGTTTGTTTTTAATATAGGTGAATGAAATAATTTTGCCTATTATATTTTCTATATATAAAATAAAATTTTCAAATGATATCTATATTTGATTGCAATATATTGGTTGTTAGGAATAAAATTTATAAATAATAGGTAAATAAGATTAAAAATATATAAATGTAATTTGGGAATTTAGAACTTAAGTTCCGGGGTTTTTGAAAACTTCTTTCAAATGATTTGGAATATAGTAATATTGTTATAAGTATTTTCCGATATAAATATTTAATATAATTTAAAAGAAATTGTTTTAAAGAAGATTTTGGAGAAAATAAGTTTTGTACTTTCCTCTCTGTCGCTGGAAAATAGTTACGGTGATGAGTACACGCATCATCGACATTCATTTTCGAGTTTCGAAGTGGGAAGGCCACTGTAGTAATTTACTGCAGAATCGTTAAGAAATTTTATCGTTTTAATTATAATTGGATATGTATGTTAAGTGTAGATATCTATCTATTGTTTTAAATGATTTAAAATTAAACCCAGTATTTGGTTCTTAGGTTCCAGTTAATTAATAGGAGAATTAAGTGTAGCAAATTTGAACCTTTAAGTAAAGTAAAAATGGTATTAAATGAAATTGGAAATTTGTAACTTATGAAATAAAGATTACTATTATTGAACTTTAATTTATTTTAAGGAAATAGAACAAACTTGTATAACTTTCAATTATACTCTTAAATAACATATATAACTTACCAAATATTAAAAGTTGAAATGTTTAATAGGAAATGTAGTGAAAATTGTACAAGTAAAGGTAGGTAATGAAGTATTCAATGAAATCGCTGTTAAATGAGAATTTAATGTTATAAACTAAAGTTATAATTGAAATTTTACCAAGTAAATATAATTATAGGTAAGTATGGTAAATAAACGATTATAAACTTAAGTAATTAAAGTGAAAATAAATAAATGTAATATAATAAAGAGAAATTGTAAATTTAAGAAATAGGGTAAAGTTATTTCTGAATATAATTGAAAGAAATAAAATGGAAATAAAATTGAATGAAATAAATGAAAATAAAAGATAAACTGTTATATGAATGAAAAGAATCAAACAACTAATGTATGAAATAAAATTTATAATAAGTTAATTAGATTTGTTGATTTAAATTGTTGTTTGTCGTGGTTTGGAGTTGTTGGGTAAGGGAACTTTAATCTTGTTGGGATGGATGAATAATCCATTGGGTTTAATCTAAGACTGTTGAGTAAATGATGCACTTGTGGTTTATTCTTCATTCCGTATAACTTAAAAGTTTTGACCCGAACAACTATTTGTTTGTTTGATTGAATGGTTGTTTGTATTTGTTGTATATGTTGTTTGTTGAAATTGTTGGTTGTTGTATTGATTTGTTGATAGTGATTGAAACCACTTAAATATTTCACTTTATATAAATTGTTACCTCTTTGGATTTTATAAGTGAAATACAGGTTATGGAAGCAATTGTTAGTGCTTTTGGTTCCATAAATTAAGCGTAAATTGCACGACAAATATGTACGTTTCGAATTACGGTTTATAGCGCTATTTTATACATTTTCCCGTGTAGGGATACATATTATTTTTGGAAAATATTTGTGTATATTGTTATATTTTGATATTATATTTTCTCCCGAGCCTCTCCGTACAAAGGAGACTCTGCCAAAATTCTCTGTAAAATTTTAGACTTAGAATATTTTAAAAATGTTTTCCGAACTTTAGTAATTTAAGTATAAAAAGATATAATGATTATAAAATGTATATTTTATTTAAGGTAATAAATTTAGTAAGTTATTGTTTATGAGTTAATATTTTTAATAAGATGTATTGTTATTTAATTCTTCTTTTCCCTTCCTTTCCTTTTCGGGGACGAAAAGTTTTGAGTGGGGGAGAGTGTAACGACCCGTGTAAATTCGATGCTTAAAATGAATTAAATTAATAGGATTTTTAATTTTTAATTTTAATTTAGAAAGAAACGGAAATCTTATTTATTTATATGAAAGGGAATGTTGAAATTAGATGTATCTAGGTTAACTGAAATTTACAAATTGAATGTTTATTGCAATTAAGTGTAATAGTGGAAATTGTTGCAATTGGATATAAGGTTAGAAATAAGTAAATAAAGACAAGGATTGAATTCATTAATGAAGATAAAATTTTATTTAGTACAATCCTTTTTATTTATTATGGAAGGCGTCAATTATTAAAAAGGTGAAAATTTGAAAATAGATTCAAATTGTATGTAGATAATAAATTGCAATAATTAAAGTTAGTAATAAATGGAATATCAAAACTATTCATAAAGTGAATATAAGTAGATGTAACAAATGAATAGGAAATGCTAGTTATTCATAAAGTGAAGAAATGGAACCTAGATGGAATAAGAAATTGGATTTAGAATCTTAATTTGTAGATGTGCATATATTTATAAAGGGATTATAAAAGGGTAAAATAACCATATACAAGTATACTAAAGGTTGTAATAGTAGGATACTAGTAAATTCACTCATTTACCTATAAAGATAATTAGGTGTGCCTTAATTATAATTAATAAAATAACGAAAGGAGTAAATGTATTTATTTAGAGTATTAATTTCAATTGGATAAGGATTTTAAGTAATAAGGTTAATGCGAGGTAAGTAATGCTGAATTTAGGTTAATAATAATGAATAGTAATAAATTGAAAATTTGTAGCATATATCATAATTTACCTGCTTCCTTGTTAATGGAATTAGAATGTGTAATAAGTAATAATCAGATAAAGAAATGCTACCCTAAAGGAAAAGGAAATAATTAAGTGTTAAGTAAATTATAGGATCGTATTTATTATAAACGTTATTCTAATAATAATGCTTAATTGTGGAATTAATATGGGGAGTATATAAAGAAATAACTAGGGAAGTATACGTTATAAGTTAATTATAACCTAAACTTATGTGCAAGGTTGAAATTGGATCTAATTGGAAACTTATTTAATAAATTGGATTCAAGCGTAATAGAAAGATTATTTTAAGAAAATATTAAGTACTATAATTAGTAGAATGACTTACATTTAAGATTTGAGATAGAGATTTGTCTAAGGAATTATAAAGTTAAGTAAATCAAGGTGATAGAAAAATTTTGAATTATAGAAGGTGAATTTGAATAGTGAGTCAATTGGTTAATTTATAATAGTAGGACTTATTGAGATAAATGAAATCAAATTTTATTTATTATGTTAAATTAAGAATTACGTTGAAATAGGATATTTATGTGATAATTTTTAATCCAAAGGGTAAACCCTTATATTTGAGATTAATGAAAGGAATAAATATAGGTTAATTCAATAAAAAGGAAATTTTGGAAATTTATCTACAATTTTGAATTTTACGAAATTGAAGATTTATATTGATTTAATCTTTAATAAATTGACATACAAAAAATTTGTTTTATCATTTTAAATGTTGAGAAAATAGTACTAAATCGATTGCAATAGATATAAATAAATTTTTACGTTAATGTTAATATAAAGTACTTTTTGAAGATAACGTCAAATTCATTTATGGAGATTTAGTTAAATGGGAAATTTGATTTTGAGAAATAAAAGCGTATTAATGTGACTAAAGGTTAGAGTACGATTATTGTATGTTGCCTATTTTGGTAGCTTGTCAATTTACAATTTTGAAATCAGTTACAATAATTTTTAATTAAGTATTGCGTTAATGTTAATTAAAGTAGTATTTGTAACAAAGTTAAGACTTTCGTATTGGATAGTTTGTTGTAATATAAGACTTGGAAATAAAGTTATTAACGTATTGGAAAACAGTTACATTTGATGAAATTAAATGTTGAAATATTACATAGATAAGAATTTAGATGAAATGGATTAATTTATGAAATAAAATGGTAAGTAATTATAATATTGTTATTAATAATAGACGTTACTTTAAGGATAATTAATGTAGTAACGTAAGGTGAAAATGTAAATTAAAAGGGAAACGTAAAATTTAGTTAAGGTGGTAATTTATGAATTGGGAATAAAATTCAAATGTTATATAAGGCTGTAAATCAATTTGGGAATAAATTTTTATTTAGTTGGGGTAAATTGATATACACTAATGTTAAATATATACATAAGATGATGATTGATTTAATAAAGAGAATTGAATATGAATGGTATAAAATTTCATTTGAAATAAAATTTTATAATTTATTGAATTTACTTTAATTTAAGGTAAACACTAAAATTTTTGCAATAAATCTTTATTTGATATGGAGGTTTGGTTAATAAATTTGAAGCTAATTGCAATTAGAAATGATAGGAATGGTAAGTTGACCATTTATTCATAATAAGATCTAAAAATCAAATAAATGGATTATTGGAATTTAAATTTGACAAATTGTGAATTCACTTAAATTCGGATCCATCTGTCTATTCCAACTTCATCTATAAATACCCCGCTAAACCCTAGCCTCCGCCTATTCTCATTTGTCTGCGCGTAAAATTTCATCAGCTCCTTCTCCTCCTCAATGGCAGACAAACAAATCTTAGATCCAAATAAAAATTCCAAACCAAATCAAAAGCTAAAATTCAAACTTCTCAGAAAAATCTGGAAGCAAAACGCATGAGGGAGAGAGGGAAAGAAAGGGGGATGACGTGGCGCTTGAAGGTGTTCTTTTATTTCTGTTCTTTTTTCTTTCTTTTTTTGAAATGTCAATCAGCATTAATGCATATAACTTTCTCCTACGAACTCCGTTTCACGCGAGATTTTTTTTGTTAGGATCGTAATAAAATTCCAGATCTTTTAACACTGGTTTGGACAGATTTGGAGACCGTCGAATTTTTGGGTTTAAATCGGATTTAAATTCGATTTAAATTCAAAAGGTGAGTGTTTTAACCTACTCACAACTTCTAAAATTTCTTATGTTTGTTAATTTGACTTTAGATATGAGTAGAGATTTATTTATGACTGTTTGGCATGTTTTATTCATTATCTCTGTTAAATCGCATTTATTTAATATAACTGTTAATTAATTTATTGCATATAAATTTGACAGTTAGAATTTATTTATTTGCATATTAACTGCCAGTTAAATTTACGTTTATTTTTGCATATAAACGGCCAATTAACAGTTATTAAATTTATTTTGAGTATAAACTGGTAATTGATACCATTATTTATCACCTGTTATATATTGATGTTTGTTTGAAATTGGATGATGACTGTGATAAATGGATGAATGGATGATTAATTAATTGCAAGTTGCTATGCATTTCATTTCATTCGGGATTGCGGTTTGAAATGATATACAACTGCATTTTTATTTTAAATTGCAGATTGAAATGATAAACATCTGTATCACTTGACCATAGGGTAGAAAATTTTATACAGGCACCGCTGTATATATATATAAAATATATTTTGAAATGTTTTTGGTTTTGTAAAGCTATATATATATGGTTTATGGGTATTGATTTGGTTATTTATATATATATATATATATATATATATAGTAATTTTCAGGTTTTAAGCTTTGTATAAATTTGATTTGAAGTATAAAATAAAGTTTGATTTTCGAGATCAAATACGATTAAGAATTTATTTAAAATTTAATTTCTGGAGTTTTAATGACTTAAAAGAGAACAAGATTGGAAGATGAATATTAAGTTAAATTGAAATTTTATGAAAAGTTAGAATTTTAAAAGAATATGATTTTTATAACTTGATTTTTTGTGTAGAGTGATTTAAATGAATATCAGGTTGATTTAAATGAATATATAATAAATTAAAAGATTTTCCAGTCATATGAAGTTAAAGGTTTCTTAAATTATATTGAATTAATTAAGTAAAGATTTCCAGTTTAAAAAAAATAAGTAATTGAATTTAATATATATGGATTTGTCGAATGAGTTGTTTTTGAAATGGTGAAAATATTTAAAGCTTTGAAACATAAAAATTGAAATGGTATTTGGTAGTTTAAATCGATATTTGAAATTGATTTGTGAAATCTAAAGAAGCTATTTTGTTTTATAAAAGTAATTTAATATTTAACCATTTAAGAAATGGAAACTTGTTTCAAAGTTATGATTTTCAAGGTAGTATAATTTGAAAATATTATATTCAAGAGTTTTAATTTCTAAATATTTTTCTTTGAAAACCCTATGATTTTGGAAAATAATATATTGGAAAACAAAGATGATGTCATATTTTTTTGGGTTTTAAAAGGAAATGATATCATATTTATATGGTTTTGAAATGGATATTTTATTCGGGTTTTAAAAGAATAAATTATTTTAAATGACCGCGGTGTTATAATAACGTTTGGTTGTTGAAGAGACCGGGATCAGAAGTTGTCATACTCTCTGCCAATTTCGAAAACCACTTTAACAACCGTGTACGCGGTGGAGATTCCAGAATGAAGTAGATTGGTGGCGGCGCTTCCTTTGAGGTAAATACGTGGACCCAACTCCCGTGAGTTCGCATAAGGTGGCTAAAACAGGAGCGATTCTCGAGCCAATGAGGTCATTCCTCTGATCGGACACTCCTCTTCGATACTATACTTTGACTTTGGATTGATTCGGTGGCCACCTTTATTTTTGATTTTGGGGGAGTTTGTTCGAGGTGGGCGGCAGCTGCGCGCTGCGCGTTTCCACCAGCCCGGATAGCAATTGGTATATCTACTCTGGCATTGCCTAGTTGTGTCGTGTCACCTACCCTATCGAGCCTTGTACGAGTTTGGATTTCTCCCGTAGCCCGTGTGGTATCCTCCGGTGGCTTCCCGATCAGGAGGGACTATGATATTGGATGGACTACTGGGACTATTACGTGTTAAGGTGGAAAATGTAAAGCCTTAATGCTATTTAAAAGTAAGTTTATTTTACAATTAGACACTATTATAATAGCGCAATATACTACATAGTAAATAGTTTAACGGATCCTTAGGAGATGTAAATCCTGAGCATCTCTTGAGTTACTGCACTCATATTTATTTCTGCTAATTTAACTTACATAAGATCTTTTAGTTCTGACTTGAGTATTTTTGTCTTTTCAAATTTGCTCGGGTCAGTCCGAGCGTTTCAGGATTTGAAGACTTTATTTCTGGAGGACGAAGACAAAGATTTCATTATTATTATTATATTATATGGTTCCACTACACACTATGTTCCGCTGCATTGATATTTATTGGTATGTGAACTCTGATATTTATTGTGTAAAGAAGAATCAAATGTCTTGTAAACAGATTTTGTGAACTGTATATTTATTATTATTATATTTTATCCTTCCGCTGTGAGATTCTGTTTAGTTTTTTCCCTTCTCTGTTTTTCTTATTTATCCCATAACAATCCGCCATTTCGTATGGTTTGAATTGGCACGTGTGTCGATTTAAATCGTGTGAAAAGGCGGGATGTTACAACCATCAATTGCTTGATTAATTTTACAATATAAAACTTGTCTATTTTGAATTTCACATATGATCAATTAAGGTAAATTAATTTTCTTTATGATGGCAATGTTAATTAATTGCCCTTATGATGTGCATATATTTTAAAATTCAAATGAACGTTAGTTCTACAATTTCATACGCACATATATTTATTTATAACAAATATATTTACGTACATTTACATGTATAATTATTTCTCAATACCAAACTTTGAGCATCAATAACTTTTTTATAAGAGTTCCGTTTGAGACATATTATATATGTAAATTGATTAGAAAATTACCACGAACATAATGATACAAGTTTCGAGGCCATATTCTGACAATTTCAAAAATATTTATTTTCACTATTCATTGTTATTTGATTATTTAATTACATAAAAATATGGGGTGTTACATTTTTCTTGTTTTTATTTCGTACCCGCCTGTTTGAAATTGAAAACAGAGAAAAAAAGAATAAAACAAGCTCCTTTATTTTTCAAGAATCCTAATCTTATGATTTTCTTGTAGAAAAATTTCAATATAGATTTCTTTGAGTTATTCTTGCTTAGTTCTTCATGGGGTATGGTTATAGGAGTGTGCGGATCTAGGTGGAGAGTTCGTCTATAAGCAGTTGGAGTTTTAAAACTAGGGTTGGGGTTTTTGTGGGTTATAATTATCGTTAGGCAATTCAAAGCTCTGGTTTGGGCGTGGGAGATGGAGCAACATGTCATGGCAAGAATTGGCCAAGCTCGATGCATTTTTTACTACCGCGACACTGTATGCTCACTGTTGATGTGGGTAGAGTCATGATCAAGGAGATAAGGCTGAGTTCGAAGTCTTGATGACGGGAAGGTGGGGCTCGAGTAGGAGATGAGTTTGGTGAAGACGGGATGTGGTTTCATGTTCGAGGGAAGGAGAAAAGGAAGATGGGAAGTTCGGCCATGAGGAGTTGCTACAGAGCGAGAATAGTAGGGGGAAGAAGATGGATTTGAAATTTAATTGGGTAATTAACTTATTTAATTAAGGATTTGTAAATTAATTGTTTTTAATTTAATTGAATCTTATAAAATATATATCTTCTCCATACAAGGTCCAATCGAGATGGAACTTTTTGCATTGTGATCATAATGACGAAAGCTTTGCAATGAAACTAGTTTGGATGAATTTGGAGTAAGTTGGAAATTTAGGCTAAAATCGGACGTCGTTCGATTAATTCAAAGCGGAACACTTCGGCGAGTTAAAATTCACACTTTTTGGTTAATTAGCATGTTTATACTTGATAAAAAAAAATTGTGCCTGGTTGGATTATTGAATTTTTTTGGTTGATTGAATTTGGTCTAGGATCACGATATTGCTTCATGAAATGTTATTAGATTGGTTGAATTTGATCTACTATCATGATATAGCATCTTGAAATGCTATTAGATTGTTGAGTTTTAAATTTCTATTCAAACTTGTTTAACTAATGGATCATATATGAAGTGATAAATTGATGTTGATTTTGATTAATATAATTACGTTGTTTAAAATTATAACATAGTTAATGTAAGTATACTTCTTAGTGTTATCTATTTGGCCAAATAGACATCGTTTAATAAATGTAATGGTTTATCTTTGAATGACATTGTTAGGAGAATAAACCATCATTCTATTATTATATTAATTTGGACATTCACTTAATTGTCAGTTGATTGTTAATTATGGATTGGTTTACATATATGCTTGATTATGTAAATTCAAGAAATCTGACTTGAGAAGTTAAATGTAAGGTAATAGTAGCTTGATAAGTACCACTGGGATTGCCGAGCCTTTTTCTAGATTCGGAAATTTTGGATTTGATTAAATTCTAATTTTATAAATTGGAAGAAAAATGTTTTAATTATTTGTATATATACAAGGAGCTTTATTAATAATTAATTACAAATGTTTGTAAAAATTATTTTGCCAAGTTAATTATTACATTATCTATAGTGTTTTGAAATAAATTATTTTATTAATATTTCTGAAGATAATAATTATTTTGTTACTAGCTATTTAAAATTAGATGATTATTCCATTAAAAGTATTATTGAAGATAGTTAATTTTAGTTAAAGGGTAATTTAAAGTTATTTATTTTATCTATCTATTGGAGATGTTTAAATGTGTAAGAGTTCATTTATTATACTATTGAAAATGATTTTAATTATATTTATTTTATATTATTTTAAAACGGTTAAAGCTAAATTTATGATGTTTTAGTTTATTTATTATAAAATAAATAAATTGTTATAAAAGGATTTCTTTTTTAAAATGAATTTATGTAAAGGAGTTTATAAACTTGGGAATTTATATGGAATTCTATAAATAGATTGTGGGTGTTTATTAAGAAGAAATTTTAAAATAAAAACAAAAGAGAGTTAAAGAACGGGAGGGTATTTAGGTATACTTATTACTTTGTTTAAAGGATACTTATGTTTTATTATTTTAAATATAATCTTGAAATAATTAAATCATTCTAAGTGATCGATTAAAATACTTATACCATTTTGTAAGTATATGGAGAAGGTACTTCAAGTTTTGAAATGAATGATTTGAACATATACTTATATCATTAAGATAAGCATATGGTTATATTTTCAAAATATCGAAAATATTGCGTTTTGTGAATATATTTATTCTGTTTAGATAAGTATATGAAAGTGATTTCCAAGTATTTGAAAAGTGATTTTAAATTTATAAATGTGAGGCTCGGTGAGTTCCATAGGAAACAAAATCTATGATTTGGATGTTGTTTATTCGATGGTTAAATAATCAACTACTGAATTTGGACCTAAAAGTAACTTTGGAAATATCTAGGAGAAACACATGAATTATATGACACAGTCATCTCCGTTGATGTTGTGCTGTGCGTATAAATCTCATCTCCTTCTCTGGGGATAATGATAAGGAAATTCATCCTCTAATGGTTAGGAGGTGAACTCCGCTCTTATCTTTGCCTATTTATTTTCTAAAGAACCAGGGTTGAGTTTACTAAAAACTGTCGAATATTGTTACGAAGAGACCGGGATCGGGTATTTTATCGGAAAACCACTTCGATCCAACTTAAGCGTTGCGGAGAGAATACATCTTGAGGATGATAGGAATTCAGAGACGGAGCTCTCAAGTGTTTCGTTCAGTCGTACAACGAACTTGTATGGATGAATGCTGGCATTGCATTATTGCCTTGAGGGTAGTGTTAGCATTCCAAGTAGGAAGTACTATATAAAGGTATCATAGCCTTAAGCCTCATCAACCGGAAAAACGACTAAAGTAGGGACATGCGGTAGGGCTATGTGGGTCGCTCCAATTAGGGTATGATCATCCCACGTTCTAGTGTTGATATCTCTATGTATGCTTCGAGGCCCGTAATGGTTTTTTTGTCAACCATGGGGTGATCATATTCGGTGCTATCCAGTAAGGGGTAGGGTCGGTCCTAGGTAGCTGAGGTGCAATTGCGATTGCGACCTCCCGTACATTTCATCTAGAGGTGTACGGTGGGTAGAACCTTACCCTTCATAGTTGGAATCCATTCCCCAATAAGCGCCTTCGGTTTTGATTGTAGAACCTAGTATGCTGGAATAATGTAACAATTTCAGCTATGATTTACAAGTATTTCTGTTCTAGACATTATTATAATATCATAGAATTTCCTATAGAAAATGTTTTGGTTATCATAAGATAAAACCCATCCATGTTTATCTGCGGCGTGGTCTTACAAGATACCTTTGTTTCAAAAGTTTTTATAACTTTAAAAATCCAGTTATGTGTGTTTTTCTCATACTGATTTTCTAGATTGACTTGGTTGTTATTTTATTATAATGCTCGGGTCAGACCGAACATATTTACAAATTTCTTTGGATGCATTAGAGCTTAGGATACGTGTGACGCCTCACCTCTATACCCACGCTAGCCAAGAACACTCCGGAGAAGTGCTGTCAACTAGCACGGAGAATAAGGCTGTTGAGGAGCGACCATCCATGTAATTGCTTATCACACGGTGGCTATAAATAATCTTCGGAAACAAACGTAGAAATAATCATATCACAAATCAGTCACAGATATCCATATCACAAAGGCGGAAGAAGATATGAATATATAACTAACACATGAAAGTGTACATCAGAGTAGTGGTCAATAAGATCCACGATAATACAAAAGAATAGCAACACGTGCTATACAAAAGAATACAACTATGAGTCTATATCTCAAGTGTATACAACAAAAACTGCTAATCTAAACAGTTAGCCAAAAGTCAGAGTGATGAACCCTGGGAAGAAGTCAAGCAGAAGCACCTGTAACATCTCGGTCTGATCCGAGTATTATTTAAGAAAATAATAAACGGATCAGTCTAGCTATAAATATCAGATGACATGATATAACATAAAAGATATGGCATAAACATAAACATCCATAACGACATACCGCTATAAGTATGTAAATAATGATCAACAGAAGATCAATCAATAAGAGATAATCAATATGACAAGAATCTTCTCAAAGATTCGAAGGGGGCATCATACCCTAAACTTGTACTCATAACAAGTCAATGACATAAATTCCAGAAATCAACACGAGAAATCCAGAAATCATAAAAAGGGAAAGAGGCCTATCACATGACGGTCCGAAGACCATGGGGAGCTACCCCACATGTGTGAGTGGAATCACACAGAATGAGGTCAAGACTAACCAAAAAGCAGAAAGGTATGTGTGAATGGAATCACACAAGTGGTGTCTAGTCTAACCTTGCAATGAAAGAGACATCGCGCAATTGCTAGTCTAATTCATAAAGCGATCATCAAGATCAACGAGAAGTGTCAATTACACTAAGCTAGTAAATATAGAAGTTTAGCTTCATGTCCCATAACCACTTGCTTAACTTAAATATTTACGAACAAACTGTAAATCTTCACTAATAAAATTGTCACAAGAGGTTCAATCGAACAAGTCCAAGAATTAACCGACGAAGTGAACGCAAGCGTTTCATACCACTTGTTTTACTAAGTCGTTTAATTAGATTTCTCATCCGAGTGAGGAAAAGGCTTGTATATACTAATAGATTGGAAAACGGTTTAAGAAAAGAGCTTTGTTATTAAAAATAGAGTTGAAATTGTTTGTTAAAAGAGTTTTGATATTTACTACTAGTATTGAAACCTTTATATTATAAAGTGACAAAACACATAAGCAATTGTAGAAACAATCAGTCACAAAAATCGCATACGGAGATGTGAATAAAATCCAAGGAAATCAGCTCAATGTTTTTCAGATAAGATCCCCTACGGAGGGGGGGTCCAGGGGGGGTGGCAACCCCCCAAGGTGGGGGTGCGGGGGCAACGCCACCGCTTACG
This sequence comes from Allium cepa, assembly GCA_030765085.1. Classification (NCBI taxonomy): domain Eukaryota; kingdom Viridiplantae; phylum Streptophyta; class Magnoliopsida; order Asparagales; family Amaryllidaceae; genus Allium; species Allium cepa. The sequence goes on along the minus strand of CM060932.1, from coordinate 351,589,189 downwards.
GGGTTCGACCTGCCCGGTCAGGTCGCGGGGGTCCAGGGGGCAGCGCCCCCGGCGGGGTGCGGGGCAGCGCCCCGACCAAAGCGGTACGACCTAGTGAAGATAAAATGAGGTCTAATGACCTAACGACTCAAGGGTCCAACGACCCAACGACTCAAGGGTCCAACGACTCAGCGACTCAAGGGTCCAACGACTCAGCGACTCAAGGGTCCAACGACTCAGCCACTCAAGGGTCCAACGACTCAGCGACTCAAGGGTCCAACGACTCAGCGACTCAAGGGTCCAACGACTCAGCGACTCTAGGGTCCAACGTTCGACTCAGCGACTCAAGGGTCCAACGACTCAGCGACTCAAGGGTCCAACGACTCAGCGACTCAAGAGTCCAACGACTCAGCGACTCAAGGACGAACGACTTAACTCCGAACGACCTAAAAATGGCCAGAACGACTCAAGTGCAGAAAATTCAACAAAACGCTAAAAATTGGAGTTTTTTGCCAATCCAATCCAAACCAAATGCTAACATGCATGCAAAAATGATAGGGAATCATTCCCAACAGTCCAATATAGTTATAGGCTAGAATTGTGAGATAGAAATCTCACCTTTGCACTAAAATTTATGAAGATGAAGCTTGAAAGCAAGGAGAAGCAATCCAAAGCTTGAATCCAATATCTTCTACTTGAATTTGGAGTTGAATGATGGAGTTGCAATTGAATTTGAGCTTGGAGTTTTAATTTCCCATTCTCTTCACCATTAATGCTAAAGCTTGAGTTAGTTAGGAAATTTATGAAGAGTGAGGAGAAGAGGGTTGGAACTTGGGCTTAATAGGCTAAACTAACCCAAAGTCCAAAGCGGGAAAAGTTAGTGAAATTTCACTAACTCCAAACCTATCGATGTTTATACTTAAAAAGTTGTAAACGACATTTCGAACTCAATGGAAGTGGTCTCGAGTCCTAATTTGACCGTTTGCAAAAAGTAGTTTTTCGGACCAAAATCCGATTAACGATTTAATATTTAAATAAAAATATTTAAATGTAAACTCGATAAATATGCGGGTTGTTACAATACGAGTTGGAGGTCTTCAAGTCGTATTCTCGTATATCTGTATTTTCTGCTGCTTTGTTATTGAAATTATCAGCAATTCTGAGGATGGGTTGTTATATCCATGTTGATAATCGTAATTGGTGTTGTACTCTGACGGTCTTATGTATATAACAATTTCTCTTTTGTAAAAATCATTGGTATTATATTATATATGTTATTCCGCTACGATTGTGAGTGTAACGACCCAGAATTTTTAGAAATTAAAATTTGAATATTTAATTTATTTTAAATATTTATAAGTGAATTTATAAGTCGAATAAATTTTTATTTGAATTATTGGATTTAATTGAAGTTTGATCGTAGCAGCTCGAAACGCATCGATTTGTTTTTAATTTTAATTTGGCGAGTGAAAATAGCCATTTTTCAAAAAGTCTCGGATTTCGACGAAACCAGTTTCATCGGATCCGTAATGTGATTGTAAAGACCCGTAAGTCCGTACTCCTTGAATAGACAACTAATCTCCTTTGTTTAATTCAAGATGAACGAAAATACGAACCCTTAGGGGTTTTAAGAAAAATTTAAGAAAAGAAGAAGAGAGAAAAGAAAATAGGGATAGGGAAAAGAAGATAGAAGATTTTAAAATTGAAAGAAAAGAGAATAGAAGAAAAAGAGAATAGAAAATAGAAAAACAGAAGAAAATAGGACGGAACAGAACACAACAGAACAACATCAGAATCTCACAATTCGCAGCGGAACAACATATAATAATAAATGAATAATCTTTAAACAAAGAACTATCAGTTATTACATTTTATACATTACATTACATTACATCATATCATCAGAGTATACAACATCAAACAAACAGCGGAAAAAGAAATACTATATAAGTAATACGCCATGCCATCCAGCTTGCCTCCAGCAACTCCTGAATATCCAGAATATCCTGATAAACCTTACTCTTGACTGCCCGTGTGAAAATTGGTAGGCACCCAGAGTTTAGGAAGGAAAACAATAAACTCCAAGTCAGTCATGTGACTGGTGTGAGAACTCAAAACAGTTTATTTAACTTTAAAATCAAAATAGAGGAATATTTTAAATTCAATTCGCAATGCTTTTAAAAATGAGACTACCATAAGGCCTCCCGCACACACACATGCAAACGCAGAATCGGAGGAGATTTCTCCTTATGATAGTCAAAGATGCTTGATACACATTTAAAAAGACATTTGATATTATTTTTAGTGTATAGTGTAGGAAAAATTCATTTCAAAAGTAGAATATAAATCTTAGCCAACATACGACCATTATCGTATGCCTACTATAGCTACCATCCAAACAGTGGTGACCACCATAAGTGAATGGCAGGTTCTACAACTAATACCGTACAAGTTTCGTATTGGGAATTGGATTTCCAACAAATGGTCAGGCCAAGGAACTTCCCATTGCCACATGAGAATGCCTCTGGAAAGACATCCCCGAGAACCAAACCGGAACTCTGCCAACACAAGGCCGGGTTACCCCTAACTGGGTAACTACTGACACGAGCACGCCATTCCCCGATCGTAAACGACCTTTCTCACGGGATCCCGAAAGCCAACAACCACAAAGTAATAAATTCGTAGTAACCACATAGGTTAAATATCTGGGCTCCATACCATGATACCACCTCTATCCAGAAGGAAATGTACATACCCTAAAGGGTGCTACGCCTCATAACCTTGCCGCATCTTTCCTGTTTTGACCATTTCCGGGGTGTGAGGTTCGATGAAGTCACGTCCACAAAACATACTTTATACAAAAGCCATGCTTTGGGTCAACAAATGATCAACACAATGATCACCAAGATAGACGATCAAATAAACGATCCTATCACAATAATCAACACAATGATCATTTCAGCATCACTCAGCATATCACATTACGAAATTGGGAATATATCGCTGATAACTTCAACTATACAACCTCTGAGCTCGTACGTCTCAGAGAAGGGTGTTAAGCTAAAAGAATAAATTCTTCGCCACCAACAGAAATATATTTGAAAAAAATCGGCTTTATATCTCAACTTGTAATGTCAGACACACAATCCATACAAGTCTGTTCCGGGATCGAACAAAACCGAAGGCACTTACAAAGAAGTCCTTGCAATCCGGATATTCACAATCCTGATCGGATTCACCATCACATATGGAGAACTCTATACCGGAGCAACTCGGTGCAGAGTAAATCGACAGGTCATCCTATCGCTCTCGCAAATACCGGGTCTTCAACACCGATCTTCAAATGCAATCCACAACGACGTATCACATATTCGGAATGGATTATACGACCCCATGGTCCTTTCCCGGTTAACCCGAATAGTGAGCGCTTATTCAAAAATAAGTGTAGCATTCACATTCAAACAAATCACATTAAATACCCATTCAAAGGGAAATATTGATAGTCGGTTATTGAACTATCAATGGATATGCACACATCACCAGATTCCAAATAATTTTCCAAATTATTTATTTTCCAAAAATATCTTTACAAGATATATAATTTTCACACTTCAAAAATAAATCAATATTTATTTTTAACCCAATTTCACTTTCTTTTATAAATTCAATAGTGAATTTATATTCACGATATCCATGCATATACATTTCAATTGTTCATTTCAATTTATCTTCAAAAAGATAAATTCTCTAATATTCACTTTATATTGGAAAAACATCTCCATACTTATTTATTCATAAGTAATTCACAAATTTTATTTATTTTCAACACTTAGAAAATATTCAATATACTTCAATCGAAATTAAGTATATATTTCATTCTATTAAGGAAATCATTCTCTTAACATATTTATTTGGGCCAAAACGAATGTTGCGTAAAACATCGTTACGACGTCCCAAAATCACTAGTATAGGGATTCGAAATTTAAAATAGATATATAAATCCCAATACTATACAAAAACATTTCCTTTCGGAAATCATTTACTATAACAACAGTGTTATAGTCCACCATTTCCTTTAATTTCTCGAAAACGTCTATTTCAACAATAAATGTTGAAATCTATGGTTTCGAATCATAACACATTTAAAACATCCTTAGATCGTTTTAATTCTGTTTAAAACACCACATTCAAAACATTTTCTTTAACACATTATTCACTATTCAAAAACGTGAATATACTTTGTTAACAAATTTCATCCTTTCTATACACTTTATTTCAAAGGATTATTCACTATTCAAAAATGTGAATATAACTCCTTTAATAGGTTTCAACAATTTTCTTATCAAAATAAGTCATTTGTGAATTTATAAAACAACGTTTATAAATTCCATTTCTATTTATTTATAAAAACTTCCTTTTTATAAATTTCTTTATTAACCTATTCCAGTTTATAACTAAATTATAAACTACAAGTTCATATTATAAGTTAAATACTTATAAAACGATTATTTTACAAAATCGTTTCTTTTAAAGACTTTCCAAATCATAAATCTTATAACTTATAAGATCCATTTATTTAACCAATCTATTCTTCAAATAATTTCACCAAATTTATAAATCTTACTATTTATAAATTTCATTTATAACTTCACAGTTTATAATTCTATAAATTTCATTTATTTATGAAATTCATTTTCACTTCATTCAAACACTTATAAAAACTCGTTTTATAATGTCTATATTTCAATTTATAAATATCCATTTATAAATCTCTTAATATAAATCAATTTATATTATTCTTTAAAAACATCTTTAATTTCCTTTATAATTTCACTATTCTTTTGATTTATAAAATAATTAAATTTTATAAATCCTATATTTAAACTTTTATAATATATTCAAAAATCCAATCTAAACTATTTTATAAAATCATTTGTTCATATTTCTCAAAAATCAGCTTTTAACTGTATTTCACAAAAACCATAATTTTATAACTTTAAAAATTATAGCGTTTAATTATTTAAAATGGATCAATTCCAAATTTTTTTTTATAAAGCGTATTCTTTTCAAAAATCACTTTAAAATCATTTTAAAATACCAAAAATTTGGTCCAATGATGCTACACACCAAATAGTCAATCACGACTATAACGACATCAAATATCGTATATGATAATCCATCAAATATCAAAATATCTGAAATTAAATAAAAACTGTTGAGGAATCCAGTTGGATCCCTCCAACCTGTTTTCCTGCATCCAAAAACATTAGCACAATACCAATTTCGCTCCAGTACGAAATTATCGCGGTATATGTTCTTATTAAATATTATCTGCTTAATAACGGCGCAATAGGGTCTCATCCGCTAAAAATACGGGAAATCAATCAACTCCAATATATACATATGCCAATATATATATATTGATATTATATATAATACCAATTTCACTGTTTATGAAATATTCGCGGTATATGTTTTTACTAAATAACATCCGCTTACTAACGGCGTATAATGTCTATTTTAACAATCAATAGATAACAATCAACATTCAAACATGCATTCAAATATTTTAAATCTAACTATTTAAAATAAAATCGAAACTGATTCGATTGAGTGAAAAGTTCTCACCTTGATTTTATTTCGTTTTAGCGATTTATTTCGAATAAAATTAAACGGACGTTTAATTTTACCCAAAATTCTCACTAACTCCAAACGACTCCAAACCAACTCCATCGCGTAGTGCTCGTCTATACGATTCCAACGCAGCTGAGTTTGCATTTTTTCGACCTCGTATGAAAAAGTTATGAATATTTTAAGTTACACGTGTTTATATACATAGATTTATAACATAAATTTAACTAATTAAAACCCTACATAAATCAAGACCGTCCACTTCTATCCCAAGCCCATCAGGCCCGTGCGTCCCCAACCCCCCTTTCTCCTTCCTCATCATGCAAATACCCAGTATTTTGCACGAACAAAAGAACCCATGACTTAGATATTAGGGTTAATTTTTGCATCCACCTCGCTCCACGAAAACACGATCAGTAACTTGCATTTTGAAGCTCTTGACCTGAGCTACTTTCGGCCATAAGCTAGTGAAGCTCGGCCATCTCTGGTGCACGCATCACGAGGCCGACTCTAGGGTCTTTGAACGCAATTTTCCATCGATCTACAGCTCCGTTTCAAATCATAGCCGTTGATCTTGTAGATCTTGATGTGCTCTATAACTTTGTAGTTGATAAATTCTTGAAATAATGCTTGGATTTGAAGATAATGGAGGAGAATCAAAACGAATTTCTGGCCATTCAATAGTTAGGGCCGGCTAGGGTTTTATTTCTTTTTTTATTTTTTTTTATTTTTGTGAAGGGGTAGGGCTATTTATAAGGAACGAGCGACACTATTCATCCCGGAAATTCCGAACTCCGATTTACGCGCCGTAACTAGCGTTTCTAGGGTTTACCCCGCGTTCCGGACACAATGGAACAGGTTCGGAAAGCTAATTCGGAAGTATGTGCGAGTTATGGCTATAAACGCTCAATTTGAATTAAACCGATTTAAGTCGATTTCTAGGCGTTTTAATTTGTACCGGACAAACGGTAAATCCAATTGACTTGAAATTTGAAACCTTACAATAATATCACATTACGGATCCGATGAAACTGGTTTCGTTGAAATCCGAGACTTTTTGAAAAATGACTATTTTCACTCGCCAAATTTAAATTAAAAACAAATCGATGCGTTTCGAGCTGCTACGATCAAACGATAACTCCGATTGACACGAAATTTGAAATCCGGTAATAACTAACTATTACGGATCCAATGAAACTAGTTTCGTTCAATTCTGAGACTGTTCAAAAATTGACTATTTTCACTAGTCGATTTAAATATTAAAATATTCAATTTTCACAAATTAACTTTTAATTCGATTTTAAAAGTTCTAAAATATTGTTCTAACTCCCATATGATAAAATAAAATTTTACAAATCATTTTCAATCATATTTAATTCAATTTTCAGTTATTTCCATAATTTAACGTATTAAATTATCGATTTAATAATCCAATTAAATCCAATAATTCAAATAAAAATTTATTCAACTTATAAATTCACTTATAAATATTTAAAATAAATTAAATATTCAAATTTTAATTTCTAAAAATTCTGGGTCGTTACAATCTTCCCCACTTAAAAGAATTTCGTCCTCGAAATTAACAAGTAAGAAAAGTTATAGAATTTATTAATTTTCCATAATTCATAGTTAAACTTCTTACAAATCTTTACTAAGTTTTCAAATCATACTTAGTTATCTTTTCAAAAACAACTACTATTGTTTAACTTTCAATTCCAAAATCAAAGTTAAAGTTTTCAAAACTTTTCTAAATTTTTCAAATTTTTTTCTAACGCCTTAAATTTTCGGAAAAATTCGCCATAGTCTCCTTTGCGCGGCTCGATCCGAAAAAAAAATGACAGTATATATATCACAAATATACATCTCATCAAGTAATGAGGCATCCCGCAGGGAAAAAAGTGTAAAAGTACTGTATTTAATCCGAGATATGTACCTTATATTTTATTAGCTAGCATATACGGCTAATATAGCGCAAAAGCGAGCTCCAAATGCGAAGCAAACGCGATCCGCACCTACTAATCACTCAACAAACAACATGAGAATCATGCATATAGATAATAATATCGATATACATCATATAGCAACATAATAACTATATATGTCAACATAGCAAATGCAACTAAACAACAAATGCAAACATCAACCAACTACCATTCATAATCATAAATATTCATTCATATTCTCATTAATATTTAATGAATTGGTTTTCAATATAAATCACATTTGATTTATTTACATTGGATGTTTTTACTAACATTCATTCTCAATTAGTTTATATTTACTAATTCATATTTAAGTTGGTTCACTTCCAATTCAAATTCAATTCTATTTAAGATTTACTTAACTTCCAATTGGATTTCAATTACTTTAGCTTCCAGTTTCATTAACACTTAATGAATTATATATAATCAACTAACAATCATATAACAATCAATGTATATTAATTACAACCAAATTACTTTGCTTTCAATTGGTTTAATTTAATTGATTTTCATTCAATTATTCAACTTTCTAATAACATTAGATTTTAATGAATTAACACTTACATTCATTATTTCATATCAACTTATTCACATTTAATTGATTTATATTCAATCCAATTTCTAAAGTTGAATTTTATTTACATAACTTAAGTTCACATTTATCTCTTAACTTTATTACTTTACTTCGATACCAATATCAACTTCATTCAACAACTCTTAAGTTATATTCCATTTAACAAACATCACTTGTTTTTACTTAACTTAAATTCCCATTTATAAATAAATTCATATAGTTTCACTTTTTATATATATAAGTTTATTTCACAATTGTAAATCACTTTAATTATAATTCAATTCTTATAATTCTTTTGCATATACAATTATTCTTTTATTTAGATTATTCAAACAACTAACAATCAACTTATATACTTTAATAATTCTGAAAAATTATTTCTTTATATATAAAATATACTCAAGGTAAAATTATTTCGTTTACCCAATTTTAAAATCAATATTATGTCGAATTGTTCTATTCAAGTGTTTAGAAACCCCTTCGATTCAGTTTCGAAGCTGCGCCGACGAAGGTTCATATACCACTCAACAAACCAATCATCACAATATAAAACAATTTTATATACACTAACAAATACGCTCTCATAGCTATTATTACACTCAAACTCAATCTAGAGCACTACTGACTCCATCTCTAATGAGTAATACCCAACAGAACCATGGTTGTCGCTTAACCATAAGCTCTGATACCAACTGTAAAGACCCGTAAGTCCGTACTCCTTGAATAGACAACTAATCTCCTTTGTTTAATTCAAGATGAACGAAAATACGAACCCTTAGGGGTTTTAAGAAAAATTTAAGAAAAGAAGAAGAGAGAAAAGAAAATAGGGATAGGGAAAAGAAGATAGAAGATTTTAAAATTGAAAGAAAAGAGAATAGAAGAAAAAGAGAATAGAAAATAGAAAAACAGAAGAAAATAGGACGGAACAGAACACAACAGAACAACATCAGAATCTCACAATTCGCAGCGGAACAACATATAATAATAAATGAATAATCTTTAAACAAAGAACTATCAGTTATTACATTTTATACATTACATTACATTACATCATATCATCAGAGTATACAACATCAAACAAACAGCGGAAAAAGAAATACTATATAAGTAATACGCCATGCCATCCAGCTTGCCTCCAGCAACTCCTGAATATCCAGAATATCCTAATAAACCTTACTCTTGACTGCCCGTGTGAAAATTGGTAGGCACCTAGAGTTTAGGAAGGAAAACAATAAACTCCAAGTCAGTCATGTGACTGGTGTGAGAACTCAAAACAGTTTATTTAACTTTAAAATCAAAATAGAGGAATATTTTTAAATTCAATTCGCAATGCTTTTAAAAATGAGACTACCATAAGGCCTCCCGCACACACACACATGCAAACGCAGAATCTGAGGAGATTTCTCCTTATGATAGTCAAAGATGCTTGATACACATTTAAAAAGACATTTGATATTATTTTTAGTGTATAGTGTAGGAAAAATTCATTTCGAAAGTAGAATATAAATCTTAGCCAACATACGACCATTATCGTATGCCTACTATAGCTACCATCCAAACAGTGGTGACCACCATAAGTGAATGGCAGGTTCTACAACTAATACCGTACAAGTTTCGTATTGGGAATTGGATTTCCAACAAATGGTCAGGCCAAGGAACTTCCCATTGCCACATGAGAATGCCTCTAGAAAGACATCCCCTAGAACCAAACCGGAACTCTGCCAACACAAGGTCGGGTTACCCCTAACTGGGTAACTACTGACACGAGCACGCCATTCCCCGATCGTAAACGACCTTTCTCACGGGATCCCGAAAGCCAACAACCACAAAGTAATAAATTCGTAGTAACCACATAGGTTAAATATCTGGGCTCCATACCATGATACCACCTCTATCCAGAAGGAAATGTACATACCCTAAAGGGTGCTACGCCTCATAACCTTGCCGCATCTTTCCTGTTTTGACCATTTCCGGGGTGTGAGGTTCGACGAAGTCACGTCCACAAAACATACTTTATACAAAAGCCATGCTTTGGGTCAACAAATGATCAACACAATGATCACCAAGATAGACGATCAAATAAACGATCCTATCACAATAATCAACACAATAATCATTTCAGCATCACTCAGCATATCACATTACCAAATTGGGAATATATCGCTGATAACTTCAACTATACAACCTCTGAGCTCGTACGTCTCAGAGAAGGGTGTTAAGCTAAAAGAATAAATTCTTCGCCACCAACAGAAATATATTTGAAAGAAATCGGCTTTATATCTCAACTTGTAATGTCAGACACACAATCCATACAAGTCAGTTCCGGGATCGAACAAAACCGAAGGCACTTACAAAGAAGTCCTTGCAATCCGGATATTCACAATCCTGATCGGATTCACCATCACATATGGAGAACTCTATACCGGAGCAACTCGGTGCAGAGTAAATCGACAGGTCATCCTATCGCTCTCGCAAATACCGGGTCTTCAACACCGATCTTCAAATGCAATTCACAATGACGTATCACATATTTGGAATGGATTATACGACCCCATGGTCCTTTCCCGGTTAACCCGAATAGTGAGCGCTTATTCAAAAATAAGTGTAGCATTCACATTCAAACAAATCACATTAAATACCCATTCAAAGGGAAATATTGATAGTCGGTTATTGAACTATCAATGGATATGCACACATCACCAGATTCCAAATAATTTTCCAAATTATTTATTTTCCAAAAATATCTTTACAAGATATATAATTTTCACACTTCAAAAATAAATCAATATTTATTTTTAACCCAATTTCACTTTCTTTTATAAATTCAATAGTGAATTTATATTCACGATATCCATGCATATACATTTCAATTGTTCATTTCAATTTATCTTCAAAAAGATAAATTCTCTAATATTCACTTTATATTGGAAAAACATCTCCATACTTATTTATTCATAAGTAATTCACAAATATTCATAAGAATGGAGAATGTATATAATGTAACAAACGGTTTTTCGTTGCCGAAAAACCGAATAGTTATGGGTTTTAAAAAGAATTTATGAAAAGAGCAGAGAAGAAGAGAGAAGATAGAAAATAGAGAGAAAAGAAAAATAGAAAATTTTAAAATAGAAAGAAAAGAGAAGAGAAAGAAAATAGAGGATAAAACAAAATTTTAAAATAGAACGGAACAGAAAGAAAACAGAACAACATCAGAATCTCACAATTCGCAGCGGAACAACATATAATAATAAATGAATAATCTTTAAACAAAGAACTATATCAGTTATTACATTTTATACTTTACATCATATCATAATCAGAGTGTACAACAACAAACAATGCAGCGGAAAAAGAAATACTATATAACTAGTAATACGCCATGCCATCCAGCTTGCCTCCAGCAATTCCAGAATGTCCAGAATATCCTGATAAACCTAACTCTTAACTGCCCGTGTGGAAAATTGGTGGGCACCCAGAGTTTAGGAAGGAAAACAATAAACTCCAAGTCAGTCATGTGACTGGTGTGAGAACTCAAAACAGTTTATTTATCTTTAAAATCAAAATAGAGAGATATTTTTATTTCAATTCGCAATGCTTTTAAAAATGAGACTACCATAAGGCCTCCCGCACACACACACATGCAAACGCAGAATCGGAGGAGATTTCTCCTTATGATAGTCAAAGATGCTTGATACGCATTAAAAGAACATTTGATATTATTACTAGTGCATAGTGTAGAGAAAAATTCATTTCGAAAGTAGAATATAAATCTTAGCCAACATACGACCATTATCGTATGCCTACTATAGCTACCATCCAAACAGTGTTGCGACACCATAAGTGAATGATTGGTTCTACAACTAAAACCGTACAAGTTTCGTATTGTTTCTTTGGATTTCCAACAAATGGTCAGGCCAAGGAACTTCCCATTGCCACATGAGAATGCCTCTGGAAAGACATCCCCGAGAACCAAACCGGAACTCTGCTAACACAAGGCCGGGTTACCCCTAACTGGGTAACTACTGACACGAGCACGCCATTCCCCGATCGTAAACAACCTTTCTCACGGGATCCCGATAGCCAACAACCACAAAGTAATAAATTCGCAGTAACCACATAGGTTAAATATCTGGGCTCCATACCATGATACCACCTCTATCCAGAAGGAAATGTACATACCCTAAAGGGTGCTACCCCTCATAACCTTGCCGCATCTTTCCTGTTTTGACCATTTCCGGGGTGTGAGGCTCGACGAAGTCACGTCCACAAAAACATACTTTATACAAAAGCCATGCTTTGGGTCAACAAATGATCAACACAATGATCACTTAGATAGACGATCAAATAAACGATCCTATCACAATAATCAACACAATGATCATTTACAGCAACACTCAGCATGTCACATTACCAAATTGGGAATATATCGCTGATAACTTCAACTATATAACCTCTGAGCTCGTACGTCTCAGAGAAGGGTGTTAAGCTAAAAGAATAAATTCTCCGCCACCAACAGAAATATATTTGAAAGAAATCGGCTTTACAACTCAACTTGTAATGTCAGACACACAATCCATACAAGTCTGTTCCGGGCTCGAACAGAACCGAAGGCACTTACAAAGAAGTCCTTGCAATCCGAATAATCTCTAATCACGTTCGGATTTCCCATCACATATGGAGATCTCAATACCAGGGATCAGCCAGTGCAGAGACAATCAACAAGAAATCCTTTCGCTTTCGAAAATATCCGGTCTTCAACACCGATCTTCGAATGCAATTCATAACGACGTATCACATATTCGGAATGGGTTATACGACCCCAAGGTCCTTTCCCGGTTAACCCGAATAGTGAGCGCTTATTTTAAAAAAAAACAAGTGTGGCATTCAATTTCAAACAAATCACAACAAATACCTATTTAAAGGTAAATATTGATAGTCGGTTATTGAACTATCAATAGATATGCCAACATCACCAGATTCCAAATAATTTTCCAAATTATTTATTTCCCAAAAATATCTTTATAAGATATACATTCTCCATTCTTTAAAAATAAATCAATATTTATTTTTAAACTCATTTTCCAAATTTCATTTATAAATTCCATATTGAATTTACGTTCCAAAATATTTATGAATATACGATTTCCATTAAATTTCTAATATTCATTTTCAATTTATCTTCAAAAAGATAAATTCCAAATATTCACTTAATATTGGAAAAGCATTTCTATACTTATTAAAAATAAGTAATTCACAGATCTTTTTATTTTCTATACTGAGAAAATATTTAATATACCCTAATCGAAATTAAGTATATATTTCATTCTTTTAAGGAAATCATTCACTTAATCATATTTATTTGGGCCAAAACGAATGTTGCGTAAAATATCGTTACGACAACCCAAAATCACTAGTATAGGGATTCGAAATTTAAAATAGATATATAATCCCAATACCACACAAAACATTTCCTTTCGAAAATCATTTACTATAATAACAGTGTTATAGTTCACAATTTCCTTTTATTTCTCGAAAACGTCTATTTCAACAATGAATGTTGAAATCTATGGTTTCGAATTTCAATACATTTTAAAACATCTTTAGATCGTTTTAATTCTATTTAAAACATCACATCTAAAAAAATTTCTTTAACATAATATTCACTATTCAAAAACGTGAATATACTTGTTAATAAATTTCATCACTTCTATTCTTTCTATTTTAAAGAATTATTCACTGTCTAAAACATGAATATAACTCCATAAATAAATTACAACAATTCCTTATCAAAATAAGTCGTTGCGGATTTATAAAACAATGTTTATAAATTCTATTTCTATTTATTTTATAACAGCTTTCTTTTATAAATTTCCTTTATAAATCTATTCAATTTCATATCTCAATGATATACTAAAATTCATATTATAAGTCAAATACTTATAATTTATTTATTTACAAAATCGTTTCTTTAAACTTCATAAATTTTCATAAATCTTATAACTTATAAGATTCATTTATTTGTCCAAATTCCATTCCTTTAATAACTTTATGAATTTTATTTTGTTTTCCTTTATAAATTTTATAAACCTACTATTTATAAAATTCTATTTATAACTTCATCGTTATAATCCCATAAATTTCATTCATTTGTGAAATTCATTCACAACTCATTCTAACTCTTATAAAAGCTCGTTTAATAATCCCAATATTTTTAATATATAAATATCAATTTATAAATCTTTTTAATATAAAACAATTTATATTACTATTTTAAAACGTCTTTTAATTCCTTTATAATTTATCATTATGATTTATAACATAATCAAATTTGATAAATTCTATAGATTTCATTCCTTTATGAAATTCATTTTACAAACCATTCTATCACTTATAAAAGCTTGTTTTATAATTCAAGATATTCTAAATTTATAAATATTAATTTATAAATCTTTTAATATAAATCAATTTATATTATTACTTTAAACATCTTTAAACTCTTTTATAGTTGCATCATTCTGATTTATAAAATAAAAATTTTATAAATCCTATTTTTAAACTTCTTATAATAAACTCAGAAATCCCAGTTCAAACTATTTTATAAAATCACTAATCCCATAATTTCAAAAATCAACTTTTAACTGTATTTCTCAAAAATCATAATTTTTATAATATTAAAATTATAACGTTTATTTATTTAAGATGAATCAATTCCAATATTTTTATAAACGTATATTTCCAAGAATCACTTTAGAAATCAAAATCGTTATTTTTAAACTTCAAATTTGGATCCGATGATGCAACACATCAATAGCCAATCACAACTTTCAAACATCATATATCATCCATGATAAACAATCAAATATCACAATATATGAAATCAAATAAATATTTGTGAGGAATCCAGTTGGATCCCTCCGACCTGTTTCCCTGCATCCACAGACATTAGCACAATACCATTCCGTTTCAAGACGGAATATCGCGGTACATGGGATTTTATAAATATATATCCGCTTACTAACGGCGCAATAGGGTCTCATCCGCTAAAAGAAAATGCGGGAAATCAATCAACTGCAATATATACATATGCCAATATATATATATATTGCTATATATATAATATAATACCAATTCCACTTCGAGGTGAAATATCGCGGTATATGTGTGTAATAAATAACCTCCGCTTACTAACGGCGTATAGGGTCTATTCACATCCAATATATATATATATATAACAATCATCATTCAAGCATTCAATCAACACAGTCAATCAAATTTTTGATTTAACTATTTAAAATTTAAATAAACAACAGAAATTCCTTTTGAGTGAGAAGTTCTCACCTTTATTCCTGTTTGCCATCCACTTCCAATTCAACTTGTTTTCTTCATTTATACCTTGTATAAATATTTACACAATTTATTAATATTCGAAATAATCGAATAATAAATTTTTATTTGATAATTTCGATTCATTGGTGATTTCATTCTAATAGTTAAATTAACTCGTAGTTTCGTTTAAACCAATTTCTCGTTTAAACAAATTTATTTAACTAATTATTAAATTTCTTTTAATAAACTTTCTTAACTAACTATTTATTTAAATAAATTTTCCTTTTGAAAATAATCCTAACTAGAAATTTCCCATTGAACTTAATTTCCTTTTTATAAATTTTAAATCAACTAATCTTTCCTTAAATAAAATTATTTTCTTTGTTTAATAAATTCATTTTAACTACAGGTTACAATTTTTAAAATTTAATCCCTTCTTAATAAATTGTGTCAAACAATTTCTTTTTAATACTTTGCTTTAACAAAAAATTAAATTCAAACTATTCTTTATAAATTCAAATTTTGTCAAACAAATTTAATTTCTATTTAAATAAATTTTATTAACTAACTATTTAATTTAAACACATTTTCTTTTATAAAATATCCTTTAATCCTTAATTACCCATTTTTTTCCAATAATAAATAATATTTTCTTTTGATAAATCATTTTATCAAATAAGTAAAATTTCTAACTAAATTTCTTTTACTAAATATTTTCCATTTGAAACTAAAATTTCTATTCAACTAATTTTTTTCTTAAAAAATAAATTATTTTCCTTTTTAATAAATTATTTTAACTAAAATAATTTATATATTTCAAAAATCTAATTTTTTTTAACAACTTCTTATTATTATTTTTTTCCTTTCAACTGCATATAGGATATTCAATTTACTGTTTTAAATTTAAATACTTATTTATTTTTACAATTCAAGAGTTTAAATTGTTTGAACTTTCTGTATATATATATATTGAACTGCATTTTTAAATCTTCAATCAACTTTTAAAAATCCTATTTCTAATCTATATACATTTTACTTAAATTAATTTAAATTTGAAATCATTAAAATTAAAAAAAAAAAAACTCGAAAACTTCCTTACTGCAATTTAATTTTTTTTTTATTAAATTAGATAAATTATTAAAACTAAATCAATACCTTCACTGCTATGCTCGAAGAAGCCGATCGTGACTGCCTTGAACCCCCCCATCATCGAACAACCATCGCCTGCCATAGTGCTCGCCTCCGTCCACTAGCATCTCGCGCGCGCGCAGAGCACTAGCGCCGCCGCTTCGACAGACCCAAGAACCACCATCGACATCGCCTGTCTCCCTCACGCGACGCCGCAACTCCTCCCCTACCATCGCGCGAGCGCACGCCCACTGTCGTCTCCACGAATTTGTGCGACACTACGATTTGACCGCGACCCCCCCTGCTTCCATCACTCGCGAGCATCGCGCGCTCGAACGCGACTGCCCTCCGCTTGATGCCGCTCCACCATCTCGTGCGCCTCTATCGCGCGCGATTGGATTTAGGGCTTCGGCCTTTCTTCTTTTTTTTTTTTTTTTTTGTTTGAATCTGAGAGGGCTTCGGCCATGATTAAAAATGAAGGTTGCGTGATTTGAATTGAAGAAGGAAAGGGATTATTTAAAACCGAATGAAGTATGCTCGGCATGGTTATCACGATTTTATTTTCGTGAATTTAGGCGTATTCCCAGGCGTGATAAAAGGGGATGCTGTCTGTTTATTTACTAATCCCAATTTAAACTTAATTTAAATTTAATTTGTTTCGATACAAATTTCAATGCGTTTATGTGTCGTATGATCACATATCAACTTAGAAAAATACAAAATTTGAAATCCTAGAATAATTCAATATTCCGGACTCAATGGAACTGGTTTCGTCGAATTCCGAGACTGTACCTCGGACGGCTATTTTTAAATATCGATTTAAACGATTAAATTTCAAAACTGAAAAATTCACTTTCAAATTCGATTCTGAAGCTTCTATAATCTTCAATATTATCAATATGAATTTTACAAGCCTTTGAAATATTTTAAATTGGCTTAAAATTGAAGATTCAAATTTTTATTCAACACTCAATAGATTAAATTCTATAATTTAATCGCTAAATTTATTCTGATAATATGAAATTCAAATCAAACCATCATTCAAATATTTAAATTTAATCAAATATTTTCAATTTAAATTATTCAAAATTCTGGGTCGTTACAATCTTCCCTCCTTAAAAGAATTTCGTCCCGAAATTACAAGTTAAGAAGAATGTCCCTAATCCGTCTATCATTTTTTTTACAATCCAAATAGTTTTATCAACTTACTAGCCTAAATCTTTTTACTGGAGTTTCATTATCATTTCAACTAGCTTTCCAACTTCAATTATAAGTTCCTAACAATATTGTTTCCCTAACAATTCAAGTTTAAATTCAATTCAAATTTCAAACTTTCAAAATTTTCTCAAAATTTTTCTAACACCCTAAATTTTCGAAAAATTTCGCCAGCGTCTCCTTTGCGCGGCTAGCTCGGTACGACTACAAAATGGCACCACGGCCCCTCAGAATCAAAAAGAAAATAGAAAAGCCAAGTGGCTAGAGAAGAAAGTCATCAAATCTCATACTGAAATTCAAATACGTACCTTTTTGTCGAGCAATTCAATTTTAACTTTGAAATCAAAATCTCAATTCCTTTATACACCTGTATAACCTGCTAGTAGTAGTAGCATACAAATCCAAATACAATATTCAAACCATTTGCCAATTACAAAATTTTCAACATATGCTGATTATACATTTTTATTTCACTATTGAAGTTACATATTCATTTCATTCAATTTTACTCTTCAATTCAATTTCATTCACAATTTAAAATTCCATTCGAATTCAATTCACAATTTCATTTGAATTCAATTCTCAATTCTAAATATTGAATTCTATCGATTAACTTTCATTTGCTAATTCATTTTAATATTCAATTCATTCCATTTGAAATTATTTCACAAATGAATAAATTATCAAGTTAATTTACTTGAATTCAATCCATTTTATTTCTTATTTAATTTTATATACTAATGATAATAATTCAATATTATCACTTTTAACAATCATGCAACCATATACTATAATAATCCATGGAAAACCATTTCTTTTCTATACAAAAATAGTTTTGGGCAAAATTATCTTATTTACCCGATTCAAAAACAATTTTATATTCACTAACAAATACGCTCTCATATCTATTATTACATTCAAACTCATTCTAGAGTACTGCTGACTCTATCTCTAACGAGTAATACCCAACAGAACCATGGTTGTCGCTTAACCATAAGCTCTGATACCAAATGTAACAAACGGTTTTTCGTCGCCGAAAAACCGAATAGTTATGGGTTTTAAAAAGAATTTATGAAAAGAGAAGAGAAGAAGAGAGAAGATAGAAAATAGAGAGAAAAGAAAAATAGAAAATTTTAAAATAGAAAGAAAAGAGAAGAGAAAGAAAATAGAGGATAAAACAAAATTTTAAAATAGAACGGAACAGAAAGAAAACAGAACAACATCAGAATCTCACAATTCGCAGCGGAACAACATATAATAATAAATGAATAATCTTTAAACAAAGAACTATATCAGTTATTACATTTTATACTTTACATCATATCATAATCAGAGTGTACAACAACAAACAATGCAGCGGAAAAAGAAATACTATATAACTAGTAATACGCCATGCCATCCAGCTTGCCTCCAGCAATTCCAGAATGTCCAGAATATCCTGATAAACCTAACTCTTAACTGCCCGTGTGGAAAATTGGTGGGCACCCAGAGTTTAGGAAGGAAAACAATAAACTCCAAGTCAGTCATGTGACTGTTGTGAGAACTCAAAACAGTTTATTTATCTTTAAAATCAAAATAGAGAGATATTTTTATTTCAATTCGCAATGCTTTTAAAAATGAGACTACCATAAGGCCTCCCGCACACACACACATGCAAACGCAGAATCGGAGGAGATTTCTCCTTATGATAGTCAAAAATGCTTGATACGCATTAAAAGAACATTTGATATTATTACTAGTGCATAGTGTAGAGAAAAATTCATTTCGAAAGTAGAATATAAATCTTAGCCAACATACGACCATTATCGTATGCCTACTATAGCTACCATCCAAACCGTGTTGCGACACCATAAGTGAATGATAGGTTCTACAACTAAAACCGTACAAGTTTCGTATTGTTTCTTTGGATTTCCAACAAATGGTCAGGCCAAGGAACTTCCCATTGCCACATGAGAATGCCTCTTGAAAGACATCCCCGAGAACCAAACCGGAACTCTGTTAACACAAGGCCGGGTTACCCCTAACTGGGTAACTACTGACACGAGCACGCCATTCCTCGATCGTAAACGACCTTTCTCACGGGATCCCGATAGCCAACAACCACAAAGTAATAAATTCGCAGTAACCACATAGGTTAAATATCTGGGCTCCATACCATGATACCACCTCTATCCAGAAGGAAATGTACATACCCTAAAGGGTGCTACCCCTCATAACCTTGTCGCATCTTTCCTGTTTTGACCATTTCCGGGGTGTGAGGCTCGACGAAGTCACGTCCACAAAAACATACTTTATACAAAAGCCATGCTTTGGGTCAACAAATGATCAACACAATGATCACTAAGATAGACGATCAAATAAACGATCCTATCACAATAATCAACACAATGATCATTTACAGCAACACTCAGCATGTCACATTACCAAATTGGGAATATATCGCTGATAACTTCAACTATATAACCTCTGAGCTCGTACGTCTCAGAGAAGGGTGTTAAGCTAAAAGAATAAATTCTCCGCCACCAACAGAAATATATTTGAAAGAAATCGGCTTTACAACTCAACTTGTAATGTCAGACACACAATCCATACAAGTCTGTTCCGGGCTCGAACAGAACCGAAGGCACTTACAAAGAAGTCCTTGCAATCCGAATAATCTCTAATCACGTTCGGATTTCCCATCACATATGGAGATCTCAATACCAGGGATCAGCCAGTGCAGAGACAATCAACAAGAAATCCTTTCGCTTTCGAAAATATCCGGTCTTCAACACCGATCTTCGAATGCAATTCATAACGACGTATCACATATTCGGAATGGGTTATACGACCCCAAGGTCCTTTCCCGGTTAACCCGAATAGTGAGCGCTTATTTAAAAAAAAACAAGTGTGGCATTCAATTTCAAACAAATCACAACAAATACCTATTTAAAGGTAAATATTGATAGTCGGTTATTGAACTATCAATAGATATGCCAACATCACCAGATTCCAAATAATTTTCCAAATTATTTATTTCCCAAAAATATCTTTATAAGATATACATTCTCCATTCTTTAAAAATAAATCAATATTTATTTTTAAACTCATTTTCCAAATTTCATTTATAAATTCCATATTGAATTTACGTTCCAAAATATTTATGAATATACGATTTCCATTAAATTTCTAATATTCATTTTCAATTTATCTTCAAAAAGATAAATTCCAAATATTCACTTAATATTGGAAAAGCATTTCTATACTTATTAAAAATAAGTAATTCACAGATCTTTTTATTTTCTATACTGAGAAAATATTTAATATACCCTAATCGAAATTAAGTATATATTTCATTCTTTTAAGGAAATCATTCACTTAATCATATTTATTTGGGCCAAAACGAATGTTGCGTAAAACATCGTTACGACAACCCAAAATCACTAGTATAGGGATTCGAAATTTAAAATAGATATATAATCCCAATACCACACAAAACATTTCCTTTCGAAAATCATTTACTATAATAACAATGTTATAGTTCACAATTTCCTTTTATTTCTCGAAAACGTCTATTTCAACAATGAATGTTGAAATCTATGGTTTCGAATTTCAATACATTTTAAAACATCTTTAGATCGTTTTAATTCTATTTAAAACATCACATCTAAAAAAATTTCTTTAACATAATATTCACTATTCAAAAACGTGAATATACTTGTTAATAAATTTCATCACTTCTATTCTTTCTATTTTAAAGAATTATTCACTGTCTAAAACATGAATATAACTCCATAAATAAATTACAACAATTCCTTATCAAAATAAGTCGTTGCGGATTTATAAAACAATGTTTATAAATTCTATTTCTATTTATTTTATAACAGCTTTCTTTTATAAATTTCCTTTATAAATCTATTCAATTTCATATCTCAATGATATACTAAAATTCATATTATAAGTCAAATACTTATAATTTATTTATTTACAAAATCGTTTCTTTAAACTTCATAAATTTTCATAAATCTTATAACTTATAAGATTCATTTATTTGTCCAAATTCCATTCCTTTAATAACTTTATGAATTTTATTTTGTTTTCCTTTATAAATTTTATAAACCTACTATTTATAAAATTCTATTTATAACTTCATCGTTATAATCCCATAAATTTCATTCATTTGTGAAATTCATTCACAACTCATTCTAACTCTTATAAAAGCTCGTTTAATAATCCCAATATTTTTAATTTATAAATATCAATTTATAAATCTTTTTAATATAAAACAATTTATATTACTATTTTAAAACGTCTTTTAATTCCTTTATAATTTATCATTATGATTTATAACATAATCAAATTTGATAAATTCTATAGATTTCATTCCTTTATGAAATTCATTTTACAAACCATTCTATCACTTATAAAAGCTTGTTTTATAATTCAAGATATTCTAAATTTATAAATATTAATTTATAAATCTTTTAATATAAATCAATTTATATTATTACTTTAAACATCTTTAAACTCTTTTATAGTTTCATCATTCTGATTTATAAAATAAAAATTTTATAAATCCTATTTTTAAACTTCTTATAATAAATTCAGAAATCCCAGTTCAAACTATTTTATAAAATCACTAATCCCATAATTTCAAAAATCAACTTTTAACTGTATTTCTCAAAAATCATAATTTTTATAATATTAAAATTATAACGTTTATTTATTTAAGACGAATCAATTCCAATATTTTTATAAACGTATATTTCCAAGAATCACTTTAGAAATCAAAATCGTTATTTTTAAACTTCAAATTTGGATCCGATGATGCAACACATCAATAGCCAATCACAACTTTCAAACATCATATATCATCCATGATAAACAATCAAATATCACAATATATGAAATCAAATAAATATTTGTGAGGAATCCAGTTGGATCCCTCCAACCTGTTTCCCTGCATCCACAGACATTAGCACAATACCATTCCGTTTCAAGACGGAATATCGCGGTACATGGGATTTTATAAATATATATCCGCTTACTAACGGCGCAATAGGGTCTCATCCGCTAAAAGAAAATGCGGGAAATCAATCAACTGCAATATATACATATGCCAATATATATATATATTGCTATATATATAATATAATACCAATTCCACTTCGAGGTGAAATATCGCGGTATATGTGTGTAATAAATAACCTCCGCTTACTAATGGCGTATAGGGTCTATTCACATCCAATATATATATATATATATATATATATATATATATATATATATATAACAATCATCATTCAAGCATTCAATCAACACAGTCAATCAAATTTTAGATTTAATTATTTAAAATTTAAATAAACAACAGAAATTCCTTTTGAGTGAGAAGTTCTCACCTTTATTCCTGTTTGCCATCCACTTCCAATTCAACTTGTTTTCTTCATTTATACCTTGTATAAATATTTACACAATTTATTAATATTCGAAATAATCGAATAATAAATTTTTATTTGATAATTTCGATTCATTGGTGATTTCATTCTAATAGTTAAATTAACTCGTAGTTTCGTTTAAACCAATTTCTCGTTTAAACAAATTTATTTAACTAATTATTAAATTTCTTTTAATAAACTTTCTTAACTAACTATTTATTTAAATAAATTTTCCTTTTGAAAATAATCCTAACTAGAAATTTCCCATTGAACTTAATTTCCTTTTTATAAATTTTAAATCAACTAATCTTTCCTTAAATAAAATTATTTTCTTTGTTTAATAAATTCATTTTAACTACAGGTTACAATTTTTAAAATTTAATCCCTTCTTAATAAATTGTGTCAAACAATTTCTTTTTAATACTTTGCTTTAACAAAAAATTAAATTCAAACTATTCTTTATAAATTCAAATTTTGTCAAACAAATTTAATTTCTATTTAAATAAATTTTATTAACTAACTATTTAATTTAAACACATTTTCTTTTATAAAATATCCTTTAATCCTTAATTACCCATTTTTTTCCAATAATAAATAATATTTTCTTTTGATAAATCATTTTATCAAATAAGTAAAATTTCTAACTAAATTTCTTTTACTAAATATTTTCCATTTGAAACTAAAATTTCTATTCAACTAATTTTTTTCTTAAAAAAAAATTATTTTCCTTTTTAATAAATTATTTTAACTAAAATAATTTATATATTTCAAAAATCTAATTTTTTTTTAACAACTTCTTATTATTATTTTTTTCCTTTCAACTGCATATAGGATATTCAATTTACTGTTTTAAATTTAAATACTTATTTATTTTTATAATTCAAGAGTTTAAATTGTTTGAACTTTCTGTATATATATATATTGAACTGCATTTTTAAATCTTCAATCAACTTTTAAAAATCCTATTTCTAATCTATATACATTTTACTTAAATTAATTTAAATTTGAAATCATTAAAATTAAAAAAAAAAAACTCGAAAACTTCCTTACTGCAATTTTTTTTTTTTTATTAAATTAGATAAATTATTAAAACTAAATCAATACCTTCACTGCTATGCTCGAAGAAGCCGATCGTGACTGCCTTGAACCCCCCCATCATCTAACAACCATCGCCTGCCATAGTGCTCGCCTCCGTCCACTAGCATCTCGCGCGCGCGCAGAGCACTAGCGCCGCCGCTTCGACAGACCCAAGAACCACCATCGACATCGCCTGTCTCCCTCACGCGACGCCGCAACTCCTCCCCTACCATCGCGCGAGCGCACGCCCACTGTCGTCTCCACGAATTTGTGCGACACTACGATTTGACCGCGACCCCCCCTGCTTCCATCACTCGCGAGCATCGCGCGCTCGAACGCGACTGCCCTCCGCTTGATGCCGCTCCACCATCTCGTGCGCCTCTATCGCGCGCGATTGGATTTAGGGCTTCGGCCTTTCTTCTTTTTTTTTTTTTTTTTTTTATTTTGTTTGAATCTGAGAGGGCTTCGGCCATGATTAAAAATGATGGTTGCGTGATTTGAATTGAAGAAGGAAAGGGATTATTTAAAACCGAATGAAGTATGCTCGGCATGGTTATCACGATTTTATTTTCGTGAATTTAGGCGTATTCCCAGGCGTGATAAAAGGGGATGCTGTCTGTTTATTTACTAATCCCAATTTAAACTTAATTTAAATTTAATTTGTTTCGATACAAATTTCAATGCGTTTATGTGTCGTATGATCACATATCAACTCAGAAAAATACGAAATTTGAAATCCTAGAATAATTCAATATTCCGGACTCAATGGAACTGGTTTCGTCGAATTCCAAGACTGTACCTCGGACAGCTATTTTTAAATATCGATTTAAACGATTAAATTTCAAAACTGAAAAATTCACTTTCAAATTCGATTCTGAAGCTTCTATAATCTTCAATATTATCAATATGAATTTTACAAGCCTTTGAAATATTTTAAATTGGCTTAAAATTGAAGATTCAAATTTTTATTCAACTCTCAATAGATTAAATTCTATAATTTAATCGCTAAATTTATTCTGATAATATGAAATTCAAATCAAACCATCATTCAAATATTTAAATTTAATCAAATATTTTCAATTTAAATTATTCAAAATTTTGGGTCGTTACAATGTTTGTGTTGTTTTTAGTTTCTTTTCTCTTCTTCTTTCTTATTTCTTCCCTAAAAATATTCGTCTTTCTGTTCGATTTAGGTTGGACATGAGTGATTTATTGGTAGCTTGAATGGTACGGAAAAGCGGGTTGTTACATATACCATTTGAGGTAAGTATATGAATACCTTTTGAAGTATTGAATAGAGTACAAATGAATAGGTGAAATTGATAAATAATGTTTTATTAGACAAAATAAGTTTTACTAATGGTCTTAATCGTTCTTTGTACGTTTACTCATTTATGAAAATCATTTAGTCGTATACTTAGCACTAAAACCCGATGATGTTTGTAACAACCCGGGGTTTTGCACCGGTTAATTATCGTCATTAGACGATTAATTCTGCTGGCTAATTGCTGTTGGGAGTTTTGAATCGGGTTGACATTCTTTTCAAAAATTTGTTAAATGTTGTGTGGGCTTTAAAATTAAATCTTGGCCCACGTTGCTTTTGCTTGGGGCTGTGATAATTGTCAAAAGCAAATACTTGTCCCCTCTCCCGTTCATTTTCTCTTTACAAGCCCTAACAAAATAAAAGAAAACAATGGCAGCTCGATCCTTTTGCTCTGTCGATCGGCTGCTTCTATTTACTTGAGTCTTTGATTCGGGCCATGCTTAGGCGATCTGGAAGGGGGACACTGCGACCGTCGAATTGGATTGGGCCCTTCATAAATAGGTGAGTGATTTCCACTCACAATTCTAATTCAATTTTGTATATTTGTGATTTTGTGATTTCCACGGCTTTGAATTCTCTGGTACTTTGACTTCGGTCACTTTGATTTTGTGAAAGTATTTTGGCTTTGGCCTCCTTTTGCTTTGCGAACTCAATTTGGGTTTTTGTTGATGGTTGCCGCTGCCATCAAAAATCGAACTTTGAATGATGACTGCTGGTTGAGCTTGCGACTAATTCGAACTCTATACTTCTTTGTAATTATCTCTTATGGTATTTTTGCATTCGAATATTTGATTCGAGATGAAAATTGATTTGGGGATTTGCTTTTATTCTTTCTTGCTTGTGTTCGAATCTGTGAATTTGCCAATGATGTTACTCGAAATATATAGGATTGTAAAACCTAATATTTCGTTCAACTTTGTGCTGTTTGGATTCTCTGTGAATTTAATCCTATGCGTTATTAATATTCATCAACGCTTGGTTTTCTGGAATTCATTCAAGATACTGTATATAATTTTATTTTTGTACAATTGTACATCTCGGGCCTGAATATGATTTTGCTCTGTGATTGTTCATCTCGGTTGTGCTTGCTTGTTCCTTCTGCTTTGAATTGTGATGTATGAATCTGTTTTAACTGGATTGCTTGATGCTCTTGACCACTGCTTAAACGTGTAATATATAATTGCCTTTTGGTTTGTGAGTTCCTGCTGATTTGGAATTGTTGCTTCTTTCCAGTGAAGTTCATACATGTATGGTTGTGTTGTTTTGTTATCACTTCTGGCCTGTTTCACTATCATGCGTATTTCTTTCTAGATTTGAGTTGAACTGTTGTATTCATGGAGTTAATGCAGCTTCATGGTAGCTGTCTTGACCATTTGAAGCAGTTTGGATTTTTGTTTCATGTAGTTGTTGTGTCACTGTAATGGTTTCATGAACATTTGGATGTTCAGGTTACGTGCACAATTCATGTGTTGCCAACCTGTGTCCTTTGTACCTTGTTGCTATTCCTTTATATGTATGTTAGGCATTTGTAGTTTAATTAAGTACATTTGTGTTTGTTAACTTCTGCTTCCCTGTCTTGTTCGAATTGCAGTAATACTGCTTGCACTTTGGTCTGTTGGCACTGATTCGTGTATATGAGCAGTTTCACTTTGTGTTATAGCTGTCTTGACCATTTGAACTTAGTAAATGTTTTGGTTTTGAATTTTCTGGTTCATTGTTGTAGTTGTTGCCAGTTGCCTCTGGTTTGAGTTTTGCTTGTATACTTCATGCGTACTTTGGAGTTTTAGTTGACACTTGTGATTGCACTCGGTTTTGTTATTTGATTCATGTACAGTCTGCGACATTTTTCTTCCACTGGTGCATGTATCTTGTACTCGTGATGCAGTGCATTTGATTGGATTTTGAGTTGCATTGAATTTTGGTAGTACTTGAGCATTGCCTGAGTTTTGCTTGAGAACTTTTGAGTTGTGCTTTGTTTGGTGCACATCTTTGACCTGTTGCAGTATTCAACCTAGTTTGTAACTTTGTCAGGTTGCTGTACATTGCATCATATATTTGTTGCATCAATTTTCGGTTGCTGTAGTTTGTACCATTCGAGGCATTTGACATTTTTTTTCATGATACATATGGGCAGCGATGTGAATTTATTGGTCATTCATTGTTGCACAGACCTGACCTTGTGTGATTTCTTGGTATTATTGTTAGCTTGGTTTGGTCTTGCAGTTGTGTTGAGTCATGATAGTAGTGACTTTACCTTTACATTTTATTAATGATTTGGCTTTGCAATTTCGACTTGCTATTAATATTTGGAGTTGTGATGACATCATATGATGTAGTGGCGAGGCATTGCACGTGAACATGTACTGCAGCCCTATCAGAATTGACGTTTTAATTGATATTTCAATTTCGTGAATTGTTTCGTATGTTCAATTCAATATTTTGAAATTGTATTTTGATTTGGTTTAATTTGATTATTTAATTATTATTTCTTCCATGCATTAATAACTGAGTTTGAATTAGACTGACCCGCGTATTATTTTCTTTTGAACTAATACTCGGGTCAGACCGAGTTATTATAGGCTGTTAATATCTTGCTTTGGGTTGCTGCTTGAGCTATGAAGTCTCTTCATATCTTTTGGAGTAGTTGGTGTTATTTTATAGGATGATATGTATTCATGTATATTATTTAAAATAATGTACTTGTATATGTAACTTCCAGTGTCGACAGTTGTAATTGTATCACATGTATTGTAACTGACTTCAGTTATATATATATATATATATATATATATGAGATTTGATATTATCCGTGTTTTTTGTTTAGCTTATCTGTGTTATTACTGTATATGTTGTCCTAAACTATTATGAATCATCGTAGTTCGTTTTATACTGGAATTGAATATGTCGATGGGAGTAAATAAACAAAGAGATGAAAAAATATATATACACCACTCCTATCGAGATAATCAATACTAGTGTAAGGCCTAACTACGGATGGCCGCTCCTATCCAGCCTTATTCTTCGTAATAACAGACAGTATTTCTTTTAATACTCTTTGTTATTGTGAGCATAGAGGTGGGACGTCACAGTTGGTATCAGAGCGAGGGGTTTATGGACATAATATATAACATAACTTAGATGGAATATGTGTTACAACTATTTGTTGATGTTTTTAATTGTGCCTTGAGTCATAACTAAAGTTTGGAAATTGTGATGAAATTTTTAAATATCTTTATCTAAAAATAAAAGTGAAATTGTTTTTTGATGATTGAGTAATTTGTGTTCTGTTTATCAGAGTACGCAGCGGAAACAGTGAGACTGTCTTCGTTGAGCACAGCTGATAACCCTTTTGATTTAAAAATCAAAAATTTGAGTTGCACGTTACTGCATTAATTTTACGTTGAACTGGTGTTTGATTTTAAACGTATTTTGTTGCCGTTATTTTTATAATGGGATTTTTACACCAGTGCTAAATTTTTGAAGCACGGTGTTTTGTTGACATTTTTGATGAACGAAAATTCGCTGGTATTATATTTTTGATGCGAATTATTTTGGTGAGATTTTGATGTATAAAAATTTTTGCGCTTTGACTTTAGTAACCGTCAAATTTAAAGTGAATTTTCAAGCGGTTATCCCGCAACACTGATTTGGTATCCGTTTTTACGGTGTTTTGAGAAGTGCAATTTCATTATCGAAATTGCTACAGATATTGCTGTTTTAATCACGTGTTCTAAAAATCTTTAAAATAAAATTGTTTTCAAAATTTTTACAGTTTTCGCTTTCAAAATAATGAGGAAGCGATTTAAACGCTTCAGCAAAATTAAGGACTATGAACCCTTACTTTTACTGATTCGCTTAATTCCGGACTTGTCCATTTGAGAACGTAAAATGTTATTTATTTAAAATACACAATTTTGCATTTTGAAGGAAACGATGAAGTGGTTTAACGATTTAGCAAAAGTGCGGAGTATGAAACCACACTTTTACTATTTCGGTTAATTCCGGACTTGTTAATTGAAACATCTGCTATTTGATAATTCTGATGATTTGTTGGGCTTTCGGGCCACTCTACTGGACCTTCGGGTCATTTGTTGGGCTTTCGGGCCACTCTGCTGGACCTTCGGGTCATCTGATGGACCTTCGGGTCAAATACCACTACTAGACCTTCGGGTCACTCTACGGACCTTCGGGTCATCTGATGGGCGCCAAAATTTATAGTACTTGGTAGGCTTCGGCCATCTGAGATGCACGTGCGGCGTAGCTAAAACTCGCCATCTGCTGGGATCAATCCATCTTTTATGTTGGTTTTCTAGTCATCTTAATTGATTTCTAGATATTTGTTGTTTCTAATTATCTGCAGGTAATTAGATATTTGCTGATTTGAGTTCTAATTATCTTTGCAGGTAACTAGATATTTGCTGATTTGAGTTCTAATTATCTTTGTTGATAAATAGATATTTGTTGATTTGAGTTCTAATTATCTTTGTTGATAATTAGATATTTGCTGATTTGAGTTCTAATTATCTTTGTTGATAATTAGATATTTGCTGATTTGAGTTCTAATTACCTTTGTTGATAATTAGATATTTGCTGATTTGAGTTTTAATTATCTTTGTTGACAATTAGATATTTGCTGATTTGAGTTCTAATTATCTTTGTTGATAATTAGATATTTGCTGATTTGAGTTCTAATTATCTTTGTTGATAATTAGATATTTGCTGATTTGAGTTCTAATTATCATTTTCGATAATTAGATATTTGTTGTTTCTGATTATCGTTTTTGATAATTAGATATTTTTGTTTTTTCCTAATTATCGTTTTTGATGATTAGATATTTGTTGTTTTTTTATTATCGTTTTTGATAATTGGATATTTGTTGTTTTCTGATTATCGATTTAGGTAATTAGATATTTGCGGTTTTGCGATTTGCGATTTGTGTTTTCTAGTTATCTTTGTTGATAATTAGATTTTGCTATTTTCTAATTATCGTATCGATAATTAGATATTGTTGTTTTGTGATTTCTGTATTCTAATTATCTAATTGATAATTAAATATTGCTGATAATTGTATTTATTCAGTTTTGTTGTTTTCTGATTATCTATTTGATAATTAGATTTTGTTGAAAATATATGAATTTCTTTTATGAAATTAAAAGATTTCTTTAGCGTTTGTGTTCTTGACCTTTATTTTTCTAGCTTAACCAGTTTATGTTAAAAAATAATTGCTATTGACAACTTTAATTATGAAAATTGCAGGGATGCAATTTTTATAAGCAGGGGGGTCTGTAACAACCCGGGGTTTTGCACTGGTTAATTATCGTCATTAGACGATTAATTCTACTGGCTAATTATTGTATGGAGTTTTGAATCGGGTTGAAATTCTTTTCAAAAACTTGTTAAATGTTGTGTGGGCTTTAAAATTAAATCTTGGCCCACGTTGCTTTTGCTTGGGGCTGTGATAATTGTCAAAGGCAGATACCGGTCCCCTCTCCCGTTCATTTTCTCTTTACAAGCCCTAACAAAATAAACGAAAAAAATGGCGGCTCGATCCTTTTTCTCTGTCGATCGCCTGCTTCTATTTACTTGAGTCTTTGATTCATTCCATGCTTAGGCGATCTGGAGGGGGGGGAATGGGGAACTGCGACCGTCGAATTGGATTGGGCTCTTCGTAAATAGGTGAGTGATTTCCACTCACAATTCTAATTCAATTTCGTATAGTTGTGATTTTTTGATTTCCACGGCTTTGAATTCTCTGGTACTTTGACTTCGGTCACTTTGATTTTGTGAAAGTATTTTGGCTTCAGCCTCCTTTTGCTTTGCGAACTCAATTTTGGTTTTTGTTGATGGTTGCCGCTGCTATCAAAAATTGAACTTTGAATGATGATTGCTGGTTGAGCTTGCGACTAATTCGAACTCTATAATTTTTTTGTAAGTATCTCTTATGGTATTTTTGTGTTCGAATATTTGATTCGAGATGAAAATTGATTTGGGGATTTGCTTTTATGCTTTCTTGCTTGTGTTCGAATCAGTGAATTTGCCAATGATGTTACTCGAAATATATAGGATTGTAAAACCAAATATTTCGTTCAACTTTGTGATGTTTGGATTCTCTGTGAATTTAATCCTATGCGTTGTTAATATTCATCAACGCTTGGTTTTCTGGAATTCATTCAAGATACTGTATATAATTTTATTTTTGTACAAATGTACATCTCGTCCCTGGACATGATTTTGCTATGTGATTGTTCCTCTCGGCTGTGCTTGCTTTTTCCTGCTGCTTTGATTTGTGATGTATGAATCTGTTTTAACTGGATTGCTTGATTCTCCTGACCATTGCTTAAACTTGTAATATATATATACACACCTTTTGGTTTGTGAGTTCGTGCTGCTTTGGACTTATTGCTTCTTTCCAGTGAAGTTCATACATGTATGGTTGTGTTGTTTTGTTCTCACTTCTGGCCTGTTTCACTGCCATGCGTATTTCTTTCTAGCTTTGACTTGAACTGTTGTATTCATGGAGTTAATGCAGCTTCATGGTAGCTGTCTTGACCATTTGAAGCAGTTTGGATATTTGTTTCATGTAGTTGCTGTGTCACTGTATTGGTTTCATGAACATTTGGATGTTCAGGTTGCGTGCACAATTCATGTATTGCCAACCCGTGTCCTTTGTACCTTGTTGCTATTCCTTTATATGTATGCTGGGCATTTGTAGTTTAATTGAGTACATTTGTGTTTGTTAACTTCTGCTTCCCTGTCTTGTTCGAATTGCAGTAATATTGCTTGCACTTTCGTCTGTTGGCACTGATTCGTGTATATGAGCAGTTTCACTTTGTGTTGTAGCCGTCTTGACCATTTGAACTTAGTAGATGTTTTGGTTTTGAAGTTTCTGGTTCATTGTTGTAGTTGTTGCCAGTTTCCTCTGGTTTGAGTTTTGCTTGTATACTTCATGCGTACTTTGGAGTTTTAGTTGACATTTGTGATTGCACTCAGTTTTGTTATTTGATTCATGTATAGTCTGCGACATTTTTGTTCCACTGGTGCATGTATCTTGTACTCGTGATGCAGTGCATTTGATTAGATTTTGAGTTGCATTGAATTGTTGTGACGCCCCACCTCTATACCCACGCTAGCCAAGAACACTACGGTGTAGTGCTGTCAACTAGCACGGAGAATAAGGCTGTTGAGGAGCGACCATCCGTGTAATTGCTTTGTGCGAACACCGATATGTCAGATAGTAAAAACGTGCAATCTATTTCAGGAGGAAATCCGACATGGCGATGCAAACTCAAAGCTACCACACAGTGGCTATAATAGTCTAGGACAAATATAATCTAATAACACAGATAAATAAAAATGCGGAACTCAGATGAATATAAATAATATCACAGAGAATATAAATGCGGAACACGGATAAAAACAGAAATTCTCATATATATAATAACTGATGTCAGTTACAATACATTTGACACGGTACATGTGATACAGCTACAATAGTCAACTCAGGAAGTTACATATACAAGTACATTAACGTATATAATATACATGAATACATATCTTCCTATATAATAATACAGACTACAACAAATGACGACTACTCCAAAAGATATGAAAGAACTTCATAGCTCTAGCAGCAACCCAAAGCAGAATATCTACAACCTGTAAAATACTCGGTCTGACCCGAGTATTAGATTCAAAAGAAAATAATACTCGGGTCAGTCTAATTCAAACTCAGTTATTAGTGCATAGAAGCAATAATAATTAAATACTGAATAGACGACAGTAATTAAACCAAATCAGAGTGCAATTCAGAATATTGAATTGAAATGAACAAACAGTTCAAACCATTGAAATATCAATTAAAATATTAATTCAAGTAGGGCTGCAGTACACGCACGCGTGCACTGCCTTTCCACTACTGAATATGGAATACGCAAAAAGATCCATAAGTCAAAACAAATAGAATATCACAAAACCATACCGTGTGGCTGCAGTTCACGCTTGCGTGCACTGCCTTGCCACTATCGTGACGATGTACCCAATGAATACCGTGTGGCTGCAGTTCACGCTTGCGTGCACTGCCGTGCCACTACAGTGATGATGTACCCATTAAATTCCGACAACAGTCGAAAACTGCAGAGGTCAAGTTTGGACGACATAAATGCGAACTCAAATGTACACAATGAACGTACACTACTAGTTGCACATGAATAAAATGAAACTGGGGTGCAACATGGAACGGCACCAAGTAAATGGCACAAGAGACGGTATGATACAAATGCAAGTATCATACTCGAGAACAAAGTCAACAACCACAAGTGTACATATGCAGGGGGATGCACAGAGAAAAATGGTGCAACAGAGAGGATGCACAGAAATGCAACAGCAACATGCTTGAAGACTCCAGCACGAACAAGTATGGAGTGTACAAATGCAAGTGTCCCAACAACAACATGAAGTGAATCAAGTTCAAACCACAAGCGTACATGAATACAACTCGACTGTAACAGTACAGTCATGAAGGCTGCATCAAAATGCAAGCACAAAAATTGCACAGCAACTAGAAGTGCATGCAAGTACACTGAATGCTCAATGCAAACCACCAATATGCAAGCTACAACTTCAAATGAAACTGTCCCAAAGCAACTAACATGCAAGCCTTAGGTAGAGCTTTAAGGAATGCAACAGTATGAATATGCAGTAATGCATGGAACAAGTCAGCTGCAACAAGCAACAGAGGCAACAAGACTATAATGAATGCACAGGCAATAATGATTGCAACTGGCAACAATGAAGCACA
This sequence comes from Allium cepa, assembly GCA_030765085.1. Classification (NCBI taxonomy): domain Eukaryota; kingdom Viridiplantae; phylum Streptophyta; class Magnoliopsida; order Asparagales; family Amaryllidaceae; genus Allium; species Allium cepa. Next base: position 351,554,741 of record CM060932.1, on the reverse strand, counting down.
AAGACTACAAGTGCAACTGAACAAAGCAATGCGACTAGCAACAATGAAGGCACTGTTCAATATGCATCAATTCCAAAACAATGTAGCAGTGTGATATCAAGTGCAATGCAACATGATATCAAGGAACAATAATGCAACATGATATCAAGGAACAATGTCACCGAGATAAACCAAAATATAACATGTATGCAACCGTGTCTCGAAGTAGTAATCAACAATTCAAAGTCAAGTTTGATACAGAATGACCATGATAAAGTTATGGAATAACAAATCATAGTCAAGCCGATGCCAACAAAAAGATTTCAGTTCAAATCAACTGCAATGAACCAGACAGTTAAAACAATGCACAAGTGTAGTTGCATATGAAATATGTAAACAAAAGTTGCAGTGAAACTACAATTTACTCAAGTGTACTAGGCAAATGAACTCCACCAAATACAAATGAATACAATTGCATTAATGCAATGTGTCAGTGATTAAACAAGACAGTCAAAGCAATGCACAGGTAGCCAAAATACAGTGAAGCATTTCTGTCAAAATATAGCAATTGCAAGAATATAAACATGAAGGCAAGAACAGTACAACCATACTTCGAGACCATGGAAAAGAACTCGAAACCCAATCCAAGTTAAACAAGTAGTCGAACGAATCGAGCCTACTCAATTTAAACAGCCCCAACAATCAACTCGAGGCAGCAATGGATCAACCACGAACAAAAATCAAGTCGAAGTCGAAACCCGAAAACAAAATTACGCAAAACGAAATCGAACTAGGTCGAATTAGATGTGAGTACTATAAAGTACTCACCTTAGCCAAACCGAAGCAAAACAATAAAATACGAACGAAATCATGGAATTCCAACCTTAAGATAACCTGAGATATGATTTAGATGTGAGAAAACTCACCATGTCGACGAATTGAAGCCAAGCACACCGCAGGAGCCACGCGAGACGAGCAAAGGAAGACGAACGACACGAGCAGCCGCCATACTTTTCTCTCGTGTTGTTTTAATTAGGGTTCGAAAAAAATGAAAAGGGGATCGGGTTAAAGTCGAAGGAAAGGTAAAGGGAGATAGTGGGCTGGGCTGAGAAATGAGTTGCGATTTAAGTTTTATAATTTAATACTTTGGGCTGGTTTATATTTAATAAATAATTTAGTTAGGGGTTTAGCTTGTTTGTTTAATAGTAAGTGCAATTTGATTGTTATAATAATTATTCACACTTTCTGATAGCATTGTTATTAATTCACATGTACGCTATGGAAAACCAAGTAAACACTACAGAGATCGAACGTTTATCAACAAACTACTGAAAACCAAAGTTTGGACCGAAACCAAAACAAATGAACCACTATTATTTTCAAAGCCCACATTTCCTTTTTATCCATTTATAAAAGAAATTTAATTCAAATTCAAAAATTCAAACGGAAATTTGGGTCAATATTAATCGTTTAAATTGTCGATTATAATTCGACACGAATATCGGGTTGTTACAGACTCCCCTCCTTAAAGAAATTGCGTCCTCGCAATCTTAAGGAATATATGGACAAAAGGTAACAACCACAAGAGCATAACAACACACGATGAAGAAATTTGAAGTAGGAAGTTCACCATATAGAGCGTGAGGGAGAGAGAGCCTAAACGTGTTTGCTCGATGAATTCTCTGGATTCCAAAGTGAAATCCATAGGATTTGAGAACCCATAAACTTTCACGAGAAAAACATCTTTATTTCGAAGGTGCTGAACCCCTGAAACATTGATGTGAATAAAATGCTGCTCAAAGTCAAATCTGGTGAAACTTCAATTTCTTCAATAATACCGGGCTCAAGAATAAAATTGGAACCCCTAAGGCATTTCCGTAGAAGGAAGACGTGTGAAAACGTCATAAATAGTGGAAAATTGAGCCGGTACACTGGCGTAGTACAATATAAACGCCAAAGAAATCTTTTAATTTCATAAAAGAAATTCACAAATTATCAACAAAATCTAATTATCAATAGATAATTCAGAGATCTCAAATCACAAATATTCGATTATCAAAAACGATAATCAAATCAACAAGTATTCGATTATCAAAATCGAAAATCAATCTTAAATCACAAATATTTAATTATCACAAACGACAATTAAATCTCAAATATCTAATTATCAATAGATAATTAGAAACAATAAATATCTGATTATCAAAAACGATAAATCAGAAATCACGAATCAACGATTATTTAATTATCACATTTGATAATCAAATCACAAATATCTAATTATCACAAACGATAATTAGATCTCAAATATCTGATTATCACAAGCGATAATCAGAAACAATAAATATCTGATTATCAAAAACGATAAATCAGAAATCATAAACATCCAATTATCAAAACGATAATCAGAAATTACCACAACGGTAATCAAATTTCAAATTACAAATTTTTCAATTAACGAGTCCGAAATTAACCGAAATAGCAAACGCACATGACTCATAACCACGAGTTTTACTAAATCGTTTAATTCACTTCATCGTTTCCTTGAAAGTGTTAAATTGTGTATTTTAAATAAATAACATTTTACGTTCTCAAACGGACAAGTCCGGAATTAAGCGAATCAGTAAAAGAAAGGGGTCATAGTCCTCGATTTTACTGAAACGTTTAATTCGCTTCCTCATTCTTTTGAAAGCGCAAATCGTAAAAATTTTGAAAACAATTTTGATTTATATTTTGAAACAAATTTTAAAATATGTGATTAAAACAACGACATCCGAAGCAACTTCGATAAGTGGATTTTCATTTATCCAAAGAGTCACAAGAATCTTTTCAAAGATAGAAAGGGGTATCATACCCTAAACTTGTATTCATAACAAGTCAATAACACACGAATTCACCAATGCACAAGAATTGATAAAACTTATCAATAGAAATCACGAAAATTGGTGAAGCACAAATTCTAGAAATCCTCACAAGAAATCCAGAAAACACAAGCTAAGAGTATGAGAACTCGAACGCGAGTATGAAAACTCGCACCGGAGTATGAAAACTCGAACGCGAGTATGAAAACTCGAACGGAGTATGAAAACTCAAACGGAGTATGAAAACTCGAACGCGAGTATGAAAACTCGAACGGAGTATGAAAACTCAAACGGAGTATGAAAACTCGAACGCGAGTATGAAAACTCGAACAGAGTATGAAAACTCAAACGGAGTATGAAAATTCGAACGGAGTATGAAAACTCAAACGGAGTATGAAAACTCGAACGCGAGTATGAAAACTCGAACGGAGTATGAAAACTCAAACGGAGTATGAAAACTCGAACGCGAGTATGAAAACTCGAACAGAGTATGAAAACTCAAACGGAGTATGAAAATTCGAACGGAGTATGAAAACTCGAACGCGAGTATGAAAACTCGAACAGAGTATGAAAACTCAAACGGAGTATGAAAACTCGAACGGAGTATGAAAACTCAAAGGAGAGTATGGAAACTCACCAACACGCGAGCATGAAAATTCATCAACACATGTAACGCAAAGCGAGAACGGGAGCACAGAATCTCACCTACACGTGAGCATGAAAATCACCAACACGGGCAACGCAAAGCGAGAACGGGAGCACGGAATCTCACCTACACGCGAGCATGAAAAATCATCAACACGTGCAACGCAAAGCGAGAACGGGAGCACGGAATCTCACCTACCCGCGAGCATGAAAAATCATCAACACGTGCAACGCAAAGCGAGAACGGGAGCACGGAATCTCACCTACACATGAGCATGAAAATCACCAACACGTGCAATGCAAAGCGAGAACGGGAGCACGGAATCTCACCTACACGTGAGCATGAAAATCACCAACACGGGCAACGCAAAGCGAGAACGGGAGCACGAAATCTCACCTACCCGCGAGCATGAAAAATCATCAACACGTGCAACGCAAAGCGAGAACGGGAGCACGGAATCTCACCTACACGTGAGCATGAAAATCACCAACACGGGCAACGCAAAGCGAGAACGGGAGCACGGAATCTCACCTACCCGCGAGCATGAAAAATCATCAACACGTGCAACGCAAAGCGAGACGCTATCTCATGGTTGCAAGCCATTAATTTTGACACACGAATGGCCCGAAGACCGTGGGGCGCTACCCCACATGTGTGAGTCGAAATCACACAGATTGAGGTCCAGACTAACCAAAAATCAAAAGAGGTATGTGTGAGTGGAATCACACAAGTGGTGTCTAGTCTAACCTCACAATCAAAAGAAAAGTATGTGTGAATGAAATCACACAAGTGGTGTCTAGACAATCCTCAAAGCCCAAGAGATATGTGTGAGACGAAATCACACCGATGAGGCCTAGTCTAACCGTAAAAATGATCGTCATGATCAACGAGAAGTGTCAATTACACTAAGCTAGTAAATATAAAAGTTTAGCTTCATGTCCCATAACCACTTGCTTAACTTAAATATTTACGAACAAACTGTAAATCTTCACTAATAGAATTTGTCACAAGAGATTCAATCGAATAAGTCCAAGAATTAACCGGCGAAGTAAACGCAAGCGTTATATACCACTCGTTTTACTAAGTCGTTTAATTAGATTTCTCATACGAGTGAAACAAAGATTTGTATATACTAATAGATTGAAAAACAGTTTCAAAAACGAGTTTGGTATTGAAAATAGAGTTGAAAACATTTTGATAAAAGAGTTTTGATATTTACTACTAGTATTGAAACCTTTATATTTTTAAAGTGACAAATCACAAAAATGATTGTAGAAACAATCAATCACAAGAATTCACATACGAAGACGTGAATAGAATCCAAAGAAATCGATACCGAATTCATCGAAGTAGGAATACCCAAAATTCCTGAAATAGAAGTTATCAAAGTCTACAAAGGTGATAACAACTAACCGGAAAAGAAGAACCGATCAACAATTGGAAAAACAAAGCAGAACGAGCATAAATGCTTGAATGACCTTAGCAAAAGTAAAAGTCAAGTCAACGTCGATATCGACAAGGCAAAGTCCAAGAAAATTTCTTTTATACCAAAGAAATTTTAAAACTATCAGAGAGAGACACATGAAAACCAACAAACCATGGATAAACAGACAGAGTCGACAATTGGAATGCAATTTGTCTCAAAGATTGATATCCAAAACCCAATTGTATGGAGACTGCATTAAGTACACGAATCAGAGATAAGAATGCATATATATAGCAGTTCGAATAAACAATGCGAGTTCAAATCGAAGTGGGTACTAGTTGCAGCAATATGCAACTTGGTAGAGCATATATACACTGATACTTAGAAGTGTAAACTCAAGTGAGCAAGTGCGACAGAGAATAGCAGCAATACTCACGAATAAGCGTTAGGAATTCATTCCTAACAAATCAAAGATGATCTTAAGACAAAGATGTGAAATAAAACATCGACAAGTAGTTGTAACACATGTACTTTCTAAGTTAAGTTTTATATTTGTTCTAAACCCCAGGCTCTGATACCAAGCTGTGACGCCCCACCTCTATACCCACGCTAGCCAAGAACACTACGGTGTAGTGCTGTCAATTAGCACGGAGAATAAGGCTGTTGAGGAGCGACCATCCGTGTAATTGCTTTGTGCGAACACCGATATGTCAGATAGTAAAAACGTGCAATCTATTTCAGGAGGAAATCCGACATGGCGATGCAAACTCAAAGCTACCACACGGTGGCTATAATAGTCTAGGACAAATATAATCTAATAACACAGATAAATAAAAATGCGGAACTCAGATGAATATAAATAATATCACAGAGAATATAAATGCGGAACACGGATAAAAACAGAAATTCTCATATATATAATAACTGATGTCAGTTACAATACATTTGACACGGTACATGTGATACAGCTACAATAGTCAACTCAGGAAGTTACATATACAAGTACATTAACGTATATAATATACATGAATACATATCTTCCTATATAATAATACAGACTACAACAAATGACGACTACTCCAAAAGATATGAAAGAACTTCATAGCTCTAGCAGCAACCCAAAGCAGAATATCTACAACCTGTAAAATACTCGGTCTGACCCGAGTATTAGATTCAAAAGAAAATAATACTCGGGTCAGTCTAATTCAAACTCAGTTATTAGTGCATAGAAGCAATAATAATTAAATACTGAATAGACGACAGTAATTAAACCAAATCAGAGTGCAATTCAGAATATTGAATTGAAATGAACAAACAGTTCAAACCATTGAAATATCAATTAAAATATTAATTCAAGTAGGGCTGCAGTACACGCACGCGTGCACTGCCTTTCCACTACTGAATATGGAATACGCAAAAAGATCCATAAGTCAAAACAAATAGAATATCACAAAACCATACCGTGTGGCTGCAGTTCACGCTTGCGTGCACTGCCTTGCCACTATCGTGACGATGTACCCAATGAATACCGTGTGGCTGCAGTTCACGCTTGCGTGCACTGCCGTGCCACTACAGTGATGATGTACCCATTAAATTCCGACAACAGTCGAAAACTGCAGAGGTCAAGTTTGGACGACATAAATGCGAACTCAAATGTACACAATGAACGTACACTACTAGTTGCACATGAATAAAATGAAACTGGGGTGCAACATGGAACGGCACCAAGTAAATGGCACAAGAGACGGTATGATACAAATGCAAGTATCATACTCGAGAACAAAGTCAACAACCACAAGTGTACATATGCAGGGGGATGCACAGAGAAAAATGGTGCAACAGAGAGGATGCACAGAAATGCAACAGCAACATGCTTGAAGACTCCAGCACGAACAAGTATGGAGTGTACAAATGCAAGTGTCCCAACAACAACATGAAGTGAATCAAGTTCAAACCACAAGCGTACATGAATACAACTCGACTGTAACAGTACAGTCATGAAGGCTGCATCAAAATGCAAGCACAAAAATTGCACAGCAACTAGAAGTGCATGCAAGTACACTGAATGCTCAATGCAAACCACCAATATGCAAGCTACAACTTCAAATGAAACTGTCCCAAAGCAACTAACATGCAAGCCTTAGGTAGAGCTTTAAGGAATGCAACAGTATGAATATGCAGTAATGCATGGAACAAGTCAGCTGCAACAAGCAACAGAGGCAACAAGACTATAATGAATGCACAGGCAATAATGATTGCAACTGGCAACAATGAAGCACAAAGACTACAAGTGCAACTGAACAAAGCAATGCGACTAGCAACAATGAAGGCACTGTTCAATATGCATCAATTCCAAAACAATGTAGCAGTGTGATATCAAGTGCAATGCAACATGATATCAAGGAACAATAATGCAACATGATATCAAGGAACAATGTCACCGAGATAAACCAAAATATAACATGTATGCAACCGTGTCTCGAAGTAGTAATCAACAATTCAAAGTCAAGTTTGATACAGAATGACCATGATAAAGTTATGGAATAACAAATCATAGTCAAGCCGATGCCAACAAAAAGATTTCAGTTCAAATCAACTGCAATGAACCAGACAGTTAAAACAATGCACAAGTGTAGCTGCATATGAAATATGTAAACAAAAGTTGCAGTGAAACTTCAATTTACTCAAGTGTACTAGGCAAATGAACTCCACCAAATACAAATGAATACAATTGCATTAATGCAATGTGTCAGTGATTAAACAAGACAGTCAAAGCAATGCACAGGTAGCCAAAATACAGTGAAGCATTTCTGTCAAAATATAGCAATTGCAAGAATATAAACATGAAGGCAAGAACAGTACAACCATACTTCGAGACCATGGAAAAGAACTCGAAACCCAATCCAAGTTAAACAAGTAGTCGAACGAATCGAGCCTACTCAATTTAAACAGCCCCAACAATCAACTCGAGGCAGCAATGGATCAACCACGAACAAAAATCAAGTCGAAGTCGAAACCCGAAAACAAAATTACGCAAAACGAAATCGAACTAGGTCGAATTAGATGTGAGTACTATAAAGTACTCACCTTAGCCAAACCGAAGCAAAACAATAAAATACGAACGAAATCATGGAATTCCAACCTTAAGATAACCTGAGATATGATTTAGATGTGAGAAAACTCACCATGTCGACGAATTGAAGCCAAGCACACCGCAGGAGCCACGCGAGACGAGCAAAGGAAGACGAACGACACGAGCAGCCGCCATACTTTTCTCTCGTGTTGTTTTAATTAGGGTTCGAAAAAAATGAAAAGGGGATCGGGTTAAAGTCGAAGGAAAGGTAAAGGGAGATAGTGGGCTGGGCTGAGAAATGAGTTGCGATTTAAGTTTTATAATTTAATACTTTGGGCTGGTTTATATTTAATAAATAATTTAGTTAGGGGTTTAGCTTGTTTGTTTAATAGTAAGTGCAATTTGATTGTTATAATAATTATTCACACTTTCTGATAGCATTGTTATTAATTCACATGTACGCTATGGAAAACCAAGTAAACACTACAGAGATCGAACGTTTATCAACAAACTACTGAAAACCAAAGTTTGGACCGAAACCAAAACAAATGAACCACTATTATTTTCAAAGCCCACATTTCCTTTTTATCCATTTATAAAAGAAATTTAATTCAAATTCAAAAATTCAAACGGAAATTTAGGTCAATATTAATCGTTTAAATTGTCGATTATAATTCGACACGAATATCGGGTTGTTACAATTGTGGTAGTACTTGAGCATTGCCTCAGTTTCGCTTGAGAACTTTTGAGTTATGCTTTGTTTGGTGCACATCTTTGACCTGTTGCAGTGCTCAACCTAGTTTGTAACTATGTCAGGTTGCTGTGCATTGCATCATATGTTTGTTGCATTAATTTTTGATTGCTATAGTTTGTACCATTCGAGGCATTTGACATTTTTGTTTCATGATACATATGGGCAGTGATGTGAATCTATTGGTCATTCATTGTTGCCCAGACCTGACCTTGTGTGATTTCTTGGTATTACTGTTAGCTTGGTTTGGTCTTGCAGTTGTGTTGAGTCATGATAGTAGTAACTTGACCTTTTCATTTTATTAATGATTTGGCTTTGCAATTTCGACTTGCTTTTAATATTTGGAGTTGTGATGATATCATATGATGTAGTGGCGAGGCAGTGCACGTGAACGCGTACTGCAGCCCTATCAGAATTGACGTTTTAATTGATATTTCAATTGTCTGAATTGTTTCGTATGTTCAGTTCAATATTTTGAAATTGTATTTTGATTTGGTTTAATTTGATTATTTAATTATTATTGCTTCTGTGCATTAATAACTGAGTTTGAATTAGACTGACCCGCGTATTATTTTCTTTTGAATTAATACTTGGGTCAGTCCGAGTTATTACAGGCTATTGGTATCCTGTTTTGGGTTGCTGCTTGAGCTATGAAGTCTCTTCATATCTTTCGGAGTAGTTGGTGTTATTTTATAGGATGATATGTATTCATGCATATTATTTACAATAATGTACTTGTATATGTAACTTTTAGTGTCGACAGTTGTAATTGTATCACATGTATTGTAACTGACTTCGGTTATATATATATATATATATATATGTGTGAAATTTGATATTATCTGTGTTTTGTGTTTAGCTTATCTGTGTTATTACTATATATGTTGTCCTAAACTATTATGAATCATCGTAGTTCGTTTTATACTGGAATTGAATATGTCGATGGGAGTAAATAAACAAAGAGATGAAATATATATATATATATATATATATATATATATATATATATATATATACCCCACTCCTATTGAGATAATCAATACTAGTGTATAACCACGGATGGCCGCTCCTATCCAGCCTTATTCTTCGCAATAACAGACAGTATTTCTTTTAATACTCTTTGTTATTGTGAGCATAGAGTTGGGGCGTCACAATGTTGGCTTGTCTATTTGTGGGAGTTAAGACTGAGGTTCGAGAAGGGATATATGCAATAGTGCTCTAACCTACTAGCTTCACTCTTGATCGACAGATAATGTGAGATGAAAATATTGAAACGTGATAAGTATACGAGAATTGGTTTCTATATATGATTGTTCTTATTATTATTAAATGGCCAAATTCGTCGATTTAGTCTTGAAGAGACCAACTTTATTTATCGAAAACCTCTTCAAGACTAAGATAAGTGTTTTATCCGTTGGAAGTGGATCTATTCGAGATGTTGGATCCATATGTGGTTTCGAGATCTGTTCAATTATGGAATCCAATTGGGGATTCGTGTTCTATTTGAGTGATGAAGACTCATGTGAAAGTTATCGAACATGACCTCAACATCAAAAATGGCTAATACAGAGTAGGATGCAAAATTTAGGTTTTAGCTAACCCGTGATATGATATTTTCTACTCCATATCTAGAGCATGCTTATTGATGCTGCACGCGGAAGTTGATAGTATTTGGTTCCATGTGGTTTATGTTTATGTTCAGACATGGGCCTTTGTGTTTTCCTTATGGTATACTTTATCTTGAGGTATATGATCCTTGGAAGGTGTCTTCTAATCCTTGTGCAGGGAGATTAGATTTCTGCTTGACCGAAGGAATCTCTATGGAAAATCCAATCTACGAACATTCCTTATCTTGTACCCTCTAATATGATGTTGAATGTAATAAATGTAACCATTCCAGCTATGTCATATGTTTATATTCTACAACATAGACATTTTCTATTATATCACCTTATATACTTATTAGATGGGGTTCTTTTAAGGGGATAACCATTATGGCATTCCATAGGGTCTCAAAAGTACTGTTATATGTTGATCACATATTTCTTGAGTTTCTCATACCGGACTTATGTCTAATGCTTGGTTTTTATTTCCCTAAATTCCTCGCGTACTCTTTCGAGTAGTTTAAGAAAGGTTGGTTTTTGTTAATGTTCTTTGGGGCTCAAGAAGATGTGCTGGATGTTTCGCCTACCGTTGTATTCTTATTTCTGCTGCATTACTATATTGTACATATCAGCATTTATGAGCATATGTAGTTATTACTGTCCAGGCTGACGATGGTGCATAAGTTTTGCAACTCCAATTTTTTTTGTATCGAGTAACCCTTTTGTACAATTTTTTGATATTATATATTATCGTTCCATTAGTGAGATTCTGATTTGTGATCTCTTCTTTCTTATTCTATTTCCTTTTCCTTTATGTTACCCTAACAATTAGTCTTTTCGGTACTTAGGTGCTCAGCACATGAATACCTGGATGTATTAGTGTCGACATTTGTGGTTGAAAGGTTGTGTTGTCAAACCAATTAAATACATATGCATTTAAATCTAATTCAAACGCATATTGGTATGGTATATCGATATGTGTATGCACTATTTTCAACTTACTAACACAAATTAAATGAAATTTCATAATTAAAATTTCATAGATATTAATCAATTTCTTTAATTTATTGCAATTATAATAAATTAAATCAGGTGGTAGTAGGAGTATTCAGCGTTCGGTTGTGAGACTCTTAGGTGTAAATTAGGTCGGCATTTAATATCGAACAATTCATATATTAACGTTCATATGTCACCTTAGCTAGTCATGTGACATTATGACCAAGTTTATCGCTTACATAGGTTTAGTAAAATCCAATTTTACTTATTTTAAACATTACCTAGTAGTGGCGATTATTTATACCAATTCTCTTCGCTGACCATGGTACAAACCTTTTATAACTGAGGATGTCATCTATTTAATAGTGTTTCACTTTTAATACTTCCACTCGACCTAACTATGGTCATTCAATGGACAACATGCCATGATTTAAATGTGGTCAGAGCGAAGTTCCCACATTTAAGCTTAACGTTATTCTCAAGTCAAGAGAGTTGTGTAATATAGGCACATCGATATTCCATGTATGATCATAGTTATATTAACCAACAATAAACAATTAAGTGAGTCGTTCCATAGTTATCCAATAACTATCAACACATAATCCCTCGATGTCCACAGCAGTCATGAGTAATACGCTTCCTAACATTTCGAGAGCGTTACGTATTTTAGTCTCGACGGATGCATCGATATCCAATCACAATCCATCCTGACTAGAACTGTTTAAAATGATCTATTTACTATATTGTGATAAAACATTTATGATTATAAAAATTGTAATTACTATCACAAAACACACCGTTTGTCAATTTTATGTTAAATATACTTAAATAAATAATTAATTAATCATAACACATTACAATAAGTATATAACAGAGAGAAAAACACCTTTTATTTCGAAAGATGTTTTATTACATAGTATCATTGACAGTAAATTACAGAATTTCCCCTATGGCATATCCCTAACTCTATCGATAAAAATAGCTGTTTGTACCAAAAATGGGCACAACACTCTTCGGATGTAATTAAAGAGATTAGAATGAAGAAATAAAATAGAAAATGAGGCTAATCTAACAACACACCAAGAAAAATGAATAGTAGTAAATGGAGACGAGAATTTATAGTGGTTCAACGTCGTAGCCTACGTCCACTTTGAAAGATTTGCTGATTATAAACCGAATTGCAATAGTACAATGGCTATCACTCAAGTTACAATGGAGCATCAGCAGAGCAGCAACATCAAAGTTCCAAAATTCCCTTCTTTAATTGGCATGGAGGTGCTATTTATAGGCGTAGAGCCGGAAATATCCGCCCCAAAACTCAGAATACACTTTATCATGCGTAGGTGGGCCCACAAGATCGATTTGGAGTTGTTTGGGATCGATCCTGATCGATCCATGTGGAATTCGTATCGATCAAGAATGGCTCCGTTTGAGCTGCAATCGATCACGGAGGCTCCTGAGGTGATATGCAAGCTCCTGTGAAAATTTCATGGCATTTGGACTTGTAGTTTTAGAGATATGATTGATCCAAGGTTGAGCTTGCTAAGTAGGCTGAAGACTTCGTATCGATACATTTGTATCGATCAACTTCGTATCAATGATGTGGCGCTAGAGACCTATATTTCACACTTAGAGATAGTTTCCTCCGAGTTGACCTTCTTCGTATCCACCCTATACATTATTCCATGTATTGATGCTCCGCCTCCTTCTTCGTATTGATCGTGTAGCTGATCGATACGAAGTATGCAGCTGTTGAAGGGTGATCGATCCAAGGGATGTCGAGGTCCATCGATGCATGTTCAAACTTGATGGATACGAAAGTTGGATTCTGAGTGATGGACTTATGCTCATTTCGTATCTATTTGGAAAGTTACGAAATGTTGGATGTGGGTTGATGGATATGAAATGGAGATGTTTCTCATGGATGTTGATCGATCCATAACTCGGGCATACAAACTCCGATTGAACTAAAATTTGGAATGTTGCCTTCCATGGCTTTGCTAGTTATACCATGCTAGTTGTAGCTCGATCCAGACTCGAGCCAAGTTTGCCTGTATCTATATGGACCTATAGATAACCGATCTATGGGTCGGATCGTCTTCAGTCCCGTGTCAAGTCCTTGGTGTTACGGCCTTGCCAAAGGCGGGATAATAATAGCGCATCAAATACGAAGCTTCATTCAATCACTTATTATATACAATATATTTCATTCTAACTTGTTTGCACTCGAGTGCTTTAGATTAGAAATCTTAAACTCAACGAAATAACTCTTACATAAAATAATTTTTATAAGAAAAATATATTTGGAATTGAAATCACATTTCTCATTCCATATTAAGTATCTACCAGTGTTTTTTACAATTCTCATTTTTAATGTCTCTTCATGAAGCAAGGATGACCATTCAATCTCTACATCCAAACTGTGCCTATGTTACATCCTCTCTTGGACATTCGCTTTCTTTTCCAAATAATAGAACCATTCAAAGGAAACACTTAATACAAGATTGTACCGAACCCGTTACAAAAGTGCGCTCGAATACCCTTAACGTTTAGGAATATCATACAATTTGCACCGAAGTAAACTGATCAAACCAACAATTCAGTAAACAAATTTCTAGGTTTGTCGGTAGTTCTTAGTCAGCATTTCTTATAACCTAATAAGATCTTCATTGTATTCAATCATATTAAACATATAATCTTGCACTGTGATTTACTTGCTCATTTTGAGTGAAACATTTTTTATCAAGATTTCGTATAACATGAACGCGACTGTTCACCATACAACCTTTTGTATGTGCTTGAATATGTATCAAATATCCATATTCTTATATTGCTTTGAATTCAAAATTCATAGAAGCCAACACACGGTCTTAGGCAAACAAACACCAAAGTGACTATGGTACTGATAGAGTTAGGGTTATGCCCAAAGTGCAATTATGCAATATGTTTCATATATTTAACTTGATAACCAAACTCAAAATAAAAGGTACTTTATTTCTATTATATACTTATAATATTTTGATATGTTAAAATTATCTAATTTAAGTATATTAAATGGGAAACCCTCAAATAATGTGTTAGTGATAGTAATCAGAATGTATTGTAATTATGAGAAATTTATCAATTATGAAATCTTCAACTTTTACTCTTCTTTATGACTCACTTAAAAACACATTTATAAAATGGTTTTTGCCATTTTCTCTTCATTTTATTTCCAACTAAAAATATAAATAATGGGGTGAGGATTTAATAACATTTAACAAGGAACTGAATAGGAAAAGTTTTAAAAGAGGGAATTGAAAGATCTCAGTGTTTCCATTAAAACTAATTCTCTTATATTTCATCTTATTTCCTACTAACAATTTATTTTTCTTTCTCACTCTCCACTCTCTCATTTTCAAAATACCATGGCACCATGGATGAAAAAATCCCAAAATAAAATCCAAATAAAATAAAAATAAAAGACGATTGTTATCTCTATTGATTCTTGCAAAATCTAGAGGTCGGTTAAGTTTAAATCTAGGAGCTTTGTTTATTATTCTAGGTGAAACTTTTTGGCTACAACCTAAGGTGATTATCAATTTTATTTACTCAAATATATTACCATGTTCGCATAGTTCAAATCCTTTACATGCTTCATACCAAATTTTTATATATGTTCATCTTGTAATATAATTATGATCCCCTTTGCCACACCTCAATTAATTAATTGATCATCTCATTTATTTAATTTAGGTTTCTTTTTGTGGGTCCATTTTGGTGTAAATCCCAACATCTTCGTATGGTACATTAGTCATATACAATTCACATTTGTAGCATGTGCACTTTATGAAAATAGTGTTTTTGATGCACGTATAAAAAAACCTATATACAATTTAAATAAAATAAATATTTTATATAAATATTTTGATTGGATCTAAAATCCATCTGTGACGCCCACCTCTATAAAGTCCATCTGTGACGCCCCACCTCTATACTACCGCTAGCCAAGGACACTACGGAGTAATGCCGTCAATTAGCACGAAGAATAAGGCTGTTGAGGAGCGACCATCCATGTAATTGCTTTGTGCGAGCACTAATATGTCAAATAGTATAACATGCATTTCATTTCAAGAGGAAATCCGACATGCCGATACAAACTCAAAGCTGCTACACAATGGTTATGATATCATCGGAAACAATTATAAACATAACCCAAATCAGTCACAGATATCCATGCCACAAAGGCGGAAATAGATATGAATTTAACATATGAAAGTGTACATCAGAGTAGTGGTCAAAAAGATCCACAATAACCCAAAAGAATGGATGCAAGTTCTAGACAAAAGAATATGTATACATTAAGGAGTCTCCATCTCAAATGTATAACAACAAAAACTACCAATCTAGTGTAGTTAGACAAAAGTCAGGTAAAGATGATCCCAAATCAGGAGTCAAGCAGAAACACCTGTAACATCTCGGCCTGACCCGAGTATTATTTAATAAGAAAATAATAAAAGTATCAGTCTAGCTATAAATATCAGATAAAATGAAATGGAATAAGAGATACATCAAAACATATGGTAACAATAATGTCATACTATGAAAAGTATACATCTAAAATCAACAAAATCATACAATACCTCAGTTATCTCAAAAGCACCAAAAAGGAAGTCATATTCTTCACCATATTCACCAAACCACAAATATTGATAAATATATCAATGCCAATCGGAAAAGTTAGTGAAATACAAATTCACCAATGCACAAATATTGATAAAGCTTATCAATGTAAATCACGAAAATTGGCGAAACACAAATTCTAAAAATCATCAATAGAAATCCAAAAATCACAAAAGGGGGAGGCCTATCACAAAACGGGGGCATGAAAGCCCACCAACACGTGTATCACAAAATAGAATGCTATTCCACGGTTGCTAACCATTAATTTTTAAGCCGAAGCTCCACAAAACGGTCCGAAGACCATAGGTCGCTACCCTACCAATTTTTGAGCGGAAGCTCCACAGAAACGGGGTTTAGTTTCCCTCGCAGACAAAGAGACATCGCACATTGCTAGTCTAAATCACAAAATGATCATCATCGATCGTCAAGAAGTGTCAATTACACTAAGCTAGTAAATAGATGAGTTTAGCTTCATGTCCCATAACCACTGGCTTAACTTAAATATTTACGAACAAATTGTAGATCTCCACTCGAAAGTTGTCACAAGAGTTTCAATCGAACAAGTCCAAGAATTAACCGACGAAGTAAACGCAAGCGTTTCATACCACTTGTTTTACTAAGCCGTTTAATTAGATTTCTCATACGAGTGAGGTAAAGGTTTGTATATACTAATTGGTAGGAAAATGGTTCTAAATAACGAGCTTTGTAATAAAATAGTGTTGAAATCGTTTTGATGAAAGAGTTTTGATATTTACAACTAGTATAGAAAACCTTTATTTTTCAAAGTGACAAATCACAGAAATGATTGTAGAAGCAATCAATCGCCAAAGATTCACATTCGAAGGCTAGAATCAAAGCCATAAAAATCGATATCGAATCCATCAAATGGATATTCTCAAAAATTCTGAAAAGAAGTCATCAAAGTCAATAATAAATGATAACAATTGGAATCTCAAGCAAAATAGGCTAAATAGGAAAAATAAACTGAATACAAGCAGGTCATTCGACTGGCACTCTGAGAACAGTCGACTGGCCAATGCCTGGAAAAACTCTCAGGTTCCAAGTTAGTCGACTGGACTTAGAGGGTCAGTCAACTGGTGCCTGTTTTCTAGCATTTCCAGCCTATCTAAATGAAGAGCAAACTCAAGCCAACTCGCGACCGGACGAGTAATGGGCGCTGGGGGTTTACGCCAATCGACAACTCTGCCCTATAGGCTCTTCGATGCATTACCAAAAACATGTTCAAACAACAAGCTAGGATTTTTAAAGATTTGACTTCAAAACACCAAAAATTGGAACATTCGTATAACCAATTCAATCCAAAGTGAATGAACACGGAATAGAAGTTAGGAATTCATACCTAACCACAAAGATAGATATAGACATAGATGTGAGATAAAAATCTCACCTTTTGCACAAAAACAAGGAAGAAGAAGCTATAGAGCAAGGCAAGAACAATCACTCTTCAATTCTAACCCAAGAAGCTTGAATTTAAGCTTAAAAGAAAAACATTTCCTAAGTTAGGGCTTAGAAATTTCTAAAATTGAAGGGAGAATGAGTTGGAGAAGAAGAAGGAGTTGTTTACCTAAGCTTCTCTTTTAAGTTTGGAGCTAGAACTTGAATTTGCAAAGGAGCTAGGGCTTAGGAATTCTAATTTCCAATCTCTTTCCCCATTTTTCTAAAGCTTGAAGTGTTAGGAATTAGAAATGAAATGGATGAAGAGGAGTGGGGTGGAGCTTGGGTCTTAAGTTGGGGTTAATGGGCTGGAACCCAAACCCAAACCCAAAGCCCTAAGTGAAAATGTCAAAATTCAAGCTAACTCCAAACATATCAATGTTTATACTCAAAAAGGTCGCAAACACCATTTTGAACTCAATGGAAGTGATATCGAGTCCTAATTCGGCAGTTTGAAAAAAGTAACCTTTCGGATTAAAGTCCGACTAACGATGTTATATTTAAATAAAATATTTAAATATACAAATTGTCAAATATGCAGGTTGTTACAGACTCCCCTCCTTAAAGATATTGCGTCCTCATAATACTTAAGAAGAAAATATAAAAAGTAACAACCATGAAAGCATATCAACACAAAAGAAATTTGAATTAAGAAGTTTACCTCAAAGAGTATGAGAGAGTGAGTCTGGATGTGTTCGCTCGATGAATTCTCTAGATCCCCAAGAACAATCCTTAGAATTTGAGGGCCATTGAACCTTCACAAGAGGGACATCTTTATTTCGAAGGCGTTTTACCTCCGATGCAATGATACGAATAGGATGCTGCTCATAATTCAAATCAGGCGAAACTTCAATTTCTTCCACAACACATGGCTCAAAAATAGAATTGGAATTCCTAAGGCATTTCCGTAGTTGAGAAACGTGAAACATGTCATGAATAGCAGAAAACTTAGCCGGTAATAAAAGGCGATAAGCCACGGAACTAATACGTTCGGTGATGGGAATGGACTAATATGTCGAGGAGCTAATTTTCCCGATCGACTGAAACGCACAAAACCCTTCATAGGTGAAACACGAATAAACACAAAATTTCCCACAGAAAATTCTAATTTCCTTCTTCGGTTATCGGCATAGGATTTTTTCCTACTTTGAGCTTCTTTCATCCTATGGCGGATAATGTCAATCTTTTCTGTGGAATCACGAATAAAGTCTGAACCTAAAACCAGCTTCTCACCGGCCTCAAGCCAACAAGAAAGAGATCGACATGGCCTTCCATAGAGTGCCTCAATAGGTGTCATGCCAATACTAGATTGGAAGCTAATATTATAGGAAAACTCAACAAGAGAAATATGATCTTTCCAACTTCCACCAAAATCAAGAACACATGCGCGAAGAAGATATTCAAGAGTTTGATTCACACGCTTGGTTTGTCCATCGGAATGAGGGTGATAAGAGGTGCTAAAATTAAGCTTCGTTCCCAAAGCTTTCTGAAGACTCTTTCAAAATCCACTTGTAAACAATGGATCACGATCGCTAACAGTAGAAGTAGGGACTCCATGCAATTTAACAATTTCTTTAATAAAGAGTTTGGCCAAAAGTGGCACGGTCCGATTGGACCGAACGGGAATAAAATGCGTGGATTATGTAAGTCTATCCACTATCACCCATAGGCTATCACGACCTGCATGAGAACGGGGAAGACCGTCAATAAAATCCATGGAAATTTGGTCCCACTTCCAAATTGGAATGTCCAAAGGTTGCAATAACCCACCGGGCCTTTGATGCTCGGCCTTAACAGGTTGGCAAGTCATGCAATGCTTAACAAAGTTAGCAATATCGGATTTCATTCCATCCCAATAATAAAGTCTCTTCATATCCGCGTACATTTTACTACTACCGGGATGAATGGTAAATTTAGAACGATGTGAATCTTCTAAAATATCTTTATGAAGATTATCAATATTTGGCACGATAAGTCTACCAAATTTTCAAATGTCGTAATGAGCATCAATATCAAAGTATTTCAAACCTTCAATATCAATTTTATCCCTACAATTTTGGCTATGAAGAGCCAATTCGGGTTTAGCTTTTGAGCTTTAAGGATGCGGTCAAGAAGGGAAGGATAAGCCTCAAGGCTACATAAAATAAGGGATGCATATAAATCGGATTCGCGATCTCGAACCTCACAAGTGGACAAAGTCTTGAGACCGTTCCATTCGGATATCATCATAGAGACAACCGCTTGTTCCTTACGGCTAAGTGCATCGGCAACACGGTTTCCCTTTCCAGGAGTATAAAGAATATCAAGATCATAAGATTCAAGGAATTCGATCCAACGTTGTTGACGCAAATTAAGTTCCTTTTGAGAGAATAAGTACTTCAAAGATTTATGATCGGTATAGAGAATAAATTTCTCTCCTAAAAGATAATGACGCCAAATTTGAAGGGCAAAAACAATAGCCGCGAGCTCTAAGTCATGAGTGGCATATCTAGTCTCGACTGGCTTTAATTATCTAGAAGCATATGCAATAACGTGTTCTCTTTGCATGAGAACGACTCCCAAACCAACACGGCTAGCATCGGTACAAACAATAAAATCTTGGTTCCCTTCGGGATCACAAGAATAGGAGCATCGGAGAGGAGTTCTTTTAATTTCTGAAAAGAAGCTTCACATTTGTCGGATAATGTATTTAACTCCCATCTTTGTCAAGCTAGTAAGAGGCACGACAATTTTAGAAAAGTCCTTTATGAACCGGCGGTTATAACATGCCAATCCAAGAAAGCTATGAATCTCCGTCACACCCTCCGGTCTCTTCCAATTTTGAATCGCTTCAATCTTTGAAGGATCCATGGAAATTCTGGATTCGAAAATAATATGACCGAGAAACATCACCCGAGATTGCCAAAAGTGGCATTTAGAAAATTTTGCTTTCAATTGATTGCTCCTAAGAGTTTCCAACACAATTCGAAGATGCTTTTCATGCTCCTCCTCGGTTTTAGAATACACAAGAATATCATCTATAAAGATGAGAACAAACCGGTCAAGGAAGTTCTTGAAAACTCAATTCATAAGGTCAACGAAATAAGCTGGAGCATTCGTTAAACTAAATGGCATAACAAGCCATTCATAAGATCCATAATGAGTATGGAACGACGTCAAAGGAATACTATCCTCTGCAATACGAAGCTGATGAAAGCCAGTTGCTAAGTCTAACTGTGAAAAAACTCTAGCACCACTAAGCTGATCAAACAAATCATCAATCCGAGGTAAAGGTAATTTATTCTTGATAGTGAGATCATTAAGCTTGCGGTAGTCAACGCAAAGCCTAAGTGTACCATCGGATTTCTTCATAAAAATAGCTGAAGCTGCCCAAGGAGAGGAACTAGAACGAATAAATTGCTTCGTCTCCAACTCGGATAATTGTTTGTGCATCTCCTCATTTTCTTTATTGGACATACGATAAGGAGGACGAGTGGTAGGTAGAGCTCCAGGTATAAGATTAATTCTGAACTCAATGGCTCGCTTAGGGGGTAATCCTAAAACGGGCTCAAATATGTCGGAAAATTCATGAACAACGTGAATAAGAGAAATGACATCCTCCTCATCATCATTGTCATCATCATGAGGATTTAAAGAATATAAAGATGCTGTCAAGTCGGAATCCGAATCCTTAAGAACAATATAAATCTGCTTAACAGATTGAGGATGTCGAAGATGAATAGTCCGCTCAGGACATAGGATATGGGATTCGTAATGGTTAAGCCAATCCATTCCCAAAATCATTCCGAAGCCCAAGTAACGCATGACATGCAAATCGGCACTGAAAGAAAAATCACATAAAATAATCTCGACATCTTTACAAAGAAAACTAAGTGTTGCGGATCCACCAACCGGATTCGCAATTCTCAATGAAATCATTAAAGCCATAACACTTAAAGAAAAAGTATCAACAAGTTCTTTTGATATAAAAGAATGGGAGCATCTGTATCAAAAAGTACTCGAATAGGATGACCACGAAACATAATAATGCCATCAAAGATAGAATGAGAAACACATTGACCACGAGAAGTGTTACAAGGGGCTTGCACCACATTGAGCTTTCCCTCCTTCTTGCTTTGAAGTTTGGGACATGCAGATATATAATGACCCAAACTTTTGCAATAGCGACAAGCAAGGGGCTTTGAACACTTATTTGCATAATGGTCCTTAGAACCACAATTGTAGCATTGCCCACCACTAGAGGTAGAAGTCTTTGCTACAGGAGTTTCTTGCTTCCCTTTCTTATTGGGATAAGGGCCTTTGAACTTATTAGGCCTTTTCTTGTTGTTGTAGAAGTTTGGTTTGGCACCCACAAATTCAACATCACTTTCCTTATCTGCCTCTTCAAGTCGAAGAGCGCTATCAATAAGTTGGTCAAAATAAACTTCCAATTTCAGAATTAATGGCTTCTTGAGATTTTTATTCAAGCCATAGAAAATTCTCCGATTCTTCTTCAATGGGGTATTAATGTACTCAACCCCGTATTTAGAAAGAGATTCGAAAGAGGCGACATATTCCGTCATAGAAGATTCACCTTGAATAAGGTCAATAAAACGACGGGCCAAAGTCACTTTTTCAGCTTCCGGCACAAACTTTGATTCGAATCTTTCCCGAAATTTCTCCCAAGTAAGATCCGCTTCAATAATTTTAGAAATAAGAAGCTCATACCAATCTAATGCTCTTTCATGGAGCATGCTAGAAGCCACTTGGATTCGATGAAGATTAATAAGATTCATGCGAGGAAAGATGTGATCGCATGTTCTAAGCCAAGCTTGGACTTCGATAACGCCCTCGGACCCCTGAACGGCTTTCCACCCAAATTTGTGTAATCACTGCACAGGCGTGCAAATCCGGATTTTGGGTGAGTAGGCTCTGGAATGGGTCCGGCGGCCTGAGCATTTTTTACTAGATCTAGAAGTTGTTGTGTAGACATAAATACTCCATCGTGGGGAGTAGCACTAGATTGACCGGCGCTGGGACGGCCAGGTCTAACAATTTCTCTTCTTTAAGAAAGAAAGAAAGAAGAAGAAAAAAGGTTATTCACAAAATGAATATCAAACAATAATGATTGATAAAACAAGGCATCACAAAAGAAATTAGGATAAGACGATACGAAGACTCGAATTAAATCCTAAGGCACGACTCCTAAGATGGACTTAGAACGATGATCCTTGTTAAATTATTCTACATTGTTCCGAAGTTTGGCTCTGATACCAAGCTGTGACGCCTCACCTCTATACTCGCGTTAGGCAAGGACACTACGGAGTAATGCCGTCAACTTGCATGAAGAATAAGGCTGTTGAGGAGCGACCATCTATGTAATTGCTTTGTGCAAGCACCAATATGTTAGATAGTATAACATGCATTTCATTTCAAGAGAAAATCCGACATGCCGATACAAACTCAAAGCTACTACACAGTGGCTATGATATCTTCAGAAACAAATATAGAAATAATCATAACACAAATCAGTCACAGATATCCATACCCCAAAGGTGGAAATAGATATGAATATAACACTTGAAAGTGTACATCATAGTAGTGGTAAAAAAGATCCACAATAACACAAAAGAATGGATGCAAGTTCTAGACAAAAGAATATGTATACATCAAGGAGACTCCATCTCAAATGTATAACAACAAAAACTACCAATCTAGTGTAGTTAGACAAAAGTCGGGTAATGATCAGGAGTCAAGCAGAAGCATCTGTAACATCTCGGCCAAACCCGAGTATTATTTAATAAGAAAATAATAAACGGATCAGTCTAGCTATAAATATCAGATAAAATGAGATGGAATAAGAGATATGTCAAAACGTATGATAACAATAACGCCATATTATGAAAACTACACATTTAAAATCAGCAAAATCATACAATACCTCAGTTATCTCAAAAGCACCAAAAAGGAAGTCATATTCTTCACCATATTCACCAAATCACAAATATTGATAAATATATCAATGCCAATCGGAAAAGTTAGTGAAACACAAATTCACCAATGCACAAATATTGATAAAGCTTATCAATGTAAATCACATAAGTTGGCGAAACACAAATTCTAGAAATCATCAATAGAAATCCAGAAATCACAAAAGAGGAAGGCCTATCACAAAACGAGAGCATGAAAGCCCACCAACACGTGTATCACAAAACGGAACGCTATTCCATGGTTGCTAACCATTAATTTTTGAGCCGAAGCACCACAAAACGGCCCGAAGACCATGGGTCGCTACCCCACCAATTTTTAAGCCGAAGCTCCACAGAAACAGGGTTTAGTCTCCCTCGTAGACAAAGAGACATCGCACATTGCTAGTCCAAATCACAAAATAATCATCATCGATCATCAAGAAGTGTCAATTACAGTAAGCTAGTAAATAGATGAGTTTAGCTTCGTGTCTCATAACCACTGGCTTAAACATTTACGAACAAATTGTAGATCTCCACTCGAAAGTTTTCACAAGAGTTTCAATCGAACAAGTCCAAGAATTAACTGATGAAGTAAACGCAAGCGTTTCATACCGCTTGTTTTACTAAGCCGTTTAATTAGATTTCTCATACGAGTGAGGTAAAGGTTTGTATATACTAATAGGTAGGAAAATGGTTTTAAATAACGAGCTTTGTAATAAAGTAGTGTTGAAATCTTTTTGATGAAAGAGGTTTGATATTTACTACTAGTATAGAAAACCTTTATATTTTCAAAGTGATAAATCACAGAAATGATTGTAGAAACAATCAATCGCCAAAGATGCACATTCGAAGGCTTGAATCAAAGCCATAAAAATCAATATCGAATCCATCAAATGGATACTCTCAAAATTCCAAAAAAAAAGCCATCAAAGTCAATAATAAATGATAACAAGAAATCGGATAATCACGAATCGATAAAAATTGGAATCTCAAGCAAAATAGGCTAAATAGGCAAAATAAACTGAATACAAGCAGGTCAGTCGACTGGCCAATGCCAGGAAAAACTCTCGGGTTCCAGGTCAGTCGACTGGACTAAGAGGGTCAATCGACTGGTGCCTATTTTCCAGCATTTCCAGCCTATCTAAATGAAGAGCTATCTCAAGCCAACTCGCGACCGGACGAACAATGGGCGCTAGGGGTTTATGCCAATCGACAACCCTGCCCTATAGGCTCTTCGATGCATCACCAAAAACATGTTCAAACAACAAGCTAGGATTTTTAAAGATTTGACTTCAAAACACCAAAAATTGGAACATTCGTATAACCAATTCAATCCAAAGTGAATGAATACGGAATAGAAGTTAGGAATTCATACCTAACCACAAAATAGATATAGACATAGATGTGAGATAAAAATCTCACCTTTTGCACAAAAACAAGGAAGAAGAAGCTATAGAGCAAGGCGAGAACAATCATTCTTCAATTCTAACCTAAGAAGCTTGAATCTAAGCTTAAAAGAAAAACATTTACTAAGCTAAGGTTTAGGAATTTGTAAAATTGAAGGGAGAATGAGTTGAAGAAGAAGAAGAAGTTGCTTACCTAAGCTTCTCTTTTAAGTTTGGAGCTAGAACTTGAATTTGCAAAGGAACTAGGGCTTAGGAATTCTAATTTCCAATCTTTTTCCCCATTTTTCTAAAACTTGAAGTGTTAGGAATTAGAAATGAAATGGATGAAGAGGAGTGGGGTGGAGCTTGGGTCTTAAGTTGGGGTTAATGGGCTGAAACCCAAACCTAAAGCCTTAAGTGAAAATGTCAAAATTCAAGCTAACTCCAAACATATCAATGTTTATACTTAAAAAGGTCGCAAACACCATTTTGAACTCAATGGAAGCGGTATCGAGTCCTAATTCGGCAGTTTGCAAAAAGTAACCTTTCGACCTAAAATCCGACTACATGCTATAATTAAATAAAATATTTAAATATACAAATCGTTAAATATGCGGGTTGTTACACCATTTTAGACTTTATAGACCTAATAGATCCAAATAGGAAATTTTGAACCCTACCGATTTCACCCTCAACTGACCTAGTTCCTACAATGGTATTAGAGCCCAAATGGTCTACATGATCAAAACTAGTGATGTTAGGGATAACTGATTAAAGCATGCCCATTTAGTAGAGTGTCTAGAAAGATAACATCGAAAATTGGGATTAGGTAACAAGTACTCTACTCAACATTGCCGCTAACCTAGTCCAAAGCATGAAGCAAGCCCAATAGATAACTCCAATATAGAGGACGAAAGCCTTGGGCAAATTTTCAAAATCTTTTGAAAATTTAAAAGATACTTTGGATTTAAATGTTAAGTTTAAAACACTAACGTGAAATTTTATAAAAGTTACAAAATGCATCCAAAATTTTCAAAATTGTTTCGAAAAATTAAATAATTAATTTTTAAATTTAAATTTAATTAGTATGATTAATTTAATTAAATAATCAATTAAAAGTTAATTGATTAAAAACATATATATTATATATGTGTATAACTATAATTATTGCAGTATTTATTACCTCAAAATTGTTTATGATAAATTAAATAAAATTCCAAATTAATTATAATTATCTAATCAAATTGTTTAATTGAATAAAATTTATTAAATTAAATTATTTAAAATTTAGTTAATGAAAATTGTATGTATATTGATATGCAATCATATATAAACTATAAATGTTATAATTGAGTATCTATCTTAAATGGTTTAAGAAGAGTAATATAAAAATTAGAAATTTTATATAAAATAAAAATTCAATTAAATAAACATGATTTAACTAAAAAAACTTAAATTAATTAAATAAGTTTTAATTAATAAGATACATGTATGTATTATATAACTTATATATAAGTTAGTACTTATATAACTATATATAAACTTAAGTGGAACTGTAAGAAGCCCAACTTCTATTAAGGAACAAATACATACATATTGTATATATAGCAAGATTTTTAATGTGTCCAATAACTGAGTCACAAGGGTATTCATAAGAAATAATTGTTCCCTAAATCGATACCACTCAATAAATATTTATTAAAGATTAAGAATCTTTAATATAAATATTATTCTCTGCCATTTATATATTACATTTACATACTATCTAGTTGTTGAGCAAACTCAAGCTAGAGATATTATGTGTAGTATTATCAATATATTACTAGACAAGGCAAGATAACTGTATGTATTTATTGAGCAAACTCAAGATACATACATTATAATTAGGCCACTGCGAAATGGCAGGTATGAGTGAATAATCTATTTTGGTTTGTTGAGAAAACTCAAGGTCAAGATTGAGGTCGGGACAAAGATCGTGGGTTAGCAGTTGTATATGATATAATCAATAAACAGTTATCCATCACTAGCATGCCTATAATTTGTTGAGCAAACTCAAGATCAAAATCCTAGGGAAATCAAGTCTTAACACCTACTAGATTAAAAGATTTCTATTGTTTTCTTATGGTTTTAAGAAAAATAAAAATCTAATGGGAACCTTATTAGAAAAATGAAATGGTAACATTTAACCTTTCTATTCTTGTAAGAACATGTACTGTATAAAGTTAAAATAATCTACATCGATAAATTTGTGCAACTAATAAAATCTGTAAAATGTTTATTGATCAAGATATGCAAATGAAATAGATTAAAGATTGACAAAAAATATAAAGTGTACTTACTTTTAATTCTTTTGGCATGTCATCGCTTCTAGACTCATATAAGAGTCAATTTACACAACCACTAAAACATTCGTGCCTCGGTCGCTTAATTTTCTTTGTACAAGACTATCTGTTGTCTTCTATAAGTGTCAAACTCAAATAGCAATAGAAGAATATGGATTTTGGTCCATATCAATCAGATACAAATGTGTATGGTAAATGGTCGCAGTTTATAATGTAAGCAACTTTAGTGAAATTACTTTATTGGAAATAAGCAAATAAACCATAATGCCAGATCCTATATTCAATATTATTAATTATAAAATGGATTTCCTTTGAATGGTTTGACCATTTTAGAAAGGAAATAGAATGTATGAGAGTGGATACAACTTAGGCACAATTGAGATGAAGAGAGTGAATGGTAAACTCTGCTTCACAAAAGGACATCGAAGACGAGATTGTATAGAATACTAAAAGATACTTAATATGTAATAGAAAATGTGATTTCTATTTCAACTGTGTTATAATATAAAAAACTGTTCTCAGTCAATGTAATTTCTATGATTTAAGATATTTGATCAAAACTCTAGTTTATAAACTAGTTGCAATAAAAGAAATAAATAGCTCATGATAATTGTTTAAATGAAGCTCCATATTTCATACGCTATTATAGTAATGGCAGATATAGTGGAGCATGCTATATAGTACTTATTAGTGGATGCATCAAGATACCAAAAAAAATTCGTAAGTATAACTGAAAACTATTTTCAGTATCGACTAAAAATAAATATAGTTTTAATTTTTATGAATATTTTAAATATTCTTTATGAAATAAATTTATTAGAATAACGATATCTATTGCATTAGCCACATAATACAAAGTATCGAAAAAATTTACAATTATTTCTGGGATTATGGACCAAGCCATATCTTGGAGGAATAATTCTTTAAGCAATCATGATTATGAATCATATAGTATTGATGAATTATATATTAGAAGACTAAAGGTGAAGCACCTATTCAATAGAGGCGAAAAAAAAGATGGTGAACTCTATAGAATGATACATATAGATATATGCACTTTAAAGTTTAATATATGCATTTCAAAGTTGTAACGAGCCGATTTTTTCGACGTCCGAAAAACCAAACCATTAGGGTAATAGAAGAAGGAGATAGAAGAAGAGAAAACAAATAACACATAATCTTACCATCACAGCGGAATAAAATATAATAGATAATAACAGATCTTTTACACAAAGAGAAATATATCTGTTTTATACATATATCATCAGAGTACAACATCAGAGTTTAATACAATCAACAACACACTCAGAATGGTTATATATCCCATCCATCCAAATCTGAATACATAGCGGAACATACATCAAATGCGTCGGATACATCTTGACATCTAGCTCATCTCCTGAGCTCCTCGACAGTCCATCCAGAATCTGTACTTTATAATACTCGGTCTTACCCGAGCATTATAGTTAAATAATACCCGAGTCAGTCTGCAATACTAGCGTGTGAAGACACACTCAATTGGATTATTAAAGTTTCAAAATCCTTTGAAAATCAAAAGCATCTCGTAAGACCATGCCGTAAATAAACATGTCGGGTTTTTTCCTTACGATAGCTAAAACATTTCTTATAAAATTCTCTGATATTATAATAGGGTCTATATATAAATACTTATTCAAATAGCCGAAATTATTACATTTATTAAATTCCAGCTAATAGGTATACAAACAAAACCGTAAAGGCATGTAGGTAGAATGGGTTTCCAACTAATGACTAGGCACTGGGGTACCACATGTCACAGTACGTGGCCTAGATCACCGTACCCAGGATCCCTCCCGATCTTCCACAACACAAGACCGAGACTACTCCTTACTGGATAATCCCTAGTAAGATCGCCCCACGGTTGGGATCAGCAGCCTCACCACACAACCGAAATAAAAAGGGACATCTAGACAGGGATGACCTTACCCTAATGGGCGCGACCCACTTAGCCTTGCTGCATAACCCCTGATTTTCAGTCATTCCCAGTTGATGAGGCTCGAGGCTAAGCGTTACCTTTTTAAACATATCTCCTAGAATGTTCATCATCCTCCTGACGATTCTGAAAGCATTTATCCATACAAGTCCATCCCGGGTTCGAACGGAACCGAAGGCACTACTCCTACTACATTCATTTTGGAATCACCCTCAGGATTAGTAGCGATTAGCCCTTGCACTTCACTGCACCATCTTCGACTCCTGGCTCTTGTCTTCCATATGAAAACGTTCAAACCGGATCGAAGTGGTTTTCGGGAAATAAATCGCGAATAAATTTAACTACCTCGAAATTTAGATTTAAGAATGCTTGAATCTGGATCAAATCACTATGCGAATAAATAATATACGCACATCTTACGTATTTATATCCATCGAATATTAACTATATCAATTCCTTTTATTCACATTATTTTGATTTCTATTCACTTATTCACAACCACCCCATTTCGCAATTTCCAGATTAATTCTCATCTATTCCAAAATTACTTAGTATATTTCCAATACCAAACTTACTTAAGAATTTTCACCTGAACTTTTCTTAAGTTTAATATAAGTATTTTATATACTCTTACATTATTTCTTTCACTTTACTACTTTAGCCTTTATATCCACCTATATTAAACTGGATCTCCTATCCCATACGAATTCAATTTATATTCATTTTAGATATTGAATTCTATTTACCTTTATCTCAAACCATATTCTATAAATCATTTCTTTAATTAGTTTCACTGCTAATTTATTTAAATCCTAATGGATTTATTTTAAATTTTAAATTATTTTTAGTCTACTATGAATTAACCTTTCAATTTCACTTCATCTCTGGTTTTATCTATATTTAGTCAAATTGGATTCTAGTTCTATATAGATTCAATTTGCATTAATTTACTAATTAATCTCAAATCTCAATAACTTTTCCAAATTTTCATCGAGATTTATTTCCAATCCTACTTGAATAAATTAGTTTATTTACTAATTTTATTTTAGTCCTTTATTTTATATAGCCAAATCTTGACTAACTTCCATTAAACATAATTCAGATTAATTCCCAATATTTAGTTTAAATCATATTTACTTACAAATGCAAATTCATTTGTCTATCCACAATTTTATTTCCATTCCATTTACCAATCTGCTTTAATTGGCTTATCTTTCCAACTCCATTCTTTAGTCACACTTACCTTAATTTGACCCTTTCAAGTTGAATCTTATTCCACAATTTCAAATTTCAAATAAAAGGTTTATTTCTAAACTTTTACTTTCTTTAGTTCCTTCGAACAAATTTGCAATTCACTTTTCTTGACACTATTCAAATTGATTCCATTATTCAATTTTAATTCTAGTTCTATTACTTACAAATTTAAATGAATTTGTTCTCCCACGTATTTACATTCCATTTTAATTCGAATTTTCAACTTCTATAGTTTCCTAGCTTATTTATTCCAATTTCATTTTTAATAAGATTCCAGAGTCTTTTAATCAATTACTCAACATTTCAAAATCATTTTTGAAATCAATTATATCCAAACCAAATTATTCCTTTGCATCACAAAATCGAACTGAATTTTGCAATCAAATACTAATTCAAAATATTCAATATTCCTTTGTATTTTAAAATCAAACGGTTTTACCAAACCAAAACTTCAATATTTCAAAAAAAATCATTTTTGAAATCCATAATTCAATTTCATATCCAATTATTCCTTGAATTTTTTATAACCAATCCAGTTTTGCAAATAACTCCAAATTAAATTATTCGGGTAGCAATTCTTCTTTTGGAAACTCAAAAATAAACATTGATGATGCTGCAATCATCACTGAAGTTATTTTCCAGTGATCGAAAAGAGTTCAAAGTTTTTATCTCTTTAAAACCCCTTCAAATATTTTTAAATTTCAAATCTCACCAGATTTCAAATCCAATTCAAAAATATTTTCGAAATAATATCACTATTATTTCTTCAAAACTTTTGAAAACCATTTTCAAACCCAAAGAATTTAACTTTTCCCAAAATTCCAAATTCCAAATTCTTTCAATTCATATTCAAATATTACTCTGAAATCTTATTTTAAATTATAAATTACATTTATAATTCTCACTTACAATTTAATTATGTAATATGAATTTACTTTCTTAGCTTTAGTTATGATTTTCAATTTCTACAAAATAATGATAATAATTTAATATTATCATTCCCTAACAACCAAGCAACCATATATGACTATAATAATTTACAGAAAATTATTTCTTTTATATACAAAAATAATTTGGGTAAACTTATTTCATTTACCCAATTTTAAAACAATACCGTGTCATTTTATCTTATTTAAGAGTTTAGAAACCCCTATCGATGACATGCGTCCCACATATCGACCAGAATCTATGAACACTCAACCGATAAGTCAACACAATATAAAAACAATTTTTTTATATTCACTAACAAATACGCGCTCATATTTATTAATACACTCAAACTCGTTCTAGAATACTATGGACTCTATTTAATGAGTAATCCCCACCTGAGCTAAGGTTCTCGCTTAACCTTCTGCTCTAATACCAAGTGTAATTACCCGATTTTTTCGACGCCCGAAAAACCGAACCATTAGGGTAATAGAAGAAGGAGATAGAAGAAGAGAAAACAAATAACACAGAATCTTACCATCGCAGCGGAATAAAATATAATAGATAATAACAGATCTTTTCACAAAAGAAACATATATCTGTTTTATACATATATCATCAGAGTATAACATCAGAGTTCAATACAATCAACAACACACTCAGGACATTTATAATATCCCATCCTTCCAAATCTGAACACACTGCGGAATATACATCAAATACGTCGGATACGTCTCGCCATCCAGCTCATCTCCTGAGCCCCTCGGCAGTCCATCCAGAATTTGTACTCTATAATACTCGGTCTGACCCGAGCATTATAGTTAAATAATACCCGAGTTAGTCTGGAATACCAGCGTGAGAAAACACACTCAATTGGATTATTAAAGTTTCAAAATCCTTTGAAAATCAAAAGCATCTCGTAAGACCATGCCACAAATAAACATGTCGGATTATTACTTTACGATAGCTAAAACATTTCTTATAAAATCCTCTGATATTATAGTAGGGTCTATATACAAATACTTATTCAAATAGCCGAAATTGTTACATTTGTTAAATTCCAACTAATAAGTATACAAACAAAACCATAAAGGCGTGTAGGTAGAATGGGTTTCCAACTAATCACTAGGCATTGGGGTACCACCTATCGCAATACGTGGCCTAGATCACCGTACAGAGGTTGCCTTCCAATCCCCTGCAACACAAGAGCAGGACTACCCCTTACTGGATAATCCCGAGTAATATAACCCTGGAGTTGGGATCAGCAACCGCACCACACAGCCGAAATAAAAAGGGACATCTAGATAGGGATGCCTTACCCTAATGGACGCGACCCACTTATTCTTGCTGCATAACCCCTGATTTTTAGTCATTCTCGGTTGATGAGGCTCGAGGCTAAGCTTTATCTTTTTAGAACATATCTCTTAGAATGCTCATCGTCCTCCTGGCGATGTTTTGAAAGCATTCATCCATACAAGTCTGTTCTGGGTTCGAACAGAACCGAAGGCACTACTCCTACTACATCCATTTTGGAATCACCCTCGGGGTTAGTAGCGATTAGCCCTTGCACTTCACTGCGCCATTTTCGACTCCCGGCTCTTGTCTTCCACACGAAAACATTCAAACCGGATCGAAGTGGTTTTCGGGAAATAAATCCCGATCCCGATCTCTTCGAAACGATCAGCGCATTGGCCAATATTGATAGTCGGTTATTTAACTGTCAATTAACATTCATAAAAAATCATTAAGCCATAATTATTTCACCTAAATTATTTATAATCCTTAAAATATCTTCGCAACATATTTTCCACTTTTCAACCCTTTCGAAAATAGTTTCAAACCATTTTTCTCTCGCGGAGTAAATTCCCCAAATATTCTCGATTCCTACTGAAATCATCAAGTACAAAATACTTTAGATTTTAAAATAGTTTAAAACACTTTATTATAAAATATCCTTTAAAACATTTAAACGAACTATTTAAACACTTTATTTAAAAATATATGTTTGAAAATATTTAAAATAAAACTACTTTATAAAATTTAGATATTAATAATAAATTTTAATAAATAATTACCTTATAAAATTTTACAACTTAAATAATAATTTTTTTAAAACATTCTTTTAAATAACTTTAAACTTTCAACTTGTACTTAAAAATCAGCTTTGAAAACGTACTCGGCTTTTCAAGGAATCCACTTCTCTTCATGCCTTTTAAAAATAAACCACTATTTATTTTTAAATTTTTTTACCCATTCCTCTATAATTTCCATCGTGAAATTTATACTTCCAAAATATCCACTGATATCTTAATTTACTTTGTAAACCTAGTTTATAAAGTCCCATAGTATTATTTCTTTAAAATCACAGTTTTCAAATACTTTATCAATTTCCAAATTGATTTTCAGATTTTAATCCATTTCAAAATAAATTCCTTTAATTGCTCTATTTTTATTTCAAAACCCAATAACTACATATTTTACTTCTTAAATTATGATTTAAAAGTTTATTTGACTCAAATTACCAATTTCATACTTTTCCAAAATCCTTCTTTATCCTTTCCAAAAGATTTAAAATCTGAATTTTAAAATAAATTCTTTATTTCTTTAAATAATATTACTTAGGTTTTAAAATTCATTATTTCCCCTTTTTATTCAAAATCTCCTTTCCCGTACTCGAATTTTTTTATTAGAATTTAAAAATTCACTTTTATCTTTTTTTATCAATTTATCCCTAATTCTCTAAATCATTTTACTTACAAATTTTCTCTTTTAATTTTCTTTCAAAAATCAAAACTATATGTTTTTGGTGAATCCGTATATCCAAATATATTCAATCACACCATAGCATCCATTATTTCCAATTACTATTGTAATCTATCACAGATTATCCAATAAATCATAACATAGAATAGCTAAACAAATCAAATATTTTGAGGAATCCTGTTGGATCCCTCCAACCTGTTTCCCTGCATCCACAGATGTTAGTACAATATAAAATACCAATTCCATTTCGAGGTGGAATATCGCGGTATATGGGTTTAAATAATATCATCCGCTATTATGCGGCGCATAGGGTCTCATCCGCTATATAATACGGGAAATCAATCACTCCAAATACATATATAATACTAATTCCAATTCGAGGTGGAATATCGCGGTATATGGGTTTAAATAATATCATCTGCTATTATGCGGCGCATAGGGTCTAATCCGATATAACTGATAATAATTTATCATCCAAGCGCACAATCAACAATTATAAATTTAACTATTTAAATTTAAATAAAACTTAGATGAGTGAGATTAACTCACCTTTAAATTGGTTTGCGGTCCACTACAATTTCAACTTGGTTTCCTGGATTATAACCGTGTATAAACATTTATAATTTTTATCAATATTCGAGTCAATTGAACAATTAAATTTTCATTTGATAATTTAATTAACCAGAGATTTCATTCTAAACAAATAAATTTAATTTTAAACCAATTTCCATTTACAAAATATTTTAGCAACCAACAATTAAATAAGTTAATTAAATAAATAAATTTCCAAAAATACACTATTTTTGTTAAAATTTATATATTCAAAAATCTAGCTTTTTATAAAATTCTTCGGTATTTAAAATCCTTCTATACCTTTAGTTAACTAATTTTCCTAAAAAAACATTTTTAGTTACCAAAATAATTAACTAGAGATTTAATTTTAAACTAATTCCTTTAAATAAGTTAATTAAACATGTTAATCCCTATATTTCCTTTTTTTTAAAATACTAGTAAGTGAAAATACATATAGTTTTATAAAGATATATACATATACATATATATATATATATATTTATCCATATATATATATATATATATATATATATATATGTAGCTTAGTTAGAATCTGAAATAATACAGCTTGCTACTCAAATACATAGCCGATTAAATTTACAACATTGTTTTAACTTGCAGATGATTCAAATAGGTAAAATAAAATTTTCTTTCAGGTTAAAAACTTAAGTGACGAAATTAAGATGAAGAGATTAAAATTACCTTAAACTCGTCAGAAACCCTAAATCACTGCGGCTCCCCCTTCCTAGCTCGCGCGCACGAACCTCTGACAAACTCGACGCTGCAGCTTTACGCCTCCAAGGCACTGCACTGAGTCACGCGGCCTCGATAGCAACATCGCCTATTGCTTCCAAAACCCTAGCTTCGAACACCATCCCGTGCTCGTCGAACGACCTCTCACGGCCGTTCTAGCTTAACCCTACCACGCGCGCCCTTGAAGAAGTCGCGACCATAGCCGCGATCAAAACCCTCCCTCACATGATGCTCTGGATCTCGCGAGTGCGAGAACAATTCCACTCATGCGATCTGACCTCGGACCATCCTCGAACGTGCCTCACTGGGTCGAAATCGCCAGCACCTAGGCTCAAACGAATTGCGGTTCGAATCATTTAGGGCTTCTTTTTTTAATCGAGGAATTTTGATCTGGGTTGAGTTCCATTTCCAATTAACAAGAAGAAGAAAATATAGGCTAAAAATTGAATTGCTCATTCGATCTAGTATATTTTCTTTTCGAAAACCAGGTGCTCGACTACTATAGTTTTATCTCAAAATCAAACGCATGTAAAAATAGGGAAGACACGTGTTGAAAGAAAAAGAAAAGACTGTTGAAAGAATCAATATTATTTTTAATTTAAAATTTAAATTCAAATCATCCCGATTTTCACAACTCACAAATTCGAGCTCCTAACGAGGCGTGTCGCTAGGCATTTATAATGTTAAACCCTTATTCCAAACACAATGGAAAAGATTTCGAATCCTAATTCGATCGTATGGAGAAGATAGCTTTCTGAACCCAGTTATTATATTAAGTTCTCGATAGATTTCAACGCTTTTATCTACCATACATCCAAACGATCACTCCAAACTCAACAAAATTTGAAATTCGATAATAATACAATATTACGGATCCAATGGAACTGGTTTCATCAAATTCGGAGACTATGTCTCGGAATTCTATTTCTAAATATCGATTTAAACGATCTAAATTCAAAACTGAACAAAACACCCTCAAATTCAGATTTAACACTTTTACTATCTCCAGTAAAATCAATATAAATTTTCCAAGCCTTTGAAATATTTTAATAAGATTAGAATTCTAAATTCAACATTTTCCCAATCCAATCATTAAATTTAATATTTAAATTATCAAATAAATAGCGACATTTGAATTTCAAGTTATAAACTTTTAACTATTTAAAATCAATTGAATATTCCAATTTCAAATGTCCAAAATCCCGGGTCGTCACAAAAGTTTAATGTTACCTAAATGGATCCACTTATTTCGTTACATTCACAGAAACTTACGTAATTGTATACAAGTAGTTGATTTATGATAAGTTCATTAAGTATAAAATAGAAGTAGAAAACCATAACATGCAAAGAAAATAAATATTTGAGTTGATTGAATATGTGAGAATATTGGAATGGGTTCCAAAAGTATCTAAAAAAATAAGACTCAATCTGAAATGTCACTTCCCCCTATGATCTTAATAATGTATCGATAAGGAGTAATCAGACTTTGTTGGATAAAGAATGATTGGAACTGAGTGAAGTTGATTTAACTTATATTTGTTAGGATGTGTACTTGAGAGTAAGCAGATAGGTCAAAATTAATTTCATCCAATGCATAGTTTATGAAATCATACAAGATAAGAGTTGATTTAACAACCCTTATGTATCATAGTTCAAGGAGTTGATAAGTTATGTGAGTTGAAAGACGACACATATTACTTGTTCGTGTGGGATCTTATATGGACCACCCCAAATGAGTTTGGGATCGATCAATATTGATTGACTAATTTATGATATGAACATAAGTTTCGTAAACTTAAAGCTAAATAAGTTTTATGCATATATATAGGAAACTCATAAAATATTTATGAATATATTTTCTTTTGCACTGAAAAATAATTATTGTTTCAAGAAACACTAACTTTATGATGAAGTAATTTCATTTAGAAAGTAAAATAGAGTTAGATATGATCCAAAGATAAAATAGATTACAAAGGATGAAATAAAATTGACCAAACCTTAAGGGATACAACTAATTAGAATGTCTCATGAAAACTCTCGCACATTAAAGAGAAACTATGATAACCTAATTGTTGTCGATAAAGGAATTTCCACAGCTATCATTAAGTTATTAAGAGTATTGAGTCAACCATATGGCATGATGCATAAATCAAGAATAGATTCTAATTACATTATGATTTTGATAGTTGTACCCAAAGGAAGATGACACATCGACTATAAAAATGTATCTGAGAAGAAGACCAATGCAGTTGGAATATGGTTATCTACGTTGTTAGAATAACATCGTAAATTTCAATTGTTCAAAATTGACGTAATAGATTCATCATTCAATGTACTTAAGTTAATTCAGATTTTACTCGTAAAATTATTGCTCAATTTGATTTTGTGTTTTGGTATACGTGTACTTAAATATAAATTTTAAATAACGATTTAGAATATGTTGTTTGCACTTAATAACCAAAGTGTCTTCAAATCACTGGGAGTGATTTTGAATTTGTGGATTATTGGAAAGGATCCAAGAACTACTACGAAAGTATCATTCAACAAGCCTTGGAGTTGAGCAAATATATTGACAGAAAAATCAAACATTTTGAACTTCAATTAAAATGCCGACGAAACATGTGTTTCAACGAAAGCACTATAAAGGTACTAAAATATTTCAAAACTATAACTAAACGACAAACTTGTTATTATTGATGATATACTCGTGTTGAAATCATTTTAGTTTGATTATTTAATTATCGAAATTGGATTTGAAATGGACAACTTTTATAATCAGCAAAAAAATGGTGTTCAGACTGTCCTAAAACGATATACGTAGACACCATATTAGAATGTTTAACATGAAGAATGTAAGATAGATTTATTATGCATCGGCATTAGGAATAATCATATATATATATATATATATATATATCACTGTTTATAGTATCACATTTTGCTTATGTATTTGATACACGGAGCTAGAATCAAATTAGAATTAAGATCACTAAATGACAATTTAAGCGTGTTCTAAGTTATTTAGAAATACCAAAGAATTGTTTATAGAAATAATGAATTCGTTATAAAGGAGTATGTAAACTCGAACTGTATAAGTGATAGTGAGTATAATATGTCAATCCTAAATTCATGTTCAATCTTAAGTTAAGAATTTTAAGGTGGAAATGTTCCAAACAATAAATAGTGGATGATGCCAAAGGCTAAATACATCGCCTTGAATATCATCGTAGATAAGAGCTATAAGTAAATGCAAAAATTTATAACTGAGCCAGAGGTGATTCCAAATACTTAGAATCACATGACATTGTTATATGACAACAGTGTCACATTGTTGTTTGTAGAAGAACCTAAAACTCGCTACAAGTTGAAATAGATAATACGAAGGGTTCCGTAAGATAAAGGTAGTTTATCAACATCGAAGAGATTTAATTCACATAGTAAATTATTAAAACAAACTAGCATACCCATTCACTTAGTGACTGAATTAATTAGCTTTTGAGAAAACCGATCGAAGGAGATGGAATAAGATTGTATGATTGATCCTAGGAGCAAGTGGAAGATTAATAGAATTAGGGGTATTCCCAAGGAACAATTATGTAATTTGTTACATGTATCTTACTTGATAACCAATTTGATTTAAAATAAGAGGTATTTTCTTTCTATTACAAACTTATCATACTGTAATATGTTAATAAGGAATTTAATTTAAGTATATTAAATGAAAAAAATTATATGATATGTTAGTGATATTGGTTACAATGTGCTCTAATCATGAGAAATTTATTGCATTAGAACAATGTATTATTTAAATATTCCTGGTCAAGATGTTTCAAGATAGGATATCGATATATCTATTGAGATTAGAGTACACAATGCTCTCCAAATGCTGGGTAGTGAAATACTCATAGCTATTGAGGGCACCAAGGTGTCATATACTGGTAGTTATTAGATAACTATGGAATGACTCACTTGAGAGTTTTCTATTGGTCAATATAACTAAGGTCAAATAAAAAATCTCAAAGTGATGATACTACATAGCTCTCTTGACTTAATAATACTATTGAACATTAATTTAGACACTCTACTTTTATTATAATTAAACCATGACATGACTTCATTGAACGACTATAGTTGGGTCTGAGTTGAAGCATTGGAAGTGAAACATTATTAAGTAGAGAATTCATGCCCAAAACTATATGAGGTTAGTATCGCAGTCAACTGTAGTCAACTCAAAGTCAAAGTATTTGGCTAGAACAGCATAGTAAACAATGATTATTATAATCAGACCAAGGGCATTATGTTTGGCCGGCTAAGTTGAATGTAGATATTGGGATTTTGACCAAAACCAAATTCCATAAGTCTTAATGTGATATAGTGTTGATGAAGAGAATTAGTGTAATTAACTGTTACTGCTAAGTACTACTTATAATAATAAAAATGGATTTTATTGAAAATTTGTGTAAGTTGTAAACTCATCCAAAATGTTACACCAGTAGTTAAAGGTGACGTCATTAATATTTGAATTGTTCGATATTAATCACTGACTGAATTTACACTTTTGAGTCTTACTCCAAAAAAGCACATGATTTAGTTAATTTATAATTGCTATGAATTATTTATTATTAAGTTATTAATTATTAAATTTTATTTGATTTGTTTTAATATCATTATATTCATTAAAGTGTGTTTATAAAAGTTAAACCTTCACGTAACGATCTACGATATTGATTGAATATTAAAAATGGTTTCAAATAGATTAATATCTATGTGGTATTTGGTAATTTAAAAGCCCACATGCCTTTTTTATAGCCATCCATGCATAAGAGAGGGAGGGAGGGTAGAGGTTTCAAATGTTGTTTGGAAATCCAAAGGAGCAATTAATGGAAGGAAATAAACCTCCATCCTTTACTATACTATATGACTTGCTTAAAACACATTTATGAAATGACCTTTTCCTTTTTCTCTTCATTCTATTTTATTCTAAAAATATAAAGAATTGGGGGAGGATTTGATGACAATCTGTGAGGAATTAAATGGGGAAGGTTTTAAAGGAGAGAATTGAAAGGTTTTAATATTTCCGTTAACACAAATTCTCTTTTATATCATTCTACAGTTCCCTGGCAATTCACCCTTCTTTCTCTCTTCTATCCACCCTCTTATGGCCAAAATACCACGGCACCATGGATGAAAAATAATTCCAAAACAAAATCCAAATTATATTAAACAAAAAGGTAGTTTTTATCTCCACTAATTCTTCCAAATCTTAAGGTCGATTCAGTTGAATCTCGGAGGTTTATTCATCATTCAAGTTGCAATATTTTTGCTACATCCAAAGGTGATTTTTAGTTATATTTATTTAAATATATTAGTCATGTTCACAAATTTTGAATCCTTCACGTGCTTCATACTAAATGTTTACATGTTCAACTTGTAATATAATTTAGATCCTTTTTTGCCACATCTCAATTAATCAACTTTTCATCATGTTAATTTAATTTGGATTCCGTTTTGTGCTACTCCTCAATTAATTATATGATCCATACATCAATATAATTTACATCCTTCATCACGTATAATTATTTATTCATATTGTTTATATAGTTTGGATTTGATCCTTTTATAATGAATTTATATGTGTTTACATTGTCTGATCCATTTCATTATTGTTTTGGAATCATTTTGATTAAATACCTGTTATTTATATACATATATATTGTATATGTATGAATGTATTATTTAAACAATTTTGATTGAAAGCAATTTTTATTCGTTTTTAATTAATTTTGATTGAAAACAATTTTTGATTGAAAATAAATCCGGTTACTTTAGTTCACCTTTAAAGTGAATACGTGTTGTTTGCATCAAAAATTGGCACAAACACCCAACAGAATTTTTGAAGAGAAATAAATGAAAAATATAAAATGAAAATAGAGGAAAAAAATAAAGAAGAAGAAACAAATCAAAGCAATGCCATGGACACAGCGATTTAAAGTGGTTCGGCGTTACTCGCCTACGCCCACTTTGAATAGAAAGCTTTATTAATCACTTTGTAAACTGAATACAATAGGGATCATATGAAAATCCTTAGTTAAATAGAGTATAGGGTAATCAGTAGTGTAAAAGTTCCCAAAATGAATAGCCAAGCCTGTATTTATAGTTAAAGATGGCGAAATATCTTCCTGAAAATTCAAAGAAGGATCTCTACAACCATATGGACCCGTAAGAGGGATCGCATGGCCCAAATCCCAAAGAATAGGGATCGACATCGATCACTCTTTTGGAGGAATTTAGGTGTGTGATCTCGATAGTAGCTTCCTTATGTTGAAATATGCTTAGCCTCCAAGTTTCATGCTAATTGGATTAGTAGAACTTGAGTTGTTGCTCAATCTTTGCTTCATTGTGAATTGCCTCCTG
Organism: Allium cepa; assembly: GCA_030765085.1. Lineage (NCBI taxonomy): Eukaryota > Viridiplantae > Streptophyta > Magnoliopsida > Asparagales > Amaryllidaceae > Allium > Allium cepa. The sequence goes on along the minus strand of CM060932.1, from coordinate 351,512,957 downwards.
ACTATAGCCGATCCTTATTGAGGGAATTGGGCCAGTCCCTCTTATTTCATCATTTTGAGGTGAGATCCTTAGGATAGGCTCCCTAGGGTTCCCACATCTTGTTCACAAAATTTCATATTCATTAGACTTAGTGATCCCGAGCTAATGGTTTTTTCCCATTGAATTGCACTTGCTTCCTGAGACCTGTCGATCCCTATGTTGGAGAATGGTTATTGCCAATCTCTCCTCTATGTTGGACTGGCTCCATACTTTGGACATTTTGCATTACATATCTCTAAATTTCATTCGATCACGGCTTCATATTATCATCTATTCTTGACTTGTGGAACCCACAATCATAGCTGTGGACTTACCGGCCTTGATGACGATCAAATCTAACTGGTCCAATCAGGTTAATATAGCCAAGACAAAATGCCAGATAGCACTTCCCTCTTAAAGTACATCTTGTCCTGAACTTGACATGCTTTGAATCGAAGCAGGATAGAGTCATCGGATAGAAATCCATCATGTTTTCAGGATAGTTGCTATCCTTCCATCAAATTATTTTTCCAAAGTGTTGTATCTCTCTTCGATCGTGTGATGCTTGGTTGATTTCCAATAGTATAAATTCAGGATTATATTCCATCAGTTGATATCTATATCTAGTTCTACAGGACTAGCAAGCTTTGGCTATATGATCCGGTCTCAAACTTGAAAGCTTCATATTTGAATTCAGTTTCCATCGATTTCAAAAATTAAACTTTTAGACTGTACACGTGCACGTTTAGGTATACGTTCTTGTCATTGGCTCCCGAACACGTTTGTACGGTCATGGGCCATCATCGATTTTTGTTGAGTTAGATGCAAGTTCATCGCATTTTGTATATATGCACTTTACATAGTCTTCATGTCAATGTTTGTATGCTCATATGCTCATGGCTGATCCTTTCTTTTCTCCCTTTTTGTATGTAAGGATTGACATCCTTTTAGCCGACCTCATTCCTTTTTTATATGTTCATAGGGATCGAAATTCTTCTAGTCGATCCCTTCTTCCTTTCTTTCGACTTTGTGAAGAAAAATGGGCAAGCCGGCCCCTCTAGCTCCATATATAAGCCAACACTTTCCACCCTACACTTCATTTGCTTTCACTTCCATTTTCCTTTACCTTTTTAACACCGTACCCTTCTCATTTTATCATTACAGCCGAACCCTTCCCTTTTTGTTCCTTCCTCGGTTTTGAAACAAAATCCACTGCACTCTAACATACCTCTACAAATTCGATTCTTCTTCCCATTAACCTCGATCATTTCAAAGCCATTCATCATCACTGCAAACATATATATAGGTAGGTTTTCTTGTCTTTTTGCCTTTAACTTCTGATGAGAATTGGGTTTGATTTCGCTAATTCATGGAAATACGAGGTGGATGGTGATGATGGAGAGTTCGACAAAGTAGTAAAGGAGGAGGAAGGCAAGAGCAAAGAACGAAGTAAACAATGGGATCGGTCGTGATGAAGTAAGTGAAGAGGGGTCGATAGTGAATGTTTGAGAATAGAGGGATCGATGGTTAAGTGTATGAGGAGGGAAGTGCAAAAATGTTGAAGTAGAGGGATCAATGTTTGAATTCAAAAAGGGACTGGTTATATTTTTTTAGGCTTAGGAGTTGGTTGCATTGTTGAGTAGAAGGATTGGCTGTTTTGGAGTATGAAGGGATCAGTTGCTTTGTTGGTGTGTTGTAGATAGAGGAATCAGCCATTGGCTTATCAAGAGGGATCGGTTGTTATAAGGGAAAGGGATCGGCACAAATAGGGGTCGACTATTTGTACTTGGTTAATCATAATATTTGAATTGAACTTGAAAACCAATCCATGTTCACTTGTTTGAACAATTGGAACCAATTCCATCCCAATGAATTTGAACATATGATGATAATGAACAATAGGACTTGCATATCCAATATCATACTCGAAATTGAATGACCAAACTCCTAGTACTTAGAACATGAACCAAAACTTAGCATATATAATTTAATAATGAACTTTACACTTTGACATGCTGATAGTCGATCCCAAAGCTTGCACAACTGATTAATCTAAATACCAGTTGAGACAGTCAGCGACGACGGTCACTTTGGTCGAAATCCAAAATCTTGTCATTTACTTTTTTCTTTTGATTTTGAACTGTTTACCTCTACACTGCACAAAACTTCACCATACTAGTTTACACTTAGCATCAGTGGACATGTAAAATTTTCCGATCTAGATTATCTATTGAATTTAGTTGATATAGGCTCCAAACATTTAGTGCATGTAGCTATGACCCCTTCTAGACAACCTTCTCAACTAAGCAATCCCAGAGCTGAGTCAAGTTCTGCAACTACATCGGTTGAATTTCCCATGATTGCCAAATTGAGAAACTGAAGGCCTCCGGCCCATCAACCGACCTTTTTTCTAATGTTCCCGTCCTCCCGGTGGAAGATATATGTCTTGCCCCGACGTTGTAGAAGGTGCTATATTTTTAAATAACCAAAAAAATTCCCAAGCCTCTAGAATTGGCGAGGCTGCTCTTCGCAGACTATGCACTAAAGATGAGATTCTGTTTGGAGATGTTCCGGTCCCTTTGGCGAACGACATGGCTCATTTGCCTCTAGAGGGGCATACAGCATGCAATAAATTCATGTGCAGGGCTGGATACATGTCGCCCATTAATTCTTTTATCTAGGAGATGCTAAATTACCATGGAATAGCTCCAGCTCAACTACGCCCGAATAGCTATGCCTTCCTTCATGGCACTTTCTTGCTATTCATGGATGTTCTGTTCCGCTCGGCATCTCCCGAGGACATCAGGTTTATTTACAATTTCAGACGACAGACAGGGAGCCTTTCCTACACTTTCCTCAAGGCTTTGCCGAACTATCAAGTTTTAACTAGTACTTGAAAAAAACTCAGCATCTTTAAACATGAATGGTTCTATGTCGAATGTCTGCTTAGCTTCATGAGGCGATGGTTGGAAGGATGTAAGTGTTTCCTTAACTTTATTCCCGAATTCTTTGACCCAAGTCATATCCTGAACTAACTAATACTTTGAAAATCAAAAGGTGTTCACCTACATCCAGAAGGCATTAGTTTCTCAAGGGTGATTTCTACAATTTGTGCCACCCCGGCTGAAGATAGGGAGATTAGATCCCTTATAACCGATGAATGGTTATCCCTCTTTGGACTGTTAGAAGAAGGTCACAACATCGTGCTTTTGGGAAGCGATGCACTACCAAGAAATGTAGCGGAACAAGAAGGCGGTGCTAATAGCCCTATCGTGCCTCCAGTCAAGGGGGATCAGGATGACATCAAAGAGTGTGAAATCAAAGTTGCCGAATCAATAAGCCTGGTGATGCTGATGTAGGTCTGTGTAATGCACCTGTTGTCGAACCATCACAGGGTATAGAATCTCTCATGCTAGTCATATAAACTTTGTAGGAGAAAAACCTCTAAAGAGCCTGAGTTTATTATCACTTCAGTTGATGAAGAGTCTTCTTCCCAACATTTAGAAAGTTCAATGGAAGGGTTCTCAAATCTTTCGATTCCTAATGATATCATGACTTATGACTTCCCAACATCAGTATTGGAGGGCTCAATTCTCCACTAGGAGTGGTGATGATATTCCTCCTAACTAGCAAGGGGGAGAAAACTCCTATGAGCAAGGCTGCAGCAACTGGTCCATCGAGGGGATACTAGGACATTCACAATGATGTGCACTTCTCTACATGATTTTCGTCTACCTTTTATTTAATGGACACTTATAATCTTTTTTGGTTTACAGGTGCGATGTCTCAATCCCATGCTTTCGATCGCTTGAAGAGCTCGTCAACACAGCACGGATCCAAGTGTGATCCAGAATCGGGTAGGCATAGGGGAGAGAGAGATGACCACCGGAAAAGAAGTCGTCGTTCAAGGTAGTCTTCATCTGCCAAACATATGTTCTAATCTCAATCATCTCATTAGGAAGCTCAGACCCATCTTCCTGTACATAGCGGTGAGCAAACTTCTTCCCATGCTCCTTAAGTTTCTATATCACCTGAGAAATATTCTAGTTCATCTGGTTCAAGATAGTCCCATGATCGTAAGGCAAGAAAACGTCCACTTGTTCCTTTTGATTCAGCTTTTCCTACTATAGCTCTTGAGGCTTCCATGGTAGAAAAATTGGTTGAACTTAAAGTCAATTTTTCGAAAATTTTCTTCGATGGGCTTTAAATTCCTTCATTTCATTCATACAATTTTAAGGAGTGTTAAAGTGAGCTCCTTTGTGTGTGTCAATGATGTTTTCGTGCAACACGAATCGTTTTAGCATCTAGCCAAAAAAATCTCCAAGGTGTCTATCGAAAGACAACATGAAATCGATCATCTCAAGTTAGGGGAAATCCATGATAAAGACATAATTAAACATCAAGACAATGAGATCTCGAAGTTAACAGCGAAGCTAACCGAGGCAGAAAAGAGTGCTAAAGAAACATCTTAGGCAGTCAGTAATCTAGAAGCTGCTCACAAAGAGGAGCTGGATGTTGCTCTCAACTGCAGCTGTGTGCTTGCTTTAGAAAATTCTACTCTACAAAATGAGAAAATATTCTGGCATGCTGCATTGAGGAACTAGAGGAACTCCTTAGAAAAGAGAAGGGATAGAAGCTCGAAGCTCAGAGGGAGCCGCAAAGACATTGCGAAGAGGCCGTCGAAGACCGAAGACTAAAGATTAAGCTTGATTAGAAACTCACTCAAATTGAAGTCCTTAAAGAAGAGGCAAGAGAAGCGAGCCATAATGGAATTAGAGAATAGATAGAGGCTTGGTTAGACGATGCCAAAGAAGTTGGTTGAAATGAAATGAAGGACATGTTCAATCCTCTGATTGTTGAATATAATGCTAAAGTCCTTATCCCTCGCGATTTGAGTTTTCTTGGAGAAGGCTATCTTGAATTGCTCGTCGAGGCTTAGGAATACATTATTGAAATGTAGGAGAAAGCCCTCGACGAAGTTGATTTAGATGAAGAGAAGTTACTATGGAAGATTCTTCGTAGGGATGAACCTTCATTTCTTACTACCGTGAGACTTCGATACTTCGACATTTTAACACCCTCCAGCAAAAGGAAAAACATCGATGAGTCTTCGGAGTCCGATCTCAAAGGTCCTTACTTCATTCCAAATGGTTGGAGCGTTAGTTTCTCTTGGCTCGGGACAGGATCCGAGCTATGATCTAGACAGACCCGGCTATCAACCAAAGGTGCTGACTCCTATTCCAGAGGGAAGCACTCCGGCAGTAACTAAAAATCGGCTGGACACAGTTATCTCATTTTATTCTCCACTTTTCATAAGATTTCATTCCTCATCCCCAATAGTCATGGGCTTATTTTCCTGTTTCCACGAATATGCAGGTCTCCCGTGTCATAGCCAAACTCCAATAAGCGGTGCCGCCATGGAGCCACAATCGACATCTGCTGAGATTTCGGCAACCATTGAAATTCCAAGGCCTGACGCTCAAGTTATCAGAGCACTTGATGATGATAAAGTTAAAGACCCACAATTGCTATATGAATCTGATGGCATTATGATTACTACCCCCATCTAACAAACCGACGAGCTCAGCTTAAAAGAGCGTATCGAGAGAGAGGAGTTATTGAAGCAAAAAACTAAGGTTGAACCCGCTAACATGGACATCGACGATCCAAATTTCATCTCATTATAAGTCATTCCACCCGACGGGTCATTTCTTGGAGAACTCCCTCCAATGTCTCAAAGCTCTCTCGCCAAGGGTGGTCGAGGATCAAAAAGAAGAGCGGGCAGAGGTTCTTATGGATCCACTCCCAAAAAAATCTGAAAAGGAGAAAAGGCCAAAGAAATAATCGTCACTTCGGCTTGGTTTGTGTATAGCTTGTATAGCTATTTTCTATTTTGTTGGCCGTGATCCGTGCAGGTACGACCCCCGTTTTTTGAATAAACTTGTACCACAATTTTGAAGTTTAGCACGCAAATAAAAGTTCTTTATTTTCTATCAAACTCTTATATGAACTTTGTCTAAGTAGTCGAGCTATTGCTTTTCCATTTAGTGTACTTGTAACTTGTTGCTCGATTATTTGGATGATAATTCATTAATTCTATCCTAAGGCCTCTATGTGGTCGTAGCCCTGAGTCATACCAAACACATGGCAGAAAGCCCTAGTGTTACACTATTAGATTCAGCGGTTTGAGTGATTATACTCTTACCCCTAGTCTTCGGTTAGTGGAGTTAGATATTGGATGGTCGAACTCCATCCTTAACGACTTTACACTCTTTCTATTGGTTTGGAGTTTATGAAACAGTGAGTGGTCGAATCGCACTTATCTATTTATTTAAACTCATATCCAAACTCTAGGGATAAGAGTTAGTTGGCGAGTAGTCGAATTGCACCTGACTTGTGTTTGTACTCCATCCCACACTCTGGGGAGTTAGAGTTACTTCGAAAAATAGTCGGACCGTACTTTCTTTGATCGATTGGTATACCCCAAGTCCGGGGTTTAACTTTGCGAGCAATCAGTCGCATCATCGCTTTTAATTTATGTATGTCCCATCGCTCGGTGGGATTAACTTGATTATCGGATGGTCAAGTCATATCCACTTCTCTTTACGTGCTACATTCATCGGGCTATGAGCTAGAATCATCAAATGAACGGTCGGACCACGTTCATTTTTTTAGTTCAATCGTGAACTTATGTAATCTACTACCTCTAAACTCTAAGAACCTACTCAAACATGTCGATATTGGTTATTCGGGTATTGTAACTAATATGTAATGCTACAGTAATCACAAATATGAAGGAAACTTCAAACTTTATTTGCCAAATAGAAAGAAATGGCATAATTTGTCTTATTACATATCTGGGATAATCAAATGCTAAAGCAAATTTAAAAATTGAATACAACTAAATGAAAAAGAAATAAACTAAGTGAAACAGCGTTACAAATGCTCGCTATTCCACGCTCTTGGGAGTGTGATTCCATCAATGGTTGCTAGCTTGAAAGTTCCTTCTCCAAGCCTCTATTCAATGACATACGGTCCTTCCCAAGTAGGATTCATGTGTGAAGGGAAAGAAAAAAAACCCATTTCAGGATGAGATCGTCGATTTCAAAGGGTCAAGGTCTGACTTTAGTGTTGTAGTATTGGGCGACTCGATGTCGATGTTCATCTGCCTTCAAATCAGCTTCTTCACGCATCTCATCTATAAAATCTAGAGATGCTAAGAGGAGATCTCTATTCATTCTGGGATCGTTTTAGGTTACGATGAGAAGGAACTTCAAGTTCAATAGGAATAACGGCTTTTGAGCCATAAGCAAGGACGAAGTATTGCCAGTCGTGGACTTTTGGGTAGTTCTATAAGCCTATAGTGCTATTGGAAGTTCATCCACCCACTTGCCTCTAGCTTTTCCAAATGCTTTTTGAGAATAGACTTTATGATTTTGTTTAAAGCTTCGACTTGTCCATTTGCTTGTGGATAAGCAACTACCGCAAATCTCTTCTTAATATTATGCAATGGCAAAGTCTTTTAATTCAGTACTATCGAATTGAGCCCCATTATCAATCAAATTGTTCGCGGAAGGTCAAAATGAGAGATGATGTTCTAGACAATGAAGTTGATTACTTTCTTTGTTATGATCATGGCTAAAGGTTCCACTTTGGCCTATTTGGTGAAGTAATCAACTGCAATGATGATGTACTTCGCATCACCTTTAGAGATCGATAAGGAACTGATAATATCTGTGCCCCATATGGAAAACGGCCATGGACATGCCATTTGTGTGATTTCCATCGGTAGAATGCTCAGAACTTTTGAATATATCAGGCACTTGTCACATCGCCTAGTTTACTCGGTAGCATCTCGGTTGACAGTCCGCCAATAATACCCATAATAGAGTTATTTTTTGCTAGGGTTTGTCCCCTAGTGTAATCGCCACATTCCCCTTCATGAACTTCCTTTAGGACTCGTTTTATTTCATCATGAGAAATACACTAGAGCCGAGGAATGAAAAAACCTTTTCTATACATGACCACTTCCTGAATGATATATCGTGAAGCTTTGCGAAGGACTTGTCGATTTTCATTCCTCTATTCGAGAAGAACTTCCTGTAGAAAATAGTCTTTAATCGAAATCATCCATGGCTCCTTCTCAAGCTTCGTCTCTAGTGCTCGATTGATATCCATTAGATTTATGCTTGTAGCATCTAGTACTTCAACTGGAATCAAGCTCATATGTTGTGCATTCCCGGTGCTAGCAAGCTTTGCTAATGAGTTGGTTTCTTTATTCCAATCTTAGGGAATGTGCATGATGTTGTAATACTCAAATTCAGTCAACAGCTCTTAGACTTGGGTAAGGTATGGAGCGAGTCATTGTCTTTTATCTTGGTAATCTCCCCTGACTTGGTATACTACCAACTGTGAGTCGCAAAAGATTTTAAGAGATTTTATCCCTAGTTTTCTGGCAAGTTTTAGTCGAGCAATCAGAGCTTTATACTCAGCTTCATTATTTGTTGCAAGAAAATCAAGCTTTAAAGCATAGCAAATTGGTCGTTTTTCTAGAGTTAATAACATAATTCCAGCTCCAAAATAGCGATCGTTGGATGCTCCATCCATATACATCTTCCACTGTATTATAAGGGTTCCACCGCTCTCTGGGAGATCAATCAATGCTGTGAATTTTGCTATAAAGTTTGCCAGTGCCTGTCCCTAGATAGCTCTTTGAAGAAGATAAGTGATGTTGAATTGGTTCAGCTCGATATTCCACTTGAGTAACATCCCAGACGTCTCAGGTCGCTGTAAAACCTGCAGTAATGACTGGTCGGTGTAAACATTGATAGGATAAGCTTGAAAATAGGGGTAGAGCTTTCGTGAAGCAATCAACAAACAGTACGCCAATTTCTCTATCAGGTAATTCCTTTCAGCTTTTGTTAATCGCTTGCTAACATAATAGAGCGATCTTTGGATTCGTTTCTCTTCGTGAAGCAGTCGGCACTTATAGCGTGTACTAGCAAGTAGATATACAAGTCTTTGTCATCCACTAGCTTTGACAAGATCGAAGGTCTCTCTAAATGGTTCACCAAAGCTTGGAATGTGTCTTTACAATCTTGTGTCCATTCAAAATTTCTTTTCCCTCTTCTACTCAAGTCAGAGAAATGAATGCATTTATCGGTAGCATTAGAAATAAATCGACTTAAGGCGGAAACCTTTCCATTTAGGCTCTGTACTTGTTTGATGATCTTTGGCACTTGGATGTTCTGAATAGCATGAATCTTCTAGGGATTAGCTTCGATTTTGCCGGCATTGATGATGAAACCCAAGAACTTTCCTTAGGCTAGGCCAAAAGAACATTTCAAGGATTGATCTTCATTTTGTAATATCGGAGCATATCAAACATTTTTGCCAAGTCTCTAATGTGGTCGTTAGATCATCTAGATCGTCGTGACTTTAAGAGCATATCATCCACATATACCTCCATCATCTTTCCCATCTGATCTAAACATTCTAGTGTTTAAATGTTGATAGGTTGCTCTAGCATTCTTCAATCCAAATGGAGTTACCACATAGCAATACGATCCAAAGTGGTAATGAGGCCAATGTGCTCTTGATTGGGAATATGCATCGGGATTTGGTTATACCCATAGTACACATCCGTGAAAGATAGCAATTCGTGTCCTACGCTTGAGTGTAACAGCTGGTCGATTCTTAGAAGGGGAAAACTATCTTTGGGCATGCATTGTTTAGGTCCGAGTAATCAATGCATGTCCACCATTTCTCATTTGCCATTCTCACAAGTACAGGATTAAATACCCATTTAGGGTAGAGAGCATTGTGAATAAACTCATTGCTTTTGAGCCAATTCACCTCCGCTTTAAGAGTGGCGGATCTCTTCGGATCCATGCCATGCCTTTTCAGTTTACTAGGACATGCCTTGGGTCGATATACAATGCATGGCTTGCAATGGAAGGAGAGATTCCACACATGTCAGAACGAGTCCAAGTGAATACATCAACATTCGCTTGGAGAAAACTAGCAAGTTCTTTGATCATTGAGGGACTGAGCTGTGATCCGATCTTTAAGACCTCTGATGGGTCATGTGACTGACCATAATGTCAATCATCAGCTCAACTGGTACAGCCTTGATCTCTTAGAGCTCCTCCTCCTCATCTCTCGGGTCTATGTCTTTATAGAACCGACTGTGGCATCCAAGCTAGGGCTCGGGCGTTGGTTATCAATCTTTAATGGCTTGGATGTGGAGAGACTCGTCCACACCCTTTCCTTTCTCCTTTTGTAGAGCATCCCTTAGCTCAGCTACATAATGGGCACGTCCGGTCGCCTGATCACCATGTACCACTCCAACACCTTTATCAGTGGGAACTTTAAAGTCAAACCCCATGGGGCAATAGTTGCTCGAAACTCAGCTAGGGCTGGTCGGCCCAAAAAGAATTATACGAAGATTAAGCATCCAAGATAACAAATGGCAACATCCGCACCCTCCTACGGTCACCTTCTTCCAACTCTATGGGTAATTGAACATATCCAACAGCTTCGGTGGCAACACCGTTAAAGCTATGAAAGCGGACTTTAGACGGTTTCAGGTCCTTAGCATCCATCCTCATCTGATCGTAAGCCAATTTGAAAATTATATTTATTGAACTTCCAAAGTAAACCAAAATCCTTCTCACTAATGTAGGGCCAATTATGGTCGAAATGACCATTAGGTCGATCGTCATTGCCACTACCTTATCTGCATCTATGTTTCTGAATACAATGCCGTCGACCATTGTACGCTCCTGTTTTGTCGGAGCTACATCTTCTACATGTAACAACCCTGTATTTTGTAATTATTTTTAATTTGAATTTCCTGATTTAAAAACTTTATTTTATTTTATTAAAATGAATAAATTTTGTTATTTTAAATATAATTTTGATTTTTATGTGAATGATAAATTCCAAACATGAATAAATAGAATATTTTCCAAAAATGTGAATTTTTAACAATGTGGTCAAACTTTGACTTTTAAATTTAAAATTTGAACATTTGAAATTTATCTTTATTTTATGAAAGTAAATAAAATTTTAAGTAAACTGCTTTTTTTCGTTGGAATCTGATTTATATTGTGAAAGTTATGCTTTTAAAACTATTGTATGTAAATTGTTTTATTTAACAAATTTGTTTATTTTAATATATATAAATAATATGTTTATTTGTCATGTCATGTTCTAATTTTGTTTACATGGGTAACATGACATGCCATGTGTATATATTTTATTTATTTGAACTTGTACATGACATTAAGTTTGGAAAATCAAGAGTCTTTTGGTTGTTTTGCCTTTTTTATTTCCCGATGTTTGTTTCTCTAATTTTATTTTCTATTTTTGTTCTTATAAACTTTGAATATATATTTATTTGATTTTGATTGATTTTTACTTTTAATAATAACTTAGGAATTTCAAGAGATATAGGTTACCTGCTTTGTGTATTTGTTGCCTTTTCCATTGCGTGTAAACAAAGAAAGAAATTTCAAATAAATATATGTTATGTTGCCTTAAAGGCATATCTTTTAAAATTTATTTGTTTAATGTTCTTGCATTTACTTTGTTTAGTAGAGGCTTCTTTTGTATATATTTTATTTTTAAAACTGTAGATATTTATAACATCCATTTTGCTTTGTTTCAATTAATTCCGATCTTTGCTTTGCAAATTTGGGTAACATACAACATTTTTTTTTAAAAAAATTCCGCGTTTCATTTTTTTCTATATCCATCTTCTTATTTACTTATATGGTATGTATAAACTTTATTTATTTAGTGAAGGTTTCTTTTGTGTATATACTTCTATATTTATTGGATAAGTAACAAATCGATTAAGATACGTTTTAAATATAGGCATACGTTTCTTAATTTATTTCTTGCCTTTATATATTTCCTACCATTTAATCTTCTACCATATCTATTCATAAATGCATAGCCGTGATTTTCTCCTTTTCAATCACGTACAAAGTTCTCAAACTCCTCTTTTCATTTGTTTAAGAAAAATATATACACAAGATCTTTTCCTCCTTAAATTGTGCCTTTTTAAATTTCCATGCCTTTTTATTTTCTAACTATTCCTAAACTTTAGCCGTTCAAATCTTTTTGTAAACCTAGCCGCCTCTTATCATTCACATGAAAAAAAGGGTTTCTCATTGTATCGTTTGCGTGAGGAAGGAAACAGTCTAGATCCATGGCTTCCATTTTATCCTTCTTCTTCATTTTTTCTTTGGTTTTTGCCTAGCTCCTCACTAGTTTTGTTCGGCCACAACCTCTATCACCTCCACCTTCCTCCTCCACCTTCCCATCCACGGCCTACACCACCATCATCTCCTCCCTAAGCCAAGCCATGAGTGCCATGACCCAAATCACCACAAAACCTTGCTAAAATTCCATAAATCAATGCTTAGCGGACAAAAACTCTACCACCACCTCCATACTTTGCCTCGGCCACCACCATCATGACCTGACCTCTAGCCACCAATATAACCTCTGACCTGACATGCAGCAGATCATAGGCCGAGCCCTAGGACCATAGGCCGAGCCTATGTACACCAAAACCTTCCATTCCTTGACCCAAACCCTTCCACTTGCTTGCCTTCACCTTCCTCATGTTTTGCCTTCCACTTTCATACCCATAGCCATGTCTCATGACTCATGGCCGAGCATACATGACCTAGGTCGAGCCTAGGTGTGGTTAGATCAAGCCCATTTGCATTTTGGCCAAGCTTATATTGTCTTGTACAAGCCTTTTGCTTCTAAGGTTTGGTTATCTTTCCTTGTTTTGTAATTGTTTTGCAAATCAAAATTTGTTAATTTTATTTGTATGTAAATTAAATATATTTGCTTATGTATGTATTATTTTGGGTTGATATAAGGCTCTCCATCCATTCAAATCTAATCGTGCTTGTCGTGCTTTTGGGAATCATTCTTAGGTGTTGTTTTGGGTCTCTAGCTTTGATAAAAGTGAGTCCTTCTCACTCTAACATTATTACTTATGAAATGGTAAATGGATGACAAGTGATTAGTAATTAAAATATTTTGCAAGTTAATGATGATATTATGATATATTATTCCATATATTTACCATGTTAACTTTGTTAATTATCACCCGACCTATGATAAATGACAGTATATTGTGACATTCACATGTTAGTACATTTTTTATATTGTTTATGCATATACTCACACTGCAAGCTCCCTGTTAAAATAAAATCACTATGGGTTGAAATGATACATACCCGAACAGACATTAGAATAGGGAAAAATCATTATGAGCTGAAATGATAGGCTCAAGTGATTTTTATTGTATTTTATTTGACTTGGGATTGCGGGTTTGAAATGATAGAACCCGGGTTTTCTTTTTAAATTGCGGATTGAAATGATACATGTTTGTATCACTTGACCTAGGATAGAAAATTATATACAAACCCCGTGGTATATTTTTAAATGATTTTTCTTAATATATGTATTTTTTTAAAGTTTGAAATTTTGATTTAAAAAGATATATTTTATGGTTTTAAGACATTTAAATATTAAGTTTTGAATTGTGAATTTGAGTATGTAAATTTGAAGTAAATGTGATTTTGACTTTAATTTATACTTAAAAATGCAAGTAAATAATGAAAATTTAAATTTAAATTTTAAATGGGTATTTGAAGTAAAATGTTAAGTTTTATTAAATTAATAAGTTAAGAAAACAGTGGAATTTTGACTTAACAAATGAATTGTGTTTAAATTGGATATTTAATTAGAAAAAAATTGTTGTGATAAATCATATGTTAAAAATGATTCAAATGTGAAATTTGAAGCCTAAATATGATATATAAGTTTAAGAATAGCAAAAATTTAAGTTTATTTAACTCTGGAAATTTTAATAATAGGCCGATGTAGCACTTTGTAAGTGCTACCGTTGCTAAAGTTAACTAAGCTTTGAATTAATAAGAATGGCCATTGTAGCACTTTGTAAGTGGCGTTGTTGCTGTAAATAAACAGAACATCTCTGCTATAGTACTTGGTAAGTGTTATGGTTGCTAAACTAAACTATATGCTGAAATACTTAATATAAGCTACGATAACACTTTGTAAGTGTCGTCGTTGCTGAAATTTGACAATGTTTTGAAATATTATAGATTTTAACACTGTTTTGGAGTTATATTTTAAAGTGTTAAACAATTTAACTTTTGGAATTGATTATTTATGAAGTTTAAGGAGTTTTTAATATAATTTAATATTTAAATTTGAATTTCAAAGGAATCTAAATTGAATTTGAATTTAAATAAGGTTTACTTTGTTATGTGTTAAATGGAATGAAATGAAATGAGATAAATGAATTTTTGAATGGAATTTTGAGATGTGTTTTGAAATGATATTTGAAATAATAAATTAATGACATAATTGATTTTTAAAAATGATATTTAAATTGAATATTTGAATTTAAGAATGATAATGATTGATGAGGGATTTGATAGGAAATGGTAGAAATGGTTTTGATATGAATATAGTTTGAAATAAAAATGGTTTTGGTTTCAAAGTGTAAACTATTTTGAAAGGAATATAGTTTTGAAATTATATCTTTGGTTTTTGAAAGTATATACTATTTCAAAATGACCACGGCGTTATAATAACGATTGGTTGGCGAGGAGACCGGGATCGGATATGGGCATACTCTCTGTCGATACCCAGAACCACTTTAACAACCGTGTACGCGGTGGAGATTCCGGAGTGACGTAGGATGGTGGCGGCATTTCCTTTGAGGTAAATACGTGGACCCGACTCCCGTGAGTTGGCATAAGGTGGCTAAAACAGGAGCGATTGACGGGCTAATGAGGTAGCATCTTTGATCGGACACATCCCTTCGATATTATACTTTGACTTTTGGATTGATTCAGTGGCCACTTTTGATTTTTTATTTTATTTAGGGGTGTGGCTCGAGGTGGGCGGTAGTTGCGCACTACGCGTTACCACCGGCCCGAAACCGTAATTGGTATATCTACCCTGGCATTGCCTAGTTGTGCCGTGTCACCTACTCTATCGCGCCTTGTACGAGTTTGGTTTTCTCCTGTAGCCTGTGTGGTATCCTCTGGTGGCTTCCCGATCAGGAGGGACTATGATATTGGATGGACTATTGGGACTATTACGCGTTAAGGGATATATGGGTAACCCCTTAATGCTATGAAAAAAGTAAGTATATTTTATTAATAGACATTATTATAATAGCGAAATATTACTACATAGTAAATAGTTTAACGGATCCTTAAAGGATGGGCGATCCCAAGCATCCTTTAAGTTACTGATGCATTTGTTATTGTTTACTTGAGTCGATTTACAGTTCATAAGTATGTATGTCCTGACTCGAGTGTTTTGTGTTTTGCTTTACGCTCGGGTCAGACTGAGTGATACAGCATTTGAGACTCACCTTTGGAGTCGGAGCTTTGCTTGAAGACCCGGCTATCTATTCTCTTCAAATACTCGGTTGATTTCAGTTATCCAGTTGCTTCCAGTTATGTATTCAGATGTTTACCTTGTTACTCTTCTGTTGTATCTTGTTCAACTTTGATGTATCTTACATATATATATAGTAGCTTCATGAACTTCTTTCTCTTCTACTTCCGCTGCATTATATTACTCTGTGTCTGTGATCTATGATTATTTATTTACTGTATATTCTGAGTATTGGCAACAAAATTATTACAATGCGGTATTTTGAGCAATTCAAGTCCGACATGTGCAGATGCGAATGGTTGAAAATGTCGGATCGTTACATTGTACTCCAACAAAATTCAAAATTCACATGCTTGATTGCGCTAGCATAGCGTTCCATCTCATGCCAACTCTTATCAACTGGATGCGGTCCTTCAACTATTATATTCATTACTAATCATTCACCAGTCCGTGCAGGCTCCTCGGCCCTATGTGGAACTTGTCCTATAACATCCCACCTTTTTGTACGCTTTAAATCGACGATAAACCACACACGTCAGACTCAAACCATATAGAAGGGCGGATTGCTATTGGGGTGAATAAGAAAAGGCAATGGCAGAAGAAAACAAAACAGAATCTTGCAGCGGAACGATAAAATATAATAATTAAATAACAGTTCATGAAGCTGTCTTACAAAAACATTTGATTATACTTATACAACACAGAATCAGAGTTACACATACCAAAGAATAATAAATAACAACGCAGCGGAACAATGTGATGCAGTGGAACAATATAGTAAATAATAGTAATAAAATCTTCATCTTCGTCCTCTAGAAGTAAGGTCTTCAAAATCTGAAATGCTCAGGCTGACCCGAGCGAATTGAAAGGACAAAACACTCGAATCAGAACTAAAAGATCTTATGTAAGGTAAATCAATGGTAAATAATATGAGTGGAATGGCGTGAGAGATGTTTACGGGATTTGACATCTCTTATCCAGTGTCAAACGTGAGTGCAGTAACTTAAGAGATGTTCGGGATTCACATCTTCTAAGGATCCGTTAAACTATCTACTATGTAGTAATATACGCTATTATAATAATGTCTATTAGTAAAATAAGCTTACTATAAAATAGCGCTAAGGGGTTACCCATATAGCACTTAACACATAATAGTCCCAGTAGTCCATCCAATATCAGCGCATCTCCAGATTGGAAGACCACCCTAAATACTCCACGAGCTACAGGAGAAAACCAAACTCGTACAAGGCGTGCTAGGTTAGGCGACATGGCACAACGAGGCAGTGCAAGGGTAGATATACCAATTACGCATCTGGACTGGTGGTGACGCATAGCATGCAGCTACCGCCCACCTTGAGCCACACCCTAAAAAAATCAGAGGGCCCCAATCAATCACAAAGTAATAGAATGGCATCGAAGGAGTGTGTCCGCTAAGAGAGGCAACCTCACTGGCCCGTAAGCGCTCCTGTTTTAGCCACCTTATGCTAACTCAAGGGAGTCGGGTCCACGTATATACCTCAATAGAATGTCGCTACCATCCTACTTCATTCTGGAATCTCCACCGCGTACACGGTTGTTAAAGTGGTTTTTAGAGTTGGTAGAGAGTATGACAACTTCCAGTCCCGGTATCTTTAACAGCCAAACGTTATTATAACACCACGTCATTTCCAAATAGTTTATACTTTAAAACTAAATATCATTGCCTTTTCAAAACCAAATCAATGCGATAACATTTTCATTTCAAATATATCCTTTTCTAAAATCATAACAATTTCAAATTATAATACCTTGAAACTATAACTTTGAAACATAACTTCCACCACTTAAATGGTTTAAATATCCAAAATACTTTATATAATAAAATAGCTTCTTCAATTTCACAAATCAATTCCAAAACAACTCGAATTTCCAAGTTTTTAATTCAACCAAATCCCAAATCATATATTTTAATTCAATTCAGTTTCCCAATAAATTATTCCAAATTGTATCGATTTTAAAACCGATTTGATCCACAGAATAAACCATTCCAAATTCAATATATTTCAAACTTTAAGTATTTAAAAATTTCAAAACTAAGTTTGGTAATTTCATATATATATGTGTATATATATATATAATTCAATTTTTCTATTGTTTAGTTTTGAAATATTTTACTTAATAAATCCATTATCATTTATAGAAATCTCAAATTACAAATAACTAAATATTTCCTTCAATTTACTTATACTTGAAGAACTCATTTAATTTTCCTTAACCCGAAATCAAGTTATAAAAATCATACCTTCTGAAATTTCCAGTTTAATTAATTTCACATTAAACTTATTTGAGTTTAATTCTAAAATAAATTCAATTTCAAATAAATTTTCAATTTATCTTCCAACCGTAGTTTATTTAAGTCATTATAACCTCTATGTTAAAATATAATTTAAATACTTAACCATATCATCTTCAATAAAAATCAACTTATTATTAAGCTTATTCTATATTAAAACAAGTTTATACATAGCTTAAAAATTGAGAATAAAAAAACAGTATATCATATCTAAAATCAATATTTATATAAAACTATATATTTCTTTAAAAAACATAGAAATCATTCCAAAAATATTCTTATAGATATATAGACCACTGTGCCTGTATATGATTTTCCATCCTATTGTCAAGTGATACGGATATTTATCATTTCAATCCGCAATTTAATATTCTACGGTTGTATATCATTTCAAATCGTAATCTCAAATTAATAAAAATCCATAACAAAGTTACAGTTTATAAAAATATAAACTAAACATCCGTTCAACCAATATCAACAATCAACATCCATCGCAATCATCATCCAAAACAATCCATAAATATCAACGTAGAAACTGATAATAAATAATAGGTATTTAACTAGCAGTTTATATGCAATAATAAATTAAATAACCATTTAATTCAAATAAATTCAATTTAACTGACATGGCGATTAAAAATATACCAAACAACCATAAATAAATTCCTAATCACATCATGAATTAAACTTAACAAACATAAGAAATTTTAGAAGTTGTGAGTGGGTTAAAACACTCACCTTTGAATTTAAATTAAATTTAAATCCAATTTAAACTCAAAATTTGAATAGTATCAGAATCCATCCAAATAAGCGCCAAAATGTTCAGAATTTTATTATGATCCCAGCAGAGAAAACCGCATGTAAATCTAAGTCCGTATGCAAAAGTTATTAACATTAGAACATTAAACGATTTGAATTATAAGATAAATAAATTAATAAAATTTACATACACGTCGCCTTCACTATCCCAACCCTAACCCATGCACTATTCATTGAGTTCAAACAGAAACCATTGCCACCTTGTTAACGAACGCCGGCCAACTTTTGCTCACGAACGCCGATCGATCATGCCTCACGACCCTCCCCTAGGCTAGCCGCGACCTCCCATACCTCATAGGTCCACCGCGATGCAGCCAATCATGGCTCTACAGCCCAACCGCCGCCAATATCAATGAACCCTAATTGAATTTCTGGCATCGATCTGACCGTCATCTCGTCCAACAAACCATGCCGATGAGCTCCTCTCAGTCCTCTCCACACAACGGTACCACTGATTTGGCGATCCATCGAAGTTGATCATCGCGTGATGAATTCCATGGATAGTTCATCGATTTTCGGCCACAACGGAACCCATATTGAAAAACGAATCATGTATTTGACTTGCGCTCGTCGAGAGCTTCAAATGCATATATAATTCGATATATGTTGAGGAGTATGAAATTTTTGACTTGGTTTTGATTTGCAATTGAATTGGAAATGGATCGTGAATTTTAGGGTTGGTCTGCCATTGAGAAAGAGGAGCAACAGAAATTTCTGTACATACAGAAATGAGAAATAAAAAGGATGCTAGGATTTATGACGACATATATATAGGCAGAACACAGTAGAAAAAAATGGGCTTGATTGGTTTGAAGGTTGAATGTTACGGCCTAAAAGCCCGTTTCGACTCCGAAACGAAGATGGGTCAACCCATATATCAAAATAGATGTTTTAAAATATTTTAAAATTAATGGAACATATTTCAGGTCCAAATTCCATTGTATGAAGAAATTATGCTAAAATCAAGTTATTTCAAATTGATTTCAATTAATTTTAATTAAATTGATTTCTTGGCGTTTCGATCCCGTACGATCAAACGACAAGTCCGATCGTTACGAAACTTGAAATCCTACAATAATTCACCATTACGGATCCAATGGAACTTGTTTTGTCGAAATCCGAGTCAGTGGCCAAAATGGCTAAATTGCACATTATTATATTAATTTAATATTTAATTAATTAAATCACTTTTTTCGTTTCAAATTTAATAATTCACGAATTCCATCATTTCTGATTTCTTAAACAATTACAATAATTTAAACAACTTATATATCAATTCAAAGTTAATTGATTTACCAATTGCCGTACTTAATTTCAATTTTAACAAATTCATTAATTATCAATTGAAATTCCAATAAATCCATTTATTTGATTTTAAATCTTGTATTCAATAAATTATTATCAAATGGATGAAATTAACATTGGTTCATGATCTATTACGTTAATATTCTCATATTTCATCTTAATTTCAATTAACGTAATAATTAAATATTAAATTTCATTTAACTGCAATTAATCCAATTATTGAGTTTAAATTCCAATAAATTGATAAATCTTGATTTCCATTCTTTTTATTCAAACTGTCATACTACAAATAAGGTTGACATTACTCCCATTTATTTTCTAGCTTTACATTAACATAATATTCAATTTAGATTTATTGCAATTGATTACCGAATTTTATTTAATACATTAAATAAATAAACAACCCATATTAATTTTCACCTGTTTACTTTTAGTTACATTTATAAGTTTATTACTTACCAACACAGGTTATACTTTCATATATAACACTAATTTTATTTCACTACCATTTATGATACCCTTTCATTACATACTTCAATATTTACATTCGCTTATCTTATATTGAATTCATAACCAAGTTGAACAATTTACACTACTTCATTATTGAGATTTCACTCCAGTTGTCAATAATTAGTTTTAATTACCATTGCTACATTTCATTTTCAACATTCACTTTATTATAAATTATAAGGTTTTTATTTCTTTCTAAATTTTATTACAAAAATCTTATTAAATTAACCAATTTAATTATCGAAATTTACGGGTCGTTACAATCTCCCCCACTTAAAACTTTTCGTCCCTGAAAAGGAAAAAGAAGGGAAAAAAGAATTAAGTAACCAAAATGTCTTATTTAAAATATTAAATTCATATACAATAAATTTACAAAATAAAATAATTTAAACAAAATATATAAATTTATAAACAATTAAATCTTTTTTTTTTAATATTAACAAATGCTTGGAAAACATTTCAGACAAATTTCTAAGTCCAAAATTTACTAAAATTTTTGCCAGAGTCTCCTTTGTATGAAGAGGCTCGAGAGTAAATATAATATCTAATATAACAATATATAACATATATTTCAAAATAATATATACCAATATGGGAAGAACAATATAATATCGCTAAAAAAACCATAATCCGAGAACGTACCTATTTGTCGGGCAAACAACGTTTAATTATGAACCAAAAGCAGTAGCAATTGTTTCCATAACCTATATTTCACTTATATAATCCAAAACGAGGTTAATAATTATAAAAAAAATGAAATATTTAAAGTTGTTTCAGCCACTAAAAAACAAATCAATATAAAACAATAATCACTTGCAATCATAGCATACAACCATCATATGAAGCCAATAAAATCAACCATCCATATATCCGTAGCGAACAAACAAATAGTTGTTCGGGTTTAAAACTTTAAATTGTACATAATGGAAAATAAACTACTAAGTGCACCATTTACTCAACAGTCTTAGATGAAACTAAATAGA
Source organism: Allium cepa (assembly GCA_030765085.1). NCBI lineage: Eukaryota > Viridiplantae > Streptophyta > Magnoliopsida > Asparagales > Amaryllidaceae > Allium > Allium cepa. The sequence continues at coordinate 351,491,522 of CM060932.1, read as the reverse complement.
TTATTCATATATCCAAACAATTTTAAAGTATCTTTGTCTAAACAACCATAAACCAAACAAACAACAATTTCAAACAATAGATCAAGTTCATTCTTATTAATTTCATTTCGTAACACTTGTTGTTTGATTTCCTTTTCATTCATATAATGATTTATCTTTTTAATCTACATTTATTTCTCATAGATTTTTTTATTTCCATTCATTCATTCAGTGTTTATTTCATTTATTTTCATTTATTACCTAAAAATATTTATTTTCATTCATCTATGTCAAGTCAGTTTCTTTTTATTGCATTATATTTATTAGTTCATTCTTTATTACATAATTTCATTTATTTACATTCATTTATTTATAGTATTCATGTTTAATTAAATTATTTAGCATATCAATTTATTAACTTAAGTTTATAATCGTTTATTTATAATACTTACCTTTCTATTATATTTAATTAGTAGCATTTCATCTAAACATCAAATTCTTATTTATTAAAGAATTTCATTGAATACTTTCATTACTTCAAGTTTTACTTATATAATATCCGTTACATTTTCTTATTTACATTTCAACTTTTTACATCTTTTGGTAAGTTATATATATGTTAAAAAATGCATATTGAAAATTACACAAGTTTAACTTATTTCATTTAGAGGTTCCGATTATTAATTAGTTAGATTCCATTTTACTACAATAGGACAATTAATTAACGGAAATATAAGAACTAAATACCGAGTTAAATGTCAAATCATTTTAAAATAATAGATAGATGTATACACTTACAATTTATATATCCAATTATATTTAAAACCATTTGAAATTCATATTTGTTTATCAAAATAAATCTACAGTAAAACTACTACAGTGGCCTTCCACCTTGAAACTCGAAAATGAATGTCGATGATGCGTGCACTCTTCACCGAAATTATTTTCCAATGACAGAGAGTGGAATACAGAACTTATGTCCTTCCAAAATTTCTTTAAAACAATTCTTTCAAATCATATTGAAATATTTATATCAGAAAATATTTCTAAATAACATTATTATTATATTCCAAAATCATTTGGAAGAAATTTTCAAAAACACCGAGGCTTAGGTTCTAAATTTCTAATTTCATTTATTTTATTTAAAATCTTATTTCCAACAAATATTTATAAATTTCGCTAGCTAAAAACCATTATATTACACCCAAATATATATCATTTAAAAAAATTTACTTTATACATAGAAAATATAATAGGTAAAATTATTTCATTCACCTATATTCAAAACAAATACTGCGTCGGTTTGTCCTATTAAGTATTTAGAAATCCCTATCGATGTCATAGCGTTCTATGCACCAACCAGAATTTATAAATTCAAAATGGAACAAATTAACGCAATATAAAACTTTTATAACACTATCAAATATGCTCTCTCATATATATACACTCAACGACTCATCATAGGGTATTACTACCCTATTAATAAAGAGTCAGACCCCACAACACTAAGGCTTATCGCTAAACCAAAGCTCTGATACCAAATGTAACATCCCATCTTTTTGTGCGCCTTAAATCGACGATAAACCACACACGTCAGACTCAAACCATACAGAATGGCGGATTGTTATTGGGGTGAATAAGAAAAGGCAGGGAAAAAAGAAAACAAAACAGAATCTTGCAGCAGAACGACAAAATATAATAATCAAATAACAGTTCATGAAGTTGTTTTACAAAAATATTCGATTATACTTATACAACACAGAATCATAATTACATATTCCAAAGAATAATAAATAACAATGCAGCGGAACAGTGTGATGCAGTGGAACAATATAGTAAATAATAGTAATAAAATCTTTGTCTTCGTCCTCCAGAAGTAAGGTCATCAAACCCTAAAATGCTCAGGCTGACCCAAGCAAATTGAAAGGGCAAAACACTCGTGTCAGAACTAAAAGATTTTATGTAAGGTAAATCAATGGTTAATAATATGAGTGGAACGGCATTAGAGATGTTTATGGGATTTGACATCTCCTATCCAGTGTCAAACGAGAGTACAGTAATTTAAGAGATGTTCGGATTCACATCTCCTAAGGATCCGTTAAACTATCTACTATGTAGTAACTTACACTATTATAATAATGTATATTAGTAAAATAAACTTACTTTTAAATAGCATTATGGGGTTACCTATATAGCGCTTAACACGTACTAGTCCCTATAGTCCATCCAGTATCAGCGCATCTCCAAATCAGGAGACTACCCTAAATACTCCACGGGCTAGGGGAGAAAACCAAACTCATAAAAGGCGCGCTAGGGTACGCGACATGGCACAACGAGGCAATACCACGGTAGATATACCAATTACGCATCCGGAATGGTGGTGACGCATAGCGCGTAGCTATCGCCCACATCGAGCCATGCCCAAAAAAATCAAAGGGACACAATCAATCACAAAGTAATAGAATTGTATCGAAGGAGTGTGTCCGATGAGAGGGTCTACCTCACTGGCCCGTAAGCGCTCCTGTTTTAGTCACCTTATGCAAACTCACGGGAGCCGGGTCCATGTATATACCTCAATAGAACGTCGCCACCATCCTACTTCATTCTGGAATCTCCACCGTGTACACGGTTGTTAAAGTGGTTTTCAGGGTTGGCAAACAGCATGACAACTTCCGATCCCGGTCTCTTTAACAACCAAACGTTATTATAATACCGCGGTCATTTTCAAAATAGTTTATACTTTAAAACCAAATATCATTGCCTTTTCAAAACCAAATCAATGCGATATCATTTTCATTTCAAATATATCCTTTTCTAAAATCATAACACTTTCAAATTATAATACCTATAAACTCATAACTTTGAAACATAACTTCCACCACTTAAATAGTTTAAATATTTAAAATACTTTATATAATAAAATAGCTTCTTCAATTTCACAAATCAATTCCAAAACAACTCGAATTTCTACATTTTAAATTCAACCAAATCCTAAATCATAAATTTCAGTTCAATTCAGTTTCCTAATAAACTATTCCAAATTATATCGATTTCAAAACTGATTTGATCCACAGAATAAACCATTCCAAATTCAATATATTTCAAACTTTAAGTACGCAATAATTTCAAAACTAAGTTTGGTAATTTCATATATATATATATATATATATACTTTAATTTTTCTATTATTTAGTTTTGAAATATTTTACTTAATAAATCCACTATCATTTATATAAATCTCAAATTACAAATAACTAAATATTTCCTTCAATTTATTTATACTTGAAGCACTCATTTAATTCACCTTAACCCAAAATCAAGTTATAAAAATCATACCTTTTGAAATTTCCAATTTAATTAATTTCACATCAAACTTATTTGAGTTTAATTCTTAAATAAATTCAATTTCAAATAAATTTTCAATTTATCTTCCATCTTAATTTATTTAAATCATTATAGCCTCAATATTAAAATATAATTTAAATACTTAACCATATTATCTTCAATAAAAATCAACTTATTATTAAGCTTATTCTATATTAAAACAAGTTTATACATAGCTTAAAAATCAAGAATAAAATAATATTATATAATATCTAAAATCAATATTTATATAAAACCATATATTTCTTTACAAAACCATAGAAATCATTTCAAAGATATTCTTAGATATATATATAGACCACGACGTTTGTATATGATTTTCTATCCTATGGCCAAGTGATAGTGATATTTATCATTTCAGTCTGCAATTTAACATTTTACGGTTGTATATCATTTCAAACCGCAATCCCGAATTAATAAAAATCCATAAGGAACTTGCAGTTTATAACAATATAAACTAAACACCATTCAACCAATATCAACAATCAACATCCAATGCAATCATCATCCAAAACAATCCATAAATATCGACATAGAAACTGATAATAAATAACAGGTATTTAACTGGCAGTTTATATGAAATAATAAATTAAATAACCATTTAATTCAAATAAATTCAATTTAACAGAGATGGCAATTAAAAATATACCAAACAACCATAAATAAATTTCTAATCACATCACGAATTAAATTTAACAAAAACAAGAAATTTTAGAAGTTGTGAGTGGGTTAAAACACTCACCTTTGAATTTAAATCCAATTTAAACTCAAAATTTTAACAGTCTTAAAATCCATCCAAACCAACGCCAAAATGTCTGGAATTTTATTACGATCCCAACGGAGAAAACCGCACGTGAATCTGAGTCCGTATGCAAAAGTTATGAACATTAAAACATTAAACGATTTGAATTATACGATAAATAAATTAATAAAATTTACGTACACGTCACCTTCACTATCCCAACCCTAACCCATGCACTATTCATCGTGTTCGAACAGAACCTCCGCCACCTTGTTAACGAACGCCGGCCAACTTTTGCTCACGAACGCCGATCGATCCTGCCTCGCGACCCTCCCTTACGCTAGTCGCGACCTCCCATACCCCATAGGTCCACAACGACGCAACCAATCATGGCTCTACAGCCCAGCCGCCGCCAATATCAACGAACCCTAATTGAATTTCTAGCGTTGACCTGACCATCATCTCTCCAACAAACTATGCCGATGAGCTCACCTCGGTCCTCTCCACACAACGATACCATTGATTTGGCGATCCATCGAAGTTGATCGTCGCGTGGTGAATGGCCATGGATAGTTCAGTCACACCGAAACCTAGATTGAAAAATGAATCATATATTTGACTTGCGCTCATTGAGAGCTTCAAATGCATATATAGTTCGATATATATTGAGGAGTCTGAAATTTTTGATTTGGTTTTGATTTGCAATTGAATTGGAAATGGATCGTGAATTTTAGGGTTTGTCTGCCATTGAGAAAGAGGAGCAATAGAAATTTCTGTACGTATAGAAATGAGAAATAGAAAGGCTACTAGGGTTTACAAGGACATATACATAGGCAAAACACAATAGAAACAAATGGGCTTGATTAGTTTGAAGGTTGAACGTTATGGCCGTAAAAGCCCATTTCGACTACGAAACGAAGATGGGTCAACCCATATATCAAAATAGATGTTTTAAAATATTTTATCAATGGAATAGATTTCATGTCCAAATTCCATTGTATGAAGAAGTTATGCTAAGATCAAGTTATTTCAAATTGATTTCAATTGATTTTAATTAAATTGATTTCTTGGCGTTTCGAGCCCGTACAATCAAACGATAAATCCAATCGTTACAAAACGTGAAATCCTATAATAATTCACCATTACGGATCTGTTGGAGCTAGTTTCGTCGAAATCCGAGTTAGTGGCCAAAATGGCTATATTTCACATTATTATATTAAATTAATATTTAATTAATTAAATCACTTTTTTCTTTTCAAATTTAATAATTCACGAATTCCATCATTTCTTATTTCTTAAACAATTACAATAATTTAAACTACTTGGATATCAATTCAAAGTTAATTGATTTACCTATTGCCATATTTAATTTCAATTTTAACAAATTCATTAATTATCAATTGAAATTCCAATAAATCCATTTTTTGATTTTAAATCTTGTATTTAGTAAATTATTATCAAATGGATGAAATTAGCATTGGTTCATGATCTATTACATTAATATACCCAGATTTCTTCTTAATTTCTATTAACGTAATAATTAAATATTAAATTTCATTTAATTGCAATTAATCCAATTATTAAGTTTAAATTCCAATAAATTGATAAATCTTGATTTCCATTCTTTTTATTCAACCCACTGTCATACTACGAATAAAGTTGGCATTATTCCTATTTATTATCTAGATTTACATCAACATAATATTCAATTTAGATTTATTGCAACTAATTACCGAATTTTATTTAATACACTAAATAAGTAAACAACATACATTAATTGTCACCTATTTACTTTTAATTACATTTATAAGATTATTACTTACCAACACAGGTTTATATAACACTACTTCTATTTCACTACCATTTAAGATACCCTTTCATTACATACTTCAATATTTACATTCGCTTTTCTTATATTGAATTCATAACCAAGTTGAACAATTTACACTATATCATTATTGATATTTCACTCCAGTTGTCAATAATTAGTTTTAATTACCATGGCTACATTTTATTTTCAACATTCACTTCATTATAAATTATAAAGGTTTTATTTCTTTCTAAATTTTGTTACAAAAATCTTACTAAATTAACCAATTCAATTATCGAAATTTACGGGTCGTTACATGTCCTCGGTTAGGATTGGATGTCCCTTGCCTGCCATCATATAGGGCTTTAACAAATGGCTATAACTTTCTTTCCTGAATTAATTTCTTGATAATATCCTGAAGATGCCTGCACTCAGTCCTGTTATGACCATAACATTCATGGAACATGCAATATTTTTTAGTTTATTTATGCTTCTCTGTCGGTTCTTTCAGAATGGCTTCCTGTACTACATAGTATTGTAGGTAGGCAAATAGACGTTCTCTAGAGAAGTGGTGTGTAAATATCATACATTGGGATCCTAGGCTTTCCTTTTCTAGAATCCCTTTTTCATTCACGATTCATATCTCCACCTTTCTTTTGCTGATTCGGTTTATTTTGGACAATCACTTGAACTTTTCTAGAACTACCAGTAGATTGCTTTACTACTATGTTACTCTGAACTCCCTCTCCACTTGGTCCTACAACATTCTTCTTCCTAGTGCATCAGGCTTCCTCTTTTCTCAAAACCGAGCTGCTTTCGCAAAAAAATGCTCCAACTTTGGGGTGGCTTGCCAGTTAACCAGTCACCAAAATCAGAATCTAGGTCAATCCCTCTTGTTACTGCCATCCATATTGGATGGTAATTTCGATTACTAACTTTTGTGATGGTTGTATTGAATCTCTCCAAATAATCTTTTAGCGATTCTCCCAAGCTGGATCATGCTAGATAGGGACATTATATCTTTGAGGCAAGTTGTGTGCATATGAAACTGCTCCATAAACTTAGTTGCTAGATCATCAAATCTAGAGATTGACCATAGGGGTAACCACGTAAATCACATCATTGCTATTCTAGAGAAAGTGATTGGAAAACATCTATTCTTAATTGCATCATTAGCTTGTGCAGAATCCACCAGCCATTCATATCTCTTGATGTGCCACCTAGGGTCAATTTTTCCCTCATAGGCAGGCATTGAACCTCTTTAGATACTCAGCATGTAAAATATTATCAATGAACGAGGTATGGCTTCTAGAGATACCCTAATCATCATTTCTCCAACTATAGATCTCTCTTTCTCTCTCACTAGCTGTCTAACCATAGTTGATAAGTCCGGCATTTGGTAGTTGAAGCCAAGCGGTGGTCGTGCTCCACGTTACATAAATGGTCTGATCGATGTTTATAGGCCGTTCCACGCCTTCTTGGCTCAACATCCTCTTGATGTATATCACATACATTCACTTCATCGTCGTTTTAGGGAAGTAGCTAGTCTGAGGCCACCTAAAATCCAACTTCCAAATCAGTCACAGCAGCTCCAGCTTGGGCTCCAACATGGAAAGGTAAGCTGCCTCCTCTGGAAGAGGGATCGGTGTCGATCCCTGTGGAGGGATTAGTACTGATCCCTATGGAGGGATCGACACTGATAGGCCTTGGTAGACCAGGTAGGTTTGCCTGCTGAAGCTTCTGCGACATGCCCATCAATTCTACAATGCATGCGTCTTTAATAATTATCCGATGAACAAGAACTCTCGTGGCAGAATAAGGGGTAGGTTCCCTCCTAGCTTTCCCACGTTGTTGCTGACTGATTTGGATCATTAGGGTGATATTAGCTTGAATATGCCGATTCAATTGTCAGTGGCTATCCACTAGCTCTCTCATCATGTTTTGAAATTAAGCTCTTGTAATGGAATCAGCTATGTTCTAGATATCAACTAGATTAGTAGCAGTCCCATCCACTAGTTGATTGCTCGAGCCTCCTTGTTGGATGCTAGCATTGTCGTTTTCTTCTGCATTCTGAGAAGTGGATCTGGTGTTCCCAACCATCGTTGATGATTTTCCTTAGACTTTTGCAAATCTGCATTGAACAAACAAGCTTGTTGAAGACAATTATGGATCTCCTTCGGGATTTATGCAATCTAATAGCAATAAAGGGGTTCGAGTAAGCTAAGAGTCAAGCTCTCACTTGAAGGAACCAAAATGTTTGCACCAAAAATTGGCACAAATACCCAATCAAAGTTTTGAAGAGATATAAATGAAGAATATAAAATGAAAATAGAGGAAAAGGTAAAGAAATAGCAGCAAGTCAAAGTAATAATACGAACACAGTGATCTATAGTGGTTCGGCGTTGTTTGCCTACATCCACTTTGAATAGAAAGCTTTATTAATCACTCTGTAAACTGACGATAGCGATTGGTTGAACGTCCTTAGTTACAATAGAGTACAAAGTAACCAGCAGCGTAAAAGTCCCTAAAATGAACGGTCAAGCCTGTATTTAGATACGAAGATGGCGAAATATCTCCCTGAAAATACGGCAGAAGGATCTCCAAAACCATATGGAGGGTAAGAGGGATCACTGACCCAAATCCCAAAGAATAGGGATTAGTATCGATCCCTCTTTTAAGGAATTTGGGGGTGTGATTGCTTACCCATGTTGAAATATGCTTAGCCCTAAGTTTCATACTAACTTGATTAGTAGAATTTGAGTTATTTCTTGATCTTTGCTTCAATGTGAATTGCCTCCCGATTTCAGTTGATCCTTGTTGAGGGAAGAGGGATGGTGCCTCTTATTTCATCCTTTTGAGGTGTGATCCCTAGGGTAGGCTCCATAGGGTCCCCATATCTTTTTCACAAAATTTCATATGCATTAGACTTATGTATCTTTAGATATTGGTTGTTTTCATTGAATTGCACTTGCTACCAGAAACATATCGATCCTTATGTTGGAGAATGATTATTGTTGATCCCTCCTCTATGTTGAACTATGCTCCATACTTCGGACATTATACATTGCGTATCTCTTAATTCCGTTCGATCATGGCTTCATATTATCATCTATGCTTGACTTCTGGACAGCACAATCATCGCTCTAGACTAACCGGCTTTGATGACGATCGAATCTAATTTGTCCAATCAGGTCAATACAGCCGGGGCAAAATGTCGGATAATACATTTATTACATAGTTATTATTTGAATATATTTTATTTGGTTAAATAAGTGTAAAAGTTATTCCGACTTAAAAACCCATAGGTGGACTTCTATATAAAACCTTAAATAATTTGATTCCTTCCTAAGTTGAAAGTTGGATTTGTTAAATTTAACCTTATATATTAAATATTAGATTGCAATCTTCACACATATGTGTTGTTTCAGATGTTAAAGTACTTACAATTATTCATATATGGACATGTGTATGTTATTTTAAACAAATTTTATAAAACAGACTTTTGTGTAAAGCTATAGAATTCAATTTTAACCTTTCCTTAATTATAAATCTATCGTTATATATACATATATTTTAAATATAAACTACTAACAACAAAGGCATAAATGAGTCTATTATAGTGTAAATCCAAACACCTACATAGGGTCAAATTAGCAATGTACACATCATATACGTAGCATGCGCATTTTACACAAATAGTGTGTTTGATTAAAACTTATATTCTTTTTAAACAAATTAAATAAATAAATATTTTATTTAAAATATTTTATGTTAAATGTAAAATCCACTTTAGACTTCGTAGGCCCAAAAGATCCAAAATAAGACTTCTTTTGAATCTATCTATTTCACCCGCTTCCAACTAGTTCGGTTCCTATAGGAATGAATGTGTTAAGTGGTATAATTTGGCTTGCATAGGTCTTGAGGCGATGATACGTCTATAGATTTATTAGTGACTTAGTGTTAACTAGCTTTTAACCAAGCAGATTTTTAATGGAAGTTAGAGTGTCAAGACTAATATGAAATGATTCACAAACTTGGAAACACATTTAGAAGGGCCAAGAGACGAAATTCAAGAAGTTTTAAGGCGAATGGAGCAAAGTCTACCACTCGGTACCAAGAAAAACCTCGCGGTATAGAGAGGTTTTCTCCTCCAATTTGGACCTCCCAAACCCCTTGGACTTCAAGGACTACATCAACTGATCATCATGGAGTATGTTTTCCAAAGAATAGAAAGAAACTCTAAGGAATCTTGAGAAGAAAGCAAAGAAAGAAGGAAAAGACAAGAAATATTAAGGAAATCATCGAAAATAATTCAACCTTCAAGGAAAAGTGATCGAAATGCAACCAATAAGAGATAGGAAGGAAAAAACAAAGGGAGAAGGAGGATTCTACTGCATAAATACCACTCGGTACCAAGAGGAACCTCTCGGTACTGAGAGGTATTTATTAGTATTGAGGCCAGCTTTGGCTCGCTTGCCCAATTGGACTTAGGCCTGGACCTAGACCTTTTACTTCATCGATCTCCGAGTCTACTGGCAAACTTTCTAATAAATATGAACCCTATGCCTAAAAAAAGAACTTTTGGCAATTCATCTTCTACATCTCATATCTCTCTTTACCATAGTCACCAAGGTAGACAATGTTGGTAGTTCTAGGCTTCAAAACATGTTAATCCTTTGTACTTGTGGCTTAAAAATCTCCCTAATCCTCTCAAAATCTCTCCCCAAATCAATAATCAATAAAGATACCGTGGACATATTCCAGACATTGATGAACCTTATAAAAAATCTTGTGTCTTCTTTTATTATCTTAAAGTATTTGCTACATCTTAACTTTTTAATAGGTTTTAGGGTGTTGTGCGACTTTTTAGCGTCAATATTTTGGTGCTTTCACTAAGAACTTGATTCTTATGGTCAGATCTAGCTTGCTATTGTGGATTTAGAGAGATCTGCCGGTTAGATCTAGAAGATTTTCCTTAGAGAATTTTAAAACTTGGTAGTAGAAATCAATGATGCATATCTGAAAGATCCTCAAGAGCAGTGGATGGTGGTGATGAAGGAAATGCTCACCAATTGAAAGTTAGTAACCGGTGGGTAATACCATGATCATCTACTCAACATGAAGTAGGGTTGATCTTGATAATATTATGCAAAAGTTGAACTAGAAATTGGTTGACAGTCAGAAGGCTTTGATGGAAAAGATGGATGCTAGCATAATACTGTTGAGCCAACAACCACAAAAGACTAGGAGGAACATGAGAGAAGCTTCTCTCCTAGATCTAAGAAGAGAATTCATCTATTTTCTATCAGAACGGAAGAAATGAGAGACAAAAACAAAAGGAAGTGGTTGGTAGGCTAACATAAGGATTTGATTGAGGAATCAAGAAACTCCCTCCAAAATAAAACCATTCGGCACCAAGAGGAATCATCTCGAAACCGAGAGGTTTTCTGGACAGAATGGGGGATAGGGAACCGAAGCTTTGAATTTTTCTAACTTATATGACGATTTACAACTTGACGATGATGATTATGACCCGAATGTTGAAGTTAATGATGCTGGAGTTTAAACAACCGTGATAGAACTAACTGAACATAAAAAGAAGACCAGAGGAGTAGTTCTCCAAAAGACTAGAGAACCTAGACATCTGTGGAAAAATCAAAATCGTTTGTAAATTCAAAAACTCGATGCAGCTCCTAATAGTCGACCTTTCAAATACCATGCCAGTAAAGAATACATAGCGTATGTGGTTAAAAAACTGGTGGAGAAAGCAAAGGTATAAGGAACAAGGATTGAGGTTCCATGCTAAGAAAAACTCCATTTATGGAAAATATTCCGAAAGAAGAATATCCCAGGAATTTACTATGCCATTGTATAACAAGATTACGGATCCTAGGAAACATTTACTCAAGTATGAATGGCACATGGACGGTGCCAGGGCGATGGATGCTACTGGATGTAGATATTTTCCTATCTTCTTGGAAGGAGTTGCATTGATGTGCTTCACTAGGCTCATGCTGAGATCCATATCGACTTTTGATGAGTTAGCAAGAAAGTTCATTAAGCACTTTCAACTCCATGCTAGGTGGCCTAACGATGTGATGTCCTTTTTGAGTTTGTCACAAGGACCTAACGATCCCCTAAAAGGGTTCTTGATCGGTTTAATATTGTTGTTATAGAAGTAAGCAATTCGAAGGAGGATCTGGTATTCATAGCATTGGTCCAGGGCATATACCCGGATATGGATTTCGATAGATGGCTGAAATTGAAACAACCTATGATTATGGAAGAGTTTCATCGGAAGGCTAACCAGTTTCTGTGATTGGAAGAAGAGAGTCTAGCTCTAGGAAAAAATGGCGATGGACGGTCGAAAGAAGTCATCCAGAGCAATGTTGTGATTAAACAAGCTGGAGAAAGCTCTAGTAACATAGCAGTTAACGTTGGAAATTTTGGCAACCGAAAGAAAAGAAAACAAGGCCCTGGTGGTAGGTGTAAGGAGCATAATAAGTGCCTGAGGAATATGAAACTGGAAGATTACACACCTCAAAAAGATACTATGGAAAACATATACCTTGCTACTCAAGGAATGGAACGATATAAGAAGCCACCTAGGAGGGATGCAACTGAACATGAAAGACGCTTCGAAAAGTTCTGTTGATTCCTTGAAACTCATGGACACAACATTGAATGAGTGTCGACATTTAAGGGATCTCATTAAGGAACTGATAAGGAAAATCAAGCTATAGTAGTATGTTAAAGAACCATAGGAAGGTGGTCAAGCTACGCGGCCCAAAGGCCGCTCGCTTAAGAGAATCAGGCTGAACCAACAGGAGAAGGGCCCAGGCATAATGATAGGAAATTAATTATCAATACCATAATTGGTGGACCCCATCCGGTGGAGAAAATTTAAAGGGAGATGGGACGGTACATGATCTCACTAAAGCATGAACTATAGGATGATTACTCTACTATAGAAAATGAGCTTCGGCTAAGTAGTAGTGGATGATGACTGATGATATCGTATCCAGGAATAGAGTAGATGGAGTCGAAGCACCAACTTTTGACCCCATGGTAGAAACAATAGGTACAAGACCGGCAAAAGTTCATCAAGTCTTGGTAGATACTGGAAGTTCCGTGAACATACTATTCAGAAAACATTCGACCCGATGAAGATCAACATAAAGGAAGTGATAGCCTGTAAAGCCAAGATTCAAGGCTTTATGGGCAAAGAGAAACGACCAATAAGGATAATTGATCTACCTTTGGAATTAGGTGAAGGAGATCGTAGGATAGTCCGGATTCAGAAATTTGTTATAGTAGATGAATACTTGACATATAATGCCTTTTAGGGCCGACTAGCCCTTGTTGATTTTAGAATAGCATCAGCTCCTTCGTGCTTGGTGATGAAGTTGTACACAGTGTATGGGGGTTGGATCGATAAGTGGACACCATAGCGTAGGAAGTGAATGTTATGTTGCAAAACTAAAAGAAGCGAAGCAATGTGAGAAAAACAAGGATATGGAGAAGACTCCCCGCATCTATGGTTCAAAAACATAGCAACTAAAGCACGACCCTTGGCTCGGGAACCATAGCAGGTTTGATAGGTCTATGGATTCTAAGAAGAAGTCAGGAGAAGTGCGGACGACACCGGTCAAGTTGACGGTGAACGTCCCGATCGATACAGACGATCCAACTCATGTTTTAAAGGTTGATCTCAGCTTAATATTAACTTGAAGAAGGAACTGGTTAATTTCCTCCAAGGAAATTTGTACGTGTTTACTTTTACGCATTCGGATATGTGCGTGATAACATCGAGATAGCATGTCACATACTTGATGTTGATCCAAAGTCTACACTTATGAAACAGAAAATATGCAGTCTGGGTCTAGGGCGATTCACTGCATTGAATGAAGAAGTGGATAAGCTGATGACAAAATGCTTTATCCATGATGCTTTATACCTTCATTGGGTATCCAACTCGAGTTAGTCAAGCAATCAAATGGAAAGTGGTGAATATGCATCGACTATCGACTACTCAAAATTGAATAAGATGTGCCTGTAGGACAGCTTTCCCCTATCCAGGATTGACCAACTTGTAGATGGAATTGTGGGGGCATAAGTTACTTTCTTTCATGGACGATTATTTGGGCTATAACCAAATTTCTATGCGTATACCGGATCAGGAGAATACTGATCTTATAATGGATTTAGGATTATAAGTCTATCCAGTAATGTCATTCGGTTTGAAAAATGCCAGAGCCACTTACTAGAGATTGGTAAATTCTATGTTTAATAATCAAATTGGATTAATAGTGGAGGTGTACGTGGAGACATGTTTGTGAAGTCACGAGTATCGTGGAACCATTTGAATGATCTTTCAGAGATGTTCTAGGTTTTAAGGAAACATGAAATGAAGTTGAATCCATTGAAATGTTCTTCCAATGTAGATTTGAGAAAATTTCTTAGATTTTTTGTTAACGCGAGGGGCATTGAGGCCAAAATGGAGTAGATTAGCACCTTGAGGAATGTAACTGCCCCTGACTACGAAGAAATAACTACAACGCTCGAATGGGAAGATCGCTGCCTTGAGTTGGTTCATCTCGAAGGTAACAGATAATTGCATAACCTTCTTTGTCCCTAAAGAAAGGCAAGAAAAGCTTTGAATGGAGTCAGGATTTTCATAATGCTTTCATAGAATTGCTGAGGTACATGGAGACGCACCATTCTTATGCAAATCACTAAACGGGAACGATTTGTTTGTTTGTTTAGTAGTGCCTAATCATGCTCTAAGTTGCAGCCCTAGTACTTGGGGAGGCAAGGATTCAAATATTGGTTTACTATATCAGCAAGCGGTTCACTAGAGCTGAAAACAACCACTTGAAATTTGAAAACCTAATGTACTACTTGCTGATTGGGTCTAGGAAACTGTGACCATATTTTCAGGCTCATCCAATCAAAGTACTGATAGATCAACCTCTTAAGCAGATGTCGTACCGACCTGAGACTTTAGGAAGGTTACTGAAATGGAACATAGAGTTAAGCCAGTACACTATAACCTACCATCTAAGGAGAGCGATAAACGGACAGGTATTGACAGACTTCATTTCCGAATTTACTTCGTGTGATGGTAAAGAGAAAGAGTAGGTAGGTAAAGTTCCTCGATGGAAAATGTTCGTAGATGGAGATTTAAATGAACATAGTTCAAGCGTGGGAGTAGTGTTAGTAACTCTGAAGGGACGCTTAGTTTTCTATGCACTGAGATGGGAGTTTCCAGCAACTAATATTGAGGCCAAATACGAGGTGTTGATAACGGGATTGAGGATAGCAAGGGAGTCGGGAATAAAGATGCTACACATACTAAGTGACTCCTAACTCGTGGTTCGTCAAGTAAGAAAGGAATATCAGGCTAAGGGTACGAGACTTGCCCCATACCTAATAAAAGTATTGGAACTGTTGGATGGTATAATGCACTATACTATCGCTCATATCCCTACAGAAGAGAAAACAAAAACCAACTCATTGGCTAAGCTGGCTAGTTCCGGTGAAGCAAAAATGATGGGTCTAGTTCCACGGGCGGTTCTAACGACTCCGAGCATTGATCAAATAGACGTCGACTAGATTTCGAAGACAGTGGATGAAGAGGAGTCATAGATGACTCTAATCAAAGACTATCTACTTAAGGGAACTCTCGAGAGAGACAAAAATGAACAGTAGAAACTCCTTTGAAAGGTATCTCGATTCATGATGCAAGAAGGAGTGTTGTATAGGAGAGGATTCTCTACCCCTGCTTCGGTGTGTAACCAAGGATGAGGCTAGGAAGATCCTTATGGAAATCTATGTAAGCACCTATGGTAATCACACCAAGGGCCAGATATTGGAAAAGAAGATACCGTGCTATGGATATTCGAGCTAACGATCAACGGAGATACATCCAATTACACTAGTCGATGTGACCGTTGCTAGAGATCTGCAAAGATTTCAAGAGCACCATATATAGAATTTACACAAATGGTTAGCCCATGGTCATTGCAGTTTAGGGAATTAATCTAATCGATGTACTACTAATTGCAAAAGGAGGAGCCAAATATGTGATAATCGCAGTGGACTACTTTGTGAATTGGGCAGAAGCAAAATCGCTTGCCATGATTACAATGACAAAGGTGATCAACTTTATAACAAAGAACATCATTTGCAGGTTTAGAGTAGTTCAGAAGATCATAACGGATAATGGAACTTAGTTTGAAAGTAACGAGTTCAAGAATTTCTGCAAACAGTACTAAATTGAAAAAAGTTTTTTTGTAGTAGCACATCCACGACTCAATGAACAAGTGGAGGCAGTGAACAAAATCATCAGGTCCACACTGAAAAGGCGACTAAAGAGAGCCAAAGGCAATTGGGATGACGAGCTTCCACTAGCATTATTGGCTTATATGATGGCTCACATGTCCGCAAATAGACATACATTATTCACTCTAGCATACAAGTCAGAAGCAATAGTTCAGATAGAATTGGAAGTCCCTTCTCATCATAAAAGGCATTACAATCCAAAGATAAAGAAGAAACTTTTGCTTGAGTCTCTCGATTTGATTGATGAAAAAAGGGAAAAGCGGAGTTAAGGGTAGTTGCTCACCAAAGAAGAGTAGCACGACATTTCAATGCCAAGGTTGAAAATCGTACTTTTAAGGTAGGGGATCTCGTTTTGAAATGAGTTCTCCCAAGCACGGGGCATTGGTCCGAAATAGGAAGGACCCTATGTAATCAATCAAAATCTCAAAGATGGAACTTTCAAGCTTGCAAAAGTTAATGGATCCTAATTCTGCATGCATGGAACATCGATATGCTATGGTGCCGACGCACTTAGATTTTCTTGTTTATTTTCACGAATAAACCACCCAGGGATTTTAGAGGTAGCATAATAAGGTAGGACGTTCCACATTTTTCATCTTTAATAATTAATTATTTTCTCGAACCAATAGAACTGTGTTATCATAAGAAAAATTCCTCTGCTGCATGATTAGCAGTGCGACAACAAACATGCTCCTTAAGCCTCGAATCATGGCCGAGGAGCATAGTTATAGGGGTCGATCAGATAATTAGACCCCAACCTTAAGGAATCTGACTTTGCTCAAAGATTGGCAATGTCAGTAAGGGAAAACTCTTACAGGGGTCGATCGGATAATTCGACCTCGACCTTCGATAAACTGGCATCGTGTCGGGATGGAGTGACCATTTAGGGGGTGATTGAGTATTCATCCCCGACCTTCAGGAATCTGGTATTTTTCGGAGAGACTGGAAACATCAGGAAGGTAAAACTCATTTAGGGATCGATTAGATAATTCGACCTCAACCATCATAAATCTGGCGTTGCTTAGAGATTAGCGATGTCAAGAAGGAAAATTCATTTTGGGGCCAGTTGGATAATTCGGCCCTAACCTTCAGGAATCTGGCGTCGCTCAAAGATTGGCAACAGCAGGAAGGAAACTTATTCAGGGTCGACTGGATAATTCGTCCCTAACTTTTAGGAATCTGGAGTTGCTCGAAGACTGGCAACGTAAGGAAGGTGAAACTCATTCAGGGGTGGATCGGATAATTCAACTCCAACCTTTAGGAATTTGGCTTCGCTTGGACATTGGCGATGTCATGAAGGACAACCCATTCAGTGTTTCCTTGAATAATTCGAATCCGACCTTTAGGAATCAGGTGTTGCTTGGATACTGACAACTGTTTGGAAGGTGTAACTACTTAGGGGTCGATAGGATGATTAGACCTCGGTCTTACAGGTATATACCATTTCCTAGTGTTTGAGTACAACTAACCACATAGGGGTTGATCGGATAAATCAACCCCGGATCGTACATTTTGTCCATTGCCTTGAAGTTCGCAACATCCAGAAAGAATGTTTGAAATCGAGCTGTTAAACTGTTGGTTCTTGGAAATAGGAGATAGTGTCCAAAATAGATTTTCGCGACTACACTAGCGTCCTGGTAAGAAATGCTCGGTCAGGGATAAGCGAGGATAGTCATTGAAAAATGAAAAATAGTTATTATCAAAACCTTTTGATTTAGGATCAGGATTGGAAATGGGCAATCAGACTGGGAGTAATTTGAAAATTTGCCCCAAGATGTTCAATTCGTGTTAGTGCTTGGAATTTGGCATTTCGAAAAATAGCTTCCGCGAATCGGATTTAGTTCATGGTAGGGATATAAAAATAAAAATAAATATTACAATTTCTGCCCTGGGGCAACAGGGAACAACATTGAACTTGGATTATTTAGGATTAGTGACTGGTCGGAAGAGGCTCGACCCAACATGAATAGGAATAACCATAGAATTGGTAAACGATGGTCCTATTTCCCAAGAAAAGCACTTTAGTGACTATAAATAGGGCGAAAACATTGGTATATAACTAAAGCAATCGCAAAAATTCCATTTGCATGCACTGGGATGCGATAAATGGGAGTGTTGCATGTAAATAGGTATATAATATGGATAAACTGTAGTATAACCAATTACATTATATACACAGACAGTTGCACACAAACAGATATAGAACATAAAAGAGCATATAGTTAAGTGAAAATAAGGATTGCACGATAAAATATTCTTTCATTACTTAAGCTTTTCTATACATAGATTACAGGGGCCGCTCCAGCACAAATACAGCCGGGTTGCAACAAAAAAGAGAAAGTACAAAGTGAAAGTTGGAGTCAAGTCATATTTCTTGGAAAAAGAGGACATTTGATATTTTTGGAGGTGGTTGCCTTATGTGATTCCGTGTTGAACTGCTCTTGGTATTGGGCTGCATAAGTTACTAAGAAGGCATGTTTATATCTTTGTTGTTTACCTATAAGCGTGGACCTACGTTGGAGCATTGCTTAAGGGGCTCTGTATGCAGCCCTTGGAATGCTTTTGATTCCTCATTGTATTGGTTAGGGAGTCCTTAGTGAGCATAGTGCAGGCCCGCATCAGAAGATGTTAGCAATGCATAAGCATTAGGAATGGTGTTATGGTTTATTAGGCCTCTTGGTATGCGTAGTGTCCATTTATGGCTTGCTTAGAATAGATCGGGAGTAGATTTTGGTGAAGGGTTGTGTGTAGTGTGTTGTTATCTTGGCTTGGCCAAGCATTGATGATTATTCATCGTAGTTCATCTTTTCTAGGTTCAAAGTTGTTAGAAGGATAAAGTATGTCTAGTGCAGTTCATTGGTTGGTGTGACTAGGCTTCATAATGGCGGTGCAATCTTATTTGCTGAATTGTGCAGTTTGGCTTTACTTACTCCTAGACATTATGCCTTAGTGTTACTTTAGATTGAATGGTGCAGCATGACTTATGGTTGTGTGGATGAAGTTCTTTGATGTTGGGTTGTACTTCTTTAATACAGTGGCATGGTTCTATCACCTCAACGTCAAACCAAGATGGAGGTCCATCCTTATGGTTTTTTATGTTGGTGTAAGATTGCAATGCAGACCTGGAAGCTACATTATAGTCCTGCATATTAAAGTGAGTATCAATGTTGTAGATTGTTTCTTACGCTTTGCAGCAATCTTAGATTTTCAGCTCAACATCATAAAGTATTTTTGGATTTGGGGGATTGCCAAAGTCCCTGAGTCTTTTCATCGTCATAAGACTTTAACACAGTACTGTTCGGACCTTGCCTTATTCCTTGCTTCCTTCTTCTTAGTTCAACCTTTATTATGGGGAAAGTCCTTTTGGTTCAGTGCTTGCATTAACTCGCCTCTAATAGAATTTGAGAAATATGGGTGTAACACTTGCTCTCTAAGTATGCAGCTTTGTCTTCGTTCATTTTCGCTCTCTACATCCCATCACTTCTTCCTATTACTTTATTTCTTTTCAAGAAAGGGAAAAGGTCTTGGTAGTTTTCCACATTTAATGCTCTTGGACACGTGTCACTCTCCCATTGGCTGTCCAATTGTAAAGCTGCAACATCAATCTCTTCATTTTCTAGGTAAATCTATCTTGATCTTTATGCTCATTATCCTTGTTGTTAATTAATTGATGTTTGAAAAAAAATTCATCATTTCATCTGTGCAACAAAAATTCAAATAAGGTGCGTATACATTTTTTTCTCTTTTTATTCTTTTACGCCTCTTTGTCTATGCGAAAAGAAATTGAAAGAAAAAAACATATTTCCTTATCTGCTTAATTGATCTTTTTCAGTTTAGTTTCTTTTTCTCAATTTGAAGTAAGGATCATTTTCTTTTATTGTCCCTTGTATATTTTAGTAATTTCATCAATTAACCTTTTGATTTCTCCATGGCTTCTTCTTCTCTTCTTCTCCACCTTTGCAATATACCTTAGAAAGCGACTCCTTCCCACCTAATAGCCCATACTTGGAGTGGTTTAAGCATAAGCTTTGAAGGGAGTGAGTTCTGCCTATGGTTATCATTTTTTCTTTATGGAGTCGTTGGACTTGTCGTGTAATGGTGTCTAGACCGATTCTCTTTTATTACTTTCCTAAAACTAAGTTAATTTCATTTTACTTCCACCCTTTTCTCTCCTTATCATTTTCCTACTTAAATCTAATTGATTGTCATTTGATTATAGGTTGGCTCTTTTAATGCATCCTATTTGGCTTTACGCACACCCAAATTTAGCTTCAAACACTGTACACCTTTTTTTTTTACTTCACACACACCTTGAAATTTCAATTCTACCCTTCAATCACATTTAGTCATTTACAATTTCATTTCTCTTCCCTTCACTTTTTCAATTTTTGCTCCAAAATCATAATTCACTTCTATTTCTACTCTAAAATCACAATCTTCTTTTGATTCTAGCCCTGAATCTATCTTTTCTTCCCTAATTTTCATTACTAGATAATAAGAATTTGATTTAATACATTGTATTATTTATTAATGTTGTAAAATATGTGTATTTATGTGTTTAATTTCTTTTAAAAATACCGGTGTACACAAAGCAAACTTAGGTGTACAAATAAAATTAATCTTGATTATAAGTAATTTTAGTTAGTTAAAAATGACTTTATTACATTTTATAATTTATGTATGTAAACATAAGCGAAGTATATGTATGCATTTGAATGTGTGTAGACACATGCATTAAACTTAAATTTATATTTAAAATTATTTATATTTATTTATATTTATACTTATAACTACAGCTATTTTACAATGTCATATACACACAAACATACATGCATACATTATAAATATAATTTCATATCTCATACACACAAATATGTACATATAAACATATTGGATAACAGATATGTATACGGATGGCCAACTTGTCTGATGCAGTGTAAATCCTATCACTTATGAACGGCCAGTGTAACACTCCGCAATTTTAATAATTAAATTTTTAAATAATTAATTCAAATAATTAATCGTTAATCGACGGAACGTCCGTGACACTTGCTTTTTCATGGACGAACGAATTGGTTCTTGAGACATCCATAAATGAGACCGTTTTATGAGATGAGAAAAATGAGTATTAACTTGACTATATTTGGAGCTGATGAATTTCTTGGATAAATAGTATCAGATATAGAGGATTTGGGCTAAAGTCCATTAGGTTGCCTACATGTAGCTAACCCCTTCGTTATTTCATTTCCACTTCTCTATTCATGTTTCATTCTAATCCTCTTTCTTTAATCTTTAACTAATCCTCTGTTAATCTTTTTTGTTTAATTAGCAAATCCAAGCCAAAATAAAATTCCTAAATTCAGATAAAAATAACTACAATTCGTCTCTTCTCATTCTCTACCAATCCCATTAAGGAATTGGCGTGATCAAACTTTGAAGCACCATTTGAAATTAAAGAGAGGGAAAGAATGGGTTTTGGTGTTTTGGACCATGGTTTAGGAAGAAGAGGTGAGTGGGATGATTCTCCTACTTAATTTACTTCTTAAACTTAATTTATTTATTTAGTGATAATTATAAAGTGGTGTGATGTGAATTAGAGAATTCTAGGTTATGTTTTAAGCTTGTATTCATGTTATAAACATGTTCCATTTAGCTAACGAATTATTTGAACCTTTAATCGTGATGTTTGGAAAAGTCAGTATGCCCTAGAATTGATTTGGGGCTAATTAGATAATTATTGTAATGTTATAGTGTGATTTGTGAATAATTAAGAGTATACTGAAGTGCAAGTTATTAGAAAACATTTATTAAACTATTTGGATGGTATTTGGAAAAGTTAGTAAGCTAATTAAGTGAATTAGGAGATCTACACTTATTATTAAAGTGATTAGAGGCCTATTGATGCTTAATTAATATTTATAGCGTTATTTAAGAGGAGAAATGTATTTAATAAAATAATGGAATGTTTTATAAAATGAAGTTATTAGGTTAATTAAATGAGTTATGAGCTCTACACTTATTATCAAAGTGATTAACTTAACAAGGTTAACTAGTACTTATAAATATTATTTAAGTAAAGAAATAATTCTATAAGTGAATGATATATTTTATAAAATAGAATGAGATTTTATAAAATCGTTATAATTACATATTTTAACAAATAAAATGATATTTTATATAGTGTAATAATTGTATATTTTATAAAAAAATGAGATTTTACAAAATAGTATAAAAGCGATATTTTATAAAAGTATGAGATTTAATAAAATAATATAAAGGAAGTATTTTATAAAAATAGAAGATTTTTTAAAATAGTAAAAATGGGTTATTTTATAAAGCAGTTATAAGGTTTTATAAAAATAATTATAAGATGAATACTTATTTCTTAATGAATGAAATTTTAAGTATTACAAGGGCTTAAAATGATTTATAAGCTAGCTTTATATTTTATAAAATAACGGAATGATTTTATAAAATAGTAAAAAATGACATTAAACTTTATGGAAAGGATTTGATAATAAATGTAAGGTTCGATGATTAAATAGTCGAATCGTTATTTAAATATATGTGTATGTATATGTATATGGGTAAGTATACGTTTAGGTGTATTTGAAGTTATATAGAAATCAATATAACTCGTGTATTGATTTCAGTTGATTGGGCTCAATCGGCTGAACGACACCCCCGGTCGACTAAACCCTTGAGCAGCAAGTGACTTTCGAGGATTTCTTTCCCCATTCGATTGCAGTTCATCATGGGGTATTGGCACGACTTCGGAGAGACTTCGGGCTACTCGGGAAAGTGAAATGCAGAATGAGGCTCAAGATTCAGATGCAGTGTATAATGATATGTGTGCGATCAATGGTGATCGAATAAGATATCCAAATAATGATTAATTGCATGTTTACATTTAGTGAGCGTGTACGATTGAGTGGAGTTAGTCCATGCCCCTTGGCTTTGACCTTAGGGTAGATATGTTTTATGAATGATATCGATCTATTGATTGCGATTGTGACATGTATTAATGTTATATTAGTAATTAGACATTGTATTAGCATTATATTAGCGGTCATACATATTATTGGTCTTTCAGTGGTGATTATACTTATGAATAAACGATGATGAGATATCAATCTTCATTTGTGATAGACGTATTTGATTGCACGATGTTATATTTGATATGTTTATATGTATACAATATCGATGTTTCTTCGTGGTCCCGATAGCATATTATACGAGACAGACCTTCGTTCTCTTTCTGATGAGAGGCGTACACTAGCTATTTGAGAAATCTTAGATGTCCTAGAAAGGGATGATGAAAATCATCTACTATAGGACCCTCGAACACTTATGCTCATTATAGGGGTGCAGTAGGGTCCACAAAGGTCTTAGGTATTTAGAATAGAATGAATAATACTTATGCTCATTATAGGGGTATAGTGATTTTATTTACTATTGGGACTAGGTTTCAAGTGGATAAAGTAGATCATGACTTATGATCATTATAGAGGTAGTTTGATATCTACACGAGACTTGTGACTCGGGGTTTATGGTATATTTAAATGTTGACTATATTCACCATGAACTTTTAAAAGAAATCATTGGATCGCTATTGATATTCATAGTTGACCTCAACCATTTTTTAGGATAGGTATTGATTTGTATTTCTTAGTTATCTTTCATTTATTATGTTGTGTGTGTTGTTAGTTGATTGTAGTTGTTTTTGCTGCATTTCCATCTCTTATGATGGGTTTGCTTTACTTGTTTATGGAAAGTCTAGATAACCCTGAGCTATGATTATGGAGAGGACCGGCTATGCCTTAGTAGTTCCTATTTATTTGTATATGGTTATAATATACAGTATTTTGAGATATTTCCCTCACACCAGGCTTTATGCATGACTCGCATTTTGTCTTTGTCTATTTATGCCATGATAACTCTCAAGTACACATTTAGCAGTTTGGAAGTCGAGTGCTTTTGGGGATATGCTATCAAAGTGGTACAATTGAAGCTTTGGAGGCAAAGACGATAGTTGGATATTTATGTACTTGATATTATTTGTAACGACCTGCTATTTTCAACCATTCGCATCCGCAGATGTCGGACTTGAATTGCTCAAAATATCAGATTGTTAATTAAAATTTGGCAAAACCCAACATATACAGTAAATAAATCAAACACAGAATCACAGATACAGAGTAGTACAAAAATACGCAGCGGAATAAATAGATAGTAGTTCATGAAGCTACTATAAAAAAAATCAGAGTTAGAGATAAAGTACAATAGAATATCTCAGATACAGTGAAGTCTCCAGTACGTGCGGAAGACTTCTCTGGACCAATAAACTGGATGACTGAAAGGATAGATAGTTGGATCTTCAAACAAACTCCAACTTCGAAGGTGAGTCTCAAATGCTGTATCACTCAGTCTGACCCGAGCGTAAAGCAAAACACAAAACAATCGAGTCAGGATTAACATTCTTATCTAAATAAATCCAACTCAAGTGAAATATCAACTGAAATACAATTAACTTAAAGGATGTTTGGGATAACCATCCTCTAAGGGTCCATAGAACTATCTACAAGGTAGAAATATACACTATAACACCGTAGTCCTTTCAACTTAATTTATACTTCAAAACCAAATATCATTTTCACTTCAAATATCTCTATATTTCCCAAAATAGTATATATATATATATATATATATATATATATAATTTGTAGAGTAAAGTATTTTCAATTTCCTCAACTTAACCAATTGTTTCAACATCAACCTGACCTTCCTATTCAAATTAAATCCAATCTTTATTTATCAATTTAAATCAATTTAGTTTCTAAATAACGAATTCAACTATATTTATTTCAAATACAGATCTGAATCTCAAAATAAACCATTTAAATTCCAATATAGTTCAAGGCTTTAATATTTAAAAGTTCAATATAACAGTTTCATATAGATCTCGATTTAAGCTCATTATTATTTAGTCTTGAAATACTCCCTTATTAGATTCAATATCATTTAAGTAACCTTAATTACATTTTACTCAATATTTTCTTTAATATATTTAAACGTGAAATATTCATTAAATCACTTACATCAAAAATCCAGTTACAAAATCATACCCTTAAATTTCCCATTCAAAATTTCAAATTGATTTAATTAAATAAATCCTTATTTAAATACCATTTTTAATAAACTCAAATTTATCTCCCAATCTTAATTTATCCCAATTATTGCAAAAATCTATTTGAACTATAATTTACCTAAATAATTAACATAATTTATGTATTAAATCAATCTTAATTGAATTAAATATTATTAAATCTATATATATATATATATATCATTACCCTTTATATATAATAATTTAAGAATTAATATTTATTAAGACCATATATTTCTTTCCAAAACAATGAATTTATTTCAAAATATTTTTATATATATGGACCAACGGTATCTGTATATATTTCCTATCATATGGTCAAGTGCTACGGATATTTATCATTTCAAACCGTACACTAAATATATACGGGTGGATATCATTTCAACCCGTAATCCCAAATTCAATTAAATGAAAATCGCTTGGGTCTATCATTTCAACTCATAACGAAATTCTCCTATTCTAAAGTCCGTTCGGGTATGTATCATTTCAACCCATGGTGAATTCTAAACTACAGGAAACTTGCAGAGTGATAACATATAATAATAATATAACAGGCATATATCATCAATAACAGTATAATATAAACAACAGGATATGGTGTCATATCCCACAGGTGAACAGTTGCAAATAATAGCATATGAACAATTTAAATAACTAATAACAACATATTTCAATTGTCGTTTCAATTGAAATCAAATTTAATAAATATAAGAATGTTAAATCATGAGTGATTGCTCACCTTTCGAGGCTAGATAGATTGGACAAAGAATTGAGCTACGCTGGATCACGATCTAGACATCGAACAAATCCAAACAAAATTTTCAAAGCGAAGCAAGATTGGCACGAATACGATGGACAACTGATAAATAGAGATCAATGAAAATAGATCAGAAACTGCTTTATGTAGACCGAAATGAAATACAAATATTATTCTATTATATTACTCTCTTAACCAATATTAGTTTTGAAACGCATTAAAATTACATATACATACATACGTTTTCAAACAAATGCAAATAATAGAAAACTGCAAAACTATGTTTAAAACCAATATTAACATAATTTTTTTTATAATCATATTTAAATCAACATTTAAGTCAACATTCCACATTATTATTGTTAAGACCAATATCGACTTTCCTTGATTTGCTGAAACACTACACACCTTATACTTGATATAAATTTACCTTTTGCAAAATATTTATAAGAAAGAGAAGGGAAAGAGCACAGCTCCAACTTAATTTAACAATTTAAATTCCAGTATTTTCGTTAATATTAAAACATGCTTCAGGCATTTCTTACATGTTAACACTTACATTAAACTTTCTTTATCATCTTAAAAATATCAATGTCAAATTTTAACCCATATAATCACTAGTATAAACTTACATTTTAAAACAACAGATCTTAGATCTTATAAAACTGTATTTGTATAATAATTCGTCTCTGGACAGACACACAAACTAACTTAAAATATATTATACTATATATTCTCCCTAAAATTTTATAACTCTACAACTATATTTTAAACAACAGAAGGAAAATTTAAACCCATGCAAACTCTACCTATATATCAAACTTATGTTTTATAACTTACTGTATATTAATATGTTTATAAATGTATACTGTCCCACAATATATATATTATAAAATTAACACCTTTTTATAAACAATACAATATAAAATTAACACCTTTCTTTTTTTTTATATAAAAATCTTACATACTGTAACATATATGCAGACTGCTAAACATCTTATATTATATATAAACCGTATGAAATAACCCAATGTATATTCAAAAGTCAGACTACACAAATTTCAATAAATACTCATATAAAACTAACCATAGAACAAATGCAAATGTTTATAACTTTAAATTTAATGTATACTTGCGCTGCACTATATAAACATACTTATAATGTAAAATATATACTTGAAGCATGTTATGCTTAAAATAAAGGAAAAGCAAAAGCATCATAAACAATAATAAAACAAAAGAAAAGGATGAAAAAGAAGAAGAAAAAGATAAGAAATAAGAAGAAAAAAAATTTAGTGCAGCCATTTACCTACAGAAGAAGCTTCACATGCAAGAGAGGAGAAGAAGGTCTATTGATATGGAGTAGGGTATGTACGAGTGATTTGTATTTATAAGAGAAGCCTCACATTGATAAAGTGGAAAGAAATTTTGTTTAAAGTGGCAAGAAATAAAGATAGTAATGGCTAGAGGAAATTTAAGAATTTATTCCTATAAATTAAGGAGAAGTAAAAAAAAGAAAGAGGAAATAAATTTAAACAAATATATAAAGATTAAATGCTGGTGAACAGAGGAAATAAAATGATACAAATATGTATATAAACATTAAATGCTAGTGAAAAGAGAAAATAAATTAAAACAAATATGTATAAAGATTGAATGCACATGTATAGAGAAAATGAATTAAAACAAATATGTATAAAGATTGAGTGTTGGTGAAAAGAGGAAACAAATTAAAACAAATAAGAAGAGAATGGATTGATTTAAAGGAAAGGCAATGAATGGTTTAGAAATAAATAAATGTAAAACGTATACGTTTTAATTTCAAAAAGGAAAGAAATAAATACGGGGATGGCAACAGTCAAAATGCACATTTAGGCAAATAATAGAATATAAAAGTAAGAAACTCAAAAGGATAGGCACAGAGACGTGAAATCAGGGAGATAAGGGAAGCAAGTGATCTTTCAAATTTATAACGTTGGCAATAAATATAAAATAAATGAAAATTAATAGATGGATGCTTGATTGACGCAGTGATTAAAGTAAGGTTGCGTGTCAGTCACGATGAAATTTGAAACAGAAAAAATGTAAATGAATAAAAGGGGTAAGCTAGATTTTCCGCTTAGATTTAGAGAAGACACATCAAATGCTGAAAAAGGGAATTATGAAACGGCTAGATTCTAGCAAATAATAAATATGGTAAGAAAAGTAAATAGGCAGGTTATAAATCAGATTGGAAAGAAAAGTGGAGAGGTTAATTGATAAAAGAATTAAGATAATGAAAATGCATAATAATATAGTTGGCATCTAATGTCATTTAACGCAAAAACGCATATAGGAGCATGCATTTTCTTCTGACTTGCAACATCATTCATCATTTTGGCATTCGTGGCATTCAACAAATTAAGGTGGTGGTCAAAGTCGTGAAATGGTAGCAAATTAACGATGAATAGGATCCAATAATTCTTAGTGCAATGCACGAAATCGGAAAATATCAGCATGTGCCTTCTACGCACATGTTAAGATTGCATCATTTCACTAATGACCTTTATGTTTGCATTTTTGCGTGATAAATATAGATAGTTTGAGTTTTTAACAATTAACACTGTGTATTAGTGATTATCTCTTGTTTGAGCGGTTGTTAGCATATGCCTACTGAATACATATTAACATAATCCCATAAAAATTTATGTGTACTTAAAATGTTCTTCTGATAAAGTTTTTTTTTTCAAGATTATTATTAACATTTAGAATATCATTTGACTTATCCGAATGTTGATGATTTTCAAATCCTATTAAGATTAAGGTCGCTAATTGATTATTGTTGAAAGCTAAGGATATTAAGAAAATACTATTATGAAATCCATACCTTGAACACGGAATTTGTTATTAAAACCGTATCATTAGAGTTACATGTATGATTATAAACAATAACATTCATAATTTACAACTACGATGTTGTAGATCCTTTTATTAAAATTTAGATTACATATCATTAGCAAGTCAGCATGAATTTAATAGAATTTCACAAAATAAATAAACTTTCATAAAATTAATTGAAAATTTACCATTTGCTATATTTAATTATACGTAAACCAAATATTAAAACTTTATTTCAAAATATTATTATTAAAATTTCTCAAAATCCAAATTAAATACGTTATAAAACCAATTAAAAACTATTAAAATCTACGGGTCGTTACATTATTGTAGTACATGACAGATGTCATTCGTATATGAGACTTATTGTATCAGATATTTATTCTGACTCTCTGTATTGATATTTATTTATCAATCACTTCCACTAGTGCAGTCTCTTATATATTGTTCATCTAATTTTGTTCATGCATATTTAGTATATTATATATTATCATTTCGATGTGAGATTGTGCCACTGTGCCTAGATATTGTGTTTTCTTTCTTGTTCTTTCTTTCTTTTCTTGACAAGTCATCTATTGTGGTACTCTACAGTTAGACGTAGTTGTAAGGCGCTGAAATTTTCGAGTGTCATGAAGGAGGGTTGTTACAGGCAAATCAAATATGTATACTATAACTGTTGTATGTGCACATACACACACATGTGTATATGATACATATGCTCGCATTAAATGAACCCCTATTACATCAAATTAAGACATTGTTCATATATTAAATAAAATACTGATATTATTTAAATCAAAACTTAGATAAGACTTAAATGAATTTAGACTTCATAGGCTTAATAAGATCCAAATGGTAGAATTTTTTTGAATTCACATATTTTATCCGCTGCACGCTCGATCAGTTCCTTTAATTCTTAATACTTTTAATGTCGAGGTTGGACATTTTAGGATGCCTCTTAGGTCTTAATCTAAATTTTTCATTTTTATCATTGATATATATAATAAGGTTGCAACTTGGGCTTTACACCACTGTTACCGAAGATAATGTCATTTTTAGGCAAATGGTTCTCACCCACGCCTTACACCGATATTAAAGAATATAATGTCATGCTTGGACATATAGTCCCCATTAAGGTCTTGCACTAATATTAGCATATGTAATGTCGTATTTAGACATATGATTGTCACTAAGGCTTTACACTAATGTTAATACTAAATATATTATCGTACTAAGACATATGGCTGCTACTAAGACCTTACATTAATATTATCAGATATAATGTCATGTTTGGATATGTGGTTGCCACTAAGGCCTTATACCAACATTACCAAATATAATGTCGTGTTTAGACATGTGGTTGCCATTAAAGCCTTACGTTGTTGTTACCTATTATAATGCATTGTTTAAACATATGGTTGCCACCAAGGAATTACACCAACTTTACCGGATATAATGTCGTGTTTAGACATATGGCTGTTATTAATGCCTTAACATGTTTTATTGTGTCAAATTATACTACTTATCATCTCATAGGTTTCTTAAACTTAGTCTCAATTTTTCAATTTTCAATAAGTTACTTCATTTTAACTTAATATTCTTTACTTTAGGAAATTTCATCCCTATATCCATCGCATTATCGCAGGCCTCATTTTCCTTTAACATATCATATGTCTAAAGTTAAA
This sequence comes from Allium cepa, assembly GCA_030765085.1. Classification (NCBI taxonomy): domain Eukaryota; kingdom Viridiplantae; phylum Streptophyta; class Magnoliopsida; order Asparagales; family Amaryllidaceae; genus Allium; species Allium cepa. The sequence continues at coordinate 351,460,778 of CM060932.1, read as the reverse complement.
GCAATCGCGTGTCAAAGTCTGTAACTATCAAAGGTTATGCTATCGCATGCTAACTTATCTCACACTAAGATATCACCAATCGATACATAAGGTTATTGAAAGTTGAGCTTTACGGGCTATTGTGGGTCATAAACAAAGGCCATTAAAGGTTAAACTTTTGCATGCTAACCTACCGCATGCCAAGTTATCGAAGATTCAAGTTTAAGGGCTATCACATATCATGGGTTTAAAAGCAATTATAGGACAAAACCTACCTCATGTCAAAGCCTACCCCATGTCAAAGCTTATCAAATGTCACAAACCATCAAAGGTTAGGTGTGATAGGGTTAGGGGTATGCTTTAGAGATAATTATGTAATTTATTGCATAAATCTAACTCGATTACCAATTATGTTCAAAATAAAAGGTGGATTTTTCTATTATATGCTCGATATAATGTGTTATGTTAATTAAATGTTTAATTAAAAATGTATTTAATAAAAAATCCATAAATGATATATTTTGTGATAGTAGTCACAAAATGTTGTGACCATGAGCAATTTACCATAATGATAATAAACATATCATTTTCAATATTCCTAGTCATGATGTATTGAGACTAGATATTGATACATCCGTTAAAACTACAGTACGCAGTGCTCTCCAAACATTAGGCAGTGTATTACTCATGATTGTTGGGGTCACCAAGGGGTTACGTACTGATAATTATTAAATTACTATGGAATAGTTCACTCGATAGATTTCCGTTGGTAAATATGGCCAAGGTCAAACAGAAAATATTGAAATGACTAATTTACATGGTTCTCTTAGCATGAGAATACTAGTGATCTTCAATACAAAAGCTTATCTTTGATTATAATTAAATCATGACACGACGTCCATCAAACAACTATAATTGGGTCGAGTAGATGTATTGGAAGTGAAACAGTATTCAAGAAAGGATTCGTCTCTTAAGTTATATGGGGTTAGTATCATGGTCAACTGAAGTCAACTCAAAGTCAAAATATCTGGCTAGAGTAGTTCAATTAATAATAATTGTTATTATTGAACTAAGGACTTAATGTTTGGACTTAGAATTGAATATGGACGATATTGGAATTTTGAATATTACCAAATTCCTATGTCCAAAGCGATATAGTTTTGATGAAGAGAATTTTGTAAATAATTGTCATTACCTGGTAACATTTAAATAAGTTAAATTGGATTTTACCAATTAAACGTGTACGCGATATATTCGACCACAATGCCACTCCACTAGCTAAGGTGACGAATGAACGTTAATATTCGAATAGTTCGATATTGATTGCTGACTAAATTTACACCTACGAGTCGCACAACTACATTGATAGATTCTTTGAAACACCACATGATTTAATTGATTTATAAGATATCATAAATTAATTAATATCTTGGAAAATATTAATTAATTATCTATTTGATGTATTTGATGCCATGAGTATTTATTTATAACGTCATTAGCATCTACTTGAGTGCATATACAAAAGTTGTACATGTACAAATCGGTATAAGAAACCAATGGGTGTTAAATTTGATTTAGGTGCAACTATTTACCAAGTGTTATTAAAAAAGTTAAAGTGCCATAAAATCTCTTTCATTACAACCCATATAAAGAAATCGAGGCTTGAAATCCAATGGTCGGATTTAGAAAATAAAGGGAAGAGGTCGATGAAGGGTACCTTTATAAATAACTTGTTATTCATTCACTTGCCTCTCTTAATCATTCTCTTTCAAAACCCTAGCATCCATATTCCTTTTTTAACATTCATGGTCGAATATTCAAGGAAAAATAAAAAAATTACTTTAATGGCATCCAATTAAATCAATCAAATAAAAGGTGGTTCTCCTTCTCTTGCAAAGCTAAGAGACCAATTCAGATTAGGATCAAGGAGCATCTATCAATCAAGGTGCATTCAAGGGCTGCATCTATTGGGTATGATCAATTCTATTTATGTGTATATCCAATATGATGATATAGATTTATTTATTTGCTTATTTTAAGAAATTTGTATACATATTTATTATCCATCTTTAATTTGTATAGATCTAAAAATAATAATTTGTTGATTTGAGTTGGATCTGGAAATAATAAAAATGTTCTGATTATTGATTCCTACTATTTTCTTTTTGTTGATGTTGGTGTTATTTTACATCTGAAAAAGATAACTAATTAGTTATTATTATATATATTAGTATCGTTAGTTAAATGCCAATGGTGATTTCATTATTTCACAATTAGTTTTCTGTTTCAAAACATATGTATGTATGTATGTATGTACGTACGTACATACATATGTATATGTATGTATGGACGTATGTATGATGTATGTATGTATTTATAATAAAATTAATTTGGAAACTATTTGTAACAACCATAATCTGATAGCCATGACAATAGCGAACCAAAGCTGTTGTGAGAAGATTGAGAGAGAAGAAGCTGTTGCTATTGAACACTGTTCACTGGAGTTACCAGCTTGAGATCATCGAGAAGTGCCAATCTTGGATCATGAGGAAGCATGAAAAATCTGGACAGAGGGTATAAGTATATCAGAGTGTGTTTGTCATTGTGCTTGGCATATCACTGTGTTGCTTGTACCATAAGTGTTTGAGTTGTAATTGGGCCGAGTTATGTGTTGTAAAATGAAATGTCTATAAATACTGATGCTAAGTGCTTTGTAGTGTGTGAAGAAATCTGAACGCAAATATTCATTTCTGCTCATTATTGTTCTTTAGTCAGTAGTTTATCTCCATTTTTCAGTTCAATTCCAATTTATTTTCTCAGTCCTTTACATTTTAGTCTGGTTACCTAGCAATATCTTGTTGATTCATTTGTCTGTTATAGTTTATTTCAATTTCTGTCCATTTTTGTTCATCTTTTGCAAATTAGTCTTTGTTCTTGAATCAGTCTTTTGCTATTCTTGATATTTCCTAAATTTTTAGTTGATAATCTTGTTCATTTTTATGTTTTGGCAAACTTCCAGTATTATGTAAACCTCTAATTCTTCTTTCTTGCTATCAATTCAGTTTCTGTCTTGTACTTTTCTTTAATTTCTTTTGTAAAGCCTTGTGAAGAAATCTTGTTAAACATTCTTATGTGAATTTACAGTTTTCTGAAATTGACGGTTCTTGTCAAAATAGGCATGTATCTGAATGTCTCTGTTCTGTGCAATAGCAATGTCAGTTCAATCCTTGTTATTTCAGTTCATTAGCAATGTCAGTTCATAGGTACCGATCTTTCTTTCCTCAAATATTTTCATCAACACAATATTTGCATCATTCTTTTCTCAAGTACAATTCAATTCCATCATTCTTGATTCATTTCCTTTGCCTGCACACATAAACTGTCACCATATCATCTTCTTCTTCATCAAAACACCATACAACATCGCCAAAAATTGCTGCCATCTCCATAACAATGGCTTCAGACCCACCAGCGCCTTCCAATTTGGTATCAGAGCTGATGACTGGGGCAACCTATGACAACCAGTCAGATCCATACTTCACCAGCACTTATTCCCAAATCTTCCCTCCATATCAAGATCTAGAATGGACAAGGCATAATGAAGTCGGCTACCCATATCAAGATCCTCATTTGTCAAATCCCTACTCTATGCAAATGCCAATATTTTCTCAACCAGCACCATACCCTCCACCGAGTATCCCTGTACACCATCAAGAACCCCACCTTCCTGCTCCATATACCATAAATTCATTAACTACCATCCCAGCAGCCCCACCTATCAATACAAGTATATGCAATACACTCATTACTTTAATTCAAGAATTGCAACAAATCATGAATCCTCCACTTTATCCAGAGCTACCATCAGTACCCAAAAACCATTATCAAAACTACCCCAACCCAAATTATCATATTCCAAACTACCCCAATACAAATTACCCTAACTCAATGTCCTCTTACAAGTTAGACTTTCCTAGTTTTTCTTGTGAAGGAGTGGTTGATTGGTTGGGACAAGTGGAACAGATTTTCAGATTTCATCACATAGAGGAGAGATACAGGGTGGATATTTGTTCACTTTCCCTCAAGAAAGAGGCACTGGAGTGGTATCATGGGTATAAAAACAATGTCCCCAATCATAGAGCCTGGCCGGTATTTAGAGAGGAGATTATGGTGCGGTTTAATCCCGAAGAAATGGAGAGGTCGTGTGAAACATTAGCAGGTCTGAAGCAAAATTCCACTGAAAAGGCGTATCTTAGCAAATTTGAGCAATTCCAAGAAGCTAATGATGTTGGAGTAGATCCTTGTAACGATTCTGAAGCGGACAAGATTGATGAAGGTGGATTAGTTAAAGCTGTTGAACCCACAAAAGCAGACAAAGTATATGTAGAGCACAATGTACCTGAACAAGTAGAAAGTAGCGATAAGGATGTTCAAGTTAATGTTGAGCAATCTCCACAAACTGTATTTGAAAATAGTGTTGAGACTGACAAAGCTGGTAGAGTTATGAATCATGTTAAAGATAAGGCTGATCAAAATGATGTTATCATGGTTGATAATATTGATCAAGAGGAGAAAGAAAGACTGGGAACTAGTTTTGATACAATTTATGAAAGTGGCACTGATATTAAATTTAGTCTTGATGAAGATGCAACTGATGTAAGGATTGAGGATTCAAACCTCTCCATTGAAGATAAAAGGAATGGCGATACACCTGATCGTCAAGTGGGCACTGAACAAAATGCAGAGTCTAGCATCGAACAACATTCAGATTTGAATTTCGAGAAAGAATCCAAAACCGCTGGTATGATAGAAAAAAGAAAAGCCGAAGAACAAGCTGAGCTCAAAAGGAACAATGAGCCAACGCATCAACGCTGCTGGAATGTAGCTACTAGTAAGGTTTTTGATTCACAAACATCCAATTTAACAGTTGATGCACCAAAAGCTGCTCTCCAGTCAACTCTTAGAAAACCATTTAATAGATGCAATTCTTTAGCTAGTGAAGATGCCATTTTCAATAAGAGCTCGTATAAACCACCATGGCCACCTCCTTTTCTAAAACTCGACCTTGAGGACAAGGTCGTTTCTGAAGGGGAAGGGAGATGTAACAACCATAATCTGATAGCCATGACAATAGCGAACCAAAGCTGTTGTGAGAAGATTGAGAGAGAAGAAGCTGTTGCTATTGAACACTGTTCACTGGAGTTACCAGCTTGAGATCATCGAGAAGTGCCAATCTTGGATCATGAGGAAGCATGAAAAATCTGGACAGAGGGTATAAGTATATCAGAGTGTGTTTGTCATTGTGCTTGGCATATCACTGTGTTGCTTGTACCATAAGTGTTTGAGTTGTAATTGGGCCGAGTTATGTGTTGTAAAATGAAATGTCTATAAATACTGATGCTAAGTGCTTTGTAGTGTGTGAAGAAATCTGAACGCAAATATTCATTTCTGCTCATTATTGTTCTTTAGTCAGTAGTTTATCTCCATTTTTCAGTTCAATTCCAATTTATTTTCTCAGTCCTTTACATTTTAGTCTGGTTACCTAGCAATATCTTGTTGATTCATTTGTCTGTTATAGTTTATTTCAATTTCTGTCCATTTTTGTTCATCTTTTGCAAATTAGTCTTTGTTCTTGAATCAGTCTTTTGCTATTCTTGATATTTCCTAAATTTTTAGTTGATAATCTTGTTCATTTTTATGTTTTGGCAAACTTCCAGTATTATGTAAACCTCTAATTCTTCTTTCTTGCTATCAATTCAGTTTCTGTCTTGTACTTTTCTTTAATTTCTTTTGTAAAGCCTTGTGAAGAAATCTTGTTAAACATTCTTATGTGAATTTACAGTTTTCTGAAATTGACGGTTCTTGTCAAAATAGGCATGTATCTGAATGTCTCTGTTCTGTGCAATAGCAATGTCAGTTCAATCCTTGTTATTTCAGTTCATTAGCAATGTCAGTTCATAGGTACCGATCTTTCTTTCCTCAAATATTTTCATCAACACAATATTTGCATCATTCTTTTCTCAAGTACAATTCAATTCCATCATTCTTGATTCATTTCCTTTGCCTGCACACATAAACTGTCACCATATCATCTTCTTCTTCATCAAAACACCATACAACATCACCAAAAATTGCTGCCATCTCCATAACAATGGCTTCAGACCCACCAGCGCCTTACACTATTTTACAATGAATGTTTAAGAAAAACATTTATATACACACATACTTATCTTGACATTAATGGAGATCTATTTTTAATTAAAAGCCTACATGTATCAACATTCTAGTTCTATGTAAAAAATTTACTTTATTATTGCTTGTAAAACATCTACATATTAGCTTAAATTAATTATTAACATATAAATATAGGTTATATTTGGATTTATATATTACGATATGTTTTTTAATTATTTTACTAAATCAAATCATGGTATGTTTTGAAAATAAATCTTGAGTTCAAACTAGTCAACTCGGTTGAATCGATTTTGATAAATTAAAGGATTCATTAAAATACACACAAATATATTAATATTAATAGTGTGTGTATGCACTCTTATAATTTTAAATAATGATTTGGACAATTATGTATACACAAAGGGAGAATGCACTCGTCATGGTGTAAATCCCAATACCGAAACACACACATTTTATGTAAACAATAATATATATGCACTTACCCGATATAAATTAGAGTATATTTGGTATAATCGCAATATACACCCGGTATAAATTTGGTTATGTATGTAATTTAATTAATCCGTTAATTATTTAATTAAAAGGAATAAAACAAAAAGTTTTCTCTCTTCTAATTAAAACTATATATCCCTTCGTTAATTAAATAAATTAAGGGAAGAAAATGAAAGGTTATCTTCTCCAAATTAAATGTAATAAGTAACAGTCATACACAAATATATATATAAGAGTATATTTGATATACTCTAATTTATGTAAACATTAAATTCATGTAAATCCTAAAAAGGGAATTATTTAAAAATATTCTAGATTGGATCTAAAGTACCATTTAGACTTCATAGGCTTAATAGATCCTAAAGGAAAATTTTGAAATTATCATTTAACTCTGCTGTAAGCTGATACAGTTCCAACAATGGTATTAGAGTCGAATAAATTATGCAGTCTAAATTAGTTATGTTAGAGCTAACAAATTAAGCTTGTCCACTTAGTATAGTGTCTAAAAAGGTAATTCTAGGATTGGAATTGTGTAATCAAGTACCCTATACTGCCTGGTTATCGACATAGCTTGAAAGGTGAAGTGAGCCCAAATGTCGCCCCTAATAGAAAAGGTGCAATTTGAATTGGGTCATGGGATAATTTCAAAATGGTCTTGAGAATTAAATAAATATTTTAAATTCAAAAGTTAAATTTGAAATAAAAACATGTTTATTATAAAAGTTATAATACAACATAAGTTTTCAAAAAGTATGAAAATATTTAAATGCCAATTTCAGATTTTAAAATTTAGTAATAAGATTGATAAAATAAATTAATTAAATAAGTAAATTAATTAACGCTTATATACATAAGCTATATACATTGATATATGTAATGTTATTTTAAAGTTTTTAAGATAACATAAGTATACATGTATGTATGTAAAATAAAATTTCAAAACTAATATAATTTAATTAAAAAAATTGATTAAAATAAATAATTAAAGATTAATTAATTAAAGACCAATTATTAAACAGAAATACTCAAATATATAAGATATACATGTTATTCTATAAAGGTTATAGAGTGTGTGTGTGTACATGTCCAAATGTAGAAGTTATATTGGAATAATAACATAAAATTAATTAAAGAGTTCACTAATTAGAAATAATTAAATAAGATTTAATTAATATAATGTTATACATAAAATTATTATATAAGTTGATGAAATATAATAGTTATATAATAATTAAACCTATACGATATGAATGTATAAAACAATGGTGAAATATTAAAGAAACTCAAATAGACTTACGAAATAAATACATAAGTAAATGTACGTATACCATGATTTCTAATGTGTCCACCACTTGAATCACGTGGGTATTTCATAAGAAATACATTATTTCACATAAGTTGATATAACTTAATTAAATATATTGAAGATTATTAACTTTAATATAAATGTTGTCCTCTACCATTCATGTATTAATAAAGTACTTGCATACTCTCTAGTTGTTAAGCAAACTCAAGCTAGAGATGTTATGCGTAGTGTTATCAATATACTAACTAGACGAGGTAAGATAACTATATGTATATTTTGAGCAAACTCAATGTACATATATTATACTTAGGCTATCGCGAAATGGTAAGTACGAGTCAATGTCTTATTTCGATTTATTGAGCAAACTCAAGGTCGAAATGAGATTATGACAATGAACCATAGGTTAGTAGTTGTATATGATACAACTGATAAGGAGTTATCCATTGTTTGAAAGGTTGTGACTTGTTGAGCAAGCTCAAGGTGAGAATCCCAAAACAAATGAGTCCTAACACCCACCAGTGAATTTGAAACACTTTGATAGCTCATCTTAGCGTTTAAAAAAACATATAAGACTGGTGGGAGCCTTATTAGAAAATTGAAATGGTAACATTTAACCTTTCTAATATTGTAAGAACATATGCTACATAATGTTATAATAATAATATATATTGATAAATTTATGCATTTAATATGACTGAAAAAAGTTTCTCAATTAAAATATACAAATAAGAAAAATAGAAAATTAACAAATGGATTTAATAAATACTTCTTGCATGTTAATTTTTAAATACCCAAGCCAGCACCTAATTTTACAACTACAAAATACATTCATGACTTTGTCGCTTATGTGTTTATTTGGCTGAGACTATGTGTTTCGTGCTATGAGTTTCGAACCCAAAGCAATACAATACTATGGATATTTGATCCATATAATATCACATATAAACATTATGTGGCGAACGGTCATAATCATAATGTAGATATTTTGATGAAATTAGTTCATTTGAAATAAGCAAATGAACCGTATTATAAGATCGAGTAATCAATTTTATTGACTATAATGAAGATCATATTGTGTTAAATGTAACACAAGACCAAAACTACAAAGTGGATCTAAAAACTCAATCGCTGAAATTTCAATTTTGACCAGTTTATGTGAACTGCAACATAATTGATGTCCTTAAATGTTAAGAATGATCGAATGTACTTTTGTAAAGAGTTCATTATGAGATTATAGTAAGGTTTTTCCTCTGAATGTTTCGCCATTTAAAAAAGGAAATGATACAAGAGTGGAAGTGATTTAAGGTATAATTAGGGATGAAAAGAGTGAATTGTCACTTCTGCTTCATAAAGAAACATCAGGAAAAAATTGTAAAATAATAATTGATACATAACATTGAAATAGAATTATGTCTTTATTCTAAAATGTATTTTCATATAAAGAATTATTTTCTGTGAGATTTGTTTCTTCGATTTTAAGATAATTAAGTGGATAATGGAACTCCATATTCAGTAGACTATTATAGTAACGATAGAATAGTGGGTGCATGCCATATAGCGCTTATTGATTGCATTAAGTTACGAAAATTATTTTTGTAAAATGTACCTGCATTATTTATGAAATAATTATATGTTTTTCGATGATGACTAAAGAATAATTATAATTTTATTTCAATGATAATAATATGAATATTTGTTATGAAATAAAACTCTAATGTGGTATTTGTTTTCATAATAAAAGTGATGCATTGGAAATACCAAAGTATTCAAAATTATTTATAATTATTTTCGTATTATACACCAAGTCATAGTTTTGAGAAATAATTTTTATAATATGATTATAAATCATATAGGACTTGGTTATTTATATCTCAAACAATTAAGGGAAAAACACCCATTCATTATGAGCATCGAAAGAGTTGATGAACTCTTCGGATTGATACATATAACTGTGTGCAATCACAAGCATGATAATACCAAAATGGTTCCACGCATATCGTTGTATTCACTGATGAATTATCACAAGCACAAATATGTGTATTTATTACATATGGAGCCTATCTATGATAACTTCATAGGATATAAAATGGAAGCAAATAAAATGATATGCAACAAAATAATTTGATTTCATTGAGTAAGTACATTGAAAATAGTTCTAAATGTAACTAAATTGAATATAGATTCATTCTCAAGAGTCACTCCTCCTTATAATACATAATAATATATTGATAAGGAGCAATCAAACTTTGTTGGACAAAGCATGCTTAATATTGAATGAAGTTGAGTTAAATTTTTTCTATAAGGTGTGTACTTAAGAGTATACACAAGATTAAAATTTATATTATCTAAAGATTAGTTTACGAAATCATAAAGATAAAGGTTTATGAGAAACAACATCGTGTCCTAGGCGAAGGAGTTGGCAAGTTATGTGAGTTGAAAGACTGCGCATAATAATTATATGTAAGGGATCTTTTGTGACTCACACCAAAATAAGTTTGCGAAGGATAGTCATTGGATGACTAATTTATGTTGTGAACATAAATATCATGAACTAAAAAAATTAATTTTATATAAGGTAATTCATAAAATGCATACGAATGCCCATTCCATTGCACTAAGAAACAATTCCTATTTGAAGAAACACAAACTTCATAGTGAAGAAATTTCTTTGACAAATTATTGGTAGTAAAATGGATATGGAACGATCCAAGATTAAAACTGATTGCAAGGGATGAAATGAAATTAACCAAAACTAAATGAACATAGCACATTAGAATGTCTAATGATTATTCTTGCACGTTAAAGAGAAACTGAGTTTCTTGTCAATGTTAAGAATAAGTTACCTTCAAATGATTAATTGAACCATTAAGAGAATTGACTATATGATATTATGAGATTTAAAAATCTAAAATAGATTCCAATTATCAAAAATTGATTTTGATGATTATACCCGAAGGGATATGATCCATCAGTCACAAATATGTCTTTAGGAGAATGACTAATGCAGTTGTAATATAGTAAGCTATATTGATAAAAATAACATCATGAATTTAAATTATTGAAATTAGCGTAACAGTTTCGCCATTCGATGTGCTCAAGTTGGTTCAAATTTACTTATAAAATTATTGCCTAGTATGACTTTGTGTTTTAGTAGATATGCATCAAAACAAAAAATTCTAAATAAAAATTTAAACTAAACTATTTCCACATAATAACCAAAATGTCATAAAATCGGTGGGAGTGATATTGAGTTTGTGGGTTTTCGATATGATCCAAGAATTGATGCGTAAGTATCATTTGAAAAGCATCAAAATTGAACATGTATTTTTGTAGAGGACAAGTGTGTCCATAAGAAAGAACGTTGAAGTTACATCGATATTTCTGAACATAAGAAAATAACATACTACTGGTTGCTAACAATGTACTTGCTTTAAAAATTAGCTTTTAGTTGTTTTAATACTCGACGTTGGATTTGCAAATGGTGTCTTTCAAAGTGAGTATAAAGGACGTTGGGAATGTCTCAAACAATATGCAGAAACATCTTATTAAAATGTTTAATAAGAAACACGTAAGATGGATTCTTTATGTATTGGCAATAGGAATTGTCATACATGTTATGTTACAACAGTGTGATTTGTTTATGTAGTTAACACAAAAAATATAGATTCCAAATTAAGGTCACTAATTGGTAGTTTAGAATGTTCTCTCGTGTTTATGAAATACATGAGAATGTTTATAGAAACAAACTCCTTTTGAAGGAGAATTTGGACTCAAACCTCATATGTCATATGAGTATGGTATATCATTACAAAATTCATATTCAAATCTTGTTTAAGAAGCTTTAAGTTGAAAATGTTCCAAATGAGAGATTGTGGATGACTCAATAAAAGGCCAAGTACCTTGCCTTGAATAGCTCCACAATAAAAGCAATTTATATACATAGTAAATGCATAAATTTATAACTGAGCTAAAGGGTGATTCAAAATGTTGAGAGTCCTATAACATTATTATATGATAATAATACATGATATAGTTCGTAACAGAACTTAGAGGCCATTAAAGGTCGGGAGACATACTTTAAATTATTCTACATGATAAAGACAGTTTATCGACACTAGAGAGAGTCGACAGACATATTAGATAATTGAAATATAATAATATACCCGTTCACTGAAGGACTGACCCGATTAGTTTAAAGAAACCAATTGGAGAAGTTCAAATAAGATTCCATAATTGACCCCAAGTGAAAGTGGGAGATTGATAAAATAAGGGGTATCCCCTAGGAGAAATTATGTAATTTGTTACATAAATCTAACTCGACGACTCATCTTATTCGAAATAAAAGGTATTTTATTTCTATTATATGCTTGATATAATGTGTTATATTAATTAAATAATTTAGTTAAAAGTGTGTTTAATAGAAAATCCATAAATTGTATGTTTTTTGATAATAGTTATAAAATGTTGCAACCATGAGCAATTTATCATGATGAAAATAAATATACCATTTTAAATATTTCTAGTTAAGATGCATCGAGATTGAATATGGATGCATCCGTGAAGACTAGAGTATGTAATGCTCTCCATATATTCGACAGTGTATTACTTATGATTATTGGGAGCACCAAGAGGTTACATACTGATAATTACTGGATAATTATAGAATGTCTCACTCAATAGTTTTCTGTTGGTAAATATAACAAAGATCAAACAGAAAATATCGAGGTGGCTAATTTACATAGTTCTTATGACTTGAGAATATTGTTGAATTTCAATATGAAAGCTCCACTTTGATTATAGTTAGATCATGACATGACATCCATCGAACGATTATAGTTGAGTCGAGTGAAAGTATTTGGAAGTAAAACACTATCCAAGAGATTATTAGTCTCCTCGATTGTATGGTGTTAGTATCATAGTCAACTAAAATCAACTCAAAGCCAAAATATCTAACCATAGTAGTTTGGTTAATAATAATTGTTGTTATTGAACCAAGGACTTTGTTTTTTGGACTATAGAGTTGAATACAAATAATATAGGAATTTTAACCATAACCAAATTTCATAAGTCCAAAGTATATAGTTTTGACAAAGAGAATTAATGTAAATAATTATTACTACCGGGTGGTGCTTAAATAAGTAAAACTAGATTTAACTGAAAAGATATATAGGCGATAAATTAGGCCAAAATATCACTCCGCTAGCTAAGATGATGAGTGAATGTTAATACTCAAATAGTTCGATATTAATCGTCGACTGAATTTACGCCTAAGAGTCGTGAAACTGCATTAATAGATTCTCCAAAACGTCACATGATTTAATTGATTTATAAGTTGTCGTAAATTAATTGAATTAATTAATGTTTTTGGAAAATATTAATTAATTAATTGCTTGATGTATTGGATGCCATTGGTATTTTTTTTACGTCATTAGCGTCTATTTGAATGAATATATATAAAAGTTGTATATCCAAATTGATATAAGATGCCGATAGGCATTTAACTTCGATTTTAAGTGTAACTATTGCTAAGTGTTATTGAACAAATTAGAAAGGCATAAACCTCTTTCACTACAATCCATATAAACAAAATGAGGGTTGAAATCTAATGTTTGCATTTAGAAAGTGAAGGTAGGAGATTAAGGAAGGTTACCTTTTGTGACGACTCATTTTTTGACTCCTAGAAACAAAACTTAATAAATCCATGGTACTCATGTGTCGTTTCTCAAGCGTCCGAAAGACAAGTTGTCATGGGAAAAAATAAAGAATAGAATAAGACAGGATAGAAAAAACCTCACAATGGAATGGTTACATATAATAAAAAATGATAAATTACAAAAGGTTACTCCTTACATGGAGAATCAAAGTTAAACAAAGGTACAACATCTAACAGATTTGCAGCTGTACATTCTGACTTTTCATTTTAGATACAAAATACATCTTCATTATAACGACCCAATTTTTTGACGTCCGAAAATCGACATCAATACGTCCACTGTATCAAATGTCGAACAATCGAATGCCGAAAAACTGAACCGTTAGGGTTAAAGAAGAAAAAGATAGAAGAAGAAACGGAAACAATAACAGAATCTCACATTTCGCAACGGAACAAATATAGTAGATAAATGAATAATCTTTAAAACAAAAGCACTATATCAATTTATACATCACATTATTAGTGTTCACAACAACACAACACGGGAAAAGAAATATTATATACTAGTGATACGCCTCGCCATCCAGCTTGAACTCCAGATCTCCACAGCATACTTTCCTGACTTCACTCCAGAACGCTGATAACCTGACTTTAAGCTACCCGTGTGGAAATGTAACAACCCTAGATTTTTGACTATAAATTTCTTTAATTTGTTTTAAATTTATTTTATTTGTTAAATTTCATCTTTAAATATTTTTAAAATGATAATAGAATTTTTCCAAAATTTACTGTATTTATTTCCTATTTTTCAGGGTTGTTTTCCTATTTTCTGCTATTTTCTTTATTAAAAACTATATTTAAACTAAATTTTAAATATTTCTTTTGTGAATGTATTTTCATTTTATGTTATTATTTATTCTTAAAAATATTTTACAATCTCATACGAATTTTCTAAAAATTATTCTATTTAATTTCAAATTTTCTAGTCCAGTTCACTATTTTTAGCTATTTTTCTTAATTTAACTTTATATAATTAATAAATAATATATAAATTTTTATATTTTGATAAATTTTCGAAATTTTATCTGGGATTATTATTATTTCCAGAAATATAAAGTTATATAATTAAGATAAAGAAATATGAAAGGGTTTTGACTTTTGAATTGCCTTTTACCTTTTTGAATTCCACCTCTTCATTTTCCTCACAACTCTTCATTTCTCTTGACATAACTCCCCACATTTCAGCTGACTATCTCATTTTCAATTCACGTATCTTTCTTTCCTCCATCCTGAGAAAAAATTTCGGCCATCCTTGCTTGAAGATTTTGGTAAAACTTTATTTCTTTTATCTCTTTTTCTATTTACATCGTTTATTTCTAGCTTGATTTTGCACATGCTTTCACCTCTTTTCGGATCGGCCAGGCCTCCCTTGCTACCTAGCTGCCTCCAGCACCTGATGACACACCACCAGCACCTCCTCCTCACCAGCCACCCAAGCCATGAACCCCCTTGGTGACGCATATCCACAAAAGTTTCAAAACACCCTTCATACTAGCCTAACCGAGCACCACCTCAGTCCATCACCTCACCACCCCTCCAGCCGCCACCTACCACACCACCACCACCTCCAGCACCCACATCCACCCCACCACAGTGGACCCCACTCTCTGGCCGTGACACCTAGGGCCTTGGCCGAGCCCAAATCCTTGACCAAATTCATGTATGCATGCTTATGTGTGTTATTGCCTTCACCCACCTTTACACCATCATCCCAACATGTAGGCCGAACCCATACTCACCCAAACCAGACCCAAACACCTAAAATTATGTTGTATTTCCCCTTATGTATGAGTCTAGTAAAGGTTAAAAGCAAGTGCAAGCATTTCTATTTGATTCTGTGTAGTCTATTCTAGTGTAGTTTTGATCGTAGTTGATTTGAAACTCATCGTTGTTATATTGTTTTGGTTTGATGTGTATCCAAGGAATTTGACACTTGGCTCCTCCATTCGAATCTGTGTCATGCTTCTGTGCTTGTGTAGATCCCGTTTGTGAAATTCATCGTTAGGTCATCAGCTCAAACCAGTGAGTTATTCTCACCAGACAGTTTTATACTTATATGAATAGTAAATTGATCGCTTGTGAATATGTAATCTGCATCACCATATTTTATTTGCTATGTCACTATTATATGATATTCACACATGATTAAACACCAGTTATATCATATGTCACTGTTATATTATTACCGTTTTGTATATTTTATCAGTATATCACACTGCAAGTTCCCTTTAGATTAGAATCACTATGGGTTGAAATGATACATACCCGAACGGACTTTAGAATAAGGGAAAATCGTTATGGGCTGAAATGATAGGCCTGAATGATTTTGAATTTATTTCATTTACTTGGGACTGCGGGTTTGAAATGATAAAACCTGGATTTTCTTTGTAAATTACGGGTTGAAATGATATATTACCCGTATCACTTTTCCTAGTGTAGAAAATTATATACAGACCCGTAGTTAGTATATGTTTTTCTAAAAAAATTAAAATTATTTAAGAAATGTAAATATTAAAATATTTTGATTTAAATCTAATTAAAAATGATTTTTGTAAAATATTATTTATTTTCTGAATAATTATAAGTGAAATAAATTAATGAAAAAGTTAGAAAATTTTGAATGTAAGTTATTTTGGAAAATTTGATTTAATTATAATTGGAAATTAAGTTGAATATGAAATCATGATAAATTTATGATAATTTGAATTTAAATGAATTTAAAGTGATTTCATATCATATTAATGATTTTTAATAAAGTTGAAATGTGAAATGAATGAATATTTAAGTTGAAATTTTGAAATATAACTAAAATTGGAAATTCATGGAATTGGCTTAGAAGTGAATTTTTAGTTAAGTAAATAAAAATAAAACTAAGTTATGCTTAAGAATTTGAACTTAAGTGTTAGGTTGAAATTTAATGTAAGGAATTTAAAATTGAACATTGCAATTAAATAAGTGAACTAGTGTTAAATATGAATTTTTAAATGGAAATTTAACTTTATGAAATCATGTAATTAAAGAAAATTAAATGATGGTTATAAAAGTAAGAATATGTGATTTTATAAGTTAAAAGTGATTCATAGAAAATATAATTATTGTGAAATTATATTGAAATTTTGAAGTTAATTAACTGCATTTTGAAATGCTATTTTATCTAATATAAATGATAATACAACATTTGTAAATGCTGTAGTCGATAAGTGAACTAAATAGCTAAATTGAATTAAAGGCTATTATAGAATTTTATTTTTAATGCTATAATTTTTGGATTTAAACTAAGTTTTCTTTGAAACTAATTTAACTACATTACAGCATTTTAAAACGCTGTATTTTGTTAAATTGAACTGTTTTGAATATAACTTTCTGTGGCATTTTCCAAATGCTGCGAAAGTTGAATTTTCACTGTTTTGATAAAATTAAGTGAATGAATGAACTGTGGAAGTTGAAAATTTTGGAAATTTAATCATTTAATTATTAAATGTAATAACTGCATTTTTTTTATGATTTAAATGAAGTAATTTGTTTGGAATTGAACTATTTTGAAATGTGAATTGAAATGGTATTTTTAAATTGAATAAAATGAATATGTTTTTCAAATGAAATGATAAGTTTGATATTTTGAAATGGATTTGAAATGATATTGGATTTTTGAGAAATAAATACCATTTTGAAATTATAACTACGGGTTATAATAACGATTGGTTGTTGAAGAGTCTGGGATCGGATATGGACATACACTCTGTCGATACAGAAAATCACTTTAACAATTGTTTACGCGGTGGAGATTCCAGAATGAAGTAGGATGGTGACGACGTTCCTAAGGTACATTTCGTGGACCTAACTCTCATGATTTAGCATAAGGTGGCTCAAACAGGAGCGATCTCGGGCCAAAGGAGGTAGCACCTCTGGCTGAACACACTTCTTCGATACCATTCTATTGCTGTTGTGATCGATTGGGTGCACCCCTTGATTTTGGAGTGTTGTTCAGGGTGGGCGTATGTGGCTGCTGCGTTACCACTAGACCGTGTGCGTAATTGGTATATCTACCCTGGCATTGCCTTGTGTGCCGTGTCACCTACCATACCGAGCATTTACTACGAGTTTGTTTTTCTCCCGTAGCCCGTGTGTTATCCTCTGACAGACACCCGAAGTGGAGATGGCATGATATTGGATGGACTACTGAGACTATTATGTGTGAAGGGTGATATGGGTAGCCCGGAACGCTATTTAAAAGTATATTTATTTTACTGTAGACATTATTATTATAGCGAAATATTACTATATAGTAAATAGTTTAACGGATCCTTAGAGGATGGACGGTCCCAGGCATCCTTTAAGTTACTTGTATCTTTATTACAGTTCACTTGAGTTGGTTTACATTCTATAAGTATATATTGTCCTGACTCAAGTGTTTTGTAATTTGCTTTACGCTCGGGTCAGCCTGAGTATTCACAGCTTTGGATTCTCTTCCTGGAGCTGGTCTTTCACAGGAGTTTCTGCTTATCTGCATATATTTCTATTACCGTTTCAACTGTATTAGTTTATCTCATGTATTAGTGAACTTCTATGTATTTGGGATTTCTATTCTGTTGTTTTCAGACTATACTATGTATTTAGTTTGAGACTCTGTTATAGTAGCTTCATGAACTACTATGTTATTTTATATTCCGCTGCTTGTTGTTCTGATTGTTCTGTGTCTGTGATTCTGTTTATTTGGTTTTATTTGCTTCAAATTTATTTACAATCTGTTATTTCGCATCATTCAAGTCTGACATGTGTGGATTATTGTCGATTTGAATGGTATGAAATTAGGGGTTGTTACAGGAAAATTATGGGCACCCAAAGTTTAGAAAGGGAACAATAAACTCCAGGTCAGTCATAGGACTGATATGAGATCTTAAAAACAGTTATTTTCACAAAGAAAATGAAAAGAAACTCGCTATGCTTTTGGAAAATGAAACTACCATAAGGCCTCCCGCCACACATACAATGCAAATGCACAATTGAAGGAGATTTCTCCTTATGATAGTCAAACATGCTTGATACGCAAAATCTCTTTGATATTATTATTATTAGTACATAGTGCAAAAAACATTTCGAAAGTATAATATAAATCTTAGCCAGCGTACCACCATTAAGGTATACCTACTATAGCTACCATGTTCAATAGCAGGTTACCATCACATTCCATGGTAGGTTATACAACTAAAACCATACAGGGCGCGTATTGTTTCTTTGGATTTCCAACAAATGGTCAGGCTAAGGAACTTCTTATGCCGCATGGGTATGCCTCTGGAGGGACACCCCGAGAACCTAACCGGATCTCTGCCAACACAAGGCCGGGTTACCTCACGCTGTAATACAGCTGCAAATAGATAACCCTACAAGTATGCTACCCACGGTCGTTACCGACCTTTATCCGAGGATCCTCAACCACACAGCAACAACCACAAAGCAATAAATCTGCAACAACCACATAGGTTAAATATCTGGGATCCATACCATGATACCACCTTTTCCCAGAAGGAAATGGACATACCCTAAGGGCGCTACCCCCAAACAACCTTGCCGCATCCTTCCTGTTTCGACCATTTTCGGGTTGTATGGTCCGACGAAGTCTCATCCACAAAGCTACGCTTTTCACAAAAGCCATGCTCAGCAGCACTTCGTATGTCACATTACCAAATTGGGAATGTATCACTAGTAACCATCAACTACATAACCTCTGAGCTCGTACGTCCTAGAGAAGGGCGTTAAGCTAAGAGAATAAATTCTCCGCCAGCAACAGAAATATATTTGAAAGAAACCAGCTTTACATCTCAAAGTGTACCGTCAAACACACATCCGTACAAGTCTGTTCCGGGATCGAACGGAACCAAAGGCACTTCAAAGAAGCCCTTTTAAATCTGGATATTCACTATTCACGTCCAGACTCCCTATCACAAAGGGTAATAAAATATCTATAATGGAGAAACTCGATGCAAAGACATTCGACAAGTAATCCTTTCGCTTTCGAAAATACCCAGTCTTCAACACCATCTTCAAATGCAATCTCATTTCATCGTATCATTATTCGGAGTGGGTTTTATGACACAAAGTCTTCTTCCGGCTAATCCGAATAATGAGCGCTTATTTTAAAAATAAGTGTTATATTCAGATTTCCAATAAATCACAACAATTTCCACTTTGATCTTTTAACAAAAGGTCCAACACAAAGATTCGATGTGATTTTCGAGAATATCCATTTGGAATCTGATCCCCCGTCGCATCAAAATTCAAATGCCATTTAATGGCTAATATTGATAGTCGGTTATTTAACCATCAATCAATATTAACAACAATCACCAAATTTAAATAATTTTTCTCCAATTATTTATTTTCAAAATATCTTCGCAAGATATATTCTCACACTTCAACCCTTTGAAAAAAAATTCAAATCACTTTCCTCACGTGGAATAAATTTCCAAATATTTATTTCCACTGAAAATTTGCCGAGTTCAAATAATTTAAAATAATTTAAATCACTTATCCAGAGATATATACTTGGAGACATTTAGAATAAAGACTATATCTAAATACTTATTTAAACATTAGTTATGAAAACATTATACCAATATCTCATATAAAACTTCAGGTCCAAACTAATTTTAAAATAAAATTAGCAGATAGGGTATAACTATTTAAATAACCATTTTCTAAAACAAATATCAATTAAATCTTTAAATAATCACTTCTAAAATCAACTTAATAATATTTACTTTAAAGATAGAAAACCAATTTCCGAAAATAATTCCTCCAACAATATTCTTTTTAAAAACCAATTCTAGAACTTTTAGTTTATACTTTAAAAACTACTTTGAAAATATACTCGGCTTTCCAGGGAAAATACACTTTCCATTTCAAAAATAGTCCATTTAAATCAACTAATAAATCCACTTCGATTTATTTTGATTTACATTCCAAATCTATAAATTTCTATCCACACTTTTAAAAATAAACCAATATTTATTTTCAAAACAAAGTTCCCCTTCCCTTATTAAATTCCTATTGTGAATTTAAACTTTCAAAAATCCACTAATATATGATTTTCAAATCGATTTCTAAATATTCATTTTCAAACGCGGATTCGAATCCCAAGTTGATTTCCCAATTATTTCAACACCAAATCAAATTCCAAATTGATTTTCCAAACATTTATTTCAAATAACAATTCGATTTCAAAATTAATTTCCCAAAATTTATTTTCCAATACCAAATCAAATTTCAAATTGATTTTAAAATTTATTTCAAACACCAAAATTAATTTCTAATTTATTTCAAACACCAAACCAATTTTCAGATTGATTTCTAAATTTATTTACAAACACCAAATCAATTTTCATTCAAACACCAAATCAATTTCCATATCGATTTCCCAAAGATTTATTTTTTAAACACCAAATTTATTATCTTTTAAAACAAATTCCTTTATTTCTTCCAAACTATTTAAAATTTGAATTTTAAATAAATTCTCCAACTTTTAAATATTACTTGAAATACACTAATTAAAAACTTTTCCCATATCTTGGAATTAATTCGATAAGATTTCAAAAATCAATCTTTACCCTTTTAAATTCCTTCTTTTAAAATTCACCCAATTCTTTTAAAATGAATTTACTTAAATTTTCTACTTTAATTTCCAAAAAACCAATTTTATATTTCTGGTATCCTATGGTACCAAAAATATATTCGGCTAAACTACAGCCATCAAAGATTTCAATCACAAATATAATCATACACAGATTATAAATAAATCAATACACAACATTGAAACAAATTCAAATATTTGAGGAATCCAGTTGGATCCCTCCAACCTTTTCCCTGCATCGACAGATGTTAGCACAATAATTAAATACCAATTGCACTTCGAGGTGGAATATCGCAGTATATGGGATTATATAATATCATCCGCTATTATGTGGCGCAAAGGGTCTCATCCGCTATATAATGCGGGAAATCAATCACTCTAAATATATATATATAGACATACTACCATATCCAACAGTCAGTCAATAACTGAAATTCCAATTATTTAAATTTGAGTGAGAAGATCTCACCTTTGCTTACGCATGCAACGCATTTCAAATCCATCTTGATCCTCTATGATTTTTAGACCTTGTATAAATATTTATGCAATTTATTAGTATTCGAAATAAATCGAACAATCAATTTCTTTTCGATAGATTAAATTTATTAACACTTTTAATTTGAACTAATCTAATAATTAATTTCCTATTCGATAAATTAAATTAGCCAAATATTCTATTAAATAAATTTTTTCTTACCAATTTATTTATTTAAATCGAATTCCCTCTTTAAAAAATCTTTTAGTATTAGCAATTAAATAAGTATATTTATTTCTTTCTCTTGAAATCACATTTATAAATTTATAAAATAACTTATGTATATTCAAAAATCCAACCATTAAATAAACTCCTTAACATTATAAAATCCTTATATATTTTTAACAATTTAATCCTTGAAACTATATACCTAAAAAATTTGTATTACCATTTTAAAATTTCTATTATTTTTTTCTAAATCTTATATATGTAAAATATTTTTCTATTTTGCTGTATACACATATATACAAATTAAAAAACAAATTTTCTTTACTATAAAGATTTTATTTTCTGCATGCATATGTTTATTAAAAAGAAAAAAAATTATACCTCATAGAAAACAAAGAACCCTAGCCGTCGCCGACCATCTCCCAATCACAAATCTCTTTCGCAACCGTCCATACGCCCAGCCCCGTAGCCCACCATTTGCTTCCAGACGTCGCAAGCGAGCAGTTGCTGCTGATTCCAAATTCCATCCAACATCACAAGCCTCATACGCACGCGCTGCCGAACCCCGGGCCTTGAGCCTCCACGCATACGTGCACGAGCGCACGACTGCTGCCGCTCTCTCTTCATCAATGCGACTCGATTCGATTTACTTTCTCATTTTTTTTATGTAGAACGAAATGGATTCGATTTCGTTTAAGAAGAAAAGAGGAATGAATCTCGATCTTTTTATAAAAATCGACTGTCAATCTATATTTTTTCTCTCATATCGATTTTTGTTTAAACGAGAAAATGTCTTTCGTTTTCTTTTATTTTTTTTGCTTTTGAACCAGATATTTTTTTTCAACGCATGTTAATTTTTAACCAAGTAAATGGAACACTTGTTTGAAAATTCAATACCTGTAATTGCCTTATGAAATATTATTAAAATACATATATATATTTTAAATTTAAATCCAAATTCAAATCATATCAATTTTGCAACTCACAATCTCGATCTCCAATCGAGGCATGCCGCCAGGCATTCATAAGGTTATACTCCAATTCCGAACGCAATGGAAAAGGTTCCGAAGCCTAATTCGATCGTATGGAGAAGATAGCTTTTTGAACCAGTTATTTAATTAAATTTCAATATAAATTTCAGCTCGTTTGCTTATCATACGGCCAAATGATCACTCCAAACACTACGAAAATTGAAATTCGATAATAATACAATATTATGGATCTGATGGAACTGATTTCGTCAAAATCCAAGACTGTGCCTCGAAAGGCTATATTTAAATATCTATTTAAACGATAAATTTTCAAAACTGAACAAAACGTTTCCAAATTCTATTCTGAAGCTTCCATTATCTTAAGAATTGTCAATATAGATTTTCTAGCCTTTAGAATATTTTTAACCAGCATAAAATTTGAGATTTAACAATTTATCCAATTTCCAATTGCTAAATCCAATGATTAATTATCCAAATAAATAATGATATTTGGAATTCAAATTAAATTAACATTCAAATATTTAAAATCAATTAAATATTTCAACTTCAAATGTTCAAAATTTCCGGATCATCACATTTATAATAAGAAATAACTAGATAACTAAGGACCCACCTACTTGATCTTCGTCTTCAAAGAGCTTCAAAGAGAAACCAGCTATTTTCGAAATACTCAAATATAATTGAGTGCCCGAGAGTTTAGGGAAATAAACAACCCAGGTCAGACAATATGTCTGGTATAAGTAAAACTCTTGAAAAAAAGGGAGTGTATTTAACAATAATATATGGAACCATGCCGCTAACGTGGAATGGGTTTTCTCCCACACAAACAACAACCAAACATAAGAATGAAAAAGAAACTTGGAAAAATAATCCAAACATAGATGATGGGGAAAAATTAGTATAAAGATCCAGATTTGAAAGAGTGGAAATAGTCTCAACAAAATCCAAACTGGAAAGAATGGATAAAACAAGATAACGGTCCAAACTTGATAGAATGGACAAAACCTATAATTAAATATCATGAAGAATGGTTGACTCATCCTATTGCAATTACAAAAAAACAATTCGAAGGTTCGAAGTAAATAAGAAAAGGAAAATTTTCCAACAATGACTAGGAGGGTGCACCGTCTTTAAAGTATATCTCTAGTAATATACTTTAAGAATGTCATATACTCTATGACACTTCTCAGATACATCCAAGCTGGACCCCGCTAATTCTTACCAAGTATCTGAATATTTCCACATCTATGTGCACAACCCAATCCAAACTATATGAGATGTGAAATTACCCTTTTAATGGAGCAAACCCACATAGCTTGGCTTCCTCTCATGCTTTGGGTTTAATCATTTTCCAACAAAGGATAGCAATGCTCAAAAGAGCAACACATTGTCTTAAAGTGATGAAAAAAAGCTGCAGTAATCTATAGCTGGAAAACAAACCATCAAGGATATAAAACGATTGTATATGGAAATTAAGTCTTGTATACCCATGACCACTCATTGGATTCAAACTTGTACTATTCCTGGGTTAATAATAATGCCAGACAAGTCAAGGTAGTGTTACTTTAAAGTCATGTAGAAGAAATGTTATTTCGAGGAAGAAGGGTTGAGGCATGGTGGTAATTATATCGAAGTTGTATTTGGTTATTTAATTATTATTTAAAATTTCGATAATTTATGAATTACATAACTCTCTCATATGAGGTCCAATCCAGACAAAACTTTTTGCGTTATGCTCGTATTGACGAAAGCTTCACAATGGAACTAGTTTGGACGAATTTAGAGACATCGAATTTTGGGCTAAAATCGACGTTGCCCGGTTTTAGTTCCAAACAGGAACGCCTCGGCTACAATAGAAAATTTCGGTGAGTTAATCTCACCTTTCTGGATAACTATTATGATTTATTGTTAATAAAAATTATTGGATGATTGTTTAGATGAATTATTATATTATTAGTTGGTTTGGATATATTCCCGCCTATTGGAGTGGATGAGACCCTATTACGTTTCTGTGTAAGGGCGGATGACCCTATTTATACGAATCTCGCGTCGAAGCGGTTGATTTTATTTTATGATTATATAACGTTAGTGATGCAGGGAAAACAGGTCGGAGGGATCCAACAGGATTCCTCACAACTGTTGATTTTAATTACATATATATATATATATATATGCTAATATATATGAGCTGTGTTGCAGAGGGATAGATTGGAGGGATCCAACAGGATTCCTCGATACTGTTGAATTGTGTCAATAATATATTTGATATGGATTATTGAAAAAATAAACCTTATTGTGGATGTTATAGTCACAGCATCATTATATGTCTGAAATTAAAACCCACTAGTGATATAAAATCAATATCGATATTGGTTGAGTGTACGGTGGTTATTGGCCTCAAATTAGCATTTCTAAAATACTATAGACTGTCATTTAAGTCAGAATTTGTTTTTGAGACAAAAAGGATTTTTAAATTTGAAATTGGGTTTCGAAAATATTTTTTTAAAGGTTATCTAATTAAATATATCAATATTGTTTCAAAGTTAATTAATTATATTGATATTGTCTTTAAGTTATTTAATTATAATAATATTAATTTATGGTTATTTTATTATAATGATATTCTTTTAAAGTTATTTAATTATATGAAAATTGTTTTAAAGATATATACTCATATTAATATTATTTTAAAGTTATTTAATTATTTTAATATTGTTAAAAATTATTTGTTTTATGGTTAATATGTTTTAAGAATTTATAAAAAGTTAACAGATTGAAAGATTTACTATTTAAGAATAATTATGGTTTGAAATTAACAATAAGGATTACTAATAAGGTTTAATAATAAATGATTAATATTTATTATTGTTTCTTAAACAAGATTGGAATGACTAATTATTATTTTAGGATATTTAAAGTTAATGATATTCATTTATCTATAATGTTCATAGTTAATAATTATTATGTTTTGAGAAAAATAACTAAATTATTTCTGAATGTTTCGGAGACCTGGGAATGGAGTCGAAAGACATAGATTTTATAAAGGAATTATAAAACGGTTTGAAGAATTAAGGATTGTTTACAAGGTGAAAGAGTTTATAAATGGTTATATATTTCAAAACGAATTTTGGAAGCGGATTTATAGATTTATAAAAGAAGTTTATAAACGGTATATGAGTTCATAAAGAGTTATAAATGATTTGAAATGTACAAGAAGTTTATAAGTGGCTGAATTCTTGGTAAAGGAATTTTAATGTTTTCCGAAGATTTATTAAATGGTTTATAGCGAGCATGGAGAATTGTAAGGGGAATTATAAACGATTTGAGAAATGAATAAAAAGGAAACTTTTCTAAGTTTCTAGATATGATTATACCATTGGAATAAGTATATGGCTATTTCTAAATATGGAAATATAGGGATTTGCAAGTATATCTTTTAAATGTGTTTATATACAAGTTACAAAGTAATTGCATATTTAAAGACTTATTAAATGGGGCTAGCGATTGCTTGTATACTGCCAATGTTGATTTTTCAAATGAAATAAATCCCGATTAATTTTTGTTATTCGATTGTTAAATAACCGACTATCGAAAGTAGACCCAACGTAAATTTGGAAATATCTAGGAGAAGCAGGTGAGTTATATGGCACAGTCATCTCCGATGATGTTGTACTACGCGTATAAATCTTGTTTTATTCTTCTAGGAATATGATAAGGAAATCCGTCCACTAAGGGTTAGGAGGTGATCTCCGATCTTATCTTTGTTTGTTCATTTCCTAGAGAACCGGGGTTCAGTTTACCGAAAATTATTGAACGTTTTTTTGAAGAGACCGAGATCAGATATGTTATCTAAAAACCAATTCGATCCAATGAATTCATTTCGAAGTGAAGACATCGTGAAGAGCATGAAATCGAAGATAGAAACGTGAAGTGCAAGGGCTAATTTTACTAATCCTGAGGGAAATTCCAAAATGGATGTTGTAGGAATAGTGCCTTCGGTTTCGTTCTGACCCAGAACATACTTGTATGGATGAATGCTATCAGCACATTGTTACTGGAGGGCAATAAGCATACCAAGTGTAAATTTATTAGAAGGTAATCATAGCCTTAAGCATCATCAACCAAGAAATGACTAAAACAGGGCTGCAGTAAGGCAAGTGGGTCTCTCCTATTAGGGTATGTCATCATCTTTCTAAATTACCCTATTTTTATGAATTTTATTATGCATAAGAGATCTCGATTAAGGTTGGAAGACAGGGATGATGACAAATTTGGTACTACTAGTCAAGTGGTAGGCTGGTTCTGTGTGGCATGGTACAAGATGTTCTTTTCAGACCCGGGTGCATTGATCTAGAGATGCACCCATCGAAGGTAGTTCCTTACCTGGTCATAGTATGGAATCCATTCTCTAATACGTGCCTTTACAGTTTTGATTGTAGAGCCTAGCATGCTAGAATTTAATTAATGTAACAATTTCAGCTATTTTAATAAGTATATGTACTTAGACACTATTATAATATCACTGAATTTTCTGTAAAACTGTTTTGGTTATCGTAAGGTAAAAACCTGTCGTGTTTATGTGTGGCATGGTCTTACGAGATACCTTTTGATTTCAAAGATTTTCTTATAACTTTAAATCCAATTGGGTGTGTTGTCTAATGCTGGTTTTCCAGACTGACTCGGATGTTATTTTATTATTGGGTCAGATCGAGCATATTACAGATTAAATTGGATGTTTGGAGCTTCAAGAGACGAGTTGAAGGCCCTAAGATGTATTTACGTAGATGGTTTTTTCTCCGTTGTATCCATTGGTGTGTTATCAGCAATTATGAGTAGAGACTGTTATAACTGTCCAGGCTGAAATAGGTTAGTATATTCTGATTGATGTTTGTATACATATTAAAGTTTTGCTTTTGTGTAAAGACTTGTGATATATTATAGATTATTCATTCCGCTGCGAAATTCTATGTTGTTTAGTTTTCTTCTTATCTTTTTCCTTCTTTCTTTTTCCCCTAATAATAAGGTTTTCGACATTTGATTTCTCGGCATTTGATACAGTGGACGTATTAGTGTCCATTTTCGAGGATCGAATATCCGGTTTGTTACATTTGGTATCAGAGCTGAAGGTTAAGCAAGAACCTTGGCTTTGATGCGGTAACTCATTAGAGATAGGGTCAGTAGTACCCTAGAATGAGTTTGAGTGCGTGTGTGCATGTGTGTATGTGTGTGTGTGTGTATGAGTGCGTATTTGTTAGTGATATAAAAATTGTTTTATATTGTGTTGGTTGATTTGTTGAGTGGCTTTTGGATTTTGGTCAATACGAGTAATTAACGTTATTGATAGGGATCTTTAAGCACTTGAACTGAACAATTCGACATAGTATTGTTTTGGGTAAATGAAAATATTTTACCTTGATTATTTTATATATTATTATGGTATATGGTGTGCTTGGTTGGTAGGAAGTGATAACGTTAAACTATTATCATTTGTTACTTGTTGTCTGCAATCGAATAAAGGTTGATACTATAATGTAAACTTGAGTAACAATTAAGAAGTGGTTTTATATAACCAAAGTTAGATTATATATAGTTTACAAATGTGATTTATAAATCGAAAGGAAATGAAATTTCAGAAGTATATTATAAATAAGGTTTATATGTAAAAAAGGCTATAAAAGGTTGGGAATTTGGTAATTTAAATCCCATTGGTTTTGGAAATATTTTTCAAAGTTTTAGAAAATAATAATATTATTATTTGAAGAATATATTTTTGAATAAAGATATTTAAAAGGGTTTAAAAAGGAATAGAAAGCACCGAACTCTTTTCGGTCGCTGGAAAATAATTTCGGTGATGACTGCAGCATCATCGACGTTCATTTTCGGGTTTTCAAGGGAGGAATTGCTACCATTGGAATTTTGTTTTGTAAAACTAGTTTTGATTTTTAAATTCAAAAGAATAATTTTATATACCAAGGGATTGTTTGTAGGTGTGATTTCAAAAATGATTTGAAATACCTTAGAATAAGGTGTTTAAACTCAGGGATTTTCATTTAAAATGTTTTACTAAGTGTATGAGAAAATAAGTTTGATAACTTATAAAATTTGAAAATTATCAAGTTAAAGCAATGTTTTAAATTGTTGAATGTGAATGCAAGAAAAGTAAAATTTTGGAATTGAACTATGGAATGAAATTTAACTTAAGTTAAAAAAAGTGAATTTGAAAATTTAGCTTGGGTTGGGCTAAGTGCAATGATTTTGGAAATGGAATTGATTGAGATTTGAAATGAGTTAAGGAATGAACTAATTAAATTATTTAGTGAATCGAATATGGTTTTTGGATGTTGGTTGCTAAATTTAAATATTAAAAGTGAACAATGGATTTGAGTTAAATAAATTAGGTTTGGCTTAAAACGAATATGACTTAAGTTATGAAGTGGTAATAACCATAAGAAGTTGTATAAAATGTTTATAAACTTAAGAAATTTTTATGCAATAATTTATAAATGAAGTAAGTATGAAGTGAAATGTGTTGAACATAGAATTCGACGGAGCAATTCTTAAATGATACTAGTATGGAAAGGACATACTAAGAAAATAATAAATGTAAATAAAACAATGTGAATAATGATTGTGAATAATTGAATGTAAATGGGATGAAGGTAAATAAAAGGAATTTGGTGTAGCTAATAATCAATCGAAATAAATATGTGAGTGGTACGTATATTATTTTATTTGCATGACGGTTTGATCCAAATTTGAGTACAGGATTTCAAGATGGTATACATCGATCCGAGTTAGGATTTTTCGCTCGGTTCTCAACGGCGAACACTGGAGATGGATTTTTGAATAATTCTGGAACTCTCTATCATAGTATAGGGCTATGCAAGGAGAATGACAGTTTCTAATCAAGGAACTGGATCTGAGTCCTCACTAGAGTGGTCGGATGAACGATACTAGTTTGAAAGTGAAATTGTGTGATCGAACTAGCGATTAGATTTGATATTGCGTACGGATGATATATGTACATCATACGGGCTTTAGCAGAGCAAGTATTGAAAATGGAAATTGCAAAATAAAATGATTTTGAATTGTATGATTGGATATCATTGGTAAATAAGATGTAGGTATATAAGAGCCTGTGCTAACTTGATGCCTTGGTTTCTAAAGTAAAATTTGGTTGCCCAAAAAAAAGATATATGTTTATATTGTTAATTGATTTGATGGTTTTATGATTGAGCCACTTGGCTTTTTTTTCTTTTGCTGGTTTGGGACGTAGTAGCGACTTGTGGTTGTTCTGATCGAGCCGCGCAAAGGAGACGCTGGCAAAGTTTTTCAGAAAAATTTAATGAATTGGAAATTCTGAAGAAATTTATGATAACTAAAATTTTATTTTGGATTATAACGTGAAATGATTGAATGGAAATATTAATGGAGTTTATGGATGAATTTGGAAACTTAGTAAAAGCAATAACAAGTTTTCAACAAATTTATTTTGGGAAGTTAAAGGCTTAAATGGATTTGGGAAGTTATTTCAACTAATTTGTTTTAGAAAAAGAATGGGTTTAGGCGTTTTTCCTACTTTGGCAATTTCGAAGACGAAATTCTTTTAAGTGGGGAAAGAATGTAACGACCTAGAATTTTAGTAATGAAATTGGAATGTTTAATTCATTTTAAATATTTAAAAGTTAGTTTTATAGATTTAATAAATTGAATTTCAATTTTAGCGATTTACTGGATAATTTAATTGTTGAAAATTAATAATTGGAATTGTTTAAATAATTGAATCTTTGATTTTTATTTGGATAAAAATGATTTAAAGGCTTATTAAATTTATATTGATAAGAATGAAGATAATAAAATTTTTAAATTGAATCAAAAGTGATTTAGCTAATTTTGAAATTAACTCGTTTTAATTAACGAGTGAAAATAGCCTTCCTGGGCATAATCTCATATTTTGACGAAATGATTGTGATTGGGTCCATAATAATGAATTATAATACGCCATCAAATTTCATAGTGATTAGACGTAACGTTTGGTCATATGGGATAGAAACGCATTGAAATTAATATTGAAGATTTAATGTAATAATCGGGCTTAAAAAACAATCTTCTCCATACGATCGAATTGGGGCTCGAGACTAGTAACATTGCATTCGAAATAGGGGTATAACATTAGGAATGCCCGACGGCACATCCCGATTGGGGTCCATAATTATACAGCGAAATATTTTGAATTTTTAATAATATATTTCTTTTCGATTTAACTTCTCAATGCCTTAAACTTTCCTATCAGCCGACCCATCCTATATGACCCACACCACCCACATTCCTCTGTACCCCACCCTCACCTATTTAAATGAGTTCTCCCTCTCTTCTTCGTTTTAGGCTTAAAAAGAAAAAAAATTGATGAATTTCAAAAATTTATAATTCAAATTTTACTCATGTTTCAATGAGATCTTTGCACTGATTAGCTTCATGAAGGGTGTTGCTTCGATTCTTGAAGCTCGACGGTGAAGACGCATGAAAATGGGAAATTAGGGTTTGTGATTTCTCAAGCTCGAGCCGTTGTTAGGTGATATGGAGGACTGATTTGGATTCAAGGAAGTATATAGCACCTCGGCGTGAAATAGCGTGGTATCCGGTCGAAGTTTGGGGTCGACTGTTTCTACTAGGGGCGTTGGAAGGCAAGTCGCATTTCATAATGAGGGCTCGAGCGGCACGATTTTGGGTTGATGGTGGAGCTCTTGCCAAAAGGAGGAGAATGGCGAGGTCGATTCGGAGCATTATGAAGTAGAGATGGGTGCTTGGTGCACAGCCGTGCATGCTAATGTCATGTACATGAAACGTTATTTTGGGGAAGAAGGGTTAAGGGCATGGTGGTAATTATATTGGAATTGTATTTCGTTATTCAATTATTATTTAAAATTCCAGGAACTTATAAATTGTATAACTCTCTCATACGAGGTCCAATCGAGACAAAACTTTTTGCATTATGCTCATATTGATGAAAGCTTCACAATGGAACTAGTTTGGACAAATTTGGAGACTGTTGAGTTTTGGGCTAAAATCGAAAGTCGACCGGTTTTAATTCCAATCGGAATGCCTCGGCGACAACAGAAAATTTTGGTGAGTTAATCTCATCTTTTTGGATAACTATTATGACTTATAATTAATAAAAATTATTGGATGATAGTTTGGATGAATTATTATATTATTAGTCGGTTTGGATATATTCCCGCCTATTGGAGTCGATATGACCCTATTACGTTCCAATGTAAGAGCGGATGATCCTATGTATACAAATCCCGCCTCGAAGTGGTTGATTTTATTTTATGATTATGTAACGTTGGTGATACAGTGGAAATAGGTCGGAGGGATCCAACAGGATTCCTCACAATTGTTGATTTTAATTGCATATGTATATATATATATATGATAATATATATGAGATGTGTTGTAGAGGGACAAGTTGGAGGGATACAGTAAGATTCCTCGCTATTGTTGAATTGTTTCAATAATATATTTTATATGTGTTATTGAAAATAAACCTGATTGTGGACGTTATAGTTATAACATCGTTATATGTCTGATATTAAAACCTAGTAGTGATAGAAAATCAATATCAATATTGGTTAAGTGTAGGGTGGTTGTTGGCCTCAAATTAGTATTTTTAAAATACTATAAATTGCCAGTTAAATCGAAATTGGTTTTTGAGACAAAAAGGATTTTTAAATCCGAAATTAGGTTTCGGAAATATTTTGTTAAAGGTTATCTAATTAAATATATTACTATTATTTCAAAGTTAATTCATATTGTTTTTAAGTTATTTAATTCTGATAATATTAATTTAAGGTTATTTAATTATAATAATATTCTTTTAAAGTTATTTAATTTTATGAAAATTGTTTTAAAGATATATAATCATATTAATATTATTTTAAAGTTATTTAATTATTTAATTTTGTTAAAAATTATTCGATTTATAGTTAATATGTTTTAAGCATTTATAAAAAGTTAATAAATTGAAAGATTTACTATTTAAGAATAACTGCGGTTTGAAATTAATTATAAGGACTACTAATCAGGTTCTAAAATAAATTATTAATTATTATTATTATTATTTCTTAAACAATATTTTGGAATGACTAATTATTTTAGGATATTTAAAGTCAATGATTTCCATTTATTTATAATGTTCATAGTTAATATTATTATGTTTTGAGGAAAATAATTAAATTATATGAATGTTTTTGAGTCCCAGAAATGGAGTCGAAAGAATTAGATTTTATAAAGGAATTATAAAATGGTTCGAAGAATTAAGGATTATTTGCAAGGTGAAAGAGTTTATAAATGGTTAGATAGTTATAAACGAATTTTAGAAGCAGGTTTATAGATTTATAAAAGAAGTTTATAAATGGTATATGAGTTCATAAAGAGTTATAAATGATTTGAAATGTACAAGAAGTTTATAAGTGGCTGAATTCTTGGTAAAGGAATTTTTAATGTTTTTTGGAGATTTATAAAGTGGTTTATAGCGAGTTTAGAGAATTGTAAGGGGAATTAGAAACGAATTGTGAATCGAATAAAAAGGAAACTTCTTTAAGTTTTGTAGATATACATATATTGTTGGAATAAGTATATAGCCATTTCTAAATATGGAAATACAGGAATTTGCGAATATATATTTCAAATGTGTTTATGTACAAGTAATTTACAAAGTAATTGTATGTCTAAAGACTTATTAAAGGGGGCTAGTGATTGCTTATATACTGAGCTAATATTGGTTTTCCAAATGAAATAAAATCTTGATAGAATGTTTTTTATTCGATGGTTAAATAACCGACCATCGAAAATAGACCCAACGTAACTTTGGAAATATCTAGGAGAAGCACATGAGTTATATGGTATTGTCATCTCCGATGATGTTGTACTGTGCATATAAATCCCGTTTTGTTCTTCCAAGAAGATGATAAGGAAATCCGTCCACTAACGGTTAGGAGGTGATCTTCGATCTTTTCTTTGTTAGTTTATTTCCTAGAGAACAGAGGTTGAGTTTACCGGAAATTATCGAACGTTATTTTGAAGTGGCCGGGATCGGATATGTTATTCGAAAACCACTTCGATCCAACAAATGCATTTCGAAGTGAAGACATCGTGAAGAGCATGGAATCGAAGATAAAAATGTGAAGTACAAGGGCTAAGCGCTACTAATCCTGAGGGTGATTCCAAAATGGATGTGGTAGGAATAGTGCCTTAGGTTTCGTTCAGACCTAGAACGGACTTGTACGGATGAATGCTATCAGCCCATTATCATTGGAGGGAATGAGCATTCCCAATGTAAATTTCATGAAAGGTAATCGTAGCCTCTTGCCTCATCAACAGGGAAATAACTACAACAGAACATGGAGCATGGCTAAATGGGTCGCTCCCATTAAGGTATGTCATCATCTTTCTAGACTACCCTATTTTTATGGATTTGATTATTCATGAGAGATCTCGATTAAGGTTGGAAGATCGGGATGATGACATATTCAGTACTACTAGTCAAGTGGTAGGTCGATTCTGTGTCGTAGGGTGCAAGATGTTCTTGTCAGACCCGGTTGCATTGATCTAGAGATGCTTCCATCGGAGGTAGTTCCTTACCTGGTCATTGTATGGAATCCATTCTCCAATACGTGCCTTTACGGTTTTGATTGTAGTGCCTAGTATGTTGGAATTTAATCAATGTAACAATTTCAACTATTTTAATAAGTATTTTTACTTAGACACTATTATAATATCACTGGATTTACTATTAAAGTGTTTTGGTTATCGTAAGGTAAAAACCCTTCGTGCTTATGTGTGGCATGGTCTTACGAGATACCTTTTAATTTCAAAGATTTTCTTATAACTTTAAATCCAATTAGGTGTGTTTTATCATGCTGGTTTTCCAAACTGACTCGGGTGTTATTTTATTACAATGCTCGGGTCAAACCGAGTATATTATAGATTAGATTGGATGCTTGGAGCTTCAAGAGACGAGTTGGAGGCCTTGAGACGTATTTACATAGATGGTTATTTTTCCACTATATCCATTGGGGTGTGTTATTAGCAATTGTGAGGACAGACTATTATAACTGTTCAAACAGAAATAGGTTAGTATACTCTGATTGTTATTTATATACGTATTACACTTTTGCTTTTATGTAAAGACTTGTGATATATTATAGATTATTCGTTTTGCTGTGCGATTCTATGTTGTTTATTTTCTACTCATCTTCCTCCTTCTTTATTTTTCCCCTAACAATCAGGTTTTCCGGTATTCGATTTCTCGGCATGTGATATAGTAGAAGTATTAGTGTCAATTTTCGAAGGTCGAAAATCACGTTCGTTACAAATCCAAAAGAAGTTAACTACTTTTAAACACCATTAATTTAATTAAAAATTAATTATAGTGAATTAAATAAATAAATAAATAATTTATTATCATTAATTAAATTGAATAAAAAAGTCAAAACATCCTAGTTACTTTGATAAATTCACTTTGAAACTTCATTAATAAAGTTGATAAAATAACTTGGAATGCCTTTAATTGACAAGGGTAAATCACATTTAAAATATAATTAATTAAATTAATTAGTAATATTTAAATATAACTAAATAAAATAATAATTAAAAAATTAAATATAATTATTTAAAATTATTAACAAATTTAAAACATCATTAAAGGAAATATTACTTAAAGTTAAAATAGGTTGATTAACTTGAAAAGCCATTGATTAAAAAGATTAATTAATTTAAAAACATAATTAAGCCATTGATTAATTAACTTTAATCCATCATTATCAAATATTTAATTATCTTTAAACATCATTAGGTGAAATAATTGATTAATTTCAAAAACACCGTTAGCTAAGTAATTAGTTAAATTTAAACACATCATTAACTAAGTAATTAGTTAACCTTAATCATTATTAATTAAATAATTAATTAAATTAAATAATCATTATTAAAATGGTTAATTACTTTTGAGAACATCATTAGTCAAAATCTTGCTTAACTTGTAAAAAATCTCCAAGCACGAAGATGAAACCAAACGGTTTCAATAAAAAGTGATTTTTCGAAAGCGCCGATATAGCGACTATCGCTATACTGGCAGTTCTACAAAGAAGTTTATAACATTATCGTTACAACCAAATATTACATAGTAAGGATATGAGCATATATACATGGTGATTTACTACGAAATAACATGTAATAAGGATTTACTAACATTTATATTAACTTTAACTGTTAACTTTTCATATAGCTGGCTACATGCTTACTAGGTTTGAAACATGACAACTTTTCAAAGCGTAAACCAAAAACAACCAATAAATCATATAATACATACTACGAGCATTAATTAGCTACTAATACGAAAATGAATATAGTTTAAAAATTTTGGTTTTGTGGGTGAAGTTTTACTCACCAAATTACTTACTAACTTAACCGTACCTGCACTAACTCCACAAATGCAACTAGAACAATGCGCTATTATGCAAATGACTTGACTTAGTGGGCCTTGGAGGTGCTTTAGGGCTTAGCCTAGAGGCTATAGGGTACAGCCATGATGAATAATAGGGAGTTATGGGTGTTGTTTTGAATGTAAGGTGAAGTAGAATGAAGTAGAGAAGGAATATGCTAATTTTAAGTGGATGGAAATGGAAGAACAAGTGTTTTATGCCATGAACTTCAATATGGAAGCCATGGAAATGTAAACGTAGAAAATGTAGGGAGAAGTAGGAAATGAAGAAGGAGGATTTGTAAAGTGGAAATTATGGAGAGGTAATGGTATTTATAAGCATAGAAAACTAGAATTTACCAAAATACCCTTAGCATAAAATAATATAATCTAATGCATGCTACACCATGCCTCTCCCACCCCTAGCACACATTACCTCCCTCACTACTACCTTCTCAAATCATGCTAGTCCTTCCATGTGTATGTATTTAGGGTATGGAGATGATTTGTATAAGTATGAGTTTGTTTATATGTATATATATGCCTTTTACAACATAATATGTCACATCCATGCTTAAGTTTTAATATGTATATGTTAATATATTCATGTGTTCTTTATTATTGCTAATCCTAACATACATAAATGTGTGCACGTCGATGCAAATGTGCATGATGTTTTCGATGACTTTTACGATGCCGAAAAGTCGTAATATCGAAAAAAGTTTTTCGATCACATTTTCTATTTTTGTTTAAACTAACTATACTGGTAAACAAAATTTGAAAATGATTTTAACATCATTTATTATTATTTAAAAGTTTTTTATTTAGTTATTAAAATATATTATTAAAATATTTAAAAACGATTTAAATGTTCAAATACAAAGTGATTAATTTTACGGGTTATCACACTCTCCCCCCTTTAAAAGAATTTCATCCCTAAAATTATTATGCAGTGGAAGAAGTAATAACCAACCTAAGAAAATCGATTTACTTACTTGGTTTTCAGTAAACTGATTAGTTATATTTTTCTTACCATAAATATCTGCAATATAAACACTATAACAACCATATATCATCAGGTAATGTAACACCCCTAATTGTATTGACATTATTTAGGAGATTTAATTAGAATAAATTAAATAGAATAACATAGATAAGGAGATTGAGGTTGATTAATAAATTAAGTGGTCGTGCTTATATAAACTAATGAACTTATAAATAGTTGAGTAAATAAGCATAAGGACGTTAGGGTAAATAGCCGCCCATATTTTCCACCCTTATACTACCTCTCTTAGTCATATATGTTCATTTTATCAACAAAAAATTATAATCGTATGGAAGAAGGTCAGCCATTAGGAAGGAAGAAAAGAAAAGAAAATTAACTAAAAGCTTAGGATTCAAGTTAGAAGGAATCAATCTCAATCAAACGCAATTTTCTTATCCAATCTAAGGTGAATAATAATTTCTAGATCTCTATTATAGTTATATGATCATATGGTTTTGGATTTTAGTGTAAATCTGTTTTTATGACTGAATGATGATATGCTAGATTTATGATTTATATGGATTAAACAAGGTTGTTTAAAAAGGAGACATACATGATTTTTAGGTAAAACCGAGATGAAATGATTTTTGAAATGCCATGGGAAAATTATATGTTGTAGAAAACATGATTCTAAAGATGGGTTCCAATTTTCATACTTTCTGAATTTACGTGGATTTTATATTAATTTTCGAGTGAAGAAAATGATTTATTGGGTTATAAATTATTTAAGGCTAAAATAATTATTATTTGGACTTGAAATTTTCACATGTTGGAAAAATATTAAAATTGATTTTCTGAAGTTTTTCCAGATTTTTCCTAAGTGATTTGATGAACATATAAAATTATTTAAGGTATGAGACTTAAATATTTTATATATTTAATTAACGAGAATAGACATTCTATAAAATAAAATTATTATTTAATTCAGAAATTAGTGGCAACACTTTTCTAAAAAGTACATGTTAACCAATAGGAATTTGACAAACATAGGCAGGTTAGTTGAAAATTTATCTTTTTAAGTTAAAAATAAGAAAATCATGCTTTAGCATGTTTCAGCCATTTTAGGCATCAATCAAACCTTCCGGTCCAGACCTTCCAACAAAGTCGAAAGGTTATAGCTTTCGACAAGGTCAAAATTTAATGCATATGATGTCAAGTTACTTAGTGCGCAATGAATTGAACAAGTTCGAAGGCTACTTAGTCGAAAGGTTGGTTTTCAAAGAGGTTGGGGTATGTTTGTTTTACAAACCAAAAGCTTATACATGCTTGCTTTCGAAAAGGAGCTTTCGACTTGGTTGCTTTCGACTTGGTCAATTATTTAAAACAAAGGTTCTAAACCTTCCGACACAGTCGAAAGGTTACTGCTGCTTTATCATTGTTTTGTTTTGAACCTTCTGACACAGTCAAATGGTTATTGCCGTTTTTTCCAACCTTTCGAAGTCGTTGCACTTGACAAAGTCGAAAGGTTTACTTGTTTTAAAACCAGCCGCTTCTCCAATGCTTTCGAAAGGTATCAAACCTTTAGACTTAGGTGATTTACCCTTGTTTTATAATTGAAGTATAACCCAAAGCTTTCGAAGGAGTTGTTTTAAAAGGCAGAGGCCTATTGTTTTAAATAATATACTTTATAGTTTTCAAAGTAGAGCTTTCGACAAAGTCAAAAGGTTACCTCTATTGAAGTCAAAAGGTTTTCGTAGAAGGTTCTCCATATGTTTTAAATTGAACCCGGTGAGTTTTCGAAAGGTTTATTTTCCATTGCTTTTGAAATGTTTGCGTTTTAATGATTTCGAATGGTTTTCAAATACTTTCAAAAGGTTTGAGTTTCAATGGGGTCGAAGGGTTTGGAAAGAAGTGTATTAAAGTATAAAGAGGGATGGAGCCTACTATTTTAAAAAGATATGACTGAAACCCTTCGAAGGGGTTGACATTACTAGCTTTCGACGTTGACGAAAGGTTTTAAAACCCGTAACTCTAAATTTTTAAGGAAAACCAAGGCTTATATAAAGGAGTTTGTAATGGCTTTAAGTATGAAATTTTAAAGAAGTATTGCCTTGATAAAAATATAAATTAAAGATGTTAACTATGTTTTATGAAATATATTTCAAGGACCTTAAACCCATAGGAGTGGTGTTATTAAATTGTTATTTTTCTTCTTCAAATATGAATATATTCACATGATAACCCATAACTGTATTTTGGGGGGAAAGGGGTAAAAGAACTAGCTAGGTTAACTCAATAGCGAATATAAATTGCTTAAACTCCTGAATGAGTAGAATTGCATCCAATGAGTCAGGGTGGCCCAAAAATATAAGATGGCTAAACTTTGTAATTATTGGAGGTAATCAAAAAGGTTTACTATAAATCCATGGAAACTATGATAAAGTAGTTATTGGTATAACCCAAAAGGTTCATAGTTAACGCATGAAAGCTATGATTAAGTAGTTATTGGAGGAAAGCAACAGGTTCATAGTTAACCCATGAAAATTTTGTACTAAGGATAGTTGACAAGGGCTAATTGGTTAGTAGTGAACCCATGAAAACTATATTCGGATTAAGAATTGACATCAGTCAATAGGTTCCTAGTAAACCTATGAAAACTAGGATAAGAATATGGCTAATGGAAGTATCAGTAGGTTCTTAGTCAACCAATGAAAACTAGGATGTGAAGTGAGTTACTGGATAAATCCATAGGTTCCTAGTAAACCCATGAGAACTAGGATAAGGTGATAAGTTATTGGAAGGACTAATATATTCAGGAGGACCCATGAATTGATTAAGTTAACTAGTAGGAGCTTATAGGTTCTTAGTGATCCCATGAAAACTTTGAATAGGATAGGGTGTCTATTACGCAAAACAAGGTTATTAGTAAACCCATGAAAACTAAAAAGGTCAATAGTGACTCTAGAAACTATAATTATGATAGGGTGTCAAACCAAACTGGGAATGGGAAATCCTAATTATTTTCAAGTATGCATATCATCACAATATTTTAAAAACGTATGTTTTAACCATTGTGGATGCAGGAGCACATTATGTGGTTTATAAAGGTTTTAGGATATTAGTGAGGGGAAAACCCGTACCGCTAAGTGGCATCTAATAGGATTGATGTTAGATTATTATTCATACTAAGCTTTATGTCTAACTTGAAGTTTTTGTTTTCCCCTTAAACTCTCGGGTACTTAATTGATTTTGAGTAGTTTAAGGTTTTCAAGTTTTCTTCTTAGACGAATAAAGCTTTCGGAAGCTTACTGGAGGCAGATAGTTATTTAGAGTTTATTCCGCTATGTGTTATGTTTCTAAAGGAAGATTTATTAGCCTTACTATATACTCTATTCAACCAAGGAGGCATCTTCAAATGTCGCTCTTGGCGTAATTGTAATGTTATATTTTGCTGAACGTGGTTAACATACTTTGGGATTATGTAATGACATCAAATATTTTAATTTAAATGTGGAAATATGTTTTTGAATTGTTAAAAAAATTTCCATGCTTATGTGATCTATTTATCAATGTATCTAGCACCGCCGTATTTGTTCGCTGAGAATTAATAACTATGGATGACTGCAGCATCCGTAGCCGTTAGTTTTGGGCCTCCAAGTAGGGGGATGTTACAGGTAACATGATGCAACCTAAAAGTGATGTAACAAACATATACAACAAAAATATAGAGAATATTCTATAATAAATGCTATGCATCTAGTACCCGGGTTTTATATTCAAAAATTTATTTTTGAATTTATCAAAAGAGAAGTAAATCAAAAACCAAGATCAAAATATCAAGGTAGGGGTCCTCCTAACAAAACATGTTAAACTCTAGAATCAAAACAATATGGAGCTTTCAGTGGTATTCTGGTTCCTTCTAAAACAACAACTAGAGCAAAAATCTATATATTTCTCAAATTATCCCAAAAACCACTTTTCAAAATCATCGAGATTTATGTCCTAAGAATAACAATTCTAAAACCTTGGTTCATAAATTTTAACTCTATAAACAATGGTATATAAGACCACACAATTAATCAGTTCAAACAAACCAATCATAATCCCTAAAGGAAAATCTAACACTTAACATTACTTAAAATGTCAGACGATTAATAAACAAATCTTAACTTTGGTTAAAACTTTCTTGATTGCCTAAGAATATAAATAATTTTCTAAGCATACCATTTTGCTCATCAGCCTTTAGTTATTGCTTAGAGGATTACCTATGCTCCTTCGGACAAAATTGAAAGTCTCTTTCTAAAATTATTGATTTCTTAATTATACCAATATTCCTAAATCATTTATATTTGCATTTAGTATTTTCTTCAATATCCAAATTGTTTATTAATTATTTCATAAGTTTTCACCCAAGTTTAAAATTATTTTATAAAGTCTTTTCTTTATAAAACATCAAATAACAACTTTTTCCGCTTTATTTACTTGTATAATACCCTTCTAAATCGTAAGAGTATATATTAAACATAAAATTTACTTTGCTTTTCACAATTTAAGTAAAGATTTAATCAAAATTTGGGTCTTCTAAAATCGAGTCAACCTCTTGACCTCTTTAACTTAGAGTGTTAAAATTGATGATTTTCACCATTTTATTTTTATAACAAAAGCCATAGTTTTAATAAAACAACGTCTATTAAAACCTTCATACCGTTTTTACCTTAAGGTGTTATAATGAATAATGTTTATGGACTGGCCCAATAACACCAAATAGTTCATACTACTTAGATGCTTAAATAATATCTATGGTTTTGATAAAACAATATTATCAAAACCTTCCTATCCAATCTAACCTATTTACATCAGTGTTAAATTATCTCTTATCTTATCTAAGGCTAAAAAATCATTTATCAAAACAATATTTTATCAAAAATACTTTTTATTTGAAAAAAATTCTTTTTCGAGAATTTTAAAAAACAAATTAAGCATACAACATATATTTCTTTTATGAAATAACATCAACCAATTGTATTTACTAATACTCTCTTTGGGTTCATTCGAATTTAATTTCGTTCTAATGCACAATGATAAAAAGAATAATATACTAAGTACCAAACAACATTTCCTAAACAAACATCCGATCGTCACTTAAAAGGTTATTCAGATTATCACAAAATTAATCAAAAGGTGTCTCCCCCCAAACTATCCTAAAGAAAATGCATTCCATTTAAAAAAATTCAAAATCTTTTGAAATCATTTCAAACAATATCGAGATTCATATTTCCAAAAACTCTTTAAAATGTTATTTTAAAGACAAATTTATAATACTAAGTGTATTAAAATAAGAGTAAAAAATGTCTTTTTAAATACCATTTACTAAAATCCTAAAACAATTTACACTTAGCTTTATTTACAAACAATTCTATTTAGAAAACTATCATTTATAAAATTTAAAACAATATTTATTATCCTAAAAAATGATAAAACAATTTAAATACCTTTTATAAATTCAAAACAGTGCTACTCATCCCAGGAGATGATTCATAATATTCTTTTTTGAATCTAAAATAATATTGATTGTCTCGAAAGATAATTAACCAAATTTATAATTTCCTTTCATAAAAAAATCGATTATCTTTAATAAAAGAGTTAACTGCTTCCAAAACACTTTCATCAAATCAAATAATTTAATTTAAACTCATTTACTAAATCAATTAACTAACTTAAAATATCATTTATCAAATGATTTATTAAATCCATATAATCATTAATTAAAATGAATAACTAATTTCAAATATCATTAAATAAAGTGATTAATAAAATTTAAACATCGTTAATCAAAATAATTAATTAAATTCAAATAATCATTAGGTAAACGATTTATCATATTTCAAATAGCATTAATAAAATGATTTAGTTAAATTCAAACATCATTAATTAAGATAATTAACTAAATTTCAAAACACTGCTAGTTAAAACGAT
Organism: Allium cepa; assembly: GCA_030765085.1. NCBI lineage: Eukaryota > Viridiplantae > Streptophyta > Magnoliopsida > Asparagales > Amaryllidaceae > Allium > Allium cepa. Next base: position 351,417,327 of record CM060932.1, on the reverse strand, counting down.
TAATTAAATTTAAATAATCGTTAATTAAAATGATTAATTAAACTCCAATATGATTAATAAAATGATCTATTTTAAATTCAAATCTCATTAATCAAAAAGATTAATTAATTTCAAACATCATTAATAAAAATGATTAATTAAGTTCAAATATCATTATTTAAAATGATTAATTACTTTAAGTTATCATTAATCAAAATGATTAATGAATTATTAAACATCTATTTTGTGAAAATACAAGCTCAAAACAATTCATACGAAAGTTAGAGGAGATGATATTCAATAAGTGATGATATAGCGAAAAATCACAATAGCAACACTTAAGCAATTTAAATACAATATCTCATTCAATTTCAACCAAATGACAATATAAGCGATGCAAGGATGTAAATAAATAAGTATTGGTGAGAAACCCTTTAGGGTCTCTCTAAAAGTGTTCTGTAACGACCCAGAATCTCGATCATTCGGAATTGGTATATTTAATTGATTTTAAATATTCAAAAGTAAATTTTATAAGTTGAATAACTTATATTTTAAATCTAGTGATTTAATTAGATAATTTAATTGTTAATTAATATTTGAAATTGCAGAAATAAGTGGAATTTGAATTTACTATGAATAAAAATGGTTAAATTAAACTAAAATTTATTTGAATAAGAATGATGTCAGTAAACTTTTAAAATTGATTTGAAAGTTAATTTATAGAAAATTGAATATTTTAATATTTAATTAACATGTAAAAATAGTCATTTTTCACACAATCTCGGATTTCAACGAAACTAGTTTCATTGGATCCGTAAGGTTATATTATTGTTTGATTTCAAATTTTATATCAATCGAATTTACGGTTTAGTCATGGCAAACTAAAACGTGTAGAAATTTGTTTAAGTAAATTTTTAATTTAAAATAATTCGATTCGAAAACCTATCTTTCAAATACTATCGAATTGGCTCCCGATATATATTCCATTGTGTTTAGAATAGAGGCAAAACATTATAAATGCCAGGCGGTATGCTTCAATTGGAGTTCGAAATGTTTTTGGATGAATATTATTTTGAAATTTTCTATATAAGGCCACATTTTTTTTCATTTGCAAAACAAAATCTAACCCTAGGGTTACAGCCACTGCCATATTCATTTCAATGGCCGATATCTTTCGATCTTCTTCCCTCTTTTTCTCTCGATCTATCCATTTATCCGAGAAACCTCTAACTAAAAAAATGTCAAGCTCGTCGAGATCTTCAATCTCAACGGCTATGATCTGATATGGCATGGTGGATCATTGGAAAATTTGCCACAAAGGTCGTGCATTCAAGCATGAAAATCGATGCAATGGCATGACTGAGCTTCAAGTGGCTCAGGGTGGTGGTGCTAGACGTTGGCGGCTTCGACGTGGTGGTCTCCGATCTTGCTCGGGTGGCTCGTAGGTGGTCGCGACTATCAAAATGGAATGACAGTGATGGGTTTCTTAGTTGCGACATTTACATGGAACGAAACGAAGAAGAACGTGAAACGTGGCCGTGATCTATCCTTTCAAAAATGAATGGCCTAGATTAAAGGTTAAAAATAAAATAAAATAAAGAAATTTGTAAATTATATTATATATAAATTTGTATAAACTTTAAAATATCATAACTTCTTCGTATGAGGTCCGTTTTCGACGAAACAAATTGTTTTGGATCTGTATTGACGAGCATTACATTTAGGCCTAGTTTGGAGTTGATTGGAGCCAGTGTAAATTTCGGATAAAATTAAACGCCTGTTTAATTTTATTCGGAAAAAAACACTGCAACTGCTATTGGAACCAAAGTGAGTACAACACTCTTTCTGACTCACTGATATTTTTATATAAGTGAGAATGGATTTATTCTGTGTTGATTGATGATTGTTTGGATGAAACATATATATAGATATATTGATTGGTATTTGGATATATTCCTGCTTATTGGAGCAGATGAGACCCTATACATTCCCATGTATGAGCGGATGAACTTGTCTAAGCGTGTCTGCCTCGAAGTGGACATTGTACATATTTTCTAATATGCATATTTGTTGTAGTTGATAGGTAGGAGGGATCTAACTAGATTCCTCACCAGTATTGATTTTATTTACCGATATTGTTATATATGTTGTTATCATATGATCTATGATATTTTGGATGCCTAGATTGATATGATTGATGTGAATCGCCTTCTTTAGTGTTGTTGTAGCATCGGGCTATATTTTGGAATTTTAAAAATGTTAAAATGATGTATTTTAAATCAAAAAGGCTGTTTAAGTGATTTTTGAAGTTATATAAGTTTTTAGTAATGATTTGTAAATTATTAAAAGAAGAAGTTTATTTAAATGGAATCAAAATGTGATTTTTGAAATATGGAGTTAACTATTTTATAAAATAAGTTAAATTGAGATTTTTAAATTTATTATGAATGGTATGTATATAAGATATATAAAATTGATATTTTATAAATAAAAAGTAATGGAATTATAAAGGAGTTTATAAGTATTAAAATGAAGTTATAAATGTATCTTATAAGTAAATAAGATTTATAAATGTATGAAGTTATAAAAGGAAAGAATTTGTAAATAAATAATTTACAAGTAAATCAACTTATAATTGGATTTTGGCATATAAATGAGATATAAATAGAATTTGTTAATAAAGGGATTTTATAAATGAAGTTTTTATAAAATATAATGAAATATATAAACGTTGTTTTATAAATCTGAAATCAATTGAATTTGATCAGTTAAATATGAAAGCTTATTAAAGGAGTTTATTCATGATTTTGGACACTGGATAATCCTTTAAATTAAATATATAGAAATAGTGAATTTGGTTAGAGAATTATTATCACGATTTTGGACAGTGAATAATTTTTTAAACTGAATAAATATTATGGGAAGTGATAATTTTAAATAGAGTTAAATGATTTTCAAAAGGAGATGTTTTGTATAGTATATGAGATTTATATATCTATCTAATTATTGAATCCCTATACTGATGATTTTGGGCTGTTGTAACGATGTTTTACACAACATTCGTTTTGACCCAAATAAATATGTTTAAGAGAATGTCTTCCTTAAAGAATAAAATATATAATTAATCATGATTTACATATATGTAATATTTTTTAAGTGTTGAAAATAAAGAAATTTGTGAATATGCTTATACTGTTGAAATAAGTATATGGAAATGTTTTCCAATATTGAAATGTTGAAACGGTTTTGGAATTACAACTTTTTAAAGATAATTTTAAGTGAGTATTCAAAAAATGATTTAGGCCTAGTGATTGCTTATGGTGCTAGATATTTGTTTTTTGCTTTGATAGTTAAATAACCGACTATCAAATTTGGCCATTTTAGTTCCTCGACTTGATGTAGGAACTATTTAGTCGTACACTTAGTACTTTGCTATATGTGTAGGCTTGATTATCATTTGTATTGAGGATGTTGATTCGTGTAGTGCGGAGTATTACTCCAATCTACCGAGCTTCCTTCTTAGCCGAAGGATAGAAAGTTGAAAGTTGGAGACGTGATAAGTCTATGAGACTTAGTTTCTGTGTGAGGTTGAGAAGCGCTTTTGCGTTGTTGGTGCGAAGAGATCGGGATCGGTTTATCCGACAACCACTTCAGACCAATGTATATACGTTTGATTGTGCAGGTTATTGATGATATTAATATTTAAGATTTTCATACTGAAGGACTGCTTGTTGATCGTTTGGGCTTAAAATCCCAATATACATCCAGTAGCAGTAGACACTAGGCTATGAAATATCCATTGCAAGGGCAGTCGCTACTAATCCCACGGATTTTCCGACAAGATGTGGTAGGAAAGTACCTTTGGTTTGTCCTGTTCCTGGACAACTTGTATGGACGTTTTTCTAACATTGCATTTCTAAAGTTTACGTACATTGTTTTTTACAAACGTATATCAGTGATGGCGGAGAAGGAAACTTCTCTTAGCTTAACACCCTCCTTGAGACGTACGAGCTCAAGGGTTGTATTTTTTTGGAAGGCGATTAGAGTCAACGGAAATGGCAACGTGGCATTCAAAGTGATGTGATATATGAAAGGTAATCATTACCTCAGGCCTAATCAATCGGAAATGACCAAAATAGGGTTAGATGCCGTAAGGCTAAGTGGGTCATTCCCAATTAGGATATGATCATCCTCTTCTAGATATATTTCTTTCCGCTATGATGTTCGGGATGTAAATTAATGTGGTTTGTACGCTATGAAGGCCCTCAGAAAAGGTCGGTAACGATCAAGTGATGACATATTCGGTACTACCTAGTTATAGAGGTAGGTCGGTCTTGTGTTAGTAGAAGGCAGATGTTCTATGCCTTGGGACATCCATCTGGAGGTATACCTATCGGAAGGTAGTCCCTTCACCTAGTCATTTGTATGGAAATCCAAACTCCACTACGTACCTGCCATTTTGTTTGTAGAGCCTAGTATGCTGGATTTTAAAATTGGTAACAATTTAGGCTATTTTAATATTATTTGTGCAATAGACACAATTATAATATATAAGATGATTTGATATGAAATGTTTTGATTATCGTAAGGTAAATACATGTTCGTATTTATGTGTGGGCATCCTTACGAGATACTTTCGCTTTGAAAAGAAAAGTTTGGTAATCTTATAAATTTAGCTGAGTGTGTTTCCCACGTTGATTTACCATACTGATCTGAGCGTTCTTCCCTTTCAATGCTCGGCTCAGACAGGGTATATTCACAGGTTCAGATTTGGTGCTTTTGGAGCTTCAGCAGGAGAGTTGGTTGTAACAACCCAATATTTTGACATCATTTTACTTGAGTTTATTTCATTTCGTAAATGTTTTAGAACTTATTTACTTAAAATTTTGTTTTAAATTATTTTTATAGTGAGTAGAAATTTTTCTAGAATTAATGGTAATTTATTTGAAATTTTCAGGTTTCGTTTCCTATTTTTAAGCAATTTCTTCAATTCTTTTGATATTTCCTATGAATTTAATTATTTATTTAACTTTGAAAATGTTTTAAAATCATTTTATTCCAAATTTTGTCTTATGATATTTTTTAAATGAAGTAAATAATTTTCCAAAGCCATTGGTGATTTTTTTGTAATTTCTGGACATTGTTTCCAATTTTTAAGCAATTTTTGTAATTCTTTTTCCATTTCTTTTAAATTTAAATATTTATTTTTATTTCCTACTATTTTGTTTCATTTGTAAAGTTTATTTCTAATTTTATTTTGTTTATATAAAATAAAAATAAAAGGAAATGCCAAAGGTTTAAAAAGTTGCGAAACTTAAGTCTTTTCACCTTCAAAACTCTTCATTTTCACAACTCCTCATTTACTTGCATTTTTGGCCGCACATTGCATTTCTTAGCCATGTATTTGCTTTACATTTCACGTGAAAAATTCCTCAGCTTTTCATTTCTCACGGCTTAAACAAAAGTTTGGTAATGGCATCCATCTCATTTTTCACTTTTCTTCCTATTTCTATGCAAATTTGTCTTGTTTCTCTTTATTGTTTGGATCGGCCTCCCCCTTGTTCCATGGCTACCACCACCCTACATCACTTCCATGACATCACCACCAGCCACTCTTCTGATATGGACCAAGACCGAGCTCCTATGGTGATCAAAACTCCCTAGAATGCAATCTATTGCCTAAAAACAATGCTACTTGACTACCTTTGCTTCATCCCCTTCAACCACCACCCTAACCACAACCATAGCAGCCACCACCTCTGACCTGACCACCGCACACCCCTCCAAACTCTTTCCAGTCATGGTGCACCCACAGGCCGAGCACACTTCCCATGGCCGAGCCCTTTAGCCAACCAAAACTCCACCTTTTGCATAAAAATCCCTTCACCTTCTCATGTAGAAAACTCCACCTTGTTCATGCCTTGAACCCGACCCATGCCAGCCCAAACCTGAGCCAAACTTGACCAAATCTGAACCAAACCATACCCTAGGCTGTGACAAAAGTTTGAGGAAGCAAGGCAAAAAGTTTGGCAATTCATTTCTCTTTTATTTCAAAGTTATTGCATTTTAAAGTTGTATTGAATTGTGTTTGTTTTCGGTTGTGCACAAGATTTGTTGCTTGGATTCGCTTTCCACTCAAGTCCGTAATCGTGTCATCGTGCTTTGTATTCTGTTGTGCCTTTGGTTTGAAATCTTCAGCAATTAGAGGTGAGTAAAGCTCACACGACAATTATACTTATGCAGTTGTAAAACAACAACAACAACTGAATGTGTAGAAAATATTTATGATGTTATAACTGCCATGTGATTTTATACATATGATGTTAAAGATGTTCAATTGCATATCATCTCACCTGTTACATGTCATATCACCGGTTACTGTTGTATATTATTAAACTGTTCATTTATATCTGTTTATCACACTGCAAGTTCCCTGTAGATTAGGTTCACTATGGGTTGAAATGATACATACCCGAACGGACTTTAGAATAAGGAAAAATCGTTATGGGATGAAATGATAGGCCTGAACGGTTTTTAGATTATTTATTTTGACCTGGGATTGTGGGTTAGAAATGATAGAACCCGAAGTTTTTTTGTAAACTGCGGATTGAAATGATATATATCCATATCACTTGACCTAGGTTAGAAACTATATACAGGCCCGTGGTTATTTTATAAATTTTCTGGAATTTTTAAGTAATTTTAAAAGTGTATAAATATGAAAATTTGATTTAAATTGGATTTTTAATTATTAAATATAGAAATTTGGAATTTTCTATAAGTTAAAATGTTGGGAAAAAATGAATAGTTGCATTGAATTTTTGAAATATAACTTAAGTGGAAATTGGAATTTTGTTAAATAAAATTTAGTTATATAAATAAACATTCGAAATTAAAATTTATTTGAAAAAAACAAGGAGGAAAATTTAAGTGCTAAGTTGTTTATTTAAAATGTGAAGAATTGGAAATTTTACACTTGAATTTATTAAAGGAATTTGTTGAAATTTGATTTAATAATAAGGAATTTATTATGATAAAAAAATATATTTAAATGATATGTAATGAACATTTTTAATGTTAAATTATGATTTTTAAAATGTTTAAAGAGTTTAAAATGAAGTTTATTATTTGTTGGAAATACACTAAAAATCTGGAATTCACTTTTAATAGCATTCAGAAATGCTATAGTTTCTGAATTGAACTAAAATTAAGTAAAAAGATCTATTACAGCATTTCAGAAATGTTGTAGTTGAACTTATAAGCTAAAATTGAACTCAGATCTATTATAGCATTTCTGTAAATGTTGTAGTGGTCTTCCGTCTTTGCAGAAATGAATAAAAACCCTTGTTTTGAAATCTGAGCTATTACAGCATTTCTGAAAATGCTGTCTTTGCTATTTTGAACTAAAATTTAACTAAAACTGTGTTTTTACATTAGTTTTTAAGTGTTATCTTTGCTGAATTAAAATGTTTTCAAGTGTAACTTATAACAGTTTTTCTAAATGCTGTGAAAGGCTGAAATTTTAATAATTATGGGTTTTGACTTAGTAAACGAACTCCAAATGACTTGAAACTTTAAAATTTAAATACTTGACTTGAAAGAATAATAACTTCACTTTTAAATGATTTAAATGAATGAAATAAATTGGAAAATGAATCATTTTAATGGATGATCTGAATTGAAGTAAATGAATGTTATCTTGTGAATATATAAGGGAATTTAAATTGGATATTTGAATTTGAATTCAAATAATGATTTTTAAAGGGAAGTTTAGAAAGGATATGATATTTTGAAATATCGAAATGATTTGGAAATGATTTAATCTTTATGTTGATAAAGAATTGGGTTTTTGAAATGATATTTTATTCTGAAGTATAAAGTATTATTTTTAAATTTATAACCACGGGTTATAATAATGATTGGTTGGTAAAGAGACCGGGATCGGATATGTACATACTCTATGTTGATACCGAAAACCACTTTGACATCTGTGTATGCGGTGGAGATTCCAGAATGAAGTAGGATGGTGGCGACGTTCTTATGATATGTTACGTGGACCCAATTCCCATGAGTTGGCATAAGGTGGCTAAAACAGGAGCAATCTCGGGCCAAAAGGAGTAGCTCCTCTGGTCGGACGCATTTCTTCGATACCATTTTATTACTTTGTGATTGTTTGGTGGCCACCCTTCGATTTTGGAAATGTTTTCCGTGGTGGGCGTATGTGGCTACTGCGTTACCACCAGCCCGTGTGCGTAATTGGTATATCTACCCTGGCATTGCCTTGTGTGCCGTGTCACCTACCATTTCGAGCCTTTACTATGAGTTTCTATTTGTGTCATACCTATGCAATATCTTCTCGTAGTCTCCCGATCAGGAGATATGCAGGTACTGTATAGACTATTGGCATTATTTGTATTAAGGGGAATATTGGGTCACTCCTTAACGCTATTTAAAAGTATGTTTATTTTACTGTCATACATTATTATAATAGCGCAATATACTGTATAGTAAATAGTTTAACGGATCCTTAGAGGATGGGAGGTCCCAAGCATCTTCTAAGTTATTTGTACCTTTACTATAGTTCACTTGAGTTGATTTACATTGGATAAGTATATATGTCCTCACTCGAGTGTTTGTGTTTTATTTATAGTCGGGTCAACCTGAGTTTATTCACAGATTTAGATTTCCACTCTCTGGAGGTAATCGCTGGAGATTTATCAGCCTATCTAGTTATCTATATATCATTTCTGTTGTTCTGTTGTCAGCTTTGTATTAGTGGACTTCTTTGTATTTGGGATTTGATGTCGTATTTACTTTCAGTCAGATATTATGTTATTTATATTTTGTTTTGAGACTTTGGGATAGTAGCTTCATGAACTACTATGGTATTTATTTTTCCGCTGCGAGATATTCTGATGTTCTGTGTCTGTGATTCTGTGATTTGATTTTTCGTTTGCTCCGAATTTTTATTACAATATGTTATTTTGTACTTCAAGTCCGGCATGTGTGGATTATTGTCGATTTAAATAGTGGAAAATAATGGGTCGTTACAGTTGGTATCAGAGCTTTGGTTTTCAGGAAAACCTTAGCCTACGGAGCAAAAACTCATTAGAGATAGGATAGAAATATCCTAGAATGAGTGAAATCAACTTCAGAATCATTTCTTTGTGAGAGAACGTATTTTCAAAGTATAAAATTATTTTAAAATTATTTTCAAAGGGTTTTTCAAAGATTATTTTGATATAAAAATTTTCTTGTTTTAAAGCAATTTTTCTAAACTTCTTCCCTTTCGTATCTACCTTATTAGTAATTTCTGTAATTAGGATGTTCATCCAAGTGCATTTATCTTGTCTTGTCTTATTTTATCTTATCTCTACCTTTGTCCTAATCTTTATTCTTGAATTTTCAGGATGAATCGTAGAAATGCTAGAGGTCAGGGTCGTGGTGCTGCCCCAGTTCCAGTCCCAACTCCTGTCCGTTTCACTGTTCTTTGTAAAGAATTTACTTAGCTTGGAGGAACCAAGTTCACTGGTTCTGAGTCTATCATTGAGGCTCAACAATGGCTGAGGAGTATCGAGAGGATATTTACTGGTCTTGAGATTACTGATGCCCAGAAGCGTCAGTTAGCCGCATGGAAGTTGCAGGAGGCTGCCCAAGATTGGTGAGAGTCTGTTACGGCTAACACCGTTGAGGCTAATCTTACTTGGAAACAGTTCAGGTATCTTCTTGTGTTTCTTTGAATTTTGTTTTTCTATCTTTTCGTGCCTTTTTCTAAGCTTAATTATCATTCTTCTCAGGGAGGCTTTTATTGCTAAGTGGATGCCCGAAGCCGGGAAATCCCAGCTTTATAGGGAGTTCATGGACCTCAAGCAAGGAAGCATGTCTTTTTCAGAGTACGAGAGGAAGTTTAACGAACTTTCTAAGTTCGGACCTGGTCTAATAGACACTCCTTTGAAGAAGAACGAGAAATTTATTGCTGGTGCTCGTCCCGAGTACTATAGTCGGCTCATTTCTCATGTAAATGGCACTTTTACCCAGCTTATGGATATGGCTCTTCGTTCTGAGAACTCTACTTCTAAGGGTTCTACTTCATTTGGTGCTCCTTCATCTCAGACTTCTTCTGCAAATTCTAAGAAGAGAAAGCCCAGCTTCCAACAGCAGAAGAAGAATTGGCTTAAGAATCCTGGTTTGGGATCTTCATCATCTGCTCTATCTTAGAGGCAGCCAGTTGACCTTTCTTCCATTACCTGCTTCAAGTGTGACCAGAAAGGACACTATGCGAATAGTTGTCCTACTATCGTTGGTATTGCCATTCCTCCCCCTGCTCAGCCTGCTAGGCATGATCTTTGCCACATCTGTCTCCGGCCTGACCATTTCAGGAAAGATTGCCCTACGCAACAGAGGGGTAAGCCTTCTGGTATATTTGCTGTCACCTCTTCCTCTTCTCCAGCACCTGCTCCTCTAGCTCTTAGTGATGACCAAGGTACTCTCCAGTGTTCTTTCTCTTTATATCAGCATCCTATTCGTGTGCTTTTTGATACTGGTGCATCCCACAGTTTTATATCTGTTGATTTGTGTGATAAGTCTGAGCAACTACTTTCTCCTGATTATGTTTCTGAAACCTTATGCATTTCAAATCCAATTAGGGGTTCCGCAGACCTTAATAGGATTTGTAAACAAGTGAAGCTTCTTTATTCTGATCATCGTTTCAGTGGTGATTTCTATGTTTTGGGCTTCGATGCTTTTGATTTGTTGCTTGGTAGTGATTGGCTTTGTAGGCATGATGCTCATATCTCTTGTAAAGCCCAGTCTGTTTATCTTAAGGATGATTTGGGCAATTCCTTTGTAATTCAGTGCCGCATGCCTCAGAATTTTGCTGGCAGTTTTATTTATTCTCTAGATTTTTCTCCTGATGATTTTCATACGAATCGTGTGGTCAAATGCTTTCCTGATGTTTTTGGTGAAGTCACTGCTTTGCCTCCTAAGCGGGAGATAGATTTCCGCATTGATCTTATTCCTGGAGCTCGACCTATTGTTCTTTCTCTTAGAAGAATGGCACCCCGCGAGAAGGTTGAGTTAGCAAAGCAAATTAAGGACTTGTTCTCCAAAGGTCTGATCAGACCTATCCATACGGAATGGAGAGCAGCGGTGGTTTTCGTCACCAAGTCCGATGGATCTTTGAGGATGTGTGTTGATTATAGGGAGTTGAATAAGCTCACTATGAAAAACAGATACCCAATGCCTCGCATCAATGATATGTTTGATCAGCTTTATGGTGCTACTTGGTTCTCTCAGCTTAATCTCGCCACAGGTTTTCACCGGCTTAGAGTTGCTGAGGAAAGCATTCCCAAGACTTCTTTTCGGACTGAGAATGGGTTTTTTGAATTTTGACTAATGCTCCTGCTTTCTTTGTTGATTTGATGAATCGTGTTTTTGGTGATGTTCTTAATAAATTTGTTCTAGTCTTTGTTGATGATATCCTTGTCTTTTCTAAGACCGAGGCAGAGCATGAGTCGCACTTGAAATCTGTTCTAGAGATTCTTAGAAGCCATCAATTGAAGACTAAATTTTATAAATGCCATTTCTGGAAGGATGAAGTCCGATTCCTTAGACATATTGTTTCTGGCAATGGAGTTTCTGTTGATCCAGGCAAGATCGCTGCGATCAATGTAAGTCTTTTCTCTTTTCTTCATTATTTAATTTTTCTATCTTTTCTGTTGTCTTATTTCTCCCTATTCTGTTTCAGGATTGGGAAACTCCTAAGACTCCTTCTGAGATTCGTAGTTTTTTGGGCCTTGCCGGTTACTATCGGAAATTCATTGAGAATTTTGCTCGGATTGCTACACCGCTCACTGCTTTGACTCGTAAGAATGCAAAGTTTATCTGGTATAAGAAGTGTGAAGCTGCATTCGCTGAGTTAAAGAGCAAGCTAACTTCCGCACCAGTTCTTACTGTTTCAAACGGAAGTGGGGGATTGACAGTATATACTGATGGTTGTCGTGAGGGATTGGATGTTGTTCTCATGCAGGATGGTAGGGTCATTGCCTATGCCAGATGTTAGTTGAAAACCCATGAAGCTAATTATGCTGCTCATGATTTAGAGTTGCTTGCTGTTGTCTTTGCTTTGAAGCTTTGGAGGCATCATCTTCTTGGAACCAAGTTTGAGCTTTTCACCGATCATCAGTCTCTGAGATATATCTTCACCCAGAAGGATTTGAATCAAAGGCAAGTTCATTGGCTTGAGTTTCTGGCTTCTTACGACCTTGATATTAGCTATACTTCCAGTAAAGCTAATGTTGTGGCCGATGCTCTGAGTCGGAAGAAGGCTTTGTTGTGTCAGCTTGTTGTTTCTTCTCCTCTTCTGGATCGTATCAAGGCTAAGCAAGATGAGGATAGGATGCTTAGGCTTATTAAGGAGAGTGTTCGGAGCAGGGTTGGTGGTGGCAGTGGTAGTAGTGGAGCTCGGATCGATGATAGTGGTATTTTGAGGATTAATGGCAGGATTTGTGTCCCGAATGTAGATGGGTTGAGGCAGGAGTTGCTTCGGGAGAATCATCGATCCAGACTTTCTATTCATCCTGGTGTGTCGAAGATGTATCAGGATATGAAGAGGCTTTATTGGTGGAAAGGGATGAAGCAGGATGTCTCTATCTTTGTTAGTCGGTGTGTGACTTGTCAGCAAGTCAAGGCCGATCATCAGAAGACCCCTGGTTTGTTGCAGCCCCTAGATATTCCCAACTGGAAATGGGAACAGGTTTCTATGGACTTCATTGACGAATTGTCGAGGTCTAGGAAGGGCAATGAGAGTATCTGGGTTATTGTTGATAGGCTGACCAAATCTGCTCATTTTATTCCGGTCTGAGATCTACATGAGGGAGATTGTTCGTCTCCATGGTGTTCCTCTCAGTATTGTTTGTGATCATGATCCTATCTTTACCAGCCAGTTCTGAAAAGCTTTTCAAGAATTTTTAGGGACTCGTCTGAATCTGAGCACTGCTTATCATCCGCAAACCGATGGTCAAACGAAAAGAGTGAATCAGATACTCGAAGATCTTATTCGTGCTTGTGTGCTTGATTATGGTGGATCTTGGGAAGATCATTTACGTCTTGTCGAATTCACCTACAATAATAGTTTTCAGGTATAATCTTATTTTCCGTTTTAAGCTTATCTTAATCTTTTATCTATCTCTTTCTATCTTTGAATTCAGGCCAGTATCAAGACTTCTCCATTTGCTGCTTTATATGGACGACCTTGTCGATCTCTATCTTGCTGGATTAAATCTGGTAATCGTCCGGTTCTTGGTCCTGATATAATTTTGAAAGCTTCTAAGAGAGTTGAGGAGATTAAGAGAAGGCTGAGGGTTGCTCAAGATAGGCAGAAGAAGTATGCTGATTGGCAAGGCGGAAGCTTGAGTTTACTGTTGGCGATATGGTTTTCCTTAAGGTCTCTCCCTTGAGGAATGTCATTCGTTTTGGTCATAGAGGGAAGCTTTCTCCCAGATTCATTGGTCATTTCCGCATTGTGGAAAGAGTTGGTCCCTTGGCTTATCGTCTGGAGTTACCCAAGAAGCTTTCTGGAGTGCATGATGTAATCCACGTCTCACATCTTCGCCGGTATCTCCATGACCCATCTTTCTTTGTTTAGCCTTTTGCTCTTGACGGCTTGGATATTGAGCCTAATCTGACTATCGAGAGGAGGCCACTTCGTATTGTCGACAGAGGTACGAAGCAGCTAAGAAGTAAATCTGTTAGTCTGGTCAAAGTACAGTGGAGTACTGACGATCGTGATTGTACTTGGGAGACGGAGGAGAGCATTCATGGTTCAAATCCGGAATTGTTTATTTCAGGTACTATTTTGTTTTTCTATCTTGTTTTTCTTATTTCCTTGTTTCCATTCTTTTCGAGGACGAAAAGGTTTGAGTGGGGGAGAGTGTAACAACCCAATATTTTTGACATTATTTTACTTGAATTTATTTCATTTTGAAAATGTTTTAGAACTTATTTACTTAAAATTTTGTTTTAAATTATTTTTATAGTGAGTAGAAATTTTTCTAGAATTAATGGTAATTTATTTGAAATTTTCAGGTTCTGTTTCCTATTTTTAAGCAATTTCTTCAATTCTTTTGATATTTCCTATGAATTTAATTATTTATTTCACTTTGAAAATATTTTAAAAATCATTTTATTCCAAATTTTGTCTTATGATATTTTCAAAATGAAGTAAATAATTTTCCAAAGCCATTGGTATTTTTTTTTGTAATTTCTGGACACTGTTTCCAATTTTTAAGCAATTTTTGTAATTCGTTTTCCATTTCTTTTTCCATTTCTTTTAAATTTAAATATTTATTTTTATTTCCTACTACTTTGTTTCAGTTGTAAAGTATATTTCTGAGTTTATTTTGTTTATATGAAATTTAAAAGAAAAGGAAATGTCAAAGGTTTAAAAAGTTGCAAAACTTAAGTCTTTTCACCTTCAAAACTCTTCATTTTCACAACTCCTAATTTACTTGCATTTTTTGCCGTACATTGCATTTCTTAGCCATGTATTTTCTTTACATTTCACGTGAAAAATTCCTCAGATCTTCATTTCTCACGGCTAAACAAAAGTTTGGTAATGGTCTCCATCTCATTTTTCACTTTTCTTCCTATTTCTATGCAAATTTGTCTTGTTTCTCTTCATTGTTTGGATCGGCCTCCCCATTGTTCCACGGCTACCACAACCCTACATCACTTCAATGACATCACCACCAGCCACTCTTCTGATCTGGACCAAGACTAAGCTCCTATGGTGATCAAAACCCCCTAGAATGCAACCTATTGCCTAAAAATAATGCTAGTTGACCACCTTTGCTTCATCCCCTTCAACCACCACCCTAACCACCACCATAGCAGCCACCACCACCTCTGACCTGACCACCACACACCCCTCCAACCTCTTTCCAGTCATGATGCACCCACAGGCCGAGCACACTTCCCATGGCCAAGCCCTTTAGCCAACCAAAACTCCACATTTTGCCTAAAAATCCCTTCACCTTCTCATGTAGAAAACTCCACCTTGTTCATGCTTTGAACCTGACCCATGCTAGCCAAAACCTGAGCCAAAACTTGACCAAATCTGAACCAAACCATATCCTAGGCCGTGACAAAATTTTGAGGAAGCAAGGCAAAAAGTTTGGCAATTCATTTCTCTTTTATTTCAAAGTTATTGCATTTTAAAGTTGTATTGAATTGTGTTTGTTTTGAATGTTTGTTTTGGGTTGTACACAAGAGTTGTAGCTTGGATTCCCTCTACACTCAAGTCCGTAATCGTGTCATCGTGCTTTGTTTTCTGTTGTGCCTTTGGTTTTGAAATCTTCAGCAATTAGAGGTGAGTAAAGCTCACACGACAATTATACTTATGCAGTTGTAAAACAACGACAACTGAATGTGTAGAAAATATTTATGATGTTATAACTGCCATGTGATTTTATATATATGATGTTAAACATGTTAAATTGCATATCATCTCACCTGTTACATGTCATATCACCTGTTACTGTTGTATATTGTTAAACTGTTCATTTATATCTGCTTATCACACTGCAAGTTCCCTATAGATTAGGTTCACTATGGGTTGAAATGATACATACCCGAACGGACTTTAGAATAAGGAAAAATCGTTATGGGCTGAAATGATAGGCCCGAACGGTTTTTAAATTATTTATTTTGACTTGGAATTGCGAGTTTGAAATGATAGAACCCGGATTTTTTTTGTAAACTACGGATTGAAATGATATATATCTGTATCACTTGACCTAGGTTAGAAAACTATATACAGTCCCGTGGTTATCTTATAAATTTTCTGGAATTTCTAAGTAATTTTAAAAGTGTATATATATGAAAATTTGATTTAATTAGATTTTTAATTATTAAATATAGAAATTTGGAATTTTCTATAAGTTAAAATGTTGGAAAAAAATGAATAGTTGCGTTGAATTTTTGAAATATAACTTAAGTGGAAATTGGAGTTTTGTTAAATAAAATTTAGTTATATAAATAAAAATTTGAAATTAAAATTTAATGAAAAAAACAAGGAGGAAAATTTAAGTGTTAAGTTGTTTATTTATGTGAATAACTGGAAATTTTACACTTGAATATTTTAAAGGAATTTGTTGAAATTTGATTTAATAATAAGGAATTTATTATGATAAAACAATATGTTTAAATGATATGTAATGAACATTTTTAATGTTAAATTATGATTTTTAAAATGTTTAAAGAGTTTAAAATGAAGTTTATTATTCGCTGGAAATACACTAAAAATCTAGAATTCACTTTTAATAGCATTCAGAAATGCTATAGTTTTTGAATTGAACTAAAATTGACTAAAAAGAGCTATTACTAGTTGTTGTAGTTGAACTTATAAGCTAAAATTGAACTCAGATCTATTATAGCATTTCTGTAAATGCTGTAGTGGTCTGCTGTCTTTGCAGAAATGAATAAAAACCCTTGTTTTGAAACCTGAGCTATTACAGCATTCCTGGAAATGTTGTCTTTGCTGTTTTGGACTAAAATTTAACTAAAACTGAGTTTTAACAGCTGTTTTAAGTGATGTCTTTGCTGAATTAAAATGTTTTCAAGTGCAACTTATAACAATTTTTTCTAAATGCTGTGAAAGGCTGAAATTTTAATAATTATGGGTTTTGACTTAGTAAACGAACTCGGAATGACTTGAAACTTTGAAATTTGAATACTTGAATTGAAAGAATAATAACTTCACTTTTAAATGATTTAAATGAATGAAATAAATTGGAAAATGAATCATTTTAAAGGATGATTTGAATTGAAGTAAATGAATGTTATCTTGTGAATATAAAAGGGTATTTAAATTGGATATTTGAATTTGAATTCAAATAATGATTTTTAAAGGGAAGTTTAGAAGGATATGATATTTTGAAATATCGAAATGATTTGGAAATGATTTAATCTTTATGTTGATAAAGAATTAGGTTTTTGAAATGATATTTTATTTTGAAGTATAAAGTATTATTTTTAAAGTTATAACCACGGGTTATAATAATGATTGGTTGGCAAAGAGACCGGGATCAGATATGGACATACACTCTGTCGATACCGAAAACCACTTTGACAACTGTGTACGCGGTGGAGATTCCAGAATGAAGTATAATGGTGCCGACGTTCTTATGGTATGTTACGTGGACCCAACTCTCGTGAGTTGGCATAAGATGGCTAAAACAGGAGCGATCTCGGGCAAAAAGGGGTAGCTTCTCTGGTCGGATGCATTTCTTCGATACCATTCTATTACTTTGTGATTGTTTGGTGGCCACCCTCCGATTTTGGGAATGTGTTCCGAGGTGGGCGTATGTGGCTGCTGTGTTACCACCAGCCTATGTGCGTAATTGGTACATCTACCCTGGCATTACCTTGTGTGCCGTGTTACCTACCATATCGAGCCTTTACTATGAGTTTCTATTTGTGTCGTACCTATGCAGTATCTTCTCGTAGTCTCCCGATCAGGAGATATGCAGGTACTGTATAGACTATTGGCATTATTTGTGCTAAGGGGAATATTAGGTCGCTCCTTAACACTATTTAAAAGCATGTTTATTTTACTGTTAGACATTATTATAATAGCGCAATATACTATATAGTAAATAGTTTAACGGATCCTCAGAGGATGGGCGGTCCCAAGCATCTTCTAAGTTATTTGTACATTTACTACAGTTCACTTGAGTTGGTATACATTGGATAAGTATATATGTCTTGACTGAAGTGTTTGTGTTTTATTTACGCTCGCGTCAGCCTGAGTTTATTCACAGATTTGGATTTCCACTCTCTGGAGGTCTGGAATCGCTGGAGATTTATCAGCCTATCTAGTTATCTATATATCAGTTCTGTTGTTCTGTTGTCAGCTTTGCGTTAGTGGACTTCTTTGTATTTGGGATTTGATGTCGTATTTACTTTCAGTCAGATATTATGTAATTTATATTTGGTTTTGAGACTTTATGGTAGTAGCTTCATGAACTACTTTGGTATTT
This sequence comes from Allium cepa, assembly GCA_030765085.1. Lineage (NCBI taxonomy): Eukaryota > Viridiplantae > Streptophyta > Magnoliopsida > Asparagales > Amaryllidaceae > Allium > Allium cepa. Next base: position 351,399,310 of record CM060932.1, on the reverse strand, counting down.
ATTTTTCCGCTGTGAGATATTCTGATGTTCTGTGTTTGTGATTCTGTAATTTGATTTATCATTTGCTCCGAATTTTTATTACAATCTGTTATTTTGTATTATTCAAGTCCGGCATGTGTGGATTATTATCGATTTGAATAGTGGAAAATAATGGGTCGTTACATTGGTGATCTTCATCTTCGTATACATGTATCTGTTTATTATTCGCTTTGTACATTTTTGTTGTTTATATGGTCGGCAATTGTAGGGACGGGTTATTATAACTATCTCGGCTGATGATTAGTGATTGATTGTTGAATTCTGATTGATGTATGTATATACAGTTTCTGTTTCGTAAAAATCATTGATATGATATAATATGTTTTTCGCTGTGATGTGAGATTATGTATTGTTCTATTTTGTTCTCTCTTCTCTCTTTCTTCTCTTCTCTTCTTCTCTGTTCTTTTCTTTCTCGTGATTTTCCCTCGGTCTGTGTTTATTGGGTCGGACATGTGAGGTTTATTATCGATTCAAAGGGTACGGGTTTGTGGGTCATCACATGTTCCCTGCAAAATAATGGTTATAGATGATATATGTATACATAATCAATATGGGTTTTCTACAATTGATTTACTGTGTCGTCCATTTTTAAAAACGGGAATTCCAACCAAATAACCAATCAAACAATTTAACTAACATCAAAACAATCAACAATAGTTTTTGGCATCATAAATATGATATAATAAAATTGAATGCGAGTTACACTCATATTTAATAATTCTTTTTTATTATAACTAAATTTTCTCACATATTTATCCTTTAAATATATTATCCTACCATTCGGATTATATTATTTAACCTTTTTATTAAAAATTTACTTTTAGCTTAACATTATTAAAAGATGACTTTTAACTTAACCCTTTTACCAAACACCTTATAATCAAACTATGAAATTTAATTCACAAAGGGTTTGTTTCAAGGTTCCCTAATTCCTATCAGCCTAATATGTACCTTACTAAGGAAAATTTGTTATGAACTATTTAATAATAGTTAATGCTCAAACTGGACGAGCATAACTAAAACAAATTCCAAATGATGATAATAAAATATTATCATCTCCCAACAAATTCTTATCAGTATAACTATACTAGTTTTGAAAATCGTTTATGTATATTAAAATATATTCCTAGGTAAAGTTATTTCATTTACCATTTTAAAACAATATTGTATCGTTAGGTCTGTTTAATTGTTTAGGAATCCCTATCGATAATATGAACACACGATTTGAAAAGAATTCATATACCTCTCAACAGAACAAACAACAGAATATAAAATGTTTTTGTAACACTAACAAATACGCCTCAATATGTGTATATATACTCTCAGATTTATCCTAAGACATTACTAATCCTATCCTTAGAGAGTTTACCCCACTAGGTCTTAGGTTTTCGCTAAACCTAAGCTCTAATACCAACTATGATGAACCACATTTCTAGCTCCTAGGAATGATACTTAATACATCCATGGTATTCATGTGTCATTTTCCAAGTGACCGAAGGACAAATTGTCATGGGGAAAAATAAAGAGCGGAACAAAAGAATAGAAAAAACATCACATTGGAATGGTTACATATAATACATAATGATAAAGCACAAAAGGTTACTCCTTACGTGGAGCTATAAGAGATAAACAAAAGTACCACATCAAACAAATTTGCAGCAATACATTCTGACTTTTCATTTTTAGATGCAATATACATCTTCAAAATAAGAAATAACAAGATAACTAAGGAGCCGCCTGCTCGATGATCATCTTCAACGAGCTCCAAAGAGAAACCTACTATTCTTGGACTACTCAAATATAATTCAGTATTCGAGAGTTTAGGAAAAATAAATAACTCAAGTTAGACAATATGTCTGGTATGACTAAAACTATAAAACAAAAGGGAATTTATTTAGCAATAGTATGGGGGACTAAGTCGCTAACGCGGAACGGGTTTTCTCCCACATAAACAACAACCAAACATAAAAATGGAAAACAACAATAGGAAACAAAACCAAACATATATGATGGGCGAAAATAGTATAAAGATCCAGACTTGAATGAATAGAAATAGTCAGAACAAAATCCAAACTGGACAGAATGGATAAAACAAGATAACATTCCAAACTTGATAGAGTGGACAAAACCTATAACTAAACATCATGAAGAGCGGTTCACTCTTCCAGTTGCAATTACAAAAAAATAATTTGAAGGTTCAAATCAAATAAGGAAAGGAAATTTTTCCAACAATGACTAGGAGGGCGCACCCCCTAAAAGTATACCTCTAGTAATATACTTTGAGAAGGTCATATACTCTGTAACACTTCTCAGACACATCCAAGCTGGACCCGCCAATCTTTACCATGTATCTGAATATTTCCACATCTAAGTGCATAACCCAATCCAAACTAGATGAGATGTGAAAATACCCTTTTAATGGAGCAACTCAACATAGCTTGGCTTCTTCTCGCGCTTTAGGTTTAATCATTTCCAACAAGGGATAACAAAGCTCAAAAGAGCAACACATCATCTTAAAGTGATGAAAAATAAAGAAGCTGAAGTAATCGATAGACGGAAAACCAACTATCAAGGATATAAAATGATCGTATATGGAATTGAAGTCTTGTATACCCATCACCACTCATTGGATTAAAACTTGTACTATTCCTAGGTTAACAGTAATGCTGGACAAGTTAAGGTACTGTTACCTCAGAGTCATGTCTCATGACCCTTCTTAACTTTCAGAATAGTGACAAGTCTACATCTTTGAGGTTTAGTGTTAAGCATACAAATAAATCATTTCCATATAAGTGATATTACTTTAAGGAAACAAATTCATTCCCATAAGCGAATAAACTTTTTCTTTTAAAAACCGAATTCATGCTTGGATTCACATTACAAGTATTGGCTTTAAAACACTTTGTTAAAAGATTTCATTAACTTTAAACATCATTATAAAAAGGATTTAATAATTTAAACACATCCTAATTATACTAATTAATTAACTTAAAAGTTCATTAATTCAGTTGATGAATTTACTTCAATGCCTCTAATCTAAAAGAAGTTAATCACTTTTAAATCCCATTAACTTAATTCAAAATTAATTATAATTAATTAAATAAATAAATAATTTATTATCATTAATTAAAATGAATAAAAATTCAAAACATCCGTGTTATTTTGATAAATTCACTTTGAAACTTCATTAATTAAGTTGATAAATTAGCTTCAAATGCCTTTAATTGACAAGGATAAATCACCTTTGAAACATCACTAATTAAATTAATTAGTAATCTTTAAATACAATTAATTAAATTAATTAATAAATAATTAAATATCATTATTTAAAATGACTAATAGCTTTAAAACATCATTAAAGGAAAGATTACTTAAATTTAAAACAAGTTGATTAACTTGAAAAGTCGTTAAGTAAAAAGATTAATTAATTTAAAACATAATTAATTCATTGATTAATTAACTTTAGGGAACTTTTGTCGTACATCCTTAATAGATTTCATAATTCACCAAAAATACTTTGGATACAAAATATATAAATTTCATCCTTATTTTTAAACGCAGCTTATTTTTTGCCCAAACCACCTTTGTCTGTTTTGCTAAAACCCTAAAACCATGATTTTTTTTATCATTCAACTTTTATTCCACATCAAAATCACATTTTCTTCTACAAAATCCGAGATATCTACAAAATCGAACAGCAAAACCACCTAAATCAACTACAAATCTGACATATTCATGATTAAACAAGGCAAAATGAGAAGATCGGAGGTGATATATCTCAATTTCTATAGTTGTCGATTTATATTCCACCTTTTTCAATCGATGCAACATAGGTTTTTTTTTTTTGAACTGGTACTTTATATACAACAAACCATTGGGACAACATATCCCATGTTAAATAAACGTTCGAAAGTAAGTTTCGAACTTGTGACATCCTGCACCAAAGCCGAATCAATTAACCACTTGGACAAAGGTGCCTGTCGCAACATAGGATTTTCTGTAAGTGTTTTAGAGACATTTTTGAGTTAGTTGTGCTTATAAACGAACTTTTTAATGGTATTATACATAAAATTAAGAAAGCAAATGACAGATTGCAAAATTTGCTTTAATTATTGCAATTTTTGTTAAAATTGTTCAAAAAATTATTTTCTCTCTTTAAATTTCAAAGAAGATGTTATTAATGTGTTATTTGCACATTATTAAGCAATATATTTGATTAATTTCACTATTTCTTTGCAATTTTTCATAATGATTACAAATCTATCAGTAGATATCATGCTAATGTCAATTATTCACAATTATTGCAGACAAATATGCAACTGTGCTTAAAATGTTTGAATATCTCTACAACATTTATGTAAAAATGAAAATAAGTAAACATTACTAAAATATCACATATAACTGCAATAATTCACTTCAATTGCTTACTTTTCAGCAATAATTTAGTGATACAGACTAAACTTAGTTTTATGTGGAGTTTTTTAAACAATCTAATGTCAATTGTTCACAATTATTGCAGACAAATGTGCAACTATGTTGAACATGTTTGAATATCTCTGCAACATTTATGTATAGACGAAAATAAGTAAGCATTAATGACAATATCACATATGGCTGCAACAATTCATTTTATTTGCTTGCTTTTCAGCAATAATTGAGCTAAACAGACTAAATTCTGTTTCGCGTGGAGTTTTTTGAATAGTTTGATATTAGTTATTCAAAATTATTGCAGACAAATATTCCTGTGTTGAAATGTTAGAATATTTTTGTAACAATTTATATATAAACGAAAATAAGTAAACATTACCGACAATATCACATATGGCTATAATAATTCAATTTAATTGCTTAGTTTACAGCAATAATTGAGCTAAACAGATTAAACTCAGTTTTATATGCAATTTTTTGAATAATTTAATATCAATTATTCACAGTTATTGCAGACAAATATGCAACTATGTTGAACATTTTTGAATATCCCTACAAGATTTATGTATAAGCGAAATAAGCATTATTGATAAAATCACATATAGCTGCAACAATTTAGTTTAATTGCTTACTTTTCAGCAATAAATGAGTTGAATGGATTAAACATAGTTTTGTTTGCAATTTTTTAAATAGTTTAATGTCAATTATTCACATTTATTGCAAACAGATATGCAACTATATTAAACATTTTTGAATATCTTTGCAACATTTATGTATAAACAAAAATAAGCATTACTGCAATATCACATATGGTTGCAACAATTTAGTTTAACTGCTTACTTTTCAGCAATTTAAACGGATTAAACTCATTTTTATCTGCAATTTTTTGATAGTTTCACTGAAATACCAATCTATTTTGAAAAAAGGTAAAGAAAAATCTAACGATATTTATAATTACAAACACCGTATTTTTAGGTTTACGGTTATTCAAATTGTTGCTGAAAAATAAGCAATTAATTTTTAAAACTGCTGAAATATATGCAACTACATCATACGCAAGAAAAGTGGTGTATAAGTTAACGGTTTTTTCAATAGTTTCATTGGAATGCCATTCTATTTGGAAAAAGTTAAGAAAAATCTATTGATATCTATAATTAGAAACAACATATTTTTCATTTCACAGTTATTCAAATTATTGCTGAAAAATAAGCAATTATTTTTTAAAACTGCTGAAATATATGCAAAAATTCTACATACATGAAAATTTTCATTTCCTTCAAATTTGCTGAAAAGACAGCAATTATTTAAGATAAGTGCAAACATTTCTATTCTTTTCTGCATATTCATTATAACTGCAAGTATTTAACATCACCTATCATATTGGTTGTTGAAAAACTTGTAGGAACAACATCAATAGAAATAAAAAAGTAATCCTCACGTTTATGAGCAGCCAACAACAAAATAGATTGAAGATTAGAATTAGTTTCAATATTCCTTCTCATCCATCTCTAACATAGTATAATTCAAATGACAATGAACTCAATTCAGTCCATTTACCATAAATAGCACTTCTCAACATAACAACTGAACTATCAAAATGAAGACATAATGAAAAACTATCATATCCAAACTTCAATAGCACAAGCACACCAGCATCACTAAGAACACTATAATTTAATAAACAAAATAGAATTACAACTACAAAAAAATAAATAACAAAAAAAAACCATAATATATATGTTATCTTCTAATATGTAAGCAATAATTTAAAAAAAAATACAGATAAATCATCACATATTAATAATACGCTGATATGTAAGCAATATCATTTGCCGATATGTAAGCTATATTTGTAAAAAAAAATGCAGATAAATCAGCACAAATCTAAGCTTAATCAAACACATTGAAATACTAATATTATTTGCTGATATGTAAGCAATAATTATAAAAAATTGCAAATAAATCGGCAACTATTAGTAATTTGCATAGCATTTTCACCAGACATATTCAAATTAATTACGGACAAATCTGTAAATTATCTACAATAATTCCACACAAATCTGAACTTAATCAAAGCTAACAGAATATATCATCAAACATTACCCTACACACAGGCATTAATTTTTCAGTTAAAATAAATAGAAGAATACTTGTAATTTTCATTTACTTTAAGCAAAAAAAACGAAATAAATAACATTATCAAGCAATATCGCAATATAAAAAAAAACAAAAAAAAATCAACTACAAATCCAAACAAATTTTACCTAGAAGATGATAAAGCCAAGAATCTGGAAAAATGTCTTAAAACAATGATGGAACTGAATCAGAATCAAAAACTTGCAATCGAAATCACGACCACCATTAAAATAAGCGCGAGAGGTAAACAGGGGTATTTATGGAATAAATTTAGCCGCAAAGTAGTAAATTCGCAGTAACCACAAAGGTTAAATATCTGGGCTCCATACCATGATACCACCTTTATCCAGAAGGAAATGAACATACCCACAGGGGCGCTATCCCCAAATAACCTTGCCACATTCTTCCTGTTTTGACTATTACCGGGTTGTGAGGTTCGACGAAGTCTCGTCAACAAAGCTACGCTTTTCACAAAAGCCATGCTTTGATCAACAAATGATCAGCAGCACTCAGCATGCCACATTACCAAATTGGAAGTATATCACTAATAACCATCAACTACATAACCTCTGAGCTCGTACGTCTCAGAAAAAGGTGTTAAGCTAAGAGAATAAATTCTCCGCCACCAACAGAAATGTATTTGAAAGAAATCTGCTTTATATCTCAAAATGTAATCTTAGACATATAATCCATACAAGCCTGTTCTGGGTTCGAACGAAACCAAAGGCACTTTCGAAGAAGCCCTTGCAATCCGGGTATTCACAATCCCGATCGGACTTACCATCACTTAGGGAATCTCTATACCGGCGCGACTCAGTGCAAAGACAATCGATAGGTCATCCTATCGCTCTCACAAATACCTGGTCTTCACCACCGGTCTTCAAATGCTAACCATATACGTCGTATCACTATTCAGAATGAGTTATATGACACAAAGGTCCTTTCCTGGCTAAACCGAATAACGAGCGCAATATTAAAAATCATATGATACTGGGGTCTCGGTTAAATCACAGCTTAAAGCCCAAAACCTTTCATTCGAATGGTTAAAACAAATTACCATTTCCAATCTTTTAAAAAAAGATTCATTTTAACAACCTTCAATGGTTTAAACAATTTCCACACTTTTAATCTTTTAAACAAAAGATTCAATTCACAAAGTTCACCCCGTTCACAAAGATCTATTTATGGATTTCAAAACAATTTCCATTTTAATTAACTCGTTAAATCTTTAAATTAAGATTTAATTTATGGCATTCAAACCGTTTCCATAACATGGAAATCATTTATAGCCTTTCAAAACATATCAATTTCATTTCAAACTTGAAACCTTTCAACACAAATTGGAAGTTTATTACTTATGTGACAGCTTTTATTTTTCGAAAAACAAATAGTTTTCCTTTCAAAAAAATCCAATTATATTTGCACGAGTTAAAGCCCTTGAATTGAATTCAAGTTCCCAAATCAATACTTTTAAAATGGTTTAACCAATATATAACTAGTATAACATCTTTAGTCCCTAGTTTCAAATCATAGAATTCAATTTCAAATTTTGAATTCAAATTTAAATCAAATTGTTTAAATTTCAAAACCTTATCCAGTTATTCAAAATAATTTTATCTTGAAATTTCATTTCAAAAGCTTTTCACATTTAACCCGATTCCATTTCAAAACCATTTGAATTCAAATTGTCTGTTTAAAAATCATTTCAAAAATCTGTGACTAAATTGATTTCCTCGTGAAATCCATATTTGTGCGTGTATGGTGTGGTCCAGGGGTTTAGCACAATAGTGCAACAACATTCAATCATCATAGATCAAAACACAAAAATATAGCTGATAAGCGATATAAACTATAACGTTTATCGCTCATTCACAGATTCACAGATAATATACAGATGTATCAAAAGTAAATGAATAAAGTACACACAGCTCAATCCACAGAACAAAATATCATAGATCAGATAGGACAATTAATTCAATGCGTCTCACACAATACAATCATTAATTACCAATTATCAAATGATCTTCTTAAATTAATCAAACTAAATTAATTAACTTTAATAAATCCAAATATCCAAAATAAATTACAATAAGTGATTAATCCTTAATTACTCCTATTAAGTAATTGTATTTAAACAATTTATAATTGATTATCTAAATAAATTAATCCAATTAATTATTTTAATTAATACTTAATAATCCTTAGTTAATTATCTTTATTAACTAATAACATTTCTTAATCACTTTTAGTTAATCTCTAGTTTATAAATTAATCTAAATCATTAATTTATAATTTAAATAATTTATTCCTTAATTATCTTATTAATTAAATCACTTAATTACTCTTATTCATCTCTAAGGTAATCCATTTCTTTATTAATGACTTCATTAATATTAAAGTGTATTTAAACATTACACTTCTAAATTTAGATCACATTTCATTTTGAATTTAAGATTCAAAATGATTATATATTTAAAACATTAACCAATTTAAAATATCCTTTTATAAATCTTAAAATAAATGTAAAGAACATTTATTATTTACATAGGAAACTTATATAAGGAAGGTTTAAACTAAATTACTTAATTTTATTAAAAGAAATCAAGCTTTAAAATAAATTGATTATTTAACTTCCAAATTTAAGTTAAACACTTCATAACTTCTCATTCAAATATTAAAGAATTTTTTTTTATCAAGTTTAAACATTTATTTGAAAAAAATTCACTTTTAAAATCTAGTTTTAAACATTTAAACTTATTCAACATTTAAATTTACAAAACTGATTTAAATTCGAGATTTGGATTCATAGTAAGCCTAAATCCATATTTAGACTTGATTTAAAACTTGATTTAAATCTTGCTTTAATTTTAAATTTTCATTTTAAAACTTAGGATTCAAAAGTTCATTTGAATCCAAACTTAAACTTTGAATTTAAACCCCTGTTATAAATTCTGCTTTAAATTTAACTTTCATTTAAATTAAAAAAAAAACAGAACTCTGTCAGGTTATAAAACCTGAAACAAATCATTGACCCGAGACCACCCTGCTAATGCTTCGAGTCAAAATCCTAAATGCTTCGAGCCAACTCCCCATTTACTCGAGTAAAACTCGAGTTCAAACTGCTGCTCAAAACAATAGAACATCACCAGAAATGTTCACCGTGCACATGCACGGTGACTTTGATCGATTTCGATCATCATCGATGATCTTCCCTCATCGAATAACATCCCCAAACACAAACTTGAACATCAAATCACTCATCCCATGAGTCGAAATCAATTTTGAGTTCAAACTTGAAACCTGGAAACACAAGAGCGTCACCAGCCCAAAACCTATCATTGCCACGCTTGCAAAATTTCGACCGCCGTAGGTTCTGAAACTCCGATAATAGCTTCGACTATCACTCCTCTAGCCACCTCCAAAACCCCATGACACTCGGTGCTCCCGAGACCCCAAAATGAATTCATTTCCAAACCAGCAAAAAATTAGGTTTACGAATTTAAAACGCTTGTCGCTGCCACCACCGTGGACGATGCCACCTCCGGTTATTTTTCCTAGAACCATCGTACACTCCTCCATCACCATCCAAAATTCCGACCCATCCAAGCCCGTGGATCGCCAGTGATCACCAAAAGATCGAAATTCGATCAAACCAAAACTGCGCTTTGATACTTGAACTAAAATTTTTGATTTTAGCTTTAAAATTCATGTTATAGTATAGAAATCCGGATTACATCCCGAAATTGTAAAATAAAATGTTTAAATTTTTACTAAGTTATGGTTTTGTTTAGTCTTCTTAAAATCTTGAGATATTTCCAAGATGTTTAATCCTAAAATCTTTAACATATGTTATAACAACCAAGTTTTGTTTTAACACTAAGTTATATCAGAAATTTAGATCAAGAGAATATGAGTTTTGAATTAAAACTTGGGTGTGGGAACAAAACAGGAAACAAAAATACACAACAGTGTATACATACTTATATAAACTCATAGAAAATGTAAGAAATTTATAACATATTTGTTTCAGAGAATAGCATGCAACCAAATTTAGGTTAAGATTTTAAAAATAATTTTACTCACCGTGTTTAAGAAATGAACAGACCTTATCATTTATGTTGAACAGGCTTGAGATTTACTTGCTGAAGTCTCCTTCCCCTTTACCCTCTGGTTTGTAATTGATTGTATTGTTGAATTTTGTTTTAGTTTGAGTTTTGTTTACTTCAGTTTTACTTTGAATGATGGACGAAACTGAAAGGAAGGAGGTTGACATATAGGAAAAGTGTATAGGTATTATTACTTGGTTTGTACAATAGGTATGGGTGAAGATGCTTGCATTATGGGCTGAGATGTATTAGAGGTATGGCAGATATTTTTTTTATTTTTTTTATTTTATAATTTATTTGTGTTCTTACTTCTTACCTTCTTTAACTCGGCTGAGATGATAAGCTATGGTGCTAAAGATATTGCATAAGTTACCTTTGCTTTGTTTTATAAGCTACAGCCTTATCCTTTCTTTTGTTTGTTCGTACTTATCTTTTTGTACTTGTTGTCTTTTTTTCTTTTGAATAGAATGAAGTTACATTTTAATATGTTTGACTGTCTTCTTTTGTAAGTGTTCATACTTAAGTATATTATTGTCTTCTATATATATATATTTATATTTTATTTCTTTTACAAGCTATTACATACATATTTGAGTTGAGTATATTTGTTGTTTTAAATTAGTTAATGTGTTACTTTAAAATTTACATAATTTATTAACATATTTTATTTGAATTTGGAAAATTTCAAATCAGTTTACAAATTAATTTCACAATTTTTTTATTCAAAAATTAAATTAATTATAAATTCAAACACAGTCAAAATCTTGGATAGTTACAGATTCCCCTCCTTAAAGAAATTTCGTCCCCGAAATTTACAGGCATGAAAACAACACAAAGATAGATGAAACATCTTTCCAAATCAAACTGGATATTTATTCTACATTTAGCTTACCAAATTAGAATATCACCAACATGAGAACAAATTTATTAGATACTATACAGGATACTCGGGTCATCAAATCTATGAAATATGCAAGGCACTGGTTAGTCCGAAGGGATAACTACCATTCGTAAAATATATCGGAACCCAGAGAAGAGATAGATAGATTCGATCTCCTACAATTCCTCAAACACTAGGTATGGATTCCAAATTCAAGTCGGAATATCTCAGAATATATACTAATTTGTCCCTCTTCGGACTTCCGTCTACACAAGAAATTACAAAAGAAATTTAAATTTGGTTTTAAACGAAATCGTTTTATCGATACAATTCAAATTATCCTTCATATTCTATTAATCAAGTTAACTCAATTTAAAATTTCCAGTTTATTTAAAATTTTGATTCCAAATTTCCAATTCATATTTATTGAGGTTTAAAATCAAAAACTGATAAGAAATCGATGAAGATACGAAATAAAAATTTCCTACAACGATTCGTAGGGCCACCATCACATGGAGGCTTCTTTCTGAAGCTGGTACAAAGCAATCAAAAGAATTTGGAAAGTCGAATCAAAGGAAATTTATAGAGAATTGTTTCCGCTATTGCAGGGTATTGACCATTTGTAGTGGTACTCCCCTGTCCCTTATCTCGTCCTCTTCTTGCACTCATCCACACTATCAGTTGATAGTAAGAGAATTTACTGAAGCATGCCGACAGATATCTTAGGGATACTCATTCTAGGGTATACTTCATCCTATCTCTAATGAGCTACTTGATGTGTTATACTCCTAAGCTAAAGTTTTTTTTAACCCTCAGCTCTAATACCAAATGTAACGAATATGAATTTTCGCGTTCGAAAATCGACATCCATACTTTACATCGTAAACAAATGCCGCAGATTCGACCGTTCAAATCCGCGTCGCCGGAGCTTATAACACAATTAAGTAAAAAACACAGCGAAAGAAATAACTATAATACATTGATATACAACATTGATACAATATCTGATACAACAGATGATACAATAGATATCAATATACATCAGAGATATGATACAATAAAATAGCAGCGGAAAGGAAAAATAGATAACACCAGCAGCGGATAATCTCCATCTCCAAAGCACCAATCCAAAAATAGCTCGAATCCCCAAAGACTGAACTAGCTCCAGATAATCTACTAAACCCGACTATCTGAAAAACCTAACTCTAAACTGCCCGTGTGGAAAAATTATGGGCACCCAGAGTTTAGGAAAGGAACAATAAACTCCAAGTCAGTCATGAGACTGGTATGAATAACAAAAACAGTTTATCTTTAAAAACAAACAAAGAAATATTTTAAATTAGATTCGCAATGCTTTTAGAAAATGAGACTACCATAAGGCCCCCTGCACACATACACAATGCAAACGCAGAATCGGAGGAGATTTCTCCTTATGATAGTCAAACATGCTTGATACGTAGAAAAATTTCTTTGATATTATTACTATAAGTGCAAAGCGCAGGAAAATATTTCGAAAGTATAATATAAATCTTAGCCAGCATAGGCATTTCACACTATGCCTATTATAGCTACCATCTAAACAGTGGTGACCACCATAAGTAAATGGCAGGTTCTACAACTAAAACCGTACAAGGTGCATACTGGAGTTTGGATTTCCAATAAATGGTCAGGCCAAGAAACTTCCCATTGCCACATAGGTACGCCTCTGGAAGGACGCCCCGAGAACCTAACCGGATCTCTGCCAACACAAGGCCGGGTTACCTCTAACTAGGTAACTACTGACACGAGTATGCCATCCCCCCGTTCGTAACCGACCTTTATCCCGGGATCCCGACAACCTACAACCACAAAGTAATAAATTCGCAGTAACCACATAGGTTAAATATCTGGGCTCCATACCATGATACCACCTCTATCCAGAAGGAAATGAACATACCCTCAGGGGGCGCTATCCCCAAATAACCTTGTTGCATTCTTCCTATTTTGACCATTATCGGGTTGTGAGGTTCGAAGAAGTCTCGTCCATAAAGCTACGCTTTTCACCAAAGCCACGCTTTGATCAACAAACGATCAGCAGCACTTAGCATGCCACATTACCAAATTGAGAGTATATCACTGATAACCATCAACTACATAACCTCTGAGCTCGTACGTCTCAGAAAAGGGTGTTAAGCCAAGAGAATAAATTCTCTGCCACCAACAGAAATGTATTTGAAAGAAATCTGCTTTATATCTTAAAATGTAATGTCAGACACACAATCCATACAAGTCTGTTCTGGATTCGAACAGAACCGAAGGCACTTCCGAAGAAGCCCTTGCAATCCGGGTATTCACAATCCCGATCGGACTTCCCATCACTTAGGGAATCTCTATACCGACGCGACTCAGTGTAGATACAATCGATAGGTCATCCTATCGCTCTCACTAATACCCGGTCTTCACCACCGGTCTTCAAATGTTATCCATATACGTCGTATCACCATTCAGAATGAGTTATATGACACAAAGGTCCTTTCCTGGCTAAACCGAATAACGAGCGCAATATTAAAAATCATATGGATACTGGGGTCTCAGTTAAATCATAGCTTAAGGCCCAAAACCTTTCATTCGAATGGTTAAAACAAATTACAATTTCCAATCTTTTAAAAAAAGATTCATTTTAACAACCTTCAATGGTTTAAACAATTTCCACACTTTCAATCTTTTAAATAAAAGATTCAATTCACAAAGTTCACCCCGTTCACAAAGATCTATTTACGGATTTCAAAACAATTTCCATTTAATTAACTCGTTAAATCTTTAAATTAAGATTTAATTTATAGCTTTCAAACCGTTTCCATAACATGGAAATCATTTATAGCCTTTCAAAACATTTCAATTTCATTTCAAACTTGGAACCTTTCAACACAAATTAGAAGTTTATTACTTATGTGACAGCTTTTATTTTTCGAAAAACAAATAGTTTTCGTTTCAGAAAAATCCAATTATATTTGCACGAGTTAAAGCCCTTGAATTGAATTCAAGTTCCCAAATCAATACTTTTAAAATGGTTTAACCAATATATAACTAGTATAACATCTTTAGTCCCTAGTTTCAAATCATAGAATTCAATTTCAAATTTTGAATTCAAATTTAAATCAAATTATTTAAATTTCAAAACCTTATCCAGTTATTCAAAATAATTTTATCTTGACATTTCATTTCGAAAGCTTTTCACATTTAACCCGATTCCACTTCAAAACCATTTGAATTCAAATTGTCTATTTAAAAATCATTTCAAAAATCTGTGACTTGATCGATTTCCTCGTGAAATCCATATTTGTGCGTGTATGGTGTGGTCCAGGGGTTTAACACAATAGTGCAACATCATTCAATCATCATAGATCAAAACACAGAAATATAGCTGATAAGCGATATAAACTATAACGTTTATCGCTCATTCACAGATTCACAGATAATATACAGATGTATCATAAGTAAATGAATAAATTATACACGGCTCAATCCACAGAACAAAATATCATAGATCAGATAGGACAATTAATTCAATACATCTCACACAATACAATCATTAATTACCAATTATCAAATGATCTTCTTAAATTAACTAAACTAAATTAATTAACTTTAATAAATCCAAATATCCAAAATAAACTACTATAAGTGATTAATCCTTAATTACTCCTATTAAGTAATTGTATTAAAACAATTTATAATTGATTATCTAAATAAATTAATCCAATTAATTATTGAAATTAATCACCTTAACTAATACTCAATAATTCTTAGTTAATTATCTTTATTAACTAATAACATTTCTTAGTCACTTTTAATTAATCTCTAATTTATAAATTAATCTAAATCATTAATTTATAATTTAAATAATTTATTCCTTAATTATCTTATTAATTAAATCACTTAATTACTCTTATTCATCTCTAAGGTAATCCATTTCTTTATTAATGACTTCATTAATATTAAAGTGTATTTAAACATTACACTTCTAAATTTAGATCCACATTTCATTTTGAATTTAAGATTCAAAATGATTATATATTTAAAACATTAACCAATTTAAAATATCCTTTTATAAATCTTAAAATAAATGTAAAGAACATTTATTATTTACATAGGAAACTTATATAAGGAAGGTTTAAACTAAATTACTTAATTTTATTAAAAGAAATCAAGCTTTAAAATAAATTGATTATTTAACTTCCAAATTTAAGTTAAACACTTCATAACTTTTCATTCAAATATTAAAGAATTTTTTTTATCAAGTTTAAACATTTATTTGAAAACAAATTCACTTTTAAAATCTACTTTTAAACATTTAAACTTGTTCAACATTTAAATTTACAAAACTGATTTAAATTCAAGTTTTGGATTCATAGTAAACCTAAATCCATATTTAGACTTGATTTAAAACTTGATTTAAATCTTGCTTTAATTTTAAATTTTCATTTTAAAACTTAGGATTCAAAAGTTCATTTGAATCCAAACTCAAACTTTGAATTTAAAACCCATGTTATAAATTCTGCTTTAAATTTAACTTTCATTTAAATTTAAAAAAAAACAGAACTCTATCAGGTTATAAAACCTGAAACAAATCATTGACCCGAGACCACTCTGCTAATGCTTCGAGTCAAAATCCTAAATGTTTCGAGCCAACTCCCCATTTACTCGAGTAAAACTCGAGTTCAAACTGCTGCTCAAAACAACAGAACTTCACCAGAAATGTTCACCGTGCACATGCACGGTGACTTTGATCGATTCCGATCATCATCGATGATCTTCCCTCATCGACTAACATCCCTAAACACAAACTCGAACATCAAATCACTCATCCCATGACTCGAAATCAATTTCGAGTTCAAACTCGAAACCTAGAAACGCAAGAGCATCACCACCCCAAAACCTGTCATTGCCACGCCTGTAAAATTTCGACCGCCGTACGTTCTGAAACCCCGGCAATAGCTTCGACTATCACTCCTCTAGTCACCTCCAAAACCCCATGGCACTCGATGCTCCCGAGACCCCAAAATGAATTCATTTCCAAACCAGCAAAAAATTAGGTTTACGAATTTAAAACGCTTGCCGTCGCCACCACCGTGGACGATGCCACCTCCGATTATTTTTCCTAGAACCATCGTACACTCCTCCATCACCATCCAAAATTCCGACCCCTCCAGGCCCGTGGATCGCCAGTGATTACCAAAAGATTGAAATTCGATCAAACCAAAACTGCGCTTTGATCCTTGAACTAAAAATTTTGATTTTAGCTTTAAAATTCATGTTATAGTATACAAATCCAGATTACACGCCTGAAATTGTAAAATAAAATGTTTAAATTTTTACTAAGTTATGGTTTTGTTTAGTCCTCTTAAAATCCAGAGATATTTCCAAGATGTTTTATCTTATATAGATTCTTAATCTTTAACATATGTTATAACAACCAAGTTTTGTTTTAACACTGTTATATCAGAAATTTAGATTAAGAGAATATGAGTTTTGAATTAAAACTTGGGTCTGGGAACAAAACAGGAAACAAAAATACACAACAGTGTATACATACTTATATAAACTCATAGAAAATGTCAGAAATTCATATAAACATATTTGTTTCAGAGAATAGCATGCAACAAAATTTAGTTTAAGATTTTAAAAAATGATGTTACTCACCTTGTTTAAGAAATGAACAGACCTTATCATTTATGTTGAAAAGGCTTGAGATGTACTTGCTGAAGTCCCCTTCCCCTTTACCCTCTGGTTTGTAATTGATTGTATTGTTGAATTTTGTTTCAGTTTGAGTTTTGTTTACTTCAGTTTTACTTTGAATGATGGACGAAACTGAAAGAAAGGAGGTTGATATATAGGAAAAGTGTACGGGGATTATTACTTGGTTTGTACAATAGGTATGGGTGAAGATGCTTGCATTATGGGCTGAGATGTATTAGAGGTATGGCAGATATTTTATTTTATGTTATTTTATTTCTATTTTTTTATTTTATACTTTATTTATGTTCTTACTTCTTACCTTCTTTAACTCGGCTGAGATGATATGCTATGGTGCTAAAGATATTGCATAAATTATCTTTACTTTGTTTTATAAGCTACAGCTTTATCCTTTCTTTTGTTGGTTCATACTTATCTTTTTATACTTGTTGTCTTTTTTTCTTTTGAATAGAATGAAGTTCCATTTTAATATGTTTGACTGTCTTCTTTTGTAAGTGTTCATACTTAAGTATATTATTGTCTTCTACATATATTTTTATATTTTATTTCTTTTACAAGCTATTACATATATATTTGAGTTGAGTATATTTGTTGTTTTAAATTAGTTAATGTGTTACTTTAAAATTTACATATTGTATTAACATATTTTATTTGAATTTGGAAAATTTCAAATCAGTTTACAAATTAATTTCACAATTTTTTATCCAAAAATTAAATTAATTATAAATTCAAACATAGTCAAAATCAGGATCGTTACATGCTTACTAACTCTGTAACACGACAACTTTTCAAACCATAAACCAAACAACAACCAATACATCATCAATACTTACTACAAGCATTAATTAGCTACTAATATGAATATGAATATAGTTTAAAAACTTTGGTTTTGAGGGTGAAGTTTTACTCACCAAATTGCTTACTAACTTAACCAAACTTGCGCTACCTTCATGAATGCGACTAGAATAATGCGCTATTATGCAAATGACTTGACTTAGTGGGCCTTGGATGTGCTTTAAGGCTTGGCCTAGAGGCTATAAGGCATGACCATGATGAATAATAGGGAGTTATTGTGTTGTTTTGAATGTGAAGTGAAGTAGAGTGAAGTAGAGAGGGAATGAGCTATTTTTAAGTGGATGGAAGTGGAAGAACAAGCGTTTTAGGCCATGAACTTCAATGTGAAAGCCATGGAAGGAAATTAAGAAGTAGTATTTATAAAGTGCAAATTATAAAGTGGTAGTGGTATTTAAGCATAGAAAACTAGAATTTACAAAAATGCGCTTAGCATAAAATAGTATAATCTCATGCATGCTACACTATTCCTCTCCCAACCCTAGCACATGTTACCCCTCACTCCTACCTCCTTAAATCATGCTACTCCTTTCATGTGTGTGTACTTAGGGTATGGAGATGGTTTGTATACATATAAATTTGCTTATATGTGTGTGTGTGTGTGCCTTTTATAATATAATATAATATGTCACATCCATGCTTAAGTATTAATTGTATATGTTAATATATTTAAGTGTGATTTATTATTGCTAATCCTAATATACATAAATGTGTGCATGTTGATACAATGTGCATGACATTTTTGATGACTTTTGCAATGCCGTAAAGTCGTAATTTCGAAAAACGTTTTTCGATCACATTTTCTATTTTTATTTAAAGTAACTATACCGGTAAACAAAATTTGAAAATGATTTTAACATTATTAATTATTATTTAAAAGATGTTTATTTAATTATTAAAATCTATTATTTAAATATTTAAAAATGATTTAAATATTCAAATACAAAGTGATTAATTTTACGAGTTGTTACACCTTTATAAATACCTTGCCTCTCATCCACTTGCCGCTTTTAATCATTCTCTTTCGAAACCCCAGCCTCCATATTCCTTTTCTAACATTCATGGCTTAAAATTTAATAAAAAATACAAGAAAAAAATTCTTTTAATGACATACAATTAATTCAACCAAATAAAAGATGGTTCTCCTTCACTTGCAAAACGAGGAGACTGGTTCAGAGTTGGATCTAGGAGTCTCATCAATCTAGATACATTTAAGAGCTACATCTATTAGGTATGATCTATTCTATTTTATGTATATTTTCACCATGATTTTATAGATCTATTTATTTGCTTATACACATTTGTGGTCCATCTTTAATTTATATACTTATAGATATGAAATTATTGAATTTGTTGATTGAATTGGACCTGAAATATTAGTAATGGTTTTGATAATTGATTAATGGTTTTGATAATTAGTTTTCTATTTCAAAACACAGAAACACACATAGAGAGAGAGATATATACGCGCGTGCGTGTGTGTGTGTTTTTGTATGCATATGTATTTGTATCAAAATTAATTTGAAAACTATTTTACAATGAATGCTTTAAATAAATATTTATACATACACACATCTTGACATTAATGGAGATGTGTTTTTAATATATAAATCTGTACGTATCAATATTCTAATTTTGTAATAAAATTTACTTTATTATTACTTATAAAACATTTATATTTTAGCTTAATTTAAATTATTAATATATAAACATAGGTTATATTTGGATTTATAGATTAAGATATGTACTAAATCAAATCATTGCATGTTTTGGAAATAAATTTTGAATTCAAACTAGTCAACATGATTGAATCGATATAGATAAATTAAAGGATTCATTAAAATACACACAATATTTATATTAAGTGTGCGGGTGTGTGGGTGTATGCACTCATATAATTTTAAATAAGGTTTTTGACAACCAATGCGTATGAAAGGGAGAATGTGTTTGTTGTGGTGTAAATTCAAGCAGCGAAACATGTTCATATTAACTATGTACACAATATGATATGTTGCACATACCCAACATAAATTAGAGCATATCTAGATATACTTACAACGTATGCTAAATATAAATTTAGTTATCCATGTCATTTAATTAATCCGTCTATCATCTAATTATAGGAAAAGAAATGAAAAGTTTTCTCTCTCCAATTAAAACCATATATCGCCTTATTAATTGAATAAGTTAAGAGAAGAAAATGAAGTTTTCTTCTCTACATTAAATATAACATGTAATAGTCACACAAAGATACATATATAAGAGTATATTTGATATACTTTAATTTATGTGAATGATAAATTCATGTAAATCCTTAAAAAAGGATATCATTTAAAAATATTTTAGATTGGATCAAAAATCCCCTATAGACTTCATAGGCTTGATTGATTCTAAAGGATTTTTTTGAAGTTTACCTTTTAACTCCATTGTGGGTTGGTCCAGTTCCAATAGGGTGTAGAAAGTCTATCACAAATTGAGTTTTGTAAGAGCAATCATATGCTAAATTCCAAGCTATCGAATGCCACAAGTTACAAAGCTACTGAGTGTCTAACTTCAAGCTATCAAAGGTGTAACGACCCGAGATTTTGACATCCCGAGTGGTGGATATTAATTTATAATATTCAATAATATTGTATTTTAATATATATTAATCAATGATTAATAATTATATACAATTTTCCAAATCAATATAACTTGAGTTTTCAAATCTATATTAGAATACAGATTGATTTAAATGGAATTTCTTATGTATATATTGTGGATTAAATATGTGTAGTTTGTTTTAGAGATGAATATGTATATTTTATTCTAAAGATAAAATATAATAGAGAATTTAATTAAATTTATTGCATAATCATATGCATATATTTTACATATAGAAATAATAAATTTATATGCATATAAAATTTGG